>LR999966.1:117096664-119596664 GCA_905220375.1 Tachina fera | reverse complement strand
CTTTTTCAAATATTTTTTAAATAATTTATTTGACAACAAAACACACAACAGGTGGTTGGATAATTATTGCAAGTAAAAATTTTACTAGTAATAAAATGATATAAATATAGAAGGTACTTCCATTCTCTCATTTTTTCTAGACATTCACCTTCTGATAGCTATAGGTATTCTGAAGTTTCCGTTAAAATCGTGCTGCCGTATTAATTTAATATTTCCTTCTCTGTTTCCTGTTTGTTTAAAAATTTTATTAAAAAATTATTTCAAATACGTTTTTATAAAATATAGAATGTATAAATTAAACAATTAATGCATAAATTCTGTTCGACGATTGTATCGTCTTGTCTATGGACGAAAAAAAGCCGCAGTGGTGATTCTTTAAAACATTATTTATTGTCTATGCTAGAAGGTTCGTGTATTTGCTTTATGATTTTGTTAAACATTATACCCAACACATATTTTTTCATATATTTTTCAAACTATTGTACATATAGTACATTAATATAATTTTTAGGTTTTTTTTTCATTATCAACAACAACAATCATTTTTGAATAAAATAACTTAGAGAATTCAAAATCAAGAACTTAAAAGTATTTGCAAACAAAAACATCCTAAATCTTCTTACTGAACTAGGACATAAGTAAAAATATGAGTGCAGCATTTTTTAGTTCCCTTCATTTACTGGTGTTCGTCAAAAGTTGCTAAGAGCTTATAATATCTTTGAAATAGACTTGCCAAAAGATCTTATTCAATATTTTAGAAAAAGAAACGGATTATGTAGATTAAACAAAATGCAATATCAATCAATATTTGTTAAACTTAATGAAACTTCATTGTCAACTTATCAAAACCATCAATAAAACTGGTTTTTCAACGCCAAATTTAGATGAAAATATAATTAAAATATTTGTATTAAGCAGTAAACATAAAAATATGAGATAAGTTATTATATAAACACTTTTAAATCTTCACAAATGTGTAGTCATCTATATCACTTTAATTTTTCGCAAATTTTTGTTTAGAGAGTTACACATTTTTGTAAAAAATTTCTAGGGGAATACTTAAAGTTTTTACCATATGGGAACATTTTTCTTTATTTCTCTCAAAAAACAAACTTCAAAAATAACTATTTTTAAAAACAAAGACAGAGTGAAAGTACCTTCTATACTTATAACATTAGTAATAATTTGTAGGAAGTTGTTTGTTTCTCATTTTTTGTCCCTCTTTTGATGCTCTCTCCTTGCAAACTTTTTGAGTTAATGAACACTTTCCAGTAACAATTGTTATAAATTTGAAATAATTTTCAGTGAATGAACAAACCTAATGCGTTGTAAAATGGAAATTATTTAATATTTTTGAAATAAATATTTTAAAATTATGGAACTAATAATACAAAGTGAAGAAGTGCTTAGAAATCACGTTATTGTATATAAAAAATACACAACTACATAACAAAATAAAACTTTTTTATCGGCGGATCGATGTCAGTCATATCGTCTATTTTCACTTCCCAGAGAGAGGAAATATTTTCGCTGTTTTCCTTGAAAAAAAATTATTTTTAACCGACTTCAAAAAAAGGAGGAGGTAAACAATTCCTCTCTATTTATTTTCCATAATTTGTTGATTATTATTGCTGCTGCATCCATTTTTCAAGTTGAAAGTCTTTCAAGCGACATCTCTTGTTATTCACTGGCATAAACATTATCAGCTGCTTCTGGTCATTTTAACTTGGCAGCACTGAATTTAGCACAGCCAAAAAAAGGTTGCATTTCATAAAACCAACTTAAAACCAATTTAGAAATGTTTTTAAGTTGGTTTTAACAAAAACAATTTGTATGGTACAACCAGGTTTTAACGTTAAGACCAACTTTTATTAAACCCATGTCATTGTGAAAACACTATAAGGATATTAAAATTACTGAGGTCATGTGATATGGATTCGCCTTAATAATAAGCCTGAGTCAAAAACTTCCTTTTATTTCGCTACAATTTTTGTCAACAAAAATTTCATGCAAATTGTTTCATGAAATTTTTTCTAAGCTCAAACTCCATGATTTCTTTATCTTATTTTATTCCAGTAAAAGGTGTAGAAAAGCCTTTCTAGGGAGCAGTGCTATTCCCCCGAGGATTGTTTTTGCCTCCCTAGAATTATTAAAAATTACCTGTAATTATTTATTTCAATATTATTAATGAAAATAAGTAACAGGGCAATTATGTAAAAAATTCCGCGAGGAATTGCTCCCAGGGAAAAATTCCAGCATGTAGAAAGGTATAGGGAAAACAAAAAATTCTAATTCTGGCGGAATTTCTTACATAATTGCCCTGTAAGTGTAATGATCCCTCACGCAACTTTTTTTAGCTCCGCCAATGATTCTACTAAATTAAAAACTTCTTTTAAAAATAATATTCTTCCAGGTCTGCACAACTTTACCCACGCACTGGCGTTCAAACAAAACGCTGCCGATTGCCTTCAAAGTTTTAGCGCTGGGTGAGGTAATGGATGGTACAATAGTGACAATACGTGCTGGAAACGATGAAAACTTTTGTGGTGAATTGCGTAACTGTACGGCAGTGATGAAAAATCAAGTGGCCAAATTTAATGATTTACGTTTTGTGGGCAGAAGTGGGAGAGGTAAGCACAGCAATACAATTTCACGTATACTTTAATATAAAAAAAAGAAAAAGAAAAACAAAGAATACTAAAGGACATTTTAAGAAAAATATAAAAGGACCTGTTTACGGCATGATTTGCTGCCAATTAAATTTTGAAAATAAGACGGGTAAGTCTTTTTGTATTTCAAAAAAAAAAAAAAAAAAAAAAATGAAAAATAAAATTCAAAGACGTTGTATTATTTTTTCTTTTCTCCAAAATTAAATCAACTGTAACATGAGGAATTACGTCACATTGTCACTGTTGTTGTTTCCTTAAGATTTCTTTAAGGTAAGAACAGTAGTCTGGCTGACTGCTTTGCTTTGCTTTCTAAGGCCTTAAGAGAAAATTAAATCAGCGTAACTGTTTATTTAAATCCCCGCATCATTGGCTGTTTGTTAAGTGATTTTATTTATTTTTTTTGTTGCTTTTGTACACTTTTCTAACATCTATGATTATTTATTTTTTTCTACTGGGGGAAAAAAGACTTTATACAACATTTTTGTGTGACAATTGCTCATTAAAATTGTCTTACTCCTGCCAAGACTGGCTGGCTGCATGGCTGGCCTGCCTGAAAATGAAAATGACCCATGATTTTGTTTTCTTTTTTTTTCTATTCTTTTTTCCTTTTTAATGCCCGTCAGCCACCCTTGTTTGTTCATGATTTTACTGGCAAAAATTGTGGCCCTTTAATTTCTTATGTCAACATTCTAATTCCTTTAGTCATTTTAAAGTGGCAAATAATTCCTACAAAAATTTTTTTATCCAAAAAAAAACAGGGATTTTTTTTCAAAAACACAAAATTGTATTTTGTTGCTTGTTTTATTTAGCTTATTATTTGTTAAATCCTTTAAAAGTTGAGTTGGAGCTTATAATTTTTAAAATGGATTTATAAAAAGTAACCTTTTGCAGTTTATTTGCATGTTTTGTATATTTATTAGGAGTATATTTTTTTTGTAATAAATTTTATCAAAAGCAAGATATGGTGTAAAATCGTATTTGGTTTCTTGTGTTATTTTTTTGTAGTTAGAATAGGTTCACACCTTACAATTTAAGTTGCTCAACTCTTGAAATTATAACAGAGAGAGGTAGAAGAATACGAAAGGATACATAATACCCAGTAAATATAAATAATTTCTTACACTAAAAGTGGTTTTCCGAGAATTTGTCACCATTTTTTTCCTTTGGCGAGATTTGATACAAAAAGAAATATAATAAATATTAAAATCAAACAAATAAACTGCAAAATGGTTTGTTCTGTTCATTCGCTTTTTCCCCAAAAGAATTTTTTTCCCTAATATGGCGATGCAATAATTTTTTTTTTTGAAAATTAATCTTTTGAATCATGTTTAAATTTTTAAGACGCATTAAACAATTTCCATAATGTATATGGGTATTTCCTTGGGTCACGAATGTACGTACGTTCGTACGCTTTTGATGTACCAAAAATATAGAAAACAAAACTCTTGCAAGCATTTTTTTGCGATTTGATAGCATTTTGGAAGCTCTATGTTTAGTGCAAAAGATGGATTTCATCGAGTTTAAATTTTCATATTGATAGTTATAAACATGTGGCTACGAACGTACGCAAAATAGAAGTCAACTTTGGCTGACAGTGAAATGTAAAAATCTGCGAAATGAAACAGAATAATGAAAAGTGATTAATTTATTTTAAAAGTGTATTAATGTAGTTCTCTATCAAGTATATATATAATAAGAACCTTGGCCGCTACAACAACAAATACATGAGATTTATAAATTAAAGGGTGTTCGAAAACGAGCAACGAAAAATGTTAAAATCCCATGTAATATACATACAATTGTATGTACATACATATTTATGTAGACATTTAAAATTTGTTAAATTAGTTTTTAGTTAGTTAAAAAAGTTTTAATAGTTTTTTTTAGTTTTTTGGTTTTAGTTAAAAAATTTCTAACACTAAAATAAATCGCCAAATTCGAAAAAATCGCCCAAATGAAAAAAATCTCCAAAATGAAAAAAGCCAACAACCGGAAAAAATCGCCAAAACGCGAAAAAGTGCCAAAACCAAAATAATTCTTTATATGAAAAAAAAATCGCATAAATAAAAAAAATCGCCAAAATAAAAAAATAGCCAAATTGAAAAACGCCAAAAACCGAAAAAATCGACATATAAAAATAACCTAAATGAAAAAAATCGCCTAAATGAAAATAAATCGCCAAAATTAAAAAAATCGCCAAATTCGAAAAAATCGCCCAAATGAAAAAAATCGCCAAAATGAAAAAATAACGGCAAAAACTGACAAAAAATCGCCAAAACGAGAAAAAAAGTATCAAAACTAAAAAATTCCCAAAATAAAAAAAAACTCCAAAAACCGAAAAAATCGCCAAAGCCAAAAAATCGCAAATATGAAATAAAATCGCCAAAATTAAAAAAACGTCAAAAACAAAAAAAATCGCCAAAACGAGAGTAAAAGTGCCAAAACTCTAAAGTCTCCAAGAAAAGCGCAAAAAACCACAATCCTAAAAAAACGCTTAAAACCGAAAAAAAACCCAAAAACGAAAATAAATGCAAAACTATATTTTATATAGGTTAAAGATCGTATTGAGTTACATATCTCTTGTCTGTACGGAGCCCTTCGTGCGCTGGCCAAAGTCGCACTTTATTGCATTTTTTTCAAAGTCTCAAGAGGTGATCAACTAACATTGTGTGAGTGAACGCAGTGTAAATATAAAAAAAAACTTGTCACCCTAATAGCGATTTTCCTACAACTTTACACCTTTTTTTCCTTTTGCCAAAATTTAATACAAAAAATATAATAAATATTCAAAATACACAAATAAACTGCAAAATGTTTTTTCTGTTCGTTCGCTTTTTCTCCCGAAGAATTTTTTTTAACAATTTGGCGTTGTTATAATATCTAGTTTCAATAATTTTTAGTTTCACGTTTTCCAAGATAAAGCAAGCTGTTACATGACATTAACAGATAGAATACCCCTTAGTTGTGATATTTTTAAATTTCAGTGTTAATTTGTGTAATTTTCAAAAAATACACTAACTGTTGGTTCCTATTAATAAATCTAATCTCATAAAGTCATATAGAATAATTAATTTCAAATTTTGCATTGTTTGACAGTTCAAATATTAATTCTTATTCAATGTAGCTTGACCCCTATAGCTCAGTTTAAATATGTGTATTCACTACAGTTCAATTAAATCTAAAAATATTTTAATAAAATACAGTATTCAATAAAAATATTCAATAATGTGTTAGAAAAAAATTCAATAATTTAACACCCGCACACTACTCTCCAAAAATAAACTCTCTTATTCATTTGCAAATATTTGAATAGAGGAAATATTTAAAAAATTCATAATATTTATGCCTCGCATGTACACACACACGCACAAACACACTCACACTTAGGCGTTTAAATAAATATTAGATTTGAAAATGTATGTTGCTAAAGCTAATGTAAATAAAATTGTATAAGTATGTGTTGGGGCGTTTATGTGTGTGTGTGTGTAAATGTATGTGCTTGCTCTTAGCCACCAAATAAGCTTTTCACCATATGGGTAAATATTTTCTAATGGTGCTAAAGAATTTATATGAATTTCATTTCATGTGTATGTTTGTTTGTATGTGTGTGTAAGCGTGTCTGCAATTAAATTCCTTCGATTTTCAGCAACATTCGAAAGAACACATTCCTAGCACTCTAAGTAATTTTGAAATTGAATAATTTTTTTGCTGCATTAGCAATTGAGGGAATGCGTAAAAGAATTTTTAATGGGATTTTTATGGGAGCCTTTCTTGTTTGCTGCTTGGCAAAAAAAAAAGAAAAGAAAACCAAATTTAATTATATGCATAAACAATGTCTCTTATCAAAACGTTTGTTTGTTTCTTTGAAATTAATTCCTTCAAGTGAAAGCAAACAGAAAAATAAAATCTAATCAAATCTTTGCTTTATTTATATGACACCCACATTTGTAATTTTAATACTTGTTTGATTTCCGACACATACATACATATGTATGTATATATTTAAGTGTGCATGTATGTGTGCTTATACATGCATTTATATCAAATCATGTTTAAATGGTTATTGAATTAAAAGAATACAATTTGTTAGATTTAATATAATAAAATATCAGCTTCCTTCACCACTATCCCTTCAATCACTATCCCTTTCCTAACGAAGGTAACACCTAAAAGTAGTAGTAGGCATTCATTGCCTGCAAAAATAATATTGATTTAGATTTTCAAATAAAACTCGTCTAAATAAACTCTAAAATAAACATTAAACATTTTCTGCTGAACAAGAAAATATTGCTCGGTCTTGTTTCCCGACTCAGAAATTAATTTTCACTATTTCTTTTAAGAATCTAGTTTTGTATTTCTTTTAAGAATAAGCACACAGAAAAAATACAAATGTAAAATCACCATGTCAAAAGGTTGATTCAAATTCATTCAAACTACATTAAATTTACAAGAAATACTATGTTGTTTGAGTGTGTTGGTGTTTATTTGCTTTGTTCATAACTACAATACACTTTTGTGTTTATTTATGTAGGTTGTTTTTGTATTGTTGTTGGTTTTTTATGTTTGTAAGCAGCGGACAAACTGCTGCTGGCTGGTAGGCAGTCTACTAGTCTTGCAGTGGAAGGCTAGCAGGTTCGAATCCTGAGTCAAGTCAAATACAAATGTAAAATCACCATGTCAAAAGGTTGATTCAAATTCATTCAAAATTACATTAAAATTACAAGAAATAATATGTTGTTTGAGTGTGTTGGTGTTTATTTGCTTTGTTCATAGCTGCAATACACTTTTGTGCTTAGTTGTGTAGGTTGTTTTTGTAATGTTGTTGTTTTTTTATGTTTGTAAACAGCGGACAAACTGCTGCTGGCTGGTAGGCAGTGTACTAGTCTTGCAGTGGAAGGCTAGCAGGTTCGAATCCTGAGTCATGTCAAAGTATTTTGTATTTTTTTTTTAACTAAAACTTTTCAAGTCAAAGCATTTTGTTTTTTATTATTTTTAACTAAAACTAAAACTTGGCCGTGGAAGCCAATTTAGTTTATAAACAAAAAGTTTTCTGATATCTATGTCAACCACACGTACATAAGTTGAATAATTAATAAAATACAATTACTACATTAAATTAAATACATGTTGATCTAACTTGAAATAACTTTGATTCAACATGATTCTTAATTTTGATTTTAACAGTACTTAAATGTTAATTCAACGTGAAAAAAAGTTATTTCAAAAGCAAAAATTTTCTTTGACAATTACTATAAATCATACACATATGAAACAAAATCATTGCCGAAAAATATTAGATTAACCTTGTTAAATAGATTTTAAGTTGAAATTTTTCTGTGTGTAGCTTTGTATTAGTACCAAAATATTTCTTGCATATACTACTATTTCTTTCGGTCATACACTATACTATATAGCTTAATAAATAAGCCAAATGTATAAATGTATAAAAATAATATTTATTATTTATTAACATATGGCTTGTAAAAATATTAATATAAGAGATTGTATAAGGTATGAAAATATGCCCTACACTCAAAAAAAAAAGACATGTACTATTATTAAGAAATTTTTTTTCCTAAATTCAAGTAAAAAAAAAATTCTAAGTTTTAGTAATTTTTCTAAGTTTAAGTAAATTTTTAAAAAATTCTAGTAAATATTACTTAATATGAGTAAAAAATAAAAAGTTCATATCCTACAAAATAGTTCATAAAAACACACAACAAATTTCTCACATTTCAGGAAATGTTTACTGACTTAAAGGAAATATTTACTAAGAGTAGGAAAATGATTATAAACTGAAGGAAATTGCATATTAAGGACTAGTCAATTTTGTCTTGAATCAAAAAATAAACTTTAGGAAATGAATTACTCCTGATTAGTTAATGAAATTTGACTTACTTGAAAGATATAAAAAGTTATTCTAAACTTTAGAAAAATATTTACTAGTTTTAAGTATTTTTTCTTTGAATTATAGAATTTATTGTTAATTTGCATTAAGCAAAAAATCTAAGTAAATTTTTCATATTTTCGAAGAATATTTGAACTTGAAATTTATTTTTTTGTAAATAAAATAAAATTTTAAAACTCAATAATTTCAATGCATATTCAGGCTGCCTTGTTAGACAATTGGTTAGAGTGCTTGCTTATCAATCAGAAGGTTGCTGGTTCAATACTTGTCAACTCTCAAGGACTTTATATGTATGTATGGTGAATTATAATTAAGAAATAATATGAAGATATAATAAATAACATATCATTTGGTTTAGAATTTAATTAAAAATAAAAATAAGTACCAGAATTAAAGACAAAAAATTGGAAAATTTAATAATTTGAGATCAAAGACGAAATTTTTTTTTTGCAAAGCTCCGAATTTTATGGGAAAATTTTACTTAACTTTAGGAAAACTTTACTTAAATATGAAAATATAATTACTATAAACTAGTTCATTAATGAACTAGAAATTTAGTAAATATTTTACTGGTTTCAAGTAAAAAACAGCTTTGGCGCCATACGACAACTTTTTTTATTCAAATTTAGAAAATTTTCCAAAGTTTTAGTTAATTTTTTTTTGAGTGTAGAAGCGTGAAATATGTTTTAAAAATTCCCAAAGAAATTCTTAAAATATGCATGAAAGACTTTAATATGCAAAAACATGCTTTAAAGGGTAAAATATGCAAAAATATGCACTAAAAAATCGATGCCAAAATTCATAAAAAGTTCTGAACTCCGCATTAATAAATCACACAAAAAAAAACATGAAATTGAATATTTGTGGTTTCTTTTGTAATGAATATGATTATATGCGTATAAGTAACCCAGGCAGAAAAAGACAATCAGCACGACGTTGCTACGATTGTCTGCGGGTACAACTAACATCAGTACAACATTCGTTTACCAAAATTTTAATGTACTCATAACATTAAAATGATAACGCCCAATGACCGTCCTCCGACTCTTGTTTTCAATGTTGTCACAATACTCTAAATACAAATTTATAAGGTCGTCACAATGTAAATTTCTCAACTTAAGTAACATTTTTGTATCTACGGTGTTGAAGCGGTAAAGAATTATTGTAAACGGGGTATTTGGGGAACTAAAGTCAAATTCTTGTATTTACGGTGTTGTAGCGGTATAGAATTATTGTAAACGGGGTATTGGGAAACTAAATTCAGATTTTTGTAAATACAGTGTTGTAGTGGTACAGCATTATTAAGAACGCTGTATTTGTAAACGTTAAGTCATATTTTTGTGTTTACAGTACTGTGGCGGTACAACAATTTTGGAAGAGTCGTAATTTTGGATTTGCAGTGTTGTGGTGGTATATATTTTTTGGGCAAAGTCACAATTTCTGCCTGGGAAGGTTTTAATTTTAACTGTACGTATTTATTGTTGTTTGACGACGAATACTCCAAGAGAACTTAAAACGATAATTTTGTCATTCTCTGATGTGTATACATATTTTGAAAATTTGAAATTTTTCTTTATTAACTTTTAACTATAATTATTAATTATTATTGATTACTTTAATTATTATTGTGACTAAATCATAATATCTGTTTAAATAGCATCGAAATGTTCTACCATACCGTTCTTGAATGTATTATATACCAAAAAAGTTTTAGAAAGTTTCTTGGGCTCCCTTAAGAGTTTGCAGTTAATTTGACCAAAATAATAAATACTATTTTAATAAACTCACACACTTAGGAAATATATATAAAAAAAGGTTTCTTTAAAATCATTTACTGGCCTTTGCTTCTGCTAAAATAACTGCTGTAAAAAAATACACTTAGACTGCTTGTTGCTTTAATAAAAATCAAATAAATTCTTTATTTTCAAGTGGCTCACCTTTAAACTTTAAGGGCGACCGCACCATGGCTCACCCTCGTACTAAAATTTTAAGATAAAAATAATGAAACTCAAACAAAATATACACTAGCATTTTGTTTTTCAAATAAAGAAAGCAACAGAAAACTTCAAAAATAAAGAAGAAAAAAAATAAAGGAAAATAAAGAACACAATTACAGGCACACAAATAAAGAAAATAATGAAGAATATTAAATTTTTAATGATGTTTAATGGATGGCGGAAGTTAAGAAAAATAAGTCTAAATAAATTCAAATGCAAGAAAAAAACAGGATGTAGAAAAAAAAAAGAAACAACAGGGTAAAAAGTAAAGCCAAATAACAAAAATAAGTAGGATGTTATGAAAAAAAAAATGAGCAAAGCAACACGAAATAAATAAACACAGGAAATCAACTTAAGTAGCAGGTGTGTTTAAAGTGGTTGTTAAAATAAACTTTCTATTTTTAAACAAAAATTTTCGCTCACTTTTTCTTATGTTTTCGCTTTTCGATTGCTAAAAGATGATAATTTAATAAGGACTTTATATATGCGTATTTTTGTTGACTTGACTTGAAAATTTTCACTTCTTCCTAGACCGTTATTTAATTTAATGTTTTACTTAAATTAATCCGCATTATGCTGCAATGAAATGCATTCGCATTTAACATTTTACATTATTTGATCACTTGAGGCAGCAGACATTATTAATAATGCCAAATAGTCAAAATGCAAAACATTTTCTAATTACAGTTTAAAATATCGCCCACAAGTAAAAACAAAAAACACAACTCACTGTTCAAATGCAAGCGAATATCTACTCATTTTCCATTTTGGGCTCTAATTTTCTTTAATATCCTTGAACAAGTCCAACAAAACATGCAGTTAATTAACATGTCTTTGTAAGTAGCAAAATAAAACAGTTAAGGTGAAAATAATAGCAGGGGAGGTACTTATTAATTAAATATTTCATTTATTTTAGATTAAAAATTAATTTAGTATAAATTAAAATATTGCAAATTTTTGCTCTGGATCACTTCGGAATCTTTGTTGGGAATCGAACCGTTGAACTTCGAATGGAGAGACTAGCACATTAGAATCTAGTTAAAAGTGTAGGGATTTTCGATATTTGCAATTGCTGTTTTTGCTTGCTAATGCTAGAGCAGGGCTTGTCGTCTGTAACTAAAATGCACAAAAGAGAAAAATAATGTTAAAGTTTTAAGTATAGGTTCTGTTGGAGAATATATATATATATATATATATATATATATATATATATATATATATATATATATATATATACGTGTATATCAGTGTCTAACAATTTACGTCGGTGCTCCCCAATTTATCACACTATTATATTGAATCCATATAAGAAACTACGCAAACCGTTAATATTAGCTTTATAACTTGTTCAGCAGTTTTAAGTAAAACCCTTTCTGGAATCTTTTAACCCTCTAACTCTTCCCCATATCAACGTTTTTGAACTTTTCTTAACGGAAAACGAAAAAAATTAATGCAAAACTTTGTGTAATTTGAAGTATGGAGTATGCTCAAAATATTGAACTCAATTTCGAATTTTCGAACTTAACTTCGAATTTTCGAAATTCACTTTTTTAAGTATTTTAAGATCTAAGCTTCATAAAAATTATAAATTTCGTGACTAAAACATTGAACCAAGTCAACTTCTTAAATTATTTTCTGTCATTTGTTCGAAAGCCACTAAATATTCCAATCTTATAAAATGGCAAAAGTTAGTGTTTTAAAAATTATTCATGTTAAAAATTCTTTTAAAGAGCATTTCTTTATGTGCAATAATCACTTAAAGCAACTCCATATAAGCAAAGTCTTTGACGTTTCGCTAAGAGATATGCATGATTCTACTTTAGCTTTCTAGCTCTTCTCCATGTTATGTTTATTTTTACTTTTTCGTAGGGGAAACTAAAAATATTAATGCAAAATTTTATATATTTTGAAGTATGGAGTGTGCTTGAAATTTTGAACATAATTTCGAATTTTCGAACTTAATTTCAAGTTGTCGAACTAAGCTTACTCACTTAGTCTTAAAATATTTTTATTAATTTAAGTCTTAAACTTACTTAAAAAAACTGACAAAGAAGCCAATTTCTTAGCTTATTTTCTGCCATATGTTCGAATTTTTTTTTCTAGTTTGTAAATTAGAAATAATGTAATATAATAATATATTAAATACTTACATATATACTTAGAAAATGGCAAAAGTTAGAGTTTCGAAACTATTTGAAGTAAAAAACTCTTTTAAAGAGCATTTCATTTATACATATGCAATAATCATTCAAAGCAACTTAAGTGAAGCAAAGTCTTTGATGCTACCGCTAATTCATGATTCTACTTTAACACTCTTCCTATTCTCTCCATACCGCATGTTTTCAATTTTCTTGGAGGGAAAAATAAAAATATTAATGGAAAAATTTGTGTATTTTGAAGCATGGAGCAAGCTCGAAATTTTTAACCTAATTTCGAATTTTCGAAGTTAATTTTGAATTTTCGAACAGAGCATTTTTAATCATTTTAAAACCTGAACCTTACAAAAATTATGTTTTTCGTGGCTAAGGATGAGAAATAAGTTATTTTTGTGCCTTATTATCCTGCCATATGTTCGACATTTTTTTAATTTTTAAGCTTGGAATCAATTTTATTCCACACTCTTATAAAAGTCATAATTTAAAAAAATTTCATTTCAAAAAGCTTTTCAAAAAGAATTCTTTTAATATCTGTGGCAATATGTAATAATCGCTCCCACTCACGATCCAACTTTTGTGTGATCCTTTACTTTACATAGAATGTAGCATTATAACCACTTTCACTTAACCTGAGATTCGATACAAACGAAAGCGAAGAAATTACACAACGAAATTGTTCGCGAATCTTAAAAAAATTGGAATTTTCGCTAATGCGAAGTTCTCTCGTTAGTTTATCGAATGTATGACGATATGTGATGACTTTTTCTGCTGCCATTTGACCAAATTAGTTTGGTATGGGTCAACTTTTGGCATCAGTAGAGAGCCTTAGAAATGCAATGTTTTCTGAAACAAAATTGGTCGGCAGTTAAACTTTTTATTGATTAATTTTGATTTTTTAGTGTCATTCTCGATAGTTTTAGACGATAAATGTTCGAGATATATTCGAAATCGATATCATTAACGAAAATCTTGATCAAATGGGCTGAAACTATCAACTGGGACACAATGAAGCATAATAAATTGGAATCTTCTTAAGTCGAATTAAGCGATTATTGCATATTGTCGCAGATATATATATATTGTCATGGATTGAAAATTATCGGCTTATGTTACAGTAAGCTAAAACTTCAAAACGTCTACAATATATTTATAAAAAAACAGGGGGCGTGTATATATGAAAAGCAATATTTTTATTGTAACGTAATACCCGTAAAATTGTTTTCGTATATTTCTAATCCTATTTATCGCCTCCATTGCTGCATGATACAGCAATATATATATTTTTTAATTGTTCTCAATCTCTGATGCTTGACTGAAGTCTTACCGGCCTTTGATAACACTTTATTTTAATTTAGATCTAAATAAGTGTGGGAGTAAGGGTATGTATGTATGCTTATAAGCACTCACATGTATGTAAGAACATTCAAACAAACACTAATGCACTCTTAACTACTACACATGTAACATTTCAGCTTAAATCCCATTTCAATATCTTGTTCTTGTCTACTTTATGTACCTTTGCATAAGTATTGTTGTTTTGTTACAAATTGCAATTCATTATTATAAATTCTCTTACTCCAGCCCCAACACACTTCATTTAAAGAAGAGTGCACTTCTTCTGCACATGAAAATGCAATTGCATGCAAGAATCATTTGAGTGTGTGCATTTATGGTCGAATGCATTTTCATATTATTGTTGTAGTTGTTGTTGTTGTTATTATTGTTCATCTAAAGTATTATTATACCAAAAATCTTAATAATGAAGACATGCTGCACACTCATCACTTATTCTTGTATGTATTTGTAATACTAATGCAATGCTTTTGGATTTATTTGTATGTGCATGTTTAAGTGCAATTTGTAGTGCTGAAAACATTAGACGAAGATTATTGTATCATAATGCGAAATAAATTTAATTAAAATGCTTATTACTTGTAGTATTTTATATGGAACACATTAGTGTTACATTAACAACAATATGCAACAAAATAATAACACTTAATAATTATTGCTGTTTCCGTTCGAAGAGCACACATGCATATACTATATAAATTTAATTTGTATTCTTGAATGCATTCAGTCACCAAGCAATAATTTTTTTTGGATCTTAATGAGTTTAATTCATGTTGGGTTGTTATAATCGAAAATTTAGTTTTATGTCGGAGAAGCAATTTTGTTAATGAGAGATTCAGGACTTTGGTTTAAAAAATTTACTTTTAGGAAAGAGACTTCTTACTGCCCTATTTAAAAGTAAAATTTTGTATGAAAATATGTTTTATAAACCCTTTCTAAAGCCTTAATAATTTTTATAAATAAGACTGTCAGTATTTATCATTGAAATATAAAGAATGCGAAGCTCAATATGCACCATAACTGGTGTGAAATGCGAACCCCATGAGGCCTTGTAAGGTAAAGTTAAGAAGCATATGAGTATTATCTCAGTACTTTCAAATGGATATCTATAGATCCAATGCGAAGATCTCCAAAGGTTTCCCTTCTTTCCTTACTACATGAGATTAAATTTATACATTACCTGTCAATGAACGATTTGATACCCATGACATACCCGCTGATGTCTTGTTACTTATACTCTGTGATATCTTTTAGTTGCTCATGAAAACCGTTACCGAGCCACTTAAGTCTATGTTGTGTGCGTGTGTGTCGCATAACCTGCAAAAATCCGAGATGCCAGTTCCCCTTCAGCTGATCACTGCTATAACTAATCAATACTCCTAAAAGAACCCGTAGAATTTATGCCTTACACCAGCTTCAATTTCCGAATCTTTTATGTATTGGCGGGGGTCAAGTATTTTCTTCTCTGAGGTATGTTCAAGACCGCTTCCCCTTTTCTAAGCTTTTCTGCCTTTCTTATACTCAATAATATTGTGGATTTCGTTAAGTCAATCTCTCCAATGATCCATTAACTATTTCTTCCTTTTAAAAGACTATCTTTGATTTCTCTGAAATTGTGCTTAATCGACGCTACTGTCTGATCCCAATCTTAACAATTTATCACGTTTTTGTCCATGGCTTGGGAAAATCATTCACTGGTGCGAAAGTTTAAAGGATTTGCGAATATTTGTTTCTCTAATGTAGAGCCCAGCGCCAGTTCCTATGTCCATCTTCAACAGCAGAGTCTAAGTAGAGGATATCAGATTTGTCTCTGTTGGGTGTAACAAATGAGGCTTTAAAATCCACGAATCCGGGGTTACGAGAAGCATGCCCAACCCAACCAAGTTCATGCAGGGTTATCGCAAATCCTATTAATATCCATCTAAGGCCACATTAAACATGCTTCTGGAGACATATATCATATACACGTATATCATATACACAAACCATCTAGCATAGATAATCAATAATTTAGTTGGGTCAAACTCAGTCAGTCGGTAGTTTTTGTTAAAAGCCTTGATCAGCGTGACCGTTTGACCGACTAAAGTGGCAAATTGCCACTTTTTCGACTGCCTTGCCACTTCTTGGACTGCTTTTGCCACTTTTTGTCTCCCCTTTTTAGAGTGAATTATATGAAAATACTTTAAAAATAAAAAGTTTAGTGTAGTTTTCTCATTTTTTTTAATTTTGCCCCTATTTTCTGATAAATCCCCTTTTTGGTGCTACTTTTTGAAAAATGTCATCGGTCACCCTGGCCTTGAACATTGATTTATTTGGTTTGATCATTGGTTTATATCAAAACCGACCGAACTAATGAGTTTGACTGGTTTGAGAGCGTTCGACTGGTTTGAGAGCGTTCGAATAAAAAGTTGTTTCTAACCCATTTAATTTACATTGATCTTTTTGATCGGTGTTGTGTTCAGCAGAACGAACTAGTTCGCGCTCGACTCAAAAGTTGTGTCAGAACTTTTTTATTTACGTTGACGTTTTTGAACGGTATTGAGTCCAAACAACTCGTTAACAACTCATTTTAGTTCAAAAGAGCTGTTTGACACAATTCTTAGTTTGACTCAAGTCTAATGAATTATAATTGTCTTCATGAAAAAATATTAAAAAAATATTTTAGGCAACGAATTTTAGAAAAATTGTAAATTAAGTCTTCATGTTTCAAAAGTGTGTTCCTAATTTTTTTAAATTGTATCGAACTCTTTCAGTAGTTTTAGTCTCAAGCCCATGATCGAACCCATTTGAATGAAATGGGTTTGATTATTGGTTTGTGTCTAAGACGAGCTACTGAAAGAGTTTGATAGAAGTCTAATTTTTTTTAATATAATCACAAAGTGTTAGTCTTGCAATTTTATGCCTCCTTAATTTTTTGTTGCTAAGAAATGGCCAAATAAAAAAAGAAAACTTTCTCGCACCTGTTTGTCAATTTCTGCTCACCCCTAATTATTAAATGTCTTCAGACGCTTTAAAGATTTCATATAAAAAGAAAAAAATACATAAAATGGTTTCAATTTGTAAAAAAGGTTTGCCGACGCAGATGGGTAATGAAAAAGGAGTTGAAGGTGTTTATCACTTTGCTGCTATTAATTATGCTTAACGAGGTTACAACACCGCCATCACCATCTCATTATTATGCCATACTAAAATATTCTATTAATTCGACATAAACAAAGTTTGCTGCTAAATAAACAACCAACAGCTGCTTGCTGCTGCCTTAAGCTGAGCTGTAACTATAGTTGTGTTATATAAGCCTTAAGTTAAAGTGAAAAAGTTTCTTGTGATTTTGTTTGTCTGTTTGCATGCAAGGAAAATCCTCAAAGTGATATAATGAATTTTAGTATATGAGCCCTCATCTCATTAGCATGGAAAGATATACAAAAAAAAATAAAAAATAAAATAATAATAAAAAGAAGAGTCCTTACACACAAAAGCGTACGCTAAAACTTACCCATTTAAACACTTTGATATACAAATTTACAAAGTATTTACTTGTATTAAAGGCACACACACACATACATACCTATATTTACAAACATACAAAGTCCTATAAACTTCATGCTTAAGTATAAAACTTCTAGTGCATATTTTACCAAGTATTTAACCTTTCGAGCAAAAGAGACCGTCTGCTGATTTCTATATCCATACGTACTTTCATTTCAAGAAAAACAACCCCTTTTTATGTCTTCTATAACAATTTTGCTCATTTTCATTAAAAAAAGAGTCTGGTTTTCAAGGGAAGGAGGCTTCACTTCAGTAAAAGAAAAAAATAAATAATATTGATGATTAAAAGCTAAGGATTTAAGAATTCGCATTATTAAAGGTTACAATTAACAAAGTATAAAGAATTGCAAAAGGAACTTTAAAAAAAATCTACTAACAGAAATTATTATATTTACAATAAATTTATTGCGCAGAAAAAGCAGAAACAAGTTTCAATTAAATAGAAAGGAAAATTAAGTTAAAAAATTAATTAGTTCTTAACCAATCAATATCTACCCAATTAGATAGACTAGGGTGCTGATGAAGTGCGTGACTGCACATATAAATATCGGTATTTACACCAGCTATAAAGTCTTGTTTAATTTTTTTTCTCTTCTTTAGAAATCCACATTAATTACTAAAAAATATTTCATTCAATAAGAATTGAAATTACTGAACTTAAGGCCGAATAAGAAATTATTTCTGTTTAAAATTCACTAAGGTTCAGTTAAATCTAAAAATTTCTCAATCTGAATTTTTCTTAAGATCTTATTTAAGATTGTAATCTTATCGAATTAAAGATTTAGTTCTTAATAAAAATTTAAGAATATAATCTTAAAATTAAAATTCCTGCAATCTAAATTCAAGAATTTTGTTCTTAAGTTTAGACCGTCATTTTTGTTCTACTGTATATGTATGAAAAATCCAATAATAAAAAATATAAAGATTATTTCAGATAAATTTAGTAAAGTGAAACTTTTATTTGTTTTTTGACGATATTTTTAGTTAGTCCTAGTTTACACTATGCACTTCTTATTGCTAAGCTGGTTAGTTTGTAGGAGAGAGACGAGGGGAAAATATACGAGTATTCAGATTCATTTAATGTCAATAGGTTTTGCTTTCTCATTCGTAAGTTTAAAAAACACACATGCATACACAAAACTATGCCTTAAAAAATGGACTGAGAAATAAGACTTGCATTGTGTGAAGCCTAATAAAAGTTCATAGAAAAAAAAGTAATAAGCTTAGCAATAAGACTTGACTAGTGTGAACTGGGACTTACAGCGATTGATTTTTAGTTTTGGCGTTTGTTTCTCTTTGCGCTTGTTAATCTTGGCGATTTTTTAGCCGATTTTTTTAGTATTTGTACTTTTTCTGATTTGGCGTTTTTTTCTTCGTTTTAATGATATATATTTTATTTTTGGTTTGCGCAATTTTTTTTTGTTTTAACATATTTTTAGTTTAAGCAATTTTTTTTTGGTTTTGGCGCTTTTTTTCGTTTTGGCGATTTTCTTTGGCTTTTGGGAATTTTTTTAGTTTTTTTGCGACCTTTTTATTCTTGGTGATTTTGTTTGAATTTATTTAATTTATTTTTGATTACATATTTCATTTAAACGTTTTTTTTAATTTTGGTGATTTTTTTAATATTGACACTATTTTCTGATTTGCCGTTGTTTTTTTTTTGTTTTGATGATTTTTTTTTGGTTTTCACGATTTCTTTTTTGTTTTTTTACACATTTTTAATTTAAGCGATTTTTTTTAGTTTTAGCGTTTTTTTCGGCTTTTAGGAATTTTTTTTTTAGTTTTTTGGCCACCTTTTTATTTTTGGTGATTTTTTGCATCTAAGCGATTTATTTAATTTTAGTTGTATATTTCATTTAATATTTTTTTAATTTTTGGCGGTTTTTCCGATTTTACGCTTTTTTCTGGTTTGGCATTTTTTGGTTTGTGCAATTTTTTTTTTGGTTTTCTTAACATATTTTAAATTTAAGCGATTTTTTTAGTTTTAGCGTTTTTTTCGTTGTGGCGATTTTCTTCGGCTTTTGGGATTTTTTTTAGTATTTTGGCAACCTTTTTATCTAAGGCGATTTTGTTTGAATTTGAGTGAATTATTTAATTTTTGGCTATGTATCTCATTTAAACGTTTTGTTTTCATTTTGGCGATTTTTGTTTCGGCAATTTTTTTTTTGGGGTTTTATTTAATTTTTATTTATTGAAAATAACAAGAGTTGTAGGGGCCAAAGTTAAGAAATTCAGGTCTGTAGCTCTTACGTTTCTCGAGAAAACAGCTTGTGAAAGATAGACTGGTGGACGGACGGATATGGTAGCGAAAACAATAGGGTTCCGTTTCACCTTTGGTTAACCATTTCATAATACTCTAAGTTAAGCGGCCCATCCATCATACAATATTATTGCATATGTTGTTGTACATATTATTGTCATTTTGCAATATATGGCACAATATTTTAAAAGAAATTTATTTAAAATATTGACCAATGTTGCCAACACATTACACAATGGTCTTGATTGTACCATAAATACCAAAGGTATTTTGATATTTTCCAATATATTGTGCCACCTTCAAATGTGTATGTCATACATTGGCGTTATTATTGTACAATACGTAAAATTGCACAATTCTATTGCAAATGGTTGAGCCGCTTTAAAGTATAATAATAACATTGATTTGATAGAACAGTAAATTCAATTCAATTTAACGTAGATTTAATTAAAACTGTAATCAAGAATATTAATTTATTAGTTTATATTAAAGATTCATTATAATTTAAATTATAGTAAACTAATACGAAGCGCTAGCTACTATAGGCTATCGGCTTAGCTCATGTCAAGAATATTATTTTTTTATATTATATTAATTGAAAAGAATCCAACAATGAGTGTTTTCTGTATTTAATAATATTAAAAGAAATAGAAATTTGGTTTTTTATAAACATACAATATTTCAACTTGAATCCCCTCCTCATTGATTTTTATTTTCTAAATTAGCTTCAAAATCAGCTTATGCTTCTAATATTGTCTTCTAATATAAAATTTCTTTTTTAATCTCTTTGATAACGAAAACCAATAAATTTGTAATGTTTATTGGTTTTCCCTGCAAAGAAAATGAAAAAAGTTTAAGCAGGAAAAGAAAACGCAGCAGAAAACAAACAAACATAAACATTTTTGTAATCTGATGCTTATAAAACCATAAATTTTATATATATTTTTTCGTAACAACAAAATACTTAGACAAAAAAAAAGTGTCTCACTGAAATGGTCTGAAAAAAAGTGGACAACTTAAAACAAGAGAATAAACGATTAAACCAATAGAATAAAATACTTCTTTTTTTTTTGCTTAATATTTTCAATTTCAGATTAAGTTGACATTTATTGTTCACTCTTAAATTAAAGTTAAGAGTATGAAAGGAGGAAACATACGTTTTTGTTTTCATAAAATTTCAACCGAGGCACAGTGGAATGATTTTTATAAATTTTAAAGCAAAAACTGGTATTGCTTAAAAGTTTGTCTTCCAAACCTTCAGGTAGACTTAAAAATAAATGCTAAGCTGGCAGCTTTGTTAAATACTTTTAAGTTCAATAATTTTATACCAAAAAAATTCAAAAAAGGTAATCGGGGTTGGAATTAAGCATTTTTGGTGGAAGCTCTTCCCTACTGGATTACCAACTTAATTATTTTAACAAGGCGTTAAACTAAAATAATCGATTCTTGATAAGTACTTACTTTTTTTATTTGGAAATTTGTTCACGTAATCTATTTAATCTAAAAAAAATCATTCTACTCATTTAGCAACTTGTACATAATTTCTTTGAATTTTAGGTAATGTGATTTGTAACCGATTAATGAAATTTGGTAATCAGAAAAGTAAGTCATTATATGGCAAGTAGTTCTGATGGTAATGTGTAATTTTTTGCTGGGAAAGTCTGAGAAGTTTGGTCTTCTTGGGATTAAATTCTCTTAAATCTCAATTTCTATCAATCTTCAATCACTTGCTTTACTTATGTTATATTTTTTTTTCTAAGAAATTTTCGCCAACAATTTATATGTACATATGTATGTGTTTGTAGAAAATTTTTTTTGGTTGTTGTTGTTTTTGTTTCTATTATTATAATCATTACCCTTGTTTGTTATTTCATTATGAGTTGATTTCCTACTACTGTTTCATACTCTCCTTGTTTGTTTTTTTTCTTACTTAAAATTTTTCCTTTCTTGTTGTTGCAGTAATAATATTATCAAGTCTTTGTGTTGTTGTTGTTGTTGTTGTTTATTTGTTTGTCTATTCAGTCCACCATTTTTTTCCAGTCTTTTATTGCTGCCTTGTTGCAATTTATCTCCGCAGCCAATGTTTGTGTGTGTGCGTGTGTGTGCGTAAGTGTATTATGACTTCCGTTTCTAAATAATTCTTCTTCTTCTTTTTTTATACTTGAAGTTGTTGTTGTTGTTGTTGGTTTTTGTTTTTGTTAATTTTTAACGCCTAAAGACATGTTTTATATATCATTTGTTTGCTATTCCTGAGATTTTTTTCTTCTTATGTTCCATTAAGTGTGTCTGCGTCTACTTTTCTTTAACTTTTAGCTTTCCTGTTTGTTGTGCTTGTTATCGCTTTTATTCTTTTAAAAACAAAGATAACAAGGCTGCTAGCCTGAAATTTGTTATTGGTTTCAATTTTCTGTGTGTTAGCGGTAAAAAGAATTTATGGCGTTTGTTTTTTTTTAAATATTGTTGCAAATAAATGAGTGTCTTGTGTTTATTTAATTTAAAGGAAATTGATCTTTAAAATTTATTTTGATTTAACTTTTTTATTTATACGCAGAAAAAAACAAACATTACTACAGGGTGGCCCAGAAAGACCGAAGTGGTGTGAAATCCTTATAACTTTTTATTTAAGACATATTTTTTTAGTTTTTTGTTTTTTAAATACATTAAATTTATAGGGAATATTTTAAAATTAGTTGTTAAAAATTATATCCCGCAAGTGGTGGCCATTTTCTGCTTCGCACAAATGTGCTCTTTCCAACACATTTTCCATGACCTTTCGCAAAACTTCCGGTGTTATGTTGTTAATTTCGTCTCGAATATTGGTTTTTAATTCCTCAATAGTCCTAGGCTTATTAACATAAACTTTCCGTTTTAAATAACTCCAAAGGAAACAGTCTGGAGCAGTTAAATCCGGGGAACGCGGAGGCCAATTAAAATAGCTTCTACGCGAAATTATTTTTTCACCAAAGATGTCGCGTAAAAGAGCCATTGTGGCCCTCGAAGTGTGCGCTGTGGCTCCATCCTGTTGGAACCATATTTGCGGATGGTTTTCCACGGCTGGCCTTTCAAAATTTTCCAACATGGCCCGATATCGATCACCATTGATGAAAATGGCGACACCTCGTTCATTTTCAAAAAAATATGGGCCAATGATCCTTTCTGAAGAAACACCGCATCAAACAGTATACTTAACTGGGTGTAATTGTCGTTGATGAAGTATTCTCGGGTTTTCAATATCCCATATCCTAAAGTTTTGTTTGTTAACGAGCCCATTTAATTGGAAATGGGCTTCGTCACTCATAACTAAGTTATGAGTAATGGAAATGGAAAAACACATTTGTGCGAAGCAGAAAATGTCCACCACTTGCGGGATATCATTTTTAATAACTAATCTAAGAATATTCCCTATAAATTTACTGCATTTTAAAAACAAAAAATTAAAAAAATATATCTTAAATAAAAAGTTATAAGGAGTTCACACCACTTCGGTCTTTCTGGGCCACCCTGTATAATCAAGAGCTTTAATAAAAAAATCTATTTAAAAATTTAGCAAAGCAACACAGAAGAACCTCGATAAGTAAATAATAACAAACATTGTTAGCGATTAGCTAGTAGTAAAGCAATACAGTAGAACCTCGATAAGTGTATATTAATTAGCATTGTTAGTGATTAGCTAGTCTACAATAGAACCTCGATAGATAGATATTTTTAGCGATTACCTATTCGCAATACAATACAGGGTGATCTCGATACATGTTAGTTAGGTAGTATTGCAAACGATTTTTCTTGTCACCAAACAATACAACAGCATCGCGAAGTATTTAGATATCTGTGGTATGTATGTATGTCATTAAAGTTTTAGTAAAACGAGGAATAATAGGCCGGTAGTCCTTGCATCTATGTGCGTGAATGTAAATAAAATATCCATAAGGTTTCAATATTTCCGATAAGGCGCAGCATGGGACCACAGGAGTAAGGTAAAAGTTTACCACAGAAGCATAGAAGATAAATCGCAGGAAGCCAAGTCAAAACCAATCCGATAAGCTGAGAGGCCATACCCGAAGCAAGTGAATTGTATTTATAAAAAAACTAAATTTATTAATTTTAAAGAATACTATTAAGTAAGAATAAAAAAACGTGTTTTTTCCTGTAAGGACCCTGGCATTTGCGACTGAGTATACCCGGCAGAAAAAGTCCTTACAAGCTTTTGAACTAATTAAATTTTTAAACAAATGTTTAATTGCATCAATAAATATTTTAATTGATTATTTGTAGTTGCAGGTGTTATTTGTAGAAAAACTTTTTCCGTGTAGGTAAATTAAATTAATTAGTTAGATCAAGTAAATTCTTAAACGAAAATTTAATTGAATGAATTAACATTTTAATTGATTATTTTTAATTTTTTCAATAAAAACTTTAATGTGATACAACATTTTCAGGGTACACTCAAGGAAAAGCTGCTGCATACAGAATTTTTTCAATTTAGAATCTACTTAAACAAGTTTAATATGTGTAATATTTTTCGGCAAGGATTTTGCTTCATATGTGTTTCATGTTAATTTAACATGATTTATAGTAATCAAAATCAAAAAAAAAATCCTTTTGAAATAACTTTATTTCACGTTGAATTAACATTTAAGTTCTGTTAAAATCAAAATGAAGAATCATGTTGAATCAAAGCTAGATCAACATGAATTTAATTTAATGTATTAATCGAATTTTTTAATGCAAAAATTACAGTTCCATTCCCAATACTCAGGTGACATAAGCCCCAAAACTTTACATTAGCTGGCAAAATGGTTTTTGTGTAAGCACCTGCCATTGTTTAAATTTTTTTTCAATCAAAGTTGCATGATGAGGAATTTCATGAAAAAGAAAGATTTTTTTCAAAATGTTACATATAACTATTTCTGATAAAAATTTTTCAAAAACGAACTATAACTCTATAGCTGTTTACGTTAAGGAACCCATAGATCAATTTCGTCCAAACTCACATACTCTGACATTTGCATTTGATGCACACAGGTTTGAAAGCTCTTAAATTTGTTATTGTTTGCTTTCGTCGGAGTGAAAGCAAAAAAGCCCTCTTGTAAAACCTTACACTTTGATCATATGGCTTGGACATAGCTGCCATAGACTACGCAATATTATAGACTAAATCATTGCTATTGTGATTGCCATTTTGTTCCATACTATTCAATAAATTGCACAATATTAAAAAAAATACATACATATATGGCGACTTTTTTCTTAGAATATAGATAAAATTAAACAAAAACTACACACTTATAAGTGTTTAAAAAATTTTAAATGTGATTTTTCGTAGTATATACTATATTTATATATACAAAATTCTCAACAATAATTTTTATACATTTTACACATTTGATTTTATCCATTATATTGTGCTAGTACCAATATAAATTGTCCCATCACAATACACAATATTATTGCTTACGCTGTTGTACATATTTTTGTCGTTTTGGCCTATACTATGCAATAAACGGCACAATATTTTCAAAGGAAATATTGCCCAATTTTTCTGACAGTGATAAAGTAAACAACATTGAACAATTTTGTCACCACATTGACACAAGAGTCTTTTGATATTTGCCAATGTAATGTGCCACCTTCGAATATGACATACACATCGGCAATATTATTGTACAATACGAAAAATTGCACAATTATATTGCAAGTGGGTAGGCCGCTTATTAATACATACAGGAAACTTTATTAAACAATATCAATTATTGCACAATAAAATTGCAAATGTGTGGGTGGCTTTAGCAGAAAATAAAACTATTTCATTAAATTTTAAAATATTTTATAAGATTTTATATATATTTATAAGGTCGTATTTTTGTTGAGTTTTCTACAAAGCAAAACTTTCATAACTAACATAACTAAAATATTTTCATAAAATTGTTTTATTAAAGTTAAAAGCACAATAAAATTTTATGTTTAAAACAGAGTTCTCTGCTATGCTTTAGGTATTAATTTAAAGTATTATTTGCTCTTCTTTTAACTTGAACCTTATTTATTTGCACATAATACTTCTCATATCCTGCGTATTATTTATTCATTTACAGCCTTCAGCCATTAAATTTAAATTGAAATCTTAGAAGCTTTATTTTTCATAATGCTTAAATACACAAGATTAAATAAATAAATGAGCAGGCTTTAGTATTAATAAGTAGATTTTTAAATTCATTATATCCTTTGACTAAAATTTTAGCCCAAGGACTTGTAATTTATACGTGTGTATTTACCAGCAAAGCACTAAAAATTTTGTTTATTAATGTGTTAAAATCTCTGGTATCATGTCCTTAACTTATCTACTTCATAAGCAAACAAAAAAAATGTCTTGCCTTGCTTAGAAAAAAAAATAAATAAGGAAAATATTAAGTAGGCAGGATAAAGGCTAATGTCTTCATTTTGCTATAATTTCTGCAAACTGTTGGGGGGCAGTAGAGAAGTCTTGTTTGAAATCTTGATGGCTGTTGACATTTGGTCAAGTTATTGCTTTCATATTGTTTGTTTCTGTGTGTATGTTTATAGTTATTTGTACAAAACAAAGAGATTGTTTTAAATATAAGAAATATCCTTTATGTTTACCCATAAGTCTAAGTATGTGTTGCAAAATCTAAAGATAAATAAACACATATAAATTTGATAAGGATCTAAAAGTCTACAAGTATAAAGATTAATATCCTTGATAAGCCTTAAAGTAAATACATTTATATACCGAAAGAAAAACTCATGTGTTCATGGGAGTATAAATATGTATAGACATTAATTTGCATGTATTCAAGTATTTAAGTGTGTGTGTGTTTATGTTTGTTTTCAAGGAATTTAACTTTTGTTTTAATCATTATTAATTACCTTCTTTAAAGTATTCAAAAAAGTTTTTTTTGGGCAAATGAATATTTTAAAAAAGGAGTTAATTTTCTTCAAAAGAAAAACTTTTTTGGTACGAGTAGGTGGGGAAATGTTTCTTATTTAATTAGTTTAAATAGATGAGTGTTATAAAATCTAATAAATTTTTGCCTAACTTCATACAAGAGCAAAAGTAATATAAATTCAATAAAATATGACTTTGACACGTACACGATAAAGTCCTGTACAAGAACACTTAATGCTAGGAACACAACTGGGGTGAAAGACGAATTTTTCGGTGCGAATTTTCGTCATAAAATATAAAATACATTTGTGCATATGAAAATGAACACAACACCGCCGTCGAACGAAATTTGTTGTGCGTGACACCCTGTTTCAACAAGTCAGGCAGGCGAGTAGTCTAAAAGTTGTATATGAAAATCACACAAACAAATGAGTTCTTAGCATGTAAAATTTCTATTCAAGTCGACCATCCGGATTGTAGAAACAACGGGTTATTTCTATTTTGTACGCCGACGAACGACAAAAAAAAACGATTCTCTCTCTCAGTCTCTTTGTCTTTGTACACATAACAACCAACTTTATCAAATATGAGAGAGGAATTCAGTGAGTAAATTCGTCGTTATTGTGCTTCACACGACGAGTTTACGCAGCGAATGCTTATCGACGAAGTCGTCGACGTGAACGAAATTCGTCGTTCGTCCCAGTTGTGTTCCTAGCATAAAAGAACTTTTTAGTCATGAGGGCTTTTTCAAATGCTTTACTACAGCGAAATCTTCTAAACAAAAATGCTAAACAACACTGTTGGCAAGACATTTGTTGCAGTTATTGCAGGTATAGGAGTAAAGAAGAAAATACGTCGTGATTGAAAAATTTGTGATGCATGCATGCTTCTTCATACGTATGGGAACGTGTACAAACGTCATGTGTCTACCTACGCACACACGTTGTGTGTATGCTCTTTTATCTTTCTGCTCACATACAAACACACACATGCATTGACATCCCAGTGAAAAAAAATGGAAGTCATTCTAGCGGAAATACATTTTCATTGCTTCCAAAAAATCGATATGTTTAATTTGCTGAGAGTGAGCAAAAAACCATGTAGAAGCTTATTTTAGTCACACAGAACCTTGTAACTCTTCCATAGTGTTAGAAAATACTAAAAATTATTTTTAGTCTAAAATTTAAAAGTTATTTGCTTAAATTTACATGAAAACACTGTTTCGGGCTTAAATTCGTATAAAAAGAAACGAATTGTTAAAAAAGGCTACTATTTACCATTTTTCCTAGATGAAAATATTATCATAGAACACAAAAAAGGGAATTTTTCTTAATATCCCTTCCAATTCAGTGACCAGGCATGGAAAAAGAGAACTTCTTGCAATGACAACCCTATGTAAAAATCATTAGATCGGATCGAAATTTGCACTACTTCCGCATCGTAAACTCTACATTTTCATGACTTTTTTGGAGTCTCTGTTTACGCAGGCCTCTAGTACACGAAGGGTTCAATACAGCGCTTGTTTCTTTTTGGCAATTTTTTTCGGTTTTTGGGGGATTTTTTGTGTTCCTTTACAATACATTCTTTTAGTTTTAGCGATTTTTTTAGTTGTGCCACTTTTTTTAATTTCGGCGATTTTTTTCGCTTTTTGGTGCTTCTGTTTGGTTTTTCACCTTTTTTTTACCTAATTTTATGTTTTTTACACTATTTTTCGATTTGTCGATTTGGCGATTTTTCTCGGTTTTTGGCGATTTTTTGTATTGACGAATTTCTTTGTTTGGTTTTTACATTTTTTTTATTTTTTCTTACAATACATATTTTTAGTTTTGGTGCTATTTCTATTTTTTGTTTTAGTTTAAGAGATTTTTTTAGTTTTGGCACTTTTTTTAATTTCGGCGATTTTTTTCGCTTTTTGGTGCTTCTTTTTGGGGCTTCACCTTTTTTTTATCTAATTTTGTGTTTTTTACACTATTTTTCGATTTGTTGTAGTCTTAGCGATTTTTTTTAATTCTGTCACATTTTTCGTTTTGGCGATTTTTCGCGTTTTTTTTGTGATTTCTTTGTAGTGACGTTTTTTGGGTTTTAAATCTTTTGTTTTTGTTCTTTAGTACATATTTTAGTTTTGTCGCTTTTTTTTCGTTTTGTTTTAGTTTTAGCGCTTTTTTTAGTTTTGCCTCTTTTTTGTTTTGGCGATTTTTTCGGTTGTTGGCGCTTTTTTGTTTTTTAGCGACCTTTTCGCTTGTTGTGATTATTTTGTATTTTGGCATTATTAAATTTTTGACACTATTTTTCGTTTTGTTTTAGTTTTAGCGATTTTTTTTAGTTTTGGCGATTATTCTTGGGTTTTGGCGATTTTTTTGTGGTGACGACTTTTTTGTTTGTAAATTGTGTCTTTTTTTTTGGTTTTAAATTTTTGTTTAGTTTATCGATTTTTTTAATTCTTCCACTTTTTTCGTTTCGGCGATTTTTTTTCGGTTTTTGACGCTTTTTTGCAACTATTTTACTTGTGGCGATTATTTTGCATTTTTGCGATATTTTTGTAATATATCATTCCGTTATTAATGGCGCGAATGACAGAGTGTTTACTTGTTGTTTGTCAAGAAGTTACAGGTGGAACTGAACACTCTTAAAATGGTGGGTTATTAAAACTAAAACGAGTTATAGGAACAGCCTGTATAATCTAAGCTGGGAGCTCATTTAATCAAGCTCATATGGATTATTACTGGCCTTGAATTGCTGTTGTTGTTGTCGTTGTTGTTTTTGTTGTTAATAAAACAAGACTTAAACATTTTTATACTATGTAGTAAATGTACGCATTTCTACAGGATTCTCTACTTTTTGTAGCGTGCGACACTTAACAAATATGCTTGTTTTTTTTAAGAAAACAAAATTTTTTGGAATTTTTGTTATATATTTGTAGGCAGTCAGCAGCTTTATATATTATTATTGATTATATATACATATATATATATATATATATATATATATATATATATATATATATTATTGAAATGTAAGCTGAATTGCTTGCTTTCGCACGTGACAAAAAGTTTTTTTTATAAACAAACATAACCCGCGCAGCGCTTAGTTTGTCTGCAGAAAACACCCAGGGTATATGGTGGGAATCGAACCCACGACCTCTGGACTGAGAAGCTAGCATCGCTACGACTCATTCACAGTGGACTTAAAAGTGCAAAAGCCCATATATTGAATTAAAACCAAATAAGCTACTGATGCAGTTTGTATATAAAGTACATATTTCTCCAAATAAATATAAAATTCATTACTCCACTTAATGTACAACAATTTAAATGTCTAAAACATAAACTCGCTAAATGTCCCTATTCTCCCATCTCCAGTTACCTCAAACTTTTCTGGCAGGAAGCCTCAAACTTTTGCCAGCCCATTCAAATGAAACTCTGGTTAATATTGTGCTCCACAATGGAGAACATCAAATCATATTTTTGTTAAACAATATTTTCATACAACGTGATCCTTAAAAAAACGTCAACTCAAGTCGTACGTGCAAGGAGTGTTGTTACACAAAAGGGAAGTGCAAAACAACAAAGGGACGTGCGAAAACCTTTTGCATGGCTTTAAGGGTTTGCCACATTTGTGTCGTTTAGTGAAGAGTAACTGAATATTTTACCACCCCCCCCCACCCAACCCACCATGGCCATTGACTGGTGTGCTTGTGCTGTTGCACCTCATTTCTAGCATAAATCACGCGACATTACTTCTGAGTTTTTTAATAAACAGCAACACAGTACATGCGTTGTGAAAGCAACAGTGTGTTTTCTGTTTTCGACTCAATAATGGCTTTTAATACTTTCTCACATTTAAGAAAAAAAAGAAGAATAAAAAAGATATTTCGCTTTGGGGCAACATTTTGAAAATAAGCGGAATAAACGGATATTAGATATTTTATTTACTATTTGTTAACAAAATTTTTTAAGGGCATTTCGAGTAAATAATAATGGTAACTTAAACATTTCTTTTTTTGTTTAATTTAATTTATTTTTTGTTGAGGGGAAAGTATCATTTTTTAAAGTTATTAAAATTTTATGTGTTCAAAATATAAAAGAAAATTTTATGGTAATACATAAAACATTTGCTTTTCTGCTGAAACCATTGGCAGAAAAATTGTATAAAAGTTTAAGGAAACGAAATTTCTAAAAGGGTTGTTTGTTGTTGTTTTGTTGTTGCAACATTTGTAGACAAATAATTCATAAAATGTCGCTAGAAATGCCAAAAACGTTGGCTAAATGAAAAAAAAGAAAAGACAATAACACAGCAAAAGTACAAAAGATTTGCAAACAAGCATGAGTGTAAATATGAATAAAATTTATGGCACAAAGAATATTGTGCTTAAAATACTTAAACGTTTTAGTTTATATTACACAAACTTTTTTAGTTGTGTAACATTTACAAAGAAGACTGCGGAAATAAAGGGTCTTTAAATTATTTAATATTTTACCTAGACATACCAAAAATTTTCAGTCCATTCATATGTTCCGGTATTTAATAAAATTTAATATTACAAAAAATTTTCAATATCTCAAATCAAACATCACACTGCCGCTATTACACATTCACTTATATTGCAATATTAACTAATTATTTTATTCCAACAAAAAAAAACAGTTGCAGGGAAACGAAATGGAACTTATCCCTCAATTCATTTTGTAGCTTCGCATGTTTATAGCAAGACTCCTCAGACGTATTTGAGAATCACAATATACAAACAGACATAATAAAGTTAAAAATCCTCAGTTAAAATCTTCGCAAAATAAGCATCTTTTGTCTTAAAGCTTTTTTGTGTGAGGCTTTAAAACTTGTTATGTTTGTATATTGCAACGTTTTAATAAGATTGTTACTATAAATATGCGAATTTTTCTAAGCTAATTTCAAAATCTTTTGGGTTGAAGTCTATTGACAATTTCCATAAGCAGAAACGAAATGCATGTAGACGTTGCTTAACCAAGAAACAAGCAAAATTCGAAATCAATTTTCATCAGTTACTCTTATATAAGAAAAAAAAGATAAAATTTTCCATCTCTGTGTTTTTTTTTTCAATAACAATCCATTTTTTTTTCTAAAATATTAAATGTTTTTAATTAACAAAGAAAAAAATGTTGTGGTTAGTTAGTTACTTTTATATTCCAGAAAAGTTTATATTTTCCAGCCCTGGAATCGTCTTTTTTATTTTGTGTTGTTTCTTTTTTATTTGTTTCTAAAATATAAATTATGTTTAGTTAATAAAGACAAAAAATTGTGGTTAATACTTTTATATGCCTACTTTTATATACCAAAAAAAGTTCAAGTTTTCCATCTCTGCGTTTTTTCAATATCAACTATTTTTTTTACTAAAATATTAAATGTTTTTAATTAATAAAGAAAAAATTTATTTTAGCTACTTTTGTATTCCAAAAAAAAGTTTAAAATTGCTGATTTTCATAGCAATATCTTTCTTATAAATATATAAAACATGTTTAGGTAATAAAAAAATTTATTTTACTAAGTTATTTTTATATACTAAGGGCCAATTTCATCAAATCTATTTAAATATCAATTCATATTTAAATGTAGATTTTCATGAATTTTTGTATGGAAAAATGACTTTTAAATATGAATTGATATTTAAATAAGTTGGTGAAATTGGCTCTAAACAACTTAAAGCTTCCATCCCTGGAGTCGTATTTAAATTTTTTCTGAGTTTCAATAGCAAAATTTTTGTGGGTATGGGCGGAAGCAAAAACTTAGAGCACTTTTTTCTGGATTAAAAATTTTCATTATCAAAATTGTTGCACAGTGGGATGGACATGAACAAAAGCGAAAACTAAAAGCTCTTCTTGCTGAATGTACATTAAAATTTTTGTTCTCAAATTAAATGTCGATTGCAGCTTGTATGTTTTAAATTAATATAAATTTTTTTCCGAATGTAAATTTTTTATTATCACAACTATTGCACAGTGTGTTGAGGGTATCAAAAGCTGAAATTAAGAACACTTTTTTCTGAATGTAAGCATATTATAAAAAAATTTTGCACATTGTGCTGGGGATATGTAAAATCGTATATTAAGATGACTTTTTTTTCTAAATATAAAATTCTTATTTTCTAAGTTGTTGCACAGTGTGGTGGGAATGTGAAAAAAAAATAAGAACCCTTCTTGCTTAATTTAATTTTTAAATAGTTGCACAGATACATTTTGGCAAAATTAAAAATTAAAATACATTTTTTCTGAATGTAAAATTTTTATTATTACAACTGACGCACAGTGTTTTTTGGGGAGGTGCAAAAGCGAAACTTAAAAGCTCTTCTTGCTGAATTTACAATGAAATTTTTTTCAAAATTGTTGCCCATTGCTGTCTTGTATGTGCACAATTAAAAATTAAAATACATTTTTTTTATCATAACTGTTGCACAGTGTGGTGGGGCTGAGAAAAAATGGGTAACTAAAATTTCTATTATCAAAATTCCTGCAAAAGCAAATATTATGATTAATTTTTTTCTAAATGTTTAACTCCTATTTAAATAAAAAAGGTTGCACAGTGTAGGAGGGAAAGCTAAAATTAAGTCTTTGATATATTTAGAAAAATACTAAATTTCCTGAATCCGTATTTCATTCAAGTTATCTTTTGCGAGTGCTACAATAAATTTATATTTACCGTCTCACACTAACTACGCTGAATTTTAATCAATATAAAATAAAATGCCTTTCAAAATGTTTGCTAATGTGACAAAATTTTTTTTGCCGGCCTTCATAACACTCTCCTTTTAACACTCTCGGCCGTTAGTGATGCCTGGTTAACTACAATTTATTCGTTATAATTGCAAAATGTGCTTAAGCTTGTTGTGCAAACTTCTTCTGCCTTTTTCCGAATTTTAAGTTCATTTACAATTAACATGCTGCGATAGAAGAAAATGCTTAGTACGGCTTGTTTTGAAAATGTCCTTAATTTTTTTTATTTTTACTTACTCCTTGTAGATATTTTGTTGTTGACATTGGTTGCTTGTTGTTTGGCTGCTGTTGTGACTGCTTGTTGTTCATTTATTGTTGTCGCTTTGGCCGTGCATAATTAAAAAAGTTTCATTACAATTTGTTGGTTTTCTTGGTTCGTTGAAGCCAGTAGTAAATGAGCAAAACATTTGTGCCCTTCTTGGAAAATGTTGTTGCTCCTTTGTTGTTGTTGTTGTTTCCTTAGTTAGAGAAACTGAAACAAATGTCTGGGTATAATAAAGATTTTCTTAAATAAATTCTTTCATTATTATTATTTTTCTTTTTGGGCTTAATTTTTACCCAGTTGGGCGTCACTTCCTACGCCAATGTAAATAAGTGTGTGTGTGTGTAAAGATACGTCTGTGTATGGTTGTGTGTTTTAGCGTTAATGAGTGGGTGGTAATTTAACTTAAAATGTGGTGCGTGCCCAAAGATCATGGCTCGTTTAATTTAATATTTAACTTTAAATTTGTCAATGCTTGTTTTTCTTGTATAAAAGTAAAAAAGTTTTGTATATAAATAAGTTTTTGTAAAGCTCGAAAGCTTAAGGTTGTTGTTTTTCAAATCAATTATCATGCGGAATTAGAAACTTTTCCTAAGACCATATAAGAGACTAAAGACCGTATGCAAAAAAAAAAGAAAAATTAACTTGAGCTTCAAGAGCTCTTTTGTCAAAATTTTTATGGAAATTATTTTTAACAGTTCGCTTCAAGCTCAAATAATTTTTTTTTGGATACGGCCATAAGGCTTTTTCCTTTTGCATTATTCTTTTTGCACTTCCCCTATCTTATTTCTCATATTTATGCATATTTCACTGCACCTTTGCCTCCATAAAATTCTTTAGTCACACTTTTAGATGTTCGCTGCATAACTCACAAAGACTGAGGCAGTAACACTGCTTGCAACACAAAACTATATAAGCATTCATAAATGTATGTTGCAATATAATGAATTGTTGTTCCAGCTATAAATTTGAATTGTTTTGCCCCACCAACTCCGTCGAAACAATTTCAAAAATTGTTGTTGTCCTTTGGGTTTTGATTTGAAATCATATCGTTGTATATTTTCACCGCATTTATAAAAAAAAGGGAAACTTCACATGCGAAAAATACTTTACAAACATTTCTAAGTGAAATTTTATTTGATAACTTTATTTGAAAATGAAAATTTTGCATTTTATATGAGTGTACGTAGTGTAGTGTTGTCTTTGCAGATTGAAAAACTTGCATTTCATATAAATTTATAAGCATTAATATACATGTATGTGTGTGTGTTTGTGTGTGAATCCTTGTGTTTCCGTATTTCTATTGTATTCTATTTGGTATCCAACCATATGCCAATTATACCGCGCTGTTTTGCAAAATTCAACATTCAGGGAATTTATGTTGTGTAGTAAAATTTTGCGCGTTAATTCAGTGCCACTTCCACTATACATATATTTCCCCAAGCTGTTTTCGCTTCCAGTCCTTTTACTTCAATACTTTGCACTTTATTTGTGCATTTTTGATTGTGTTCCGAAAAATAATTGCAAGTAAGTGCGACTGTGTGTGTAAGTGCGTGTGTGAGTTTGAATATTTTCCTTTTTTTCGGGCTTGCTGAGGTTTAAATGAGAGAAAGATTGAAAAATTTGCCCTTCACAGTGGGACGATAAAGCAAAAATGCAACTAAATTAATATAATAATTATAATTATATAAGAGCAAGCAGCTTTGTTTTCTAATTAACTTTTAGAAATCTTTTAATTAAGGTAATTCCATTAGGACGGGTGTGACCATGATATTGAAATATATAAAATTTTTTATTTAAAAAAGTGTGTAGTTTCCTTCTATTTTAATCTTAAAAACATTTAGCAATAGGTAGGCACCGAAAGAAATTAATTTCTACTCAGCTTGCTCATCAAAAAGCTGCGACGGGTGTGACTTTGTAAATCTTAGATTTTACAAAATTATTACTCTGACAAAATATGTAGTTTTAGGGCAATTAATTGGCCAAAGACCTGTTGATTGCTCAGAATGGCTGTGACGGGTGTGACCTTACAAATCTAAGCTTTTGCAGAATTATACTTTTAACAAAACACTTTTGGTGCAATTAATTGTTCAACATCCTTTTCATTGTGTCATAAAAAAATGTTTCAAGTTCATGGGTGCCACTTTTTTTTAGGTGACAGATGTGAACTAGTATAAAAAGTCACTGTCTTCTTCTTTTGCTGTGGTCTGCTCTTTCGTTTTCTTTGCCGATAATTTTTTTCCCAATGTTTGCTCATCCATCATAATAATGTTAATCTTAAAGTCATTTAATAATAGGTCGACTCTGAAAGCTTAAGTATTTTTGGCCATCGAAACGTTGTAACGGGTGTGACCTAACATATACCAGTTTTCGATGAATTATTATTTTTAGAAAATGTGCTCTAACATTTTTCATAGAACGCACACAATAGTTTTGGTGTAGAAAATTTATCAAAGACTTTTTAATTGTATAAAATACTTACAACCTGGAAAAAAAGTTTTTCTTAAAAAATTTTTTCTTCGAACAAGTGACGAGTGCGACCTCCTTATGTGGCAAGTGTGCCTTATCAAGAAAACTCGTAAAGTTTGAAGAAATATAGACTTTTATTGACTTCAATCATATATACAAAGGAATAGAAAGGAGTTTTAATTCTAGTACTTATATTCCCAAGGAACGTCTTTAAAAAGTTGCTTTAAGGAAGGTTACGTTAAATTTTGTTGACTGTCTTTTTGTAATGAAAATATTCAGTTTAGATGTATTCAATACTTTTACAAATTTGGCTTTCATCCTTTTTTCGTTGCCTGCCATTTCACTTTCTTTCTTTCACTCATAGTTTCCATAGCATTTCCTCTTTTCCTGTGCTTTTGTCTTTCTCAAGTCAAATACATACAGTTCATATTTTTCTTGATTTTCTTTAATTTTATTCCTTTGTTTTCCTTTTCTTTATCTTACACCCATTGAAACAAAAGCAATTCAGCGTTGGTTTGACGGGTGTGACTCGAATATCACAAAGAAGTTTCACTAAATTTTACTCACCCTTAGTGCAGTTGTCAAAACTGACGTTACGTTAATACAATAACAAAAAAATTGCGACTTGTTTCTTCCAGGACTATTTAAAGGCTCATGCTATTTTCTAGACTTTAGGGAACAGAAATAGACTCTCAAAAGCACAAAATTGTTCTCGAGAGCGAGTAGACATGCTCCATTTTTTTTTTGGTATTGTATTAATGTGACGTCAATGCTTTCAACTAGAATAAGGCTGATTGGTATTGTGACGGGTGTGACCAAATAAATATTTCCTATAACTAATTGCACAAAATTTAAATATATTTTTAATTGCGCGCTTCCTTTTTTTGTTGATAATTATTAAGTATTTATTAAACTTTTCAAATTTTTTTTTACTGTGACGGGTGTGACTGAAAATTTGAATTTATCACTTAAACCAAAACAATTCTTATTATAAGACATACAAAATCGAAACTTTCGCGAGAAGCCAGCAGAAGAAGAAGCTAAAGATTTTTAATAAAGACGACGAAAGCTAATAAAAGAAAACCTTTAATAAGGATGAAACATGCAAAAGAGGAAGAGTAGAGTATTCAGTAGATCGTGCCATAACCGTAAAAAAAATGTTAAGCGCAATAATTTTCGAGCTTAATTTTTTTACGAAAAACAATTATTTACGGTTTTATGACTCGATATGTTGATTTTCAAATTTATTAAGTAAACAAATTTTGTTTATTTTTTTCATTTATATATTCTCTTTTAGTAATCATTGGAACGATTTTAATTTAAACTTGGGTGATACTTTTAGGTCCAATAATTAAATATTTTTGTAGTTTTGTTCAGAATTGTCACCTTAAAATATGGTATTGAATACGATGGACTTTCCAATTCCACAATACGATTGTCCTGTTTCGATATTCGCCTTTCATTCATATAAAGTATAGAGCATAGAGTACATAGTACTCGTATAGTATAGTAGAGTATATAGTATCGAGTATAAATTATAGAGTATAAAATTCTCACTTTATTTGATAAAAAAAAACATCTTTAATGTTATATCATTAAATTTTGCTCATCACATCACCACTGTGCACCACCAACAAATTTGTGTAGCACGCTTAAAGCCGCAGTGGGGCCATGTATAATGGGTACGTACTAGTGTGAAATTGAAAATCCATAAATTCGAAAAATTTTTGCTGCAAATGAGCGTAATATTTTCATATTTTGAATAAGTAAGTAGGAAAAAGAATTATTGTATAATGAATTTCTGCTGCTAAATTAATTTTAATTATTAGAATGTACAGAGAGCGGGAGATAGAATTAAAGTTTATTTAACTATAAGTTTAATTTAATGTTAAATGAAAATATTTAATTTTGTCCTTTATTTCATAATTTTTTTTAGGTAAAAGCTTTTCACTAAGCATAATAATTTCAACAAATCCCATACAAATTGCCACTTACAATAAAGCCATTAAGGTTACGGTGGATGGTCCGCGTGAGCCACGTTCTAAGATACGACATCCTGGCTTTCATCCTTTTGCCTTTGGGCCTCAACGCTTCGGTCCTGATCCTCTTATGGGCGGTTTACCATTTAAATTACCTGGTAAGTATTTATAAATATATATATAAAGAAAAGTTAAATCCACATTAATTCCCTTAGTAACAACAATTTTAAAATGTTTTCTTTTTTAATGTACAAATATCTGAGCATTTTATATTTGGTTTTATTTTAATCCTGTCATTTGTTACACCGAAACATTCAGCATCAAAATGATGATGAGAGGATTTTGTTTGTATATGTAATATAAGCATTGTTAAGTTCTTATTATTCGTTTTGTTATTATTACTGTTGCTTTATTTGGGCTTTATAAAATTTTATGATTGCCAGGATTGAGCTTTCACATGCCAATCAATCAAAATCTGTTGAGGTATCATGACAGGATTTAAAAATAATTTCCATTTTCCCTTGATTTCATTCGTACACCACTTATTTGTTTGCTGTTGCTGGTTGTGATATTTTTTTTTGCAATAAAAATTGAGTACTTTAATTGCGGCTTTGGATATGATTAAGGATTTTTTTTATTTTACAAGTTAAAGTTACAGAAAAAAGAAAAGGATTAAGCAGAAGCTTTTTTAAGTATTAAAAATTACCTTTTCTGATTAAGAAAGACATGGATAATTTGTAAAAAAACTGACTTATTTTAAAAGTTTGTGGAAGTTTTTATACGAATATCGATAATATTTATAATTAATAAGGCAGTAATTATTTATTGATTTACGCAAATCACTAACAGCCTAATTTATAAAACTTATTAAGCCTTTAAAAATGTTTTATAGAACAAAATTTTCATAAAAATTTTTAATAAAAAGTCTTTATAAAGTCTTAATATTTTTTATAAATAAAGCCGTAACTTTTTAACCGACTTACAATTGGTGTACAATTGGACCGATTGTAAAACTGTTTTTGTTGCTTGAAAGGGTATAGCTTTTTATTGGTCCCATTGAAAAAAAAAGTGGGCGGGGAGACGCCCACAATTTTTTAAATTTGATTTAGCGATCTTATACTCATTTGATTTGATGCGAAACCTAGCAAACACTTTTGGTTCTTGTAATTACATAATTTTAAAGTTAACAAAATGGGCGGGGCTACGCCCATTAAAATTTATTATAATATATCACGTGGTTCTACTAAACTGATTTTTACGAAACTTACCACACACCTTGAGCTCTAAAATAGACAAAATTAATTTTTAACAAAATGGCGGGGTCACGCCCATTACAATTTAATATTATATTTCTTAAGCTTCTATTACACCGATTTCTTCGAAACTTGGCACACACTCTAACCTCAAATAAAGGCGCAATCTTGCGTTCAAAAAAGTTGGCGGGTCACGCCTATTAAATTTTCGTATAATATTTCACGTGCTTGTACTTAACCAATATTTACGAAACTAAAAAATACATAATCTTGTTTAACAAAAGTGGGCGTAGCCATGTCCTATGAAATTTAATAATATATTTCACTAAAAAGCTAAAAATAAAACCAAAAAAAAATTAAACCGACTTCAAAAATAAGCACTAAAAAGCTAAAAATAATTTTGATGTAGTTAAATAAAATATTTTTACATATGTTACCTATACTGTGGTTTGAAGTTGGTGGCAGCAATATTGGTAACTAAGCACATACATACATACATACATATACTATGTATGTACATAAAAAGTACTTGCAATTTTTTTACCAGTCATGTTCCTATGTGCTTAGTACCTGTATTACTGGCACCAATTTCAAACAACACTATACAGTGAAAGAATTTTTTTCATAAGTTCTATGATTTTCGGCATTAATCCAATAAAAAAATTCATTAAAATTCGACCCACATCACGCTTCGTTAGATTAATGAAACCATTTTCGTTAAAATTATTTTAATGACAACTACGTCAAATGTATTAAACAGTGTCATCAATGCAATGAAAGAACTTCATCGAAGCAACGAAATAATGTCATTAAAACGACTAAATAATTTCATTAAAACCACGAAATAATTTCATTAAAACAGCGAGATAATTTTGAACGAAATAATTTCATTAAAACAATGAAATAACCTTATTATAACAACGAAATAACTTTATTATAACAACGAAATAACTTAATTGAAACTGTATGTGTAAATAAGCATACAAAGAGTACAAGAACAATCATACAGAACTATTTTTGATGCAAGCTTTTGGTTGACAACTGTTAAAATACATTTAATTTATCAGACTTTCATGACTACAATGAAATTTTCATTGGGGCAACGAATACATTTCATGGCTATAACGAGATTCTAAATTACTGTATATTTTAATAATTTCTTTAGTTTTAAAGAATCTTTAACTTAATTGCTTGAAGGTATGTATGTACTTATCTTTATATGTTTATTTAAAGCAACAACTGTAAATGTTTCTTAAATATAAAGGGGTTTCTTAATAATTAGAAAATATTGTTGTCATAAATCCAATGAAATATTGTTACGAAACCAGAATATCAAGGAAGCAATTCTAATGAAATTCTTTAACAATATTCGGGAAATTATCATTAGATTTGTGAAAAAAATCTAATGAAATTGTTTTATTGGATTTATGAAGCAACATCCTTTCGGTGTAGGTAACATATATAAAAATATTTTATTTAACTAGATCTGTATTATTTTTAGCTTTTTAGTGCCTTTTTTAGAAGTCGGTTAATTTTTTTTAAGTATTATATAATAATAAGTATTTAATTCTTCTTTCTGTTTATTGTATTATAATTTTCTATAACACAACAACATGGTTTTGTGAGTCATAAATTTAATTTAATAAGAGGTAGATTCATTTAAATACTCTTGAATTTGAAGGCACAAATTTCAATATAATTTTTTTCATATTGAACAAAAATAAAATATGATTTATTTGCCCTAAATTCAAATTTCATTGTTAACATTTTCAGCAACCCCTTTTTCAAAACCAATATGTACGATTTTCCAAAATTTCTTTTACTAATTTAACTGCTTCAACTCTTACACTCTTCTAGCACTTTCTTTCAAAAATTATAAACTTTACAAATATGTATGTACATTAAATGAGTTTGTTTAGCATTTCAAAAATTTTATTTTATTATTAAATTCACGCCTTATTATATAAATTAAATTCTGTTATAATAATGACAAAGACATTTGGCGACTTAAATAAAATATGAAGTCAAAATATGCGCGTCTAAGCACCCCTTTGAAATACAACTCGTAATTGTTCTTTGCGTTTTCATTCATTCAGCGCACCCTTCTACTCACAACTCTTCGAATATGTATGTTGGTATTTATATATTTATTTTTTTGGCAGACACATTGAACCCATTAAACAACATGTGATGCCTCAAACTATGTATGCAAAGGATATTAAACAGCAGCCAACAAACAGCAGCCGACTACAAAAGCGATAACAAGTAACACCACCAATAATCATAATAAGAGCAGCAACCCCGTTTAACCTTGTTTCCGAAGAATTTTCATAAACACAAAATTTATGTAAATTATGTCTCATGTTCACAAGCTTGTCTTCGATACTGCAACAGCAGATACACACACTCAAACACTCACACACACACAGGCAAACATCTACAAAAGCATATTTTGGTATTTATATTTGTTGTCATCATCTCAACATCATTACAGTTGCTTTTATATACATATATTGTTTTTGTTGTTTTCTCTTGTTTACGTTGTCCTTGTCGTGTTGTTCTTTAAACACGCGCGACTTGCGTTTATTTCGTTCGCCAAACATCCATCCAACCAACCCTTCGTTGATATCAATTCAATTTTTGTAGCAATTTATTTGCTCTTTTCTTTTGCCTTTGTTGTAATTTCAATCCAATTTTAAACAATTCTTAAGTCATTGTCTTTAAAATGTTGTTTAGCATGTGTGTTTTTGTTGTTGTTGGTTGCTGCTGCTTTCTTATTGCCTGCTGGCTGTTGTTTGCGTAGCTTAAAGGATTAAATATTTTAATGGATTTTAAAGTTTTCCAAAATCACTAAAAACAGCGCAAGTTGTAAGCTGAGTGGAGTTGTAGCAGTAACAGATGAAAATTATATTTCTGTGTTTAAAATTATTTTTATTCCTCCTTATTGTGGATGTATGGCATCGTCGACATCACAATAAGACGACAGTAAAAATTTTCACTTGTTTACTCCTTGTCGACAACAAACGACTACTATTAACATGCTCCATTAGATTAGTAAGAGATTGTCAATAACATCCAATTGTTGTCGATAAAGAGTAGACAAGTGACAATATTTACTGTCATCTTGATGTGACGTCATTTATGTTACCTTATACCATGTTCACACTTATGGTCTTAAACGTGTTTAAGGCAAGTGATTTAAAAAACTAAACACAACCGTTTACACTACATTTGAGATGTTTAAGGTTGACGTTTTGTCAGTAAACTATTGAATTTGTAAAATTTATTATTTTTGAACAATAAATGTTTTTTTAAATAATTGAGTATTTTTTAACTAATTGCTTGCTTACGAAATAATTTTTCACGTGCCGCCATATAATAACAACACAAAGTTGCCAGATCTATCAAAAAACGGAATGAAATTACTCCATTTGCGTGTTTAATAGCCCGTTCAGGCTGACACGAAATTAAGTAATTTCAAGCTCAAATTACGAAATGAAAGGTGTTTATGCAGGCACTGAATGACATTTGAGTTGATTTCGCAAACATATTATTCACTGCGCCAGACATTAAACTAGTTTTTTCAGTTGAATAAATTCTTTGTTACACTTATACACATTTTTCTTAAATACATTTTTCATAAATTTAATAATTTTCAATGTTTTTTAATTTAATATTGAATGTCAAAATTTTTCTTTCTTTTAATTGTTGTTTCTCATAGTTGTAAATTTACTTATGTTTGTAAATAAAAGTAGTTTAAGTACAAAAACAGAGCTGTATTTTGTAATTTCTTGTTAATTTCATCGAAATTAAGTAAAATAATTTAATTTGGAAAATGTCAAAATATATGGGAAATTAGTTAATTTCAACTTGTTTTCAACCGAAATCACGAAACTGCTTAATTTGGAGTCAGCCTGAATGGGCTATAACGAGGTGTTTAAATCTTAAACAATTCATTTGAGATGTTTAACCAAACAAGTCAATGTATGGTAAAACATCTCAAAGTCGTCGTGTTTAAGTTCTTAAACACGAATGAGGCGTTAAACACGTTTAAAAACATAAGTGGAACCTATGTATTAGAGTCAATGTGGTTTTTCCATTTAATGCATTAAACACATTAACCACAGCAAGCTATCGACTATCAAATGGCAAAGATAGAATACACATGTTTATATGAGTATGATTCTTTTGAAGACGGCAAGGCAACATGGCGGCAGGTTGTTGTCTATGCTCATTTTGTCGTTGTAGTCCAATTAAACTAATTTCTACTTCTTTGGCTGCAATGAAAAAATTCAGTGCTGCCAGTAAGTGCAATAAAAAATATTGAATGACTGATATCGTGCAATTATTTCATATTATTTAACAGAAACAATATCCAAAAATTTATGTGAAGGAAAAATTGGTTAATTTTTATACTTTTATGTCATATAAGTACATTTTGAAAGAGTATTTTAATTTTTATAAATGCGAAATATTTGGATTTGGCAATACTGAACTATGTATTTATAATTAAATATGAGGTGCAGATGGTTGTGCTGCCGTCTCCAAAATAATTAAGTAGCTAGCTTCGAGGCGACAAATGCTGCTAGCTGCATTTGAAATCATATGTTCGTGGTGAATGTGTTTAATGCATAATCCGTCGATCAAGGTGTATGTTGAGGAACAAGTTGGGAAGTAGTATGTCTTCATAGGGTAAATATTACCTGAACATACGTTTATAAATTTAATTTTATTCTCCATTAGTTCATACATAGTTCAATAAGATATTGTTACGGATATTAGGCGTATATGTATTACGAATATTTTTTGTTGATTTAGTATGTGTATATAAAAAAGACTCCGCTGGGACTTGCATTATGTATTGCGAATATTTTTTGTTTGTTTTTTTAGTATGTGTATATAAGAGAGACTTCGCTGGAACATCTGTTCACTATGAAGATTAAACAATGAATCGATGTAAATAGACCGCCAAGTCACTCTCGAACAAGTTCCGTAACTATACGTGCATATAAAGCTAAGCTTAACTGGTACATATTTATATTTATATATTTTGAAATGTGAGTGCCCCTATGGCTCCGGTGGCCTGTCATGCCGGAGGTTGATAGTTCGACTATATAAAAAAAATTTACTGAAAATTAAAGTAATAAGAAAAATCTTTCAGTTTTCATTGTTACAGTTACATTTATATATAATAAAAACTTTGGCCGCTACAACAACAAATGCATAAGAGTTAAGAATTAAAGGGTGTTCCGAAATTAGCAACGAAAACACTAAAATTTAAAAACAGTTAAAAGGATGTTCTATCAGTTAATGTAATTTTGACAACTTGCAGTATCTTGGAAACCGTAAGAGACAAAGTCTTGAAATTTTCAAAAACGATAAAATAAAAAAAGCCCAAAATTACCAAAAAAAAAATCGCCAAAAATTAAAAAAAAATCGCTAAAAAAATCGCCAAAATTAAAAAAAAGTTCTAACACTAAAATAAATCGCCAAATTCCAAAAAATCTGAAAAAAACAGAAAAAAATCACCAAAATGAAAATAAACGCCGAAAACCGGAAAAAGTCGTCATAGCGCGAAAAATTTGCCAAAAACAAAATTAATTGTTTATATGAAAAAAATCGCAAAAACCGGAAAAAATCGCATAAATGAAAAAAAATGCAAAGATGAAAAAAACGCCTAAATGAAAAAATTCAGAAAAATTAAAAATCACCAAAAAACGAAAAAATCTATATAACTAAAAAAAAAATCACCTAAATGGAAAAAAATCGCCAAAAATTTAAAAAAATAGCCAAAACGAAAAAAACTGCCAAAATTAAGAAAAAACGCCAAAAACCGAAAAAAATTGCCAAAATTAAGAAAAAACGCCAAAAACCGAAAAAAAGTCGCAAGAATGAAAAAAATCGCAGATGGAAAAGGCGCCTGAATGAAGAAATTCATAGAAATGAAAAAACGCCAAAAAACGAAAAAATCGATATAACTAAAACAATTAACCTAAATGGAAAAAATCGCCATAATTAAAAAAATCGCCAAAACGAAAAAAATTGCCAAAATTAAGAAAAAACACCAAAAACCGAAAAAAATTGCCTAAACGAGAAAAAAATGTCAAAACTAAATAAGGCAATTTATTTGAAAAAAACGCCAAAAATCGAAAAAATCGCCAAAACCAAAAAAATCGCCTATATGAAAAAAATCGCCAATATAAAAAAATCGCCAAAACTAAAAAATGTCAAAACCCAAAAAAATTGCCAAAATTAAAAAAAATGTCAAAACTAATAAAGCGCAAATTAACGCAAAAAACCCCAAAACTAAAAAAAATACGCGTAAAACCGAAAAAAGCCCAAAAACGAAAATAACACCTTCAAAACTATATTTTATATTTGCTAAAGTTCATATTAAATTACATATCTCGTTTCCGTACGGAACCCTTCGTGCGCTGGTCAAAGTCGCACTTCACTGAATTTATTTTTAATTTTGAAAAATTTTCGTTACGGCACTTATGTATTTAATTTTGTTATTTTTTAGTTTTAAATTTCACTGTTAATTGGTGTAGCCTGTATAAAAATATACTGACTTTGAAAATTTCAAGTGTTTAAATATAATTGTTGGTACTTCAACATTTTTCGTTGCTCGCCTTAGAACACCTTTTAATATTTAAATGTCATACATATATTTGTTGTTACAGCGGCGAAAGTTTTACATGTTCTGTAAAAATAAAATTTCAAGTCCGTAACTCGTACGGTTCTCGAGAAAACTGCCTGTGACAGACAAAGGAACAGACCAACATCTGAGCGGAAACAATAGGGTTTCTTTTTCGTGGTGTAGCGAATCCTAAAAATAAAGCAAAGATTTGAATTTAGAACTCCCAGTGGTATAAATAAAATTTGTAATCTTTTGTTACGAGTATGTTTTAAGGTCAACATAATGTTCCAAACTTAAAATACAACAATTATAAAAATAAAACTTTTGTCTTTTGTTTTTTTTTCTCTTGTAAATAATTGTTGCCAAAATTCTCTTACCCCTTGTGTTCAATATAATTTTCCTTAAACTCTTCTAACTGACATATTTAGATTGTCATTTTGTTGTTAGAAAAAGAAAACATAAACTTGTCCTTCATTTGTAAAAAAACAAGTGGCCACATAAAGTAGTTTTCAAAACTGTTCTCACCCTCCCCTGGCCACTTAAAATCTGTTGACGTGCTTGTGTAAATAGAAGACAATATGTAAAACTTATGTTGACATTACGAAACATTTTTCCCATTTAAAAATAAAGCAGCAGACTCTTATTTTTCTTTTAGTGCCCACAAACTAAATGAATTAAAAAACTTGGGTACTCTTACTCATGCTTATCAAGCGGAAGGAAGTAACTACTCGTAGTTAGGAAAAAAAAGAATATTTTAAATATAAAACGAAACTATTTTGCAAACAACTTTCAAATGCTCTTTTACTCGCACTCGAATTTATTATTATTTAACTATTTTTTTGCAACAACGAGTGACAAAAGCAAGAAATTACATTAAGAAATATTTATTTTTTTTTTTGAACTTTTATGAAAAGTATTTTGTGTTAAAAGTATCTAAAAGGGTTTAGTCAACGACTGCAAGAAGTCACACAAGTGGAAGGAGTTTCAACTTGTGTTCAGGCATTCATTTGAAGCTGCTGTCACCACTGCCTGTCGTTATATATTGCAAGTCATGGAAGCAAAAAAAAAAAGAACTGTGTAGTTTTTTGACTATGATTAAAAGTTACTAAAAGGTGTACGTACCTCCACAAAAGTCTAAAGATGAAATAAAAAATTGCCTCAATTTTACATTTATGTGATAACGATGGCATGACACCAACATGTGAAGTAATTTACTTTTTAAAGAAGTTTTTTTTTCAAGTGGCAGCATTGAGAATTGTATATATGTACTTATGAATAATAAAAGATTCTTTTTCAGTACTTTAAGTTAAAAGTACTTTCGTTCAGAGAGCCTTTTTAAGCAAGTTCTTTTTCCAAAAATATCTTCTTAAAAGATATTATTTTAAAAGATACTTCTAAAAAATTAATTTTATTTTAAAAGGAACTTTTTCAAGAGATAATATCTTAAAAAGGTACTTTAAAAAAAATATTAATAGGTACTTTTTTATAAGCTGCTTCTTTTAAAAAATTTTACTTTTTAAAAGGTTTTATTTTTTAAAAGTTGCATGCATTTTTTTAAAGTTACTCTTTCGACAGATGTTATTTCAGATTATCCAGTCCTATTTTCGATTTAATAGTAAGCGACTAAAACTAAAGTTATTAACTAGGATAAAGTTCTTTTTATAATATTAAAATATGTTTTACTTAGGTAAATTAACCCTTGCCACAAGATTTTACGGCCTGTATCTTAAAAGTCATCAACAATTTTAGCATTGTAATACTTCTAAGCTATGGGTGGGTCACACCAATAAAAAAATTAAGCTTGTACTACAAATGCGCTTTTCATAGAAGGTAAAATTTAAAAATTATTTTTGTTTTTCAAAAGTAGTTTTCCTGTTGACTTTCAAACATTTAATTTTTGCTTAGATATTTTGAAGATACTTTTGTAAGAAGTCCTTTTCTCATGGTATTTTTAAAAGTGCTTTTGTAGGAGACATTTTTTAAAAGGTACTAATTTGCAATTACTTTTTAATTGAATACTTTCTTAAATTGTTATATCTCACCGTTAACTTTTGTAAAAATATATTGTAAGTATACTAAACAGGACTTTTTGGAAAGGTACTTTTTGAAGTACTTTACATATTTATTTTTTTTAAAGTGCATATCGCTCATTTATTCAAAGAATGTCAAACCCCAACAAAAATGTAATTTTTGAGTTAGCGATGCAGAATTAATCCTCATATCGTTCTTCGTATTGTGTAAAAGTTTTATACAAATATCTATTTTACTCAATTCTTGAGATTTAATAATAATAATTTTCTTTTTCCATTAAGTTGTGTGTAAATATATACATATTCACTCTTATGTATGTATGTATATGTAAATTGAAAACTTTAAATTCGTTTTCTGGCTAACGGAATTTCTAAGTTAGGACGTTGTTTGACTAAATGAGCTATGTATATATAGTTATTGAGAAGGTACCTTTAAAAAAAGTATATTTTTAAAAAGTTCTACTTAAAATGGTACCTCTTGGAAAGTCAGCTTTTGAAAAGCTTTTTGTTGAAAAGTTAATTTTTGAAAAGGTACTTTTTGAAAGGGTACTTTTTGGAAAAGTATTTATTGAAATTGTACTTTTTGGAAAAGTACTTTTTGAAAGAATACTTTTTGGAAAAGTATTTATTGAAATTGTACTTTTTGGAAAAGTACTTTTTGAAAGGGTACTTTTTGGAAAAGTCCTGTTTGAAAAAGTACTTATTGGAAAAGTACTTTTTGGAAATGTATTTTTTGGAAAATTACTTTTTGAAGAAGGCACTGAAGAGGAACCTTTTGCAAAGGTACTTTTTGAGGAGGTAATTTTTGAAAAGATATTTTTTGGAAATGTACTTGACCATAAGGTACTTTTTTAGAAACCTATTTTTTAAAAATGTACTTGTTTGATATAAGCTTATATATTGTAAAAGTACTTTTTGAAAAGGTACTTTTTGAAAAAGTACTTTTTGAAAAGGTATTTTTTGAAAAGGTACTTTTTGGAAAAATACTTTTTGAAAAGGTACTTTTTGAAAAGGCACTTCTTGAAAAAGTACTTTTAGGAAAAGTACTTCTTTAAAACGCACCTCTTGAAAAGGTTATTTAGTAATAGATACTTTTTTCACCAGTAATTTGTGAAACAGTACTTATTGAGGAGGTACTTATTTATTAAATACTTTTTTACAAACATATTTTTGAAAACGTTCTTGTTTGAAATAAATTGTTTGCAACGCCTTTTTTTAAGAGGTAATTTTAGAAATGTATACTTTTATAGGTATTATTTCAATAAGTACTTTTTCTGAGGTATTTTTTAAAGGTACTTTATATATAAAATATACTTTCTAAAAATTTACTCTTTATTTTGCCTTTGCTGTGTGTTTTGGCAACTGTTTTGTTGACGAACGATGTAGAGCACTTTGCGGTTAAAAAAAACTCTACCCAGTGAAAAAAATAGCTTCCAGGGAAGTCAAGAAAACACTGAACTTGTGCTCCTGAATTAGTGCAAATCTGGATCAGTGCTAATGATTTTTTGGAAGTAGTCTTATTTTTTGACACCTATTTAGTGATTCTGAAGTCGTTCTCATTATGTTAAATAAATCTGATATTTTATAAGTTCTTTTTAAAAATCCAAGGGAATTAATTTTTTACTACTTTTACCAAAGTAGAAAAAAATCACCTTCACCCTTGGAAAGAGCCAAAGTATTTTTTTAAAAATTTCATACCATCGAGTTAGTTTGCCTAAAAATATTGAGAAAAAACTTCTGAATTAATTATCTGTACGTTGTTAATAATCACTTCCAGAATAATTCAAAATATACATTTATTTTTGGAAGTAGAGTATAAGCAGTTCCTCACTAATAACTTCCAATTTTTTTCAATGGGTGTTTACGGAGATTTTTTTTCTTTACGTTGGTTCCACAAACGTGTGCTTCAGTCGTATAAGCATTAAAACACCGAAAAAAAATTAGAGTATAAACAGAGTTACCATTATGATACGAGTACTACAGCAAAGTGAAGATTTCGCCACTTTTTATGGCCCTTTTTTAAATTATTCTTTTGTGTAATTTTTAACTAACCCATGGTACTTTTTGGCCCTTGAGGAGAAATAGCACTTAGAATGTTAGATCCATAGGCATTGCTATAGCATTTTTTATTTGTGCCCAATATGAAAATAAATTGTGCATTGAATATGGAAAAAAATGCAATATATAAGAGGAATTGTTACTAGCTAACAAAATTTAATTTGAAATTTCTAGTCCATATTCTTAAAAATATTATCCAGGCTGTTATCATTAAATATACAAAGTTTTGTACAAAAAAATTAATTTTATATTATAAAATTAATATTATAAAAATAGCTCAAAACTTTAAGGTACAGTAATTTAAAGTTTTGAGCTATTTTCAAAAAAGGATATTTCTTCTTAAAATATATTTAAGTTCTTGTTTGCCTTCTCTTAGATCTTTAATTAATTATACATTAGCTCACTGTTAAGCAATAAAAAAAAACTACTAGTTAATATTCTTTCTTTGTGCTTATGTGTGAGAGTTCCTTTATTCTCGTATATGTGCTATGTAACTAGAAGGAAGCATAAGTGTGGAAAATGTTCTACATCCGCAGCGGAAATCCTCTTTTTACTTCTTTTTCATATTTGACTGTGTGCTTTAAGATACGCATGCAAACATACTTATACAAAAATTGAAATATATTATATTATATGTAATAATATAATATATTATATTTTTCTACTTCAGGCCTTATTAAAGGCCTGTTTAGTGATCTTTTTGTTTCTATTATTATTCCTATTTTACTAATGAAGAATGCAATGAAAAATCACCCAAAATAATGTAAATTGCCTAAAATTTTCAAAATGAAAAATTACTCAAAATAATTAAATAACTACACTCAAAAAAATTATCTAAGACTTTGGAAATTTTCTAAATTTTAATAAAAAAAAGTTGTCGTGTGGCGCCAAAACTGTTTTTACTTGCAACCAGTAAAATATTTACTTAATTTCTAGTTCATTAATGAAATAGTTTAAAGTAATTATATTTTCATATTTTAGTAAAATTTTCCTAAAATAAGTAAAATTTTCCCATAAAATTCGGAGCTTTGCAAAAATTTAGTAAATTTTTCCATATTTTTTGTCGTTAATTCTGGTACTTATTTTGATTTAATTGAATTCTATACCAAATGATATGTTATTTATTATATTTTCATATTATATTCTAAACTATAATTCACCATATATACATATATAAGTTCCTTAAGAGTTGACAAGTATTGAACCACCAATTATAGTAATTTTATTTTTGTATTAAAAATAAAAAACAAAAGTATAGAGAATAGTAATTAATATTAAATCATCAAATATTCCATCCTGAATTTTCTACACCATGGTGTTTTCTGACAAGGCGCAGCCTAATAAAGATTTTCTGCTTTGCCAAGTTTTCCTACTTAAGAACGTTTTCTTGTTCGGCCGGGCTTAAGGATTTTCTCCACCATGGTGCTTCCCGACACGGGAATGTAGTAGTAGATGTAGTAGATGTTCTGCTTTGCAAAGTTTTTCTGTTTAATGACATTTTCCTGTACTGCCGGCCTTTTGACGGCCTTAAGGATTTTCTCTACAAGGGTGTATTTTTTCCTTTAATTTTTAAATGATTGAACATTTTTGAGTAATTTTTTTAGAATTTGTATGAAAAAATTTTTATGCGATTTTTAATTTTTATTTTTGGGAGCTTTTTTATTTTTATTTTGGGCGCTTTGGTGTTGGGTGATTTTTCATGGAAACATTTTTCATATGAAGAATCGCCCGAAATTTCAAAATCAATGAAAAATCACCCAAATTTTGTATGGAAAAATTTTGGGCGATTTTTCATTTTTATTCTTGGGCGATTTGGTTTTGGACAATTTTTCATGGAGCCAAGGAAATACAATATGAGTATGGAATGCATAGACCAGGCCTTGTAAGCCCAAGAGAAGAAGAAGTACAGAGGCCTTCTAGAAGGCATCTGTAATTCTTATTTAACCCGTTTGCTAAAAGTCTATTTTACTAGGTATGAGTAAAATTAAACATATACATTTTGTTTGTTTGAGTATGTTTGTGTGCTTTTATGTGTTTTTGTGTGTGCGTGTTAGTGAGAGTAAGTGAAAAAGTTTTTCTTTATATTTTTAAGTGAAAATTATATTAAAATTTTCTGCTTGATGTTATATTTGTCAAAAAAAAAAAAGTTGGTACATGTGTGCGATATTTTTTAGTTTGCTTATGCTTACACACATCTTTACATACATACTTACGTAAGTGTGTGTACACATGTTTATGTATGTGTAGTTACTTGCTGGCAAGCTCGTTAATATTTATGCATGTGTTAATATTTTTAATGAATTTTCAACTTGAATTAATTTATAAAAAGGCAAAAAGCATTAAAAAACTTTTTACTGTGTCTTAGTTTTTGCTCTCTCTTTGCTTGCTTTGCTTCAAGTCAAAAAATTAATGTTTAATGAAAAACATCCTTTTATGTTGTTGTTGTTGTTGTTGTTATTGTTGCTGTCACCTTGTCATACACATTACAAAAGAAGCGAGCAAATTGCTTGATACAAGTATACTCTTATGCCATACACAATTTATCTTGGCAAAAATTAAAATTATTTTTTACATATATTTTTGATATAAAAAAAATCCTTAAAAAATTAGTGCCAAAGCACTAAAAGCAGTTTTCCACAAACAATGTGTATGTGTGCGTGTGAACTCGCGTGCGTGTGTGTATTTTGCTACATGTGAAATTTATGTTGTTGGGTTTTAACGTTGACCTGATTATAAATTCATATGCTAGCATAATTACATGTGTGTGTGTGTGCTTTAATGTGCGAGTAAAATCATACAAAACACAGGCGCTGTTTCATATCTTTAAGGGTAAACAAAAGACGTTTACAATAATTACTTTAGAACCCATTATGCCACTCCCATTAATATGATTACAAAATATCAGTTTAGTTTACATTAAAGTCCTGCACAAGACCATTTATAAGAAATCTTAAGACATGAGGGATTTTTCAAATGCCTTTCTACAGTGAAATCTTCTAAAAGAATCGCTAAATAACACTGTTGGCGCAGTAGAAAAGAAAATACTTCGTGACGGATGTATGCTCTTTTATTTTTTTGTGCACACAGAAACGCACACATGCATTGACATGAGTTGTGTGCGCTTGCTTTAAAAAAGCCTCCCTTAAACACATAATAGCTTACCATCTAGATCTTACACTCAGACACTTAAACGAGCAATATGCAAAATAACAAGCATACCCGATGCATCAACACTACTTCTGTTGATTGTTTGTTATGCACAAGAAGTATTCGCGACATCGCTTGTTAACACTCATTTGCAGGAACGCCAATGTATCCACCGTGCTTCGTTTATAATACGACAGCATTTATTATTGTTCTAGTATAATACATGCCACGAGAATATATTAAAAAAAATAAGACGTATTTACATTTCAAGACTATTTACGCAGGTTTCTACTTTACATATAAAGTGCTTTCCTCCAAAGTAATTTGTCTAATGTAATATGTGTTAATAGATTTAATGATTGCTAACGTGTTTACTTTCATGAGAACGTATCTCAAAGTTGTGATAATCGTATTCGTTAATAATACGTCTGATATATTTTTTTTTTCACAAAAAATACATAAAATGTAAAAGTAACTGCTTTTTCTACAATGTGGACGATCAACTTAAGTAAAAAGTTTAAATGAAAACCACTCACTATTTCGAGTGATTTTCTACGAATTTCTTACACCAGTCACCTGTCTTGTCTGACTTGTAGAAACCAGATCTGTTAAATTTCGATTACGATTAGGAATCACACGGAAAAAAGTATTCACCAATTAATATTTTCAATTAATAATTTAATTGTATTGATTAAATTTTTAATTGTATTATTAATTTGACTGGAAAAACTTAATTGATATTATCAAATTGCTTATAGGTGAAAATTTAATTAATTTTTTAAGTGATGTTACTAATATTTTAATTAGTATTGCAAAATCATTCATATTACTTTTTCGTGTGTATGTACACGCAAAGAAAAAATATGGTTGAGGTAACCAAAATCAAACAGCAACATACTATGATTGAATTATATGGTTGTAGTTGAATCATGTTATTGTCAATAGGGAAGACAACTTTTAATAATATTATTATCTGAGTTAATAATAATATTATCAAAAAAAAAAAAAACAATGACCCTTGGTGTACCTTAATTTTAAATATGACAACACTATTGTTAGATGTGACTAAAATATAATTGAGACTCACCATACCATGTTCTTATATTATAATAATATTTTTAAATATGACAACAGTATTATTTAATATAATAATAATATTTTGTTTTTCAATCATATATTTATTGGTAGATCTCTTGTTTAAAACAGCTGTGCGCTTAATCCAAAATAAAAATAAATTAATATTCGTGAAATAAAATGTGTATATAGAAATATATACTTACATACATATGTGTGTATATTCGAAATACAGACACGTCTGTATAAAGAGATTAACATGTGTCTCCGTACAGGAGATCGAACTAGTGCCCTAGTGGTATTTTACTAGTGCCACTAGTTCCCAACTGTAAACTTTCCCATAACATCTTAATGCTCAAATTAGCATTGAGTGTGTGTAGAAAATTACTAGTGCCATTGGTACTAGTTTAGGAATAGTTTATTACCAGTTCTTTTGCAAAGAAAAATTCTATAAAATTGGTGGTTTTATTTCTTTTTGTCACCCAGTGGCAACTGCTAGTTAAAATTTGCAATTATTTATCAAAGTTCAAAAAAACAAAAGGTTAATTATAGTTATTTGATTATAATTATTTTTAGGTGAACCTCAAACTTTAATAATTGTATAATACTAATTTTCGTACAATGCAAAGGCTCTGTTAGATAGTCAAAATTTATTTTGCAATGTTGTGCCTTTGGACTACTTTATATACTAGTACTTATCAGAACTAGTAATTTTATACAACAATTTTAACCCTTTTCGCACAGTTCTTGCTGTTCTAGTAATTATACTAGTAGTTTTTAGACAATTGACGCCTATTCTCCTGCAGGGTATTTATCTACCATTTTGTTTGTACTTTATTTATTTATTTAACACGACGCGTGTAATACCGATAACCTACAAATGAAACACTGAACTGACAGAAGATGTTTCTGAAAATATTTTATTAAAAACTTAACATAGTGTGGTTTTGGATAACATTATATTGTTATTAACATTATATTATTTTTAAATAATAACAATAGTTATGTTGCAGTCATAAGTTCTTAAATAAACTATATTTTTAAACTCTAACCATATCACACTTTTTTATGAATATAATAATGTAATTATTAAATTCAAACATTACTTTGCTTACCGTAACAAAATTAATGTTTAAAATAACAATAACTTGTTTTCAGCGACCACACATTTATTTCTGAGAACATAATATTGTTTTCTCAATCATTCTACTACCATATCTTTTCGTTGCGTGTACATTAATTTTAAATTTTAACCTATTTAATTGTTGTCACAATGACATCATTCATCATTATCATATTATTTGCAAATCCAATACAAATAACTTGTCACACTAAATTTTAAATAATTCTCCATTGTATTTACATATGTACATATGTAGTTCAAATATGCGTGCAATGACATTTAAAGACACAGGTATACAAAATATTTAGAGAACTCTTAGAATAAACAGCAAAATAAATAAACATGTGTACAAATTGCTTACGCTCATGCTTCTTAAATAAATTTAACAATTGTAAAGCAATTTGTTCAATTTCCTTATACGGAAATCGAACACACTGGTAGTACAAACATGCATAGATATGTATGCGCATGCAAAAGCATGCACAACCAATATATGTAAATACAATAATACAATACAAACAAATGGGAAATTGAAGGAGCGAGGGAGCCAGCCAGCCAGCCAGCCCAACAAAGTAATAATAACAACAATAACAAACGTTTAACGCTAAAGGCAAGTGTCAAAAAGTGCCTATAACTGTATTATTGAAGAGTTTGCAAATTATTTTGTCAATTTTACAAAACACACAATCTGGTGCTACATACATACACATACATATGTACATATACACAATTATTTAAGTACATACATATATACATAAGTATCTATTGAAGTAGTGAAAAGCTAAGAAGAAAAAACAGCAACAGTCTTTTAAAAGAAACAAAAGTAAATACTTGAACTTTTGCCGTCAAATACACACACACACCTTAGCACCCACCCATACTCACATTTATACTCACATTTTTCCTTTTTCGATACACAATTGTTAATTTAACGGTTAAAATTTCTTGTTGTTGACATTGTTGTTATATCGTATTGGGATAACACGTATAGAAAATCACCAGCAAATGCGGGGTGTTTGTTTCACCCTTGTCGTAGTATAATTTTTTCTTCTTCTCTTAAATCCTTGTAAAAAGGGACAAATTTAAAAAATTTTTAAATTTGCACAAGGTAATAAATAATATTTAACACTTCCCCTACCCCATCTATTTTTTTATGTAAGAAGATTGCTTGCCAAAATGTAAAAGGCAGCTAAAAAGGGATTATGTATGAGCAAAAATGTAACATGTTCGCTTTCGTTTTAAGTGATTAACGTAACCAACTGTCTGAAGTATTAGGGGAAAATAATATATTTTTTACGTACTAAAATGAACAAAAGAAAACCTGAAAAGCTTATTTTGGCTTAAGAAATGTCGGTAATTTATCGTTGATATATTTGAAGATTTTTTTACCAAGTTATTTTTCGAGCTCACAAATCTCACTGAAAAATGATTTTGAAAGTGATTCTAAGTTTTATTAGTTTAAATAATCAGTAATGTATATTATTGGGCCTGTTCTGCAAATCACGACATGCCAAATCACGGTAATTTCAAAATTTTATTAATGGAATGGAATAATGGCCTTGGAAGTTATAAGTAAATGAGTAAAACTTAAAATGTAATAAAAACCCACTATCAAGTCAGCTTTTAATAGCTTACTTTTAAAATCACTTGATTTGAAATCACCGTTATTTTCAGAACAGGCCCGTTTATCTGTTTTTATATTGAAAAATTTTGTAATTATATTTCGATATTTCTCTACTCCCTTGTGTGGCTTCTTCTGAAACATATTTTTTATATAATTTCCTTATTTGGTTTGATGAATTTATAGTAAATTATTTTAATAAAAAAGTTGTGCTTTATTTTATTAAGCTTTTGCAAAATTTAAAAATTTCTTACGCGTGAGTCACACATTAGTCACGTGTGATTTTTATTTAATAGCGATCTAAAAAAATTACGTGTATGATTTACGTTAACTTTTTAAGGCTTCTAAAAAAATCTAGTTTTGGATAATTCGTATCCGAAGTCATTCAATGGCAGCTATGTCATCATCACGTGCGTGCGCGAATAAAAAAATTATGGAATTTTGCTTGTTTTGTTGGTTCATCACCATATGCTTTTTGTTGCTGCTTCTGCATTTCGTTTATAAAAAATCATGTTTATTAAAAATTTATAATAATTTATAATTTATAAAAATAATTACCTTGTACCTCCGGGTACCCCCCGTCTACCCAGTACTATACCCACAAGATTTAGGTGACCATGCATTTTGTTTTATTGATAGGTGAAAAAGTGGTTTTGCACCCACTGTGCGATGGGTTTTTTGACCAGATTTAAATTATATGGATTCAACAGAACGGTTTATTACGCACAGGGGTGGTGGGATGACTTCATACAATTTTGTACAAAAACTATAAGGACTGATCCTAGATCATTGGAAGTCGCCACCAAGAATTATATTCAACAAATTAAAAAAAAATTTTCTGTTTCGGCTTTTTTTTTGGAGTTAACGCTTTTATCGCCTTTCCGTTTTTTTTTGTTTTTGGCTATTGTTTTTAATTCTTGCGATATTTTTAAATTTTGGCTTTTTTTTTAGCGATTTTTTTTCGATTCTTGGCGATTTCCTTAATTCTTTGGCCATACTTTTTCTTAATGATTTATTTTGCATTTTAGTATTGTATTTTAATTTTTGAGATTTTTCCTTTCGACACTTTCTTAAGTATGCAACAGTTTTATTTTTGCAAAAATCTTTTATAGAGTTTTCCTTTTGCGAGACAACAGAATTTAATTTTTGTCTTTCAGTTTCCTTTGAATTCCTTTTTATAGAAATGTTTAGTAATAAAAACTTTTGAACCTCAAAAATAAAAATAAAGAAAATTAGTTAGTTGGTCACATTATATTTTCTTAGCAAATAAAATAAGCTGTTCATCATATTAGTAGATATTGTTGTTACTTTTGCACAAATATGACAGTTTAAACTTTTGCAACAGCTCACACACATGCATACACGTTTCTATTAGTATCGTATTGACAACTAAATTAACATGAAATTGAATCAATGCTGCAAGATGTCCTTGGGGAGCAGAATGATTTCCTTTTTTATTTGTTTGTTTCCCTGCATATGTCTGATGGCATTGTTCTTAAAGTGTTTTAAGAAATAAAGACTTTAAAATTGTGTTTTTATTTTTGACAAAATTGCCATTAAATTGAGATGAGTGTCAGTGTAGACATTGGTCGTTTTTTTGGAAAGTAAATAAGTTTCCTTTAAATAAAAAATAAAATAAAATAAAAAAACAATTGGGTGGCAGCATGACTATTAAGAAAAATATTTTTTAGAGGACTTGTGTTGTACTTATGCCTGGTTCGCTGAGAATTATTATTTTTTCTAAAGGATTTGTAGTCCTGCTTTTTATATTCGTTCTTTAAAATTACACAACTTTATTAATTTTGTACAAAAAATACCTAAATGAAATTTTTTAGTGTCTTCTTTTTTAATATCTTTACTTTTGGCTTTAGTTGTTAGATATTGATTTTGGTATCATAGAGTGCTGCTGCTTTTGATAAGGGAGGGTATTATTTTTAGTTGAGGTCTTGTTGCTATTGGTTTTTTCTTTCCTCTTGCTACTGCTGCACGTTACGCCTCGTTATGACTTGTAATGGGAACATGTATGTTTTGACATTTTGTCACACTTTTGAAATTTTAATATTGAAATTTATGAAGTTTTGTTTTTTTTACATTTTATGAAAAGAAGGTAATCATCACAGGAATTGATAATGATGCATGAAAAATTAGAAAGCATCATGTTGCGTTGATTAATGTTGAAATGGTAATAACTTCGGCAGGGGAATAAAAAATAGTTTGGAATTTGTTAGCAGGGAAATTGTTTCTTTAGGATTAAAAAATTGTAAAATAGGAAATACTTATTCTTTCTTAGGTTTTTGAATTCAAAATATATTCATTACTAGAAAATTTCAGCTCATATTAAATTGAAAGCCTTCATGAAATGGGAAAGGACAAAGCGTTATTTTTTATACATGGTGTCTGGTAGCAGATTTATATTTTAATTTTTAAATAAGAAACGTAATAATTGACACAAAGTTTTATTGAACGATAGAATGGAAATGCAGATTTTATTTTTTTAAGAGTATGTCATCCAAATGTCTTCCATAGAGTTGAACACACTGTTCAAAACAGAGCCTTGTGTTCTGCGCCACACGCTGCAGAAACATGGTTCAATTGAGCTGATTTCTCGATGAATATTTTCCTTTAAAAAGACACGAGATTGGGGATTGTCATTATAAATCCTCTCTTTCAGGTAGCCTTATAAAAAAATATTAATGGGAGTTAGATCGGGTGACCTCGGTGGCCTTGGCATGTCCCCAAAAGCGACTGATCAGTTTTTAGGGGAAATTTTGCGAAGCAAATTCATCGAAGCTCTGGCTGTGTGCAGTTGCCCCATCCTGTTGAAACTACATGTGTAGAGAGTACAATAGATTAGCTTGCAGGTTTAGCAAAAATAATTCCGTAATCATGCGTCGATTATTTTTACCGTTGAAATTCGTCGCCTGGCCTCGAGAATTTTCACATAGAAACATTTTACATTGGAATCTACGCAACCAATGTTAATTTAAATTTTTTCGTTAATAATTTTGCTTTATATGTGTTTAATGTTAAATCAACATGATTTGCAGTTATCTTCAAAGAAAATGTGTCCTTTTGAAATAATTTGATTTCATGTTGATTTAACATTTTTATACTGTTAAATAAATACTAAGAATTAAAGTAAATCAAAGTTATTTCGAGCTTGAACAACGTAACTTCAATACGGAAATAGCCACAAAAAACCACGTTGATTCAAAGTTATTTCAAGCCGAATTTAATTTAATGTAATCATTATATACTATTAATTATTTAACTAATGTTAATGTTAATGTCACGATTCGAACTCGAACTCATAATAGTCAAAGTACTTACTGGTGCATCCCCTACTACTTTAGATATTCTTTAGATACACACATATCTCCATTTTTAAAGACAAAAATTAAATGAATTGGAAATCCATTTTAATTTAATTTTGTATGAAAAACTTTGAAATAAAATACATTTTAAGCTCATTTTGGGTTTTATGAATACGAAAGTAAATATATATCCATGGGTCTTATTACAAGTGCCGTATTTCGACTACGACTAATACGATTTCGTAGTAGACTAAAGAAAACAAGTTTCAATGTTCTTTAGTCTTCTACAAAATCGTCGTAGTCGAAGTCGTAATACGACACTCATAATAACTCCCAATATGAATAACATTTCAATTTAACTTTATTTAAATGATCTTTTAAAACAAAATTTATTTGAATTAAAGGACGGAGTTAAAAAACTCAAACTATGAAATTACTTTGGCTTATCTGCAGGATTCGAGCAGTGTCTTGCTCTTATGAACAAAGCAAATAAACACCAACTCACTTAAACAACATATTATTTCTGGTAAATTTAATGCGATTAGAAATCAACATTATTGCAGGGTGATTTTACATTGGTATTTTCTCTGTGTGTATTAGTTTAATAATGTGTTAAATAACAGAAGCTACATATATTAGTTTATTATCCATTTAAGTTACTCTTGATAAACCTGCTATAGTTAATGACGTCATCATAAGGTCCTATTACAATCAATAATGAAGTTAAATCATCGAGATTCTGATGATGATCTTGAAATAAGTGATTTGTTTGCAGACTTAGTTTCATCCATATATGAATCCATATGAACAACAATCCTGCTAAGGACTGGGAAATCTATAAACAAATACCAATAATAGATGAATGTCCTGCCTTTAGTCAATTTAAAAAAGTTTAAATTTTCCTATAAATATAGAACAAGCTGTCTCCTTACCAAATGTTAAGCACCATTGTTTAGCTTAATAATTAAGTTTGTATTCTTCCTAAAAATATTAATTAATTTATTACTCCACTGCCTAAAGCTGGCAACAAATCTGACACAACAAACTATATTGTAATTTAATACAACAGACTTAATTAATAACAGTCCATGGGACAGATGAAGTTTCAACAATATGGCCGCTATTAACTGTGAAATTTTAGAAGTCATTTTAAAAAACCCCTCAGACATTTTATATCTCTACTACATTTTTATTACTACTAAGACAGTTTTAAGTTTCTTAAAGATTCTTTAATAAGTGGCCGACAATTTAATATTTTCTTATCAACTACCTATACAAAATTCCCTAAAGTTTAAAACTGCTGTGTATGTATATGTATATGTAACTATACCTTCTAGCAGTGAAATGAAATGTATATAAAAGAATTTATTTTATATTAAAAATAAATTTATTTGAAACTAAAAACAAAACAACATCTACAAACCGAATAATGTGACCAAAAAAGCCAAAAAGAAGATTTAGAAAAACAAGACACGAAACAGAAATAAACAACGACTAGTCTACAAAAGCAATAACAACTCACTCTCTCACACATACACACACACACACACATACACACATATTTATTTCCATGCTTAAAGAAAAGGAAATACTGCTACATCCACTCACTTATAAACATACAACTAAAAATACAGCAATGGTGGATTTGAGTTGAGAAATTGTGGGGAGTAACAGGTGTAGGCGGTGGTAGGGATTCGTGGTGGAATAAGCACCTTTAGTGCGAGTGAGTAAAATTAAGTAAATGCGCACAGAGATTTTAGAATTGAGTGCATTGAGAATTTCACCTCAACTGAGAGTGTTACATGAGATAACAGTTAATTTTTTTTACTCATAGTTAACAGAGACCTTGCAAGATTGTGTAAAGATGCTGGACAAAAGTACTACAAATTGCACTCCAAGAAGTGGTGAATTTTACAAAATGATTTTTTTAAGTGAAATTTGTTTAAGCATGAGTAAAAAAAATACAACGTATATAAATTTTAAAAATTCCGACGGTAAAATAAAGATTTTGTTTAACAGCCGACGGGAAAACTTTCTTTGTTTTAAGAAAAATTATAATGTTGTAATAAAACAAAATATCGACTGTTATTTTTAATATAAAGCTTAAGAATTTTGCTTTATGTGTATATTCCTCAAGTTTTTATGTTTGATGCACTTCTGCTGTATATATTATAAAAAAACACAAATATATGCACTTACTTACTTTATCCATTAAAATGCCAATAAGACGATGTCACTATAAAGAATGTTGATGTTCTTATACATAACATATTTGTGCATATTTATAATATACTCACATGTGTATAACACTAGTGAATATTAAAATGACATATTCACACACCCATACATCCATACATGCATTTTAATAATGTGTTTGTGTGTATAACATAATTCTGTTAGGCAAGCATAAGCAAGAAAGCTTTTTGTGGCGCACCAATGGGACCACGTTATGCCCCTCCAGTTACCATACCGAAGACATACATTTACACAAACACACAGCGAGAGCTTAGACATCCAACCAGCCAGGCTGCCAGCCATCTAGCCACGCAAATACATGCACTTGCGTTTGAGTCAAAAAGTAATGTGAACACAACAGCTCATATATAAAAATTAATAATTTAGTACCACATACCACAACGTACAAATATTTCTATATTTGAATTATTTAAAAGTACCAAACTAAAAAGGAAGTAGTAATAGACAGTTTGTTTAGTATAAGTGTTATACTAAAATTTCTATTATTAATAATTCTGGCATATTGTACAAAGCCAACTTGCTTATGCAAAACCTCCATACAACCTTAAGCTAATTCTCCAGCCTTATACTAAGACTTACTCAAGAACCATAGTCCTATTCCAACCCAAACATATGTATTTAACTGCAAACACTGTCTAGGTATAAGACATTCAGGCCGTCTTTTACAAACGTCTTATACTAAGACTACCATCTTATACCAAGACTACCATCTTATACTAAGACTACCATCTTATACTAAGACTACCGTCTTATACTAAGACTACCGTCTTATACTAAGACTACCGTCTTATACTAAGACTACCGTATTATACAAAGACTATCATTTTATATTATATATATATTATTTATATTTTTATACTAAGACTACCGTCTTATACTAAGACTACCGTCTTACACTAAGACTACCGTCTTATACTAAGACTACCGTCTTATACTAAGACTACCGTATTATACTAGGACTACCGTCTTATACCAAGACTACCGTCTTATACTAAGACTACCGTCTTATACTAAGACTACCGTCTTATACTAAGACTACCGTCTTATACTAAGACTACCGTCTTATACTAAGACTATCGTCTTATACTAAGACTATCGTCTTATACTAGGACTACCGTCTTATACTAGGACTACCGTTTAATAATAAGACTACCGTCTTATACTAGTACTACCGTCTTATACTAAGACTACCGTCTTATACTAAGACTACCGTCTTATACTAAGACTACCGTCTTACACTAAGCCTACCGTCTTATACTAAGACTACCATCTTATATTAAGACTACCGTCTTATACTAAGACTACCGTCTTATACTAAGACTACCGTCTTATACTAAGACTACCGTCTTATACTAAGACTACCGTCTTATAATATGACTACCGTTTTATACTAGGAATAACGTCTTATAATAAGACTACGGTCTTATACTAAGACTGCAAGCTTATACTAAGACTACCGTGTTATATTAAGTATAAGCCCTTCTGTGGTAAGACTATATTTAAAGACTAAAGCCAGCTTCTTGTACTTGAGCCCGCTACTTGAAAGGGTGGAATGGATTAATTGCGTTCCGAAGAATTTATTTGGATATAAAATATATTGTGTTGCTATGCGAATAATAAGCACATTCTGAAATAGTTTGGTTTTTTCAAATAAGGTACATATGGTCAAAAATTCAGAATAGAAAAATTGGGGAAATATATTTTATTTCGTAATACATGTTTGTTTGAGTTACACTAGAACTTCACAGAAGTGCATTCGTGTTTTTTATTTTGAAGCTTTATTAGATGGCTTACCTTGTTTTCTTTGCCATTTAGGTAGTTTAGTAGAGATTATCTACTTAAGATGTATTTACACACACGTTGCTTACTTTGCAAACTAATTCAAGATTTTGCAAAGTTATGGCCTGTTTCCCACCTGCGAAATAAAACGATCGACTTACAATTTATATTGAAAACAACAATAAAATATGAAAATTTGTTTATGTTTTTAATAGAAATTGTAAGTCGAATGTTTTCTTTCGCAGGTGGGAAACAGGTCATTAGTATTGCGTGTGCAAATGCCATCTAAGTATGAAACCAGTCTCATAAACAGACAGCCATTTTATACAAATATTTCCATATTATACTAAGATCATAGATTTTTATTAAGACTTACTTTACAAAAATATTTGTCAGTGATATTGAAAAGGTGCTTTTTGTAATAAAGCAACTATTTGGTACCACTAAGACTTTCCCCTATTTATGTTAATGTTTGCCCAACTCTCAGGCACACAAGCAATAAACAAAGAATTCCTTAGTTATGTTTATGTAATAGTGGTAGTAGCTGGTACCGACCCACATATACAAATGCAAAAATATTGTGATGATTGTGTGATTGTATGTGGCTTTAGAAAGTATGTTCATATGTACTCGTAAGTATGTGAATTGTGAAGAGCATGTGTGTTTATTATAATTGTGAGAAACTGTGTATTTTGTGTACTTAGAATTAGTAAATATTTTATGTGAGCATATACATACATACATTTTCATAACTATGCAGTATGTGTGTATATGTTTGGCGGCTTCTCGTATTTTTATTTGCAACGGCAGAATGTCTACAGATTTCTCTTCGAATGTCAATTTCGTTGTTGGTGTATTTTTTAGCTGTTCTCTTGTCACTGCTGCTGTTGCTGTTGCTATTGCTGTTTTAACCGTTTTGTGTATTTATGTACACTCCTATAAACGAAGAAAACCCGACCCCAAAACTGACACCATCGTGGCTAACCCTTTATAGCACTAAGGTTTCCTTACAGAACCACATAGTTAGGTTTTAGTGGGAGTGAAAGCAAAGCCACTGCCATTGCAAACTTGGTCTCTAGCACTCACACACATACACACACACACACACACACACAAATAAATGTGCACATAATTTTGTGTGCACACAAATACAAACGCTAAGTATCCGAAATGCATATACGAATGGCTGTGTATTGTTTTTATGTTCAATATTTCGCTCGCTCAAGAATTTGTGTGTATACGAGTATGTGTGAGTACAGACGTTTATTTGAAGAGATTGTTATTGTATTCTTGTGCTCATATTCCTTTAAAATCAATTTTATAGTTTAAACTATATAAATTAGTATTTTATGTGACGTGTGTGTGTGTGTATGATTTTAATAGTGTCTACCTTATCGACCCACATTAGCCAAAAAAAATAGAGAAAGCAAAAACTTATAATGAATGTTGATAAATAATAACGAAACTAAGAAAAATTGCTCCACAAATGACAAACGTTGATTTAATTTTGGTTTCAGGTTTGAGGTTTTTAGTGGAAAAAAATAATATGTAAAGTTCGTTTCATTAGCAAAAGCTTTAATTAAAATTGTGTCTTTGATTAAGCGCTAGCTACTAGTATCTTTATATTTATATATAAATAAAGGTGCTTGGGAGATATCATTAGGTTTATGAATGGTGTGTATCCGAAATATTCAGTTCACATGACCTCCATGTGAGATGACCAAGCTTTCAAATTGCTAGTGAAACCATGTGTTGTTGCTATTCATATCATCCAATTTTGTGTAAAATAAGTTTTTAATCATCGACTTATAACATTTGCCGTTAACGGAGATGACCTAGCTAACATTTTTCTCTATTAAATATGGACGGATGACACCGAAAGCTTAAACTCCACACCAAACAGTGACTTTGTAGGGATGCATTGAATGTTCTTGAATCTAATGTGGAATCATGATACCGTACCAAATTCAACAGCATTGGTTGTTAATGTTATTCCGTTTATCTGGAAATGGGTTACAATGTTAAATGTGATTTTGTGATGAAAATATGGGTCAGTGTTCAGCTGCTTCGCGATCCATTCAGCGACCACACGTCACTGTCTATGGCAGTTTTCCTTCAGCTCCTGGTTCACTTGAACTTTTTACGGGTGCAGATCGAAGTTATGATGCGTAATAAGTCAAGTTCTGGTCTGCTAAAGGTAAGAAAGGTGCCATGCAATTGACTGCCTGAAAGTTTCTCACGGAATCTCACGGAATAGTATTTTTGGTACGGCGATTATGGAAAAAATTCGCCAAACAGAACACTAATTTTGATTAAAATGGTTTAAACATTCACTTATGTTGTTGAACTCCTAATCCATCTATGATGATTTGGCATAAAAATTTAATAAATGACATCCAAATCGATGGTTGTAGCTTCAACAATATGGTCGCTGTCGGAGATCAGCAATCAGTAGTGAAAAAGTGAATCATGACTTATAATTTCGTGTACTTATGCGCACTCATACTTATTGCAATGTCGTCTATGAATCACATTCACTCGAAAGTTTAAAGTGGGTAACTTACTCATACATAGCAAAATTTATGAAGTTGTTGATTTCGACTCTCCTTAACTCAATGTCTATGGGCGATCCAAAATAAGTATGATGCGCAATGCGAAATTCGCATTCAACCATTAAAGCTCTCATTATGAGGTTATGTGTATGCTTTGCTGTTTTTTTCTTTTCTTATTATTGTTTTTGTTGTATTGTATTAATTCAAAAACTCCACTTTTAAATATACATATATGCATATGGATGAGTTGAATGAGTTGAATCAATGTAACTAGTATAAGTATTTTTGCTGAAAATAGAAACCAAACTGTGGTTATTTATGAGTATTAGTGTGGTATGAATATGAATGTCGACGATGCATTCATATTTATTGCAACCTATACTTATATATCAATCTTATTGTGAGTGTGCGTAAATCAGTTTAGTTTAAACGATGTCTACGCATTTATATTTAAAATTTTATGAATCAGTATGAGTAGCGAAAAAACGATTAATTGCAGATCACTGGTCGTTATCAACTGCCAGAATTCTAGGTTTAGTTCTAGTTCTAATGCTAGTTCCAGTTCTAGTCCTAATTCCAGTTATAATTCTAGTTCTAGTTTCAGTTCTAGTTCCAATTCCAGTGGTAGTTCTAGCTCTAGTTCTAGTTCTTGTTCTAGTTCTAGTTCTAGCTCTAATTCTAGTTCTAGTTGTAGTCCTAATTATAGTTCTAGATCTAGTTCTAGTTTCAGTTCTAGTTCCATTTCCAGTGCTAGTTCTTGTTCCAGTTCTAGTTCTAGTTTTAGTTCTAGTTCTAGTTCTAGTTCTAGAGTTAGTTGTAATGCTAGCTCCAGTTCTAGTTCCAGTTCTAGTTGTAGTTCTAGTTTTAGTTCTAGTTCTAGTTCTAGATTTAGTTGTAATGCTAGCTCCAGTTCTATTTCTAGTTCTAGTTGTAGTTCTAGTTCTAGTTCTAGTTCTAGTTCTAGTTCTAGTTCTAGTTCTAGTTCTAGTTCTACTTCTAGTTCTAGTTCAAGTTCTAGTTCTAGTTCTAGTTCTAGTTCTAGTTCTAGTTCTAGTTCTAGTTATAGTTCCAGTTCTAGTTCTAGTTTTAGGTCTAATGCTAGCTCCAGTTCTAGTTCTAGTTCAAGTTGTAGTTCTAGTTCTAGTTCTAATTCTAGTTCTAGTCTTAGTTCTAGTTTTAGTTTTAGTTCCAGTTCTAGTTCTAATTCTAGTTCTAGTTCTAGTTCTTAGTCTAGTTCTAGTTCTAGTTCTAGTTCTAGTTCTTGTTCTAGTTTTATTTCTAATGCTAGTTTCAGTTCTAGTTCTAGTTCTGGTTGTAGTTCTAGTTCTTGTTGTAGCTCTAATTGTAGTTTGGTTCTGCTTTTCCTTTGAAACATAGTTTACATCTGAAAAAAATCTAGAACTCTCGAAATTTTGAGCAAAACCTGGGAGACTTCACGTAGATTTCCAATACAAAACAAAATCTACTTCGTCACCAGATTATAGCGAAATCTACTAATTATACTAAAAAGAAAGCAACTGTACTTAAAAAGGTGTTTGTATTAGCTAACATTTTTCTTGTTTGGTTATAGTTTAACCCGCAGGTTTTTGTTTCGGCTAAGAAATTTTGATAAATGCAAAAAAAACATAGTGTGAACGTTACAGATTTTGACAAAGATTTTAACTGAAATGAGCTAGATTTTGTACAGGTATAAATGGCTTTATTCATAAAAAATATTTTTATTTACATATAAAAGTTTGATAAAACAGTTTTTTCATAATAAGTTTGTTTAAATAAATAAACCCTTTATAAAATAAAAATATTTTTATAGTGTAACACAATCTCTTGCTAACCGTTCTAACTTAACATAATTGTATTATGACATTTGTCTATTGATTATATTTAGCTTAATATAAAACTCTGTGGGCAGCTCGTTATCAGAGTCAGGAATATTTTTTGTATCATTGCTGGAAGATCTTGTAGGCCGTTATTTAGGTATGTATGTATAGGCATTGGATCAGAAAATTTAGTATATTTAGCACATGTAGTTACGCTCGTATGACTAAATTTGCTGGGTGCATAAATATTTTATTAACCAACTCTGTTGCCTTTCCCAAATAATGCTAATAATTAAAAAAACCTAATGATACAAAATTTGAGGTTATGGTTGTTGTTCTTCTTTGTTTTCTTCTTGGTGCTAACCAAAAGAAGTCACTTGCAGTAGTAAAGCAATTGCTGCTACTGCTGCAAGACAAACACAAGACGTTAAACTGCAACAAACTTTGCCACACACACAAAAAAAAAAACAGAAAACCTAGTGATTGCATGAGTGTGGTGGTCTATATACAACCAAATAATGGCGTCTTTTGGTGTAAACCAAGAATGGTTGGTTGGCTGACTGGTGGCTAAAAAGAAATAGAAGAGAAAAAAAATAATGAAAAAGACATCCGTTTTTAAACAGTCTACCAACACAAGCTTACGAGTATTTTGCAAGCTTATATGTATGTACATACATATGGAATATATTTTGTTGGGAATATTAAAAAGTTTTTGTTTCCCACTTGAGTAAGAGTGAGAAGGATGTATATGTATATAAAGATTTGAAAAACGTGTATGTGCATGTGTGGATACATACCAGTAAATAAATGCATTTGTATATACCACATTTAGGTGAAGTTATACTTAATGTTTTTTTTTCCTTCTGAATATTATTTTTGGTTAGCTGGAAAAAATTTTGTGTTACCACACATGAGGCCATATTAGAAATACGTTGGAGGTTAGACACTGGGAAAAAATAGCAGCCTACATTCAGACAAATTAAAAAATAATAAAAAATAAGGAACAGTTTAGTAGAGGCAGATAATGTTAAATATCAGATGCTTTTATGGGTTTTTTTAACTAAAACCTTTAATAGTAAATTAAAAAATAGTAATTTATTACTAAACGAATTTACAATTTTGAGTAAAAAATATTAAGTGTCTTTAACTATATAAAAATATAAAATATTATTATTTAATAAGCATGAAATAGTTGTTTCATGCCAAGGATTTTGCGAGAAATATTTTCAATATTTCCCCAAAAATTTAAGGCTTAAACAAGAAATAATTAAAGGAATATTTACTAACTTGCTCTAACGTCTGTATCTCAAGTTCACCAAAAAATTTTCCATATATCTTTGGCAAAACGGAATAAGTGCTTGAGTAGAGATAAGCTAATTTGGAGTTAAGGCAACCCCTGTTATCCTCATACTCAAAAAATATAATCCCTGGAAAAAATCTCCTATTTTGTATGATTTTTATACGACGTTATACTCTCATGTAATCAATATAATTTCTTAGCCGGGCTCAATTGGAAAATATATATTTTTTAAATTCTAGCTACAAAATAAAATATATTTTTTAATTACTGTGATATCCTTAAGAAGATAAGTACAGCTAGGGTCTGGAATCTGGGTCAGTACTAGGGATACCAAACGGGAAATCTCGAATCCCAAATCCCGAGATTTTCGAGATTTGGCAAATCCCGATTCCCGGGATTTGTAAAATTCAATCCCGGAGTTTCTTTTTCGGGATTTCTTAGCAATTTTTATATAAAAAATTATTTATATATTAAAATTTTCTTTGATTTTATGATATTTTTTTATAATAGTATTTAAAAGTCCCAAACAACGTACAGTTTTAAAACATTAATGACGATTCGTGACATATTTCTTATAAATTAACAACAAGAGCAAAATAAATAAATTACTTTCTCACGGTTATTTTCATCAAAGGTGCTACAATATACAACTAGTAATTATTTTGAAAACAATAAGAAGCAAATAACATTTTTAAAATTCATAAGTTTGAAAAATGTATTCTGTCTTATTCTATATTATGACAGCAATTATGAATAAAATTCCACGAGAAATTTTTCCTGGGGAATAATTTCAAACAGTAGCAAATAATATGGAAAACAAAATAATCTATTTGAAAAAGGGAGAAATTTCTTGCGGAAATTTATTCATAATTGCAGTGAATAACTATCTGTATGTGGACTTCTCAACGATTTAAAAAAATTTAGCACTTATCTACTTTTCGGTAACAATTGAGTACTACTGACAGCTTCCTAAATTTGAAGTAGAATACAATGCAAGGCAATTGTAAACTTATTCGTTTTTCAAATGTCCATAGATATGTATGTATGTTCGTTGTGCTTAAGATTATGGAAAAAATTAACATATATTGAAAACAAAAACAAATTTTTTTAGTTATGGTTTTCGGTATAAATTCTGTAACATCAAATATGATTAATCAACTTAAAAATAGATGAGAAAAATTTTTTTGATTTTTATTTCATAATCGTATTAGAAAATTTTTAACTTCAAAGGCAATTGTGTAATGATATGTGATCAATATAAAACTTTTTAAAATCTACAAAAATAATTTATTTTACGAAATAATTTTAGATCCTGAAATCTCAAAAATCCCGGAATCCTCAAAAAAAAATCTGGAGATCCCAAATATCCCGGGATTTTCGGGATTGAGACTTAATAATCCCGAATCCCGGGATTTCCAAAAATCGATCCCGTTTGCCATCTCTAGTCATTACGCACCTCATCAGTAGCCATATCCATCTTGGGTAGATAATAATTGCTACCTTCAGCTACTCAATATGAATTTTTAATGAAATGGAATACGAGAAGTCTTTTTGTTTGTTTTTATTCATTAATATATACAAATTTTTTATTGAGAACTAAAGGATCTATTAATATATATTGTATAACCGTTTGATATTTTTCGAAATAATCATTTATATTTTGTTTATTTATTTGTAGGCTTTGCTCATCACTTGGTGGGTATGCATACGCATTTACATGCACCCGACTGGCGAGCTTTGAGTGGTGGGCATGCTGTCGCTTTGGGGAGACCAGGATTTCCACATGCAGCACCTTTCTTTCATCATCAACCGACTGCCTTCCCTGCGCATATGAGTTCACTAGAACGGCCGGGCCTGGGGATACTGGCAGGTAAATTTGAGGCCGGCATCTCCAAAACACCTTACACTTTCTCAAAAGCTTTTAATTTTTTATACAAATTTCACCTAAAATCAATTTTAATATTTTTAAGATATTTTTTTAAAACTTAAAATTTTACTGATTCAGCAAAGATATTAACCTTATTCCAGTTGCCGACATTGACGGCACTTTAAGACAATACAATAAAAACTTGGGTGTTGTGTAGCCGTTGGAAAAAACAACTGGCTTCTTTCTGTTGGCAGGTTTATGGACCTTAGGGAATAAAACAGATTGTCAGTAGCACAAAATTTTTGGCGAGAGAGAGAGTAAACAAGTGACGTCGATGTCGAAAATTGTTATAATTATGTTTAGTTGATTTTTTAAAACGCTTTTAAGTTGATTATTAAGGAATGTTATTAGGAGAACTTCCCCAGTGTACAGTGTTTTGAGGAAGCCTGGTTTAGATTTGGCTGCCTTTCAAATAATAATTTAATACTTAATTCTTGTTTAATTTTTTAGATACCCATCACTTAAACCAATTAACACAGTTGTCGGTACATGGCACGCCGCACAGCACCACCAGTCCGGAAGGTTCTCCCACTACAACATCAGCTGGTTTAGCACAAGCCTGTCTTACCACTTCCCCGCCTTTGACCACAACTACCAGTGAAAATGATAATAATATAGATGCTGGTTTTGAAAGTGATAGCATTTCAGTGACTGGTTCACCCCGTAAAACCTCTTCAATACATGAGGATGATGATCAGCGCAGCATCTCACCGCCAGCGTCAAATACTGGCAGTGGGGGAGCATTTACCTCGTTGATACAACGCAGCCCTGCCTTAAGCAAAAATGAATTATTTTCCGGTTTCCCTACGAATCTTGCACCTACACATAGTTTCAATCCTGCTCTAGCAGCTCAATTATTCTTACAGAATCCTCTGCTGCCTCAACCCAGTCAATGGTTGTATACACAGTTGTATGGTAATTATCAAGAATTTCCCTGGTTTAGAAATAGCACACCCGCGCAAGCGAACCAGCCCAGTGTTTTAACACCATCTCTAGACTCTGCAACACTTCCAACAACTGTGCTACCTGCTGCTTTACCTAATGATGGAAATCAGGGTGTAAATTTAATTAAACGCTGTGTCACCTTAATATCACACACAACGCCCGAGGCTGATAATAATAAATTAATTAGTGCCAACACACCTCCACCTGTCTCCTCAACCCGTAGATCTCCCTCACCGGTAGAAACTATAGATTTGGATGATGTCAGCACCACCTCGAGATCGGCCAGCAGCACTTATGGACCCATACGCAGTCGTACTCCAAAACCTTCGGATGTCTGGCGGCCCTACTAGCAGCTGCGTAAAGCCATTGGCCAGGCTTTAGGTTTAAGTTTAAGTGCAACGAGTATTGAACTGAGAGATTCAGACGAGGAGGACTTTAATGTTGTATAAATGGGTGCTAAGCATCAGATAGGAAAAAGGGCGGAAGATAGGTGGAGCGAGGGATCATGCTGATTAAGTGATAGTAAACTTTTTGTTGCTTTGATGTTTTTGTTTTTACCAAATGTGTACATTATTAAGTCAATAGCTGTAGGGAGGGCCCTTCGAGGAACTAAAAATTAGTGTAAACGCAAAATATATTTCCAGTTGCTAAATATTGATCGAAGATGTACGAGATCTTTTTACAAGAGCAGAAAAATAAAATTAATAGAACTCAATTTGATGCCAAATTCTAAGTTGGTATTATTATTTCATTTTCTTTAAAAATCACCATAAAGCACCAACAAACAAATTATATCAACAGATTTTGTCAAAATCTACTTGAAATCTAGTAGAAGTTAGAGATGCCACTGTTTTTGTTTTATAAAAAGGCGTGTGAATTGGCTAAATGGCAATTGTTTGGTTGTAGTCTTAAAAGATTTTCATTTAATGGGTTTTGTTTGTTTAGGATAAAACATTTTCTTAAATACCAGAATGATAATTTTAATTAAAATCTGATAGATTTTGTGCAGGTGTAAATGCCCTATTAAGTATTTTTTAATTGCACAGGAGTCAACTGACAGTTGCTCGTTGACACGAGCAGCATTGTCGTTAGGTTAAGATTATTTAAGCTCATAAATGCATGGGCTGTATGAACCGCCCTTAAATATAGTTTCTTTTAAACTATATGTATGCTTTAAATTCTTTTTGTTGATTCTAAATAATCTTATGCCTGTGAATAAATTTGTAGTTGAAAAAAGAGAGTTTTCGTTTAATGTTTTTCGCTCTAAAAATTTATTATGATCTCATGGAATTAAAATAAAGTGATCTAACTTGGGATTAAACCAAAATGTTTAGGAAGTTTCTTAGTTTCAATTTGATTAAATTAAATTTAGCCGCATCGTGAATGATTTGTTAAGGAAATAAAAATAAAAATTTGTATCGTTTGGCATCTGCAGCAGCACATTGTGACAGTATACCAAGTTCTAGAATAAAATAAAATTGTTGTGAATATAGATTTTTCCATATCTTTTTATAAAATTAATTTAATATATAAGACTTTACATGCATCTGTATATACTTTTTAACCAATAAGATTAATATATTTACTTCATAAAAATGCAACTATAGAAAAAGAAATAAATATGTAGTAAATTAAGTATATTTAGTCAAGAAAACTTAAAACAACATATCGAATTTAAACCAAAAATTTTTAATTAAATTAAGCAATTAAAAAAAAACATTTGAAAAATCACACCAAATTTTATTTGTTTAAAAAGTATTTAAAATTATCTGTGAATATTTGGATTAGTTGTATAGTTTAGTGTATAAAATAAAATAAAATAAAATAAAATAAAATAAAATAAAATAAAATAAAATAAAATAAAATAAAATAAAATAAAATAAATTAAAATAAAATAAAATAAAATAAAATAAAGTAAAATAAAATAAACTAAACTAAACTAAAGTAAAATAAAATAAAATAAAATAAAATAAAATAAAATAAAATAAAATAAAATAAAATAAAATAAAATAAAATAAAATAAAATAAAATAAAATAAAATAAAATAAAATAAAATAAAATAAAATAAAATAAAATAAAATAAAATAAAATAAAATAAAGTAAAATAAAATAAAATAAAATAAGCTAAAATAAAATAAAAGAAAATAAAATGAAATAAAATAAAATAAAATAATATAAAATAAAATAAAATAAAATAAAATAAAATAAAATAAAATAAAATAAAATAAAATAAAATAAAATAAAATAAAATAAAATAAAATAAAATAAAATAAAATAAAATAATATAAAATAAAATAAAATAAAATAATATAAAATAAAATAAAATATAATAAAATACAATAAAAATAAAGTAAAAAATAAAATATAATGGCCTGTTTATCTAAATGCGAACGATTCGATCGAATATTTACATATATTGAAAACAAAAACCATTTTCAGTTTTTTGTTCTTGTTTCTAATATAAACTTTCGATCGAAGCTATCGTTTGCATTTAGATAAACAGCCCTTAAGAAATTGAAATAAAATAAAATATAATAAATTTAAATAAAATTTAATTAAATAAAATAAATTATGAAATTCAATATAATATGGAAAAAAAGTCTAAATGCATTTATTTTAAGATCCGGACGAATTGAGTTATATTGAAAGTTTTAATTTTATACAAAAAAGTTTTATTTTAGACCTTTAATATTTGTTAAAGAATTGTCCACCATCCTATAAAAACTCTCAGCTTCACTGCGATAATATGCCTCTAAATATGTTTCTCATGCTTCAAGTTTTCTTGCTCCAAGTCAGAATTTAAAGGAGAGGCAAAGTATTTTTGATTTATTCATTATTGAAAGTAAAATAATGAGATAAATGTTTTAACATAATAAATTTAAAAGGGAATTGAAGTAATTCAATAAAAGCAAAATTTTAGACTAAATTTTAAATATTATCATAAAACTTCCATTTCAATATTTTGAAATTTCGTTGGATATTGAATAACTTAAGTTAACACCTGTTAGGATAATTTTTTGAACTGCTCAATTAACTTCAATATGTTGAATCAACTAACACATATTAGCCAGTAAGAGAGTTATTAAAAAGAAGAAGCACACGCAAAATAGACTCCACTACTCAGTCTCTGTTTAACAGCCCGCTGTTCTGTGAACAGTATATAAAAATATCTTCACATTATTTTAATTGTTTTTAAAATCCTCTAGACTTGGATTGCTTAAACTGAATTAGCATTTATGTATATTAAATTAATTTTTTTTTGTTTAGCAACAGATAATTTAAAAAAAAGATTGTATCTCTTTTGAATATAAAAAATTTTAAATTTTAAATTTAGCATCAAGAAACTATGAAAAAAAGTTTTATATAACTTTATGTAAATATTTAAGCAAAATGGTAATTAATTTATTTTATTAGCATTGTTAAGTTAACAATGTTAACTAATAATAATCCCTTGTTAATATCAAATAAAAAAATTATAAAAATTAATATGAAAAGTTAAATAAATTTAATAAAAATTATATTATAAAAAAAATTATCAAAACTTGTCACTTTCTTTTCCAAGCTTATTTAATCAAATTAATTTAATTCCAAAATATTTTTTAAAACTGTATATTGAGTAAAATTTTGTACCAACGGTACGAGTATTAAGCATTAAAAAAAAATTAAAATTAATAAATTAATAATTAATTAAAAAATTAATAAAATTAAAATAAAATATTTTTTTTTATTTTGGTTCTCTATCCTTTTAATGGAATTAGAATTACGTATCAAGAGACCATTTCATTTGTTTACATAGTTCTACTTTTGGTCAAAAATATAATATTTTTCCACTTCGTTTTTTGTTTTTATGTTGCGAATTTTTATTCAGCAGTAGTCCGGCATCATGGATATTTCCATCAAATATGCTTTTACTATTTAATTTTTTGTCCAATGATAATAATTTAACACTTATGGCTAATACATCAGTCAAAGTTGAAACGCTGATTTAGTTAAACTAAACTCAAATTTATATGTAATTTAATTTTAAAAGGAGTAAATCAGTGAACCATATCTTCTGTGTAGTTTAAAACGTAATATTGTGGCAGCACTAGAATAAATGTCAAAAAACAGCTGTTTTGCAGCACGCACAACAGGAAAAGAATATAAAAAATTTGTATTAAAGGTTGCCAAATTTTACTAAGAAAGAAATTATATTTACGCTTGACGAAGTAGAATAGTATAAAAGAACAATAGAGTGTAATAAAACAGAGCGAACACGACCTGAAGAAAAAGTGGAGGCTTGGAAAAAAGTTGAGTGCTCTTTTAATGCAAAACATACAGTCTGTAAGTAACAAAACCATATGGCCTATTTTGGTAGTTTAAAGGCCCAATTTTATGCGTTTACAGATGGTTTAAATATAGTATTGATTTATTGGTTTGCACATTTAAAATAGAGATTAACTTGAACTGACTTATTAGCCATTAATAAGTTTGGTACAAAATTTTATTTACGAACTAGGCTTACAATTTTTTTTTTAATTTTTTTAACTTAAGGGCGCAGCTTAAAATAGTGAATTTGGAAAAAAAATTAAAAACTTAAATTGTTTTGTAACTCAGTGAATTTTTCAATTCGAGATATTATAAACAGTTCTCAATATTAAAAATATCTTTGTAAGCTGCAAAAAAAATTTTCATGAATATCAAGAACACGCTTCTCAAGAAAAATATATGAAGGCCAAATTGTTTTGAACGATTCTAAACTAGCTAAGATAACGTCTAATTTTTTTTGATTATGGAACATAAAGAAACATTTGTTTCCCAGTTTAATTATTTAAACATGTATTGGAGTCAATTGAGCTTTTGTTTAAAAATTTGATTGGAGTAAATTTTATTTAAATGTTTATTGATTCAAATAAGCTTATATATAAAATTTTAAACAATTAAAAATTTAAATTAAAAAGTTAAAAAAAATTAAATTTTTCCAGAAAAGAAAATGCCATAAATTTAGGGCAAACACAGTTACTCCAAATAGAAAAAAGTGTAACAAATCCGTATCTGTGAAGTTTGCAATTCAATAGCAAAATTTTGTAAACAAGAGTTAATTATACAAGAAGTACCTTTAAACCACCCTGTTGAAACCAATGATGATCTACAGTCTGTCAAGGTTGACTACCTCGTACATGGAAAATTTTGTTGGACTCATTACTTTCTTAAATATTATCTGATTTCAATTGTTTTAACATTAAGGCAAAGTTTTTCAATAGGTAATGAAAATGCAGGTTATTATTTTCGAGATATTTTCAATAGTTTCAAAGTTATTTGGATTTTAATTTTAAAATTTTTTTTGTTCCAATTATTATTAGCCAATTAATTTGTTTTATTTGCTATAAGACCATTGATAGTCTGTACAGCAAATTTTTTAGTTATTTCTATTCGTATTAAAATAAAAAATTTTAAAGGAGAGTGAAAAATTACTAAATTTGGGTAAAAATAAAACTTAATTTTTGTTGGTTTTTTTTCAAAAATATCTAGCTTTTTCATTAGAGTTTTTTTTGAGAATTATTACAATTTGAGTTTAAGATTATTAACCCAAATTATTGTTTTACTTATTCAGTAAAATATTTGTTTTTATAAAAATACATTGAAATTGATTATTGAGGGGTTTAGCTGGATCCTATGCGCATTTCACTGTTGCTATTGTAGATCATCAGGGAATTTTCTCTTTCCATTTTCCAAAAGACAAAACATAAAAAATAGTACAGTTGAAATTTCAATTTAGTATGGGCATCATGTCGGACATCGGAAGTGGATAATGTCCATGTTTCGTCCATGGTGTGACATAAATCCCCGAACATATGGCTGAGCAACAATGTTCGCCATGAGATTCGCCGTCCGCAACCATTTGCAATAGAAAGAAAAGAGACAAAACTAAATTGTCAAATATTCCATCGCTATTACACTACCGCAAAATACTTTGATGTGCCAAAACATGGGCATCGCAGTTACTCTGCCGGTGCCTTGTTCATGTCCAAGTCGGTGGCTAGTGAAGACGTAGGGTTAAGGCATTTTCGCTACATCCAGCATTGGACGAATAAAGTTAAATTTTCACAATGGCATATAATATAATCAATGCTATTCGGTTCGTTAAAACTTAAATGATGTATGAAATTAGAAAGAAATCTTTTAGTTTTTTCACATTCTCTAAAAACTTCAAAAATCTGATAAATGTTGGCTTGTGGTAACGCTGCGTGCCAGCAATATCCGGAAATACCCCAAGAAGCTAGAATAAATCTCAAGTGCCATGGATTTAGTATTATTAAATAAATTTAAAAATATATTTTTGCCCCCAAAGAGGGCAAAGAAGCCCTGCATGTACCAGGACTTACTAGCTTTTTGGGAACCGAAAACAGTAACATATATCGATATATATATATATATATATATATGTATATTCGTTTATAGTAAGGATAATATCTTTCTTTAATGTCGTTTTTATGGCAGTTAACAGCTGTGTTTTACTTACCATTTAACTTTTTATCAAGTGTCATCTTTGCATATAAAATGTCAAAATAAGAGAAAAGAATAGACAGTAAATATCGTTAAAATATATTACTGAATAGCAAAGTCGGTAGGTTTTTTTTATATTTATTATAACGATACGATTATCATAATAACATTTACTGAATCCAGTTACTGGCTTATTTTAACTACTTATATTATCTTACTACTGTCTTTTGAAATATTTGCAAGCAATAATCATTAAAAAGCAATCCTTTTTGAAGGAAAAAACATTACAAAAAGCAAACCTGTGGAAAAATCCTTAATTAAAGCTGTTTCCTTGCAAGAAAAAAATAATCACTACAAAAAGGGTTGCTTAAGGATTTAAAAAAAAGAAAATGTAATATATGTAAATACATTTGAAAACGCACTCGTGAATGGAATTTAAGCAATATAATCATTCTCGCATGTAAGTAATCCGTGCTAATAATATATGATATTTTATATATTTTGTTTGTTTGTTGTCCTGCTTTGTTCTTCTTTGTAGGTATTCATCCTACACAAACTTCTGGTGGACATAAAAATTTATCTAGCGTTGAAAATACGCAAACAAATGATTTCAAATTAACTTGACTTATGAGTTGTAACAGTAACAGACAGCTGAGTCCATAATAGATTAAAAAAAGTTACCAGCATACACATGAACATCTACACATGCAGAAGCACACACACACACACACACACAGTGATATCCTTTCGAGCACATGTGTAGTTTGGGTTTTGTATAATTTAAAATAAATTAGTAATTTTTTTTACTCAAAAAACGAAGTGGAATAATGTTTGTCATTCTTCTTTTAATTTTTGTGTTAAATTAAAATAATGAGCTAAAATTTTGTATAGGCACCTGACCTGGGAGAAACTCCTAAACTTGGTATGTATACAAAAGCAAAACAAAGAACTGACTGACTGGTGACAACGATGCCTTGCCGACTGTGGCTGTGCGTCTGTCTATCACCAAGTTAACCAGGTTATTGTTGTTTTGTGTGAAATATTTTGTCTGTTGCTAAAGTTGTTTTTGTTGTTGTTGTTGTTATTATCTCTTACATGTATCCCCAAACAGGATATTAAAGATTTTTGGTACACAATAACTAACCAAGCATGAAAGGAGGAAAAAAATATATCTATATATATTTCATTATGGCGTCAAAGACACCTTTAAATAACTTTTTTGTCTACCAAATGCATTCGTGTACGTATTCAGAACATAAAATTGTTTGGTTGTATGTATGTAGTTGTAAAGAAGAAAGGTGATTATTTAATTGGCTCTTACTTATCTGCCTGGCTGCCTGGATGGATGGTGGAGAGGTTATATGTCTGGTTTATAAGCATCTGATATTGTTGGTAGCGGTTGTTGGGGCAAGGTATCTGCTGTATGGGCGGTTGGTGTGGTAAATTTTTTTATGTCCTTTTGGTCTTTTGATAATAAGAAGTCAATCAGCATCAGGTTGCCAAGATTACGTTGCTTTAGATGATGTTTGGTAATAAATGAAATTTAAAGATAGAAAAAAATTACATTAATACATATTTCTCTAATACTTTAATATTAAAATTTTCATATTTGGCCTTTCCGTGGTTGGTGTCGAGTTTTTCTCAGCTTTATAACAGTAATAAAATATCAGTTCCTTTTCACTCATTAAAAACATCATACACAAAATCGCACTTACTTAACATCATAAAAATAACTTCTTGTTCACTGAATAGGTTTAAAAAAAGAGAACTTCTTGCAATGACAACTCTGCGTAAAAATCATTAGGAACTAACCCAATTTGAACTACTTCTGAATCAAAAGTTCGGGATCTATGTTGAGGTCCTTGGAAGTACTTTTTACTGGGCTTTTAAGAATATAAACACACACAGTTTTTATGCTTCGCTACGCAACCGCCCAATAAAAATATATGCTTGCAAACAATAAACATCGTTCTGGGCTCTTTTGGTAACAGTAGACTCTCGACAATTTTAAATTCTGGGGAGCAAAAAAAAAGTTTTAATAATCACTAGTTCAAATTAGTCCTTGAACAAATTTGCAATTTTTGCTGTTGCAATTCTTGAGTTTATAGGTGAGACAGGTGAAAGGCTTGGTGATGAGTAAACAGTTTCATGTGCTCTGCAATTATGTTTTGTTTTGAAATTAGCACTTGTTAACTTAAATGTATTGGGTGATTTTTAAGAGCTTTCGCATTTAGTTAAAAAAAAATCATAAACTTTAGAGAAATGTATGAAATCTTTATTTGAATCAGTGGAAAGATCTATATAATTCAATGTTTCAATATGATTTCATGTAAATTTTGATCGCGGATATGTCCAAAATAAATCATACGGTGGGTCTAATTTAGGCATAATTTCCTCATCTTTTCGCCGGTAGCTTGCTATTAAATTCTTCAATATTCATCCCTTTCATGAATAGCAAGTGAAAGTTTTGTTCACGTGAAATTTTCATTACCCTGAAAGGGAAAAATGCTATAGTAAATCACCGGTGAAAATTTTGCACCGCTATTAAGTTCAGTGAATGTAAAAAAGGGAAGAAGATTTTTAAAGCTTTTTAAATCAATTGAAAATCAGACAAATTTAAGTTAGATAAAAGGAAATGCACACATTTTAGGTTCCAGATGAGTTTTTTTTAATTTTAAGGTTGTGTTTTTAAATATTCTAAATGAAGTGCAAAAAATTCTTTCGTATACCTTAGTGGAGCATCTTTATGATATTGACAGTGTGTGAACCAAAGAAATTCATACTCCATGAAAAGAGCTGTTGCAGGCAATTTATTGTTAAGAAAAATGAACATTATGTATTAATCTTGAAATAAAAATAAATATTAATCAGAAATAATTCATAGTCAGGCTCAAGTTCAGTAATTTCAATTCTTATTGAATGAAATATTTTTATTAATTAATGTGAGTTTCTAAAGAAGAGAAGAAAAATTAAACTTAGACCTTAAGCTGGGGGAAATTCCGATACTTTTCTGTGCAGCCACGCACTTCATCAGCACCTTAGTCTATCTACTTGGGTAGAGATTCTTATTAACATCAGCTATTTAACTTAAATGTACAATGAAACGGAATATGAGAAACGATTGTTGTGTATACAATTGATTTACCTTTGGTAAACACATTTATAAGTATCACTATTAATTTTCTGTTTTTTCCAATTTTTCATTTTTCTATTTAGGTTAGCACGAAATTATTTTACTCTACCTCAGTATGTCTAACTATTCTTACTTATCTTTTTACGATCATCACATTAATTATTTTTACTTATTCGATGTACCATCGGTACATGCATGTAAGTATTATTGTAGTGGTCTTATGTTACTTGTTGTTGCATTCTATAGTTTTATTTTAGTTATTCCAGCCGTCTGAAACTGTGATAACCAAGTGAACAGTGATTGCCAAGTGAACATATTTTGTCACATGCCCATGATGTATTAAGTGAGAAATTTTTTAGATTCCTTAATTGAACTGTAGTGAATTTTAATCAGAAATAATTCATAGTCAGGCTCAAGTTCAGTAATTTCAATTGTTATTGAATGAAATATTTTTATTAATTAATGTGAGTTTCTAAAGAAGAGAAGAAAAAACTTGAGCCTGACTATGAATTATTTCTGATTAAAATTCACTACAGTTCAATTAAAGAATCTAAAAAATTTCTCACATAAAAATAAATATTTAAAACTTTTAATATATCTGTCGCAATAAGGAAAAAAGTGCTTAAGTCATATTTTACTGTTTTGCAGGAGATGACTTTTGAGAGTTCAAGTGGATTTTCAGAATTTTTTTTCTTTTACAGTTAAATTGGGAAACTCTCTGTTAACTTTTATTTTTTTTAAGCAAACATCGTTCTTTATATTACAAGTAAGACATTTAAGTTGAAATATACAAAAGTATAACCTAAATTAAGTTATTATTTCAAATGAGACTAGAAGTCCAAAAAAAGATAAGTCGCAGGTCATAGTGCTACAACTTCTTGTAAAACTACACAAACCAATTGAGATTTTACCGAGAAGTACTTTCTAATATGTAGATTACGGAAGTACTATTAACTAAAAATCAGCTCATCTCGCCATAAGCACTTTTTCCCTTTTGCCACAGATATAGTTCAAAAGAAAATGAATAAATTATTCGATGCAACCCAGTAAAAAACGAGACTCCAAAAATGTCATGAAAATGTAGAGTTTACGATTTGGAAGTAGTGAAAATTTCGATCGGATCTAATGATTTTTACATAGGGTTGTCATTGCAAGAAGTTCTCTTTTTCGATGCCTGGTCACTGAATTGGAAGCGATATTAAGAAAAATTCCCTTTTTTGTGTTCTATGATAATATTTTAATCTAGAAAAAATGATAAATAGTTACATATTTGAACAATTCGTTTCTTTTTATACGAATTTAAGCCCGAAACAGTATTTCATGTAAATTCAAGCAATTAACTTTTAAATTTTAGACTAAAATTAGTTCATTAATTTCTTTAAAAAAATAATTTTTTTTTAATTCTGGTGAGTATTTTCTAACACTGTGGAGGAGTTACAAGGTTTTGTGTGACTAAAATAAGCTTTAACATGGTATTTTGCTCACTCTCGACAAATTAAAAATATCGATTTTTTGGAAGCAATGAAAATGTAGTTCCACTAGAATTACTTCCATTTTTTTCACTGGGAATAATTCAGTTCAACTGCAAAAATAAAGTGAACAAAACCAAGTGAAAAATATTATTCACGATAAGGGGAATCAATTACAAGGAAAAAAAAATTATTCACGAGTGCAATTTGGTAAAAAGTGGAAATATTTCGAGTGAAAAAATATGTTCATAACAGGGGTGATTGTCTTCGAGTGCGTCAAACGTTACGGGCTTATCCCTATAGATATGAGCTTCAACATAGCCCCACAAAAATATTTTTAAAAGCGTTAAATTGCACGATTTGGGTGGCCAATTGCACGGTCCCAAACGCCAAATAAACTTTTCACCGAACTCGCCTCTCAAATGGATCATTGCTTTACGTAATGTGTGACATAAAAAACAATCTTGCTGAAACCAAGTGTCAGCCAAGTCCAGCTCTTCTATTTTGGGGAAAAAAAGAGAGGCCCAATTGCTCGAATGGTGCCGAATCGATAATTGACGGTTAGTAATAACTCGGGTGGATATACCGCAATATTTTCCTGTGTCCGCACTCTACGTATGCTTGTTGGTGGTTTAATGTTCAATAATGTAACTTTGGTGCGAAATTTAATCACAAGATTCCGAATAGCTGCCTAAAAAGGTCGTCTCAAACTGACCATAGAATGGAAGAAGTGCACGGATATACAGAGCAAGAATTTTAATAATAAAATTTAATAATCTGCAAGCGTTGTTCACTTGTAAGTCGATTCATGGTTAAGTTATAGACCAAACTGAACATTTTTAACAGTAACATGATAAACGAAAATAGCTGAGTTGTCAAACACAGGGTTGCCAAAAAGAAACTTACAAAAAAATCACCCTATACATACAAAAAAATTTAATTTAACATTCTTCGGCAATAATTTGCTTCTTTATTGTTAATTCAAAATGATTAACTGTAATCTGGAAAGAAAATTTTTGCTTTTGGAATAACATTATTTCATGTTGATTTAACATTCTAGTACTGTTAAAAAATTATAAGTCCTAGTTTACACTATGGAAGTCTTATTCTTAAACTAATTAGTTTGAGGGAGACAAAGAGACAAGGGGAAAAGAAACGTTTATGTTGGGGGAGAGAGACGAGGAAATAAGAAACGTTTCTGTTCCCCTCGTCTCTTTCTCTCCCTCAAACTAATGAACTTAGCAATAAGACTTGCATAGTGGAAACTATATTGGTACTACGATTGTAGTGGCAGTTTGAAGGCCAATGCAAATTTAAGCTGAATCATCCTTGCTTTTATTCAATTATTGTCTTCACTTTTTCTCTGAATCAGTCAACTAAGCCTCAGATTACTGTTACCAATGATTATACCCAAATTATCTTAATATATTGATTTAGAAATAACAACGCAAGATATCAAGTTTTGAAATACTAAAATCGGTATTTTTAAAAAATGTTTAAAGTTAAAACATTCTTCCAACCGGTTTTATAATACAAAAATCATTCGTTAAATCATTTATCATTCATAAATGAACACTTCTGATTAGTGGCACAAGTCTTAAAGTATTCTCAAATATTTCATATTAACTGCAACTTATAGATTTTTTTTTGTTCCAATAAAGTCATATTAAACATTTCAATTTAAGATATTAAAGTAACATCTTAAGCAAGAGAGTTTGTAATGAAAAATAAAATAAAGCGTAAACGCACTAAAGTCCTGCACAAGACCAGTTATAAGACATTTCAAGATACGAGAGATTTTTCAAATGCTTTACTACAACTAAATATTCTAAAATAAACGCTAGACAACACTGTTGGCAACATATTTCTTTCAGTTCTCTTTCCAACATTGCGTTTGTTTTAGAATATTTCGCTTTGAAAAATCTCTCATGTCTTGAAAGGTCTTATAAATGGTCTTGTGCAGGACGCTAATACATACACATAAGTACAAACTAAATGATTCTATAATATGAATTCCACTTCAGTAATTAACATTTCAATTATTGTCTTTTAGGCCTCATAATTAAACTATAAAATACACAAGTGACAACAATATCATAAAATATATGTGTGTGCAGTTACCCACACACGCACACACAGAAATGCAGACACACACACATACACACATGGAGAATACAAATCTTACAATAAAGTTCTAAATAAAGTTATTTCGTATGTCATGTTATAGATTTTGTGCTAATTATGTCATCATTATCACATGCTCACCATGTAACATACCATAAATTTATATAGAGACAAATATTCACATATAAATGCACGTTTCACAAAGGAGGAAATGTAAGTAATAAATATCCTTGAAAGATCTAAAGGAATTTTTGCACACTCACGCAATTACTTACGCATAAGCCTGCAGATGAAAATCAGTGTTTAAAGGCTGAGTATAAGCATTGTAAGATGCAATGCAGCATGTATGTACGAGTATGTATTCGTATAAGTGTAACAAAAATTAATGCTGCCTTTACAAGGGTGCCTCATGTTTTCACTCACACACATACACATGCACGCACTCTCTGCTGCTATTACTACATATTTTGCACAGAGATACTTTAATACGAATCTTATAGTTGTAGTAGGCCGTGACAATATTTCAATCAAAATTGTTTTATGGTTGGGAATGTTCGAGGTAGAACAGGAAACGAAATTAATTTTACACATGCATATGGTAAGTCCTTTAAAAGTGTGAGTATGTGTGAGTGAGAATGTGTGCTTGAAAAGTAAGTGTACGTGTGTGTATGCACAAGTGTGTAAGTACATGTTTTAATGGAGAAGAAATTAATAAATTGCTTTTAATTGTATTGCAAAGACAAGGTGTTTCAAATTTCACATTAAGCGAAAATTATATTATAATTATCGTTTTCAAGCACATACGAACATGCAATTATTGACACTTAACTTTAGCAATTTTTTTCTCTCTTCTTCTTCTTCATCTTCTTATTTTTATGATACCTTAAATTTCAATTTATTTGTTTTGGTAATTTAAAATGTGTAACAGTTTTGCAAACAGAATTGGGTTAAAGCAGCCAATGTTGTTCTATATATTCTTCATATTTTGAATAGTAATTGAATTTTTCTTTAAAATCCTATTAAAAAATTTATTTTCATTTTCCCTTGGATACTTTAACATTATAAGAATATTGTTAAGAATTTGTTTGATATATTAAAAATATTTTTATACTAAAATCTCTTAATATATTAAACCAAAATTTAATTTCACCTCATCCTCAAAGTAGGCAACTATTTTTTAATAAAGCAAATGGCTAAAATATGCTCCGGCATTTAAACATTAACATTCACTTGGCTTAAAAATAATAAAAAAAAATTAGTTCAGTTCAAAAAAAAATCAAACAAATATTGTGTAAAATTGTGCACTGCAGTTCAGAAAATTACCGCATTATATCTTTTACTGGTTGTAGCATAATATTTTTAAAGAGGTATTTTAAACATGTTTTTAAGATAACCAGAAAACAAAACAGCAACAACAATTATATACAAATATTTGCTGGGCCAGCACTACAAGCATAAGTTCTGGACCAAAAATCATTAAGCAGTTCTAGCAGAGGGAGGGGAAGCATTTAAAGCTACACAAAAACCCAGAGAAATGCGAACAAAATAAATGTAATGCAATATAGAAATATATTGTATAATGGTTTGTTTTTTTTTGGGGGGGGGGGGAAACAGGAAACTTATACAATGTTAGTAAATGTAGATAGTGTCGCTAAAATGTGTGTGTGTCTGTGCATAACATAATACAAGTTGTAAGTTACAAAATCAGCGACATTGGCACGCCTACAAAACAGACAATGTTGTGGTTGCATAAGCATGACAACGTCAGCACCATAACAAACCAGGGAAGAGCAAAAAAAAAATTAGAACTAGCGTGGAAAAAAATCTAAAGCAAGTATAACAGCTACAAAGCTGCTGCGAGTCATAGAAAAATAGAACATGAAAAATAACAACATTTTATATAAAAGACACGCACACACACGAACACACAAATTAACAAGTATTTTGGAATGCCTTTTAAATTTGAGAACCCATAAGCCAACTGCTAGCAAACCAATATGCCAGGCATAATAACTGCACCTACAAATACTCAGTTTATTTTGTTAATTTTTTGCTTACGCGCCTAAATGCAGGCAATGTCACATGAACTAAAATGACACCCGAAATTATGCAACAACACACATTAAAAATAACGCGAATAGGACGCTTGCTTCAGTTTCTGTTTCAGTTTCATCTACATCTACTACTTCAATTTCAATGTAATGAAATGTATTAAGTTGAAATTGCCACTGCCACGGCAGTGAGTTGTGTTGGCAACGCGACATTTAATGAGATGTTATTGCATCATAGTGTTGTGCGGGCGGGCTGGGACTGGGGCTGGGACTGCATGCATTAATGTTGAAATGAATGTGCAGCAGTGGGACTCGTGTCATGTTGTTATGTTTGGTCAGTTTGATGTGGGTCCTTTTTCTAGTGTTGGTTGCTTGCTTGCTTGTTAATTTCAGCATTATATTTATTTTGCAGACTTGGTATTTTTTCCCTATTCTTCCTTTTGTTGTTGTTGTTGTTGTTTTTGCCTGCTATTTTTGTATTATTTGTCCTGTTTTTTTTTATTTGTTAGCACTTGCCAAAGTACAATTTTCATTTGTTAGTTTTCGTTTTGTTGCGAATATTTTTGAAATGAAACGTTTGCAATTGACATAATGAGACTGTAATTGGAATTGTATGAAAGCGCCTTAGCTGGCAAATGTTCTGTCTATGTATGCATGTAACAATAATTTAATTTAAAAGTAAAGAAAAAAAGTAGAGATTCGATATGAAGGCAGGCTTAGGCAGCAAATCCATCAACGTCAAACCTCAAACTAACACTACACTTAAATGGTTTGTGTTTGATTTTATTTAACCTCCCTACTCTTTTAAAAGTCTAAGTATTTTTAATAAAGAAATTACTTAATCTATGAGACGCGCATTGTTAGTGGTTGTTAGTTTTTAAATGAAATATAATTGTAGGGAAGTGTAAATTTTTAACAGTTTCCCAATTGCAACATCAGTATTATTGTGGGGAAAAGTGAAGGCAAGAGAAGCTGGATCTCTTTTTTAAGCGAAGTCTTTACTGAAGCCAAAAGAATAAAATGGAATGAAAAATTACAAAAACTTTAGATCTAGCTGGCCGTATCTGCAGCTTACCGCTAAGTTTGCCTCTAAAAATTTTGGAAATATATAAATTTTCTATAGCTCGTGTGCGTTGAGTCCCTAAAAGTATATTAACTGAGCAAATTGATTTGGCATTATTTATAAACAAACATCTATATATTTTCCAAGATTTTTTTATAACAATAACTATCGCACGCTTTAAGCAAACTATATCCTCGAGTTAAATGAGACCCTGAAATCTATTCGACTCAGAGTTTTGGAGTTACAAAAAACTATTTTCTTAATATATTAGGTTACCTAATAGCTTCGTCTATATTGTGTCAAATACAGAGAATCATCGGTGAAGTAAGATAACTAATAAAATAGCTACTAAGCTCAGCTTTAAAAATTTAAAACGCCTCATTGCAAGCAGAGGCGCTGCAAAACTGCACTATTAAAAATGTCCAAAAAATTTAAGTCGTTAAAGAATGAAGCCTTCCTTTTTTGTTTGTTTGTTTTTTCTATCACTATACCTTTCCCAAAGAAGGCAACACCTACAAGTAGTAGTAGGCTTGTTTATGTGTTGTATTCTATAAACAAAGAGCTGAATAGTTGTTGAATTCGATTGAATTAGTAGTGGAAAAAATATTAACAATAATATTTATCAAGAAATCTTGTTTTCGAAATCTGCAAAACCAATATGATTTCTCATCTCATAAGATCGATGTTTTCTTTAACATTACAAAAATAGAATGATTTCCTAGAACTTCAAAACGTTGGGATGTGATAAAATCGCAATTTTCAAAAATCACGGTAATTTATACAACTTCCTCTAGTTAAAGAAGTTATCCCCGGTTTCCACAGTGCCTACCGACGAGTCTTTCACATCCGTGTGAAATTAAATCTTTTTCGCATATTTTTTTGTCTTGATAATTTTGCTTTATTTTCAAATGCACCCAGCAGAGTAAAATCAAATAAAATATAATTTTTTACACAATAAAATTAATTTAATTAAAAAGAAATCTTTTTTGGACCTAGTTTTAACATTGTATCTGCGTGATTCAGAAATTAAAACCAATATATATATATATATATATATATATATATATATATATCTGATTTTAATACAAAGAAAAGGAGAAATGAAAAACATTCTCACATTAGTAACTAGTTTTACAAAAAATCGGAAAAAACGGATTCAGATACATTGATTTGGACACTGAACCCTTGCATAACCGTTTCTAAATTGCCTTTCGAAAAAGTTAAAAATTATGTAGATTGTACCCACCTAATTTTCTTTCTTGAGATTAAAAAATTTTCACTCTAATTGAACACGTTTGAAACTCATGACAGACACGTTTGTAAGAAATTGGCAAAGAATATGAAGAACGGAATGACGGTTAACATATGGGATAGTCATACAAGAATTCGACGAAAACTATCTCAGAAGTTGAAACTTAAAAGAAAAACAAATCTGGCTCTAACCACCTGTTTCGATTTGTCTAAAAATGTATATATGAAAAGCACAATTTTTTTTGGGTGAGTTTCATACATTTTTTTTTAGACAAGTGTACTGTCTGGGTTAAAGAACCCCCTGTTATTCAGGTTTGTTTAATTTTTGAGTTTAATGTGCAGTTTCTACAAGTCAGACAGACTCAGACTCTTCTAGAAAATTTATATGAAAATCCCTCAAAAAAATATGTGATTTCCATATAAATTTTATACTCATCTCCAACGTCTGGGTTGTAGAAACAGGTGGTTGAATTCTGAATTTGTTTTTGTCGAATATTTTTATGATTATGAAAATTCTTGGATCGGCCATAATACTACATTTTGAAGCAATAGAAAACAGCTTTTGAATGGTGTTCGCCTCAGTGAGGTAAAAAAACTACTACTACTAAACCACATACAGAGGTTAAAATAATGTACCTATTTAATACCAGAGGCGCTGCAAAGATGCTATAAAAATAAACCAAACTCACATTAACAGAGTTGCAAAATAAGTTAAACTTGACTTAAGCTTAATAATTTATTACTTTACCTTAGGCAATGGGAAAGATCTGTCTCAAAGCCCTACACTGCGGCACCTGATAGATCTTCTGTGCCATACTTCACCAACTGATCGCTCCAAATTTAGTAAGTTTTAAATATATTTTTTCCTTTTATTTATTTTATTTATATTCAAAATAGACCAAAATCCCATTTCTGTCCCCTTAAAGTATGCACATGGAATAAATTTTTTAAAATAAACCACCAAAGCAATGATTGAATTTAGATACAGTGAGAGAGTGATACTTTGTGATTTTGTTTGCACCGTTTATCAGCAGCCGTCTGGTTTACTTTGTGCAATTCATTGTGCAAACATGACTATGCAATTTTTGCTAAAACTTTAAATCTTTTGCTAGCTAAAACTTTTAAATGCTTTTCATTTTGCTGTTTATACAGGAGCTAAATTTGGCAAAAGTATGAGGTTGAGTTGGTGTTTGTTTTTTTTTTTTTGCTAAATTTATCAATTGAGTTGTTAAATAAACCGACATGCCACCATTTGACATCAAAGTTCATTTGATTTTTCAATTATTTTGCACAAAATAAGAGATGATTAAGTTAGAAATGTTCCAAAAAAATAGACTTTGTGAAGCCTTATTTTTGTTAGGGGGGTGGGGGGTATGAGAGGTATGCAGACGACGGGAGGTAATACGACGAAGCAATGCCTTGACAAACAAGAAAAATTAGAATACATATGTTTCGGCTTTACAATAATAGTTGTGTTCATGTCCTTGCCAAGCAAAAACTTGCAACAAGAGAATAAAACAGAAATTTATAAAATAAATCTTCTAGATATAAAAATGCTTTAATTCGCAAAAACTTGCAAGAAAACTGTATCCATATAAGAAACGTGGAAGGAAACGATGATACAATTGTACATTTGGTACAAATTTCCCTTTTTTACTCTTAAAACTTTCTAGTACTATGGAGCTTAAAAAAATACCTTTTATACTTTATGTATCTTATGATAATAGTCTTCGTAAAGTAAGCTTAGAAGCAATATCAAATTTAATATAGCACTCTCTTTGCTGGCTGAGTTAATAAGAACAACATACATCCGGTCATTTATTATACTGACCCATACTCTCAATTATTTACGCAGCATTAAAATATTTACGGTAAGAAAAAACCCCAAAAATAGAATAGAAAATGAAGCAAGAAAATGAAATCTTAAAGCAGACAAAAATCAAAAATACCTTCTTCAAAATTAATGATGTGCCATATTGACAAGACTTGAAATGAGCTGCTTGCTCAACCAGGAACACGGCGAACAATACACACACACACACACACAAGGACATAAACAATTTAATGAAAACCTTCTTAAGTGTCTGGCATTACGATGGCAAGAACCTCAAAATGAATTTGTTTGAAGAAAATTTGATTTCTTTATTGTCAGTTACAAAATTACAAATGCGAATGCAGACAGACAACATGTTGGTTTGAAGGCTCTTGAGAAGCTTCCAATTTAAAAAAAATTATATACATACATACATACTTACATATGTATATATGTATGTATGTGAGTATGTGTTGTATATAAAATAATAATGAAAAAAATTACTGAATGAATAAAGAAAAAGACAAATGATAAAAAAAAATTTCTAACGTAGTTTAGCTGTTGTCACACACACATATATACACTTACGCGTGAAGATTATCAACCCAGTTGGCCATATCTATATGACATCTTAAATGCTGCTAACTAGACAATAGAAAATCGTTGAAGACATATATTGACGACAGCTAAAATAAATCGTTGACGAAATTTTCGAACAAATGTTAACGAAATCATGCAAGATCACATAAGAGACAATTTCCACAACCACATCAATTGACGTTCACAACATGAAAGTGTCACTTAACAGAACAGACTTTGATTAATATTTTTAACACAAAAATTTATATATTTTAACTTATATGTTTTTTTTCCATTTTGTTTAAATCAGCTATGTCCAAGAAAAATACGTAATATGCAAACTTTTACAAATGAGCTTTTGTGTTTTCACAACGACGAGAGCCAACAGCCAATGAGATTTCGGAGACAACAATGCTTGCTCTTACTTTGCAAAGAAACAAGAACAAATTTAAGAGCTTTCAAAGCTCTTTACCTCAAATATAAATATCAGAGTATGTGTGTTTACAACATATCCAAACGTTTGGTTTAAGACAAAGCACACGACTTGTCTCTAAGATTGTCGTCAAAAAAGTCAACAATGTTTGATTGAAGACAACATACAAGATATTGCCACTTAGGATGTCGTGAACGACGATTTCTTTTACAAAAAAGCATAAGTCGTACAAGAATCATACACTCAAAAAAAAAAACAACTAAAACTTTGGAAAATTTTCTAAATTTGTAGTAAAAAAAGTTGGCGTATGGTGCCAAAGCTGTTTTTTACTTGAAACCAGAAAATATTTACTAAATTTCTTGTTCATTAATGAACTAGTTTATAGGAATTATATTTTTATTTTGAGTAAAATTTTCCTATAAAATTCGGACCTTTGCAAAATTGTCTATCATTATTGATCTCAAATTGAGTAAATTTTTCAAATTTTTCTTATGTTTTTAATTCTGGTACTTATTTTTATTTTTAAATAAACTCTATTCCACTATTACTCATATTAAGTAATTTTTACTAGATTTTTGTAAATATTTGCTTAAGCTTAGAAAAAATTACTTAAGCTTAGAAAACTTGTTTACTTAAAATTAGAAATGTTTTTTCTTTAATGTAGTTGACAATGTCATGCAAGACAAGGTCAAATGGGTTGCTAAACAAATCAACATGTTTGTATGTATTTGTAAATGTGTGTTACAATAAATTGAACGCATAGTAAATTTTACATTCAAAACTCATCAGCAAATCTTATCTTCGTTTTTTTGTCTTCTATTTGGCAATTTTGCTTCTTGGCTGTAAAGAGACTAACACCCACTTTTCATTGTCAAATTTGCAAGACGGCAGATATCGTACAAAACTAAAACGTTGACAAAAAAAAAGAAGACTGCTCACAAGCTTCAGTATGAGCGAACCTATAAAAAGGTTATGCCGATACAATATTTTAGTTGTGGAAGGTGCAAATTTATTTTGAAGATAAGTGCCTTAGAATTCTCGTTTGAATTCTATTAAAATGAATAAAAATGCTTTATACAGTTTGGTGGCTTATATGCAGACTTCATCAAAGTATTCAATTGCTTACAAGAAGACAAGCCTTTAAGAAATTAAGGCTTAGTTAGTCGACTGTAATGTAATGTAATTGTAAAGTAGAAAACATAACCATTTTCATTACCTTTCACATAATAATATTGATCAGCTGTTTCCTACTGTTGCAATTACTTTACATTACAGTCGGCTAATTGAGCCTTTATGCTCGTTTTATACATATCACTCATTAACTTTAAGTGTCATAATTCAAAAAAGACGTTTTTGAAATAATAGTGCAGAATAATTCAACATTTCGTATTTAATCTTGTGTAAAATTTTCATTAAAATAGTTTGTTATTTCAAGTCTTAATCGAATTTTGTGTAAATAGTTTTTTATACATTTTTTTATATATTATATTTTTTTATTAAACAAACACAACCCGCGAAGAGTTTTATTTGCTGCAGAAAACATCCAAGGACTATGGCCGGAATCAAGCCCACAGGAGCACAATAGTTGTGTCACTTTTGAATTAAATGAGCAAGATGTTCACTAACATTTGCTTATAAAAAAATTGGAAACAGTGTAACGAGGCCACAATACAACAAGAAAAAAAATCATGGTCTTTCTGTCAACCTTAATGTATGTTTAAAAAGTAACACTCTTGTCCCTCCACCCAGTGAGAAATATTTTTTTAACACACCGCATACCTCACACCTTACAGCGATTATATTTACACCCTGTTTTATAATAATATTGGTGTTGCTGTATACATCTCTCTCTGTGTGTGTGTGTGTCTTTTTGCATACATGTGTTACTCTGTTACATTGCTAACAACACAAAAATTAATGATTGATTTCCGTTTTTCATTTAGTTCGTTTTTTTTTTATTTCATCTCCTCTTACAAATCCAGTCATATACATTCATACATTTACAGTCTTTCAAAAGATTCTGGAATTTTTTGGGGTTTGCCAAGAAAATGAAATGACCCATACCACCGGCTGAAGAGCAGTGACGATTACCATGGCATTTTTGGTTGATTCGTTGTTTGGTTGCCTTGACTTTGGGCAAAATTTATTTATGGAGCAAAGTTATTCATTCATGTGTTATTTCATTTATTAAAATATATTTGCCATTCATTTATCATTATACTCGTATCTGTTTTTCCGCTTTTGCTGACTGATGCTGAGTATAGTTTTGAATATTTTTAGCATTTTGTTATTTAGAATGTTGTTAATAAAGGAAATAGGCTGGCTGCTGTTTGTTGCAAGGAATACGGTGGGTGGATGGCTTCCAAGTTGATTTTAAGTTTCCTTAAGAGGTTTATGCCTGCCATGGGTGTTGAAATTAATTATATTTAATTCAAAAGCATATAAATAGAAGAAAATTATAGCAGACAAATATAAATTTTAAATTTATTAAATTTTGTTTGAGGAAAATCAATGCAGAAAATATGTTTGGATTAAATAAAATAACAAGGAGGAAATTAATTAAATGAAGGATTTCAAAATAGTTTGTTTAAAGTTTTAAAATACAAACAGTGTTTTTTTAGGGTTCCGTGCACCAAAGGTGGAAAAAGGAACCCAATTGTTTTCACTAGGCTGTCCGTCTGTCAGTCACACAGTATTTCCTCAGGAACCGTAAGAGCTATGGACAGAGCATGTCGAACCTTGGCCGCTACAACAACAAATACATGATAATTAAAAATTAAAGGGTATTCCAAAACGATCAACGAAAAATGTTAAAATCCCATGTAATATACATATAATTTTATGTACGTATATTGACACTTGAAATTTGTAAAATTAGTGTATTTTTGTACAGACTACAACAAGTAACACTAAAATTAAAAAAAAATTTAAATTAAACGGTGGCCCATCAGTAAATGCAATTTTGACTATGTAATTTTGACAACTTGCTTACTTGGAAACCGTAAACCCTTGAAATTTTCAAAATCGGTAAAACTATAAAATCTAAAAATTATAAAATCACCAAACCAAAATAAATATCGCCAAAAATTCAAAAAAAATCGCCAAAACGAAAAAATTGCCAAAAATTAAAAAAAAAAAAATTCTAACACTAAAATAAGTCGCAAAATTCGAAAAAAATCGTCCAAAGGTATTAAAAAGCCCAAAATGAAAAAAGCGTCAAGAACCGAAAAAAATCGGCAAACGCGAAAAAGGCTCCAGTAATAAAATAATTGTTAATATGAAAAAAAATCCCCAAAATAAAAAAATCGCTAAAATAAAAAAAATCGCCAAATTTAAATATCGCCAAAATGAAAAAAATCGCAAAAATGAGAAAAAAAGTGTCAAAACTACAAAAAAAGCGCCTAAATGAATAAAGTAGCCAAAATAAAGAAACGCCAAGAACCGAAATTCACCAAAATAAAAAAAAAATATCGCCAAAACGAAAAAATTGCCAAAAATAAAAAAACGCCAAAAACCGAAAAAATTCGCCAAAACGAGAAAAAAGTGTCAAAACTAAAGAAATTGCCAAAATGGAAAAAAAATCCAAAAACCGAAAAAATCGCGAAAATTAAAAAAAAATCACCAAAATAAAAAAATCGCAAAAATTAAAAAAACATCAAAAAATAAAAAAAATGCCAATACTATATTTTGTATAGGCTACAAAAGTTCGTATTGAATTACATATGCCGTGTCCGTACAGAACACTTCGCGCGCGGGTCAAAGTTGCACTTTACTGAATTTGTTTAATTTGAAGCTCAAAAAATTAGCTTCGTCCCTTAACAGAATTTTATAACAAATCTCGTCTACATATTGCGAGAATTGATGAGTGATTGTTAAAGTAAATTTGGAAAGTTTGATAAAATAATTCAAGCATCAATCTATTGTTAGATTAATAGGATAGTTCGTTTCACGGTTAATCTTTTGTTAATTTTTATCAAGCTTAAAGTCATTAAATCATTTGTTTGTTTTCTGACAGTGAGTTTCTTAAATCTTCCCTAAAAAGAGGAGAACCCTTACGAAATAAAAATAATGAAACTTGAATGTGGCACGATTGGGCAATGAATCCCAATACGCATTACAGAAAAAATTCCTTTTTTAGCCGCACTGTTCGTATGTGGAACCAACTACCTGCGGAGCTCTTTCCTGTCACTACCATAGTGAAAAGTTTAAATCAAATGTCCACAGACACTACTCCCTCTATCCTCCTTCCCTATATATTGCATTGCATGAGTAAAAATATTACGACGAAAACACAAAAGCTAAATTTTCTTGCAAACCTTTTTAGAAAAATCCAAAAATAAATCACAAAAATGCTTGACACTATAAGTATTCAACTTATGCTGAAGCATATATGAAAACAAAAAAATTTTTTTGGGACACACTAATCCAGCCGTCCATCGAGTCCAGCCGTCCATCGGTGTTTCTCATATAAATAATTTTTTGCTAATAAAGCGTTCATTTACTTTTTCGTATATAGAATGGTGATTTTTGTAAATTTTTGCCTTACTCTTTCGTTGCTAGTTTCTGCGAGGAAAGTACACGAACAGCCCTAATATTTTTTATAGTAACCAAGTGTCATAATATTGAATATTTACGTATTGTAATATTAAACAAAATATATAGAAAAACTATCTAAATAAAATTTTATACAAAATTTCCTTACACGCGTGCTTTCAGTCATAAGTCCCGGAAATTTAATTAGTGGAAGGGAGGAAAATATGATTAAGGAGCCATCATATTTTCCTCTCTTCGTTATGTTTTCATTTCAGATTCTTCCATATGCTCAAAAGTTGCTTTACTAAAATTGCCGTGTGTGGGCCCAGTATAAATAAATATTTAAAATGTATAGAACATAAAACTAGTGCAAATGAAAAAAGCATATTAAATTAAGAAATTAATCAATTCCATTCTGTACCGTGAAAACTAATGCAAAAAAAAATAACAATGATTTTTTTGCAACAATAAGACACAACATATGAAAGACAAATAGAAAGAAATATGCATTCAAATGTGTTTGTTTAGAAACCTCTAAGATTCTAAGAACATAAATCAAATTTAAGAGAAAGAAAAAATAGTACAAACCTTTTTGTTTCCTTTTTAGCAAAAGATGATGCTTTCGCCCAAACACAAACCAATATTGGACTTAAGGGAAATTGTTATTTTTCTGTGTCTACAGTTTCCGCACCTTTTTTTTCCTCTAATTCGATTTTGGTTATTGTTAGAAATCCAAACACGTTTTCTTAAGCCCAAATAAACATACGTTTAACACTTTCAAGGCAAAAATCTAAGATCACACACACACACACACAAAAACACACACAGTTTCACTCATACCCACCTAAAGAAAACAAATTGTTATTTGAACACTTATCCCCAGCAACTCCTTCCTGCTCAAAATATTAACTCTATACATATGTATGTACGTATAAACAAAAAATATTGCGGGAAGAAAAATTGTTATGGCCTAACAAAAGAATCCTTTTTTTGGTTCTTGTAAGTCCAACAAAATATTTAAGTCATAAATCATGTAGTCGTGTATTGAAAAAAAAACTTAAGGCAGCTCTATGCCTGCAAAAAAAAGGAAGTAGAGTGCAATACTAAATCCAAAATCCAAATCAAAATATAGAAAAAAAAGAAACAAAAACAATAACATGTAGAAGGCCACATTCTTAAATGTAAGTCTAACATGCGTGAAATTTGTTTTGGTAAGCAAAAGTGTGCGAAACAACCAAAAATTGTAACATTTCAGCACGTTCACTTTTTTTTGTGGGGCATTCGTTAAAATCTAAAAGCAAATGTTGCTTTTGAATTCATAAGATTTCTTAAGCATTCGTCTGTTATCCTTTAACTGCGTGTATTTAAGTTACATTTTTTTCATTAAACATTGAGTGTCATTTCACGCATATAAGTAAATTCTATGTTTTTCTTTAAGTTCTAATATTTTAAGAATTGGCTTAATGAAAGAACTATGCATACATAAGTTGTCTATGAAATTTGCCATATTTTATGATAAAAATAATATTTTTCATTACAATCGTATACGCACATAGATAGAGTGTTTATTAAAGTTTGAATTTTTTATGGATTTCTACACTCAAGAAAAAAGTAGTAAAAGGCAATTGGAAATAAACATTCATCTGCATAACAATAAACTGGCATGTAGTAACTGAATTGATTTACAATCTTAGCCTTAAATGATTTACAGAACAACTTCATCCTTCGAAACTAAATGTTATAGCGAAGTTGCTCGTGAAAGCTACACGTGCCATTCCTAAAAGAAAATTTTGTTTCTTATTTCTTTTTGTGATATTAAACTTAACATATTTTCCATGAATTTATAATCGATAGTGCAAAAAGTTTCTACTGTAGAAAATTAGCATTTCATTAGCATTATTCTAGCATTTTCCTAGCGTGATAGAAAGCAATGAAGGCATTCCAAGCAAGTGGAAATATCGTGGCAAAACACACAAAAGAGCTTCAGCGACATAATGTTAGAGATTATTTTTTTCCACAAAAATCAATTATTTTAGATATACGATTTTCGTTAGAAGGCGAAGCTAAGCAAATTTGTGGATTAAGTCTTTTTTTTTTGCATTTATGGCTCGATATGAATACATCGAGCTTTGAGTAATTGCTACGAATGTTAGATTATAACTAGTTATAATGCTAGATTTTAACAAATTAGCATTTAATTAGCAATACTCTAGCATTTCACTAGCATTAGAGAATTCCAAGTTAAAAATCCGTATTCATATCTACTATAACTAGAAACATGATCGCAACCATATTACAAATAATAAGATTTTTGCAAACGTTTGTAAGTTACTAAAACCCTACTTGTAGAATAATTTTTTAGAGTAGCAAGAGTTTTAATTTTTCTAAATTGGTTTTTCATTAGCAATATTCTTATATTTCACTAGCATGACAGAAAAAATCAATCAAATCATACTATCATTTATAAGCTTTGTTGAGCTTTTGCGTTATTGCATTTGTATTAAAAATAAGGCCACTAGGACGAACGTAATTGGTAATTAAAAAATTGCTATAAGAATTAGTTTTAAGGCTAGATTTTACCAATTAGCATTTAATTAGCTAAATTCTAGCATTTCATTAGCATCGTAGAATTTGAAGTATTCCAAACTAAATACTAAAAGTATTCCAGATTATATGTCTGCATATGTATCTGCTTTACTTAGAAACACAGTTGTGACCGCTTCGAAAAAAAAGACTGCCACGATCGCCAGTTAGTAAGTAAAAAACTTAGCAATATTGTAGCATTTCACTACCATTGTGGAGCTTCAATCATTGCAATTTAAATAAACAAAGCCTTACAGGTAATATATCTACACTCAAGGAAAAGTTGCAACTTAAAAATAAGAACGCGTCACATTAAATCAATAATTTTCAATATAATAAAAAATTAATATTAAGATACTTAAAAATTAATAAATTAATAATGTAAATTAATATTTTTCCATATTGAAATAACAAATTTCAACATGAATAGACTTTCGTTAATGTTTTTTTATTAATTCAATATGGTTTTTATGGATTTTAAGCTGTTTTTCTCAGGGTGTAATTTTGTATTTTCTATAAATATAAACATGATCGCAAACATGTTAAAAATAAAAACATTAAGAAGAGTCTTGATTTGACCAAATTAGCATTTCATTAGCAATATTCTAGCATATCATTAGCATGATATAATTTGAAGCATTTCAGGTTAAATAATTAAAGAATGAATAACAAGCTATGTGATATATATTTCTCACTTCCAGTTTTTGATAACAAATTGTTATATTCTAAATGATTTTGGAAATATCTAAGAGTATCTTGAAAACTATGGACGTACACATTTTTCTTTTGCAAAACAAAAACACAACAACCACAGATATCTGTTTTCATATCTGTTTTAAGTAGAAACATGATCACAAACATGTTAAAAATAAAAACACTGACAAAAACGTTAGTTAATAGGAAAACCTCTGAAGAAATCAGGGGGTTTCTTAATAATTTTTCAGTGTAGAATTTTTTTTGAAGCATTTTAACTTAAGTAATTAAACCTGGTATAAATCTTATTTAAGTAGAAACATGATTGCAAACATATTAAAAATAAAAAAACTAGCAAGAGTATAGATTTTTCCAAATTAACAATTTCATTAGCAATATTCTAGCATTTCATTAGCATGATAGAATTTGAAGAATTTCAGGCCAAGTTTTTAAGGTATCACAGATTATATATTCATCTGTGGCTTTAATGATTAACAACCCTTGTGAAATATATTTCTTATTTCGACTTTATGATGTCAAATTGTTATTTTTTAAATGCTTTTTAAAAAGGTCTAAGAAAATTTTTTTCTAAAAGAAGTAGATTTTTTAAAAGAAATGTGATCGTAAGCATGTTAAAAATAAAAAATTAGCAAAAATCTGAGGTTTTCTAAATTAGCATTATTTTTGGGAATATTTTAGCATTTCATTAGCATGATAGAAATGAAAGCGTACCAAGTTATTTAATCAAAATATTTCAGTTAATATAAGAGTGTATATTGTGGTATCAAGTGTTTGTGGAGACATGATCGCAACTGTGATAAAGATAAAAAAATTTATATGAATGTTAAGAAATTGCTTTTAGCAATATAATTACTTAGCATTGTTGTATAAGGATTTCTCTTATGAGCTTAATAAGATCAAAAACGAAATATTTTCGAGGTTGTATAAATTGTCATCTACAGTAAGAGAAAAATTACGTTTTACATTTAAGTACAAAATTCATGAATTTAGATTGCAGAATCAATCTTGAAATTTGGTCAGTAAGATTGACGTTCTCAAATTTAATTAATTTAAATTTCATTTTTAATTTTTGGAATGAATTCTTAAAATCAAGAACCTCAAGAGCGATTTGTATTAAGATTGATATGACTTGATTTCGAGCGTAAAATCTTGATTTTAGTATGTTTTTTTCTTTAGTGTAGTTGTTAGTGCATATTTTGGAATATTTTGACGAAAATGTAATATTTTTGAATATTTTTGTTATAAATGCATATTTCTAAATTAAGTTTTGGTGCATGTTTTACGATAATATTTTGTTAAAAATTAAAGTTTCGACAAATAAACCCAGGATGAAATAAAGCCAAAAATAAATGAAATAAAGTCCAAGCAAAAAAAAAATTTTATAGGGCCTCTTAATTTTCTTGGTTGGGCGTTACTTCCTTTGGCCTTATTTCATAGCGCCTAAAATATCAACAAAACAATATATTAGAAAAAACACCAAAAAATAAAAATTGTCCAACATTTTTATATAAAAATTTTTTATCATATGCAAAAAGTTTTTATTATTTTTTTTGGGAATTTTTAATTTTGTAATTTTGGGCAATTTTTCAAATGAAAAATGTTTCCATGAAAAATCGCTCAAATAAAAATTTTAAAACTGCCCCAAAATTTTGTCATGCAAATTTTAAGTTATTTAATTTTTAAGGCGATTTTTTTTATGGGTCCATTAAAATTGTCATGGTGAATGTCAAGCATGCATAAATTGAAAAAATCGAGCATGCGAAAAAAAGTGGGCATTACATATCTTTGCTTACTAGCAAACTTGCAAGATCTGCAATAATCACAGAGTACATGTTCAGTAACACTTGTGCTCTTAAACATTTTGTCTGTGGATTGTAGCCTGCAAATAATTAAACTATTTGGTTAAGTTTGTAAAATATGGCTCAGAAAATACAATCTGAAACTACTCCTATACTAAGGTCATGTAACAAATAAAGTTCTTACTAACTTTCATTAAATTATTTCATTATGTTTCCTCGCTAGATCTGTTTAAAATTTTGGTAATTTTTGACTCATATAAGACATTAAATATCGCAACCCTGGACGTTTTGATTTGATTTGAAAGTTTTGTAAGTGTACATTTTTCTACCAAACTTTTTTTTTCATTATTTTATTTTTAGCTCTATGCATTTTAGAAAATTATATTAAATATATAGTATATGTCGTCACCATTGTTATGTGCTCTTGTTTAAGCTTTTGTTTGCCATTAAAACCATGCCAAATACGTTCATATTTAAAGGAGTAGATACATACACTTGCATACTTTTTTTTCCAGTTTGTAGACAACGATGGCAGTAAAACGTTTTTCATAAAATTTTTACCGCCAACACAAGATTTAATTAAACCAAAGACTTGATTTATGAACGAAAGGATACAATAATGTTCCATAAACGCTTTAAAGCGAAGAGAGTGTATGCTTCTGCATAAGAGTGTGTGTATGTGTGTGAGAGTATATGTGTACGTGTTGGTTGCAATTTGAGAAAAAATTTTACCGCTCCATAATAAATAATGTTGTTTTGTTGTACGTGTGTATTTTGTTGTAAAATCTAAAGGGCAACAAAAAAAACATGTAATGAAGTGAAACAAAAAGCAAAAGCAAAGAGAAAAAAAAATTGACAGGAAAACAAAGAGCAGCAGCAGCAGCAGCAGCCAAGCAAGTGAATGGAAAGAAGTACCAATTGGAAGGGTTAAAAGACAAAAACGAAAGCAATAAGTTCAATGCAAAATAATAATGATAGCGATTTTTACTACCACAGAATATTCAGGGCAGGGCATTAAAAGATCTAAATTATTAAAAAGCAAGTAGCTCTCATAATATTTATATATATGTTTTTTACTTGAATATCAGGTGCTCTTGATGCTGCTGATGGCTCTAAAAAAATTAAGGCTCAGTTAGCCGACTGTAATATAAAGTAACTGCAACAGTAGAAAACAACTGATCGATATTGTTATGTGAAAAGTAATGAAAATGGTTAAAGAGATGTAATGTAACGTAACCTAATTTTCACATAAAAATATTAATATTAATCTTTCCTACGTGGCAGTTATATTATATTAGAGTCGGCTAACTGAGCCTTCAATGCATTTAGCCGCATTTGAAGTCCTGCAGCCTGCTGTGGTGAATGTGTTTAATGCCTCTAACGCTGCCTGTAATGAATTAATATAAGGTTAAAGACTTAAAATTTAGATTGATTTTATTCAAATAAATTTTTAAGACATCTTTAAGTTGACTTACATAAAATTAAATTAATTAAATTATTCTTCCACCAAATTTTTTATATCGTTTGCATTATTTTAAATATCCTTTTCCTTCATAATTTTTTTTGGCTACAGTTTTTTTAGGAAATTCTTTTATTTTTTAACTTTATTTTTTTTGCCCACCAATTGGGGAAAAAGAACCATACAAAATTGTTCAATGTGGGTTATTAAAAGTGGAAAAATAATGTTACGGTAAAATAAAAAAAATTAAAATGAAAATCCTTAAGATTTAAAAGGTTTTAGCTTTGTAATCGATTTTAATTCTATAAATGCAAATAATCCTTTTTATATACATATATATATTTTTTCCAAGGGGTTGTTTCTTGTAGGAAATTTAAGAAAATAAAATTTTTATGCTGCCCGTAGTAATTTATTTAAAAGGGTTAAGCTCTTTTTTTTTGTTTTTGTAAATAATTTAAAACAAAGACGGCTAATGATGTGTAAATTTGTTACTTAAGGAATTATCAAATGGTTTTATAGATTTTTTTCATTTGTATTTTGAAATAGTTGTATTAAGGGAAAGAAGTACTTGACGTAGAAAAGGAAAATCAATAAATGATATACAAAATTTAGTGATTGCTAATGTGGGATAATTCTTAAGAAATAGTTATAACTTTTAAAAACTACAATCTTTCGAAGGAAAATAGTCTATCTCAATATTATATCGATTTTGTGGTTGTGTATCTTGAAACATTGAATAAATACGAGCCATTTGAAAAATATTTCCTTAATTATTGCCGCTAATTATTGCTTGACTGGCTGTTTTTCAAAGAGTAAATTAGAGTTAGAAAACAATTCTATGGTAATAAGAAAAAAGTGATTGAGTCGTATTTTAAAAATTTATAGGAGGCCACACTTAGCCTCCAAGTCAATTTTCAGAAAGTTTTTCTTTAAAAGTAAATTTGTGTTATTTGGTGAGCAATTTAATTTTTTATAACCTTCACCAAATAAAGGATTGCCATTCCGTGTGTTATTACAGAATATGGGAATGAGACTCATAATGTATTCTGGGTCATTACGAACATTGAAGACCAATAAGCGATGTCGGTCTGCCCGTCTATCCATCTGATGTAGGTGAAATCGGTTTTCCGAAGCTTCCAGAAATGCTAGGGACTTCGCTCTTAAGCTGGTGTATCAAAAATGTTCCAAATAGATTCATATTGAAAATTAGCAAAATCGAGCAGACAGCTTCAGAGCTGGAAAACTAAAACTTTATTTTGACATATAAAAGTAACTACCGAAAATTAATTTTTATGTTTTTGTTCAATAAACTTATTTTATATTTCAGTAGGAATATAACCGGTATTTTAAATAAAAAATAAAAAAATAATAAAAACATTTCCAGGGCTGGAAAACTTTAACCTTTTTTTGTTATATAAAAATAACATAGCAAAACAAATTTTTCCTTTTTCCCATATACATATAATTTAAAAATATCTTTGATTCTTAAAAAAAAAAAATATAAAAGCATTATTCCAGAGTTGGGAAATTTATACGTTTTGTGATAATAAAAATTAAAGGGGCTAAATAATTGCTTCTTTTCTTTATAAACCAGATATATTTTTTATTATGGAAAGAAAAGTTTGTTATAGAAAATTAGAAAAATAAATACCACATTTCCAGAGCTGGAAAATTTTAACTTTTTTTTGGATATTAAAATAACTAAATTAAACTAATTTTTCCTTTTTTCTCTATTCACTAAGCATATTTTATAAATTTACAAAAAAATCTAGATTGTTATAAAGATTTAGATAAATATAAAGGTATAATTCCAGGGTTGGAAAATTTAATTTCTTTTGTATATAAAAGTAACTAAGTCAATAATTTTTTTTGTAAATTTAATGTAATTTATGTCTTAGAAGGAAATAGTTTGGATAAAAAAATATAAAAATAAAAATCACTGCTCCAGACTTGGAAAACTTAAACCTTTTTTTGTATATAAAACTTATTAAATCAAACTAGTTATTTCTTTGGTAATTAAATGTATTCTATATTTAAGAAAGAACTAAATGAGTATTAAAGATTGAAAAATCAAAATTATGGTTCCAGGATTGGAAATTTAAAAAAATTTGTTTTGCTAAAATAAACCAAAAATTATTATTTTTCAGTTAAACATTTTTTATATTTTAAATAGATCTTTACTCAAGATTTTTTTTTTAAATTTGTTAAATTTTTATATGGTTATCTCATTTTGTTGCTGTTTTATCTAGCTAACCTCTCTAACACTTGCAAAATTTTACAGAAGTGCAGCTTTTATGATTGTTTTCTACATGCATTCTTATGGAAATGTCTGAAATAGTTTTAATGTTTACAGTCATAAAAATTGCAGACATAACGTCTAGTAGTGGAATTAACTGATTTTTCAAAAAAATGGCAGTTAGGTCGTTAGTTAAAACGGCGACGATTTATGTATAAACGAAGGTTTGTGCCATGATGCTTATTATGCTCTCAGCACAGTTGTGTTTCAAACCGATGGTCTTTCGTTTGCAGCTTGTAACGAGTTCTTTTTAATTTTTAGTAAATGGAGATAGAAATAATATTTATCGCTAAGGGACAGTCATAACTATAAAATATATTAAAGGAAATATACCATTTCTTTTCTCTGAAAACATTCCTTTCTTGTAAACAAAGTATAAAAGATTCTTTACGGATATGGACAGAATGGGATCTTTAAATTGAGACACCCAAAATTAATAAATACGGGAAAATATAAAATAAATTAGTTCAGTTAAAAAGACTATTTTAGGTTTATTAAATAGAAGCCCCTATTTTTTGTGTTATATTGACGTGACGTCTATGTTGACAACTGAACAAGGGTGAATGAGAAATATATCTTAAATACAAAGTGTAGAGTAAAATATTTAACTATTGCTTATATCGAAAGAAATATTTGAATTTGAATGAAAAAAAAACTATAAATTTATTTTAAAAAAACAATCATCTGTATACTACATTTACATACATACTTCAGTAAAGGGTATATAGGATTCAGCACAGTCGAATATAGCACTCTTACCAAGCAAAAATTTCTGCTTCTCAGAAACGTTTTTGTAACGAAGATAATGTTAGAAAATCACTTGCTCTTGCGCATAAATAAGCTAGAAGCAATATATTTAGCTTCCAAAAAGACATGAATCTTTTGCCTTACCAAGGTGCTTCACAGAAGTAATAATATATGGTTTTTGTGTACTCAGATGCAAAAATTTCTCTCTTTTCTACTTTGTTAGAGAGCACGACTTACTTTAGTCCTTTTTGGAAGAATTTTTCAAAGCTTTCGTTATCAAGTAAGCAATACATTACTTCTCTCAGTTTTTAGTGCTTCTAGATCAGATTGTTTTTGCTGGGTACTTGTTTAAATTTAATTAAACTAAAATGCTGCTTTAAAAATCTTAATTTTTTGTATTGCAGCAACCACTGAAAACCTTATAAACCTAAATTAAGAAATATGAATGAAAATAATCCACTTAGCAAAATATATTGAAGAAGAAACAGCAAAGTTGGAAAATAAAAAGAAAAAAATTAAGGACGCACATTTTTTTATTGCTATTCCTTATTTCAGGCTCATCTTTAATATTTCAGGCTGTCGTAAATCTTTTCATTAGCAAGTAGAAGTTTTTTTTCAAAAAGTTTGTTGTATAACATTTTATGCCACAACCATCTTTATGGTATGTTTTCGTTATTAGTCTGATTAATTTGGCTCTTTTCATAAATTGCTATTATGAATTAAGTAAAAAAAAAAAATAGAAAATAGACAACAGCAGCAGCCTTTAAATGGCGGCTTCTGTAGCACTTCTTAATTTCTTTTACTAATAAGAAAAGAGAAAAAAAGTATTTCATAATAAATGTTTGCTTGCCCCTTTTTAATTTTCTCTATTTCAGCAACGACAACAACAAGAACAACGTTGTTGTCGTCATCATCTTCATTATTTGCCATCATCACTATATCACCCTCATCTTGGCCATTTGCATGCTAGAAGGCTACACAGAATAAATAAAACCAAAAAGAATAAATAAAGTTTTTAAGTTTTAAAAACGGAAACATTTTATAAGAACCACATCATACATTATCCTAATCAAGGATAATTCATTAGTGTTTGAAATTTTTGGCATTTACTTTGGCTTCTAAGTAGACAAACAAAACAGGGCAGTGAGCAGCAAACAAAGCAAAAGTAGTTAAGGCAAAAAGGAAATTAGTTGAAAAGGAGCATAAAATAAATAAAGAATGGATTGTAAATTTTATATTTTTGCACTAAACAAGCAACCATTAAACACAAAAGCAAGCAAAACTTAAATATGGTGGAAATACAAAAAGGTAGAGCAAGGGATAAGAATTGGGTAAATAAATTAGTATTTGTATGGGAACGAAAAACAACAAAAACAATACTTAAATACGCTTTGTTAATCAGTTTAATTAATTAATTTAATTTAAAGTTTCACAAGTTGAAAACCCAAAAACAAATTGATAGACAGGCACCAGAATTAAAAAAATGTATTGATGTGGAAGAGAGCTCATTAATATTGAATATCTTTCAGATGAAACCAAATTAAACGATTTCTAATAAATTTGTTTATTAAATTTTTTTTAATTTTACTTTAAAATCTTTTGTTATTCACTCGTTGTTATTTACTCGTCTATATGGCAGACAAAATATGCTGTGAATGTTTATTAAATTGGAAGTAATAAAAACATTTTATATACTTGTAATATCTGCATAAAAAATAAAAATTATAAAGCAAACTGAAATCAATGTTACTAAAAATTATTTTAACAATTTTTTCTAAGCCAGCAGCAAGATTTTATGTTTTTATGTGTTTTTCATTTGGGGGATTCCCTTTCACTTGGTTAATTGATAAAGAGTGCTTAATGAAATCAATTAAAATATTAATTGATGCAAACAATATATTAATTAATTTTTGTTAAAAATTTTCTACTTATTCCGTTTAAATTATTAGTATTATACTCAGTATTATTGAGAGTTTTTATATTAAGATTTTATCGCAGCAAAAAAAAAAAATTAAAATCATTGGCTACATTGTTTTCAAACTCAGCTGTAAAAAGTTCCATTTCTGGTGAATCATCAGTAAATTTGACACATGGTTGTCATAGGAAGGAATTGATCCAAGTAACTGAATGGTATGCGCTTCAAAGGTTGTCCATAACAATTTTTTGTACAAACAATAGCCTTAGATTATTAAATCCAGTACCTGTAATGATTAGTATGCAATGAAAGTGATAAACCTGTAGAACTAGTTCCGATTCTTTTATTGGCTATTGTCTTTTATTGAAATGGCACTTGCTCTACCAGAGTGCATAATAAATATTTTCTATAAAATTTCAATTATGGAGTTGTTAAATTTAGGTTAAGGAAAAGTGCACCATCACACAGTCATCTTTTATTAAAAAAAAGTGTGCTGTGATACTGTCTATTTCTCTATGAAAAATATATGATCTGACTTTGTCAATTATGAGAAACATATCCTAGGATACAGTCAAATTTTACATACAAATATAAGAACTTTTTCTGTAAGAAGATTGTGCCATTTAATATTCAACCATATTTTTTAAAAGAATAATATGCAATCACTTTCTTTCTTCAAGAAAATATAGTTGACTATCAACCATATAGCCATATAGTGAACTATTCAAAATAGAAAAAGATTATGCCATTATGTATCCAACCATTTTTTTTATATAAAAAAGTGTGGCATCTGAGCGTCAAATATTTTTTTTAAAGAATAACATGCTATCATTAAGTGAACCATTTTTAACACTACCACATTTAACACTGTGATGGCATACTGTTATTATAGAAAATATGGTTGATTAAGTGATGTTAACCACTTTAATTAAACAATTTATAGTTGCATGATGACACACTCTTTTATTAAAAAGATAGTTGATTGTTTAATGGTATACTGTTTTTATAGAAAAGATTGTTGAGTAGGTTGTGACATACTCTTCTTATAGAAAAGTTGATTGACTACTTGCCAGCACACTCTTTTTATATTGCCTTTATAGAAAATATGATTTACTCTATAATTTTTAAGAAATATGCTGGGTTATGTAATAATTCACTCTTTCTTATAGAAAACATGGTTGAGTGTGTCATGATATATAATATTTCTATAAAAAAGATGATTGACTCTGTCAGGCCATACTTTCCTTATATTTATAACAGATGGTTAGTTCTATGATGTCACATTTTTCTTAAAAAACATATAGATGATTCTGTAGTAATATTGTTCTCTTCTTATAGAAAATACGGTTGACCCTGTTAGTGCATTTTTCACTTATGGAAACAATTTAGAGGGGATACTTCTTTTATAAAAAAAAGTACTGTGAGGTTGTAAAAACTTCTTCTTTACTCTTTTAATAGAAAATATGCTGGACTATATAATTACATACTCAGCCTATATCAAATATATATATATATATATATGTGGTTGAACAATATTTTTAAAGAAATGTGGTTGACTGTATGACTATACTCCGCTTATAAGAAATTGCCTAATAGAGAACAGCATACTTTTTTATACAGAAGCTCTTTTCTTACATAAAAACTTTCAATTGCAATCAAGTCATATTAATTTTCAGGTAATATTAAGGTCACAAAAATATAACAATGAATAAAAAACAGCATGACCTTGTAATTGAGTCAAATTGCCAAAAATTGAATTTGTTTAACAAGATAAAAATAAAAATATATTCTCATTAAATTGGAAAAAAAAATTTCTCCATATCACTAAGAAAACTTCCAACTTTAAGAACTTTTAAAATTTTTGCAAAACTTATTCTTCATATTTTTAAATTTGCTTAAAAATATTTCCATAAGTGGAAACGATATGCATATAGACAATGCTTAACCATAAAAACAAGTAAATTTTTTAAATTGAATAAAGAATTTATGTCAAAAAAATAAACTTCGGCAATTCCAATATTTTTTAAATAAAATATTTTGGAAGTTGAAATTTATTTTTCATTTCATTTTTCTTGAAGCCAACTTTACAAATAAAAAAAATAGCTCAGCTATGTCTTCGCTACTAATTGGTGTATATGCCTTGATCACTATCAACGTTTTGATAATAGGTGCAACATTTAAAAGTTTTTTATTAGATTCAAATATTTTGCTGATTGATACTAAGGGCCTGTCACATGATGTCAACAGCTTTCTTTCGACTTGTGGCAGAGTTACATTTGAAAGAAAAACAAAATTTAAATTTTAATTTTAATTTCTAAATTTTGAAATGTGTAAAATTTGTATTTATTTCAAATGTAAGTGTGCGACAAGTCAAACTTTGTCGTTATAGTGGGATATTCACTAATTGTCCTTTATTCCTGTCTTATAATACTTTTTAAATTAAGCATTCGAAATATTTGGCAATATAGAATATTTTGACTAATTGCTATTATCAAAGCTTATAAAGAAATAATGCATCACTTACTTTTCATTTTAAACATTGTATTTTAACCTGAATACCCTTAAAAATAATCAATTGAAGTAAACACATTTCGATGCTCTAAAGTAAATGTGAATATTAAAAAAAATTGCTTAAGAATTTAATATAAATATTAACATTATTTTCCATGTATCTGGTTTATTATAATAATTTTTGCATGTATTTTACAACAAACTTATACAAGTCGTACCAAAAGAACAAAAGAAAAAACACGAACTGAAAATATTTAATATTGCCATAACTGACTGGCAAGTACTCTCGTGCATTGTTGATATTGCTGGTGTTTTAATATTTTTCATTTCCTTTTTGTTTGCTTTTTTTTATTTTTTGTATTAGAAGTAAACATTTTTAACGTTTAAGTTTAGTAGTGTTTTGTGTTTGGGTTTCTTCTCTGCCAGTCTAGGATAATTTTTAATTATAAACTCTCTATAAATTACTTTAATCTATAGCTGTTGCATGCACATACCACGAAATTTTATAACCTACACATATTAAGTGCTTGAGAAGCGGGGGGTTTATATGGGTTCTTTATTGCAAAATAAATGTAAAAGAAAAAAAATAATTTTACAGAAAATGAGTTTAACGTTCGCAAATTACGAGCAACCCGAAGAAGACATTAAAAAATATCGTAGATGACAAACGTTGCCACGAGTACATACTATCGCGATGTTACAAAATGCCATAATGCTGAGTACCAGCATGCAATAAAAAATTGATGTCATTCTTAAGCTATGACAATATTCCAAAGGATCTACAAGTCTCAAGGCTCAGTTAGCCGACTGTTATGTAAAGTAACTGCACAGTACGCAACAGCTGTTCGATATTGTTATGCGAAAAGTAATGAAAATGTTTATAGAGATGTAATGTAACGTAACCTACTTTTTACATAAAAATATCGATCAGCTGTTTCCTACGTTGCACTTACTTGACATTGCAGTTGGCTAACTAAGAGCCTTTATGTTGTTGACTTATTATGAATTCATATTAAAAAATCTAAATGCCCAAACAAGAATTCTGTGCGATGTTACGTTCTGCTCTCTCTCTCTCTATTCCTCTCTATCTTCATATGTATAATGAGGAATGATAAAGTTCTCATATGGATCGCAGTTAAGCTTGTAGCCGATTAGACTGTTTCCTGTTTTTTCTCTTACGAAATTAAATAAAATCATGTTTAGAATCACGATACGAGTACGATGTTTTCTTGCCTTTTTTAAACTTGCATATCTTCTGTAAGCTGTCTTAATTATGTATTTCATTTCTTAATGGGTTAATTGTATTAAATTGAAAATTTTCTTTATATTTGTGTTCCACTTAAGCATCGCATGCAGCATGTTTTTATATTATTCTCTGTTATACATATTTGCTTGTTTTTCTCGTTGCCTTAAAACGGAAAAATATCTTTCGTGGTTAGTGACTTGAAAGGCGATACTTTTTAACTTGAATAAACTATTAATTCATTTTCTTGTGCTTTCTTTTATTTTGCTGTTCAAGAATTTCGTTACACAATATTCGCTTGTAGTGTTGTTTTTCTTTTTATTTTTTATTTTTTTGGTTTTATTTTTTATTTTATTAATTACAACATGCGTTTGATATGTTGCAAGTATTTTGTAACTAGATGGTATGTTTTAAATAAAGAAAAAATAGCTTTGGCAAAAAGGAGGAAAGATTTTTATAATGAAAATTTTCATTGCTTAATAAATTAAAACGTACTATATACACAGAAAAAAACTTGATTTTGTATTTAATTACTAAATTTTAAAAATTAAATAATAATTTTAGTGAAATAACTACCAAAAAAATTCGTAAAACTAAATGATATAAAAAGTCGTAGAAGTTTAATAGAATGAAAAACAAATTTTTTCTTTATTAAAATAATTTTACAGTCAGTCGTTAAGCAGCTCTGGGTTGAAAAAAGCTCCCGCGTCATCGTAATTATTTCTTAAGTGCGTTCAGACTTGTGTGTGTTGTTTGGCTTTTGAGAGTTTTTCGTCTCGTTCGCACTGAATGACTGATCTGATAACCCTATAATCTTGCGGTTACTTTATGGAATTTCCTAAACAACCACGTTGCTACTTCCTTTGTGTAGCTATAGGTCATGTACAGTCAGTCACAATACTTTTTGAAAATACTGTTAATAACATCTTGGGCATATGTTCTTAATCACCCGCCCACACACAGAAAAATGTCTACTTAAAATCTACTTAAACAAGGACAATCAGATATTTTTTGGCAATGCGTTTGCTTCGTATATGTTTCATGTTAATTTAACATGATTTATAGTAATTGTCAAAGAAAATTATTTCACGTTGAATTAACGTTTGAGTACAGTTAAAATCAAAATGAAGAATCATGTTGAATCAAACTTATTTCAAGTTAGATCAAAATGAATTTAGTTTAATAAATAATATATTAATTGTATTTTATTAATTATTTAACTTACGTGTGGTTGACATAGATAGCAAAAAAATTTTTGAGTATAAACTAAATTGGCTTCCACGGGAAAGATTTTAACTCGGAACTTATCGCGTGGTAGTCAACGTGCTTGCTTATTCCTGCAACCACAAAAAATTTAAATATTCTTAAGATACACACTAAATATGTACCATTTTGAATTAAATTATAATTTAACATTATTTATTATCATTTAACATACAATTTATTTGAAAAGTTTTAATTTTAGTTAAAAAAAAAACCAAATGGTTTGACTTGAAAAGTTTTAGTTAAAAAAAATACAAAATACTTTGACTTGACTTCAGGATTCTAACCTGAGTTTCTCCGTATGCAAGACTAGTACACTGCCTACCAGACAGCAGCAGTTTGTCGGCTGTTTTCAAACATAAAAATACAACAACAATACAAAAACAACCTGCACACCTAAGCACAAAAGTGTATTGCAGCTATGAAGAAAGCAAATAAACACCAACACACTCAAACAACATATTATTTCTTGTAAATTTAATGTGATTTGAATGAATTTGAACCAACCTTTTGGCATGTTGATTTTACATTGCTTTTTTTTCTGTGTGAAGGAATGCCTCCGCTGAAGGACCCCAAAATGAATTGAAAAGAACTTGGAAATTCATTTTCCCAGCCAGAAGTCAATGGAAGAAGAGGCAAAAATGTTTATGTTTTTGAGACACTATATTCTACAATATGAGATCAAGAATGATCTAAGGAGTTTGGTCTGGAGTTTCCTTTAGTCCTCTACTTATTTGTACTACATGGCAACTGCAGAGCTTAGATATTATCACTTTCATTTAAAGTTTTGATTTTTGCTCGCAACTTATATCACTAACAAATATCTAATTGCAAACGTTTGCTCATTTTTTCCAGTAATGTTTAACGAGAATCTTTCGTTAATGGCCCACTTCTTTTAGTCAAAAAAATTACATCATTAGGTCATCAAGACAAAAATTACAGTCTTATTTGACTTGTTTAAGGTTTTAGAAACGAAAGATTTCTCAATACTGACAGTAACAATAAAAATCTGGCTTTTACTATTGTATAATTTTACGGATTCTTAAGGAAAATTGCAATAATTCGTAAACAATTTTTTGTTTGAATATGAGAACCAGGTTAAAATGTAAAAGTTCTGTACAACTCGGAATTATCGTTTAGTATTCATGCCACTAACATACTATATACATATATAAGTATAAATTATACACTCCAATCTTTAATTTATCATTAGGGAACAATAAAAAGTAAGCCATTGGAAAACAATATTTCTGCTTGTACTTTTATTTGAAAGAAATATTTAACAAGAATAATGTGTACAGAAATAAACAAAGCAGAGCATATTTTTTATTGTTTTTTGCGGTAAACCACAAGTCAGTTAAAAGTTTATTTTTGCTTAGAAAAATAAAAGAAGGACATTAAAAAAATATATATAAAAAATATAAAAATAACCCTTTTTTAAGAAAACTCATCGTTCAATATGTTTTGCTAAGTTTAAGGAAGGCAAGGTAAAATAAAAAGTATCAATAGGGGAATGATTTACGAAAACAATAAACAAGGGTTGCTAATATTAATAACATGCAGAAATGCCCAGAAATATAACACACAGATACAAATAAAATGTATAGTGTTCACATTTAAAGAAAACCACTCATAACTGACAAGATATTTTAATAAGCATACGAGTATACACAAAGTCTATACTATAAACACACATCCATCGATACACACATACAACATACTAAGTTTTCCACAAGAAAGTTGTATAATGCTAAAGAAAGAGAAGGTATTAGTGCAGCCTACACTTTCCCTTACACACTTACTTACTTACATATGTATGTACATACACATTTATTCATACGAGTACAAATGCAGAGTAAAATCTTTAAAATAAATTTTGTGGTTAACCACAAAATATAATTGGTTGATGAACGAACAGTTTTTATGAGAAAGAGAAGAGACGAGAGTTAAAGAGCGAAAGTGAAAGCAAGCACAAAAAAATTATAGAATATAACTGTAAAGAAAATGGAGTCTTTTTAATATAGAGAGTAATTCCAGTTATTTTATTTCTATGTTTTATTAAAATAAGATAAATCCTAAATTATTTATTTATTAATGTCCCCAAAATCATAAATTTTTCCTATTAACTGACAAGAAAAAGCTTTCTTTTAAAGTAAAACGCCATCTCTTGTAATATTGTTTAGTTATTGAAATTGAATTTTTTTCAAAATTTTTTTTCTGTCTCAAAAAACGTTTTATTAACTTGCTTAAGAAAGTTTGGTACAGTACAAGAAAAGACAAAAAATAACTCAAGCAAAGAAAGCCAAACGTCCACACTTTCTTAAAGCAAAATTTTTCTCTAGCTTTTATTCCCCCTAGAAAAAGTTCCTCATACCTTCGTTAAAAAAAAAAAAATAAATAAATAAACCACCCCTTATAATGTTTTATACAATACAAAGAAATAATTTCCCTGCTTTTTTTTCTATTCTTTGGCAAGAGGGGGAAATTGCATGAACTCACAGTTTTTTGTTTGTGAGTCTTAAGAAAATTTTCTTAGCTGGAAATAAAGCTTTCCTTAAGAGTTTCTTTTTTTGTGGGTATTTTTTTCGTCTAAGGAAAAAAACGCGAATATTTTTATTACTCTTAAATTATGTGTTTTAATTTTAATAGAATATATGAAATGTAGAGGGCTCTGTGTGTGCCGATTTGTATGTTTAACTGCACTAAATTTTTATAAAACAATTTACACTCAAAAAAATTTGTGCTTGGTAAATTCAATGTACTCTATTGGATTGATATGAGTATCATTAAAATAAACAAGTTACATATGGTAATAATAACTATTTTTCATACATTCATCAGACCACTTCATTAGCTTTGCAGCCAGTATATGACTCCATTAACCTAAAGTTGGTAAAGAAAATATCGACTGAATAAAATAACGCCCCAAGCAACAACTTCCAATGAAATAAAGTCTACAAAAAAATTAAATAAATCCCAAAAAAATAATGAAAATTAAGTAATGAAAAACATACATAAATATTTCTTAATTATATAACTGTCAAGGTAAAAAAGTTCGGTATTTTCAATTCTCATTAAATGAAATAAAATTATTAATTTATGAGATTTTCCAAAGAAGAGAAGAAAAATTCAACTTGAATTTTTAGCAAGGAGACACCAGCTAAAGAACTTAAGCTCGATTAAAAAATTATTCTTGATTAAAATTCATTTATTAAAATTTATTTAAAATTATTTTTGTGTCATGATATGACTGACCGGAGGCCAATTGTATACATATATATCCTTTAAGAACTGAAGTCGGTTTTGGATACACCATAGAGAAAAAAATCCTTGAGTTCTGTCGAATGTCGGGAAATGTTTGGAGAGTAAAACCGGTCTTGAACATACCTGAGAGTAGAAAATTATTGATTACGCTCGAAGGCCGGCAAGGCAAAAGAGCTTTAGAAAGCTAAGCCAGTCTTAGACCCACATCAAAGAAGCAAGTCCTTAAGGCATACTGAAGACCGTCAGTGCAAAAATTATTTTGGATAGCCAAGCATACCAAATATACAGCTCAGTTGTGTGTTTAACACTAAATTGTAGGTTTCCTGCTTTCAATCTGTAGTTGTTTAATAATTTATTTAAGTTTTTAATAAATAATTGAATAAAAGAATGAAATAAATCTAAAATTATTTCGTTATAAAAACTTCTTAACTTTCTGGAAAGCGAAATAAGTCCCAAATTAAATGAAAAAAGGTCCAAATTTTTTTTTTCGCCGATGAAACAACTTTCAAAAACATATTTTTTTGGCAGCTATTTCATTTTAAGTTGTTTGGTGAAATGAAAAACTCCCAAAAAATATTTTTTTTGCACACTAAAAAATATATAATATTAAAAAAAAAAAATATAAAATATATTCAAAAATGTTCAAATTCATAACATCCCAATTCTTAAAAAAATGTTTAAATTATTTAAGTTTTTCTGACGTTTTTTTATACAGCCGATTCTGTAATTTTTTTACGATTGTGTTCAGCTATGTTTTACTCAGCATTTAATTTTATATTATATGGCATCTCTACATAAAAATATCATAATAAGCGAAAAGCCTGAAGAATAATTAAATTTAATATTATTTGTAATATATTTCCAGCTGTTAGTGAATATGAGCTTGCGATCATTTTTAACTTCAGCATACAACAAATATGCTTAACCCTTTAAAGACGAAACATTTTTCGTTAAATTTTTTTAAAATTTTATGATTTACTGGACATTATTTTTCGCCATATAAAGAAGTAAATAAATATCCGCTTTTATGTATGACAAGGATAAAAATATTGCCAAGTAAGCAGGTTGCCTAGAAATACGATATGCATGACAGATTAAAGTGATAGCTATTGTAAAAAGCAGAACTTGATAAACAATTTTATCTCACTAGCCAGCAAAAAATTAGACATTACCATTGGAACTACTTGTCATATAAGGATTTACTTTTTTGATTTCCAAATTGAAGTACTCGCTTACAAATCACAGCACGTAAAATTTTAAAAATAGGAAGTAAAAGTTGAACATATTCTTTGGGATTTAAAAGACGTTGTGAAAATTTTGCCTATTATAATAACTACATATAAATATTTTAATTAAAATTGTTATTTAAATATAAGCAGTTCAAAATAATTTTTTTCCTTTTCGGTTCAAATAAAAGTTCACCACTCAAAACAATTGAAAATTTTCTAAATAAAGTAATTATAAGTAATAATATAGGCACCGATTCAAATAAAATAAAACCCTTTCAGCTGAGTTTATAAAAGAAATTTTACAAATGGTGTATTTCGTATTAAAACAATAGTTTTTTTATATTTATTTATATTTTTTTTAAAAGATAATATTTATTTAATTAAACTTAGTTTTTATCAATATCTTCCATTTACTTAAAAAATGGCATATTTAAAAAAAAATGTATTTTTTTTTCGACTAAAAAAAGTAGTTTCGTCAAAAAAAAAATAAATATTTCCCACAACGAAAAAAATAATTGCTTCCTACAATAGTTTTTTCTTATTTTTTTTATTTAAATTCATTGTACAAAAAAAATATTTATACTCAGTTTAGTAATAATAGCCCCAGCGATTATTTTAATCTCACGCCTTGTTAAAATCAATAAGTTGGTAATCGAAATTTTTGAATTTTTTTGATGGGCGAGAACGAATATTCTTAAAAATGTTACTGTATAGCAAATTTGATATGTTTTCGATGTTTACGAATATATGACTTGATCTATGAATTTATTTATTTCCTTCTAAGGAAAAAGGGCAATAAAAGCAATAACAAATAAAATATTGTTTTATTAAAATCAGTGGTTGGTCTAACAAATTTTTACAATTTTGTTTGAAATTAAAAATTAATGTCCTTATTTATAGAAATTATTAAAACTATATGAAGGGATTTAAAAAAAAAATTTTACATAAAGCCTTTATAATTTTCATAAATAAGACTCTCAGTTAGTAATATTAAATAAACATTTTTCGTGAGACATTTGTAGATTTTTAATTAAACTTTAGTTATTTTTAATCAGAAATAATTTTTAGTCAGGCTTAAGTTCAGTAATTTCAATTCTTATTGAATGAAATATTTTTATTAATTAATGTGAGTTTCTAAAGAAGAGAAGAAAAATTAAACTTAGACTTTAAGCTGGGGGAAATACCGATACTTTTCTGTGCAGCCACGCACTTCATTAGCACCCTAGTCTACCTACTTGGGTAGAGATTCTGATTAACATCAGCTATTTAATTTAAATTTTTTATTAAACGGAATATGATAAATGATTGTTGTGTATACAATTGATTTAGCTTTGGTAAACACATTTATAAGTATAACTAGTCTTATATTTTTTTTTTGATTATGAAAAATCTGATCTTTCAATAATGTATTTATATTACGCAGAAAACAATATTCCTGCAATAAGCAACTTTTATTTGAAAATAAGACCAAAAATCTATTAAAAATGTATTTTAGTCAATTAAATTTTTGTTTTGTTTTGTTTTTTTGTGCAAATAGCGTACGATACATCAAAAATTAATTATTTTAGATTTAATTATTTTCTAAAAAAAAATGTTCAAGCTGTTTTTACATCAGCAGCATAAATTCAGGATGTTATATGAGTATAAATATTTGTGGATAATACAAATATATGCTTCTGAATATAAGTTAAAAAATACGTACCTAATTTATTCATATGGCTTTGAAAGTTTTTATATGAAAAATATGGCTTTAGAAACTTTATACATAGAAAAACACTTACACTAACCAGCATCATTTTATTTATAAAAATATTATTTAAATAAATATGCAGACATGAACCATTAAATCAATTGGTAAGTAAATTGCATAATGAATGAGCAGACTAAAATGATAAAATGAATGAGTGAATGCATGATTACGTACAAGTATTAGCGCACAATATCCCCCCAAAAGTAGGCTGCATAAAAATATCAAATCACATGCCATGTGATGTTGGTTATATGATTATTTTTTTTTTCTAAAGCAGCAGGAAAAGGAAGCAACTTTAGCAACATTTTAGATTTCAATATGCGTTGATTTTCAATATATTATTTAAAGCAGAAAAAAAACTAAATTTAACTTAAACTAAATTCATAAAATCTATTTTATTTTTCAAACACATTTTTAGTCTAGATGCTCGCAGTAGAGAGTACAGAGGAAACAATGAATAGAATTAAATGTGTGTGGTGGTCAGGACAACTAAAAATCATGCATATTCAATACATCAGCTTAAATACAAATGCAAAATGTGTAGATATATATACAGTTTTTACCCTTTTATATTAGGAGGACTAATATGTGTGTCTAAGCGTGCATAAAGTGTATGTGTAAGCGCGTGTGTGTATACATGAGATATCATTGTTTAAATATATTTGTTAGAAATACATACATATGTATGTGTTTAAATGTGTAGTCGTGCATTAAAATTAATTAGATTCAAGGGAGTTATTTTGCAACTCAAACCGCAAGAATTAATTGATTCAAATCAATATGCAACATAAAATTTAAATTCATCTACACCCCTTTAACAAACGCTTATAGAGATGCACACACACATATACGCATATGTAAATATTTGAAAAATTAATAATGTTAAAAGTAGTGGTCCACGATGTTGATAAGAATCCTTTTATCGTTTACTTATATTGACAATAAAAACTAGTTTTCTTATTTTATTGTTGTTTGCAATAAAAGTGGGCGATCGTAAGTTTCTTGTCGATATTGTGGACAAAGCCATTGTTCGTCTTTCCTCGAATATAATCTTCGCAAAATATATTACGGTAGCGATATTTATGTTGGTTAGGAAAATAATTTGCTGGAAGATAGTTTCTTTATATGACGAAATTTTAATTAATAAATGACAGATGTTTGCTGGGTTGCACTCAATATATTTAAATTATATTATTTGTGGAAATGTTTAAATATTTTTGTAAGTTTTTGTGTATAATGTGAGTATCTGTGGCCTGATATTTAAACTAATACTCAACGTTATTTTTTTTATTGGCTGGATTTGGTACTTTTTATTGCCTTCACTTCTTTTATTTATTTAATGTAAATATGGCAAATTTATTCATTTGTCTTTTTATTGTTCCCTTTAAATGCATGGAGGAAGAATTCTAACAAAACAATTATGAGTACGGAAAAAAAACATTTTTTTTATTAAATAATAGATCAAACTTAAATCAAGATTTTTTAAACTTAATTAAATCATGCTGCTGTCATGTTTTGTATCTTAAGAAAATATTTCACGAATAATTCATGAATTTAGTTTAAGTTTACTTCAAGCAATAACACAAAGACTAATCGTTGTTGTAAATTATAAATTGCTTATTAAGGAGTGTGTACAAAGTTGTTTAAGATTCACAATTGGATTTTGAAGTTACACTTTTTAGATATTTAACGTAATATCCCTTTTACTGGTCTAATTTGCACTTTGCCTTCATCTCTCTGCGCTTACGCATTAAGCTACGTATACTCTTTTTACACCCCTTTTCTCTCATAAAGGGTGGACAAATTTAAGGCTAATGGTAAAGTCACACTTTTAAAAATTTTGTCCAAAAAAGCCTAACCTACAAACAATAATGAAAAAAGTTATGATCCAGACACTTGTTTATCAAATTAAATAGTTTCAAACACAAATATTAGGCAATGTCATAGAATCCAACATTATCCAACATTATCATTATTTGTCCTTAGCTTGTCAAACTTTTATGTGAATTGAAAGCTTTTTTATTAGCTTTAGAAGTAAATTGACTTAAAATATCCTTTTTTTTACTAATTCAGTTTTATTTATACCAATGTAAAATATAAATATGGGAATTAATAACTGAATATATTGTCGGCAAATGTCCACCTTTTGTGGTTCACATAATTTTTAACCACATTTTGCAACAAAGCTTTGCTTATATCGTTAATGCAGCGACAAATTTCATCTTTCAGAGCAAATTAAAATAAATTCAAAGTTAAAATTTTTTTATGAACGGTTCCATGGTAAAAATTTCCCAACTTTTACTTAAAGAATGTCAACTCAATATTTGCCATATCGCAAATTGCACAAGTAAAATTTTTTGTTCAAGAGTGTATCATTTCATAGGTAAAATTAAATTTTCTTATTTGGGCGATATTTCCTTTGGCCTTATTTTATAGCGACCAAATGATGAATACAAATCTAAGAAATATATTTGATTTTAGTAGATATTCTTCCTGGTCGTATATCAAATGCAAACTAAAAATACTTCAACTACCCGTAGAAAACATAAACTATTGTTCAAACTCACACAAGACTCAGTACAACAAGGACGACATAAGCACAAATGCATTATTTTACACGCACCCTTTTAAACATTTATATAAAAACCAATTTTAATACCATCATTTTAATAAAATAAAATTATTTTTAATATTATAGATGCTGATAATGGCCGTACAAGAGAAGAGAAGAATTTGAGCCAAAAATTAAATCCTTTTTTATTTTTTTGTTGTTGTTTTTTGCTTACTATTGAAAAATTTTAGCTAAACAGTTTACAAAACTAAATTGTATTGGTATGTACAATATAATTGTTTATTTGTGTGTATGTATGTGTGTGTGTGTGTGTGCTTGTGTGCAGGGGTTTGAAAACGTTTTGCGGTTAAATGAGTTGCAAATCATTTTAATTAAAATTTTAAATTTAGAAAATTTTCACAAATGATTACATTATTCATTAGTTTTCATAACAATATATGCTATAAATAGAAAAATAGATTTGCATATCTATGTATGTATATATAAATGTATAAATGTATGTGTGTACTTATATCAAAGTAGGCATTTGTGTGATAATATGCGTGAGGCTTTGTGTGTTTAAAACATTTAAAAATAAATAAAATAAAATCCATTTTGTAAAATATTAAAATTTTCTAGTTGCAAAATTAAAATAATTGTTGTATTTAGTGGCTCAAATGAAAATCAAAAATAAAATAATCTAATTGCAAAACAAAAATGAGTTAGATGGAAGTGGAACAACAAAGCAAATGTTATATTTACAGTGGGATTAGCAGTAGAATTTAGAATGTTTGTGTGTTATAAAATATAAGCTTTTGTTAGCAGTTGTACACAATTTATTTTATTAAAGCTTTATATACGTATGTAACTTTATATGGGATTCAGTTATTGTTTAAAATAGTTTTTAAGTTATTATGTACATAATACTGTACAAAAATTCTAAATTTTTTCTAAGATAACAACTTTCTTTCTGCTAATTGATCCTTTAAAGGAAATTTTTTCGATATATGTGTATTTAGGTTTTAAAAGTTTACATTGGAAACTCCTTTTATTGCATTTTTAAAGTTGAGGACTTGAGTATTAAAAAATTTAGAAAATCGTGGTATAGTTAAAATTTTGGTATAAAAAGTCTACAGATCATCTATTTAGAATATTAAAAAAATCATTAGTATAAATTAACCCTCCCCAAAGCTTTAAAGGTGGTTTAAGGGTTAATGTAGTTAAATTGTTGGCAACCATAAATAATAATTCGAATAAGTATATAATTATTTTTTTAGTGTCTTGTTTTCCTAATCAAAATTTCCACACCTGATATATTTTTATCACGGCAAATATTAAAATCCTTAGAAAAAAGAGCTAATAATCAGATCAGATGTAGACGCAGATGTAGACGCTGAGTAATGAAAATATAATAAATTCTTTCCCCCATATTCATAAAATTTAAAATAAGTTTGAAATCAAATTTTTCATAAAAAATTTCCCTAAAATGTATTTCAAATTTATTTTACTTCTATATGTATATGCTTGTATTGCATAATTTTTTTAATGTATATTTTTGTTTAAACTTTAATGATAGGTTCTTATGAAATCCTGCAAGTATACGTGATATACTCTAAGCTCCAGCGGTAATATCAGATATGAGATGACACCCTGACCGTGACAAATTTATATAATGCATGGCAGCTTGTAGCAATGACGATGATTTAATGCAAATACGGTAATAACTTCGTAATCCAGAAAATCTAGTGCCCATCGCTGACTTACACAAAGATGAATATATTTTGTGTACATAAAATTTCTTTCAATTGAACCCATATATGTATATACGTTTTAAATATGCATGTAAGTATGTGTATTCATTTATCGCATTTATGGAACAATAGATTGTCAACTCAAAATTGCGAAATTGTTATTAAAAGCAGAAATCTTTTTATTCTACATTTAAGGTATGTATATGAAAGGGTAGATTTAAATTATAAATTTTATTAATATATAGTGAAAAAACAGGCAGAACTGAATTCTAGTAGTCGATTTTTCATAAAAAATTGCCATAGTTGGATTATTAAAAAATTTAAAATTTTAAGAAAAAAAATCGCCAAGTTTTCATTTTGCTGTTTTCGGCATCAAAAATCGTAAAGTTGCGCTAAATCGTCAAATTTGGTAGCCGTTGCCAGGCTATAAATTATAATATAACTCATACGCAATGAATTACAGAACAGATCAGTTATTCCTACAATTATGCAATATTTCTTATAACACTGTACAACAGCCAAAATAGCCTTTAGATAAAAGTATGCGGACTATATGGATTTCGATGCGTTAAATTCAAATCTGCTTTCAGTTTTTCTCTATCACGTAGAGATTTTTTTTATGGGCGTGGCTAATTTTGCCCCCTAAATTAGTCGGCCATACTAATATATTTTACTATAACTCGAAACCCGCTGTTTCAATTTTAATAAATAATAAACCAAAAGACGCGCCACAAAATTTTGTTAAAAAAAATTTTTAATCATTTTTTACCTATCTTTTATGGTTTCGGAGTTATTCAGAATTTAAAAAAGAAAAAAGTTTTTTTTATGCAAAAATCGCGTAATTTTTTTACATGAAAATTGCAATAAAAAAATCAGAAACTCAATAGTTTTATATTTTTTACATTTTTCTTAAAACCACATATCCTAGGAATAAAACAAGCTATAAAACGTGAAAATCCAGCAATAAATCTTGATTTTATTCGCAATTTAAAGCAGGTACCTAAAAATGGAAAAATGTGTGTAATGCATTAAATGCAGTCACATTTACATCTGGCAATGCTACTGAAAGGGCATTGCGGGCAGGTAACAGAACTAAAAGAAAATATAAAATAAAGAATTTTGGGTATACATAAGTATGTTCACTCATCAGTTGCCATACAATAACTGTTTGTGAAACCGAAAAGTAAATTTTCAACCGCAACAAAATTAAAAAAAAAATAGCTAAAAATTTTAGCATAAGCTGGATTTAAAAAGTGATAATTTCTTCATCTATTTTTTGGTAAGTATTATTATTACTAATTCAAAATGTTGTATTTATGATGCGAAGTAATAGTTTTGTATCAAATTGTTGCAGGTTTCAAAATGCCAAGGCTTTGTAAAAATTCTGCTGATTCATTCTGTTATGTATGTGGTGATTTAACTTTAAAATCGCAACGCCAGACAATAACTTCCCAGGTTAAGAACGCCTATAAGCTATGCTTTGGGTTTCCTATCGATGAAAGAGATAAATATTGGCTACCAAAAATATGTTGTAATAGCTGTTCAAGGGCTTTAAGAGGTTTGATCAAAGGAAATCGCAAGTCTATGCCATTTTCGACACCAATGATTTGGAACGAACCAAAAACCATACAAATGATTGCTACTTTTGTATGACTACAAGACGTGGGTTTTCCAGAAAGAACAAAAATAAAGTCATATATCCCAATATTTCATCCGCCAAACGACCACTTCCTCTAAGAAGTAATGATTTACTTCCAATATCCCCTACATACGAGGAAGAAGATGTTAAGTCTGCAAGTACTGAATCCAGTTACGCGCCACGATGGCTGCTTCTGCAAGTTCAACATTTACAAGTCCAACGAGCAAACGTTATTTTCCGAAGCAGTGCGACCTGAATTACTTAGTTCGTGATTTAGGACTTTCAAAAACAAAGGCAGAACTTCTTGCATCCAGATTGAAGCAATGGAATCTGGTAGATAAAGACGTGAAAGCCACATACTTTCGAAACAGAGAAGAAGAATATTTGAAATACTTCAGCAAAGACAGGGATTTAATATTTTGTAATAATGCTGATGGTCTTCTGCGAGAACTTTCGTTCAGTGATAAATCTGAAGAATGGCGACTTTTTATTGATTCATCAAAGACGAGTTTGAAAGCAGTTTTGCTTCACAATGGCAACAAATATCCATCAGTCCCACTAGCGTATTCAAGAAACATGAAAGAAAACTATTATAATATGAAAGTGTTACTTAACAAAATTAAATACACACAGTACTCATGGAGCATTTGTGCTGATTTGAAAGTTGTAGCAATGTTAAATGGATTGCAATGTGGATATACCAAATTCTGTTGCTTTTTATGTGAATGGGATAGTCGCTCAAAAGAAAATCACTATAAAGTTAAAAGTTGGCCAAAGAGAGTAAATTTTATTCCAGGAGAAAAAAATGTTTCAGAAGAACCTCTAGTTCAGAAGGAAAAAATTATCTTACCACCTCTTCATATAAAGCTAGGCCTAATAAATAACTTTGTTAAAGCAATGAACAAGGATGGTGATGGCTTTCTATATCTTAAGAGCAAATTTCCTTGAATCAGTGATGCAAAAATAAAAGAAGGAATTTTCGTTGGTCCACAAATACGAGAGCTTATGAAGGACGCAGTCTTTAAGACGAAGTTGAACGGCGTGGAAGAAAGAGCATGGACGGCTTTTGTGAATGTGTGTAACAATTTTTTGGGAAATAAAAAAAATTAAAACTACCATGAAATCATTCAAGAACTGCTTTCTGCCTATGAGGCTCTAAAATGCCATATGTCGCTTAAAATTCATTTTTTAAACTCGCACTTGGATTTTTTCCCCGAAAATCTTGGTGCCGTATCAGATGAACATGGTGAAAGGTTTCATCAAGACATGATATATATAGAAAAGCGTTACAATGGAAAATCATTAGAAGTAATGCTTGCAGATTTTTGTTGGTCCATTCGACGAGAAACTTAATTGAAGATATGAATAGGAATAAAAATGTCAATTAGTAAATAACAAGACACTTTTTAATTTTAAAACGTTTTTAAAGTACAAATATTTTTCTTACAAAAATGGTGTTTTATTTCAAATAGTTAAGTGTTGTAGTTCAAGCTAGCACTTTTTCTTAAAACTGAATATACATACTTAGCGCTTCTAGCTTAGTTTATTGACAGCATACATAATAATACATAAAGTGAAAAATATTTGCGACTAAAAGTTTTTCATTATATTTTGAGAGCTAAAAAAAATTAATATTAAACAAAAATTATTTATTTCGCCAATAATTTCTGAATACTCGGAGTTATTGAGAAATTATTAGCAGCTGAAATAAAAAAACATTGGATCAGCATTTAATGCATTACACACATTTTTCCATTTTTAGGTACCTGCTTTAAATTGCGAATAAAATCAAGATTTATTGCTGGACTTTCACGTTTTATAGCTTGTTTTATTCCTAGGATATGTGGTTTTAAGAAAAATGTAAAAAATATAAAACTATTGAGTTTCTGATTTTTTTATTGCAATTTTCATGTAAAAAAATTACGCGATTTTTGCATAAAAAAACTTTTTTCTTTTTTAAATTCTGAATAACTCCGAAACCATAAAAGATAGGTAAAAAATGATTAAAAATTTTTTTTAACAAAATTTTGTGGCGCGTCTTTTGGTTTATTATTTATTAAAATCGAAATAGCGGGTTTCGAGTTATAGTAAAATATATTAGTAGTGGATCTTAGATTTAAGGTTTTATGTAACCTTTTCTATATGAAATATAATATACTGCGAAATTTATATTTTTGTCCTTAGAGTTTTTAAAAATATATTGTTATTCATTATAATATTTTAACTCTTTCATTGTCAGTGATTCACTTTATTTGTTTCATTAGCATTCATTATATTATAAGTTTTCCAAAATTCTTAAGTGAAGTTATACGTTTCCTGTCTTTTCTGCAGCCATTTTATAACAGAAAAAAATCATGCTGGAAGTTGTGAATCTCTTGTTCACGTCAATACTCCACTCATAAGCTTAATTTAATTAAGCGGATATGAAAAGTTTTGTACTTAAAAAATCCCACACATATGCCAACGCTTTTACCTTAATACAAACATAAGCAAATATGTGTAAAGTACATACATAAATGTTTTGTATAAAAACATTTTCATGAATATACATATATTTGTAAAGTGTTTCAGTAGGAACTAAAATATTACAAAGCTAATGGTATGATCAGACAAGACAAAAGCAAATTGCGACATGGCGAAAAAATGAAGTGCTAAGAAAAACTATAATAGAATAAGAACATAGGGCTAATAAATATTACAATTGGCTCAAAAAACGGCTAGCTCAGAAAATTTTACACTACTCTGGTCTTGTATTTTGTTTTAGCACATTAATGGAAGGGAAATGAAGGTTAGACTTGCAATGAAATTTCGAGTGAAGCCTTGGCTAGAATACCTTCCATGAGTGCAGCCAGTTTTTCAATGCTAAGGACATTTCTTTTATTTTATATTTTTTTTTTGCAATTTCAAATATTTTCTATAAACTTTGAGGAAAATTTATTGTGCAATATTTCCTAACATTATTTGCATAAACATTTCTGTTTGTTTATATATTAGATTTTAATAAAAAATAAACATAGACTAAAATACGTATCAGAAAATTTTTTCATGTTAATATGATTTACGTCCCTTTTCACAATGCACGATTAACATGAACTTTAACTGACACTTCTTCATACATAACTTGCCATTGAAGTCCCTGTTAGCTTTTAATTGTACATTGTGAAAAGGGACGTTAGTCTGGCCAAATATTGAATTTAGACTCTAGAAGATTATCATTTGCTGATATATTATTATTAAATAGAAAGTCTTTTGTGCAAGTATTTTAATAAAATCTTACAAAAAAGCTCCCCAGAATTATTTTGCTATTACAAAAAATTCTAATGGCATTTTTTTGCTGCATAGTAATGGTACATTTATTGCAATTTTCAAGGAAATTTTGCAATTGTATCATCCCTCATCAGCGTAAATTTTAGAAATCAATGCAAGTATATTTTCTAATCTGGATATTACTTGAGTGCCTGCATGAAGCGGGTCGCTATGTTAAACAATCCAACATCTATAATTATATTTATTTTATTTTATAGATATGAACATTTATATGTATATGTATATTAGGAAATAAGAGCTGAAGAATTCACGTTCATTCATGCCTTTTGCCCTGGCATACGGTAGTGCATCAGGGCAAGTTTCCTCCTATAAAAATACTGCATAAGTTTACCCGAAGCAGTTCATCCTGTTTTTACCACCTCATAACACTGTTCCCCCCCGTGCTGAAATTATAAATAATTTTACTTAGCTAGCAAGTTGCCTAGAAATGAGATGACATATCGACGATGATAAATTTATATAATGCATTCCATTGTGGAACCATAACTTTTTAGTAAAGGCAAAAAGCTTTGTATTCAGGTATGTCTATGAAAGGGTTAACTTAACTAATCAAATTTATTAAAAAGATAGTAGACAAAACTTCACCAAAATCTTTTAGTTTGTTTGCATAAAATTTTTTTTCATAAAAACTGCCACGCTTAAAAATAATTGTAAGTTTTAAGGAAAAAATCTTCAAATCGTCATTTTGGTATTTTCAGCATCAAAAGTCGTGAAAATTGCAATAAATCTTCAAATATAGCAGCCGTGCAGTGAATTGCCGCATGATAATTTATCCCTAAAATTATGCAATATTTTTTTAATTCAGTACGCATACGCAATATTTCAGTATACCAAATCAAAATATTACTCATACGCCACCTCTTAAAATTTGTGCATATGATAATGAACACAACACGCACAATGAAATTCGTCGTGCGTGACGAACTCTGAGATAGATTTATTTCTATTTTGTACGCCGAAGAACGACGAAAAATCAAAATTGAGAGAAAATTCTCTCTCTCTCTCTCTGTTTTTGTACACACAACAACCAACTTTGTCAAATATGAGAGATGAATTCGGTGAGTGAATTCGTCGTTATTGTGCTTCACACGACGAATTTACGCAGCGAATGCTTATGGTCGAATTCGTCGTTATTCCCAGTTGTGTTATTAGCATAATTCTGAGTATAGATGGGCAAAAAATATCGATATAACGATATTTGAGAAAATATATATCGATATATATCACCGATATTTCAAAAACCGATATATCGATACATCGATGCTTTTTTAAGAGTATCGAGTTTCGATACTTTTAAGAGCTCTTTAAATTTTAGACATTTTTGAACTGTACGTAATTGGCATGACAGCTAGTGATGCGAAGAAAAGAAGATAAATTTCATAATAACAGCCAAGGCTCATATATGTACATATATATACGGTAACCCCACTCAATTTTGTTTATAGAAATCTTATGCAAGCAAAATTTTTTCGAAGTATGGATAAATTTATTTCCTTTTTCGATATCATTATCAATTTATTTTTTCTCCACTCATGGAGTTCATTAAGATTTGAGTTAGTTGTTTGCAATATCTTTAAATATTAAATCATTATTTAATGGATAGATGCCCTGTGGATATTTCTTGTACTCGGCAACGATGAACTTTGAAGTGTTCAACACTAGGCATTCATTAAACAATGATTAATTGGAATTATTTTGCAACATTTGTAGGCAAAAATATTTAAATATCAATTTTTAAAAAAATATATATCGATAATGTGCAAAAATATCGACACGATATATATCGATAGATTTTTTACATTTCCCCATCCTTAATTCCAAGTACTTATCTTCTGTAAGCTGGCACATAATTCGGTATTTATTTTGTTGTTATTTTGATGTTTCATTTTCAAAATGTGCGCAATACCATTCGTATTTTATGTTTTTTATGCAATGCAATATCAAACTAGGAAAAATTCGAAAATGACTATAGTGTAGAAACTATTGAGATGTTACAAAATATCATAATAGGCATTCAGACTAAGGAAGCCAACAAGACAAGTTTAAAACTAAATTTAATTAAATGAATTTAATATATTCCTCTAATTTGTAAAGCAACACATATTTATATAAGTTTAATTAGGCGATTTGTTATGTTGCTCGGCCATTTAAGTTCTATAAAGCTATTTTTTGGCCTTAATAAGGCAATTTATTATTGCTTACAGCATGACTTAAATTAGTGTTTAAGAAAAATCCATGCATTACCTCTTAACTCCACGCAAAATATTTTCGCAATATTTTTAATGGTCACCACAAAATCGCAAAAATCTAGCAAAATTCTTTTGTTAACAGACGTAAGTACCCGTAAAACACGTTAAAAAATTTTAAAATTTTCGCTTAAATAATGCAGTGATTTTTGTTAACATACATGTATATATTTTTACACGTATTTTGATTATGGCCAAAATTATTTTCACCTTATGAACACAGGCACACTAGTGTGCAGTGACAATCAAAACTGTTTATAACAATTATTTTCAGATCAGGGAAAATAGAGCTGCCAAAAGTAGCTAATAAGTTCCAAATGCTGTTACTCTTAAGAATTTTCAGTGATTTTCATAATAGTGGCAATAAAGAATAAAGCAAAAGTGCTTAATAGACAGATTTTGTAAAAAATTTAGTTTCCAAACGTTTCAAATTTGTATGAAAAATAACGAAAATTCGTTTCAAAAAATATTTTTTCCATACAAATTCGATGTTAATTTGAAAGTTTTGAGAACAAAATTGTTCTTCACACCATAAATAAGACTTTTAATTTAAAATGTAGCGAAATATAAGCTAAATTAATTTTTTATCTCATCTTAGATTATAAATCAAAAAAAGATAAGCAGGAACTAACTCATTCCTCTATGAACTCCTAAAAAACTTCACATAATAATAGAGACTACAGGGCTGCTACAAGCTCGAGATCAAATAAAAAAAGGCCGTAGTTTATGGAAACTTTTTTTGTTCGAAAATTAATACATAATTAGAAAATATTTTTAACCTTTTTATTAACTACAAATATTTTTATAAAATATAATCGTTAGTTTTGCTATCAACTATCTTCACATTGAAATTGTTGATGCAAATGGACACACGAGTGTTAAGCATTTTAAACAGACACACTTTTCCTCACAAACTTAAGTTAGCAAAACATATGAACTTACCGCTAGTTTTATGTTAAATATTCCTGATTTCTTTTTGCTTTTTTCACATTTCAACACAAATAAAAGGGTTCGTTTTATAAATTTTTACATAATGGCCACCACAAACAACATAGAAAATCTCAATGTGGCTTTTGGAAATATTTTTGTTTACAGAACAAAACAACTAAACCTAATACAATATAAAAATACACCAGCAAATACTGGCTTAAATTTCGATGATGAGTATGACTTTTCTACGGTTTCCTTGCACATTTAAATGTAATTTTATTAAATGATTTGAATGTATTTGTTAGGGTATGCGTACATGTGTATGAGTCTATATTTATTTTGATTTATTTTCCAAATTTTATTTAATTTAAATTTCTATTTATGAATTTTATTTTATTTTTTTTTGTTCAATTTTTCGTAATCAAATTTTATTTTTAATTTATTGAAAATCTAATGACTATTCATTCAACTGTTAAATTGGTAATTAGTTTTTGATATTTTAATAAATTTATGTCTGTAATTTTTTCATATTGCTACAAATATTTTGAAGTTTATAAAAACAAGGGAAAAAGTCCATATTCTAATTAACAAAATAAACTAAATGAAATGACAAATATGAAATTTTATCCAATATTATCTATACAACTAATTAGTAATGCAATTATATTATATTTTTATTAGTACTTTTATTAATTGTATATACATATGTATGTGTGCATGTGCGTGTTGCGCAAATGTATTTAATTACGTTTTTAACAAAGAAAGAGTTAAAAATAAACAATTTTAAATAAATCAAATTATAATTTAAAATACTCATTATAGATCATAAAATTCGTAGTTATGTGGAATTTATAGATGGTACATTTCCATAGAAAAATGTAAGAATCTGTTTGTAGAAAAATAATGAGTTAGGGCCATTCTATATTAAGATAACTATGTAAGTTTATGAATATTTTTTATTTTCTAATTTTAAGTAGAATCAATCTAAGGCCTTGGCTTGTTTTCAGAATAAGGCGGAGGCGTTTTCTAATAAACATTTGTTTAACCATATTATTGCAGTTACTTCTTAAGTAACAAATATAGACTCTCGCTCTCTTTCTTGGCTTTAAAATTCCTTCTTTAGCTCTATTTCAAACCTAATTTAGCTTCATATTATTTTACAATCTGGTCACACTGCGCACAAGCAACTTCTTCAGAGATAAAAAAAAAATAAATCCGTGAATTTTTTCTTTGTTTCCTTTTCAAACCAAAACATTCGAATGTTTCCATAATAATTTGGAAAGATAAGAGTAAATGTGTGTTTCGTTTGTCATTCTCGCAAACACATGCATGTGTTTGTCATGTTATATTCAATTCAATCTCTCATGTTTCATTACTCTAATGTCTCCTTTCTCTTATGTTTCCATTCTCTCATGTTTCCATTCTCTAACAGCAACATAAATTTTTTCAGTTCCATTGCTCGTTTCGCTCTTACAAATTAGAATAGAATAGAAACTTGAGAATATGTTGAACAGCGTTTCAATCATGCTGGTGCAGATCATTAATAGAGAGATCGTTTTTAGGGTTCCATACACCAAAGGTAAAAAGAACCCCTATTGTTTTCGCTACGCTGTCCGTCTGTTCATCTGTCCGTCACACGCTATTTTCTCAGGAACCGTAAGAGCTAGGGACCTGAAATTTGGACAGAGTATGTAGAACTCTGGCCGCAAATACAATAAGTACATGTAATATACATACAATTGTATGTACATAAGTATATTGACACTTGAAATTTGTAAAATGAGTGTATTTTTATATAGACTACAACACTTAAATTTAAAAAAATTTAAACTAAAGGGATGTCCATTAGTAAATGCAATTTTGACTATGTAATTTTAACAACTTGCTGTATCTTGGAGACCGTAAGAGGCAAACTCTTGAAATTTTCAAAATCGGTAAAACTAAAAAATCCAAAAATTATAAAATCGCCAACAAAAAAAAAATAGCCAAAACTTAAAAAAAAATTGCTTAATCGAAAAAAATCGCCAAATTAAAAAAAATTCTAACTAATATAAATCGTTTAAACCGAAAAAATCGCTAAAATGAAAAAATTGCCAAAATAAAAAATCGAAAAAAGGAAAAAAATTCGCCAAACGCGAAAAAAGCTCCAAAACTACAAAATCGCCCATATGAAAAAAAATCGCCAAAAGAAAAAAAAAATCGCCAAAATGAAAAAATCGAAAAAAGGAAAAAAATAGCCAAAATGAAATAAACGCCAAAATAAAAAAACGCCAAAATGAAAAAACGCCAAAAACCGACAAAAACGGAAAAAACCGAAAAAACGACAAAACTAAAAAACGCTCAAAACCGAAAAAACCCAAAACCCGAAACTATTTACTACAGTTTGTACTGAATTACATATCTAGTGTCCGTGCGAATTGAATTTGAAAAAAAGCCAGGATCCACTTGAAATTTTTTGGTAGGGCAACTATTCATTTTTAATATAATTTTTGTGCTTATTACTAACGAATGTTTTACATCCCTTTAGAAATACAAAAATCAAGAAGAACTATATATTTTTTTTAAAGAACAAACACAACCCGCAAGGCGATTAACTTGTCTGCAGAAAACACCCAGAGTCTATGGTGGGAATCGCACCCACGACCTCTGGATTGAGAGGCTAGCATCGCTACATGTTTACGTATTGTTTTACAAATTCAGATTAAGATGGATTTTTTGAGCTGGCTTTATTAGCTCTGGAGCTGTAGAGCTAATGATTTTACTAATGTTTGTCAATTTTAGTTCCCTTAAAATTCGAATTTCCAAAAATCTATTTTTTTAGTGTATCTACTACATATTGAGAGAGGTGCCTATAAAATTATTATAATTTGCAAAGGCTTAAAATTAGGGAAATAAATTTTAAATGGGAAAACTCAATATACAGCTTCACAAATGGTTTAGATAGCTAAAGCCATCTTGGAGTTCAAGAAGCCAGTAATTTAATTTTCCCTATTTGTTAACATTGTCTCAGCAAGAGCATATGCTTGATGATTTACTAAAAGCAACTAATTGATGATACATATTTACAGCCTTATTTATAACAATTCTTCAACCTTTATATAAGTTTTATAAAAAAAAGTTTCATACAAAATGTTTCTAATTAAACTTTTGTAAAGCGTTAGTAATTTTTATAAATTAACAGCCTTATTTATAAAAATTATTAGGACTTTATAAAGACTTTTTTAAGAAAATTATGTAAAAAAATTTGTTGTAAATAACCTAGTTTTGCAGGAAATAAGTTTTGAATTTTCAATAAAGATATAAAAATATTTACTTTTTTTAAAGAACTGTCTGTACAAGCTTTTATTTAAAATTTTTATAAAAGATTAAATATAATATAAATAATATTCCTGCAATAATAATTCCAAAAATCCCTTCTTTTGAGATACATCTATGTTGCAATAAAGCAGCAATGTGTATGCGATGTGTTAATGTTTTTGATGATTTTAGCTGAAATTTATTAAAGTGGTTTTAAGCAGCCTAATGACAAGTGTAGATTTCATTAACACTTATGGTCGCTAAGGGATTCAACATATATGACACATTTCTACTCGTAACATTAAAAGGCAACTTAAAATACTTCTCTAACAATCTCATACTGAAATTATTATTACTCGTTAAGATGTGCGACTTGAATGTAAGTTTGTAGCTAATTATTTTATACTCGTATATATTTAGAAAATGAGCCAGGAGTTCGAATAAAAATTATTTTTAAGTATTTCTTATGTATTCGTATGTCTTAATATTTTCAAGTTTCTTTTTGGATTGTCTTATACGCACAAGAAAAAAGAACAGTCTCGAGTGGTTTGTAAGTAAAGGATATAAAGACTCGCACAGTTGTATATTGTGTGAGTGTGTAAAACTAAGAATAATAAGATATTTACAAATTTTAAAGGATTGCTAAGAACTTTTCTCAGGGTGGTGGAAGATAATAATTTATATAAATTCAGTAAGGGGTGACTTTTACTCGCACAGGTGTGTTATAATATACAAATCTTATATAATCGAATATATAACCGGATATCTTACAAATGGTCTACACCTAACATAACATTTAAGATGACAGCGCAGACAGAATTATGTTACGTGTAGACTTCAAATTAGTGTTATGTTAACCTTATAAGATTTTTTATGAGAGCGTTGTCGTATAGAAATCCTTTAAAAATAATCTTTTGGTATAAACTGGACAAAACTTCTGAAATTTTTTTATATTAAAGTGTGTTTAATTGATTAATAAATTAAAGTTTCTGTAGAAAAGTCAAAATAAAATAAGTAATTATACAAAAGTGATACGTATTAACTCGATGAGAACTTGCATGAAATAAAAAATTACGTATTCCTGTACAAGATAAATATATATATGGACATTTTAGTTTTATTATTCTGTCGACGTTCTCTCAGGCTATTATGTTAGAGTTAATGGCAGTTGTAGACTCTATGTTACCTGATGTAGAAATAAAAAATAAAAATAAAAACTTAAAGTATACATAAATTTTTTTCGGTTTCTGGCGCATTTTTCGTTTCACTGCTCATGTTGACGCTTTTTCGTTTTTTTTGGCGATTTTAATTGATTTATTTTAGTTTTGGTGATTTCTATCGGTTGTAGGCGATTTGTTTTGTTATTAAGGCTGGTACTATACTACTCAAAGCTGTGAAAAATTTTCACCACCATTGATTATTTCGCGTGAAAAATTTGACATGTACTAAATGTAGCCCTTTTATAAATTTCTCGCTTTTATTGCTTGAAAGTATGCAACATTGTTAAAATTACGTGTGAAAAAAAGCACTGCTCATGTTGCTTCGCAGCTACACGAAAGTGATGCCAGACTAATTTTGCACGGAAAAACATGACTTTACGTGTTTTTGACAACAAGGACAGAGTACCATATACTTTAATATGTAGTTTGACAGTATTTCGCACGAAATTGTGAACAGAGTACCAGGCTTTAGAGATTTTTTCAGTTTGTCGATTTTTTTCGGTTTTTGGCGTTTTTTATCTTTTGCCCATTATTTCGGTTTTCGGAATTTTTTTTTATTTTAGCGATTTTTTTAGTTTTGACGTTTTTTTAGTCGTGTCGATTTTTTTTGGTATTTTGGCGATTTTAGTTAGATTTAGTTTTTCGTTTTTCGCGGACCTTTTTACTTTTGGTGTTATTTTGCATTTAAGCGATTTATATTACTATTGGTGATATTTTTCATTTAGGCGTTTTTCAGTGATTTTTCGTTTGGAAATTTTTGTAATTTTGATATTTTTTAATTTTAGCGTTTTTGAAAATTTGCTTCTTACGGTTTTCAATAAGCACCAAGTTGTCAAAATTAAATGGTAAAAATTAATTATTTCATTTTTATTTTTTAATTGGTATAGTCTGATTAAAAATACACTAACTTTGAAAATTTCAAGTGTCCTTATATAATTCTCTGTAAAATTGCATTAGGATTTCTACAAGTAGCGTTGCTCGCTTTAGAGCACCCTGTACTTTTTAACTATTATATATTTGTTGTTATAGTGGTCAAAGTTTTAAATATTCGGTGAAAATATTAGACCCGTTGCTCCGAAGACAATAGGATTCCTTTTCACGGAACCCTAAAAAATTAGTAAGTTAGATAGATTGGCTTCGGTGTTTTCTAAATAAATGATTAATTATAGTTATAATGGATTGACTCAATGACTTTAAAAAAAAGATTCATTAAGTAATTTTTGATTAAAATTTTCGTTAATGAAATGTAAAATTTCATTGCATAAATGAAGTGGTTTCAGTCAGTGTTCTAGAAAAAAGTGCTTAGTTCTGTGATTCTGAGTTCAGTTGAAGTTATTGGATATTATTTTGGATCTGATAAGAATATGTTATTATATTGGGTATATTCAATGTATGTTATTTTATAAAATTATTCATTTCAGCCGTTTGTTCAGTTTTCTCCTTAAGAGGCAAATTAATAACAAAATTATTGCGGTTGCGAAACAACATAGCTGCTAAAATAAATCTAATCAATATTCTTTTCTTAGCCACGCCTCTGCGTCATGTGTGAGTCTTTCTGCACAGTACAGCAGATATGTATCAAACATAAGAAAAGAATAAAAGGCTTAAGTGAAAAGAGACCACAAATACATTCACAAATATTAAATGTTTTTCCTTGTTATTGACATGCACATAAAAATAAAAAAAAAACCCACACAAACACATACGCACACGCATACTTATATAAATATAAAAGTATGTGCAGACAACTTTCGCATTTTTTTATTGCAGCTTTTGAATATCAAATAGAAAAGTGAAAATTTTTCAAAAGGGCGCAAGTAATGTGTAGAATTTTTAATTAGGCATTTTATTTAAAGGTTGTTGAGAAAAACAACTCCAAATGAATACTTACTTTCTTTTAGCTCTTTCCAGAAAACATACACACCTACATACATATATACATATATTTTTATATGCACATACTTAAGTGAAGAAAAACAACTTAAGCTGCCGTTGTGTTCTTGTATAGAAAGATATTTAACTTTTAACTGTAGTTGTCGATGCTGAAATCCAAAAGTTTTATGCAATTTTTCCCTTCCATCTTTTATAATTATGAAGTGTGTGGGCAGGAAGGAGTTGTTTGTTTGCAAGTTATAATCATTTGTTATGCGAAATATGTGTAAAGAATTTTTTATTTATGCAAAGCTCTGAAGCTGTTTAATTAATCCTTTCATTAAAGTTTAATGAACACTAAAAAAATATGTTTAGTTTTCAAATTCTTTCCAACAAATAAACTAAATTTTTTCGCTCGCTATTTTGTTCAATAAGTTTAATTTTTGTGGTTTTTCTATTTCTTTCTATTTTCTGTATATTGTTACAATTAGTTTTGTTAAATTCCTTCACTGTACCTTGTGATACCTAATGTCTGTTTAATTTTCTTCTATTCGGTTGCACAGTGGGTCTAAAGATTTGTTAAGAATATTTAAAATTTTTACAATTAAATTGTTTTTTTAAATTAATAACAAAAAATATTTATTTTTGTAGTTAAAAGAAAAAATTAAAACCTCAAAATTATAAAAAAAAATTCTTGAAGAAGTTAACCAAAGGTTAATGAAATATTGCAATAAAAAAATAAGAATATATAGAACCCTAAAGTTTTAAAAATAGTAAGGGTTTTCATGAGAATGTTCAAAAGTCTCACAAACTGTGCAATTGTGCATTTTTACACTCTCGTAAATAAAATGTCAAAAAGTGTATAGGAATTTATTTGCACAAACCTGTTAAGCTTGCCCAATAATTTTTACTCGTAAACTTAAGCTGTGCACAATTGTGCCTTTTTTAAATAACAACTTCTTGCTTTTAGGCTTGCTTTAGGAATTTTTAGACAGACGTACAAACTTTTTTATTTATATAGAAATAAATAAATATTTTTTTAAATTAAAAATTGCTCGAAATTTTATTTTTTTGATTTTATTAAATGCATTTTTTGACGTTTGTTTTTAATTTACATAAACTGTTGGCGCAAATGCTCAAAAAGGGACTTCAATTGCACAAATGATAATTTTAAGAGATCTCATGAAAACCCTTAGTGTAATTGTACACATAAAAAGGAGTCGAAAAATGAAATAAAAAAATATTAAAATTCTTAGCTTAACATTTTTTATAATTAAATAAAAATAATTATGTATTTTTCGTCCAGTTTTAAATTTTTAACTACTTTTTATAAACGTGGAAATTAGGAACAAAGTGCTTAAGTAATATTTTACTGCTTTGTAGGAGAGCACTTTTGAGATTTCAAGTCCATTTTCAGTAATGTATTTCTTTTGCAGTTAAATTGGGGAATTTGGAGTGGACTTTTTTATTCCATAAGGGATTATAACCATCAATTGATCACAATACTTCTATTCTATATCCTATAATTTCTTGAAAAATTATGCGAAATAAGTGAGATTTTGGTTAAGGTTACTTTTAAATATGAAGATTACGGAGGTGTCATTTACTCAAAATGAGCTTATCTCAACTTAAAAATTTTTCATCTTTTGACTATATTATTACCGCATTATTCTAGGAACACAATTGGGGCGAACGAATAATTTTTTCCACGTCTACAAATTCGTCGATAAGCATTCGCTGCATAAATTCGTCGTTTGAAGCACAATAACGACAAAATTTACTCACCGAATTCCTCTCTCATATTTGATAAAGTTGGTTGTTGTGTGTACAAAGACAGAGAGAGAGAGAAAATTTGTTTTTTCGTCGTTCGTCGGCGTACAAAATTGAAATAAATCTATCTCCGAGTTCGTCACGCACGACGAATTTTGTTCGACGGCGTTTGTTGTATTCATTTTCATATGACAAATGTGTTTTATTTTTATGACGAAAGTTCGCACCGACAAATTCGTCGTTCGTATCAGTTGTGTTCCTAGCATTATTCATAAAAAAATAATAAAATAATATGCCTTCATAAATAAAAAGCTATTTATAATTTTTCTTATTTCTATTTTATGTTTTCAGATTGATGTATTGTAAATGCTTTTAAAAAAAAGTCAAATATTTTTTGGAAAAATATGTATCAATATCATTTTTTTTTCAAATACACAAGACGTTTACCTTTTAGCAAGCAAATTAGCTTCAAAGAGAAGTATTTTTGGCTCACCTAAAAAATTTGATTTTTGGACATATGCTGTTATTAATGAAATCCACAGTATTCTGTTAAGTTTTCTACAGAGACTATTTCCTAAACTCTTTATAGATCAGAAATATTTTTTAGTTGCCTTATTCATAAAAAATATTTCTGTTTAATGAGAGGTTTATGAAACAAATTTTCTATGGAAATTTTATTAATAAAGCTTTTATAAAATCCAAAAATTTTTTACAAAAAATTGCTGTCAAATTAACAAAGCCCATAATAAAAGCTACGGAAGTAACTTCAAATGTTCTCTAATTTTTAATTAATATTCTTTTGTGCTTATATTTCTTTATAGTTTTGTTTACAAAATGTATGAAATATATTGAAAATATGGGAGCATTGTTGAGAGAATGAGTACTTATATGTGAGAGCATTTGAAAAAACGCTGTCAAAATAAAATAGATTCTATACCTCACCTCGACTGCTTTCTGGTGTTACTTTTTTGTGTCAATTTGTATGGAAAATATGTTTATGCCGCAATTATGTTTGATCATTTAGGCCTTAAGTATGTATTAGTCCTCGTCCAGACTTGCAATTTTTGTTGCTGCAATTTCTTAAAACTCTGCTTTGAAAATAATATAATAATAATATTAGACCACAAATTTCCTGAAAATTTAACAATCCTATTTATTTAGTTATATTTTTTATTTTTCACACAACTGAATAAATAAAATAAATAAAAACGTCAAATACAATTAACACTTGATAAAAACACGTATAAATTTGAAATCAAATGAAAATTGCCGACCACATGAAACTGTGTACCCCTCCCCAATCTTCTCAACCCACTCACCTATAAATTCAAGAATTGCTGCAACAAAAATTGCAAGTCTGGACTAAGGTTTTTAGTAATTTTAAGATTTTATTTCATTTTATATCCATTTCCATTTGTTTTCCGCAGACAAGCTAATCGCTTCGCGGGTTGTGTTTGTTAAAAAAAAAGATTCTTTAGCAATCAACTCCACTGTGTCATGTTGTCTTCTTTTCCTTCCTTCTTTCTACATTTTTTTACAACTATTGGAACTTTATCTACGAATATCTTTAACGTAAGGACTGGCCACAATGTGTTCTAGTTAATTGAGCAGAAAATTACTTTCCGCTGGTGATTGTTGCATGACTGGATGACTGTCAATTTGTTAGTTGTTACCTTTTCTTTTGTTTTGTAATACGAACGAATTTGTTGTAAAGTGGATTAAAAGGTAAAATTTTTGTTATTTTATTGGCACTTTATCTAAATTAAATTTAACTTATAACAATTAAATATTTCAAGTAGGAAAGTTTGTTTAATAGAAAAAGAGTTTTCTCCTATTTAAGTTAAGGTTCAGTTTGAGTGTTAAACAGTCATACGTTGATATAAATTCTAACGCAATACGGAATAACTTCTTGAATCGACTTAAGAAAAATTTAGTTTCTTCTTATGCTGTGTTAAAAGCTTAACTGCTTTGTTTTTCGATTTAAGCACTTGATCCATATTATTATAGAATTATTTGAATTAAAAATACTAAATTACATTTTTTATTGATTTAAAATATATTATTGTATGTATTGTCCTTGGCCTGTTTATCAAAACTATTAAATATTTTAAAATTAAAATTAAATTAGTTGTGAAAATATATTGATACTTATCATAAATAAAATTCCACATGGAATTTTTTTTTAGTAAGTTACGGCATTTGATAATGATCGAAATTTTTAAATATTCCCATGTTTCATCGAAATATTTTGAAATTTCGTTCGATATAGAGTTTCGTTGTTAATTCCCAGCAGAGTTTGTTTTTGTGTTTGCACTTGCATTGCAACTTTGAATCGTTAAAGGTATTCATTTCAGTTTTTTGTTGGAAAAATGGAATTTTGTATTTTTTTACAACAAACACAGGGAAAAACCACCAAAAGTTGAATTTTAAAATTCCTGTGTTTCTTCTAAAAAAATTATATTTTTCGATTTTTTCAACAAAAAAAAATTAAATGAATATCTTTACTTTATTTTTATTTGCAAAGAATCACCCTTATTCCAGTTGTCGCCATCGACGTCACTTTAACACAACACCAAAACATTTCTGCTCGTATATCCGTTGTCGAAAACAACTGACTTCTGTTGGCAGGCTTATGCCTTTTTCTAGACCTTAGGGAACGGAAATGTATTGTCAGTTGCTCAAAATTTTTCTCGAGAGCGTGTAAACAAGACCATATTTTTTGGTATTGTGATAAAGTGACGTCGATGACGATAAGTGGAATAAGAATGAATATATATTTTTTTACTAAACTGATTCATCAAAATGACATTAACTTAGTAAATGGCTAGTGCTAGAGTTAGAAGCCAGTACTGAATTTTCAGAATCTTTCTCCAAAAGTCTTACAATTTAACACCCTTACTATTGGTTTAGTAGATAGAGACCCGCCTATGAACGAACCAAGAAATAAAAATCAGGTCCTGCAGAAAATAAAGGCCAGTAAGAGTGGAGCAGTGACACAGCAGTTGCTCAAATATGTCCTTCTCCACAACAACTTTCCTTTCATAACAACTTTCCTGGGAGTGAGTATCACCACCAAGCTGATCGCTTGGTATTCCTTCTAGGATAGCGGACCACTTGAAATAGTATCGTGGCCAGTATAATTTTGAAGTGAAGCAGGATCCGAAACGAACGAAAAGGCTTTCAATTTAACATGGTATGAAGATGCAAATTCTATTTTTTTTCTTTTGATTCGATATATACACTGAAAGAATTTTTTCATATGTTCTATGAATTTCGACATTAATCCAATGAAAAAATTCATTAAAATTCAACCAACGTCCCGTTTCGTTGGTTTAATGAAAACAATTTCGTTAAAATTATTTCAATGAAAGCTCCGTCAAATGTATTAAACAGTGTCATCAATGCAATGAAAGAACTTTATCGAAACAACGAAATAATTTCATTAAAATTATGAAATAATAATTTATGAAGCAAAATTCTTTCGGTGTAAAGAAGACCCCACATAATCTCCTTTGACTTTCTTTGTCTTTGTAGTTTTATAGAATTTTTGCTGTATTTGTAGTTTGCACAATTTCAATGAAATTCCCAGCAATTGATCGGCGTGTCAGTTTGACACTCGAGCCCACTCTTTGGTTTAGCTGTGAAATGTATCTAATTAAGACATATCAAGCACTAAATAAATAAAATAAATGTTGTTCATACAACTAAAAGAAATTTGAAAGAGGGTTTACTGTCAGTATATATACGAATAACCTCAATGTACATTCTTTAGTGCTTTAGCTAATTGACCATCCCTTTTAATCCTAAGATTTCAGCGTCTATTATACTGCGCTGGTTGTATAGCTGCTCTTTTTTCCTAAACGAGGAATAAAAGCTTTCCCTCCCAAACAAACAACAATATAATTTCTAGTGTTATTGTTATTTCCAATACAAATTGTCGATCGAACGATTTATTGTGACATCGTGGGACAGACCGTAGATCTTCTATTACGCAACAATTGGAAAGATCAGTATACTATGGTCTATATACTTTTCTAATTGTTCTTATATAAACGCATGGCCAGTGATCGGTTTTTTACCCAACAGCCCGAAGCAAAGAAGAGTAGTGTGCTTATAAGCTTATGTATATGTGTGGTCCTTTCAAAACGTCTTAAAAACTATACATGAGTATCGACGTTATAGAATTTTATAATAGGTTCTTAATAAAAGGAGTGATAATGAAATTCTATTTATTTAGCAATTTTGTATATATATTTTTTTAAGGGAAATAACACTCAAAAAAGGATGCCTATTACTACTATTAGGCATTACTTTCTTTAAGAAAAGGATAGTGGTAAAGAAGACAGGTGGTGAAGAAACAGATGAAAGAAAATGTCACTATTTTATAACTCTGCTTTATGCACGATTTGCAGCTCCTCTGGTCTTAAATGAGGCGTATTAAATTTTTCTGAAGCTGCGTTTTAGTAGCCATTTTATTGGTTATTTTACTTCGTCAATATTTCTGCTACACAATAAAGGAGGCCGCACTGATGTTACATTGAGATTATTATCTGCTGAAGTCGGTGAAGTTCAGTGACCAGTGAATATGACTTCATTACTTAAACTTTCCTAAAACAATTACTACGACGACATCGGAAACCATGCATCGTTAAGTTTGTGACTTTCAAAAGACGGGGCACAATAGTAAAAAAATTAATAAAATAAAATGACTGCAATGAATTAAATTCATGTTGTTTCAACTTGTAATAACTCTGATTCAACATGATTCTGCGAATTTTTTTAATATAAAGTTCTTGTTGCTTTAACTTCTAGTATTTTTGATTCAACATGATTCCTCATTTTGATTTAACAGTTATGGAATATTAAGTAAAAATGAAATAAAATTATTAAATTTTTTATTTACTTACTGTAAATCATGTTGAATTAACATGACACATGCAAAGCCAAATCATAGCCGAATTTTAATTTAACCTTGTTTTTGTAGATTTTAAGCGAAAAATGTTCTGCATGTGCTGTAGCCAATAATGTTGAGGAAACACCAGGCTCGTCTATTTCTTCTCGATCTTAGTTAGTCGTCATTCCACAAAAATTACCGCACATTTTCTTACCATATTTAGAAAAAATAATTTAAGTTTACAAAAAGTTTATAAAACGTTTTGCAAACCTGTCGGCCTGGCTCACGATGTCGACAAGAAATTATCTGTCGCTTAGTTATATTGAAAACAAAACTAAATTTTCTTCTTATGTTTTTGCCGTATATTTTTTTCGAATAAGACCTTTAACGTCTTTTTTTACAGGGTATGATTAAGAGTTAATGTAAACTTTAAGTGCAAGTGCTTCATATAAAATGCATAAAAATGATCCAGAATTTCCTCGAACAATAATTTTAAGTAAAGCTCAAGAAGAACAAAAAAAAGGTTTCGGCGTAGATGTCCTAAATTATTTGTTAATTTTTTTTAATAGTTTTGGCTTTTTGAAATCTTTTAAATGCGAAAAATATCCTAAACAGGATTTTAATTGTTAAAGGAATTAATAAAAAAATTTCCAGATCAATAAGAGCAGCAGCAGCTGACTCCATGATCAACTTATAACTGCGCGGATGACTCCTTCTCTTTTATTAGGGAATTAATTTTAAACGAAATATTTGGAGTACATTGTCATATCTTACCCTTCAATTTCCAGTTTCCAAATAAATAAATACATTTAAAATATTAATATTTTTTTCGAATATTGATACATAGATTTTGTTTGTATGTATTTCTTTTATTTTCTTCACATCATATTCAAGTTAATAATAAAGATTTGTTTTCTGTTCTATGTTTGGTTTATAGTTTTATTAATTTAAAATCAATATTTAATTGTTTTTTTTGGTTGTTTGTATTTTAGACACTACAAATAAATAATAAAATTGTATAGAATCTTACTCTTTGACAATTGTGATCTTAAGACGATTTGCATTAAGTTAATTTTTTTATCATTATTACTATTAAATTATTTAATTATTTTTACTGCAAAGTTTATTACTTTTTCTTTAAAACCTGCAGAGTATATTAAACATTTTCAAAAGTAATGTCTAAAGTAAATTACTCGTACTATTTCAATATTGACTAGATTCAATTTTTCTTCTTTAAATACTTGTTTTTTAATTTTCCCATTACAATATGTACAAGAAAGTTTTGAATTTTTTTGTAATATATTTTTTACTACATTTAAACGACATTTATTAATTTATTTTATTATATTTTTTAGATTCAGAACTTTGCTTAGACTGAGTCTGTTTTTGAAAACTAACGAACGAAATTGTTTTTAACGTTTGAGTAACATTAAAGAATTTTCATGTGGGTGACAAAAAAGAGCTTTAAGTTTTCTTTACAAAAACTGTAGAATACCTTACAAAAAAAAAACATCTAAAGCAAAGTTCTTCATTCACTTACTAATTACTTTATTATAATTATTTAATACAAAATTGATTTAATTATATTAACCAAACTATTTAACAGGAAATGATAAACCTTAAGGAATTGCACATTTATTACAGTAAAATAAGGAAGATCTCAAGTTTTTTAAAAACTATTTACAATAAATTACAAGTTTAAAGTACACAAAAAAAATATAAAACAGCTGTGTAAAGGGCTTAAATAATATATTCTTCTTATTAGGAACTTAGATGCGCTCTGTTTAAAAGTGATTTTGCATTATAAATATTTTTGGGGTTTTTATTTTTAATTAATAAAAAAATTTAACATTTTATTTAACAACTATGCGAATAAGTTCTTTAAAACTCTTGGCTTAGGTATGAATTATATAAAAATTATATTAACTAAAATTTGGGTTTTTGTTTCATCATTTAAATATTCTCCTACTTTTCATTTTATACAACTATTTACAAAATCACACTTTTGTTTAGTTATTTCTTTCAAATCACTCACTCACTCAAACAAACTCTTATTCTGTATCACTCTCTCTCTCTCTCTCTCTTTCTCTATATCGTACTCATTCTCTCCCTCCCTCTCACCAGTGCTTGCTCTCTGTGCCTACAGCAGTACCCTCTTCCGGTGGGTTCTCGTAACACTAAAGGACAGCAGAGCCGCACCAAAGCACCTGACCTCAATATGGCCGCCAAACACTACCCCCATTGTCAGCTGGATTATGGTGACCGCGATGGGCGGCCAATGCAGTCAACTGGCGATTGGTGTTGCCGTCTTCTATATTTCTCACCGAGGCACCACAATTCCCTATTAAAGTCAAATCACCCGGATGTGTAACCCCTCCGCCGGACATAATGTTATGCTGCTGCCTCACGCCCACATTGCTGATGTGATCCATAACACTTTGCAGTTCACCGTGCACAGTGGAATTAGGTGAAGCATGCGAGGGTAAGGCATGAGAATGAAAGCCATGCGTCTGATTGGCGGCGGTATAAAGTTGAGAGTACAGCAGACTGGCCGGTAGGACAGGATACAAAGAGCCATTGCAGCCAGCTCCTGCGCTGCCAGCATGACCACCGCCCACGCCCACTCCAGTTCCTGTAACCGCCCCATAGGCTGCAGGATTTTGTGTTTGATTCACAAGACTGCTGAAATTCTGATTTGTGCCTACTAAAGAATTATTGGCAGAACCATTGGAATTACTATTTGTACCAGCATTGCCGGCAGTATTACCATTAGAGCCCCCCAAATTGGGTGTATTGGTGGACAGTAAATCCTCTTGCACCGGAGACTCGGCTTGGGAAGAGTCACTTAAGCTACGGGGACCATTTTGACTAGAATGCACATTATAATCATTGTTGGAATTGTGATAACGTGGCACCAATATGGAATTTGTGCCCGCCACTGCGCCTCCATTGACCGTCGATGAAATCGCCGTCTGGCCTGTGGAGCCCAATAAACTGTGATGTGTCATCTGGCCGGTGGTTGAGCCTACTAAATTGCTTAAATGCTGATCTAAGTCTGAGGCCGTGGAATCGGGCAACACTAAGGTTATATTTATTTAAACAAAAAAATAAAAAATAGTTCTATTTGTTTTTATATTTTCTTTAATACTGAAACTTACTTGGCACACAATCTCTATTGGAAGCTCCGGAAAAATCTTGATTATTTGGCTGCTCGTTTGATGAACATGAAAAGCCCAAAGCTGGATTATTAAATTGTGCTGAAGTTGGTGTTGTACATGATGATAAGCCACTGCTTGCCAAGTAGGGTGAATAGGCGGTGGCTGAACCATAGCCCCAGTGTGTATTGCTGGCACCTAAATTAAGTGAGTGGGAAGAAAAATTATTTAACCCACTTTAGTGTTTAATTGGTGGAGCTTTTTGGTAAAAGATACATATACATATACACAATATTATGTATATCTACACATGAACCGTTTATTTTGAAAATGACATAAGTCACTTTGTTTTAAGTCACTATACTTAAGGGTTTGTATTTTAAAATTCCCAAAAAAGTTTTACTAACTTTAAATTTCAGTTTAAAATTAATTTTTTTTTTAATTAACTTTTTATCTGTGTAAATAACTTCGTATTGTCATTTGTTACGTTTAAGTGATTTATGCTTTTTTCAAAGCAAAGCGTTTAGGCAAACTACTGACTTAATAGAATGAAAGGTGTTGGTTATATATATTTATTCAAAATAAAACGAATACTGAATATGATTAATTTTATTTTGTTAATATCTTTTTTATATAAAAAGCCAAGCGATAATTATTTTTTTGCTTACAAAAAGAATCAGGGATACATCACTTCAATAAGAACAGTTTCGAGCCTTTTGATTGTTATTTTTTTAAATTATATATTACATAGGATAGGGTTATATATGGAATAACTCATTAGGCAAATGGCCTGCAAGCCTTTGCCACGACCATTTTGCTTAAATGTGGTTGAATCTCCTCGTTTAATGCACGGTTGGTTGTGAACTTGTTGACATAGGGTTTTTATTTCAAATAACCCCATAAATCATTTAATTTAGAGGCCAAATTTTAACACCTAAATGAGAAAGCACACGACCTTGAAATGTCTCATGCAGTAATTGATTTATTTCACAGGCTGTATGGCAGGTGGCATCATTTTGTTGAAACCACATATTGGCCACACCAATATCATTCAACTGTGGAAAAAAGAACTGTGCTACCATGCTGCGGTATCGAGCAATTCTTGTCCACGATGCCGAATTGAGGCTCCCCGATTGTGACCGACAGTCTCACACACTGCTTCGATATTGATATTTAAACGAGTGGTTTTAGGTGACAATTGTGTTTGGCGCCTTTAACGGTGGCAGTCTTCTTGAATTTTTCTATTAGCCGTTTCACAATTGACGAAGTTAACATACTATTCTGCCCATATTTTTTTTATAAAATTTTCGAACTGCGCCCGATAAGTTTTCATTATTTTTGAGATATTGTTCATTAATCAAGACACGTTGTTCTATTGCTTAAAGATTCAGTTTTAGTAACACAAAAAGAAATATTGAGACATTTTAAGATTTTTAATTGAACTGTAGTGAATTTTAATCAGAAATAATTTTTAGTCAGGCTTAAGTTCAGTAATTTCAATTCTAATTGCATGAAATATTTTTATTAATTAATGTGAGTTTCTAAAGAAGAGAAGAAAAATTAAACTTAGACTTTAAGCTGGGGGAAATACCGATACTTTTCTATGCAGCCACGCACTTCATCAGCACCCTACTCTATCTACTTGGGTAGAGATTCTTATTAACATCAGCTATTTAACTTAAATTTTCTATTAAACGGAATATGAGAAATGATTGTTGTGTATACAATTGATTTACCTTTGGTAAACACATTTATAAGTGTCACTATTAATTTTCTGTTTTTCTATTTTTCTATTTAAGTTATTAAGATATTAGATATTTAAAAATATTTCATTCAATTAGAAATGAAACTACTGAACTTAAGCCTGATTAAAAAATTTTTTGATTAAAAAAATATTTTGATATTTGAATACGGCAACCGTTGATTCAATAAAAAAATTGTATGAATTTTCTATGATGACGACTTTTGCATTATTGAGAAATAAAATTGTATGCACGTGTATTAAAAATAAAGTCAACAAAGAAATTTAATCAATCAAAGATTAAAAAAAGTTTTTGACTCAAATTTTATTTTTAGTGATAATTGTTATTGTGTATATGTGGATGAATGTCAATGAATTTAAACCCCTTTTTGTTTGTTTTTTGCTTGGCTGCGATTTAAACCGGCAACCTCTTGAATAATATACCAATGTACTTACCACTCAGCTAAATAGCAAATCGTTATTGGATACGCAAATAATGAATACACGCTAAACATGATTTATTATGTTTCTTCATGTGCGTAATGCGTTGATATAAGTAATTTAAAATAAACTTTGTTGAGTACAAAAACAAACAAGACACGAAGTTTTTCGGCTTCTTGTCGGAATTCACATGTATACAAGACGAGCAATAAAAAAACGACACCGATAGCACATGAGAGGATAAACACCAACAAAAACAAACTAAATTAAATGATATTTTAAAATGCACGGTATTGATAAATACAATATTCAAGTTAATGACAAATATTATTGAAATTAAAAATTGTATTCAATAACATGGTATCCAAATATGGATCTCAAGTAATTGGGCCTGCTGAAAAGGTCTGAACAAAATATTAAAATTACCAGTGGCATGTATTTGTTATATTTCAAATGAAAGAGTTTGTGCAATAATTTAAATACCTGCTAACAAAGCAGCGGGTAATATTGTATAATATTTTAATATAAATTTTTATTTTTTAGCTGATATAAAAATGATTCCCGAATTGGAATTAATTCGAGTGAATATTCCACTCACGTACCGCTCTAACAAAATAAGTGTAGTCTTCTTAAAGTTATATTTAAATAAAAATTCCCTCCACTCGTTTTGACTTATTTTCGTAATACATAATTCTTTATTTTTTTATTTTTTTGCTATTGGCCTTAATGCATACAATGCTGCATTTTACAAATTCAAAAAGACACTTAAAATTTTCGTTATTTTATCAATGTAAAACCCAAATTTGCATATGCGTTAAATATTATGCGTGTTGTTTGGGCTCATTAGAAAGATTGTGTTAAATTAAACAAAAAAAAATGTATACTAGTCTAAACGACCGTCAATAAAATAAATGTGGGCCGCTAATTATGCCAACATGGCGTGTCGCGTAAATTTAGCTTCAGTGTAAATGAATGACAACCATTATGCGGGTTTTGGCTACTGATTGCTGGACATAACAACTCCCATACGAGAGCAAGCTCCTGCAAATAAAAGAATGTGCCTGTGTTAAAACATAACATAGAGACGCGTAGCTAGATATATGTTTCTACACAAATGGAGGCGAAATTGTGTACGTATATGTGTGTATGTATGCGTATCTGCAAGTATCTGTGTCCATTTATTAAATATATTTTATCAAACTAATTGAATGGAAATATTGTATGTAGCAATGGGCTGCAGTGCCAATGACTACGGGCTTTGGTGTGTTTATATTTAAAATTTTTTTGGTCTTGCCGAGTTGCTCTAAAACACACATGTTGTATTGAATTCATTACATACCGCTTGTCAGTCTGGCTGTCTAACAATAGTGAGTGAGTGTGTGTGTGTGTGTGAATTTGAATTTGTTTGGAAAATTATTTCTATGTTCCATTAAAAAAAATATATATGTGCCGTTAATTATAAAAGTGGTTCAAGTCATGTGCATTTTTGCTTCAAAATATCAAATAAATTTTCGAAAAAGTTCAATAAATATTCAGTTATTATTAAATAAATTTATATAAACCAAGACTAGTATATCTCTAAATTAAAATGCTGCATAATATAAAAACAATTTTTGATTTGTTCAAATATAATCTACTAAATATCTCGACCAGAGCAATATATGACTTATACTACTTTCATAATTAAGGGATTATATATTTTTGCTGTAGTCTACCATTACATCGTCAATGTTTTTGTATATATTATTTTTTTTTATTTAAAATTTATTACAAATTCTGTTTGAACTGGACGGCGTATGTGTGCTGGAGTAGAAATTTTTGCTGGGTAAATGTGCAGATTTGAAATTTATTATAATTCCTAAAGCATATACCTATATGTAAGTTTATGAAGGCATATATATATATAATATGGATCAATTGATCATTAACCAAAATATCTATGAAAAAAAAAATATATTATTAACGAGATATTAAGTGATTATTTATTGACTTTATTTATTTTTCCTAAGTATTATCGCCCTCCAAAGATAGCTTATTTTTTGAAAGAGTTATTTAAGCATAAGTGCATACTGTTGCCAATTGTATACATACCAGTGCTTAATTTTATTTATATTCCTGTAAGTGCACATTTATAAAAAAAACGTTACATAGATTTTAGTTGCTCTGTTTTGTAACTTGTTGACGTTTAATTGTACTGGCTGATTGAGATCAGTGTGTTATTTGAAGCCAGATTTTATATTTTTGTATTGTTTTATAAAAAATTTACTTATACAGGAATAAAAAACCCAGAACCGTTTTCAACAAAACCATGTTATTGAAGAAAATTTTTAATTTCATTAATATTTGACATTAACTTGAATATTGTATATATAAAGTCCTGCTTAAAACCATTTATAAGACATTTCAAGATATGAGAGATTTTTCAAATGCTTTACTGCCACGAAATATTCTAAAACAAACGTAAAATAACACTGTTGGCAAGACATTTGTTTCAGTTGTTTGTCTTGCCAACAGAGTTGTTTAGCGTTTGTTTTAGAATATTTCGCTGTATTAAGGCATTTGAAAAATCTATCATGTCTTGAAAGGTCTTATAAACGGTCTTGTACAGGCCACTTGTGTATACCAATACCGTGCATTTTAAAGTATCATTAAATTTAATTCATTTTTGTTGAAGTTTACCTTGCTTGTTGATTGACTCAACGCGATCATGTTGTTTATTTTGATTGCTCGACTTATATACGTGTGAATTCCGATAAGAAACCGAAAAATGTCGTGGCTTGTTTTTTTAATCAACAAAGTTATTTTTAAATTATGTATATCAATGCTATGCAATGCGCATTGCACGTGTACAAGAAACATAAGAAATTATGTTTTGCGTGCATTCATTATTTGCGTATCCAATAACAATTTGCTGTCTAACTTAGTGTTAAGTACGTTAGTCTATTAGTCAAGAGATTGCCGGTTCGACTCATCCAATGTAACAATTATCAATGATAGTTATCAAATAAAATTTGAGTCAACAACTTTTTTCTTTGATTCATTAAATTTCTTTATTGACTTTATTTTCAATAAACGTGAATACAATTTTATTTATTAATAATGAAAAAATCGTCTTCACAAAAAATTCAAATGATTTTTTTATTGAATCAACGACTTTTGTATTCAAACATCAAAATCATTTTTTTCTGTGTATCAAATTGTAAAAGATAATATTTCTCCATTATTGGCAGTTAAGCTGTCATTTCGATGGTCTCAAGTAGAAAGGCCCTAACTCTATTTTTTACGAAATTGGGTTTTTCAGTGATTCGAATACATTTCATACAAAAACATCCCGTCACAAGAATTTATTGCAATAGCGTAAAAAATAACGATTTTACAAGCGGTTTTACATTTAGAAAAACCAGTTTCTATAATATTTTTGCCTTAACAATTACAATTGTTTGAGTTAGGGCCTTTCTAATTGAGACCAAAGATTTGGTAATTTTGAGTTTAAGGTCAGAATAGATGCATGAAAAATAATGTTTGTTGCCAAATGTCTACAACATGCGTTTGTGATACAACTAACGTAAGGCGTTCTTAATTGGGTTTTTATTTTTATTTAATTAACTATTTGCTTTGGTTTAAAGAATTGCTTAGTGGTAAAAAGACAGGAATATAGAATATTTTATTTTTTATAGAAGATCGCTGTAATTCTAAGTACCAAATTATTCAGAATAAGATTTATTGAAAGAATTATAAGACATAACCCAGTTAAAACAATTGAAAGTAATTATTCAGGAAATAATTTTTTTGTTACTTGCAAATAATCGATAAGTTTGTATTTTTGAATTTGCAGGAATCGATTATTAACAACAGTCAGATGAAGAAGGAAAATAAGTAATTTCAATTATGAATAATTAGTAATCATTTGTAGCTCCAGCAAATACTTACGATATTTCAACAGATTTTAAACATCTAAATTATTTCAGTACCAAATGCATATTGTTGCCAAAATTCTGCATATTTTTTTTGTCAAATTAATACCCAAAACTATTTTTTAGATTTTTAAAATCGACTTATTACATAATCTGCACTAAATTTCCATCGCAAAAAAAAAGGTTCCATCAAAAATAAAACATCGATAGTTATTGAGATTTTTTTCGATTAAAAATGTTATCAAATTTTGTGTTAGTAGTTCGCTTGTTTTATATACTCCCTAAGTAATTTAATGACTACTATTTTGAAAAAAAAGTTCCATCAAAAATAAAAAATCGGTAATAGCTTACAAATTTTATTTAGAGTGATTTTGTGACAACAATTTTATAAATTACAGAGCCTGCCACTAATTCATATCCCTTATATTGATGTAAATATGTACTTTTTATCGACATGAGTTTATTACTCATGTTGCAATAAAAGTTGTTATAAAATTTATAATATAAATCCAACAGCAAAAAAAAAAAAAGAAAATCACATACTTTGTGTGTGTAAATTTTTTTTTTGCATAAGCTCATATGCTTGCTTGTATTGTTTGTATATAATAATTAGGCTTAATTAATAGACCATTCGAAAATTATTAATTAGTTTTTATAGGCGCGCGCGGTACCAGTTTAAATGGTGAATATTGATTTTGTGGCTGCTTTATTAATGCTATTGGCTTAAACATTTTCTACCTCCTTTAATTATGTGGCTTTATTACCAACAACAACAACAACAACAATAACAACTGCAACAAAGTGTTACAAATAAAAAGTTTTTTTCCATGTAAACGGGTGTGATTATATGTAATTACATACATTGTTTACATGTGTGTGTGTGTGTGTGTGCGTTTGTGAAAGTGCGTGAGCAAATGTGTAAATGTTTGGAATTTTGATCACTTCAGCGTTCAGCCAGAGTTTGTTAAATACAAATTGTGATTTTTTGTTTGTTTGTTAATTCTCTGTATATACATATGTATGTATATATCGTTAACCTAATACGAAAAGACCCTAACTCATGTTTTTCATAGTTTACAGGAGGAGGAAAAAACTAAATAAAAAAGATGCAATATTGATACAAAATATTTTTAAACGCAATTTTTATTAAAAACACTTTACAAATTTTTTGTTATATTAGTTTTATTAATTTTTTTTAATTTAGCTTAGTAATGGTCTATCGAAATGTGTAAAAATATCGATTTCGAAAAATTATGAGTTGGGGCCTTTTCGTATTAAGTCAACGATATGTATATAAAACATATTTGTAAAATTTATATTTTCAATACAAAATTATTGTTTTTTTTGTGAATAGTGCAAGTTTATGCGTTTGTATGTCTGTCACTTAAAATTGTGAAATTAATAAAATATTTGTTTGTTTTTGTACATATTTTTTTATACAGCCAGTAATTAAGTCGTGTGGGTTTAGCTTAATAAAATATTTAAATAAATAATAAATAGCAATTTTGATTTTATATTTTTATATAGTAGTATATGCAACTTATTTGTGAAAAAATACAAACATATGTACATACATACATATGTATATATCCATGCACATCCCTCCTCGTACATATAATAGAAGTTATGTGAGAATAAGTTTTGTTTTGAAGTTTTTGAAAATTATTTTGAAAATTAGTGGAAGCACATTTTTTTAATATTTTAAACGTGTTATTTACTATTATTACAATAGTTGAGATATTAAGAATACAAATTAAAAAAAATTTTATCGACAATATTTATCTCATCAATTGATATCCTAAAAAAAGAGGCAGGAACATGAAAAACTTGAAGTAAATTAATAAATATTTTCCTAGTCTATTTCAAGACTGTCCAGTTCTCTAAAGTCTTGCAAAATATGTATCTTAAAAACGTAGCAAAATGTTCAGGATTATGAAAGTTAACCTGCGTTTTATGGATTACCCTGATCTTGCTCTGATGGAGTCAACTATTGTGTGCAAAATGGAGACTATTATTTCTTAAATCCATTTAAAGATAATTTCCCATCAATTCTTATGAATAAACACCGTTTAAATCTATTCAATATTTTTTTAATATTAATATATAGTATATCGTCACCTTAAGTGCAAACGGACGTAACTATACAAAAATTCGAAAAAGAGTTTTTGATTGTTTATGGTTCACTTTATCAAACTATATGTTCACGAAAATATTTAGAATTCTGCGATCAAAAATGATGACTTTATTAAAAAAATGGACGTAATTACTATTACATCAATTTTTTATTGCAAGGAACGTAACTAACATAAAATCTCAAATATATATAAAAATTAAATAAATGGTTAAAAACATATAAGTATCCATACTTCAAGTAAATTTCGAAGAAAATTTTCATAAAATATAAAAGTATAGTTACGTCCGTTTGCACTTAATTAAGCTGACGATATATAAAACCATTGTATTTTATCAATGCAGAAATATAATCAGGAACATGTTCTTAGGAATATTTAGGATGATTTTATTTAAAAATATTTTTGAGTGTTTGGTTTTGAATTCTTCCAATAATTTCCCCTAAAAATGGTTGTTGTCTTTGATAATTGATAATTAATATGTTATTCATTTTTTTATGTTTTTTGTTTTGGAAAACAAAAATTTATTTTTCAACATAATCTCCTTTTATTCAATACACTTACTCCAACGTTTCTCCAGCTTTTGTATCCTTTCCAAAAAATAGAATTTTTCGAGGTCCTTAAAATAGGCAATAATTTCGTTGTTGGAGCTAAATATCTTTTCACTGAGCCAATTTTTTAGGTTTAGAAATAGGAAGTAGTCACAAGAGGGTAAATTTGGAGCATATTGTAGATGGGGTGCCATATGCCATTGAGACTGCGAACTTAAGCACTCGTGCATAATCTCGATGAAAAAGATTTTTTTCTTGGCCATATGGGGTCGTTTTCTTTCTAAATTCTCATTAAATCGGTCTAATAAGTTGAAAGTAATCGATGTGGATTATTCCGCGAGCATCATAAAAAACTGTTGCCACTACCTTATTGGCCGACAAACTCACTTTCTCTTCCTTTGGAGCAGGTTTAGGCTGCTGCTTGGCCTCCTGTTTCATCCATAGTTACAAAACGCCGCAAAAACTCATTCGGATTGCGGTTAAACAACTCCAAAAAATCCTTTGAAGTTGTCACACGTTTACGTTTATAGTCAATTGAGAGCAAACGGTGCAACCATCTTGCAGACAAATTTCTTAAACCCAGCTAATAAATTAAAATCGAAACTAAACTGCCATATGAAATGAATATGGCATCAACAATCTCACGCACTTTTACTCTTCGATCGGCCTACACCATATGGTGTATATTTTCGACTTTTTCGGCTGTGCTGACCTCAACTTGCCGTTCAGAACATTCAGCGTCATTTGTAAAGTCAGTAAACCACTTTTTTTTACCATTGAAATCGATGGTGCAGAGTCTTTGTAGTATTGTCGAGCTTTTTCTTAGTTTGATTGGTGGTTTTTTTCCGCCAAAAATATTCGGCCCTGTTCTGTAAACCGAATCCGAGTAAATTTCTCGTGCTTAAGATCATACACGAATTTTTTTTCCAGATATGATATTTAGAAATCTATTTAACAAAAAATTTAACAAAATCTAAAAATATATCTCTATTGTTGGATAAAGTTTCTAAAATCGTGCTCTTTCAAATCGATCGACTTAGAGAACAGGGGCTAATATTTAATGAGCCCATGAAATTCACTTTTTTCCATTTTCTTCTCAAAAAGCGAGGTAGTGTGCTGCCAAACACAAACTAAATGACACAGCTTGTTCAAATGTAGACAGGAGTCAAGTGACAGTTGCCTCTTGAAAAGAACCGTGTTGCCATTTCAATCAACAAGCGGGGAATTAAAAAAGACACTGACTTAATGATCCACCCTCGAACAAAAATTTTTCTAGTGCCTGTGCCAATATAGAGACGTGATTTGAGTAATTAATAAAATAAAATGATTGCAAAAATGACTTATGTTGTTAACACAATGATACAATATCATCAAAAAAAATGATATGTTACGTGCCAGTAATAAAAAACTGTCATTATATACATGATACAAAAATGTTGTTAATTCAATGAAATTGTTCGTTAAAAAAATGTAAGACTAAAGTCACTTCATTTTGTATAAACTGAAAAAGTTTCATTACAATGAATACATTTTTTATTTCAAATATGAAAATGTACGCTGCTGAGTAAAAAAAACATGTCTTTACATGAATGAAAATTTCAGTTTCATATATACAGTTTTTTTCAGCTAATGAAACAATTTTCATAATGCGAATGAAGCGTTGCATTAGTTGGCAAATAATGATAAAATCATAAATATAATGACAAAAATCATTGCATTTACGAAGGTTTTTCTATCAGTGAAACATACTTTTGATGGTGTAGGGCTTTAGAGATTAATATTTTACAAATATTTGTAAAATATTAATCTCTAAAGCCCTACCCTATCTAACACTTCAGTAACAGTGGGGTAATGAATCCATTAAAAAAAATAGCCAGAAATATTTTACTATCAACCAAATTTTTTAAATTTCTTAAGATACCAAAATTTAAAACCAAAACTAAATATTTGTTTTATATATTATTTTCAACTTAAAACTTTTGTATCCTAGTGCACATGCATAGTAAAAATCATACAGCCAATTCATTTAACTGCTGACAGAAATAAAAGGCTGCCACCAACATGCAGCATCACTGGCAACAACAAAAACATTTAATTTATTAAATTTATACCACTGATGCTTATGACATTAATTTAATGCCTTTTTCCAGAAAATGCATAATTCAATTTATTATTATTCTGTGTTTGGTAGCGCAGGAAAAAAATACATTAAAATTAAAAAAAAACACATCGCAAAAATGTACATTTATGAACGAGAATCATAAAATTGTGAATACAACTAAAAGGTAATTTATTTATGAATAAATTATTTATTATAGGAAAAAAATATTTATATGCATAATAATAATAATTAAAAAAATTTTATTAAAAAACCCACTGCAAAAGTTTTAAATAAATGAAATTTTTTTTAAATAATTTTTATTTGTTAAGTGAACAAAATTGAGTTGTTTGCCCACAATATTAACAGAAGGCCCCACAATTTTAAAGCATTTGTTGCAGTTGGAATTTCAGTAGGCAAGCAGTGATTAATAAATTATGTTTTGTCGAGAATTTTGTTAAAGCAAATGTCTATGAAAAAATAATACATTTGAATTATTATAGGGAAATAAGTGCAACTGCGCTCAGAAAAAAATACCAATGTAAAATCACCATGCAAAAAGGTTGATACAAACTTCATTCAAATCACTTTAAATTTAGAAGAAATAATATGCTGTTTGAGTGGCTTTGTTCGTAGCTGCAATACAGGTTGTTTTTGTATTGTTGTTGTTGTTTTTTTTTTTTATATTTGTAAACAGCCGACAAACTGCTAGCTGGCTGGTAGGCAGTCTAATAGTCTTGCAGTCAGAGGATCACAGGTTCGAATCCTGGAGTCAAGTCAAAGTATTTTGTATTTTTTTTAATTAAAACTTTTCAAGTCAAAGCATTTTGTGTTTTTTTAACTAAAACCATAACTTTTTAAATAAATTGTATATTAAATGATAAGAATTAATTTAATTCAAGATTGCACATATTTAGTGTGTATCTTCAGAATATTTAAAGTTATTGTGGCTGCAGGGTTAAGCACGCTGACTACCACGCGATGATTTCCGAGTTCAAATCTTGGCTGGGGATGTTAATACAAAAAATTTTCTGATGTCTATGTCAAGCACACGTAAGTTAAATAACTAATAAAATACAATTACTACATTAAATTGAATTCATATTGTTCTAGCTTGAAATAATTTTAATTCAACATGATTCTTCATTTTGATTTTAACAGTACGTAAATGTTAAATCTGCGTGAAATAAAGTTATTTCAAAAGGAAAAATTTTCTTCAACAAATATTACAAATCATGTTAAATTAACATGAAACACATATAGTCGTCTTAGAGTTTAAACCTGCCAAATCTACTTTTTGTTAGATATGACATTATAATACCGTTCGAAAGAGAAAAATGCTAAAATATTTATTTTAATTTGAAGCTCTAGATGTCGAAAAAACTTAATGTATTATTATATTAATTTCTTAAGCTTTGTATAGAAACCGTTAACAGTATTTTGTCTCTCCTGTAAAATTAAAAAAAAAAGTGAGTTAGCAGCTTTACACTCTAACCCGACGATATATAAAGAAGCGAAATCATTGCCGAAATAGATTAGATTAAGCTTGTTTAAGTAGATTTTAAGTTGAATTTTTTCTGTGTGTAAGTGTTTCATTTAAAATTATCTTAATTGTGATTAATTATAAACTCCATGCGGCCATAAAATAAGTACTGCCCAGAAATTTATAATGTGAACTGCTATTGTGATTGACTCAAAGAATAAATTTAAAAAAATTTCTCAAATAAACAGCTGTCGTTATAGAAACAGGAATTAACACTTTGTAAATGTATTCTTTAATTTAAAAATAATTTTTTTTTGTGATATTCAAGCCAATAGCAAATGGTTTAAAATATTTTCATGTAAGCGTGTGAAAATTTAAAATATATATATATATAAATTAAATGTAACAAAAAAAAATCCAACCGACAAACTAATCGTTTTTGTGTGGATTTCTATGCGGCTTTTATAAGGTTCGATTTTGTGGTGTCTGACAGTGGTATTATTTTATTTTTTTTGCAGCGGTTTTTTTTACCAGATTTAAATTATTTTTGTTAAAAAAAAACACAAAATTCATACTTTATTCTATTATTAAAAAAATCCATTTTGTTTGTTTATATAAACAACAAACCAAAACAACTCTTCATAAAAAAACACAATTTACCTAAAATTAAGTGTATTCTTAAAAAAAAATTTTTAAATATATAAAAAGGTTTTATGTTCAATGGCAGCTTATTTATAAAAATAAAATATTTATGCTACATTTAATTAATATTAAGTAGTTTTTATTTTTTAAGCAAAATAAAATTTATACTTACTTTGACAGTTGCCAATTGGTGGCATACGAAAACCGGACAGCGGATCCGTTGAAAAGTGAAAAGGTCTTTGGCCAAAAGCGAAATGAAATTGTTGCTGTTGTCCTAAAATTGATAACACTGAATGTTTTGAATGTTTTTTATTAATCCGCTCTTAATTAAGGTTCTTTGTGTGTGTTTGTGTGTTAATATGTTTATAAGAGTGTAAGTGAAAAGTTCTGTGTCTGTGTGGTTTCCTTCTATATATTATATACCGAGTTTTTTTATAGCCTTTAGACAAACTAATAGGATGATTAAAAAAAAATGTCGTTTCTAAACGTTTCAAATTTGTATGAAAAAAATAACGAAAATTCGTTCCAAAAAATATTTTTTCTAAACATTTCTTTAATAAATAATTACAAAATTTCTTTAATAAATTCTATATTTTTGAGCATACTTCAATAAAAAGGGTAGATGGACTTTTTTTAATTAAATCATAATAAAGGGTCCGCCATCTAACGTTTTTTTTAACTGTGCAGCTAAAAAAATTATATATGGTCCATATATTTTTAATATATGAATGTATATAACTATATATGAATATGTATGAATTTATGTATGGAAATATACTAACTAATAATAATAACTAATATATGGAGTAATAAATTAAATGTATTATAACATACGAGCTAATATATGAAAATTTAATTATGAAGCTCCCCAGCTAAAAAAATATGTATGGCGCATATATGATATCCCGTAAATGGTTCGGATCCGGAAAATGAGGGTATATGGGCATATATGATTATATATATTCATACATTTTCATAAATATGTGTATGTGTAAATTCCCTCCACAGTATGCAAAGTTTATATTGATACACTCTTGATTCACAAAAGCGCACTGCTGTGCAATAAATCAAATTTTTCTTAGACTTGATGGAGAGAGTTTGTATTTAATGAAACATTTGTTTGGACAAATAATTCAAAACGAACTAAAAGTCATATATGGATCCATATATAAATATAAGATTTTATATATGGAGCCATATAAAAATGTATGCATACATGATATCTCACACAAAATCGTTTTTGCAGTCAAAATAGCTTGAAATTTTAAAAGTGGTGAATTGGAAATAAATTAGAAAATACATACGGTATGCAAAGTTTATATACCCTCAACGTTTGAAAAAGAAAAACTTTTGTTAGAAAAAAACCATTCTTATATGATTTTATACACTGTGGCCCCATTTAATATATCAAATAGTCAAAAGGATAATGCAGTCATTAATTTTATAGAAAATAACAAAATTCTCTGGATAAAAAACAAAGTTCAAATTACTGTATTGAAAACTTTTGTTAGAGGGATTAGTTTTTCTTTTATAATTAATTACATTAGTTTTTAATCTGATTTCTTAAGCTAAATGTTATGTACGAATATGATTTATGTGTTTTTTTAAATAACTGATTCACCTCTTGATGAATGAAATGACTTTCAGTTTGTTTTGAATTATTTGTCCAAACAAATGTTTCATTAAATACAAAAACCTCTCTCTCAAGTCTAAAAAAAATTAATTTTAGTAATTTAATATATTGCACCACACTGCTGTGAATTTGTGAATCAAGAGTGTATGAATATGAACTCTGCATACTGTGGAGGAAATTAACACATACATGTTTGCAAATATAATCATATATGCCCATATACCCTCATTTTTCGGATCCGAACCATATATGGGATATCATATATGCGCCATACATACTTTTTTAGCTGGGTAGTGCTTATTTCGTGAATGGTAAACACTTAGCTCATGCCTGATTTGACAGATAATTAGTTTTATTCTTCCACTGAACGAGCCAAATGACCATCCAATGCGTTTTCGCTTCGCTAAGTGGGCCTGCGATCGACTTACAGAAGATGCCGATTCTGCCAAAAAAAATCATCTTTTCAGATGAAGCTCATTTTGATCTTGGCGGGTATGTAAACAAAGCAAAATTGACGCATTTGGGGCACAAAAAACCCGCACGCATACATTGAAGAGCCAACGTACCCAAAACGAGTCACTGTTTGGTCCGGATTTTGGTCCAGAGGCATAATTTCGAAAATGAGCAGGGAGTGGCCGTTACAGTCAATGGCGATCGTTATCGGGCCATGTTGAACGAATTTTTGTTCAGAAAAATTTAAGAAGAGGATATTGGCAACATTTGATTTCAACAGGATGGCGCTACGTGCCACACAGCCGAAGCTTCAGTAGTTTTTTTTATAGCATTTTCAAAAAAAAAAGTTATCTGGTGGAACCTTTATATCAAAGGGACGATTTTGTACTTTTTGTAAGTTACGCCCTTTTGGTATATATATGACGATATACTATTTTGTTACGCCTGAAAATTTCAATATATATAATTCTTATATTAATTATGCAAAAAAAATATTTTCAAACATTTCCAGACTCGTGTCTTTAAACTTTGCACGCCACAGCAAATAGAAAAAAAATCAATCGATAACATTCTCAATGTTTTCTTTCCTTTGCTTTGAAAAGTTAACATATGAATTCATGTTCATGTGTGTGAATAAATGTTTCTTCATTAAAATATGATAACCCTTTTTTATATTTATGCAACAATGAAAAACTTCGAAAGTTGTGGAATATTAAAACTTAAAGCAGTCTTCTTTCTACTCTCCTCATTAGTTGAACTCTCTATAAAAGCAGAAACTACTTAAGTTTAGAGACAAAAAAGAGTAAAAGCAGATTTTATAATAAAAAGCTTTATGTGTGTGTGTGTGTTCATGTACATAAATGAGATAAATCATTTTGTGGAATAAGTAAAATGAATAAAACAATTGTGTTTTATTGTAACTTAAGGACAAGGACACGCACGCCCAGGAGCAGGGGAAAAGTTAGAAGTATGAAAGGATTATACTGTTTTATTTAAAAGTAAATACAAATGTCTATGTGAGTATGTATGCATAAGTAAATGAAACTGAACTTTTTCCTTTGACTATCTATACCTAGCCATAGTTTATTTTTTTGCTTTTTTGTTTCATTTAGTACAAAAGAAATCCAGGCTTAACATATGCAAAATGTAATATATTTGCATGTTTATAAATATTTCACATAACAAAATGGCCTTCTGAGTCCATGCAATGAAAGATTTTTCTTCTGCAACTATATATTACCATTTCCAAAGCAGCTGTAGCTAGTTGTTATGCACACATATATATTTCTGTATTGCTGCATTGCAAACTTTCATTTTAACCCTTTTTATTGTAATGTTATTTAGCATTAATGAATATTCTTAAAAGATGAATTGTTTTTTATATGTATGAAATATTTAGAATGACGACGAGCACCAATAACCAAACTAAAGCAAGAACGAAACAATAACAATTTCCCTTTGCATAGAAATGGTCATAAACTATCTCTATAAGTTAAAAGTAGCAGGACTCATAAGGGGAAGGAAGGCTACATAATAGATATGGAAATATAAAAAGAAAGCAAAGAAGTTAGGTGATAAATAAGAAGAAAATTTCCTAAACCAATTATAATTAATAAAAAGGATTTGAGGATATTTTAAAATTTCACAGACTTTTTTTAAATAAAACTAACAGCTCTTGCACCAGACAATACAGATCATTCCTGAAGCAATTATAGTCACTACGTATGCTTTTTGTGATCAGAAACAGCAGTTGTTCACAGCCGCCATTTATACTCCAAGGGAAGACTTCACCAATCGCTGGATACAGCGTCAGTCCTTTCGCGGAGTTCGGGCGATACTAGAGACCTGCGCAAACAGTCTCAAAATGTAAATAAGTCTTGTTTTTTAAATGTATTCTTGTGGCATGTATCATACTAAACCAATAATAAATGATGGTGGCGTTGGCTGAAGTAGTTAGCACGTTGGCTACAAAACCGAGGATCCTGCGTTCAATCCCTGTATCCGACAGTCACTAAATAACAACACCACGCATTTTTCTTATATGCATTAGTGTCCCCTCTGTATCAGTTGTTGTAGAAAAGTTCAAGTGTAGAAGGCATAGTCACTGGTCACTGAACTATACCGACTTCAGCAGATGCTAATCCTAATGTAATATCAGAGCGCCCTCCTTCCTCGGTATTGTGTAGCAGAATCATCGGCGATGTAAAATGACCAATAAAAAAATGTCTACTAAACAAAGCTTCAAAAAACACGCCTCATTTGACACCAGATGGCGCTACAACACTGCATGATTTAATAAAAAAGGGTGCAAAAAGCAGAGTTGTAAGAAAATTAAGATTTCTTCTATTACTTCCTTCACCACCTGTCTTCTATCACTATCTCTTTTTTAAAGAATGTAACACCTAGTAATGGTAGTAAGCATTAATTGCCTGAGTATTATACTTCTCTTATAAAAAAAATAATAAATGCTGTCGTATTATAAGCGAAGTACGATGGATGTATTAGTGTACGTGTATATGAGTTTTAAGAAGCGATGTCGCCAAGACTTCTTGTTCATAACAAACCACCAACAGAAGTAGTGTTGATGCGTGCATGCTTGTTATTTTGCATATTGCGCACTTGAGTGCGTGTATGTGTAAGATGTAGATGGTAAGCTATTTTGTGTTTAACGGAGGATTTTTAAAGCAAGCGCTCACAATTAATGTCAATGCGTTTGTATGTGAGCAGAAAAATAAAAGAGCATACACACAACTTATTTAGGTATGTATGTATGTACAAGCATGACGTTTGTATACGCGCCTATGCGTAAAAAAAGCACAAGCATCACAAATTATGTTTAGCGTTTGTTTTAGAATATTTTTCTGTAGTAAGACATTGGAAAAATTCCTCATGTCTTAAAAGTTCTTGTAAAAGGTATCGTGCAGGTCTTTAATCGATACCCTTCACAGCAAACTTCCAACACCTACTTGCCATAGTAAGTATGATCTAGTATGATAGAAGAACTATGCTTGCACACCGTCCTCCATTAAGTCCAGAGGCAGATCAGCAGTTGGGCCAGTAGTACCCGAAATGCCAATACTAAGAAATTTTGTGCGATTAAGAATAAATAATTAGAAGGCTTGTGAGACTTAAAATTTCTTAATTTTAATTATTAAAAAAATTTCCTTAAAACTAAAATTTATATAAATACTCATGATTCGTTATGGGCAACAAATTTTTGAAAAGTATTTTATATTAATTCTTATTTATTATTCTACAAATTTTCGTTTCAATCACAGCTTTTATATAAATTTCACTCCTTTTCCTAAACATACTTCCCCTTTTGTATGTAGTAAAATTTATTTTTTTTTTCATTTAAATGCGAATTGTATTGTGTGTAAATTTATCACAAAATCTAATGAATTGTCTTGCATTTTAGGACATTTAACTAAAATTAAATCTTATTTTCCCTTGTATTTTTTCTAAAGATTTATGAGTTTTGCTGTTTGTTTTTATTGTCTGTATGTGAGTGAAATGGTGAATTGGTATGAATTGTTTATTGTTTCATTTCCTTCATTTGTTTTATAAGTGTAATTTTATTCAGTTGTAATTAAACATTTTCATTTTAAATATTATGAACTACTTACTGGTTTTGGAGCGCGGTTCCCGGGGCCCATCAACGGTTACTTTTATGGCCTTGTTGTAGGTGGCAATGTGAGGCGGATTTGTTGAAACTGTGATTGTCAATGTAAAGCTTTTCCCTAAAATATAATAAAAAAACAGGAAATTATGTTAATAAAACTTGTTGGTATAAAAGAAATCAAAACATTAGAAAAGTCAAATTATTTACAAATAGGCATACGCGAAGTATAATTTGAGTATTTATAGAAGGAACGGGCTTAAAAATTGTTGGGTGGATAGAGTTTGTAAATAACAAAGTAAAAAAAAGTCGAAGAATACACTTTTTTCCAAAAACATGATTAAAAACTTAAAATATATTTAACAAATATATTTAACAAAAACACTTGGAATATTTTTTTCTGTACACCTACCCAGCAAAAAAAGACACCCCAAAAAAGTCATGAAAACGTAGAGCTTGCGATCTGGAAGTAGTGAAAATTTCGATCCGTTCTAATGATTTTTACATGCAAGAAGTTCTCTTTTTCGATGCCTGGTCATAGCGATATTAAGAATAATTTCTTTTTTGTGTTCTATGATAATATTTTCATCTAGAAAAAATGATAAATAGTTACCTATTTTAACAATTCCTTTCTTTTTATACGAATTTAAATCCGAAACAGTGTTTTCATGTAAATTTAAGCAAACAAATTTTAAATTTTAGACTAAAATTAGTTCATAAATTTCTTTAAAAAATATAAATTGTTTATCTAATTTTTCGACCTTTTTTATATGTTCAATGAAACTATTTTTTTAAGATTTCGGTCAGTAAAGTATATTAAAAAGATATTTTCATTTAAAAAAATATTTTTTTATAATGCTGGTGAGTATTTTCTAACACTATGGATGATTTTTGAATGACTTAAATAAGATTCTACATGGTTTTTTGCTTACTCTCGGCAAATTAAAAATATCGAATTTTTGGATGCAATGAAAATGTAGAATGACATCCATTTTTGTTACTGGGTAGAAACGAAAATTTCACAGAAAAAAATTCATTCAATTTGGATTACACTGTCCATTACAAAAAGATTAAAAATAAATAACAATGTCCTGCCAACTGATTAGAAAAAGATATACGTGCATGGGCATTTTAAAAGTTTTCATCTGAAACTAATTTACGGCTTATCTAAAGTTGCAACCTTGTGTAGTAAAAAATTTAGAAAAACGTGTGATACTCGTATTTAGGATTTTGGTATATAGTGTGTATAGACATTTATTCAGAACATTACAAGCAATATTTTGTTGATATAAATTTGTACATTAAGAGTCTAACTCTAATGAAAATGGGTTTTTTTTACAATATTTTCGAAAAAATTAAAAATCACCTTTAAATCAGGGAGGAACGCAGTTGAAATATTCTGCAAAAATATTTGATTGAAGAGTTCTAAATATATATATTTTTTTAAACTTATTAGATCGAAAATCTTGCTAAGTTTTTATTACAAAAAATATCGTATATTGACTTAAAATAAGCAAAAAAAAAATATTGCTGTAACTTTCTTAAAAATCTCATTAATAAACTAAAATGTCGTATGCGGTTTTTTTTATACAACGTGCCAAATTCTCAAGCAAACAAACTGTTTGCCTCTTATTCCCGATAAGGGCCATTATCTCAATTTTAGCTTAAATCGCCTTATACAATTTTTTCGTTTTGCAATTTAATTTTAGTAACTGCGTATAGTCATTATTCTAGCGCAAAATTTTTCTCTCAAGCAACTATGACTTAAACCAATCTCAACATACAAGACAAAAAATACGCATGACACTCGGGATATTTATTCATCATTCCACCACCATATGCACACATTTGTATATATAAATTAGAATGGAAAATATGTAGGCGTGTGTTTGTGTGACTGTTTAAAAACACGATTTATACGTGTGTAAATAAATATCCCGGTATGTAAGCATGTGTAGCCGGTTAATAGTCAGAATATTTTTTACTCAAAATTGTGATTGTACCTCATACAATATATAATATTTAGTTGTTGTCGTTTGTGCTGTGTAATTTCAAAAATGTGTATAAACATAGCTGTTGGATGTTTATAGTTGTACGTAGTATATGGTTTAAAATTAATGCATTTTTAAATTTTAGCTGTACGCTTTTATAGTTATTTGAAAGTCAATGCTCAGAGAGTATTAAAAACTATATTTTCGCCATTTTCTGATATAAAATAATCATCTGAAGAAAATATTACCAGATTTTCATAGATCAAATCAGGTAACCAGCGCAAAAGTAGTGTAATCCACATTCGATTTTTGGTTGCCTTTTTGGTGATAAATACATAATTTACGTTACCAACTATCAAACAAAATTAGAGTAAACCACATTTTGGTATTTTAAAGAAAATTGAGCTAAAAACTCGTTTTTGCTCGAATCTCTTAAATTTAGAAAATGATCTTGGTCAAGCAGGCCTACAACCCTCAAAAGTACAAAACGTAGTTTCAAAATTACTTTTCCCTTATCATCTGGAGTTATTTAAATCCTTTTTATGTTTTGTTTTTTGTTTATCTCTAAAAGTTCTTTTCTTAAACTTTTTCACCAAACTTCAGCTTTTGTATTAAAAATTTAAAAACAAGAGCTAAACATTAAACGGAATGTAGCAAAAATAACCAAATCAAACAGCAGCAAAATAAAAGAGAGAGAAAAAAACTGCAACCAATCCACACTTAATGATGCACAAAAATGTTTGTGGCCTTTGTGATGATAATTGTTAAAGGATTCCCATTTCCGTGTATCGCTCCAGCAGCATAAAAGCATAAAATACACAAATAGTTCAGCCTTAGCAGAGTATAGTTAATTGCTCTATATACGACAATACCCTGAGGAAAACTAACGTAATAGATAACCAGCACAGAATATTTCATTGAATCTGTCTGTTTGTTTGTTTGTTTATTTTGCACATGAAATCCAACATTGCATTGCAACTAGGAAAGCAAAAATAAAATTTGAATTGATTTCTGTTATTCTAAACAAACAAAATATTTTCCTTTACTATTTTAAATTCGAGGCCATCACCATCATCAAACTCTAATCATACAATGGCAAAAAGGAAAGAGAAAAATCCTGTATTTTTTTTGCTCGCTAAACAATTGAATTGATTGTATGCCTAAAACTATACACTTGTTTTTCGACTACACATACAATAAACGCGATTTAAATGTTGGATCATATTGTTTGTTTGTTTGTGTGCAGTAAAGGAGTAGTAGGAGCAATGAATTCTTGCATTACAAATAAACTGCAAAGCATTTCAGTTGAATCATCACCCCCATTTAATGCGCGTTTATTTGTTTGCCCTTATAGGAGAGTAGAACAGAGTGCATGTGTGTGTGTATAGAAAAATTGCTTTATTTGAATAAACGCGCTGCTTCGGTTTCACTGCTACCGAATATTCAAACATAAACAATAGTCCAAATAGGAAACCAAAAAATATCTTCGTTTACAATATGAATCAAATAGAGAAAAATCTAACTATTCCATTCAAATTAATCTGCGTTTGTGTTGATTTTTTTATATCTGCAAATGTGTGTCTTTTCATGATTCTGTGTATATCCTTTGGTTGGTTTTGGTCCTCATGACATGGTCATCGTTTGACATCATGTACATACTGACTGTTCTGGCATCATCAGCCGTGGCATGTTTTGTGTGATTTCTACATGGTGACATTTATTGCAAGGCAGTTTTTGCTTCACATTTTAAATATTTTTTAGATTTGTTTTTGCTCAGTTTATTTTGGAGGTGTACAGAAGTTTAAAGGAGTGAATTTGTGAGTTAGTTCGATTAATTGAATAAATCTTGGTACATAAGCATTGTATTCTTCGTAATTGTGTGGAGTAGAAAATATTTGAAACCCTGCTGAGTTACTAGTTTATGGCTTACAAGCCAGTTTTCAATTCAATACTATTACGCTAATATGCCACGAATAGACCTAATACAAATGCTATACATAAAAACAATTTTACACAATTAGAACGATATATGTATACATATATTATTATTTAAGGAATATAATGCACTATAACACATATATACAAGAGGATGTTGCAGTAAACATCCAAGGAATAACAACAACTATAATGTAATACCTTCTTTTTATCAAGAAATATACAAGCACAGAAAGACATAAGCCAATGCAGACGCTATGCCTAAATAACAACAACAACTATAATGTTTCTACATGCCCTTTTGTCAATGAACATTCATACAAACCAACAGAACGAATTGAAAGATGCACAATACAGAGCTAGTGAATATTCTAAGACTTTCTGAATGTTCCTAACATTCTTTTGGAAGCTTTGTGTTAAGTATCAAAAGGGTGATACATTAGCTTAGGAGTTGGTATTGTGTGAAGAACAGTGAAGTGAACATCGTGTTATTCCATCAGTAAATAATTTAACATTTTGTTTTTAAAATCAGTATCTTAATATCAGAGCTGGATAGCCAAAGTTCTTTGATTAGAGATTTGATTAGAATAGTATGTTGGATGACTTTTTATTTAATTGCAAAAAATCTCACGTATGGGTAACGATTATATTTAAATAAATTACGTGGCAATGAGAAAAAAGTGCTTAAGTCGTATTTTACTGTTTTAAAAGAGAGCTGTTTTAAACTTTCAAGTCGATTTTCAGAAATTTACTTCTTTCGCATTTAAATTTGAAAATTCGTTATTCACTTGAATTTTTTTTAGAAAAAAATCTTTCTGCACACTGTAACTAATAATTCAATTTAAAATAATATTAAAGTATAAGCTAAATTAAGCTATTATTCCGCATAATTCGAAAAAAGATAAGCACCAATTTATTGCCCTACAACTTCCTGAAAAATACCACAAATTAATAAAAATTTTTGTCAGAGGTACTTTTGAATATGAAGATTACCGAGGTACCGCTATCACAAAATGTGCTTATCTCGACTTTTTCCTTTTTGCCACAGAATTCATGTGTTTCCACTTGAAACTACTTTGACTCAACATGGTACTTAGGAATATTCCAGAATCAAATTCACTTTGTTTTAGCTTGAAATAACTTTGATTCAACATGATTCCTTCATTTCGATTTTACAGTATTGGAATGTTAAATCAAAATGATAAATAAATATATCTGTGGTTTTTAATTAATAACAACGTATGTTATATATTGCGAGTTTGAGATATACAATTTTTATATATTAAATGCTTTTCAGAAATTTCTCAGAAATGTTCGAAAAATATGAACTCATGTACATTATATTTTGTTAAAACAACAACACAACTTCTAACTATTTTTAAATAAGCTTAAAAAAGAACTTTTCCTGGCTCTACTGAAGAAATGTGATATTTAAACATAAGTTGTAATTAATGAAAACCGCAAATATTTCAAAATTAAACATTTTCTTTGTAGATTACTGTAAATCATCTTGAGTTAATCATGGACCGAAAATATTATTATGCTTGAATCTTTTAAGGAAACAAATAAAGTACATATGGAAAAAAATATTCCTGCAATAAGCAACTTTATACGAAAATAACACCAAAAATCTATTACAAATATAATTTAGCCAATCAGACATTGTAATTAATTAAATTTTTAAACAAAAGTTTATTTAACTTTAATACATTTGTTATTGATTTTTGGTTTTGTTTTCCATTAAAGTTGTTTATAGCACGAAATTTTTTTTCTGTGAAATGAAACATCGGACAACGTGACGATGATATTATTTTAATTCTTTAGAACTAAATGTTGCTAAACTCAAATGATTCTAAAATTTTTATTATTTATTTTTTTTAAGCAGAAATAATTGCAATTATTTGCATCCTAAGAATCAAGAAATCTGACCATAAGTAACCAACGTAAAACACAATAAAAACATAAACAAACAAAATTAATCACAAAACATAAACACAATTGCAATTTTTCGTTTTTAATTTTATTTAAGCAGATATAAATCTAATTTTCTGCTTTTTGTCTTAATGTGCATGAATCGAATATGTAACAAAATCATTGCTGAAAAATTTTAAATTATCCGTGTTTTTGTGCATTTTAATATGCAATTTTTCTGTGTGTACAAAAATAACGTTTTAAAATTTTAAAAGCTAAAGTTCTATAGTTACTTTCTTAAGATGCAAATGGAAAAATATTTATGAAATCGGTTACGATCGAAGAAGAGTCTTACTTTTATGAAACGAAATCAGGGACTGGCATAAAGTTAAAAAGTCAACAACAAAGACCAAGTTGTTCTATTATAATTGCTCCTCCTTAACAGATAAACTGCTTTTAAGCAGTGTTTAAAAAACTGAAATGATTTTCATTTCAGTACTTTCAGCAGTCGACGATTTGAAAGTTTTGAATTTTATTTGCTTTTGGTTAGTATCGCAAGAAAAGCAGAACTAGTCTTTTTTGCTTTTGAAAGTCACAAACAGTCACAGTCGAAGAAACTACGACTCGCTTGCTTTTGCAACTTGTAAACAATAAAAATCAGTTGATTTTTGTATTTACTTATAATTTCATTTACTACCTTTAGGTATGTATGTATATATGTACTATGTTTTTTATTTTAATTATGTAGCATACTTAAAATAAAAACTTTGTTCCTTTTACTATTTCTGTGTTTTTATGGAATAAATAAAAAAATTGCTTATCGTGTCTATGTATGTATGTGTGAATTTATCAAGAAAGAAGGACAAAAAAAATCATAAATGAAGAGTTTTTGCTTCTTTAACTGTAAATGTTTGCGACTTTCAAAAGCAAAGAAACTACTTCTGCTTATACTTGCGGTAGTAGCCAAAAGCAACAGCAAATCAAACTCAAATTTTTTAAATCGTCGGCTTTTGAAAGTACAGCGCAATTATTCATAAATCATCTACTGCTTCTGCTTTGACTGCAACGTTTGCTTATATTCAAGCATAAGCAAAAGTATTAGTTCATTTTAAACAAATGAAAAAAAGTCAAAGCAGCGAAAAGTAAAAATTTTACGACTTTTGCTACTTCGACTTAAGTTTTTTAAACACTGCTTTTAAGTGTCATTATGAAGCACGAAAAATTAACCTTCGTTTTAATAAAACATAAAATGGGTTTAATATGTATTTTATTTAATATTTTTCACGCAAGATTTTCTTAAAATAGATTTTTTCTATACATACGTACATATTTATTTTATGATAATAAACCTAGATATGAGACCTCTAACTTATTGCTTAAAGCACCATGTCTCCACTTCTTTAAGTAACTGACTTTCAAATACCACCATAGATAGATATTCATTTTAACAATTTATTTCAGCATCAGTATAGTTTGTCTTCTCACATTTTTCGCTGTTAAAATAAAAAATGGGTGTTTGCAATTATACAATGATTGAAATTGTGTTGACGACACTGTGTGGCCTCCATTGAGGCTTTGGTTTTGTGGTCTTGCCACATACAAAAAGCAAGCAACAAAATATGCTTATAACTGTTTACAAAAAAAAAATAATGCATTTTTATTAGTCTGGCATTGTTTTAAGTAAAAAAACAAGTTTTAACTTTTTAAGGATTTTTTTTTAGCAAGAAGAGTCAAAAGTAGCCTCTAACTAACAGATATAGCTCCAAGATATGAGTGCATTAAACTGAAATTAAATAACTTCGGACAATTTTTTATAAAAAACAGCTTAACATCAATCAATTGGTGAATAATTTTTTAATCTCAGCATGAATTCTTCTAAAGCAGAATTAATTGAAAAGAGCATGAAATTAATTTAATTACATATATGTATGATTCACTTATTTTCTTTTTTTAACTTTCATTACTCATTTCCTTATCATCATAAATTCCAATATATTGTGACATAAATTGCAAAGATGCTCAACCATTTTAAAAAATGTTTTCAAGGGAGATAAAAAAACTTAGGAAACTTCAAGCTACTGAGATTATAAAAAAAATATTTTCTTTAAGTTTAACCTTTGCTAACACACTACTAATCATAAATTATTAATTTAGTTATTTAGTAAAATATTTTCTGTTAGAAATACATTGAAATTGATTATTTAGGGGGATCCTATGCGTATTTCCCTGATACTACTGCAGATGATTTGATGATGATCGAATATTTACCCAAAAATTTCTTAGAACAAATAGAAATATTATGTTAAACTTCCATTTAAACATACAAGAAGTTTAACTTATATCAAAGTCTTTTCTTATTGAGCGTAGAATTCAACATAAAGATATTTTTTATACATTTTGTTTTTTTTTAGTGAATTAAATTTATACCTTAAATAAAGTGTTAACAACCCTTTTTGCCATTCTCAAAATAATAAAGAAAATTTCTAGACAAGTGTTTTAATTAAGAGAAAAAAAGCAAGCAATTCTTTATTCAAAAGGGAATAAATAAAGATTTATTGTGTCCTCAAAAGCTAACAAAAGACTCACACACATAAAAATGTCTAACGACACACATGTAATTCTATGGTAAACGTATGTAAATGATTAGCGTTTATTTTTTATTTTTTGAATATAATTTCTTTAGTTAAATAGAAAAACAAAACAAAGACAGCTAAATTTCCAAGGTAATCTCAATTTGAATTTTAATTAAAACACTTGTGTGCTGAGACAGTGACAAAAGCAAACAAACAAAACAAAAAATGTATGCAAAGAAAACAAGTTAATTAAATTTTAAATACAGTATAATTCAAACAAAAAACTAAAGCTTCTTTTTTTTTGTTCAGCAAGAAACTCTCAAACAGTTATAAATCTTTTCATCAGCTTAAATATTTGATACTCTTTTTCTTTTTGTTGAAAGAATAACCGCTGAATAAATATTTGCTTTAGCAAATTTTTCTTGTAAAGTAAACTTTTATTTTTTGCTTCTTTTAAAAAATATTTTAGAGGGAGTTAGTTGGTTATAAGGAGGTTTTAATTTCCTTAAACATTTTTAGGTCTCTTTTGTACCTTTTTAACTTTTGGAATTTTTTTTTGTGTTTTTTCTATTTTAACGCCTTGAGTTGTTTAACAAGTAATTATGAGGGTGCTATTTGTCTTTTGAAAATAAAGAAAAAAATGCGCATAATTTATTTATAAGGTTTAACCAAAAATGGGTCTACCGTTACTGAAAAGACAAAAAAAATTTATTTACTTCAATATATAATGTAGTTCTCCAATCATTTCACAGAACGGAAAATAAAAGAAATTCTTTTAAAAACGCATATGTAAAGGTTAAAGTAAACTAATGCCAAGAACACAACGGAGACGATGTGTTCATCGTAAAAAATATAATGGACTATACATCGTCCATTTTTATGCAAAAAATTCAATGGACTATACATCGTCCATTTTTTGTAAAAAATAAAATATTTTATACATACAAATATAATAGACTATACATCGTCCATTTTTTGTTCAAAAATATAATGGACTATAAATACATCGTTAATTTTTCATAAAAAAATTATTTCATAAAAAAAATATTTCATGGAAAAAATATAATGGACTATATATACATCGTCCATTTTTTATGCAAGAAATTATTTCATGCAAAAAAAATTATGGACTATTTTTCACAAAAAAAAATTATTTCATGCAAAATATATAATGGACTATACACCGTCCATTTTTTATAAAAAAAATATTTCATAAAAAAAATATATTAATATTATACATCGTCCATTTTTCATAAAAAAATTATTTTATGCAAAAAATATGGACTAAAGATCGTCCATTTTTCATACCAAAAAATATTTCATGCAAAAAATTATGTAATTCATCTTATGAATTACAGTAATAAAGTAAATATAACATCTGTTATAATCGATCAACTTTTTTGATGTTTGTGGAGATAAAGAAAAAACTAAAAATAGATTAATAAAAGAATTTAAATTTTTTTAAGAATCAAAAAAAATAATTTGATATGTGATAGAAAATGATCGACTGCAAATCGAAGGGAATTAGAAGTCTACTGAAGTGTTGTTTAGCTGCAAAAAATGCATCTAGAAATGTTAAACTATCAACAAATAATTTGTTTTTGAATTCTTATTATAAATTAAATAATTGAAATTTATTTGCTGGTGGTTTAGCACGTCTATATACCATATCGATTGGCGCTTGTACCAAATCATCAGTAGACTTCAACCACAAATTTTGAGTAGTCACAAACCGCTTACACTTTATGCACAGACTTTTAAAAACTTTATGAGAATTCATAAAATAATAATATTTTTGAAAATCATACTTCTGAAAATATGTCAAATAATAAATTTCGTTAAACTTATTATACATTTTTATAAACAATAGGACATTATAATAATAAAGTTTTGTTGTCAGTAAACTTTTGAATCTGTCATAAAAGCTCGTTTGATAGCCAGCCGTGCTTAACATCGTGCTAACTACCGCTCAGCCTGATGTCTGAAGTAATTTACCACTTGTAACTTATCAACAACCAAATTTTCTTTCAAGATGTTTTAGAGTCTTATGGCAAATCCATTCTTCTTACACATATCAGCTTTATAGGCGAGTGTGGATTAAAATAAAATGAATTAAATGCCACAGTGTAACCATAACAAATTGCTACAACAATAGCATGTTAAGAATATCACCCAAATTTATCATCAATATTTTGAAAAATTATTTATTGTTTACATTTTGACAAAAGCAGGTTAACCGCCATAATTTTAATCAAGCACGCGAAAGCAATTTTATTACTTGTTTTTACTTCTAAAGTTCTACGAAAAGAAATATCGGTGTTTTCTTAATACAAAAAGTATTAGTAATAGCTTTTAATCAACTAAACAAAAGCAAAGAAATTTTGTTGGCCAAAACCATAGTAATAAAATTCTCTCTCTGTCTCTCTCACTCTTTTTCAAGAAAATCGTGCTAATAGGCTTTTAAACTTATTTTAATAGAAAGTAAGCGAGCCAAAAAACACAAATTAAGTTGTTGGCGTGCAAATTGATTTCAATATATTATTAAGAGTGTGTTCGGGTATTTCAACAAAAGACAGAAGTATCTTTTTGCTGCTTAAATAAATGACACTTTTGTAAACAATATATTAACAGCAACTATAACATCATAAACACCATAAATTATTATTTGATTCCCTAGTCTATGACTTGATTTGCTTTTACGAGACTAACAACCCTTATTTTACCTTCCCAGTGTAATTGTCTAGCTATAATATTTTATTGGTTTGAGTTTGCATACCACACACAATTCCTGTCACCTAAAGCAAATATGAGACAGTAACATGTCATATCATAAATCAAAAGCTTATAAGTGTTTGTTCAATGTATAATGTTGACTATAGGATTTGCGGAGGAGTTTTTCAAAATATCAAAATCTGTTTGACATAACGTTATTTTTCACAGTTTTCTATCATTTGCTAATTTTTATAAGAAACTTTAGGAAAACTTCTGATTTAAAATAAATAAAAAATTGCTATATTTTATTTTTATAATTTTATTTTTTCAATAAAGTTTCTTTAGGAGATATGTATGTCCATTTATATTACGAATTTTTAATTCATATACACATATGTCGACCCAAAAATTAAAAATGTTTAGAAAACATGACAAATTACATATTTTTGTTGTTTTTAGCAATAATTTTCTATATTAATTATTTTTAAAAGAAAAGCTATTATTTATTTAGTTATAATTAAGCAAACCAAGTTCTTGTTAAAGAAAGTTAAGTACAATAGACTCCTTGTTTTCACAATCTAAGCAGTTAGTTCAAGCAGAAAATTTTAATGCAAATAACTGAACAACATTTTGCTTTTTTTTTTGATTGTGGAACTTTTAGATAAGAATAAGATCATTTGAAATAATACAAGAAATTTCTTTTATTGATTAACTTATCTATAACGATATATTTTCCACATTAAAAATAGTGAACTTTTTTAGAAATAATCTATAGAAATTACCCTGAAAATTTAGTGATTCATGTACATATAAATTTTATTGCTATTGGTAATGTGAAAACTGCGCTTTTAATATTTTTAACCAATGTAATAAATATAACTTGAGATTAGCACATTAAAAATTCTGTACAAGAATATGGTATAAATATTGAAGAGGAATTTTCTGTAACAATTTAAGAAGTTACTCGTATGGTTTAAGATATATCTTAAACTGTCTGTGTCTGAAAAACTTTTTTTAGACACTGGTAAAAGATGAAAAATAATATATATTGCTCATTTACTCAAACAGCGTCATAACTCAAAAAACTAGTTTGCTAAAAAACGGGTTTAAAATTTTCAATTTACACACAGGTTAATGAAAAAATTTAATTTAATTTTGTTTTCAAGACTTGATATTTGTATGAAATTTTTACACAATATGAAAAACGATATGCGGCTCAATTTTGTATCATTGACTCAAAAATTCCGTTTTTCCGTGAGTCATAAGTTTTTTTGAATCATGAGTAAATGACCAACATATATGTGATATAAATAACACCAAATCCTTCAAAATGGACGATAGCCTATGACAACCATAGAATTCAAAATTTTAATGTCACTCATACGCACTGTATTACTGTATAATTAGCATGACCCTAAAATTATGCAATATTTTTTTATTAATAATTACGAATAAGCAATATTTGAAAGTAATATGAAAAATATTGCTCATACGCTGCTTGACTATGAGAAGATTCATATAATAAGCAATAACTCCATATCATACAAATTTTTGTTGGAAAAATTAATAAATTTAATGAAAGCCAATACATAATAAGAATGCAATGTATAGCAATGTAATGTATAGCTGTTGTCTGCTTCCAACTACAATTCGAGCTGAATTAAAGTCAACTTATTTGTATAGCAATGGAAAAGTAAGAAAATAAAAACAAACATGTTGATTATTGCGTTCTTGCTTAAAATACGATATGACCTTTTTTGTCATTTGATTTGGCAACACACCAATGAATTGCATACAGACATGCTTAGCTAAAATTATATAAATTTCATAATTAAATAAATAAGGTTTTAATAATATCCCTAGTTATAAATTTTGGGTAAAGATTCCCTCATGATCTGTATTAGCAACAGCTAAATGCGTATAGGAACTAAAAAATATCAATATACTTTTAAGAAACAATTGGTATTTAACTATACAAATAGAGTATTAATTCTGGGAAAAAGCGCGATAAAAATATTAATCATTAACCTAACAATTCAAAAATAACAAAAAATAGTTTTGAAGCGACACTAAAGATCAAACAACACTAATTTATTATTTGACAGGTATTTACAGCCAGGCCTACGGTGTCAAAACAATACTTTGAATTTATATTGATAACGAAAACAAGGCGTTTTTGCCTCAACAGTTTTTGTGCCAACTAGAAAACAAATGATTTCCTATTAAATGAACCTAGCCAGACAGATCAGGCTCTTGTTATGACTTGAGTTCGGCTTTCGATATTCGGCGGCTATGAAACAACGAGTATTAAGTCCGCATTCATACTATTAGCTGGCAGCATCATCGAAAGTGTTGATGAGCAAAGAATTTTCTATTAAAGAGAAACGTAGTTTTATACTATTTTCTAATTTTTAATGGATTTCAAAATAGCAGAATGCTCTCAATTGAGTTGTATGGTTTGTGTGTTTTATTTTAATTCTTAGCTAATACAATATTTTGATCAATCATAGTGATTTAAATTCGCAATAGCGATATTTTTTTAGAATGCGCGTCATTATACTAAACGAAAATTCCTACAGTCAGTACTTGCAAGTACAGTCGAAAATCGGAAGTTTGTCATTATAAGGAACACAGTCACACCAATATCATAGGATTTTTCTGAAATAAATTATTGAATGAGTAATGCTGATCACAGCGCCCTGTTTTATCAAAACTCATTACAATAAATCTCCAGTTAAGTAAAAAAAAAGTACATAGCTTAAAGTAGTTGTAACAGAGGCGCTGCAAGGGTGCTTTAAAAATTAAAAAAACGCACACAACATTAGAATGACTAAAGAAGGTAGTACACATGTTATTTGTATGTATACGAGTATTGATTGCTTGAGTATTAAAAAATTCTCCCAAAATATATGAAAATAATATTTCTTTCTAATTATAACATTTAAACTATCTAACTATCTTATATTTAAATACCGCACACATTTTGTTGTCGTACACTTTTAAGTATCTTATCGTCCACGAACATTTGTGAAATATACATGGTTTAAAAGGTATGTTTGTGTAGATATGCACAATATAATTTTTTTTTTCAAAATTATTGGCATACAAGTGTTAAAAAAGCGTTTTAAATTTGCATGAAAAAAACCAAAATTCTGATTGATTTTTAATTTGTACACACTTGGGTGTTTTTTATTGAGGTATAGAACTTTAAGTTGGCATCACTTTTTTAACTGGCGGCCATTTTGTCAGCTGTAAAGTGATTAATATTTAGTTTGGTTTGCCATTTCATCATGAAGAGGTTGACAAAAGAACAACGCTTGCAAATCGTGCAAATTTATTTCGAAAATAATGGTTCAGTTCGCGAAGTTTACCGCAAGCTCCGTCCATTTTATGGTCGACATAATCGTCCATCAGAGCAATTAATTCGGTTAACCATGGATCGTTTTCGCACTACGTTTACTCTATGTGATAATACGCATCCGCAAAGACGTCGAACAGTGCGCACCGAAGAAACAATTGCCGCTGTAGAGCAAAGTGTTGAAGAGGACCCGAATGAATAGATTCGCCACCGGAGACCGGTATAGAGCCATGATAACCGACTATTTTGTTCCCGAATTGGATGGCATGAATGTGGATGAGTTGTGGTTCCAACAAGACGGCGCTACATGCCACACAGCGCACGTCACAATCGATTTATTGAAGGAAACATTCGATGAGCGCATAATTTCGCGGAATGGACCTGTCAATTGGCCACCAAGATCGTGTGATTTGACACCATTGGATTATTTTCTTTGGAAATATGTGAAGTCGCTCGTCTACGCCAACAAACCAGAAACGTTAGGGGACTTGGAAGCCAACATTCGTGGCGTTATTGCCAACATACGGCCCCATATGCTCGAAAAAGTGGTTGAAAATTGGACCTGTAGAATTGGCTTTATTCGAGCCAGCCGCGGCGGCCACATGCCCGAAATCATATTTAAACATTAATGGCATAAAATTATCCTTCCAATAAAGCCAAATTGATGGACATTAAAACGATTTTCTTGTGTTTTATTTCAATTCGAAGTTCTATACCTCTAAAAAACACCCTGTATTTACATACGTTCAAGTGGTCTAATTTAGACCACCGGGCGATCCTAGTTGTTTTAATTTCATTTATTTAATTTCACAATTCTTTTAGTACTGAAACATTTTCTGTTGTGTTAAGCTTATAATTATTAGCACTAACTTACCAGGACCAAAACAAGGAATAACAAAGAAACGAGAAGTATTTCCAAATATACAAAATTATATATTTAACAATGTCAAACTATAACTACTTGATTCTGTTTTGGTATTGTAAGTTCTTGTTATAGATTGTTACTTAAGTGCTCATTCAGAGATAATATTTTATTATCCTTAACGGACATTTTATCTACAGTCTTACTAGCAAGTAGCGCATTGATCTTCAAAGCTTAAATAGTGGATGTTTTTTATATCTTCGTTAAGGGAATTAGATGGACTCGACAAGTAATTTGATGTATCTCGTTTTGTAGTTGTTTCCCAACTTGGTCACTCTGTATGCTGCTGAAATATTTTTGTGTATAGCTATACAAATGTTAAATGACTTATTATGATGCGAAAAAATATACTGTTTAGACTTAACAAGCTTTAAATACTTTCTGGTATTTAACAAATCTAATTTGCTAAAATGTTCTTGCAATTGTAGACAATTGCTTTTGTTTTTGCACTTAAAACACTTAAAACTTTGCCACTTTTTAGTGTGAAAATATGTGCGATTGTGTGTACTTGAATAAAAAGATGCTCAAAATGACAACATCTAATAAAGTTCTTGATTGCATTGAAATCAACAACATTAACAGAAACAAGCTACCATACTGGCCTAATATTCAAAGAAATAACTATGAATGCAAATAAGGCAAGTATATGGAAATTCGTAATAAAATAAATAAGACTTTTCTAAAAATATGTTTACTAACTTCAAACAAAAGCACCAAATATTTAAAAATAATTTCAGCAAATTCTTTCTTTCTATATCGGGGTAACATTGGTGTTGAATACTTACACTCTTATTTTTGTGGTCTCCTTTACACACAAACATGTTTTTGATACTAATTTAAAGTTTTATTATTTTTGGCTGAACGTGAAAATTTATATTCACATTTTTGTTACTTTTTGGCTTTTAATGGTTGAAAGACTAATGACTCAAATATTGGTGCAATCTGCCTGCAAAACTTTTGCAATTTTTCATTTAAAAAATTTTTGTTTTTATTTCTTTTTTTCCGCTTGTTTTATTTATCTACTCTTGACCAGAAAAATCCTTAATTTTAACAATACAAAATTTTATACAACAGCAAAATGTCTATGGTATGAGACGCTTTTAGTTGTGTTTTTTAGCAAGAGTTTTATTTTCACACGTATTTGTGGGATAAAAAACAAGACAAAGGATCATTTTTAAAATGGCAGTTTAAGCAAAAGCTTAAAGTTCCGTGAATTTTTTTTTATACATATACAATCTGGCAGTTTAAGGATTTGAAAACATTTTTCTTTGAAAAGGCGTGATATACTGCGAAGGATTTTGTTCAAAATGTTTGAGCAAATCAAAAGTGGTTGAGTTGAAATACAAAACAAAATGTCTTCCATTACAAAACTTTAAGAGTTGAAAGCGGGTACATCGTTTAATCTGTCGAATTGGCTGTCACTTAATCAATCTATTTGAAATTTGAGTTTCATCACATTAGAGTCTAAACGCAATGTTTGCGGTGCCGTACGGTGCGATTTCTCTTTCCGGGAGACCGCAATACTTGTCATTGTTTGTTTAAATTTTTATTACTTTTTTTGTGCATAGATTTTTATAACTAAAAACAAAAAATTATTAACATTTTATACATTTGCAGATATATTTGATATGTTTTTTAAACTTTTATAATCCATGACAAAAATGTTTGAACTTCAAAATCATGTTTTTTATTCACAACAAACATAGACAATTATTTAAAGACTACGGAAACGTCAGCAAGAGAAAATTGAGAGAATAAGAAAGTTCGCAATGAAAATAAAAAAGATTTTAATTTTATTCCGTCCCGCACTGCGGATTTTTACTTCTAAATCATATGGAAAACTGCACCGTAATAAATAATCGTTACATTGTGTTCAGAATCTTAAGCAAGAAACTGCCGTTGATATATATGAATTAACTACTTAAGTTGGTTTTTATTTGGGGTAATCTAACTTTTGCTCAATACTTCTTCTCAATAACGATTCGAGCTAAATGTTTTTGCTTCAACTTAAATTGCTATTGTGCAACTGAGCCCTTATGGCAACTTTTTATCTAGTCTTGTATTTTTTTGATTTAATTCTCTCTTGTTAAAAAACTCTATGCCGCTACTTTTGAGTGATTTAATAAAAAAATTACACTGTGTTTATCACAAAAGTTCATTAAGTGTTGTAAGCAAAAGTTTTGTATTCTATTCATTTGCTTTTGGTTTTACTTTTCGTTTTTGCGAGAACAAAATAGAAAAGTTTGGAAACAGAGAAGGCTTTTAAATGAAAACAAAAAAAAAAAACGAAAGTACTTAGACTTTACACATTTCAATATTTTAAAATGTAGTGTTAATAATTGAAATATAAATTAAAGATTGATAAAATTCATTACTTTAAAGGGCGTTGCAAAGTATTAATAGTATTAAAATCTATTAAATAATTAATAACACTGTTCTGAAAAAAATAAATAAATCGGGAGGAAGAACTTCAATGTGCGATTGTAATAGACTTAAGTAAGCTGAATCCAAATTTCTTATTTACATAAATTACAGATTTTGCAATATTTTAAGATATATAAAACAACAAGACCAAAAGATTTTTATAATCAGCGCTTCTGTATGGTTTCCAAACTTGGAAGGTGAGCAGCAATATAACACTCATGCGTCAATAAGTGTTTTAGGCGAATTTTAAAAATTTTCTGGCCTGAGCGCATAAGCAATTTGAATCTGCTAAGAGCCTGTAATACAAATCCCTTAAGGAGAGGTATCTTTGAAATTTCCAAAATAACCATACAGGATGACTCAATCTTACATTGCCTAGATTAACTGAAGCTGAAATGTCCAGTTGAACCATGACTTGATCACAAGTAAAGAGACTTGTACAAGACAGAAATAGTTGCATGAAAACTCGCCCAAAAATAAAAATGAAGAATCGCCCAAAACTTTTTTCATACAAGTTTTATGTAATTTTTTATATGAAAATTCGCCTAGAATTTTTTAAAAATTCACTGCCTTATTTACAAAACTTATTAAGGCTTCGTAAAGGTTTTTTGAGAAAATTTTGTATGAAAATTCATAATTTTTATAAATAAGGCTGTTAAAAACTAAACTGAAAAATACACCCAAAAAATCCGGAAATCATCAAAATCGAATATAAAATTTAAAATACATGTAAATATGTATGTATATTGTAGAAAATATTTGAAAGCTTCTCCAATGTGTTCCATCTCCACCCTTATTTGGCTTTTATAAGAGTAGAAGTATTTCACTAAATTGTTTGAAGCAAAGCCGAAATTGGACATACCAGCCGAAAGCCGTCAGTGAAGCAACATATTATTAGACAAGATAACTTTGCATTGACAAAAATCTTTATTGGCCTGCGCCGCGTCGGGAAACGCCATGGTGGAGAAAATCCTGAAGACCGCCCGAAGGCCAGCAGTGGAGGAAAACATTATTAGGCAGCAAACTTTGCAAGATAGAAAATCTTTATAAGGCTGTACCGTGTCAAGAAACACCATGGTGGAGAAAATCCTTAATACCGGCCAAAGGCCGGCAGTGCAGAAAAAAATTATTAAATAGGAAAACTTTGCAAGACAGAAAATCTTTATTAGGCTGCGCCGTGTCATACTGGTGTAGAGAATCCTTAATTCCGGCCGAAAGCCGAATATGCGAAAATTTCTATGTGTCTGTGAATACTTTAATACATAATAACGTTTCCTTGCACTGCCTTAAGGATTTTATCCACCATGGTGCTTCCCGACACGGCGCAGCCTAATACAGATTTTCTGCCTTTCAAAGCTTTCCTGTTTAATAATGTCTTTCAGCATTGCCAGGATATTCTCCACCATGGTGCTTTCCGATACGACGTAGCCTAAAAAAATTTTCTGGCTTTTATATGCCTTTCCATAACTTTGCTTTCTTAATATAAAAATTAAATTACTATAGTTTTGATTTTTTTGGGTTTTTTTAATTTTGGTCGATATTTAATTTTTTTGGGAGGTTTTACATGTTTTTTTTTTGGGTGATTTATCATTTTGAAATTTTGGGTGATTTTTAATTTTTATTTATGGGTGATTTGGGATTGGGCAATGTTTCATGGAGCCGACAGAAATAGATGACGAGATTTTGTAAATTCAATTTAAATGTATTTGTTTATTATGTTTTGCTAGAAGGTCCAAGTGCATTAGAAAATCTTGAATGATACTTCATAGCCGTTAACTAAAAGAAAACAGTACCATACCAAGCAAAATAAATATTAAACAAATATATCAATATATTAAAATCTTTCAATTTTATACACAAAAGTGTTAATCGCACATCCTGTAAAAATTTTTATTTAAAAAGAGTTGCTTGCAGTAAGAAAATCTACTCACATCATTTCACATTTTGGTTTACTTAAAATTAAAAAATAAAAAATACACACATACACTTACCTCTACCGCTGCGTCCCACGAAGCGCAGGTCATTAAATTTAGCCACTTGATTCTTCATGACCGCCGTCGAATTTCTCAGTTCGGCGCAATAATTCTCATCATTGCCCGCCCGCACCGTCACCATTGTGCCATCCATTATGTCACCCAATGAAACAACCTTAAATGCCACCGGCAGCGTTTTGTTGGAGCGCCAGTGTGGCGGTAAGACTGTGCACACGAACAGGGGACTGCTGGTGCGTATCAGTTCGCCCGGATGTTCGGTGAGGAAATCGCCAAGTGTGCGTTCGGCCAGAATGTCCGAAGTCATTTTTGTGTAGGCCTCATTGAGTAATTGTGCTGCTGTGGGCGGAGTATTTTGTTCGGTGCTGTTGTTGTTGTTGTTGCTATTCGTTGAATTGTTGTTGGAGTTGGTGTTTGAGGAGCCATTGTTGTTGTTGTTGTTATTCTGGCTGCTGTTATTGGCTGTGGCCCCACTATTGCTATTGGCCGTGCCATTTGTTGTTGTTGTGGTAGTGAGATGCATCTTATGGCTGTTTGTGTTGTAAGGCGTTATTGTTGTGGCTGCCGGGGGCGTTGTGTAGCTGTGGGTGTGGCCGTAATTGGCTAAAACCACTTGTTTAAAGCGCACAATTTTCGCAGAGTTTTTTAGATCTTAAAAATGTGTATGAAAAGGTTTTGTTGTTGTTTATTTAAGGTAAGGTTTTAATTATTTCCTTGGCTTATCTTTTTTATTTAATTAAAAAAGTCATCTGTAAAGAAAGAAAGAATAAAAAAACAAATATTTCATTTGAAGTTTTTTAAGTTTTAAGAATTGTTTTTGTGCTTGTTTTCCTCATATACTTAATTTATTAAAAAAACAAACTCTTTTGGCCACATTTATTGGTTTGATTTCTGGCCAACAGTTTCATAAAAAAATTACATTTGGCTTAAATACTTTGAGCAGGAAAAGTAAAAAGTATTTTGTTTGTTTACCATAAATCCTAAAAATTTTAAGAAAATTTTTTTTGTTTACAACTAGACTTTAGTAAAAACAGTCTAGATTAAAAAAGAGATATATTAGGAGGTAAGAGAATAAGCTGTTTCTGTAAGCATCAAAGTCGATGCTTCAGTTATGGGGTTTTAAGCATTGGATTTAAGCCAAAGCAGTCTAAGTGGAGAAAGACCTATGAAATCCTTTGCAAGGAAAAATTATATAAAAAAATTTCGTAATATCAATTAAAGTTTGTAATATCAATTAAAAATTAATTTAATTTTCAATTTGACAGTATGAATTAGATTTTTCTAAAAAACTTAAATCGAATCAATTTAAGGTTTCAATTAAAAATTTAATTGAATCCATTAAAAATTTCAGTTAAAAATTTAATTGAATCAATTAAAAATTTCATTTAAAAATTCTATTGAATCAACGTTTATCAACGTTAAACGTTTCAATTAAACATTTAATTAAATCAATTAAAAATTGCAATTCAAAATTTAATTGAATCAATTAAACTATTCATTGAAAATATTGATTGGTGGATAATTTTTTCTGTGTTAGATATACTTTAAGATCTATATAATAAAGTTAATAACTTTTTCTACCACCCAATTTATCATTCATGAGCACACACAACTCTTTGTCCTTCGTATCCATTTAATTTGATTTTTTTCTCCCATAAACCCAATGAGTTCAAAAGGTGCTTGTAATACTTTATTTATTCGACAGCTTGTCTATGACATAATCGCAATCGCTAAAAGTATTAAAATACTAAATTTAATACCCATGATGATGGTAACAATAAAATATTGGAGTGTAGGAGTAGCAGACGAAACATGGAAAAGAAAAGCGTGGTTTGTCACCTTGATTTCACGGTGTAAACTTATTTTGTTTTCTTCTTGCTGACTTTGGCCAACAGTTAACAAAATGAGTATTTTGTTAAATCAAAATTCATGGTTTTGTGACTTCTAACGTTAGAGCATATTTTGTGTAACCCATAACACAACTTTATTTTTCTTTTTGTTTCTTTTGGCGGATCAACCAAATGGCACTTCTTCTGTTTCGTTTTTTATTATTTCTTGTTTTTCTATTTTTAACGGAAGTGGTTTCAATTTACAATGTTGGCATTTTTCTAAGGGTTTATAAACCTTAAAAAAATTTATATTTTTTTTCCAAATTCCATTAGTTTTTTTTCCATATTTGAAACACTGTCTTTTTTTTGTCAGAGTTCACGGACATCTATTGTTTAGTTCTCCTTTTTTTATAAAAAGCAATTTTTTGTGATGTAGTTAAGTTTTAATTGGACTTTGGTTGCACGCTTTTTTTTCGTTACTCCATTTATTCCCGTCTAAATTTGTTTTTTTTTTGTTCAATTCCTTTTACAGACATCAATATAGTAAAGTAAAACATACCACATGTGTTGTTAAATTTTTTTTAAAAATCTTTTTTCAAATGTGTTAAAATTCTAAAGCAAATTGGTAAAATAAAAGCATAAAGTAAATGGTTTAATATTTGGTAATATATCAGAGTCTGTTATAAAGGAATTTAAAATATTAATAAAATGCTGCTTGACCCTTATTTAAGAAATTGTGACGTTAGGAAAAAGGTTTGAGAAAATGTAGATTGTAGATATCGATTGCAGACAAAGGGAGAAATTTCTAGGGAAGACAATAAAAATAAAAAAATTACATCATAACTCCCGGATATGACTTTTAATCTCACCCTTTAAAGTAATAACATATTTTAATAATAAAGAGCAGAATGAAGTTTTGGTGGGGCATTATTACCGACATGGATACGCGATTTATTTTACCTAAACTTAGAATATAAAGTATTCGGCCCTGTTCTGTAAACCGAATCCCGGTAAATTACTCATTTTCAAAAAAAAAGAATAATGGTCCTGCAGACATGTTTAAAATCATACACGACAATTTTCTTCCAGATATGATATTTGTAAATCTATATAACAAAAAGATTTAACAAAGACAGAAAAAAGTATTCACCAATTAGTATTTTCAATTAAGAATTTAATTGTATTAATTAAATTTTTAATTGTATTAATTAATTTGAGTGGAAAAACTTAATTGATATTATCAAAATGCTTATAAGTGAATATTTAATTAATTTTTTAATTGATACTACAAATATTTTAATTAATATTACAAATTCTTTCACATTACTTTTTTGCGTGAAATCTAAAAATATATATTTATATCGTGCGGTTTCAAATCGATCGATTTACAGAACAGGGGTTCTAATCAAGTTTTGGTCTTTATTTCGTTAAAGTTGTTGGGCCTCATATATATTTTTTAACTTTGGGTTATCAATATCTCAAGTTTTATTGAGTGGCTGCAGTATATCACAGAAATAAAATGAGTACTCAAAATAAAAATATACATAAGTAAAGAGTTTAAGTTTTAGTTACTGCGTATAATCATAATTGTAGCGCAAACAATTCAGTTGCTAAAATATTTTCTCTCAAGCGACTACGACTATAGCCATTTTGAGCATGTATGCTTCGTTTATGCAAAAAACAAAGCGCATTGACCCTCTTTTGTACTTATATCCTGAGTATGCTCATATACAAACTGTGAAAGTTTAATCGAACAAAAAATATACCCATCATACTCGGAATTTTTTTTTATAAAAATGGATTAGAAAAATGTGTGGGTGTGTGTGGGGCTATGTGAAACATGCTTTATGGGTGTGTGTGTGTGTGTGAACTAAACAGCCCTGTATATACTCATGTGTAGCCGATTAATACTTAGAATATTTTTATATTCATGTGTATGATTTTCCTCATAAAAACTTTTAACTTTAGATGTTGCCGTTTATGCTGTTATTAATGTATGTGTTTGCATTTGAGCGTGTCTTAATTTTATTTTTAGCGCTGTATACAGTCATAGTTGTTTGAAGGTCAAATCTCTCAGAGTACTTAGAAGCTTAGTTTTTTTATTATCTGCTGTATATATACTTTACTGGCTAAGTAAATCAATTTATTGTTATCAACTGAAAGCTTCTGTTTAAGTCTAATGGAACTATATTCGCTTTTAAACGTTTAAATTATTTAGCCAAAGAAACCCTTCTAGGCTAAATACTTTTCCAAATTAAAGCTACTGCTCCACTTGTATTTTTTTATATCGAGCGCAATCCACATTAACTGCAAACAATTGTAACGAACAAAAAATTAAAAAAAAAATCTTCCAACATAATTATGGGTTACCAGTACTCACTTCACTTTTGAAAAAGAAAAATAAAACTGTTTGCCTTTGCACCACAACCTCAAACGAACATCATCTACAGCATTAAAAGTCATGCGACAATTTTATGCTCACAAGTGAAAAATCAAAATATTCAAGTCAAACAATAGTGTTGACTACTTATTGTCCTTTACTACAAGTATTGCTATATGCAGAAGAAGTGCATGTGAAAAAGGATGTGCCTAGAGATGCAGTTGCAACAACTTAAAATTGCCATATTAAATTATGGTAATTGCAGTATTTCTTACATTTAAATGCATTTTCTGCATACAATGCAATTCGCAAGTTTGCTGTACGGTTTTTCTCTCTCTCTCTCTCTTTTATCCATCTGTGTTGTTTTGTCTTTATTGCTGTTAATACGATTGTTTGGTTGGAAAGATGCTTGCATGTTGAATATTCCGATTGCAGATAATTTTTGTGTCTTTTAAAGTAGTTTTTGACTTTGGGTTTCTTGGAACAATAGGGCTTTTAATACGAACTCTCAATATATGAAATCATTTAAGATAAAAAATATATTATAGTTTCCCTGGCTGTATTTATATCACAGAGGGCGCCACCGTAGAATTCTGGTGTGGATCCCCTATTTTTCGGCTAATGAATTTAAACTTTTAACTAGAGATGAGCACGTGAGCGTTTTTTCACTCCCGACATTCACGCTAACGCGGAAAAATATTTTACTTACGCACTTTCACGCACGAATGATATTAAAAATTTTCACGATCACGCACGCTTACGAATAAAATATTCTTAATCACGCACGAGTGATTTACAAACTATCACGATCACGCACGCCACGAAAAAGTATATAATCAAATTTGTATGGTTTTTAGGCTGAAAAATTTATTTTTACACATACATATGTATGTATGTAAGTACATGTGTATGCACGTGCATATGTAAAATTAACATTGCACAGTGGGGACTTTTACAAAATAACTGGTTATAAATCTGGAACTTCTAAACTACTGATTGGATTTATATGAAACTTCTACCATCCGTATTTGACTTTATAACACATGACATGACAGCCTTCTGGCTTGAGCTGGAGAGGAGTTACAGTTGGCCAAAGTTGACCAGCTGGGACTCAAAAAAAACTTCTGAGGCTTGTAAGTTTTTAAAAATTATCCGGTTTTTACCGGATAAAGCATATTGAAGTAATTTTAATTTGAAATTTATTTGCTGGTAGCCCTAACAAATCCTGAGTAGACTTCAACCACACATTTTGAAGTCACAAATCTCTTTTGCGATTTTCAAAAATATTATTATTAGTGAATTCTCACATACTTTTTGAAAGTCTGTGCAGGAGTGATATTTCGTGAGAGCGTAAGAATTCGTGCGTGATTCTTAAAAATAGCTCACGCACGATCACGTACGAGTAATTAATTTTTAGTCACGCTCACGCACTCACGCGTGATTAATTATAAATTTGATCACGATCACTCGTGAGTCTCGCGTGATTCAATAAAATCACGGCATTTGCACATCTCTACTTTTAACCTCAAAACCTTCCCCAAACCGACCTAAATTATCTTAAATATTATTGTAAACATTTAATTTTAAAGAAACTATTCCTTAAGACAACTGACTGAGTGTTCAATATATTTTTGCAATATGTAACGCTTGGCGGTGATTGTAATACAAGCACAGTGATGTTGGCCCAGAATGTTTATGGTTTTTGTGGTAAAAACCTTCATGGTGACAATGTTAGCTTTATGTCAAAATGATGTAGTCTCAAAATTTTGTTATTGTTGTCTAAATCTTGCACTCTTTTGGTAGCAGCAGCAGAACCAGCAGCAAGAGCAGGAACAACGTGTAGTTGCATATTGTTTACGAGTCGTTCTTGTTTCCTACGAAAACATCAGTGCGTAGATGTCTCACTATTTTTTTTTTTAAAATTTGCTACTTTAATTGCGGAAAGGAGCAGTGAAACATACATACAAATATACTCGTACGTTGCCAAATTCAACTATACTTATGGTCAATTTCGAGGTTTTTGTGACTGTCACTTGTTGTATGACGATAGATAGTCACTATCGTTGTTATATTTCGTAGGCTTGGAAGTGTGTAGACTGTTGCTAGTGCATAGTGCCAGTGGTCGCGTTTAAATGCCACATTTAAACTGCACTGAGGAAACGTTGACAAACACTTCACTTTACTTCATTTCAAGGTTTGTTCTCTGGCTATGGCTAAAGGCCGAAGGATGACATTTTTAAGCACCCACCAGAGCCACTTCAGCAATGTCACAAATATTCACACATCTAGAGCCAGAGGTTTTAACCTAAAGATGTATGGCATGTTAGTTGCAATAATGTTTAGATTTCACATGTCTTTAATATTTCCAGTGCTACTGCATATTGCATTTTGTTTCACTTCTCTTTTTTATTTTGTAGCTGGCATTTTCGTCCAACAAGTCTTTATGACGAAAACTGTGAATGAGTACTACAATTAAGAATTTTAGAACTTAATTGTTTTTCGGTACATTTTGAAATTTTTCTAAGCTCTTGTGACTGCTTTCTTTTTTTTTTGTATGAGTTTTAAAAACCCATTGTGTTAGGAAAATAGAATTTACTGCTTAAATTTTTATCTTTGAAGCTGAAGTGGCAGGACTGCAAAAATACTGAAAATGTAATTTATGCTCTTGAAGTCTGATTATAATGGACTTAAAGCAGGACACAGGGATACTCTACTACATAAAAAAATAATAGAAAATCATGCAGTCTTAGGACTTGTGATACATGTCTCCTCAAATGTTTGGTATGAGCTCATTTTAGCCAGCCTAAAGTGGCATAATAACACTATGTGGGAGTGCTGGAAATAATACAGAGGCTTTTTTGTTTTTTGTGTTGAAGAAAAGATAAATCACTTTGAAACAAGTGCAGCCAGCAAAGGATTTTTCCAAATGCATTTTTCACATACTCCTTCAAATAATGAATGTATAGTGAACACATTTGTAAGTTTGTGCATGTAAGAGATGTGTTTATGTAAGAGTTTGTTTGTTTGTGTTGTTCTAAGGAGGCTCTCCACAAAAAAAGAGTTTATTTGTGGTTGTTTTTGTGGATCAAATGATTAAAATTGTTTTGGCAAAATTTTAAGTGTTGATTAGGTTTTTCGTTTAAAATGCACATAAGCGTATGTGTGAGCAGTTTATTTAAAGAGTTTGTGTTGAATTGAAAAATTACTATTTAAGAATGTTTGTATTTTAAGGCATCTACTGGCCGGTTTTGATTTAATAAAGTTGGTAAATAATTGTAATGGAAAAAAATTAGGAAAGTATAATGCAACTCAATTTCATATCCTTAAACAATAGTTTTCTGTTTCAAATGAATGAAAAACTGTATAATGGTCTTAATAATAAAATAAATTGGTTGCAATTAATTAGAAGAGAGGAAAACCATTAAAGTTATGCCAGACATAATCTTAAGGCAATGTCAAATACCGAGAACACTAAATAAATTTGTTCAGATAAAAAGATTAATAGTGATAACAGTTTTAATTAATGTCTTTGTATATATTTACATTTTGAAAATTTTTAACAAGAAATGGGACTTGATGGTTTGCTTGTAGGCGTTGATCACTTTGTGTTGAATTTCAATTGAATTTACTTCTTTAGTGCAATAGTATCAATAACTTTGGTGTTTCATTGAGCCTGATAGAACTAACAAAAAGACTAATTGTTACACCAACTGTCATACTATGCTGACATTTTGACATCTATGACCAGTATAATCTGGCAAATTATCACGATTTGATTGACGCTTGAACAAAACTACCCAACTAACTTTAAAAAATAAATGCATTTATAGTAAATTTAATTCTTTGCATGAAATAATATTTTGCATGAAAAATTTACGATGTATAGTCCATTATAATTTTTGAATGAAATAATTTTTTGCATAAAATAATTTTTTTGCATAAAAAATTAACGATGTGTAGTCCATTTATTTTTTTTTTGCATAAAAATGGACGAGGTATAGTAAATTTAATTTTTGCATAAAAATTGACGATGTATACTCTATTTTATTTTTTTGAATAAAAATGGACGATGTATAGCAAATTTTATTTTTCGCATAACTTTTTTTTTTTTTAACTTTTTACATAAAAATGGACGATGTATAGTCTATTTAACTTTTTACATAAAAATGGACGATGTACATATATCCCATTTTATTTTTCGCATAAAAATGGACGACACATAGTCCATTTTATTTTTTTCATAAAAGTGGACGATGTATAGTCCATTTTATTTTTTGCAGGAAATAATTTTTCGCATATAAATGGACGATGTATATCGATTTAATTTTTTGCATGAAAAATGAACGACGTGTAATAAATTTAATTTTTTGCATAAAAATGGACGATGTATTTTATTTATTAATGAAATAATTTTTCGCACAAAAATGGACGAGGTATAGTCCATTTAATTTTTTTCACAAAAATGGACGATGTATAGTTCATTTTATTTTTTTTTCATGAAAAATGGACTATGTTTGGTCTATTAAATTTTTTCCATGAATATGGACGATGTATAGCCCATTTTATTTTTTGCATGAAAAATGGACTATGTATAGTCCATTTAAATTTTTCCACAAAAATCTACGCTTTAATAGTCCATTTAATATTTTGCATAAAAATGGGCGATGTATAGTCCATTTTATTTTTTGCATGAAATAATTTTTTGCATGAAAAATGAGCGATGTATAGTCCATTTAATTTTTTCCATGAATATGGACGATGTATAGTCCATTTTATTTTGTGCATGAAATAGTTTTTTGCATGAAAAATGGACGATGTATGTATAGTTCATTACATTTTTTGCATAAAAACGGACGGTGTATATCGATTTTATTTTTGGCATGAAATAATTTTTTGCATGAAAAATGAACGATGTACAGCCCATTTTATTTTTTGCATAAAAAATGGAATATGTATAGTCCATTTAGTTTTAGCACAAAAATTATTGCATACAAAATGGGCGATGTATGCCCATTTAATTTTTTGTATGAAAAATGGACGATATTAGTTCATTTAGTTTTCTGCATGAAAAATGGGCGATGTATAGTCCATTTGATATGTTGCATAAAAATGGACGATGACCATTATAATTTTTGCATGAAAAATTTTTTACTTGAATTTGATATGCAAAAACGGACGATGTTATAGGACGATTAATTTTTTATATGAAAAAGCGAAATTTTTTTATGAAAAATGGACGATATATTGCACGTTTTATTCGGTGTATACCACCTTAATTTTTTTTGTATGCACGTTTATTTATATAATTAGAAAGAAACTGGCAAGCGCTCATCGCTTGCCATCTCTTTCTTAAAACAAATCCCCAAAGTTAAACGCAAACTAACTTTTATTCTTCATACTCCCGCATAATATATATATCCACGCCTTGAAAAATTATAAGGCATTTAAATAGGAAAAGGATATCTTGATTTCTTATCCAAAGGCAGTTTTACCTAGGTGCTAACTACCTAACGACCACCGGTCCACATCCAACTCCTAGATTTACTACCGCCTAAAGAAACTCTGGAGCCACCAAAGCATTCTTATTCATTATATAAGTATATAATGATAATTATAAAGTAGTAAATTTATGAAAAATTTAAGATTTTATAGCACGTTTTATTCGATGTACGGCACGTTTACATTTTTTTCTTACTTATACATATATTAAAAGCCGAAATTTTTCTATATGAAAAATGGGCGATGTATATATAGCCCGTTTAGTTTTGGAGGTATACCCGTTTAGACAAAAATTTAATTTTAACAATCGGTCTTATATGTCCAAGATATGAAATAACAATTGCAAAAAAATTCACACGATTTTTTAAAGTCGGTAAAAAGAGAAGTAAAAGGCTTTATAAAAGTAACTCAAAGTGTTGCATTGCTTCCATATGATAGCTATCGACTTTTCTGGAAGCAATTTTTTTCTGCATATCAACTTGATTTTGAACGAAATTATAATAATTGTTTAATTTCAAGATAGAGTGAAGGGACTATTACAAATATTTATTTATTTACTAAAGTAAGAAATTAGAATATTCTTCCTTTAGATAAATTAAGTCATATTTTTCTTATTATGCAAGAATATACAAATACTTACACTGCCCTTTTTGTTATAAATATGTTTATGAATATGCATTCAGCTTTTGTATTTTTTAAAGCAAAAAATAATAATTTCTTTTATAAAAAAATACCACACAGGCGCTCATTAATTTACAACATGCACTAAAATTTACTGACAATTTCAAAACTTGAAACAACAAACATCAATTTAAAAGTATAAATGTACTCGTATGTTTGTAAATACTCTTGTCATAAATTTTTGCTTTCATGCCCATTCCAATTGGACCACCCTGCATGTCCTATCATAGTTGTTTAAGAATTTAATGATCTTTTGCTTTTTGTATAGAATCAACAAAAAGTACAATAACAGCGCCGAAGATAACAAGAATAGCGTAATTAAATTTATATTGTAAATAAATAAACAAAATGCGAACGAACAAGCAAACATAAAACGATGCTTAAAGATCATCATGATCATCATTATGAACGCACGCGCTTGCGCTTGACTCCTTCCACCAGAAGTTGCAACATGTGGTCGAATATATTTCTATATGTATGCTCATGGGTATGTATGTTATGTGTGTTGTATTTAATGACTCTATTACAGACCATCATCAATTTTGTTGCTTGTTGCTCTAAGACATTTTCATATTACTAGTCCTTAAACATTGTGGATGACATCATGTGCATTTTTGTGTTTTATTTTTTTTAATTTTCAAATAAAAATTTTTGTTTATAATAAAAATATGGCATTTTTGTTATTGGGAAATAGTTAATATGTTTCTGGTCATAATATGGGAAATAATGTGGCTGATGATCTGCCATTTGGGGTGATATGTGGACAAATGCGTTTTGGAGTGGGGAAACATTTTACTAATTTAAGAATTTTTACAATTTTTAGTTTATGGTAAATATATGTATGTATAGATGTAGATATTAAGTTTTACATACATTTCTCTGAATAGAAAAATTATTTTTATTTATGCAATCCCTTAAGCTAAACACTTAAGATGAGTTTACATCTGGCATTGTTTGCGTGTCATTCGCATAAAAAAAGTGTAACCAACTAATTACTAATGAAAAACTGTTTAATACAGACATGTATTTATTGATTTAAACACTTTGCAATCATGTGGGATTCTATAAAATTATCTCTTAATTATGTAGGAAAATGTTTAACTTAATAAATACATGTTTGAATCAAACAGTTTTTAGTTGGTTACATTTTTTTTACCGTTGTGTGGCACATGACGCATATACGTAAACCTGCCCTTATAGTGGATGGTGTCACTCCTTGTTGCAAACTGTTGGTGAAAATATTGCAGATGTAGCAAGTCAAAAACTAAAGGGTGTTCCAAAACGAGCAACGAAAAATTTTAAAATCCCATGTAATATACATACAATTGTATGTACATGTGTATATTGACACTTGAAATTTTTAAAATTAGTATATTTTTATACAGCATACAACATTTAATACTAAAATTAAAGTGTGTTATATCAGTTAATGTAATTTTCACTATGTAATCTTGACAACTTGCTGTATCTCGAAAACCGTAAGCGGCAAACTCTTGAAATTTTCAAAAACGGTAAAACTAAAAATCCCAAAATTATAAAATTGCCAAACAGAAAAAAATCGCCAAAAATTTTAAAAAATTGCCTAAACGAAAAAATCGCTAATATTAAAAAAAAATTCTAACAAGCGAAAAAAACTCCAAAAACCGAAAAACGCGAAAAATGCGCCAAAACCAAAATAATTGTTTATGTGAAAATTAAAAAAAAAAATCGCAAAATTTAAAAAACGCCAAAAGCCGAAAAAATTGCCAAATCGCAAAAAAACGCAAAACCTAAAAAATTAAAAAAAAAAATCGCCAAAATGAATAAACGCCAAAAACCGAAAAAAATCGTAAAGATGGGGAAAAAAGAAAAAAAACCGAAAAAACTACAAAACTAAAAATATAAATAATGAAACTATTTTTTTAAGCTAAAGCTAAAGCTTAAAAAAATAGTTTCATTAAATATATACAAAAGGTCGAAAAGTTAGATAAACAATCTAAAAATATAAATAAATAATTGAAATACGATGAATCAAAACAATTCACATATTCCATTAGCAAGAAATTTTTGTATATAAAGCAGAAATCTGCATCAACTTACACCACACACAGTGGACCAACACAGAAGAACGCTGATGATGAAGGTTTAGTGGCCTTCGAAAACGGCTGGCTGTTCCGTTCAACTATGTGTTGTCACAATATTTACAACTAACTTTGATGTTATTTCTTCATTAATAATTATCACATGTAATTTGGCTTAAAAAGCGATACGAACTTTAACCCATTCAAATTATAAATATAGAAACAAATTAAGTTCGAAAAATAATAATTAAAACTGACTAAAAAAATAATCGCCTATATAAAAAAATAGCCAAAATTAAAAAAAGCATAAAAAAATAAATCGCCAAAACGAGAAAAAAAGTCAAAACTAAAAAAACCGTCAAAATGAAAATATCCCCAAAACTAAAAAAACGTCTATATGAAAAAATCGCCAAATATAAAAATACTGCCAAAATGAAAAAAACGACAAAAAAGTGCCAAAAAACGCCAAAGCTTTAAAAAATCGCCAAAACCAAAAAAACGCCAATACTAAAAAAAAAATTCAAAAACTATATTTTATACATATAGGCTAAAGTTCGTATTAAATTACATATCTATTGTCCGCGCGGGTTAAAGTCGCAATTCACTTAATTTATTTTCTTTTTGGCACAGATATATGTATTTTGAGCACAGAATAGTTTGTGCAGTGGACAGCTGTTTTATTTGTCCACAGCCTAAGATCATGAATGTATTGACGCAGCGCTTTATTTCCAAAAAATCAAAGAAATTCAAATTGTGCCTAAAATAATTTTTTGTTTTAGTTGACTGCTTAGAAAAAATAGATTGGACTATTTATTTTGCAATTGAAGTTTTTGTTATTTTGCTGCTGCTTACTTAAACTTTCCTAATTGATTTGATTTTTTCTTAATTTAAGGTAATTTCTATGAAAAAAAAATTTTTATTTGTTAAAATAATTTACAAATATCTTTAAAAAAAAGTTAATGAAAAAACAAAAGTCTAGTTTTTGCTGCCTAAGCACCTCAAAAACCATTATTCGTTGTAAATTAAGGCAACTTAACACCTGGATAAACACATTTACAAAATCAAAGCTGACGAAGTGTTTGCACTTATATTTCATTTAGTAGTTCTGTTTGAATTTAGTAGAATGGATTGAGTAAAAATATTTTGTGATGAGAAACGCACAGATCCAGAGCAATTAAAATGAATTTTCCGGTTACTTGACACATTACATAATTTGCATTTCCGTTACACACACACACACACTAGCTAGCACACAAACTCTTGAATATTTCAAAACGGAACGGAGTATTGGAAAACCATAACATAACTCCAATCAATGACTAACATGACAAAATTAGTGCTAAAATCATACTCGGACGCACTTTGTTGCACACAAATTACAAGAAATATTGGCTACGAGAGAAATAGATAAAAGCAGAAATCCAACAGAACTGAATTGATATATGGGGCTTACAGCAGTGATGAATGTTTATCAGGGTTACTTTCGAGGGAAAAGGGTGACAGAAATAGACTGACATAAGCGGAAGGATGAATATAAAGAGACATATCAAAATATTTTCAAATTTAGCAATGTGTAGTATATGTGCACAAGTGTAAGTGTGTGTGTGTGCGTATTACTACTCTATGATGACATCTAATGTCAACATACATAAGTCTTAAAACAACAACATCAATAACATTTACAACAACAATAACAAAACCAAAGTTACAGTTTTACAAATACTAATGAAAACCTAAAAATTTTAGGCAACAACTACAACAACAACAACAACAGCAATAGCAAACCTACAAAAACCGCAGACATATGCAACAATGATGTTTTAACATACAAAATATCACAAACATGCACTTTTACAAGCACACACTCACTTCTACACATACAGCTTTAAATATGTGCACTACGTGTGCAAGTGCAAGCATATCCTTCCTTTATTATCATCATTATTATTATCTTCATGTGTGTGTGTGTGTGTGCGTGTGCGTGTGCGTGTGCGTGTGTGTAAGAAAGCAACCAGTAAGTTTCTGGCATTTTGCAAACTTTATGCAGTTTCAGTAACAAATGAGTTCTTTACACTTTTGTTTGTCTAATACTTTCCCTTCTAATCCTTGCTGCATGCACTTCTTAATGATCAATAAAAATCCCCAAGCATTTTGCTGTTGTTTTGAAAATTTAACAAATTAAATGACTTTCCATTTCGAGATTTTAAAGTTTGTAACAACTTTTGTTGCAATTTATGAAAGAATTGCAAAACAGGTGTGTGTGGCGGGTAATAAAGGGCCTTTTGGAAATGATTTTCTATAGTTAAAGCGTGTTTCAATAACCCGATATTTTGACAGTTGTCATTACTCAAGCTGTGATTATAAACAAATTTGGGTATTAGTTATGAAGCTTTTTAAAGTATCTTGTCGGATAGCATTTTGAAAACTAGTGAAAAAACATGAGCCGTTGGGATAACTTAGTGATGTGGAAAACCAAACTCGTGCGCGTTAATCAATAACAAATTATAACAACGCTGTTGTAGGTCAAAGTGTTGAGAAACACTTATATTTGACCCTTACTCGACAATATTTAAAACTAACCATTCCACAAGCTGCATTACAAGTTTCATTTTTGAAACCCAGTTTTACCACGTAAGCTTGTAAAACCCAAACATTACTGTTGGAAACACTCCCCATCCTCAATGTGTGCCTATTTCGTAATGTTCTTGGACTGGCTGGATCATTGGAACTTAATGTTACGGCAAACGTTTTAAAATATCAAACAATGAACGATCCGCGTTATCGATGAAATGTATCTTCAACATTTTAAGTTTTCATGCGAATTAAGTAAAGTGCCACTTTTTTCGTATGGTATTTCTAAAATCCAGTGATGCCAACTCTTGGATCATCAAAAGCACTGTGAACATTTAAAAATTGAGTAAAAGGGTAAAAAAGTACTAAGCTAAATATTTCTGCTATTTATGTTTTTTATAATTAAATATTCTCTGTTATTTGTTAACTGTCTCTAGCTGACTAACCTGAACATCCAGTTAATGCTTTTTTTATTCATAACATTATTGTTAGTGCATTTATTTGAGCAACTAAGTTATAACTTCTAGTCAGGTGGAGAGGTACACTTGTGTTTTATATAAAAAAGTCTTAATTTTTTGTTTGACTAGCTATGACATATTAAATCGGTATACAGGGAATTATTTTAAAATAATATCAAACACATAGTGCCTTTTACGTATATTTTACTGGTCTAAGCCACCTTTTAAAAGCTCGATAAATATTTCAAGCTCTTTCTATATATATGTTTTTCCATATTAAAAAAAGCCTTAATAAGTTATAAGGTCTTAACAAAAAATTAATCCAAACTTTACTTTTAAGAAAAAATTTTAAATTCATAAGAGTGTGCAGCTCTTATGAAATTGAAATTCATGTCCAATGTCGTTGTCCAATCCACGTTGTCTAATTGTGTTCACGCATGCGAATTAAAAAAGTAAAATCGTTGCTTAACAAATTAATAATAATGAAAAAGCGTTTGCGTCTTTGCTTCGTTTAAGTTGCAAATATTTTGATTATTGAAAAAGCACTAAAACGCACTTCCAGAAATTGTAAAAAACACTATAAATACCCATTTTTCTGAAACGGGTTTCGCGTACTTAGAAATGAAAAAAGCACCAAAACTACCCGAAAAGCACCAAGATGGTAACGCTGCTAAAAAAAATAAGAAATTGTAGCATAGTTTCAGGAGCCAGTTAATATTATTTGCATGTCAAATTTTTCGTACGTATTAATCAATGTTGATAAACATTTTTCACAAATTTGAACAGTGTAATATCCTAGACAACCTTAGATTCGAAAATAAACGAATGTTCGCTATAGCAAACAGTTCTGGAAACATTCATGTTCAACATGCATGTACATAATGATATTGCTAAAGGTATGCTATTGGTTCATAAGCGAAACATCGTTATCGAAAGATTTGCTGCCATAAACTGAGTGACTAGTGAGCTCTAGCAGCACTTTCTCCTTCCGTTTCCGATAGCCGATCTCGAGTGTTTTGTCCCGGAAATGTTTACGCAACATTCGAATTCGATATTATTTACGAATGTTTTGGTTAGCTGGGAAGCTTTTCAAACCTGTTTTGATTGGTTTTAACTTTGTCTAAAGACATTTATTGTCAGGTTTTTGTTCCTATACGTATGTATTTCAAACACTTTGTATATTTTCAAAGTTTTGCCATAATATGAAGGTTTTTTTTCCTCAAGAATTTCAAGTCTACTTTCTTAAGCATAAACGAAGTTTAAATAGACGCTGGTTAAATAACAATACGCAAAAAATTTTAAAATACTTAAATTATCTATATGAAGATCGTGTTTTCTATTTCATTAAGAACAAGTCAAGATATATGCTCTTATGCAAAAACGATTGTTAAAGTTAAAGCATGCGCTAAAACCGGTTTTGCCATACAAAACTCGTTTGTTAAACCACCTTTAAATTTACCAAAAGTTTTTACATAAGGGGGATTATCTTTAAACTATCGCTAAGGGCCCCAACTAAAAATTGAAAGACTCTACTTCAAACAAATTTCTCTTCTTATTCAAGAAATCCCTTTTAACACACATGAATACTCCTACAAACAAACACTATTTGCTTTCTACACATGCACACACACACACACACATTTAAACACTTGCAAGTGTTTATCCCAAAACACCCCTAAATATTTAAATGCAGTTGTAATCAACCTTGTTATACTTGCTATACCCAACTCCTCGTTAGTTTTCAACTCCAACCATCTTTACAAAATAATTATCAAGTTTGTAGCAAAATTCCTTACTTTAGCCAATAGTTTAAGGCAGAAGCGCACGTATGCACATGCATATGGTTAAATGTGTTTCCAATACTATTATTAATTTGCCAGTCGTACCCATTCCGTTTCTCTCAATGGCAAGTTTTTCATTTTATATCCGACACTTCATTTGAGTCTTTGGCAGCAACACCTCCTTGTGACATTTTGTGACATTGTGTTTGTTATTCTGGAGAAAATTTTGGACAGGGCAAAAAAAATTATTTTGATATGTTGTCATTTGCAGTGTCATTGTTTATTCTGTGACTTAGGAAATTTATTTGCTAGAATTCGATTAGAAGTGTGAGCAGTTTATTTGCTGCATTAGAGTTTAAACATACACAAGTTTAGTGTTATTTGGGAGAATAAATATTTCGAGAATTTTTAATTGAACTGCTGATTTGTATGATACTGATACAAGTCGGTATGTACTAGAGATGAGCGGTAGTTGGAAAGCTGTTACTTTTCACAGCCATTGAAAAATCACTAATCACAACTGTGGCTGAATTTACTTTTAAAGCAGAAGAGCTAAATTTTTTAACTAAACTGCTACAAACCAAATACTGCTAAACTGTGATCACAGTCACAATTTAAAAGAACGGCGATTCAGAAATCATGTTCACAAAGAGCAACATTATTAAAAAAATCACGTTATTGCTCATCACTTGTATGTACACACGCATCTCACTTGTTCCTTTAAATTTTTAGCAATTTTCACTTTTTGCTATAAAACGATATAGAAGGACCACTGTAAACATTTTACATCATTTTCTCTACTCTTTCGCTAAAAAATAAAATTTTATTCATATATGTATGTATTTGGGTGAAATTAAAGGGTGAAATTGAAACAGTGAGTCCATATCACTTGGGTCCAATACAATGATCCATTTGTGCTACCTTTTGAGTTAAAGAGAAGATAGTGAAAGATGGTGATAGGGAAGGGATAGTGATAGAAAAGACAGGTTGTGCAGGAAGAGATAGAGGAAAGCTTAATTTTTTTACAACTCTGCTTTTTTGCACCTTTTTAATAATGCAGCATTTCAGCGCCTCTGGTGTCAATGAAGCGTATTAAATTTATTAGCCACTTTATTGGTTGTGATATAATTGCATATAAAAAAACAGTCTCTTGCCTCAATATGAAGCTTGCAGATACATGACTATAAAGTTCACTCTCCAAAAAATATTAGGACCAATTCAAACAAAGCGACAATGTATGTGAAGAATATCAAAATTTTGCATAAGAAGAACATTTAAAATATTGTTAACAGAAGATTGTTGTGTAGCAGTAAATAGTTGAGGTTTTGCCTTACAAATGCGTCTGGCACTTTATTAAAGTCAATAAATAAAAAAAAATGCCACCTTTATTTACATGAGATTTTTTTTATTATTTGTAGATAGAAAAAGTTACCAAAAGCTCTGCAGTGATTTATAGTACAAACATTTTTCAGGACACTCTCTTCTTTTCATTCAACCAATTTCATGATATTTTATGAAAAATTTCGTAATCTAAGCTCAGTATAAAACCTTTATAGTTATGCTTCTTTCTTAAATATATCTTTGTGTTTCATAAACTTGAAATTTATGTTTTAACTACTTCTTTGCATGTCTTTCAAAATTAAAACCAAATTGTTTAAAGCTTTAAAAAATAAAATTTTATTGTAAATCAAGAAGACATTAGTCATGCATGCATTCATAAAAGTAAGTATTTTATTTTGAAGTTACTTGCTTTTTTCGGCAACTATTTATCTGATTGATTTGTAGGTGACAGGGCACATTTTAAGCGGAATGAAATATTTCAGTTTATGAAAAGTAGTAACCACAATAAAAACACCCTGTGAGAGAAATATAATTACACAGTGGAGCAGTGGTTTTGTGGTTTAAATAAAAATGCCCAATTTTAAAGTATTTCTATTTGCTTATTACAATATCATCATACGTTTTTCTCCAGCAGATCTTGTTTTAAAGAAACATTTAACATTTCCTTAATTTACAGCAATTTTTTTTATAATTCACTTAATATTTTACGAAATTTATAAATACTTTTTGGATTATGAATGTCTCTTTTGTTTGAGTAGATCAAATTGATATAACAGGATATCTTGAACTTTTTTATCAACACTTCTGTTTTTTTTAAGAGAAGGAAAGGAATAGTGATAGAGAACACAGGTGGTGAAGGAAGAGATAAAGGAAAGGTTGTTTTTTCTTTTACTCTACGTCCTGCACGTTATAATACAGGGTTGCAGCGCCTCTGGTTTCAATGATGCGCATTAAATTTTTGAGGCTGTGTTAGAGGTCATTTTTATTCGTTATTTTACTTCGCCGATGATTCGTCGGCCACAGATAACAAAATTAAGATAGAGTATTAACAATTAGTATTTTTTATACCACATTTCATATATACAGGGTGGCCCAGAAAGACCGAAGTGGTGTGAATTCCTTATAACTTTTTATTTAAGATATATTTTTTTAATTTTTTGTTTTTTAAATGCAGTAAATTTATAGGGAATATTTTTAAATTAGTTATTAAAAATGATATCCCGCAAGTGGTGGACATTTTCTGCTTCGCACAAATGTGTTCTTTCCATTTCCATTATTCATAACTTAGTTATGAGTGACGAAGCCTCGTTAACAAACAAAACTTTAGGATATGGGATATTGAAAACCCGAGAGTACTTCATCAACGAAAATTACACCCAGTTAAGTATACTGTTTGATGCGGTGTTTCTTCAGAAAGGATCATTGGCCCATATTTTTTTGAAAATGAACGAGGTGTCGCCATTTCCATCAATGGTGATCGATATCAGGCCATGTTGGAAAATTTGGTAAAGCCAACCGTGGAAAACCATCCGCAAATATGGTTCCAACAGGTTGGACCCACAGCGCACACTTCCAGGGCCACAATGGCTCTTTTACGCGACATCTTTGGTGAAAAAATAATTTCGCGTAGAAGCAATTTTAATTGGCCTCCGCGTTCCCCGGATTTAACTGCTCCAGACTATTTCCTTTGGAGTTATTTAAAAGGGAAAGTTTATCTTAATAAGCCTAGGACTATTGAGGAATTAAAAACCAATATTCGAGACGAAATTAACAACATAACACCGGAAGTTTTGCGAAAGGTCATTGAAAATGTGTTGGAAAGAGCACATTTGTGCGAAGCAGAAAATGGCCACCACTTGCGGGATATAATTTTTAATAACTAATCTTAAAATATTCCCTATAAATTTAATGTATTTAAAAAACAAAAAACTAAAAAAATATGTCTTAAATAAAAAGTTATAAGGATTTCACACCACTTCGGTCTTTCTGGGCCACCCTGTATTAGAACCATATTGAATCTGTGACTGTAAATAAGAATGAGGCGTTTTTTAAATTATGATCTTATTAATATACATATGAAAACATTAATAATTACGAAATCTTAGTATTTAAAACAAGATTCTAATTTTTAATTCCCGTTTCATTACAATGTCATCAAATGAAGAAATCCTGTCCTGGAGAAAGAATCCTAAGTTTTAAAATATAAAAAAGGACCCTGTAAACTTCGTAAATGTGTTTAATAGGGCGGATCTATAAGCCCGTTTCTTTTTTTAATTTTCCGCCTCTTACGGAAAAAAGCAACGTTGCTTTTGTCAACGGGAACTGTCAGTTGATTCTTTCCAAAATTTTAAAGAGTTGCATCATTTACTTTGTGCTTTACAGCTGTGCTGTAGAAACTATTCCGCATGAATTGTGAGGCTGTACAAGTACACAGAATAAAAAATATCATAAAAATGCAACCAACAAAACAAATTGTTAATCCCCCTTATTGGGAATGGCATCGTCGACGTCACATCAAGACGACACTAAAAATTTTACTTGTATACTCTTTGCCGACAAGAATTGACCACTTTTAACATGCTATATTAATTTATAAAGCCTAAGAGATTAGTGAGTAATTGTCAATAAGAGCCAATTGTTGCCGACAAAGAGTAGACAAGTAACAATATTTAGTGTCGTCTTGATGTTACGTAGCCGACGCTATTCAAAATAAGGGGGAATATTTAATTAAAATTCAAATATATATTTAATCAATACAATAAATTAGGTTATTGATACGACAAACACAGAATTCTTTTTTAACAAACTGAACTAAACAAATTTTTTGTTGGTCATGGTGCAAAAATTAAATATTATTTGTTGAATTATATCACAACAAAATGCGCACATGTAGAAGAAACATATAAAATCTTGTTTTTTGTGTATTAATTTTTTGCGTATTAAATAACGAATTATTCCTAGGCTGGGAGGTAAGTACGTTAGCCTATTAACTTCGAGCTTGCCGGTTCGATTCCGTCTAAAGACATTTAGAGTTATTCGTAGACAAGCAAACAACTGTTTCGAGGGTTCTGATAATGATTAAAAAAAATATTGTTAATAAGAAAATTACGATAATCAAAATTTGTCTAAAAATTCAACAATCCACATTGTTAATATAACAATAACTTAAATTTAAATAACTTTGAAATCTAAGAAAAAAAAAGTTGTAAAAAATAATTGTCAACAAGGAATTTGCTGGTATATTTAATTCAAAATATTTTTTCTAATTTTGTAATTGTATTTACAAAAACCGTTGTGGGTTCAAGATAAATTAATTTTTTAATTGATATAACAAAAAAATTAAATGCCAATACTACTTTTTTCTGTATGCTGAAGATGTTAACAGGACTATTTGAGGTTTCTTTATTCGAATCAATTGAAAAATTCACGATATGGTGTCGGCCGATCGGAGATTGAAAGTTATAAAAATTGTAAGGGCCATAGGGTCTCATGTGACTCAGTGGTTTAAATTTGGAATTATCTTTAGGCAAGAGGAAGTTTTGCGCAATACAGGTACAGCCTTTTCTCACAAGCAACAGTGTGAACACTTTGCAGGTTTATTTGATGTTGTCCAATCGTAATATGAATGAGTTTTTGTGCTTTTTTGAAATCGTGGACGTAATTGGATTCACTATAACAGATTAAAAACCATATTGCAGTAACAACAGTGGATTTCACGTGGCGAATCAGCGATAAAGAAAGTAATTCCAACAGTTTTTTGGGAAGCATGCGGTATAAACCAAATTGATTACCTCTAGAAGGGTAAAAAATACAGGAAGTGCGCCTGGAAGGTATACTACTTTGTTTTGTCGCCATTTTGGTAAACATTAGTTCTGACAGTTTATATTTGACAGTCGTAAGGTAGACACGTGGAAAATTTATTGTGGAAAAATATTCGATAAACCAACGTGTTTTAATCCTTAAAACATTTTATTATTACTGCGAGACCTCTTTCCACAACAAGTTATTTCAAGAAATGGTAACGTTGATTGTCCTTCACGGTCGCTGCGTACTTATTTTTCTACAAATATCTGAAAAACAGGGTTTATGCAAACAAACCAGAAACGCTTGAGCAACTTAAACAAAATATTCGTGACGAAATTGATGAAATACTGGGTGAAATGTGTGAGAATGTAATGTAAAATGTGCTTAAAAAGGCTCGCATTTGTAAGTCTAACAGAGGCAGACATTTATCTGATATTGTATTCCATACATAATTGCCTACATTATATAAAACACTTATCAATATAGGATCCATTCTCTTTCATTTAATCAAAAATTATAAACAAACAAAGCAGTATACCTTCCCTGCGGACAACCTGTACAATCAATGCACAATATTATGCCGAACTTATTGTATCGATTTAAAGAGGATTTGAAAATTCAATGACCGTATTGGGTCAAAAAAGTTAATTTTCATGAAAAAAAATCCATTAATTGAATTGTTCCTTCCGCATTTGTTCACAAAACTGAAGAAATGACCTGGCAGAAAGAAATTTGGTGTCAAAACCGATCAAATCATTTCATTTCATCACTCATATTATCTTTCGGAGGGGATAACAAAATTGGAAAAAAGGTAAGAAAAAGTGTATAGAGCTCAAAGGAATAGTCCTTTGAAAAATAACATAATTTTCATGCAACACATAAGTTTCATTCCAAAATTCACGGACTAAGTAACATACAACAATATTAAGAACTAACTAGAATCAATTAAAGCAATGTTAAATTCTGCAACTAAATATTACCAAAACGATGATATCAGTAATTACAATTGCGAATTTTAATTTAATTTAGTTATGAATGTTTCAAAAATTTTTGAAAATTTTTTTCTGAAAAACATTAATTATTTGATAATATTTGCTCACCTCAATAAACTATAATTGATTTAATTAATAATAGTTTGCAATATATATTTTTATACATACATTGATTTGATTAGATAATGTAAAGAGAGTTCCTAAGCCAGGATCTGAAAACTTTCTCAGCTTTGTTGAAAATTGCAACTTTGATGCCGTCTGGGATATAAGTATTTTTTTATTGTAATAATGCACGCACATACATGTACATGTGTGTGCGCTAGCCTTGTAACTTTAAAATTTTTTAAATTATGGATCACGAAGATTTTAATTTTTGGCAATGGCAACTTTTTTTAATTTAGAAAGATTTTTTTTTTAAATTAAAATAATTGAATTTTTGTCTATTAATTTTACATAAATTAGTCTTTTCTTAACTCACATTAACAAAATAGTTTTAAGTCACATTTTTCTTAACATGTTTAATACATGTATTGAATTAATAATTTTTTTTATTATTCTCCAAAATAATTCCAGTTTTATTTTTAATAATTTTCTTTTAACTAAATATAAAAATAATTCCATTGAAAGAATATCTACCTCTTAAAATATTCACTTTTTCCGAAGACGTTGATTGTGTTGGAACCCGAAAAACCACTAAACTGTGGCCACATATGATGGATGGGTGGGTTTTAAATTTTGGAGGTGGTTTTCAAAAACACACGTACACGCACACGCACATACGCTCAACCGGCAATGAAATTTTGACACAATTTTTATTTCAATATTTTTTTCCTTCGTTCTTCTTTTTTTTGCACAATTTAAAATTTTTTCTGCATATTTTTTTGTTATTTTTTATTATTTGTTATTTTTTATTTTTAAAAATTGCATTTTACACACACGTTTTGTTTTTATTGCTTTTTGTTTGATTTGTTGAGCATGACACGACAAAGGACGAGAATGCGTTTAGTTGTTGCGTCAGTGCTGATGTGTGGAAAATTTGTGTTGATTTTATTTTTGGTTGCGTTTTTTTTGGTTTAGTTTTCGCTGTGTGTGTTCCTTGTTTTTTTTATTATTTTCTCAATTTCATTGCATTTGATTCATGTCTGTTTTTTTATTTCCTTGTTTAATTTTCAAGCGCCAAAGTTAGCCAACCAGTAGTTGTATTAGTCTCTGGTAGTGGTGTATCCAAAATAGAAAAAGAACCAAGAAGAAGAAGAACAAAAAAAGGCAAAAACAAACACTCAATTTATGTTGTGTTTGCTGTAACAAAGATGTGCTGTTGTTGCTGTTGCTGCTGTTGGAGTACATGAGAGCGCAAGTGTGGTTTTGCTTTAAATTAAAATGAAAACAAAAACAACCAGCCATATTCATATTGGATGGAGATGAGTTTACAGTTACTGCTGTCGTCTGTATTAGTTAATGTTATTGTTGCTGTTGCTGTTGCTTTTAGTCGTAAATGTGTTTTATCTGCAAAGTTGGCTGCTAATGGTTGGTTGAATGGCTGGTATGCCTGCAATGAATTTTGTTTGTTTTAATTTTGTTGGGTTGTTGTTATTGCTCTTGTGTATTTTTTCGAGAGTAGAACAGCGCAAATATGTATGTGTGTGTAGGTGTGTGATCTCCATACATCCGCTTTGCAGTGCTGTAATTGTTGCTTTTTTTATCATTATTCATATGCATGCACACATTTACTACGTACGTTTTAATTAGCAGCTTGTTCCATGTGTGTTAAAATTTTTGATGTTTTATACTCTTTTGATGGATGTTTTGTTTTTGAAATGGGGGAGTCGCTCGCTGCATATGTTCTCATTTATGTATGTTTGTCTTAATGTATGATTTTGTTCGTTTTGTACTCAAGGGAATTTCTATGATAATTAAATCCTTTCTTTTTTTGTGAATATATGGCACATAATTTTAAAGTACTAAGTACTTTTCTTTTGATATATATACATAAGTAATAAACCAACAATATGCTTATAGAAGGCAACACAAAGTTCAAGCGGGTTTATGTAACAAACTCTAGGAAAAATTTATTACTATTATTATAAAGTCCTCGTAGTTTAACATACTTATAATTTCCCCATGTAAAATAGCGGCTAAAATTTTCTAAATGCATGTGCATGTAAATATGCATTGGGCAAGCATTATTTCACTGAACTTTTACCTTAATTTTGACCTAAGACACAGGTACATTAAATCAATGAATTACTGTTCATTGAAAAATATACAGTTTTTAAAATCAATGTATAAGTTCATTGGCACAATGAAACTGTTCATTATTTCAATGAATTTCTGCATTGAGTTAAGTGAAGCTATAATTTGACGCAATGTGCTAATACATTGTTTCAATGAACTTTAGCATTACTTTAAATAAACTTATACGTTGATAATTTTTGAATGAATTTTTACAATGAACTCATTCATTGTTTCAACGGACTTTTGCATTAATTTTAATGAACTTACACGTTCACCTAATAAACATATAAATGGTTTCAAAAAACTTTTACATTGATTTTAATGAACCTGTACACAATTCTGTTCGACGATTATATCGACTTGTCTATGGACGAAGAAAAGCCGCAGTTGTGATTCTTTTAAACAATTATTATTTACTTTCTATGCTAGAAGCTTCGTGTATTTGCTTTATGATTTTGTTCCAAACATTTCAAATTATTGGATAATACTTTAATTTTATTTTTATGCTTTAAAAACATGGTAATAATGTTTTTATTTTTCATTAGCAAAGAAGAAAATAATTTAGAGAATTCAAACACAAAAACTCAGAAGTATTTTCCAACAAAAACGTTTTAAGTCTTCTTACTGAATTAAGGCATTATAATCCATTGATTGATGCGTTTAAAAAATTTACTAAAAAATGTATGTTAATATCTAACGGACATTCAAATTACAAGCAACGAAAAGAGTCATCTGAGCATTTGATACCACTTAATATGAATTCGCCTGGATTTAAGCAATTTGAAATTTTATTTTCTAAAATAAAATAAAAAATGCAACCTACGTACGCATAGGATATTCAAATAGGTATAAAGAAACTGAATTTCGATAGTTTTGTGATTGAAACGGTTGGCACAAACTAAGTAAAACAATATTAAATTTTTAACTTTTTCATGATAAATATATGCATATAATTTAAATTCACCTTAAAAACGAGGCAGCCGAAAACCTAAACAGAAGCCAGAGCATTTGACGGAGTTACTGATAAGCAAATTTTATTAAAATCAATTGTTGCCAATTGTGATATTCATCACGGCAAAATCTTTCGATATAATTTTACTAAACGTAAAAAAATACTCTCATATGCAAATAGACTTATTAATTGTAAATCGAATACGTATAACTATAAACATAAACTATGGTTATAGTAATTTTTCATATTATGGAGCTCAAACGACAGCAACTAAAATTTATAGACTGTATGAGCCACAATTACACACAAATGAATATAGAAATATTCTGAATTTTAATCAATTACACATGCGTATATACAGGGATATTTTATTTACAATCACACACATACATAAACTATGTTTTCAAGCAGCTACACTCACATTTTCCATTAGATTGTATATAAAAAAAATTGTGTATCCGAATGATGAATAAATATCCCGAGTATCTTGATTATTTTTTGTCAGATTAAATATTTCTACTCTGAGTATAAACATACTTAGAGTGCAGGTATGAGAGAGTCAAAACATTTGATACACATTTACCTTTATATTTTTAAATGTAGCTTATATTGGTTTTTTGTACAAACAATTGTTGTAATCGGTTACAGTCCTAGTTGCTTAAGAAAAAATATGTGAGCGTACGAGTTTTTTGCACTTGAATTATGATTCAAAGCAGTTGCTTAAATTAAGACTATTTACTTATGTGTATTTTTTTGAGTACTCATTGTCATCCTATGATTCTCAATTGAAGATTTTTACACGTTGGAATTTAACTGGATTTATCCCAGGACATATTTAAATGCAATTTTATTTCGATCTGAATGTAATCACAAACCTTAAGATATATGTGTGTACTATGTACATCCATACATATTTAAAAATACATTATGTATTTATGAAAATGATTTTATCACAATTAAGTTGCTTACATTGCATATGGAATGACATTAATGTTAATACTGTGGAGTAACATTTGACGATGTATAGTCATCATCCTTATTTGAACCTGAAATACAAAATTCAGCTCAGTATTCAGCGTGCTTTAAAATCATTTAAAATGACAAAACTGTACAAAAAGTTAAAAAAAAATAGCAAAAAACAATAAAAAAATGTTGCAATGGTAGAGCCACATTTATATATTTAATTTTTGTTTTCGATAGTTTCTTTACTTTGTTTCAATATATTTCAAGAAGGCCAATTTATCAACGATCTATTTAAGAAATAGAAACAACTTTAAGGGCCAATTGTAAAAATTACAAATTAATTCAAATAGTACTTTTTATTTTTGGTATGTTTCAACTTACAGCAATTTTATAAATGTTTTGCCAGATTTTGTTTACAAAATGCAATTTTACTGTTAAAATGCGAGAGCATTATGAGATTTTAAATCCTCTCCTTATTTTATTTTTCTCATATTTACTTCTGTTCTCTGCACAAATAATATATAGTCTGCTTATGAGTATTAATTTTCTTGCTTTACAGCATAAAAAAGTCTAAAATGCATTTGAGCAAAATTTTATTACGGCAACTGGCAACTGCACAAGACTCTTGTAAGTGCAGGTGCAGTTGCAGGCAAATGCAGTTGCTGTTGCTGTCTGTGGCCTACCAGAAAATTGTTTAAAACTATTTAACTCAGAGTTAGTTAAAGACTTTAATACACAAAACTAACTAACTAAAGCAAATGTCTGACAACTTCAATGTAGTGAGGGGCGTTTAACTCTGTTTTCTAAGGCAATTACGAAAGGAAGTTCAAAGGGAATTGCAACAATGTACTTACAAATATTTTTATTTATATAGAATTTTTTCTAATTCTCAAATGCTGTTGTTTATGCATACTTAAGAGTACATATATGCAATATAAGCCTATGTAGGTATGTACTTTTTTATATTTTGTTGCATTCTTTATTGCCTTTTGTGGCAAATGCAGATTTTTGGTTATTACCAAAAACTAACCACGTTTTGTGGTATTGAAGTTGTGTGGAATAATATTGGTAGGCCATAAGTTGTGTTGTTATGTTTACTTTGATTTTCCACAAATAATACTCAATCTTTTTTATTTTTTGTTCTTCCTTCGATTTAGGAAATTCTTTATTGTAGCAGAAGCAAATGATTTTATATATATATTTTTTTTCTTCTAGCAAATAAAATATAAATGTATTTGTTAAAGCAGACACGCACTACTAGCATATGCAATTATAAATGATTTTAAGTAAATTTATATATTTTTGTTTATGTATTTATTTATTGTTGTGACTTTTTACAATCAAATCAACATGGATGTTTTTTTTGCATTTAATTTTTGCTTATAGTTTTGTTTAATTTAGAAAAATAATATGCTTGTATATGTTACACATATGCACATATTATTATTTGTCTTTATTTTTATTCACATATGTATGTTTTTACATGTGTTAGTATGCGTGTTTATGTGCAGTTCTTATATTTATTTTATTGATTTGTTTTATTACAGTTTATTGAAGCATTTTAATTGACAAGTCTTTATTTTATTGACAATAGCAGCATTTGTTTAAATGTTGTGAAAATTAGTTTTCATTAGTTGTATCTATTAATTTTTTTTATTGATTTTTCATTTAAACAAATAAGCCAGATTGAAAAATATAATAAAATTAGAAATTAAAATGCAAAAGTTATTTCTTAAAATAAATACGTTGGACAAAAAAGAAACCAAAATCAAGTTAAAATGTGTACCATGTAGATAAACAATAAATACAGATAAAAAATTATTAACATATGATATGTAAAAGGTAGGAATGTAACAAATGTTCGTATTCGCTTTCGCATTCGCAAATTATTCGCTTACTTTTGCTATTTGCATTCGCTTTTGCATTTGTATGCGAATATTTCTAGCGAATACTAAAGACAAACAAAAATGTTATACCTGTTGTACAAAAATAGTTTACGATTAATAAACGGCAAACGCCAGCATGATAAAGATACATATACTTACAAGTAACGCATTCTATTCCAAGCTTTACAATTTTTGATCAAAACCTTTCTATAAATAAGTTCTCATAAGTATCAAAATTAAACCAAAACCCATCAGTGATTAGAAATATTTTTCAATTTTTGAAAAAGCAAAGGCAGTGTTTGGTTTGCGCGAAAATATTTTCTACTTAAGGCATTAATTCGTACAAAAAAATTTTAAATGCAAAAAATATTAAATAGTCCTTGATTGTTTTAAATTCCACGGGGAACAAGTGCCACTCATATTATTCCACATGAAAACATAAAATATTGAAGAAATATTTTATATGTTTTTCCCACGATGAATAGAGTACTTCTTCTGCAACTTTTTTTACGAAAAATTCATTCCAATTTTTCTTAATATGTATTTTGGCAGCATTTCAAATGAAGTGTTTCACTTAGTACAAGGTTTTAGGGTCAAACTACGAACGGGTTGATTGCCTAACATTTTGTAAATTTATTTTTTTAATTATTATCTATACTTATTTCAATATGATTTCATATACATATCTTTCTGGTTAAGAATTTTTAATTTTAATAAATTAATAAATATTTCCTGAGTTCAAGACTCAAGTATACAAAACAACTTCATGTTCTTATACAAATTTATTTTCATGTCATTTTATTACCGTATTGTAATATTTGCCTTCGCTTTCGCATTCACATTCGCTTTCGCAAAAATCCAAATGTATTATTCGCATTCGCATTAGCTAAGCTGGTATTCGTTATATCCCTAGTAAAAAGTATTAAATCGAACAAATAATAGGTTGGTTTTTGAGAACACTCTGCTTAAAGACTTTGATTTATTTTACAATTTTGTTAAGAATCTCGTTTTATTTTTTTTTTTTAAATTATAGTCTTTCTTTAAATATAAGAAATTGTATAACTTATTTTATTTCAAAAATAAACTGCATTGCATCTATAAGCTCAAAGCATTTTGTTGCTTAATATAATTTAGGTTCGTTAAAGGTAATCATACATTCTCAATTTTATTGTGCAATAATTTATATTGTGCAATAAAATTAGCTGAATACTCGTATATATAGTATATTAATAGGTGGCACAATATTTTTGATGAAATAAAACAGCTTTTCATTTATATTGCGCAAAGACAATTATTTTGTAATGTGCTCACAACATAGTACAATAATAATTTCTTACCAGTTATATCACTAAATATTTTCTTTATATTTTTTAGCTGACTGCGTGATTTTATATTACATTTATCAGCCTATCTATCTATGTGTTACAAGTGAGCACAAGCCATAAAAAAGTGAACAGTATTGTAATTTTTTCAAGAGCGAATATTCTTTATAGTGGAATGTAAAGCAAAAATAGAGAACAATGAAACAAAAAACACACTATACCATTGTACAACAGTTGAATCGACAATTGTGTCAATTGTGCAATATTTTTATTGTACACTTCATAGTGCACAATATTTCATTTCACAAACTCGAAATTTCATAATATATTAACTGACAGTTTATAAAAGCCGTGTAAAACTTCTCAGCTGTATATTGAAAAAAAAACAAATTTTGAGTGCTTTGTTTTTGTTTTCAATATAAATAGGCAGACGATAATTTTTACATGGCTTCTATAACCTGGCAGTAAGCGGCAATAAAACTTTTTACAATTTATTGTGAAAGATATTATTTTTATTTTATTGTTCATTTATTTAATTTTTAGTCTTAAGTTAATAAATTATAAAATTTTGAAATGTATCGCATACGAACTAATACGCTCGAATAATCTAAATTGTTTGTTCTTTCTTTTACACATACACATATTTTTACACTTGTGTGCTTATTTTACAATTGTCTTTCGAAGTGAGCTAGTAAAATATGCTTCGAGACTACAATAAAAAACGCCCTTGCTTGGCAGATAAACAAATGTTGTTGCATACTTTTACTAAAAAAGAATAACAGTTTTAGTGTTCTCATAAAAACAAAAGCACTAAAAAGAAAGAACAATTCACTACTGTACACCATGAAGATTAAGCAAACAAACATATTGTGCTCACCTCTGGTATGTATGTATGTACACTAAGAGAAAAAATTTAATAAAATCAAGATCTTATGCTCAATATCAAATCCTTTCAATCTTAATAGTCTGTTAAATCCGACAATTCTTGATTCAAGGATAAAATTTTAATTTTTTTAAGATTGCATTTAAGATTGTAATCGTGAATAAAATCTCATTTCAAGATAGAATTCAATATTTTGTCCTTAATGAAAATCTTAAATTAGATCACATTCTTAAAAATTTAAGAATATAATCTTCAAATTAAGATTACATTCTTGACTTGAAGAATACACAAAAGGCGACACCATTACTTCGCCATGTAGAAATTAATGTTAATTTACAAACGTGAAATTTCGTAAAAACTCCATACTGGGCTTTAATTGTTTAATTTCAAATTTTGAACTTGAACTTGCAAAAATTATTTTTATAATTAAAAATTTACTTTAATATAAAAAAGATAATTAAAAAAGCCATGTGAGTTCGATCACAGGGGAGATGTGTAAGCATCTAGTAATTAAATTTTTATAATAAGATATATGTATACATTTTCGACTCTACTGTACTTAAAAATCTATGGAAAACTTCATCTATAGTAGTGGAATTATTATTTTTGGGGGTTTGTGGATAATTGCTCATATGCAAGTGAAAACGTCAAATAAAAATTGTGATAAAGCTTGCGACTATGGGTTTGCAAAATTTGTATTAAAATCTCCACCCATAATAATTGGCATGCGATGGAGATTGTTACCCAATTATCGTGCACCAGCTTCACTGCAAGGCAACAGTACGTAATGAAGATATGTTATAATATAATATTATAAATTTTTTTATAAAGACTGCAATATATCTATATTTAATTTATTTATTTATTTTATTTATTTTATATTTTTCAACTTTTTAACAAAATTATCCCCACTGGCAACACTTTTACACTTCGCTAGCAATTTTTATTAAAATTAGCATTGCTCCTGAAGGTATGCTTTAAGATTCGAATGTGTGTATTTCTATGCAGTTGTTAAGTTTATCTGTACTTCTTGTTCGTATGATTACACTAATACACTCATACATAGCTCACACCGATTTGATAACGCTTTACGATATTACTCAAAATTTGTGATTGTATTGTGAAAAAAATGTTTACCCCCTAGCGTAGAGATGTTTACACATCAAAAAGTTTGTTTGTTTATGGCTAAGCACGTATAAAAACATTTCGATGCTGCTTTTGCAACTCATTACTAGAGTGCAATCAAAATTCACCTAGACGTGATTAACTAGGAATTAAAATTATGATCTAAAATTTTCTTTCTCAGTTACATAAATGTTTCTCTTTTGCAGTTTTTATTCCAAAAATTTTAAACTCAGAACATCGATAATTATAATAACATTGCAGCATATACACGTTCCTACAGCTATTGAAGTTAAACTTAATTTCAATTATATGGACCATAAAAAACTTTACAACATTTCACCTATGTTTGCAACTTTCACAAGAAGTTTATTAAAAGTAAAACAAACTTTTTATTTAATAAAATTACATATTGCTACCTGAGCTTAACAACATAATTTATTGACAATGTTATTGAAAGAAAAGCCACAGTAGTGAGAAAACAAGTTAAATTCATTTTACGCCTCTGACCAGTGTTCGCAACAACAAAAACCAGTGAGCCTGGACGCACAACAAGGCCCATTTTAAAATGTCAACAACGTGCAAACGATTTTAAATAAAAAATAACAAAAAGCAAAATATGACAAACCAGCAAAAATTACATACACTTGTAGCAGCAGACACATACACACACTCACTTACAAGTAAACACATACATACACACGCACTTACAGTCATGCCTGTAAACACTGTTAAAAATAAAGAAATACAAAAAACAACAACAACTGCAACACTGGAAATTATGGCAAAACCAAAAATCAGCAACCGTATGTGGTCAAGTAAGCGAAAAGTACATATTAAAACAACTACAACAACAACATGAAAAATACATTTGTATGAGTATTTAACATGTAAAAACAATATAAAAAATTCAACAATAACAACAACTACAACAAGAAAAAAAACGAACAGAAAACGATGGAGTTCGCAATGAAAACAAACATATGTTGAAGACTATTATTAACAACAATAAAAATGGGGAAAAAATAAAAGTATTGCTCAAGCAACAACAACATTAAAAATAACAACACTTTTGGGGTTGTCATGAACCACAAAAGTTGTTGCTTGCTTCATCATGTTGATCAGGTCACCGAACCAACAAAAAACAGCAACAGAAAAAGCAACAGTCATATTGTTATGCAGTTATCGTCATCGTCATTACCTCCGTCATCATCATTCTTTCATACATAAAACATAAAAAACATATGCAACGTCCTTTTGAAATATCAACAACATTATTACAACACCACCAGCCAACACCATCGTCATCATGACGAGGAGTCAGCATTTTTAAAGTCACTAGGACTCGTTGAAAAAATATGCACCGGATAAAGAAAATAATAAAAAAAATATATATATTGCATGAATGTTACGTTAGGAAATGCATTTGGCCAGTTGCACGGTTTCCTGTTTTTCCTGTGCTTTTTTATATACATACATACTTACATATATTTTTATTTATTTATTTATACTTTCTTATTTATTTTTATGATGGAATTTAGTTGGAGTCTAGAGTCAAAAATTGCATAGCGCAAAATTCATTATCATGACTGTTTGACAACCCACTGTTGTTATAGAAAATTTAAATAGATCATAGCACAATTTTCTTATAGAAAAATATATTGTCAGAGTACACTTTTTTTAAAAAAACTTGTGCTTGCGTTACAGCAAATTCTTTATATAGAAAGTTTTACAAAGTCACAGATCACTTTGCGCAAAGAAAAACTGACTTTGCTACAGCACACTTGTCTTACAGAATATTTAATAGAAATGTAGCACAAATTTCTTACAGAAAAAGTTATTGTGCCACACAGTACTTTTCTTATAGAAAAGTTGACTATGTCACACAAAACTTTTGTTAGAAAAAAGTTGGCTGTGTCATAGCACACTCTTCTTAAAGAAATTTTTACAAAGTCACAGAACGCTTTTTATAGAAGAATTTACTGTGTAACAGTAGACTTTTTCAAGAGCAAAGTTGACTGTGAAATTTTCTCAGTGGAATGTTTATTGTATCACAGTAGAATTTTCTTATAGAAAAGTTGAGTGACTCACGGAAAACTTTTGTTAGAAAAAAGCCAACTGAGTCGCAGCATACTCTTCTTATAGACAATTTTACAAAGTCACAGCACACTTTTCTAATAGATAAGTTGACTGTGCCACAGTGGACGTTTTTTATGAAAAACTTGACTGTGCCACAGTGGACTTTTCTTACAGAAAAGTTGACTATGTCACAGTGGACTTTTCTTAAAGAAAAGTTGACTGTGCCACAGTGGACGTGTTTTATAAAAAAGTTGACTGTGCCACAGCAGACTTTTCTTATAGACAAGTTGCTTGTGTCACAGTGGACTTTTCTTATAGAAAAGTTGACTATTTCATAGTGGACTTTAATTATAGAAAAGTTGACTATGTTACAGCAGATTTTTGTTATAGAAAAGTTGTTTGTGTGAGAGTAGGATTTTCCTATAGAGCCACAGTAGACTTTTTTATAGAAAAGTTTACTTTATCACAGCACATTTTCCATATAGAAAAGATGCCTGTTTCCTGACACCCTTTCTTTATGAAATATTTTACTCTTTTGCTATAGCTATAAAGGAATCAATACTTAATCGAGTCCTAGTCTATTCCAAATCGAAAAATCCGGATTTGCGACAAGATTTAGTTTTAATGTGAATAAGTTTCAGAGTAAACCTCAAACATATTTTTAGTTTTGTGTTAAGCTTCTGATTGCAATTTATTCAGAGACTTAAACTGGACATTGTATAAAAAAAGTAGTACGAGTGATTTTGTAATATTAATTAAAATATTTATAGTATCAATTAAAAAATTAATTAAATTTTTACCTATTAACATTTTGATAATATCATTTAAATTTTTGTACTCAAATTAATTAAAACAACTAAAAATTTAAATAATACAATTAAATTCTTAATTAAAAATATTAATTGGATAATACTTTTGTCTGCGTTTAAGCTAAAAAAGTTACGGCAAATTAGTAAAATATTATAGTACTTAAACATGTTCATTTCTTTCTCTCAGTGTTTGTGGAATTGTTTCACTCTTTATTACCATCACTATGCAACTTGCTGCGCTTGAAGTAATGATTACTCCAGATGTTTTCGGAAAAAAATTCCCTTGTTTGTAACTTCCGTTTTAATGAAAGCCGATTTTTATTTATTCTGCTTTGTTTTAAGTTTTTTATTTTTCGTATTCTTTTGTATGCTTATGATTGCTGGCATCCTTTCGTGACTACCGCAAATGTTCCTTTTTTTACTTTTGCAATATTGTTTGTGTCGCTTTAACAACAGTGCGTATGTTTTCTTTGATTTTTCGGTTACTTTTCGTGGCAAAATAAACTACAATAAACAGTGGGAATAAAAATTTACACAGTCATTTTGCTCCTGATGACGAGGATGCAGTAAGTGATGATGCTGTTGCTGTTGCAAGTGCTACTATAGTGATGGCAAAACAAGCTGTTGTTATCCTCCATGTAAATGTGGCCAGTTTTCGATGGTCATCTTAATATGCACTTGTCGTTTTATTGCGTGTGTACAGTTTTCTTATTTTTTTTGTTTTTTATTTTGAGCATATTTCTTTTATTTTTGCTGGCTGGCATCATGTTTTTATGCATCATCATCATCATCATCATCACGGTCATCATAGTTGTTGCATACAAATTGTTTGGTCGCCTGGTTGATTCGTGGGCTGTCTGAGTGGTTGTTTGATTATGTGACTTTGTTGGTTGCATTGTTTTGGTGTTTCACACGTTGCCATTTACTTTTGTCGGATTTTCATCTTTTTATTTTAAACTTTTTTTTTGCTTTTTTAAGATTTTTCTTTTTTTTGAGGACATTTTTTCGGTTTTTCTACCCCATTAATATCGTGGCCACTTTATTCATATACAAAAAAAAAAGGTTTATTTGAAAAGTGAAAACAATGCAATTGAGCAGTATATTCATATTCTTCGTGAGCTTATACTGTTCATAAAGAGGGGCTTGTTTGTCACTTTGGTTCTTGTGGTTTCACATACGAGTTCCACTCTACTCTACGTGTTCAATCAAAAATATACAAAACGAAATACAAAGTAGAGGTACGTGAATTGTATTTTATATGAAAGTAACTTTTCTTTCATGGAAATTTTGTGGCCACAATTGTAATACGATTAAGGGAATAAATAAATAAAAGAGGGAATTATGAACAACAAAAGAGTTATAGAGTTAAAAAATATACAATTAAGAAAAATATATTATAGCTATGTATATTCACTAATGACATATTATTTTGGCTTGGATATGGATGTTTTTCTGCACAGATTTATAGTGGAACTAAAAGTCGATTTACTGTGATACAGATTTTTGTATACTATTTTATCGAAATGTATCTATATAATAAACATATTGTTACATTTTCAGTGACAAGGATTCTTACAACATTTGATAGAAAAAATTATTTACAATAAAGAGCGTAATGTTGGCCGAGACGCACAGTTAATCCCACAATTTCCTTCAAAAAATCACCGCTAAACAGTTGAAATTCGTAAACTTCAAGAAATTCCAGAATCTTCTTTGCTATATTGCACCGATTTACCATGAATAGCTCAATGCGCTGCTTCACAATAGAATAAAGGAAACAATTAAAATCCAAGGTAATAATAAAGGTAAGTCTGATAATATAATGGAATCTGACTATTACGACTAAAAAATTTATCAAAAAAGCTTTCAAAATATGTATTATGTTTTTTTCTAAATTTTAAATATCTATTTTTATTTTTTAGGCAGTACTAGGACCTTTGGAGTACACGTTCACTTATTGACAAATTAACAAAAAATTAATAGAGCACAAGGGGTTCAAGTGCGACCATCCTCACTTCAAAGGTTGTTTGTGGGAGTCTGTGTATGAAAAATTTATATATTTATAAAATGTTAGATTACAATATATCTCAGAATTTTTCTAACTAAAAAGTTATATGCCACAAAGTATCTTTAATTTTTTATTGCAGTACAACTTAAAGCAAATTTTTCTAATTACTTAAGATAAGTCAGCTGGATACCTTGTGCTCTAAACCACCTCCTCCCACCTTTATATATTTAATATGTAATTAACCTTTATATCTTGCTGACTACAATTCGAGCCTGGTAATTTTCTTAGAACCACTGAGTTCATCTCGAGTTATCTGAGCTTAACTTTTATTATATTAGCTACCGACGTTAATAAAAGAAGATACCTTTATCACCTGGGAAAAAAAACTAAGACACTCACCTTTAACAATTGCATCGTTAATGCTTCACAACATTCCAGCGGTAAATTAAGCGAAGTACTTCGATAATAATCACTGACGTCAGTATGACATCGTAATCTACAATCTAAGTACTTGGATTTTAATGTACGTGTAATCTGATATACCATGTGTTACTGATAACTTCAATTACGATGTAAGCAGGGATTCCATTATTGTTTAAATAAAATAGTTTGTTCTAAAATAAAATTAAAATACTGGCCTACTTTAAGGGTAAATTTATTATCATGCCCGCTTACAACTTCGCTGTCAATGTAAGTGCAATGCTAGTGGCACATACTGACATCGTAGCTTATTTTGTAAATCAGAGCGCACCACTTACGCGTCCTATGACACTATTATGTTAAATCTAAGTAGCGAAATAAGTGAACGAATCACCACTGACTGCTTAAGTATTACTGATATCATCGATTGCGTAATGTATATTTTTACCACTGGGATTCTCTGTTCTTCTAACGTGTCTTATGTATTATAAGTTTCCATTCATTCAGCAAATCTTAGTACTTTTTCTTAACACATAAAAGGGAGAAAGTTTTATTTAAAAGGAAGTGGACCTTTGACTACAAACCTGGCACTTTATTCTTAATTCACTAAATCTAAATTCGACAGCTATATTGCTGAACAAATACAAAATAAAAATGTTTAGCGATCATATAATTGTAAGTTACTAAAATTTTTGTGAATTAGATTTTTAGCCCATTGAATGATTTAGCAGTACAAGTTTTAGAATTGCAATCGTACCCGAAAATCGATAAATCGACCTTATACGTTTTTAGCGATAGAGATATATGTAGCTAATAGTCATATCATATTTCTTTTTCATACTTCATACTTCCTGTGACAATACATTTTATTACAATACAACTGTGAAATCATTTGCTTTTCGTTTCGAATTATAACTGATAAAGTTGTTTAGTGTTTGTAGAAAGAAAGAAAAAATTTATTTCTTTTGTTCCCCCGGCATAAGAAATAGAATTAAATCAATTGCCCAAAATTACAGAGTGTGTGTAATTTTGCTTATATACAAATATGTTTTATTTTTGGCTTAGGTAGCCAAATTTGTCGTTCGTCCCAGTTGTGTTCTTTGTTTAAAAAAATAATTCTTTTTTTTTTTGCTGGGATCCTCTACTAGAGCTTTGACGTATACTTAATATTTAATTTGCACAATCGCTTAAACACGCATACGCCTTCGCTTGCATTATAATTAACAACAACAAAAATTTATCAATATTTATTTTTGTTTACTACCTTTAATACTTATTAAACATAAACGCACAGCTTATAGTAGCCACTGACACTGAAACTGCCACGGCAACTGCTAGTAGTGCCACTGACACTGCCACTAACGCAACCACAACAAATTGAATTAATTTTTGTAACATAAAAATTTATCACCCCAAAAAACATAAATTATTATCACATGTACAACAATAGTAAAAGAAAAAGGACAACAATCAAAGTAAAGCTTTAAAATTATTAATATTGATAAAAAAATTCAACTTTTTACGGAATTAAATCTGGATCGGATATGAATACATAAAAAAGAGGATAAATAAGTGGGCGTATATACAATATATATATTTATGTTATATAAAAAATCTTAAGCTTGATTCTTGTTTAAAAAAAATTTAAACATAAATACAAACTTTTTAATTTGAAATGTATTTGCTGGTGGTTCAGCTTGGTCTATATGCATTTCATTGTTGCTGTAACAAATCATCAGTAGAATTCAACCACACATTTTGAATAGGCACTCTCCTCTTATCTTATGCACAGACTTTCAAGAACTAATTGAGAATTCACAATTAATAATATTTTTGAAAATCACAAAAGAAAAATAAGCATAATATTATTATTTGTGAATTCTCAAATAAAAATTCTTACCGGAAACAACAAACTATTTCTTAAAACCCTTTCTTTACTAAATGCTTTTTAAAATTCAGACCATAGTGCAGTAATATCATCCCTACCACGAGAAACTATACAATATGCAAAACTTGTGATTTTCAGAAAGACACGGCAACTATGAAATTAAATTCGGCGAATTCCTAAAAGTGCCGGGCTGAACCCACATATTTTTTATTGCGTTATCCATCGTCTATAAAAAATTTCAGCAATTTAAAATTAAGCATATCATATCATATATTAATTATGAAAGTGGTCTAAGTCATATATTTCTCTGCTCGAGGTATTTAGTAGATTACATTTGAACAAATTAAAAAGTATTTTTATATTATGCAGGATTTTAATTTAGACTTGTACTAGTCTCGATTTATATAAATTTAATTAATATTTTTTAAATATTTATTGTAGTTTTTCAAAGATTTATATGATATTTCGTAGCAAAAATGCTCATGACTTAGACCACTTTCATAATTAAGGGCACATATATTATAGAATCAAGATAACGAATCTTAAAAATTTAATTTAATTATTGGATAGTTTGACAATGTAGAGACGATATATAATTTGTTTTTGGGCAAAATTTACATCGTGTTGTTTTTTAATGAAAATTCTCCTGCAGAAAAGCACTCGGGGAAAGAAAAATTTCACCACATGTATTCCGAAAATATTCTTTTTACGCTCTCATGCTATAAACTGCAGTAATTTTGGTATTGGAATATATTGTTGAAATTCACACAACATGAATTTCATCTTTCTTTATCACCAATCAATTGAATCACTTACTATGAATTATTTGCCGGAGTAGCAAAATTTAAAATATAAAACAGATTAAAGTACAAAAAGGAAAAAAAGAAAATATACCAGGTGCAGTAGCATTGGTGGTTAAAATTTTCATTAATAAACTGACCAGCAGCATAAACAACAAACTACAGCCTAAACGTAAACAGAGCAGCAGTTGCAGAGGTATAAATATGTAAAGGGCAGAAATCATTAACGTGGGTTTAAAGATGCTCGACAGCTATGTTTTTTGATTCGATGTAATATTAAGAGCGACTTTCTATGCTCTTATTTAATAATGTCAGCAATAATGTCAGGTTTCATACGCAATAAATTGAATGTGAAAGCGGCATAAGTAGTGAGGCCATTCGGAGACAATTATTTTTATTGCTAGGCGTTCATATGTTCAAAATATTATTAAATAATTTACAATCCATACTAAACAGATATTTTATTACGGCTCCTGACAGTGCTACATTACCGGCTGATTTATACTGGTTGTTCTACGATATGACAAGCGTAGTGAATAAGAATTCGATTTCATTCGTAAGGTGAGTGCAAAATAATTCTCAAAATTGCATGTAAGAACACATCCACCTTTTTATTTTATCATAAACCTGTGCGTGAGTTAGTTAAATATAACAGTTAAATACATATGTAAGTGGTTTTAATTGATGGCTTTGGTAGTAAAAGCATATCAAAAGCTGCTAATAATCACTGGAAATATTCATGCAAAGGGTCAAGGTAAAAGTGCTACCTACAGTGGGTAGAAAATTTATAAAAAAACGGTGAAAACAAAACTTTTTAAATTTCGATGACACACTAAACAATTGTATACAATATTGTATAAGATAACGACAAAGCCATTGCAATATCGAGTTTCTTGAAGTCAAGAATTTATGTCAATGGATAAAGTGAATAAAAAAAAAGCATGTGCTTTTTACTTGAAAATTTGTTTAAAAAAACAAAAAACACAACATTTTTTAAAAAGCAAATGCTTATTTCTTATTTTCTTTACCCAATGACCCTTAAACTCTTTAAAATTAAAATTTCAAACAGAATCTACGTCAAGAATACAGGAACCTATCGCCAGAAAAACACCATAAATTGTAGGCCCGGCCATACAAAAAACAAACAAAATTTAAAATAAAATGGAAAAAGTAAAGCATTCATTTTTGAAATGGAAAATATATGAAAGCTTTAACGTCTTTCAATGAATATTTTGTAACATATTTGAAACTGGAAAGTATAATAAATTCAGTTTAGTGCAACTTTGATCGCGCACGAAGAATTTCATACGACACTATGTAATTCTTAATTTAGTTTTTGCATTTTTTTTCTCGTTTTGTCGTTTTTTTTCGGTTTTTGGCGATTTTAGAGTTTCGCTACTTTTTTTATTTTGGCGATTTTCATCATTTTTTCATTCAGGCTATTTTTTAGTTTTGGCACCTTTTTCGCGGCTTAGCAATTTTATCGGTTTTTGGAGTTTTTTTAATTTTGACGATTTTTTAATTTTGGCGTTTTTTCGGTTTTGTCAATTTAATTTAGTGCTAGAATTTTATTTTAATTTGGTGATATTTTTGGTTTTGGCGATTTTTTTTTGGTTTTTCGCGATTTTTTTCTGGTTTGCGATTTTATAACTTTGGGATTTTTTAATTTTACCGTTTTTGAAAATTTCAAGAGTTTGCCTCTTACGGTTTCCAAGATACAACAAATTCCCAAAATTATATAGTCAAAATTGCATTAACTAATAGAACACCCTTTACTTGCAGTTTTTTTAATTTTAGTGTTTATTGTTGTAGTCTGTATAAAAATGCACTAATTTTACAAATTTAAAGTGTCACAAGACACATTTACATACAATTGTATGTATATTACATGGGATTTTAACATATTTCCTTGCTCGTTTTGAAACACCCCTTAATTTTTAGCTCTTATGTATTTGTTGTTGTAGCGAACAAGGTTCTACATACTCTGTCCAAATTTCAGGTCCTTAGCTCTTACGGTTCTTGAGAAAATAGCTTGGGACTGACAGACGGACGGCGTAGCGAAAACTTTTGGTGCACGCAACCCTAAATATGGAGGGAGTACCTTAAAATATAGGACTAAAAAAAATTAAAAAAAAAAATGGCTAAAATAACAAGACGCAACATACATAGTTTCCTTCTTGAAAATTATATCAATTTCATTTTAATTCGTATATTAGTGAAATTTTGAAATATTAAATATCCAAAATTCACACTATAAGTATAAGGAGTGCATTTATATTTATTTCGCACACTGTACTTGCGCCCTTTCAAATAATGTTTGCTGTTTTATACTCGGACGCGTTTTAATGAATATTGAGGATTAAAGGAATTTGTGGATTTTTATTGAATTATACTTTCGGCGTCCATACAATAGAAGTTTCGTACAGCCTGCATTATGCATCCACCAGCAGCATCGCAAGTTTACATCTCGCAGTTATTTAACATAAGTGCAACACTGAAATCATGCATACTCGTACATTTTCTTCATATCGCTCATGACTTTCTATTGAACCGCCACTACTTTTTAATACTTTATTGTTGATGTTTCTGATGGCCAGTGGTGGTGAAATGATGATGGCGCTGACGATGATGATGGTTTTTGGGTTATTGGTTGCCACAGCAACACATCTGTTTAACTCATTCAATTCGCACAATTGGCGAGAATGATGATTTATTAAGTCATTAGCAGCCAAACACAACAGTCGAAATAATAATAATAATAACAAAAATGATACGAGCCGTAGCATCAGCCATCACCATCATCACAGCAGAACTGACAGCTACAAAAGCTTGTTGTTTATTTTTTAATTCATTTTATTTTTTTGAAAGCATACAAACAACATTATTACCATTAACATCATCGTCATCATAATGATGTCTACTGATAGTGGGCGTTCGCATTGTTTAACCACAAGGTTTGGTTGCCACCGTTGTTAATGCAGCAGTTGAACAACTTGTAATTCTTATTGATGATTATTACGAGTATTGTGCTTGTAGCATGTTGTTGTAGTTTTTGTTAATGTTGCTGCTTAATGCTGTTGTATGTATTTGTTTATAATAGCAATGTAAGTTATTGTGCAATTGTCATTGTTTGCCAACAACCAATAATCAACAGCAACAACAACAACAACAAACTACTGTTCAATATATAATTTTATACTTAATAATAAACTTTTATGGCATGATTAAAGTTTTAAATCTCTTCATTTCTCTTGTATTTTTTACCCATAATTTTCAGATTCATAATCTGGCAAAAACAAAAAAAAATGCATTTTGCAACAGAATTTCTTGTTTATTCGTGCAATGGTTGGTTGGCTCTTTGTTACGTTTTGTATCGAAAAAGGGATATACTTGTTCATATCCTTTATTTATATTTAATATCCTTTTTATGGAAATGAAGATGGAAATATTAAACAAAACCACCGATACCGCATTAGTATATATAAAGGATTGCGAGGGTTGTTTGCAGCTAAAACGTCTCATGTGCTTTGTTAAATTCTTTCAAATATTTTTTGCGAAACTTCTTAATGCGGTGCCATAATATTTGTGTTTTTAAATCTCAGTAACATACCGAGAGTCTTTCTTTAAATAAAGGAAGTGTTTTTTTTACTACATTCAACACTTTTTGCTTGAAGTCTTAAGCAGAATCCAAAAGCATATAGACGATGCTCCACCAACAACAAACACAAATACTTCATATCGACTCAGCTGGCTGTTAACTTAATATAAAGCGGCCCACCCACTTGCAATATAATTGTGCCATTTTTCTTATTGTACAATAATGTTGCCAGTAAGCATGTAATGTTCGAAGTTTGCACAATATATTGGCAAATATCAAAACACTTTTGATTTTTATTGGACAAACAAGACAATTGTGTAATGTAATGGCAACACATTGTTTACTTTTTCACTGTCAAGCAAATTTGGAAATATTTTCTTTCAAAATATTGTGCCATTTATTGCACAGTGTAGGTCAAACGGCAGCAATATGTTGAATAACTTATGCAATAATATTGTACATTCAAAAAAAGATATGTACTATTATTAAGACATTTTTTTCCTAAATTAAATTAAAAAAAATTTCTAAGTTTTAGTAATTTTTTCTAAGTTTAAGTAAATTTTTAAAAAAATCTAGTAAAAATTACTTAATATGAATTAAAAATAAAAAATTTATATCCTCAAAAATAGTTCACAAAAATACACAATAAATTTCTCATATTTTAGAAAATGTTCACTGACTTAAAGGAAATATTTACTAAGAGCAGGAAAATGGTTATAAACTGAAGAAAATTTTTTATTAAGCACTAGTAAATTTCATCTTAAATCAAAAAATATGCTTTAGGAAATGAATTAGTCCTAATCAGGAGTAATTTTACTTACTTGAAGGATATAAAAGGTTATAGTAAATTTTAGAAAAATATTTACCAGTTTTAAGTATTTTTTCTTTAAATTATAGAATATATATTTTGTTTGCATTAAGCAAAAAATCTAAGTAAATGTTTCATATTTTCGAGGAATATTTGAACTTGAAATTTATTTTTTTGTAAATAAAATAAAATTTTAAAACTAAATTTTTTCAATGCTTATTCATGCTGCCTTGTTAGGCAATTGGTTAGAGTGCTTGCTTATCATTCAGAAGGTGGCTGGTTCTGTACTTGTCAACTCTCAAGGAATTTATATGAATGTATGGTGAATTATAATTAAATTAAGAATACTCGAATAATATGAAGATATAATAAATAACATTTAATTTTGTATGGAATTTAATTAAAGTTAAAAATAAGTACCAGAATTAAAGAAAAAAAAATTTGAAAATTTACTAAATTTGAGATCAAAGACGAAAACATTTTTTTGCAAAGCTCCGAATTTTATTTGAAAATTTTACTTAATTTTAGGAACATTTTCCTTAAATATGAAAATATAATTACTATAAACTAGTTCATAAATGAACTAGAAATTTGGTAAATATCTTACTGGTTTCAAGTAAAAACAGCTTTGGCGCCACATGACAACGTTTTTTTATTCAAATTTAGAAAATTTTCCAAAGTTTTAGTTCATTTTTTTTTTGAGTGTATAATTCAATATTTGTATAATTGAATATAATAATATATTTATAATTGAAACCATTTAAAAATTCTCGTCTGCCTATTAATATTGAAAACAAAAATAAATTTTTAGTGCTTTATTTTTGTTTTCTATCACCCTTATTCTAATTGTCAACATCGACGTCACATCAATATAAGACCAAACAATTTGGGATTGTCTACCTGTTGTCGAAAACAAGTAGATGCTATTAATAAACTCATACTATTTTCTAGACTTCAAGGAATAGAAATGGACTGTTAGTAGCATAAAATTGTTCCCGAGAGCGAGTAGACGAGCACTAATTTTTTGGAATTGTATTGCCATGACGTCGATGTTGGCAACTGGAATAAGGGTGAATATAAATAGGCAGATGAGAATTTTTACATGGCTTCTATAAGCTGGCAGTAAAATTTTTGACTGATTCCTATAACATTTTTTTACACACGTGGCTTGCTTGTATTGTTTTAAGCCTAGTACTCTGTTCGAAGTTGTGAAAAATTTTCAGCAACATTGATTATTTCGCATGAAAAATTTGACACATAAAAAGTGATGGCAATATTGCTTTTTCCGAAAAAATTTTAGTTTTTATTGGTTAGAAGTATGCAAAATTTATCGACTTTTGTAAAAAAAAACATCAGCTGTCAATATTTCTGGTGAAATAAATGCCAGTCGCATTATTTCACCGATGGCAAAAAAATGTTGCCAGACACATTTCCCAAATATTTCACGACTTACTTGAACAGAGTACAAGTTTATCAAAATTTTTTCATAAATATTTCATGTGATTTTTTTATATGGGTTATGTCAACATTTCACGTGAAATGGAGAACAGAGTACCAGGTTTTACTATAAAAAAATTAAATACTCATGTTTTATGGAAAAAAAGTTTATTCTTTAGAAAAAAAATGTGTTGTAAAACAAAATAATTTAATTTATTGCTCCAGGTGAGGCTCGAACTCACAACCCCGGCATTGCTCACAAGTTACTGATTATAAGTACCGTGCGCTAACCAATTGCGCTACTGGAGCGCTTGCAAATTTTAAGTTTAGAATAGATTAAAAGCATAAGCACGAAAGCTTAATAAAATATGATAGTTTTTTGAACGAAATTGATAAATAGAATGAATAATAATTAATAAATCATTTTAAAATAACTGAAACAGTCACTTATTTCAGAAGTTGTTAGTCGAAATTATTTGAACTACTTGAAAATAATATGGAGGTTTGGTTTTTGTTTAATTTATTTTTAATTTAATTTCCCAATGACCCTCTTATGAGCAGCTTTCAATGTTAAACTGCAGTTGAAACTGCTGATTTAACAAATTTTGATTCGAATACTCTTTGTATTGCCATTGTAAATTTCATATATACAACTCAAGAAATTAAATTAAATAAAACATCAAATACACCTACCAAATTTACATTAACAGGTGCGAATTTCATGACAAAAGAGATTTGAAGAGTGCATGAAACTGTGTACCCTTCCTCAATCTTCTGATTACTCTCGCCAATAAACTCTAGAATTGCTGCAACAAAAAATTTAAAGTATGCACGGGAATTTATTGTAAAAACTAAAAAAATAGTCTAAACCCACGCTTGTAATAAAAATATTTGCTGTGTTCGTGCATTATTTTCATGTCAAAAAATTATTAAACAACAATCGCCCATCGTTTAACCCCTCCCACCACAACTACTTCGCCTACATGTAATTTTTTATTTAATATTTTTTTATTTGAACTTAATATTGCTGTTGTTGCAGCTGCCCGCCTTATCAATTTGGTTTTAAAGCATTAATGCGACTAATTAACTCGCGTGCTCGCCGTGTTGTATATTTTTGATGCCTGCAGTTTATTTGTCATTTGAAGCTGTTGTATTTAATACCAGGACAATGTCGGTATTTTTTTCATTATTCAAAGATTTAATATTTATTAATTAAGGCCAATAGATTTATGTACTTGTGAGCATGTGTCCAACATATTTGTATTGATTAAAGGGATTTCCCATTTTTTCCATAAATAGTTGTTCACAATTAATATATGGCTGGCAAGAAATGGATAGAAAATGTCAGTTAATATTAATTATGAACAGTTTATTGTAGGGATTTATTTAAAATAAAAAAAGTAGATATTAAAAACAAACAAACAAAATTTAAAACAGTTATTTGATATATATAATTATGTTGCAGAAGCTAAAGCTGGTTTCACACGACATGTATGTAGTTTTTATTATTCATGTCAGCTACGCGACTCACAGAGAAAATTAGAGAAAATTTTTAATTTTTTTTATTTCGTAGGAAAATACATGTATATATATATAAATTTAATTCCAGCTGATATAAATTTTTTTTAAATAAACTTCTGACAATACGTCGAATAATAAATTTCTTATGTATTTTTTTATATTTTTACCAACATACATACACTGTGTAGTTATACCAAAAAAGCTGATATCAGATGTCTTGCCAGATCAGTACAACGCGCTCTTATTAAAATAATGTCATCTAGGATCGCATTCGGACTTTTAAAATAACTAAATTTTAATGTATTAACATGGCATATATATATATATGTCTATATGTATGTATGTATTTAGCAGTGGAAAATTTTATATATCAAATGTAAAAAATATGTCGTGTAAAACCAGCCTAAAGGAAAAGCAGGCACTATGAGTAAATTTTGATAGCACGCTAATAATATATATGTATCTGGCCTCTTGAGGTCAAATTTTGCTCTTCTTTTTTTTTACTATAATAAATACACGGAAAAAATAATTTCCAAAAAATTTTCAAACAAACGTGTGTTTTGGAAAAATTAATTTGTTTGCTCTAATTCAGAAAGAAGATTTAGGACGTTTTTGTTTGAAAATACTTTTGAGTTCTAGTGTTTGAATTCTCTAAATTATTTTCTTCAAAAAATTTTGTTGTCTTTGATAATACAAAATAAAAATATTACTGCCATGGTCTTAAAACATAAATATTAAATTAAAGTATTATACAATAGTTTGAAAAATATATGAAAAAATATGTGTTGGAAATTATGTTTGAAAGGAAATCATAAAGCAAATACACGAACCTTCTAGCATAGACAATAAATAATATTTGTTTTAAAGAATTACAACTGCGTCGGACGGAAAGTCCATAGACAAGACGATACAATCGTCGAGGAGAATTAGGGCAATAGTTTCAGTAAATATTTTTTACTGTTCCAGTAAATTGTTTTTTCCAATTTTATTTTATGTAAAAAAAATGTGTAGAGTGAAAATTCTTATTTATACAATCTGTATAAAGTAAAATTTGAAACAAAATTTTTTATATTAATTTTTATACTTTAATTTGTTATTTTTCAGTTAAATTTATTTTTATAAACACTAAAGGTATTCATTTCAGTTTTTTTCCTCGTTGGAAAAATGGAAAATGTAATTTCTTACAAAAAACACAAGAAAAAAATTTGAAAAAAAATTTTGAATTTTTTTTCCTGTGTTTGTTGTCAAAAAAATTACATTTTTCCATTTTTCCAACGAGAAAAACCTGAAATGAATACCTTTACTGTAAAAAGTTTGATTTTTTTTTAATTTTTTCTACAAATTATTTCATAGATCTAAAACACATTTTATTTAATTTAATTTTTGCAAACTTCAAATAAAACTTTCAAATTTTTTTTTAGAAAAATAGGTAAGAATTGTTATTTATTCAGTTAATTTATTTTCTGATAATACGAAAAATTTTAGTGAATGTGCTTGTAAATTATAAAAAAAATCTGCAGAAATGTTTTTCTGTTACTATTAATTTATTTAACTGAAAATAGTTTGAGTTTCAATTAACTTTTTTCTCTAATGCCATAAGAAGTTAACTAAAAATAAACTTTTTTTCAGTTAAATTTTTACAAAAAGTTTTTATCAGAATTTACAAATTTCTTTGTAGGTTCGTATTCATACAAAATATTTACTGGTTCAATGAATTTTGTTAGTGAAAACGAAATTTAGTTTTTTTCTGTGTACATAAGTGGAAGAAATTATTAATAAAGTGTATTCATTGATCAAAAACACACCGCTTGTGTATTTCATTTTAAATACATGACAGTGGTTAGAAAATTATACTTTTTCTCAATATAAACTGGTGGTCTGCTGTTCGAATAAAAACACAATTTAGTAGCATAATAATTTCTTAAAATTGTACTTTGTACTGTTCACGGCTGGTATTAAATTTAGTAAGGATTCATTTAATATCGACGGTAAACTACCTACAAATCAAAAATATAAGAAATTCACTCCTTTTATTTAAGTAATAATTATTGTGATTTAGTAAGAATTCATATCATAGAACAAAATAATAAAAAAACCTTTTACATAGATAAACCACTGCATACTTTTCTTTTTTATATATTTCCGAACATTTAACTGCCGCCGGCTACATTTTTTCCAATTCTTTGAATTAATTTTCAAACGTTTTATAAACGCAAGCGAATATTATTATATGCAATAAAAAAATTATTAGCAACAATCACAAAACCTTGAAAAATCATTGAAGTTCACCGCACTTATTTACCACAAGTTACACCACGAAATTGATAATTCAACGGTTGACCAACTAAAAAACAACAGTGAAAACAACAGCGGCCTATAAAAACAAACAAATACATGGGAAAATGCAAAAAAAAAAAATAAAAAACTGAATAAATATACATAAAACATTTATTTATAAAAATACAAATAAACAACAGAATGAATGAAAAGGAACCAATATACTTTACTATTTGTATAAAAATAGAATGTAAATAAAAAAACAATAAATAATAAATATATAATAATAAACCAATTACAAGTGAGCAACAACAAATTAAGGAAGTACATAAAATATTTTAGCTCTATTCATAAAGAAATTAATATGTATTTGAAATCCATTTTGAGAAAATTTTGTAAAAAAAATTTAAAATTTTATTAATACGGGGGAAACCTAAACTATTAAAAACCACAAGTTGTTTTCAAAATCCAGCCCTTCACTTCTTCAATATATAAAAGAAAGTTTTTAGAACAAATCGCTCATTTACTTTACTAACGTCATAACTCAATTCATAAAATTTTTTAAATTAATAATGCAGAATTAATCCTCATATCACAGTTTATATATTGAGTAAAATGCAAACACACAGTATAGGTAACACAACAGCCTTACTCAAACACAAAATATATAAATACAGTTTATATAATTGGGGTATTCACAAGGGTAACTTACGTGTTCTAAGTGTCATAATGTCTTAACATTTTAACATAGTTTAAAAAAATTGTTTTTGTCTCTCAAATAAAAAAGTCATAAACTAATAAGACTTTCTCAGCTATGTTTATTGTTTGTCATAATTACATCAGTGTCACCATAAGATGTAAGAAGAAAAGTACTAAAATGTTCTACAGAAAACACAAAAAAGTGCTAAAATCAGTTAACATTTTTAGTTTCTGTTATTTCTTTTTTTTTTGTTACATATTTTATTTATGTATAATATTGACATTTACATTTTAATTAAAATTATTTAATCAAGTGTTCAAGATATCTCTTTTTCGGCTTAATAATAGATCTACATATATTTACAGAAAAAAAATTATATACATGTATACAATTGCTTAATTCACAAAACCTCTTGTATCTCTGTATTGATTGTATTATCATATTAAATAAAAGAGTGTAAAATTTGTTGTATGAAATTTTGATATAAAAATGAAATACACTACTACACTTTTATTTCATATGTTTTTAAAATGTTGTATTCAGAGAGAGGCTCTCTGAGAGAATTTGTATGTAGCTTGTTCTTCTTTTTTCATTTAAAATACAAAATACATTAATAAACTACACAGAGGGTGTTCACAATTAAAAAACAAAAAGTGTATTTAATACACAAATACACGATAAAGATTGTTGCAAACTAAGCAAATATTTTTGGAATGGAAAATTGGGCCAAACCCCAAACTTAAAACTACTTATGCTACTAAACTACAGATTATAAATTTGAACCTAAGATGATATCAGCTCATTTATATGAACGAACTCAGAATTCAGGCATCTGATATTAAAACTATGTGTAAGTCTATTGATCTTTTCTGAAACTAGTTCCAAGCCCGCAATATCATGGAGGCGTATGGTAGAAAAAAAAAATAAGGCAAGTTATACATAAAATTTAATAATTTGCTTTGGGCTATTTGCAGTTTTTTAATATGACAAGATGCGCTAGTAGCTCAAACCGGGACTGCATAGAACATTACATTATGGAAAATGGACTTTAGAATTATTATTTTTTTGTTTTTTTTTGATTTCCGATTTATGAAAGGTTATAAGATACGGGTTAATATTTTAATTTTGTTTATTACATAAGGTCTATGATCTTTAAACTTCAACTTCAGATCTAGCATTACAGCAATATATTTTAATTTTTGTTCCCACTGTATAGAATTATTATTTATTGTAATATCGGTCAGTGGTATAAAACAATCTTTTCATTTCTTTGTGAAATATATTACTTGTATTTTTTCCCAGTTTAATGTTATTTTCTATTTATTGAAATATGATATAATATCAGATAATGCTCTATTTAGATTATCTATTATATCAGCAGCCATAATTTCAGAGCTTAGAATTGCTGTGTCATCAGAGAATATAGACAAAGTACAGTTATTTAATTGGGAAAACGCAGATGTACATAAATTATAAAGAATATGTGACAGACATGACCCTTGGGGACAACCAGCTATTATAGAAGTGTTATTTCTTAAGTGACGAATACACTTGCAATAATTATACAGTATTATTTCAAGTTTTTTACTGTAAGAAAAATTTCGCCGTATATTTTTTAGCCTTGTATCAATCATTCCAATATTGTATGTATAGGCTGCTTGAAATATTTAATTTATAAATTTTGAGTCCAGATGCGAATGGAATACCAAGAAAACAAATATATTTAAGAGTGTTAAATAGTGTAGTTAAGTAAAAATATATTTTTTTTCTACATAGATAAATCAGATGACCCGTTTTAACAATCGCACAAGTTGTATAGTTTTACTGAAACACAATCGTATAACCGACAACTTAAGTCTTGGGCTCACTTTCAGGTATGTTCTGACACTCGCTTCGTTTTCAAATCGCATGCGAGTTGCAAATCACCAAACTTGTTTTTACATATTCTCTAACTCATGCGTTTTGCTTGAGACTTGCCATATTGATTTAGGTCAGCTGTGTGTTGAAATCGTCAAGTGTGTAAGTAAATAATGCGAAGACAAAATTAACAAAATAAAAGAATATTTCATAAATTTAAATTTTATAATAAAAACTATTAATATTTTTGACTAAAATGAAAAGAAAACAAATTAAATTTCATTAATTAATAATTTTGGTGTTTCTTTTAAGTTACGTTTGGGCTAAATTCATCACTTCACTTCAGTATACTCTTGTGATTTGAACTCGCCAAAAGTCTTGCCATTGCGAGTTGCAGAACATCTCTCTTGCGAGTTTAAGTGACAACCGCAAATATAATGCGATTTGCGAGTGTCCGAACATGCCCGTTTAGCTTTGGCTATGCTTTTTGTTAAGCTATCAATAACCTTATTAACACTAAGCTGTTAAGAAGAATGAAACTTAAAACAAGTTTTGTTAATTAACAGCTTTATCTATAAAAATTATTAAGGCTCTATAAAGACCTTTTAAGAAAAACTTTGTATGAAAACTGGTTTTAAAAAACCTTTTGAAAGCCTTATTAAGTTTTATAAATAAGCCTGTTAGTATTTAATATAATAATTTATATTGTAAAATATTTGAGCAGTTCAGTTATATGACTCCTGTCATACTAAACACTTAATGAAGATAAATAAATTTGATAAACATATAATATTAATTGGTTCAAAAATGGCAAGCCTGAACTACATGTAGAAATGCGTGAGAGTTTACCAAAGGAATTGAGAAAGAGAGGGAGAGAGAGAGTAAGCAATGTACAAAGGTGCTAAAACCAAAATACAAATAAGTAAATTATAAGAGGTGGCTCACATCAGTCATATTTGATCGTTTTATTACTTTAACTTTTATTGTGAGGTATAGACATTTGAACTTGCCACATTTTCGCCACTTGCCAGACTTTCTACTTTATAAAACAAACTCAAACTTATTTGGTCAAAATATGGCATAAAACAAAAACAAAAAATCACATTAAAATAATAAAAAATCAAAAGAATTGACAAAAATTGTTTCATTATGTTTGTAATTTGACAAATAAACAAAAGCAAGTTGCCACTAATCATTTTTAACAAACAATATCCACAATATCCACAGAAATGTTGCCACCAACCAAACATTTTATTATTTCTTTTATCGGATAGTTGTAATAATGGAAAATTGTAAAGGTCACTTATTAGTTCAGTTTTGCTAAAGTTAGGAATAACTATCCGAAACTTTATGCTTAAGTCATAATAATGGCCCTAAACCTTGTTAGTTTATGAGTACCATTTGAATCCCCCAAATGTTTCCTATAATTTTGCTAAATATCTTATCTATAAAAAATTTAAATTCTACTCGAATTATCTTCAGTGTTTTCAAATAAATAATTTTGCACATAAATATATGAAGATACAATAATTAAATACATGTATATAAAAAAAAATGAAAAAAAAATAAATACACATATACATATATACAAATGAAATAAATTATGTAAAACAGTTTTTTATCACATATGTAAACACTTTATAATATACATAGCAAACATAAAATATACATATGTGCATATGTATGTTTCTATATATTTCAAGAACCAAAATAATAAAAAACATAATCAAACAATTATATGCAATTTATAAATCAAGTGGCCCTTATATACTCGCAATTCAATAAGCCGCCATTAAGGACCAAAGAGAACTGGTTTGGTTGGTTGTTGCCCATGAAAAACACACAAAAAAATGTAGACATTTTCATATTGAATGGCATGAACTTAATTTTTTGTTAAATTATTATATTTTTTTTTTATTTTATTTTCTTGTAATTTAGAGGAAGAGTTAAACAAGTGGTCAACCAACTCAACAACCGCATGCAAATACAATAAAAACATTATGGTTTATATGGAAAAATTTATACGAAAAAAAAATTATCTATTTATTTGTGTCTATAAAAATTGTACCACACAAAGTGTTACAAATAAAAGTGAGGCCAAGTGCCTCAGGTAAAATCAATTAAAAACAAATTGATTATGTTCAAAAACTATACAATTATTATAATTTTAAGCTTTAAATGTAGGCTTTGATTTATTTTTATAAAATAAATAGTTTTTACGTTGCAAATAAATGAAAAATACGATTTAATTAAATGAAATTGTTTATTAATATTGAAATTTTTATTGATGTTTTAGAAAAGTAATAAAAGAATTTTTTTTAAATCAAATGTTAATGATATAAAATAAATACCTTTTTTTAGAGCCGCATATGAGAGAACTCTAAAAGTTTAGTTAGTGTTTCGCTCTTGTATTTTCATAACTAAAGAATTTTCACTGGAGAACACAAAAACTTTAATATATGGACCGGTATTTTTAAACGATTGTTAAAGTTAAAAAATTCTTTAAACCAATTTTCTCAAACAAAATTTCTGTGTTAAGCAAATTTTGTAGAAATCTTTAAATAACTGCAGCTTCTGGGTGTGACCATAAGCTTAAAGCAACTTACAGAGTTTGTAACCAGGCGTCAGACCCTTTTTAGGGTTCCGTACACCAAAAGTGAAAATGAACCGTATTGTTTTTGCTCTGCTGTCTGTCTGCCTATCTGTCCGTCACAGCCTGTTTTCTTGAGAACCTTAAGAGCTATGGACCTGAAATTGCCACAGAATATGTATAAGATTGGTCACTACCACAAAAAATATATCACAGTTAAAAATTAAAGGGTGTTCTAAAGCGAGCAGACGAAAAAATTATAAATCCTAATATACAGATAATTATATAAAGACAATTGAAATGTACTGCAGACTACAACAATCAAAACAAAATTTGAAAAATCACAATTAAAGGGTATTCTTTCAATTAATATTATTTTGACTATGTGATTTTGACAACTTACTGCATCTTGAAAAGCGTAAGAGGCAAACTCTTGAAATTTTCAAAAACGCTAAAACTAAAACATCGCAAAAAATTAAAAAATCGCCCAAACGAAAAAAAAAATCATAAAAACCCGAAAAAGTCCCCTAAAACTACAATAAATCACCTAAAAGCAAAAAAATTGCCAAAACTACAAAAATATCCAAAACTAAAAAATTCCAAAAACCGAAAAAAAACGGCAAAACTAAAAAATCGCATTAAACGAAAATAAATCGCCAAATCCGAACAAATCGTCAAAACCCAAAAAATGCCAAAACTATAACAAATCGCAATAAACTAAAATAAATCGCCAAACATGAAAACAGACGTAAAAAACGCAAAAAAGAACGCCGGAAAAATCCCAAAAACGAAAAAATTCCAAAATTCGTACGGAAACCTTCGTGTCGAGGTCGAAGTCGCACTTTACTGAATAAATTTTTAAATCTCTTTCCTTTGTGTGCGTACTTTATTGAATTCATTACAACATGCACCAAAAATTTTAAAGTTTGTCATCTTTTGTGTTATTTCCACAATATTCATATGCGTCCGAATAAAGTATATTTATGCTAGATCATTATGAAAGCGAAATTAATCTATCTGTCTGTCTTTATGTAAAATCGTTTTTTCCCCTTTATTTTAAACATATTTTATGTTAATCAGGATTACTTTTTAAACCGCTCTTAAGTTTCGCATTTTTAATTCTTATAGTTTATACTATTTTTTTGTTAATGAATGTGATTTTTTAAAGAAGACACGAAAAAAAAAATTAGAAAATAACATTATTTAATTAAAATATTGCATTCCATTAAAATTGAAATTACTGAACTTAAGTCCGGTCAAAAAATTGTCCTTACGGTCTCAATTAGGTTTTTCCACTCAAATTAATTATTAAAATTAAAAATTTAATTAATACAATTAAATTCTTAATTGAAAATATTAATTGGTGAATACTTTTTTCTGTATACAATGGACATTTTAAGGAATAGCAAATCAATTTTTTAGGGAATCGAGGAAATGAAAATGTTTAATTTGAAGATATTGTCTATACAATCACACAAATAAGCAATATGAATGATTTTGTAATATTAATTAAAATATTTGTAGCATCAATTACAAAATTAATTAAATTTTCACCTATAAACAATTTGATAATATCAATTAAGTTTTTTTCTCTCAACTTAATTAATACAATTAAAAATTTAATTAATACAATTAAATTCTTAATTGAAAATATTAATTGGTGAACACTTTTTTCTGTGATACAACTCTGCTTTATATTATTATATATGTATTTCTAAACAAACATTACATATAATATCCAAAGGCACTTAGTGCTGTCTGATGTAAAAAACGCATTAATGCTGTATCCTTCAAATTATTGATCTGCTTGCCTGTTTCTGTAACGAATATCAGAAGTTTTTTAATCGAAAAAAAAACAATATTTGTTGATAATTTTTCTCGTTTCGGTAACGAATATGAGCACTTTTTCATTTTGTTGATAATTTTTCATATTTTATTTAAGATTTTATACCAATAGCTGTTTATGCTGGTACTGAATGACATTTGAGTTGATTTTTCAAACATATATATACGTTTCGGCCAAAGAAAGCTTAAGCGACATAATTTTCGAACTTAATTTTTCATTTGCGATTGTAATTAATCGATTTTCATCAAAAGAAAACAAGGTCCAAAATATGTGTCTATTAAATTTTTTTTTGGCTGTTATTTCTCCATATAACGGATTAATTTTTCTTAATTGAATGAAGGTTTTGTAGCCTTACAACAAATTGTTCAAACAAAACTCGTCTTTAATATATGATTTTCACAAATTTTATTATATTGAAGTGATTATAAAAATTGTAATTTGTAAACAAATGGACTCTATAAAATTATTGGTTGCCATTCGTGGCTGTAAATATCTTGTTAAAAGAAAGTACTTTTTCTTACAATCAAATTCAGGGCAATAATAATTTTATATTGACTTTGTCAAAATGATTTGGCAAATTTCTAAATACGAGTATATGGAAAATCAACTTGATTTTATGAAACTAAATAATTTGGACTTATTTCCATGCGAACTAAGACTTCTCACAATTTACAGAAACCAGTACCTATATTCACTAACTTTTATTACGATAATCGTATCGCTATAATAAATATAACGAACATTTACCGACTTTTTTTTAGCGATATTCGCTGTCGGTTGAAGTAAAAATAATTAAGCCACAGGAGCAAATTCATTTAGTTTTTCTTCATTATTATTTGTGCTTTTCGCTTATTTTCTATACAGAGATACCTCATGATATAAAATGAAACGGTGAGTTAACCACAGATATACACTATCGTTAAAAAAAATTACAGAATAACATATGTAGATAAATATTACGATTTTCGGTTCGGAAAAATTTACAGAATCCAGGTACAGGTACGGATTTTAACAAAAATTTGTAACGACAATGTCGACAGAAAACGTTCGATCGAGTACACATATTGAAAACGTAAAAACATTTTCTTATTCTATTGTTATTTTCAATACAAGTTATCCATCGAATGTTTTCTCTAGACATCGTGGAACAGCGGTCTAATCGTCGCTTTCGATAGCGAGCTGATTCGATCACGTTTTTTCAGTTTAATCTCATTCATCATTAGCATTCGCTAACGAGCAATGTAATAATATGGTTCGATATCGAATGCCGTAATCTCAAACTAGAAAAAATGTGATCGAATCAGATAGTTATCGAAAGCGACGATTATACCCCAGCCTTTAAAATTTTTCAGTTGTAAGCATAGCATACTTTAAGGCGTTAAGGCAACAGCAGCAACCTTTAATGTAAACAACAAAAATTTTGTATAAAAAAATATTTAACAATAAAAAGAACTCTGCTAACAGCAAAAAAAAATAATGAAAAATAATTTCCATTTTATCTGTTTGTCCATTTTTGTACCGACAAATGACGAATTAAATACATGAATACAAATAAACGTTGGAAAATATAAAAATAAAATCTACAAAAAAAATAAATAAAATGAAACTGCTAAAAATATGCGTATGAAAAGTAAATGAGCTTGATTTTTTTTTTAATTTCGTTCAGAAAATAAATGTCTGTTTACACATACAAAAGCAAATAAACAGAATATATATATATATACGCATGCAAAAATGCACTTATTTCATTTTAATTTTTGCAAAAATTGCAATGCGTTGTATTTCATGCGTAACATGGCATTAAAATTAAATCGATAAAATGCCAACAACATTTGTTTGAATAAAACAACAGATCGTGCTGCAATTATATAAAATACAACATTAACAAAAAAAAATATATGTCTGTATATATTTACGAAAAGCAACAACAGGAATTGCCCATTATATTGAAACAATTACAAAAATAATATTAAGGAAATGAGGAAAATAAATAAAAATTATGCACCAGAGTTTTGTTCAAAATGCTTGAGTATTAAAGACAAAGTTTAAAGGAAATTGAAATTAAAGCAAGCTTTGCTGTTTTCGGATTTCATTTCTGGTTTTATTAGAGATGGTTTAGTTCTCCCATCGTCATTCCATAAGAATACTACTGAAGAAAACATTTATTATTTTTGCATAAATTTTTTTGATAGAACGAGCGGTTAGAGAATGAGTTCTACACCGAAACAATTTCGCTTCGCAAATGGAACGAAACAATTTCATTAGATTTGTGAAAAAAATTTCACAAATATTGTGAAATAATTTCATTGGAATTGCTTCGTTGGTATTCTAGTTTCGTAACAGTATTTCATTGGATTTATGGCAACAATATTTTGTGATTATTAAGAAACCCCTTTATATTTAAGAAACATTTACAGTTGTTGCTTGAAATAAACATAGATAGATAAGTTCATATCTTAAAGCAATTAAGTTAAAGATTAAATCCTTTAAAACTAAAAAATATAATAAAATATACAGCAATTTAGAATTCCATTATAGCTATGAAATGTATTCGTTGTCCCAATGAAAATTTCATTGTAGTGATAAAAGCCTGATAAATTAAGTGTATTTCACAAGTTGTCAACCAAAAGCTTGCATCAAAGGTATAGTTCTGTATGATTGTTCTTTTACTCTTTGTATGCTTATTTACACATACAGTTTCAATTAAGTTATTTCGTTGTTATAATAAAGTTATTTTATTGTTTTTGTGAAGTTATTTCAATGTTTTAAAGAAATTATTTCATTTTTAAATGAAATTATCTCGTTATTTTAAAGAAATTATTTTGTTGGAAATTATCTCGTTGGAAATGCTCTCGTTGTTTTAATGAAATTATTTCGTGGTTTTAATGAAATTATTTCGACGAAGTTCTTTCATTGCATTGATGACACTGTTTTATAATTTAACGTAATTTTCATTGAAATAATTTTAACGAAACTGGTTTCATTAATCCAACGAAGCGAGACGTTGGTTGAATTTTAATGATTTTTTTTAATTGGATTAATGTCGAAATTCATAGAACTTATGAAAAAATTCTTTCAGTGTACAAATGAAGTAGCATTTTGGGATATGCGTCTATGCGTTAAAATGGTCATAATGTCGCATAAATTTAATTAAGGCATTATTCACATTTTACCTCACAGCCGCAATCAGGGCTGGTCTATTACTAAATAAGAATGAATGGAAACTGCTGCTGTCAGTTTTGCATTTACAAAAATAAGTTATAAAGTAGGAAAAAAATGGAGTATTGCGATACCTTGAACTCGAGTCATATCTAAAACATATCTAAAACAACTCTTATGAAAAACGGAAAATAACTTTCTAGCTCCTCAATAATCAGATTCAATGTACTTTTAAGAAAAAATTAATATTTTAATAACGTATTATATAATAATAATAATAATAATAATAATAATAATAATAAATTTTTTCACTTTTATCTCATGGAGGTGAAACTGTGTGAAAAGATTATACATTTGACCTCGTTTAATTTTCAAAATAAAAACTTTTTGTTTAGATTTGTTTTAATTATAAAGCCTGAATTACACTATCGGCACATCGGCACAATGTACCGATTTTCGTCGGCTGACTGTAATAAAGTCATAAGTAATAAGCCAAAATAGCATTATTACTCAATAAATTCTGGAATAAATTTACATGGATTTATTACCAACACAGTGTGGTGCAATTATGCCTTTTTTATTTCAGTTAGTTGAGAAATAAAGCAAATTTAGCTTATTTCTTATGAAAACTGTTATGACAGCTTTATTTCAACAAAGCAGGCACTTTCATAAAAAAAATTTTATCACAAAATATATCACCTTCTGAATCAAAAGAAATAAGGAAATAAAGTGAAATTAAACTAAAACTTAGGAGTAATTTTGTTATATACAATGTTACAAAATTAAGTTGAATAAAAGAGATCACAGCTGAAAAGTATAATTGTATTTACTATCAACATTTTTCTGTCTTTTTATTTTAATTACAAACTATATTTTCACAGTGTACATACATATATGAGCTGGCTTCAGTTCATGAAAATCAGGTTTTGCAGGTTTTTTATATTCTTGCTTTTGTCATAAATTTTTCAGGGAATCAAGTCTTGTTTCAAGTGGAAACCTGCCAATTTGGTTAACTTCAGCAAAATCTTAAGAAAATGTTGATTTTGTTCAACCACTTCTTCGACATAATCTACAATTGCGAATAGCATATAACGCAACCTATGAAAAGAGATTAAGGGCCTGTCCTTCGATGACAACAACGTTAGACTTGTGCTAAGAAAATTCTATTTTATGTTCTTCAGAAATTGATTTTAATTGGCCATGTCACAGAATTCATTTCCGTTCCAAAAAGGAATTCAATCCACTCCATTTTTTGTAGAAGATGTTGTCTTAAAAGGAAAACTAAAATAAGTCAAGTGTGTCCAGACTGTTGGGGGCGCTGGTATGCTGAGTTATACTGCGGCTAGGACTAGACATTTTGAGGTGGATTCAATTCCGTTTCCGAACGGAATTGAACTCTGTGACATGGCCAACTATTTTATTTTTGTTTAACACGTGCTTTAGTATTCACGAAAATCCTAATGAGGTATTGTGATATCTTCAGGAACATATTACCCAGTTATAACTATGGTTAAACTCATGGCGAATAAAATGAAAAGAAGTGTGGTCAGGTAAGATTTACCCTACGAAAAGAAACTCGTTTCTCCATTAGAATCAACAACCTGTATATACACCTTGACCGACGGCTTACATGGAAATACTACACTGACTTAAAGCTCACACAAATGAATCTTAAATTTACTCAGATAAATTGCCTGATTGGTAAAAGTTCAACCCTCTTGTTGTGTTATGAAAATGCTATGAAGGCAAAACAAAATTTTAGGGTTAATAGCATCGGCTCCATGTTACATCGAAAATTCAAATTTATATGTTGATTTAAATATGCCACTAGTTACTGCAAGATTTGCAAAAAAAATGTAGGAATACTTCTATAGATGCAGGCATAAAACAGTGATCACTAAACTACACTGGCGTCAGCGGATGCTAATCCTAATGTAAAATTAGAGCATCCTCCTTCATCGGTATTTATGTAGCCAGAATCATCGGCGAAGTAAAAATAAACACAGTTTAAAAATTTAATACGCCTCATTGACACTAGAGGCGCTGCAAGACTGCATTATTAAAAAGGTGCAGAAAGCAGTTATAAAAGAACTAAGCTTTCTCTTATCTCTTCCTGCACCATCTGTCTTCTTTATCAGTATCCCTTTCCTAAGGAAGGTAACACCAAGTAATAGTAGTAGACATTCATTGCCTGCGTGTTACTTCTTAAAAAAAATACGCACGCAAATATTTAACAAAACTCGAGTCCCATCCTAATACCTTGCTCCTAATATTTTGAATTTTACTAGACACGTCCTTAAAAAATTAAAATACTAGAGCTCTAATACGCAACACTCCAGATTAAAATTCCTGAAAATATTTTTGTGCTTAGTCCTAATTTATACTATGCAAATCTTATTGCTAAGATGATTAGTTTGTGAGGAGTGAACCGTTTATTTTCCCTCCGTCTCTCTTTCCCACAAACTAATCAGCTTAGCAATAAGACTTGCATAATGTAAATTAGGACTTAGTACAATATTTATGTATTATTAATCATTATTTCCGACACTGGGGCGGACTCAATAGTTACAACTAGGGTTTAGATTTGAACTCTTTGTTAGTGGCACTAATCCACATAAATACAAATTAAAAAAAAAAAGAAAAATTATTTGTTTTTGGTTAAGCACGTATGTATATGTGCTTAGGCACCAACAAAATTCTTAAAGTAGTGCTTAATTAACAACAAATAAATTATTTTTTTTTAATTCTCTGTTTAAAGATTTAGAAATATTTTTTTAAAAATATAAAAGGTGACAAAATAGCAGGATAATAAAAAAATATTTTATTAGAGAGCAATTGAAAAAATTATTTTAAAAAAATCAAGCAGGTATAAAATTTGGCGTACCTCTTTGTTAGAACCCTGCGAAGATTCATGTTAATAAATATAAAATTGCAGTTTTATATATCTATAAAGCTTCGAGGTCATTGGCGGACTTCGTAATAAAAATAATATTACTCCAAAAGCAATATAAATATTGTTTAATTTTTGCGTTCAACTATTAAAACTACAAAATTAATTACAGATATGTGATGGAAGTCAAATGACTTACAGTCAAAATTTCTAAAATTTTATTGTTGTTGTAGGAAAATAAAATAGATTCATATCGAATACAAATGAAGTCAGCTGACGATTAGGTAAAACACCAATGAAAGACATACCAGGAAATAATTTTGATTTTATATTTGTGTTCATATAAAAATCACTTTGATCATATTGAAAGGAAAACTACATAAATATGGAATTTTGTCTTTGTTTTTAATAAATAATTTCACGCCGATTTGTTTAATTTAAAAACAAATGGCTGAAATACAAAATAATTTTTTTTAGCATTGAAATAAAACAAACTTCCAAACGAGGCAATGTTATGTCCAATTTTAATATTTTTTTAAACTTAAAGGACTCAGACAACGTTTTTTTACACCATAATTTATCTTAACCCAAATTGAAGCATACTTAAAACGTTTATATACTTGCACATTAATACTGGTATTCATAAACAATTGTTAAGGTTAAAGCATACTTTAAAACTGGATTTCACATACAAAATTCATACTTTAAATTAACGTTAAGTTTAACAATGATTTATGATACCCAAGAAAGTATTTAAATATTAACAGTCTTATTTATATATTTAGAGACTTATATAAAAAATTTGTTAAACAAATATAACTAAAACTTGAAAACATTGTAAATAGAACTGCTTAATAAATTCTTAATTTGTTTAAAAAATTTATATTTTTCAACTCACTTTTTTGCAAACCGCATTCAGCAGGCATATAAAAACTCGTTTTATTTTTATAAATATATTCACTGTTATATCAGATTTTACACTTAAACAAATTTTTTTTAATGCAAAATTGTTTGCTCTTTTTGTATTGAATTTTCCTTTCTCTTTTTTATTTTTTATAATTCTTTTTATAATTTTAAATGTATTTCTTATATAATTTTTCAATAGCTATTTATTTTTAATTTTTGTTTAACTAAAATGGCTTTTAGATCTTTTTTTTAATTATTTAGCCATTTGTATTTTTGAATTTGATACTTTTTTTTTAAATGCTTCAGCATACTTAGATAGACGTCTAGTGTTAATTATGCACAATTTTGTGAACCGGAAATATGTATGGCTGCTGAGTTAGTGGTCGAAAACATGTAGAATGATACGTCTGTATTTGAACGTAAAACTTGCAACACTTTACACTCTAACACTTATATAGTTACTACATACATGTACACGCACCGTTGCATAGTATTTTGGCCACGAAAATCAGTAAAAATCCCACCATAAAAATGGCCACGTTAATGTAAATACACAAATGAGCCCAGTAACGTGGCTAAATAAACACTTGCAACCAACACAGAGCTAAACCGACGACATGCAATCATTGAATTTTGCCACTGTTTTGTATTGACAACGATATTTATTTTTATTTTTGCTTTCTGTATGCGTAACGACGTTATGAGGCAAATTAATCACTTCGAATGTGTGTGTAGCAATAAAATGCACATTGCAACATGCATTTGCATAGATATGATATGTATAAACATGTGTAGCGTAGACCGTTAAGAGCACATACACACACACACAAACACTTTATGTTGTCATTTGATTTGATTTGATTTAACTAGACTGACTGGCTGGCTGGCTGGTTGTTGGTTAAAATACTTTCGAAAATAGCAATTGTATTATACGCACATATGCAAAATAAGCAAAACACTCTTGCTTGCACTTTTAATTGTGAAATAGACACGTAGCCCGTTTCTAAGCAAAAAAAATTTATGCGTGCGTACGGCTTGAAAACGGTTTTAAATATGTGACGGAAAATTACTTTGAAAACATGTAGAGGCGCTTGGCAATATTCAAATGTGATAACAAAATTATTTGCTACCAACAACAGCAACAACAAGGACAACAACGCAACATTGAGTTAACATAGAACAAAAACAAAAGGAAAACGAGTTGAAAATTTTGAAATTTTCATAGGAAAAATTTTCAAATTTTTAAAAAGCACACATGCACACACCATCCCACCACATACATTCCGCTTAACATACACAAACACACACACTCACACTTACATGCACGTCCATATGTATTTCAAAACAACCTGCCTTCCGTTGTAAAAACAACACAAAATCATCAAACACAGAAGCTTTGAAAAAACAAGTTTAATTACATGTGTTTGTGTGTATGTATATAAATACGAACATAGATATATATGTATGTATGTTTATATGTAAATGTATTAATTTGAGTTTTATGCATGTGTTTTTGAGTTAGTTTTCGCCCCAAAATAACGAGAATAAGAATTAAGCTCAATAAAATTAAAGAGTTATAACTGGTTTTCCACCTACACACACACACGCATGGATAAATACACACAAAAGCATGCATAATCATAAGCAGCAACAACACACTATGTAAGCACACACGAATAGCAAACAAAAACAATGGGTGGGTGGAGAGTTTCAAATCAGCAGCAACAAGAACAACAACTCGCAAACTTACAAAAACACAACATCACAATACCGTTAAGCTTTGCAGACCTTTATAATGAGGCCCTCAAATTATCACTTGTGCAGACTGTAACTCTCTTTTAAATTTGCTCATTTACTCTATAACATTTATCTCTTGCTCTAACTTAACGGAAGCGGATACATTGTGCGCTGCTTAAAACTCATGGTTTAAATTTAATTGTTTTGCATTCTGTTCAGGTTTTCATATTGAGATTTGTTATTCAACGAACAGTTGTTTTCTGTTTAAAATTTTAACTTTAAAACTGTTTTTATTTTTATATTTTTTTCTATAGCTGTTGCTGCTGCTATTATTGTTATTGTTAGCAAAAGCGAAATTTAAAAAAAAAATATATATGTATACTATATAGAAAAATATCGCCAGTGGATGTGGCTATGGATATGTTGGTATGTTACTGGTGTTTGTTTACTCCATCAACACTTCCGTAGTGACCATTTCAAACTCGCCAGCTCTCCTGCTCTATTCCAGCATACACATGCCCGACCACCGGTGTGCCATTAACCAACATCAACACCACCAGCATCACCAACAGCATACATGCCGTCATTCCTCCCTGTAATGTTTAACATACGTACTACGACGGAAATGAGGTTGCACATAGCACCAGGTTACGCGGAAAAAGTATATATGAGGCATTAAAAAAATGGAAAAAAGTATACGAATAATAGCATGCGAATTTTGCTGACCATGTGCTGGTGTTATTTTGCAGAACAGTGTTACAAAATTATGTTTAATTTAAAATATATGATAGATTGTTTAATTTAAATTATTATTATTCCAACTTTATTTGTTTCTATATTTATGATTTGAGCAGGCTAAAGTTCGTATCGCTTTGTAAGCCAAATTATATGTGATGAACAAATAACATCAAAGTTAATTGTAAGTATTCTGACAAAAACGTAGTAGAACGGAACAACTAGCTATTTTCGAAAGCTACTATATATTCATGATCAGCGTTCTTTATATTTGGTTCACTGTGTGCGGTATTATATGATATAGATTTCTGCTTTATATACGCAACTTTGTTTCAATAAAAATAACTTTGTTTCAACTAGAAATAAAAAAAAACATTAGTCTCAAACGCATTGACTGTACATCATACTTCTAGTTGGAGTATGCTTATAGTCAGAGTATGGCTATTTAGTCGGACAAACAAAATATACTCATGGTACTCGGGATATTTATTCATCATTTGCCACCATAGTTTGTCACCGTTTATTTTGACTGGTTGAAAACATTATTTATGTTTGTAAATGAAATAGCCCTGTGTATACACATACATATGTATGTAGCCAATTAATACTCAAAGTAGTTTTATATTTATGCAAATGATTGCAGCTCCCACATCCTATAAATTTAGTTACAGTTGTTTGTGCTGCGTAATTTCAAAACTGTTTTGAAACATAGTTCTTGGATGTTTATAGTTAGTTACACGTAAAAATTAATATTAATGAGTGTGTTTGTATATGATTGTCCATTTTATTTTAGCTATGCGCATTCACAATTGTTTGACGGCCAATACTTAAAAAGTACTTAAACTGATACTTTTGTCGTTTTTTAAAGTTACGAATTTGTCATATTTTCCAGCCAACCTTTGTGTAAAAAAATATGAATCCTGTTTAAAATAATATGACCCAGGCAGGTTTTATCTATTCTTTACCAAGCATTAAACGGGTAGTTACTACCACGAGTTTTCCTAGTTTTCCTAAAGTTTCAGAATTTTTATAGCAAATCGCATTCTCTTTGGATTGCTTTAGGGTCATATTAACCTGGTTTTTCTCCCATCCTTTGTTCACAAACTGTTGAAGTTCATGTGACATTAGAGGCCATGCGTGCCTCTTTAGAAAAGGACTAGTGATGGAGAAGAGAGGTGATGGAGCAAGATATAGAGGAAACCCTCAGTATCTTACCATTCGAAGCTATGCTTAGTACCCATTTCATTGGTTGTTTTACTTCGCCGATGATTCTGCTACCAATGAAGGAGGGCGAATGCATTGAAGCTGGTGTAGTTCAGTGACCACTTCCTATCCCTTCATCACTTGAACTTTCCTACATCAACTAACTCAAAGGGACACTAAAGCATATCAGCCAAATGCGTGTTACTGTTATTAAAGGACTTTGCCGGTGGCCCAGTACATTCGATTTTGTAGTCAACGTGCTAACTACTTCAGCCAACACCACCATATTCCAATAGCCCAAACTCAATATTCAGAAATCAGAAGATAGATGGAATAGGCCGCGGCTTCATTGCTCTCAAAACACAGATATGATACATAGGTGAAGAAACTCTTTTTGGTTACAACTCCACCAGTGAAAATTAAAACTAAAGCCTCTGGACAGAAAACCATTAATTTAGTATAGTAAAACGCTTGTTAAGAAATTTGATGCACTTTAAAAGAAACTCAAACTTTTTTTTTATTTGTTACACAAACCATTTTTCCCATCAATTTCGCCCACTGTTTGGACAAAAAAATTAAAAAGAAACAAACGTACAGTGATTTAAAAATTTAAAATGAAAATAAAAAAAAATAACGGATGTGAACATTTAAAAGTCATTTATTCAATGCGTGTCCTATAATGCGTTGTCAGACAAACGCATCCAAAGACAAGCGAGTGCGTGGAGTAAAGCACAAAGTGCGTGAAGCAAAAATAAATGAAAGACAGACACACACAGCCATAGAACTAGAGCTGTAATGATGGTCACTATATACGCATAAAAGTGACCAGGCCGTACATCCAAATACATACTACATACCGAAGCAGCGAGTCAAACAAACATTTATTTGTCCATGCACAGGTTCATTCATGCAAATTAAAATCTACTTTGTTAAGAGGAAATAAATTTTAAAATAAATGAATAAAATGTTAAAAATTTACAACAAAAGGATTCTTGTTTGCTTTTTTTTATCTTTTGCTTTTGCTCGTTGAACAAAAACAGCAGAATAGTGTTAGTGAAATGCAAACATATATACAAACGTACATACATACATATGTACAAACATACACAGAAAAGGGTGAATTACGATAGAAACCCATTTGCCCACCAAATGAAAATAAATATAAAAATTAAATAAAGTAGCAATAGAAGCAGTAAAACGGGAAAGAAAACCTGTATCCAATTCCCAGATTAATGAAATCTACTCTCATGTAAAGGATTTTAAAATATTAATGGCAGGGGTCAAATAAACACAAACGAACATGTATGTATGTATAACTACATTAACTAACACACACATGTATACACACATATGGCCATTCATTTGCATATGAGTGTGTGCACTCAAACAATTACATTAACAATCATTAATTTCACTCATTTGGGCATTAAAAATCTGGTTTTATTTTCTATGCAAAATACATAAATTTCAATCTTATTATAAAGATACGAGTTTTGCTATATTTGGAATGAATTTTATATGTGTAGATAAATATATACAATAAATACATACATATGTATATGTACATAGTTTCATAGGCAGCTGAATGTAAAACTTTTTTATGCAACATATCTTAAAAGCAACCAATTCATAAATTTTTCTTTCACATTGAAATTCTGAGGTTTTTCAATTCTGCTGCACAGATAAAAACAATTGTTATTAATGCCGTAAATTGAAAAAAAAATTAATACAAAATTTAATTGTGTTAATTAAACTTTTAATTTAATTAGATTTTCAAGCAATTGACTCAAATAAATTTCTATTAATTTTTTAATCAGTACTTTTTTATAAAAGATTTTTTTTGTGTAAACAAGACAATAAAAATAGACTTTTTTGTATTTTGTATGGTCGAAAAGATATTGCTAGGAAAATATTTCAGTGAAGCTTGCGTAATACATATCGAGCCTTAACCGTCGAAAAAGTTTAAAAGACAAATTTTATTGACCTCATTTTTTTTTACGGAAATCCATCGTTTATGATCGCAAACAATAGATTTTACTTCACAAATTAAGTTTGAAAATGATGTGACTTCATTTTTTTTTGCGGTTTTGGGATGATATGTTTTCTCAAAAACATTTGGTATACCAGAAGAATAAACTGTAAAGCTTTAGGTAAATACTATAAACACACGCTTACAAATGCACAAGATGATCTTGAAGTAAACAAAAAAAACTTCGATACTGTTATACCTTCTATTTATTAAGAAATATACAACCACACAGACACATAAGCCTATGCGAAAAGCCTAGACGAAAATATTCTTTTATTTAAATAAACAATAATTATAACTACTTTAATAATAATGTTTTATTTTATTGTGCATATACAAAAATGAAGAGAATGAATATATGAACTAATGTAGTGATTGAAAGCTCGTATTATAGGCTTATGAATATGTTGAGATATTCTTTTGAAAGCTTTTTTTTTAAGTATAAGAAGAGCAATGCATCTGCTAAGTAAGATTCAGTGAATCAGAGTCATTCATTGTTGTTTAAGGACTTAGCGACAGCATTTAAACACTTCCCATTTGTGTATTTTCTTTTGCTTCAGGTCATGCTCTTGCTTCTGAAAATTCAAGTGTCGTTGTAGAAGTTAACACAATAAACAAATAGTTATACACAACAAAAAGCTCCAGCTTTCGACACGTTCGAAAAGTTTTCTGTTTGTCAGCGCGCTGTTTTAAATAAATTCTGAAGTTATCGTAGTAGAGATGTTGTGTGTTTTTTCTTTTCTTTTGATTTTGCAGTTTCAATTGCGTATTTAATTGCTTGCTTGAAGAAATGTTGTTGTTGTTGTTGTTTAACTATTATATTTGTACATATAGGAAAAAACACTCATACACACAAAAACACACATTCAAACACATACACACAAACATTTCTGCTTCGTTAACTTCGTATTTATTTAAAGCAGCTGTCAGTCAAACCGAAAACTTTTCGAACATGTCGAGAGTTGAAGCTCTTGGTTTTTTATAGTTATGCGTTTATTGTGTTAACTTCAACTACGACACTTTGAAATTCAGTAGAAGAACTGTGAGCAACAGGTTGTGATTGGGTAGTCAAAAAAGGAAAAGGTCGAAGAAAAAGCACAATTTTACGAATTTTGCTATTTCGACTCTAGTTTTTTAAACACTGCTTAGCGAGCATTAGCGACATAGGAAATACTTTAGTTAAGATCGTGATGTTCAGTTGTGAATTATGTAACAATGGTGTGTATTTAAAAGCTCTGAATATTAGTGTTTAGTAAGTCCTAATTTAATTTATAATCTAATGGCCAAATTTTAAAATAAACGTTTATTTTCGTTTTGAAATTTGTATGGAAAAAATATTTTTTGAAACGAATTTTCGTTATTTTTCATACAAATTTAAAAGTTTACAAAAGAGTTTTTTTAAAAAATCTGCCTATAAGTATTTTCATTTAATTGCTATGTTTTCGAACCTACAAAAACAACGTTTTTTAAAAGTAAAAAATGCAACAATATTACCATTCGAAATAAAGTTTTTGACTTGTAATTTTTTAAATTTGACGTTTTTGGCAGATGTATTTTTAGTTTAAAGGACATCATTTAATTTCTAACAACTTTAATGTAATTTAGGAATAATTTAGTCCTCGGGCTTAAGTTTAGTATTTTCATTTCTTGTAGAATGAAATATTTCTAATAATTCTAATATTGAAAAAGCTTTCAAATATTTCAATCCGTTAAGTTGGGAAAAAAATTCCAAGCTGAACACTTCGCAATTAAACTCAAAAATCATAAATTTTTCCTAAACAAAATGAATTTAGCATTCTTACATGGTGACAGATTTTTCTGTAATGATGTATTTATCGAAATTTTTATTTCATTTCAACATGTACCCTACAGACAAATCCATTTAGTACATTAAAACTTTCATACTTATAATAATTATTATCACTTTTTTACACTTTATACCACTGTACAGTGGTAAAATTTGTAAAATTTTAACAACATTTTGTCAAGTTGAAAGAAGCTAGTAAAAAATATATTTCAGTGTATCTGATGCTGCTGACACTGGGTTCCTTATTCATGGCCTTTGGTCTCTTAACCCACGCTTCCATAAGGCGGAAGGTAGACTTGTATAAAAAATTTATATGAAAAGCACTAATTTTTTTTGAGTGATGTTCATAAAAATCTTCAAGACAATTTGCTTGCTTCACTTAGTGGAAACGGGTAAGGTATACCTTTCTAAATATAATGTTTAAGTGCTTTAGATCTGTTGTTTATCGGCACATAGAAATAGAAAATATTAGCATTCAATGTACCTTGTGCATTTAATTAAAACGTTTTGCCTGCATTAACACTTTTGAAATGTGTACAATAGATTTCTCATGAGTTTTAGTTTTTTAATGAGTAGTTTCCACAATGCAAGCAAGTGACTTTTCCAAACATTTTGTATATGAATCACTCAAAAATTTCAGTGCTTTTCATATATTTTTTCTAGACAAGATTCTTGATTGCATTATGGAAACTACACATAAGGCAGGTGCTGATAGATTTCTACGGGAGACTCACAAATCTGCTTTTAAAGCAGCAATTTACCTTATTAAGATTTGACAGCACATAAATAGCATTTTTGAGCTGTTATTCGCCTTCGGAGACACATTTTTAAATCTTCTAAAAGAATATATTCATTTACATGCTGCCACAATATGAATACACGACATATTTTAAACATACATATGTGTGTATTTATGAACAGCAAAATATACACTCATATCTATTAAACACAACAACAAAAATAAGCAATCTGAGTTAAAATCTTTAAAATTTATACGCTTTTCTGGCTCATTTAAAATGTGGGCTTGTAAAAATGTGAAAAACTCACACACACACACACACACACACACTCGTATGAAAATTAATGGAAAAACTACATTAAAATAGTGTACGATTTGCTTAGTAGTGAAAATCTAGGACCATCCCATTAGTAACTGTATGCTAAAGTAAAAAAACGAGATGGCAATATAAATACATATGAGGGAAATAAAAGTATGCACACACACTCACAAACACATAAAAACGTATGTACTCTGCTCTACTCATTATAATAAACACTATCAATATTTATAACTGTTACTCATTTGTGTTGTGCTGTTTATTGCCACTGTTAAGTGTGCAGAAGCAGAAACTATAATCAGTAGTTTTAAATAGTTTTGTAGTGGACCACCACGGCGAGTCCGACTCTCACTGTACATCGCATAGCATGTCAGTGCAATAAATTGCTTAAAACTCCGGTTTCTAAGAGAGCATTAGAACATTTTCATTTGCAATTAGGCCGAAGTGTGGTGCAAAATTGGGGGTGGGTGTGTGTTAATTTTTTACACTAAACAATAGAAAAGTTTTAGTTAACATGATTGGATTGGAGTGTGTCTTAATAGCTTTCTCTACACACACACACACACATACACATATATTGAGTATATTTTAGTTTTAAACTCTAATTTTGTGCACTTGTGTATTTGTACATTCAAACTATTGTTACAACTATAAAATAAAATCTACCATTAGCAAAATGTTACTGGAAAACTTCTATTAGAAAATTTTCTAACCCTTCATTTTAATAACAATTTCATGCAAACACACTTAAGCACATGATTTCCCACACTTTTAGCTAGAAATGTACTTGTTTGGCATTAGTTTTTACCCAGCATTTTCCTTAATGTATTTATATATTAATGCGTTGGTGATGACGACAGTGGGCTTGAAAAAGTTAAAATAAAATTTAAAATAATTTCAGCATTTTGAAAAGATTTTTTTTTGATATTAGTGAGTCCTAATGAATTTCTGAATTGGTTGCATTTGTTTGCTAAATTCGTTTACTTATATCAAATTAATCTATTAATAAAATGTTTTAGGATGCTAACAACCTCATGAGGATGAGATAATGACTTGAAACAGATCATTTAATTATTTGCCAAATATATATACAAACAAATGAACCACATGACCCCAATATTGCAATAGCATGCACTCAACGAAGAAAGGAATAGCCCAGAAAACGATATTTATACAGACGGTTCGAAAAATGGTGACCGAACTGTATGACAAAAATTATTTCGTCTACTAGATCATAGCCATAGAATGAAAAAGTATTTTTTTAAGAAACTCTTTAAACATTGGGTAGTATTAATAAAAAAAAGTATTTGCTTTTTCTTAAAAATTAAAAAAAAAAACAAAAAACACATACATATTTGGGGTTTTAAAACAAATTTTTAAGTAAAAAGCAAATACTTTATTTTATTCATACTACCCTTTGACAGTCAATAAATAAAAATAAATACTCAAACACACGTATTAATCTTAAAATAAATACTAATAACTATAAACAACCAAGACTTATGTATATTCACATTTTTTAAATTACGCAGCACAAACTACTTTAACTAAAATTTATAGACTGCGTGAGCTACAATCACACAAATGAGTATAAAAATACTCTGCATATTAATCGCCTACACATGCGTACATATATACAGACGTGGTCACCAGATTTGGTCATTTTGACGATTTTGGGTTAAGAAAATATTATTTGGACGACAAGGCGATTTTCACCTTTAATTTTACTATTTTTTAAAGTATATAAGCTGACAGCATTTTTTAGAACTTCAAACCCATTTTTTAATCGACAATTCTAATCGACACATGGGCACACAGCTATTTTATTTACACCATTTACACACACGCATAAAGCATTTTTTCAAACAGCCATCATGAGTATAATGTTTTTCGTCCGGCTAAATAGCCATAGCCTGAGTATAAACATAATCCGGCGATAATATGACAGACAGTCAATGCTAATGTGCTTTTGTATTTATAGTTGTAGAGTAGCTTTTCGCACAAACGAAGTCAGAAAGTTCATTTAAAAGCAGTTCAATAATTCTAATGCGAACTCAAAAAAAAGATCTATATCCAATTTTTGTAAAGATTAAGGAACGTAATCGGGCATTTTCTGTATCCCACGCAAAATCTAAACGTGAGGAATAGCCATAGAATTGATGTTGGAAATATGTATTTATAGAGACAAAACAAGGACAACTCCGGACGATGTAGTAAACTTTAACCCAACATTTTTTTAAGAGTTAAAAAAAACTAAACGTGTTGATGGTGAGACTTTTATACCCTGTCTCTACAAGTCAAGCAGGCTTGAAAAAATTAATAAATTAATTAAAAGTGTTCTACTCAACTTGAGCATCCATGAATCACACTGTAGAAATACAATTAGGGAATTCACAACAAGTATCTTAATATTTTAATGTGGTAGCATTGTGTCATCTTAAAATTTTCATTGTGAGCAGGCAACAATACAAAATGAAGTATTAAAATAAAAACTTGTTATTAAATTAAAAATTACTCGTATTGTTGAATAAATTTTTCAAAATAACTTTTGTTCTTAAGAATGCCTAAAGACGGCAAAAAATGCAAATATTTTTCCATCAACTACAGCTGCGATGACAGTTTTAACTTGTTTAGTTTAACATTACATGGCAATATAGTCATATTGAAAATTATATGCTTGTTATGTTTTCAAATTTTCCATCTGGTAAAAAATTTGATTTACACACAAACAAAAACAACAAACTTGCCAAATTAAAATTAAAATTGGAACGTTGCAATATTAACAGATATCTTAAAATGATTTTGTGAACTGCCTATATGTTTTATATCGTCGCATGCTCACAATGAAAATTTTAAGATGGCAAAATGTTGCCACATTAAAATTTTAAGATACTCGTAATTATTGTGAATTCCCTAAATAAGTTTTATATGCTTAAATAAAAATCTTAAAAAAATAAATTTAATAATAATAAACATTATTTGAATATGCATAAAAAAAATTCATAATACATTAGGGAAAATCTACTTTTTATATAATTTGAAATTTTAAGAAACGAAACATAAAAGTTTTCAATTAATCGAATGATTGGATCATTTAATATTTGAATTGAATAACAACTTAAATTCCAGTTAATCGAAAAAAAAATATTAATAACTTTTTTCCCACTTAATAAAAAGATTTAATTAAACAAAAAATAATTAAAATTCGTGATTAAAGAATATATATAAATTTGTTTATGTGATTAAAAACTTCCACTGTTTATATATTTCTAGACATAAAAAAAACACCACTTGCAAATATACGAGCTTAAACCCACACATATGAATATACATATGCATATATGTAAGTATAACGATTTCAAAACTCTACATATGCAATGAATGCGTGTAACGGACATTTCTAATTTAAAGTAATTTCCAACTTCACAACACTCAATTGTGTTAATGATTACAACAAAACGAATAAAAATAACAACATTGCAAAGTTAATTTAGAATATTTCAGGGTGCTTCAGGTGGGTGAGAAAGTGACGAGATGCTAAAATTTACCTTTCGATATAAAAATTTTAGTTAAACTAAAAAAATTAAAAGCAAGACTAAGGCAACTCCAGTAAAGCCTTATACAAAAACGTATAAAATGCAAGTAACTTCCTGGAGTAACACGGCCGCCAACATTGTATGCAACATACAAATGCAAATATACTAAATAACACATGCATTTAAGCACATATACGACTATACATATAAAGGGTGTTTTTTATAGAGTGACACAATTTTAAATCATAATAAAACATGGAAATACACATATTTTAAATATAAATGAAACGGGATTTATTGGAAAGGAAATTTTATGAAATTAATGTTAAATATAATTTCTGTCATGTAACCGCTACGGCTGGCGCGTAGAAGGTGCAATCTGGAACACCAATTTTCCACAACTTGAAGACATATGGGCCAATGACTCCGCCAGCCCGTAAAGGGTACCAAACAGAAATTTTCTGTGGATCAAATTGTGTTTCAACAAAAGCTTGTGGGTTCTCCTCACTTCAAATGCAACAATTCTACTTATTTATTTATTTATTCAGCCAGAAATGGACTTCATCGATTATGTACGCCATAAAATGGAAGGAGTGCACGATGAGTTTGACGAAAAGAACAATTATTTTGGTTAAAAATTTCAACAATTTGCAAGCGGTTTTATGTTTGTAAGACGATACATAATAAAATTTTAAAGCAAACTAAACAAAAAGCAACTATCAGCTGTTAAATGGGTGCTCAAATAAAGCAGTGATACCAACTCAAAATTGTGACACTCTTTAAAGAAAAACACCTTATAGTTTAGAGCGTGCTATACGACGGGGCCTAAATGAAGAACTTTCAGGCCTTTTGTGCTAGATCCTGTTAGTATACTTAAAAAAACTTAGCTATGAAATTCTGAATTCTTGCTATTTAATTAGCTCAATATATGTTGGTGCTTCTCTCTTCATTTATTCCTCTCCTGTACCTACTATTCTCTCTTGGTCTGGGAGTTATCCGATTGCACTGCAACGTTGCAACGTACATAGTTCTTTTGTAGTTTTGAGCAATTAAAGGTTAATCTACGAGAGTGGTTTTAGTTACAACTTCAAAGGTTTACGATTAACATTTTAGTTCATCCTCGTATATATACAGACTATTATAGTAAATTACACATTGTTTGAAGTTCGTATGGGTATAATAGAAACATAGAAAAAAGAAATCCATACACACAAACACACATACATCCTCTAACCCCAGTAGATGCCTTATTTTGTATTTGAAAAGAACGAATGAGGTAAAGATGAGTTAGACGGTTGCACAAGAAGGTGTAACGGCTGCCCTTATAGTAATAAAACTACACACATGATACAATGACTGTAATGATGGTGATGGCTGTTGTTAATGAGAATGAGTTGGAGTATATTTTTGCTGGAGTTTCAGTCCATGCGGAGGTGGTTTATAAAATAAAGTAATTTCCCGCCTATTGTATGACGTTTAAAATACAAATGTTGCTGAATTTTTCCCATACTTCCGTAAAAATAGTGTATGTTATTTTACAATTTTTTTTGCATAATTTATATATTTATTACATACATATCGTTACCTAAAACGTAAAACGTCTATCTAACAAAAAAAAATTAAATTATTTTTTTCATCAATATAATCGCTTAAAAAAATTAATAGATCTAAGCGAACAAAAAAAAATAAGTTTGTTTATTTTATTACATTACAAAAATTCATTAAATGTTTTAATATTTTCCTTTTTGACATGTGTTTTCTTCCATCCGTAAAACTATGAAAGTTTAAGTTAGGTTGCACAGTGGTGCCAAATAGAAAAAAAGGGTAATAAATCTATATCTGTGAGATTTGCAATCCGATAACAAAATGTTGTATGAGAAACTATAGAAAAACACCTAAGCTTTAAAAATATTTAAATTTCAACTACCCTGTTGAAACACACGGTAATCTAAAGAGTGTCAAATTTGACTACTACGGGCATGAAAATAATACTTGTTGGCTCCTTACCTTTTTTATATATCATTTGATTTTAATGGTTTAAAGCTTGTTGTAAAGTTTTGGAATAGGCATGGCTATATGATCAAATCACAACTATAAAAATAAATAAAGTTCAAGCCATATTAATTAAAATTAACAAAAATAAGCCCATTAACTAACATATGCATAATAAGTAAAGAACAAACGACAATGGCAAGAGTGTTTTAAATTTATAGATGGTAAAATTGAGCTTTCATTACAAAATAAGCTTTCCGTAAATTATAATACGATGAATCCAGACAATTAACATATTCGTAAGTCAAAAATCTACATCAACTGTGACACCACACACAGTGGTTTATACACAAAAGAACGCTGATGATGAAGGTGTAGCAGCTAGTTGTTCCGTTCTGCTAGTACTTGTCAGAATATTTACAATTAACTTTTGAAGTTCCATCAATAATAATTAAAACTAAAGAAAATGCAGGTTGTTTTATAAATATCTTATTTCGTAAATATTTATAATTTTCAATAAGATTCGTGATAACATGTAATAGAAATTTAAGCCTTATCTTAATTTTTATAGACGTGAAAAAAAAAATCCAAATAAAATATTTGAAATGAGAGTGATAATTGGCTTTATTTTGGGAAAAATAGAGCTTAATAGTTGAAAGTTTTTCTCCAAAAAATATTTGAGTAAAAACCTTTCTCTTTCTATATTCCAAAAGATAAGACTTCTAAAAGGACAATACTTGACATTTTGAATTGATTTAGGCTTGCACTCTACATCCAGCACTGGACGAATGTAGTGCATTTTTCTACGAAATTTTAAATTAATGGCTTGGGAAAAAAATTAGATAACGAGTTTCTCAAATTTCTCTACAAATTATGTTAGATAAAATTACTATAATTGATCTAAATTTTAATTTTTACCCACCCAGCCGCTTAAAAATTTTGCCAGGAGAGCAGATTTTCCAAAAATAGTCAAATTTCCAGCAGCATGAAAATTGTACTAAGCCTACAAAATATACATCTCGGGTGAAATTTTGGCAAACGTTTAATATTTTCAAGTGTGCATTGGACTAGTAAATGTTTTTCTTTAATTGATATACATATTTGCTTTATCTTAAATATGAGGTTTGCTATCATAAATGCGAGCCAAGGGTGTCTAGTTTGTCCTAAAGTACCCGATACACTGCATGCGATTTTGTTTAAAAAAATTCAAATAATTCCACAGTTTCTAAACGTCCTATTGTTATGTAACTTCATACGGAATTTGAGAAGGTATTACAGAGTTTAAGTCTGGAATTAAGTCTATATGTCTATTAAGGCACAAAGCCCCAAAGTGGGCAACCTTGGGTTAATCAAAAATTAAAAGCGATGCCAAGCTGATGTTTTTGATTTAATAAAAAAGATCCAAGAGCTAAAAAAAAGTCTGCTTCATTTATGGGGTTTCGCTTACAGTTTAGGAAACATTCTGTTCTGCTAATGGAGAAGTCAAGAATCTCAATCAGCTTAGAAAAAGAAATTTATTTTTGATTAAGAACGAAATTTTTAACACTAAGAAAAAATTTTGTATCAAAGGCACACTTAAGTCGAAAGTTAAACGCAATTTAAGTTAAAATTTTTGAAAAAAAATTTAGCCATTTTTTGCAAAAAAAAGGGTGGGCTGTTCGGTATTATAAAAAAAATAAAATAATCAACCCCATATTTTTACTTATTTAAAAAATATACTATAGAAATTTTTTTCAAAAATTTTGTTATTGAAGGAACCAGATTGTTTCGAAATAAATATCAAATTGAAGGAATTTTTTCTCAAATGCCAAAGCTGTAAACTATTAGTTTATTATATCACCTTATTAATTATGTATTTTCAAAAACATTGTCTGCGTAAGGCGAAAAATAAGAAGAATACAGCAAAAATACAGAAAAAATCCCATTTTTGTAGGGATTTTGCGATTTTTTTGGGAATTGTCAGGAACTCAAACGCAAATTCTATCTGTTCTTACTTTTTGTGCATTAATTGCATCAAGGCATCGGCGGATCGAGCAAAAAAATTAATACCGCATATATGAAAGCAAAGAACACATTTTAGACAGCGCATACATTAAGAATTAAAATAATTATAATAATGCCATACAAGCTGCGACCAGTCTAGTGTGCATTTACTGCACACAAGCACAGTACATATTATTTGTTAAACTTATTTATTTTTGTGGAGCGAAAAACCCCTTAATTTAATTTTTGTTTTGCTTTTCAGGTAACGATATGTATGCTTACATACATATACAGTCAAACCTCTCCTAACGGACACCTCCCTTAACCGCACACCTCTACGAACCGGGCATGTTTCTTAGAACCAAAATTAAATTAAAAGAATGTTTACCACTCTCATAAGCGGACACCTTTAATAACCCGACAAAATTACGGCCACGGGGAGTATCCGGTTATGAGAGGTTTCACTGATATATGCACTTCAATTTTCTCAAAAGCCGTACGACGCATTTACTTTTGTATATCTGAACAAGTCTTTAGTTCCCACTAAAAAGTATCCAAAGCAGTGCCCATAGAGTCCTGCTGCAAAATGCGCTCCTAACCTGATGTACATATATGTACGTATTTATATCTCAAAATAAGTTTACTAAATGCTTTTTACCCCCAAAACCATTTAAAAACTTAATTTTGTTAAACAAAACTTTTCTCAACACTCGCACTAATTTCCCTTTTTGTTCTTCATAATTTTTATAGTTTTTCAAGAGTTCCTTTTTTCAAATGGGTAGACAAGGATTGACAGGTTTGTCATGTATGCAAACACACACACACACACACACACACGCACGCACATACACTTCTTAATTTAAATTTACATGTACTCACATTGTTACAGCATAACGGTTTTGAAATTAGAGCATTTCTAATAGCAAGTGTGTTAAAAGAAGAATTAAACAAAATTCTAATTAGAAACATAAGAATTTTAGCATTATTTTTATGGCACACGCATTAAGGTTTACTCCTGTAACAAGTTACTACTCGTGAAGCACAAACAACAATTGTAATAATGCCCTATTGTTTCTAAACTTCTTATAAAAAAAAGGAAACACATAAACAAACATACATACGAACATTTATATATATATATAAGCATACCCAGTCAGCATTTTATGAAATTAATGATCGTATTCGAGTCACTTTTGACTCCTCCGCACGATTAAAGTAAGCATTTATGCGACCGTTTTCGAGTCGAAAATGACTGTTCATTCGGAAGAAAATGGTACTCCAGCCGCGAATCTTCTAAAAGAGTCTTTTATGAATCGCATTTCTGATCAACTTCGACTCATTTTCGAGACATTTAGATTTTTTTGTTCACACATTTAATACACTTTGTATTTTATTGATTTTACTGCATGAGCTTGCTGTTTGTTTTTTAAGCAAATCACCTTCGAAGTAGTTCTGGGAATAATTTTTGAGTCTTATTTTAAGCGCATAACTGATTAATCAGTTTTTGATTATCTAAAGTAGTCGAAAAAGACTCAGTTTCGTGAAACAATCTTCCAAATTCTGACTTGGTATATACTTATATGTGCATATGTTTATATATATATGTAGATATGCATATACATATGAATACTTTTACTTTACTCACGTCAGTATATCAAGAGAGCAGCAGGAATGCAGAGAAAGTAAGACAAATGAAAACCGGCTGCAAAAGCAACATATGAATAAGGATATAAAAGCAAACAACATATTAAACCGCTTTAATTTAAAAAAGGATCCACTGTGCTGATTACAGAGCCTGTAATGCAGTGGGTATGAGTAAATGAAAGAAAAGTATATTTTAAATAATTAAACACATGAAAAATGTATGTGTGTCTAAGAGCATGTGCATATATACATGATTCTGTTCATAAATTAATTCTTGAGTGAATTGCCTGCCTTTTCAAAAATTTTAAATAGAAAATGTGGCGTAAAGTATATAAAATTTCTTGTATTTTTATACAAAATGTATATGCTTGCGTTTTTTCTTTTAATATTGCTTTTAATCCTTTTTATGTGCACAAATAAGATTTTCTAGTTTAGAATTTACCATATGATGTCTTTTTTTTGGGTTGCTGCTGCCGCAGATTTTATGACTTGTTTACATTACTCACACTATATGTATTTTAAATCCTGACAATGTAATCGTTTGTTTAAATGTTAAGCGTTTATGTTTTCTTTTGATGTTAGAGCGCGCCACGTGTTGGTTGTTTACTTGAATTTTAGTGCTTTGCAGGCGTCCTGCAAAGTTCTCTTAGATAATTCTCTTTCTTTGGCAGACTACAGTATTTTATTAGCTAAAATACAGGGTAGTAAGATTTTCACATCTTAATGTCTATACACTTTTTTTAAATTTTTTGTTCAATATAAATAAATATTTCAAGTTCCTAAATATCATGTTAAGATCGAGTCTTGACTGCAAGAACATCAGATCGCAAAATTTAGGGTATTTTTAATTATTATTACAGAATTAGTTAAAAGTAGTGCTGAAAATATCTACAAATATCTATTATACTCAATATTTTAATAAATTAATTTTCTATCAGATTTATTTATAAATATTCTTAAGGCTTTATGAAGGTTTAATAAGCAAAATTTTACATGGAATTTTACTTTAAATACCCTTTACAAAGCCTTAATAATTTCTTTAAATAAGGCTGCTTATGTTAAGAAAAATGTTAATCTTAAAAATATTTTACTGCAAAACAAGTTTTTTTTGTATTAAAACGCTCTTGCACCAAAGGTTTGTTATCTATAAATATTTAATATAATATATAAAAGGAAAGGAACTTACCATCCCACACCAACCTTTAAGAAATTACATTTATATTTTCCACTTTCAATCATGATGCATCGCCGGTCATCTAAATACTCTGAAAGTAAATACAAAATATTCTAGTTAACTTAATTATTCTTCGAACTTAATTTATTTCTACATTTAACAGGCTAAAGTTCGTATCGGCTTGTAAGCCAAATTAAGTACAAAATATTCAATTTAAAATTAAAAGTAATATATTTTTATAGTATGCTTATAAATCAGAGTACGAAGATAACTTTAAGGAAACGTTTGCTTACGTTTTGTTTTATTACATTTGTAATATATAAAACAAAATGACAGTAAAACCAATAAATGTATTTATTTGGTTTTTTTTGAGACAACTGAATTTGTTGCCAATTTTGGCACCAACTATCAATTTTCTTGTGCGAACACAATATATTTAATTATACCCATTAACCCAATAGTTGCAACAGCAGATAAAATTGGTTAACAAAACTTATTCTTGCTACCGAAAATATGGTTAATATAAAAGAAAAATTGGCTTTCCTTGCTGAAACAAAAATAAACAATAAGGGCAAATAAAAATACAAAATTTAAGAAATTTATTGTTAGATATATTGTCATAAAATTATTTTAATTGAAATTTATTTTCTGGCGGTGAAGCTTGTGTATATGAATTTCTTCAACCACACATTTTAATCAGCCACAAGCCTGTTATCGTATGCACTGACTTTCAAAAACCATCTGAGAATTCACAAATCATAATATCTTTGAAAATTTTAAAAGTTTATTTTTGAATTTGCTGCTATAAACTATGATAGTAAAATCAACCTCTAGTTAGTTGCAGCAACTGAAAGAAAGTAATTATTTTAACGTTAATATAGGACGACAATTTTTTAGTTGCCAATACCAAAAGTTGGTAGTAAAATCCAATTCATAATATTTTATTCGGATGTGCTAATCATTCAGTTCATTGGTCAAGACAAAAGCATACATTCGGTTGATGCAATCAATTTAAGAATTGTCATAATCGTATTTTTATGACAATTACGCCCTGATGGCAATTAACATGGGTTGTTTTTTGGATTAACTAATAGAAAACTGATAGTGTGAACTTAAATATAGTTCATACAAATGATATTCTATTGGCCTAACCATTTTCCAACCAATATTTTTTCATGGGTACATCGGCCGCAGCTTCGGTGGGTGGCATGCATTCAAAATGTATAATATTGCATCATCGTCATACCGCAATAGCGACGGTAGAATGAGCGAAGCGCATAGAACAATTTTCAAATAACACACCTATTATGATAAAAACAGGCTAACTTTCAAAACATCAACTAATTTGTCAAAGTGTAGTGTTTCATAAAGCCGTAGTACAAAATATTGATAATTCAGTCCTTTTCAAAACATCGTGGAAAAATATTAAAAGCTCAGTTAGCCAACTGTAATGGAGTGTGACGGCAACAGTAGGAAACAGCTGATCGATAATGTTAAGTGAAAATTAATGTACAGATTCCTACCTTCTGGTTACATCTCTATAACTATTTTCATTGCTTTTCAAATAATAATATCGATCAGCTGATTCCTACCGTTGTAGTTGCATTTCATTACTGTCGGCTTACTGAGCAATTAAGAATCTGCGTATCGGTTTTACAGTTGATGCTTATAGTTACAATGTTTTGTAACTTAGTATATATATAAATTATATAAAACCCGCAAGGCAAGGTACACAAACTTTATATGGATACATTATGGAAGTCAGCCACATTTTTTTTATTTTATTATTTACACATTGTTGAATGGTATATCCATCCATAGTGAGCTTAAAAAATAAACTAAATAAATGACAGTCAAATCGAAGTATTAAAATTACTATTAAAATACACTTTATAATTATGATTAATTTCTTAAATTATTTTAGGTTTATTTTATAGTTTCAAGCTAGAACTCCATTCGTTGATCATTTATATTTCCCTAACCTTTCAGCCTTTTTGAAATGACATACTCCAAACTCCTGTAAGACCAGTAAAAGAAAAATAACCAATATTTAAAAATAAAATCTCTTTTAGCTCAATTTTATATGCAGGCTACTGCACTTACACTCAACAATTAAAACTGCAAAAGTGCAGAATTCTCAGCAAATAAAAAGAAAAACTAAGCTTAAAAAATATTGAAAAATAAGCATTATAAAGATATAAAAAGAACTGCAAGAGCACGTGTGGCAGGCGGAGCTCTAGTTCTGTATTTAGCACAAACTTTAAAAAAAATCACAGAAGTAAGGACTTTGCCTGGTTTCCTTTTTTTTACAAAATTGTTTACAAAACATTTAGAAAAATGCAAGCAGGCAATATGTGCAAAGCAAGATGAGTGGGGGCGACATGTCGAATAGGAAAAAATAAATGCAACTGCTTATTTTCTGTTTTAATATTGTGCAAAAAAATATACATTTTTAAGAACATGCGCAGATTTCTATCGAATGGGAAAAAAACACAAAAGTATTAAAAAAAATAAAGAAATAAATTATAAAAAAGCAAAAGAACAAATGTAAGTAGAAAAAAAATTTATAAAAAGACAAAAATTCAAGCATTTTCATTTGCTGATTTGAAATGAACTAAAGTAGAATAAAAAAATAACAGCAACAAAATTACAAAATAGCAAAGGAAACTAAACAAAAATGAGAACTCCCTTCAAAAAGCATGAAAAATATTTTTTCACATATTTTTTGCTTTAAAGCAACAAATACAAATTAGTAAAAAAAACTTGTAGTTAGTAAAGTTGTATATTTTAAACAGGAATTGAAGGTTGAAAGTTACATATATTTAGTTCTAAAAGGATGTGCATAGAAAATGTTGCATATGCAGAGCTTGGGAATAGAGGAGAGGAGAAGTTTTTCGCATTAGTTAGTAAATTGAGAAAAAATTATACAAACTAAGAAAAAAAAAAAAGAATAGTATTAAAAAGTACACAGCAACAAAGCTCCGGGTGTTGCATTAATTAGTTATGGCAGACGATTTTGTGGTTTTCTTAGAGCTCAATGTTGTTTGATGATGATCATGATGATAAGAAGGAGCATGATGATGTTTTAGCTGCTACTGAGGCATCATAGTGTGAACAATGTTGCAACAGCAGTGTGATGAAAGCTTTTTAGTGTTTCATTTTTGCTAAAAATTTTTATTTATTTTTCTGGTTTTTATCTTCTTACATTTTTTGTTTGTTTTCAGAACCCTCATTAGGAGCTGTAAGGTGAAGCTATTTAGTTTTTCATTAGATTGGTGACATAATCAAAATTAAAGTAGCTATAAGTTTAATTTGCAAAGTAAGTATGTGATATGTATTAGAAACACGAATTGGTTTCAGTTAATTTCAGCAATAAGCAATTACTTGTCTGAAAAATAAACCAAATTGTCTAATAGGACATCTAAAACTGCACAAAATTTTGTAGATTTCAATCATAAGCTTTGCCAAAATCTGTATCATATACTTCAAGCTTTTTGTTGTGTAAAGATCTCTATGCTAGGGGGTAAAAAGCTTTTTTCATAATACAATCACAAATTTTGAGTAAGATCGTAAAGCGTTATCAAATCGATGTGAGCACTGTATGAGTGTATTAGTGTAATCATACGAACAAAAAGTACAGAGAAACTTAACAGCTGCATAGAAATACACTCAACCGAATTTTAAAGCATACCTTCAGGAGCAATGTTAATTTTAATAAAAATTGGTTGTGAATTGTAATAGTGTTGCTAGTGGGGATAATTTTGTTAAAAAGCTGAAAAATATGAAATAAATAAAATAAATACTAACTTTTAAATAAAGGAGCCTTTTAAATGTTAAATATTTGTTTAAAAGATATATAGCAGTCTTTATAAAGAATTTATTATATTATATTATGACATATCTTCATTACGTACTTTTGCCTTACACTGAAGCTGGTACACGACAATTGAGTAACGATCTCCATCTCATGCCCATTATTATGGGTGGAGATTTTAATACAAATTTTGCAAACCCACAGTCGCAAACTTTATCAAAATTTTTATTTTTCTACTTACATATGAGCTATTCTCCACAAACCCCCAAAACTCATAATTCCTCTACTGTAGATGCAATTTTCAATAGATTTTTAAATACAGTAGGGTCAAAAATTTATATATCTTATTTTAGATACCATAAGGCAATATTAGAAAAAAATGTGATCGGACTCATATTGCATTTCTTACACTTATCACTTTGGGCCGTTCTAGTGAATAGATTAGATTAAGATTACTTAATTAAGCATTTTTTTATTTTAAAAAATAATACTGATAATTTTTTGACTTCTTTTTAGTTCTAATAATATCTAAGTTTATTAAACTTAAGATCTCTTGTTTTTATATAAAAAATCGTTTCTCTATATTTTCATATTTCGCCACTTTTTGTGGCTTCTTTAGGGAAATATTTTTTTTATAAATAAAAAAAATCCGAGATTAATATTTTAATAAATATATATAATGCAACAAAGTTGACTCATATATTTAATACTGAATTTACATTTTTAACTCAAAATTATTTTAATTACTGATAAACTTAAAAGTCTAAGCGGGGAATTCAGTACATTTTAATAAAGTGACTTATGTTACTTTCAAAAGAAATGCCTTCCCTCTATCATATATTTAAATATAAATAAACTTTAGCCTGAAAACAATTCGTTATTGCATGTAATTTTTGTACTTTCTTTGAGGTGCCTCTGCAAATAGGAAATGTTAAGCAAAAGTTTCATTTAATTTTTTAGTTTCTTACAAATTAAAATAATGGTTTTCAGCACTTGATTTTTTGGATTATTTTTTTTTCTATTTAATTTTTAGAAAGAAGCTTTTAATTTCACTTTTTTTTAATCTACACAAAGTCGAAATTTATTTCTTGACCAAATTTTTGCTTTTAACTATTTTTTTATTTGTACGAGTTTTATGTGCAGTGCAACAATTTCTAATTTAATTTAATTTAAGTTTTTCGTTAAATAGTAAATAGTTGGGAAAAAAAACAACGGAGAAAAATAACTAAAAAATAGACTTTTTTGCTAATTAAAATCCTTTTTAAAAAATAAGTTTTTTTCAAACACTGATAAAAACACACAAGCACAATCAGTGTATAGTTGTTTAAGCGAATGTAAAGATTAGTGTGTGTTTGTGTATGCATGTGCGTGTGTGTGTGTGTCTATTTATTTTTCAGTTTGTGTGTGTTAGCCTGCAGCACAGTTGAGCGACTTTCAATTAGTTTCCCCTTGTTAAAACATTTACAATATTATTTTAACTAACGCTTATAAAAAATATTTGAACATAAAGAATTTTATAAATTAACATTTATTCTATTTTAAAGGTTTAAGAACTCTATATTTAGTTAAATATCTAAATCAAACTCAAAAGACTTATAAAGCAAGGCACAGTGGTTTCAATCAAGTTCTTGAACAAACCTGCAATAATAAAACTTAACTTTTTTCAAAATAACTTTACGAATGTTAGGCAACTGTTGGCAGCAATTGACGAGAAAACTGGTCAGCGGTAATGTTGATGTAATAATAATATATTCTTGCTACTAGAACACTGAAAATTTTGTAAAGAAACCCGCATATCCTTCAGCAAAATTCATTACAATATTCGTGGTCGATTCGCAGAATAATTAAAGGATAGATTAACTTTTAGTGATTTTTTGATAACAAAAATTACAGTCGCCTCAAACTTTGCAAAACTAGAAACGGAGTATTTAAAATTGAATGCCCTTGTATGATGGTGAACAAATTTAAAGGGAAAGGGAATTGCGAATTTTCGAAGTCAAATGTTGTTTTGTTCTGCCTAAAATTTTCGAAAAATGTCTTATTTAACTGAATATAAATTATTTTTAATTTCTTAAAGCTATAAACACAACTGGAACGCACGACGATATTCGTCCACGTCGACGAATTCGTCGACAAGCATTCCCTACGTAAATTCGTCGTGTGAAGCACAATAACGATGAATTTACTTACCGAATTTCTCTTTTATATTTGATAAAGTTGCTTGTTGTGTGTACAAAGACAGAGAGGCAGAGAGAGAAAATTGGTTTTTCTTCGTTTGTCGGTGTACAAAATAGAATAAAATCTATCGCAAGTTCGTTACGCACGGTAACATTCGTAACCGAAAATTCGTCGTTCGTCGCAGTTGTGTTTATAACATAAGGCTTAATTTTGAAGTCGGTTTAATTTTTTTTAATTTTATTTTTATATTTTTAGTATCAAGTTTATATGTATATTTAGAGGCGTGGTCACATCCAATTTAGCAAATTTTAGTATCCGTATAAATCAGTCAATTAGAAGCACGTGAAATATAATCTTAATCTTTAATAGGCATGGCTTTGCCCACTTCTTAAAGAACAAAATATTGTGCTTTAAGAGCCGAACCTCTTTGGTCAGTTTCGTGGTAATAGGATGATAAGTAGAAATACATATGATTTAATACTAACCACTCATGGGCGTGACCCCGCTCACCTTTCTAAACACAAGATTAAGTATTTTTTCAGCTAAAGGTGTGTGCAAAAATTTAAAAAAAAACGGCAAACTAGAAGAACGTGAAATTTGATATTAAATTTTAATGGGCATTGACTGCCCACTTGTTAGAACGCAATGTTAAGTATTTTCCAGATTTTAATTTGTTTGCAAAGTTTTGTAAAACTCGGTAAAGTAGAAGAAAGTGTTATGTGATATTGAATTTTCAAGGGCGAGGTTCCGCCCACTTTTTTTAATGCAAGATTGTGTCTTTTTAAAAGCTCAAGGTGAATGCAAAGTTTCGCAAAAATCTGTAAAGTACAAGTATGAAATATATTATTATAGTTTAGTGGGCGAGACCCCGCCCACGGATTTGAATTTACTATTAATTATTTTTTTGGGCTCAGTGTGTGCCATTTTTGGTTCAAATCAGTCAACTATAAGCTCGTGAAATATTATACCAAGCTTTAATGGGCGCGGCTCCGCCCATTTGTCAAATTCTTAATTATATCGATACAAGTGCACAATGTTTTGGATTAGTTTGGTAGCAATCGGATAAGTAAAATGCTACGAAAACAAAGTTTAAAATTTTTTTTTATCATTTTATACCCTTTCAGCAAAAAAAATTTTACAATCGGTCTAAAATGTACCGAGATATGCACCCTTATTCTATTTGGCGTCGGCAACATCGTCGTAAATTTTTAAACAACATCAATTTAACACAACATCAATGCGAACTTTGTATTCACTAACAATGTTACGACAGGCAACGTCCTGTTTATCGATAAATGCAATATACATATCCAATATTTGAGACAGCTGATTCATTTTGTTTACTATTTTTGGTAGAAGTGTTTTTGAATAAGTAAAAGGTTTGTACATAAATTAAAATAAAATGTTTTTCTTTCGTATCGGGACGAAGAAAATAAAAAATTTATTAGTGAAAAGAAGATTTCTCAGACAAAAGTCATTGCATTTGTAATTTACCCAATGAAAAGTGATAAATTTCGACATATTTTTGTGAAATAATGAGAAATGTTCATCGTTTTAATATTTTAAATTTATTTTCGGCTAAATAAAACATCATTTAAGCATGTATTGGATACAATTGAACCTGATTTTGGAAACAAAAGGGATCAGATCAACGTTTATTGGAGATTGCAGCTTCCTCCAAGGGGCTTATTGCTAATTGTTTATATACGCTGCCTCTTGTTGCTTAACGCTCAGCATTGTTTGCAACCTTTTTTTAATTTAAAGCTCAAGTCCCGTCAGATCTGTAAAAATATTTCTTTCATACAGTATACTTTCCCAACACCCTATTTACTTTACATTTTGCCATTTACCACTAGTTCTAATGGTGCACCGAGGGAATTTAGTGCAGTCACAACAATTTCCCACTGTATCTTGAAAGTATTAGGAACACTGCCCCGGCGGACTTTTTTCAACTGCTAAACAAGCTTTTCAAATTAATTGGGTTTGGTAATTTTAATTTTGTACATATTAAAATTTTTCCCTTTTTTTTAAATTTTTTTTATGTATGTATGTATATATACTTTTTTATTTCTTATATTTTCACATTTTTACTATTTAAATTATTTTTCAAATTCATTGAGGTATGAACAGAACACGACATCAAAAACACTGACGACAAAATGAACGGCAACATCAACATCAATTTTTCGTACAGAATGCCAAACATATGCTGACAGTCATCGATAAATGGCAATACTATCTACGGGAATACCGATGTGCCAAAAAACATTAAAAACGGCGTCGTGTTATGTTGCCGACGCCAAATAGAATAAGGGTGATGAAGTAGCAATGCCAACTTTTCTTGAAGTCGGTAAAAATAGGAGAACAGGGAAAAATTTTCTAGAAAAATTTTATTCAGTATAAGACTGAAAATCTCACAAAATATTCACTAGAAACTATTAAGCCAGAAAAAGGTTGATAAGTAACACAAAAGTTTTGATTGTTCGGCAAAATGTCATGAATCTTAGACATTTTATTTGTTTGTTTGGTAACTAAAGTTTGTAAATTATAAAAATTATTAAGGTTTTATAAAAGGTTTATACAACAGATTTTCATAAAACAAATTTTCTTATTAAGCCTTTATAAAGCCTTAATAATTTTTATACATAAGGCCTTGAAATTTTTCCTGACCTCAGACATTTCGGCAAATTATGTTTCAGTAGCAAAAACGTTTATTTGTTAAAGTACAGCAGACCAGAATTTTCATTCAAATATTACTTAAAGGCCACTGTAAGATTTCCTCCACCACTCCCCCCACCAATTTTTTCCATTTAAACCCTTTTTAGTTTATAAATAAATTTCTCACAAAACTAGACACACAATTTATTCATTCAAAATGCCATAAATTCATAAAATTGTATCTCAACTTTAGGTAGTCGCCTTTTCTTCTCAACTCCAAACTACAATTAAAAAGTCTTAAGTCTACAATTTCTAATATTGACCATTAAAAAGTGCTTTTTTGTTTAAAATTAAATAGTAGAAGGGATATAAGTTAATACCCAGTGTCCAGTAATGTGTGATATTAAGAGCGAAGAATTCATTAAAACATTTTACAAAGCAACCCTTTTCTTATTACCAACAGACATCTAACGAAAACACATACATTTATACAGGAACAAATGAGTTTGACCATTTTGCTGAACACGTTAGATTTTTGTTAGTTTTTGTTAATATTAAATTTTCTATAATAACTTTAAGGTACAATTTAAAACAAAACATGTATAAATTATGAACCATTTTGTTGGTGTGCAATTGGAAACCCTTTTTTGCTTATGCTTGTTTAGCATAAATCCTGCAGGAAAATGCTATATTTCCAATTTGTTGGGCCAAGTGAAACCAGGAGTAGCGGACTGCAATTCAAACTAAATCTTCTAAATAACACTTTGGTATTCTAATTAGACTCACTACAGGCTTGTGGGCGGATGCTTACAGCGGCTTTATATTCTCATTTGGTGCAAACGAAGTGTATGTTTTAAAGGCGTTTTTATGTCAGCAACTTAAAGACTTTTAAATGAATGTATTCGTTTTGAAATAATATTTATTTTATTTATGTTTTATGAAGATGAAAATAACATCTTAAAGATTATTTTGGAGACAATTTAAATTATTAAAAATTATTAAAAGTTTTTCTTGTTGCAATTTAGAAAGGTAGTAGCAAAGCTACAGCTGAGCTATTTTTTTTTAATTTAAAATTGGCCAGAAACTTCAAAATTTGTTTACAAAAAAAAATTAAAAAAAAAATTAAGAAAATTCCAACCATTAAAATACGTTTGGTTTATTAAAAAAAATATTTGTAAGCAAATTTAAAAAAAGAAGAGATGTGTCTCAGGACACCCGTTTATAGCTATGCTGCTATATAGAACAAAGTTAATGTGTTAAATAACAATGCAATAAAATTATATTATATTCACAACGTTTCCATTTATTTCCCATTATTTTCTTTTCTAGCGGAGTGCGATTAAATTAATGTATTGTTTGTGGCCGGCTAACAGCCGATGAACTATGTTCTCTGGTTTGTGCAAAAACGATACAAAAACAAATTGACCAATCCTACTCATTGTTTTTGTTTTATTTTTCTTTCAATCACTTCAAAGAACGAAACAAAACCAAACAATTTGTTTGCTTTATTTTCGTACTCTGGTTTTAAGTACAAGGAAATCAAAACAAAAAATTATTTTTTATTTCATATTTCATTTATTCATCCGAGATAGAAAAACCCATCCATAATCCACCCTGCCATAATCTGTAAAAATTTTTCCGTTATGAAAATTACGTCCCAGTTCCTGCGTCGTGAAATAAATAGCATAGCTATAATATGAAATACAATTAAAAATTTCCCCCAGCTATAAAGTCTAGTTTAATTTTCTTCTCTCTTATTTAGAAACTCACATTAATTAATAAAAATAAATTCATTCAATAAAAATTTAAATTACTGAAGTTAAGTCAAAATAAGAAATTATTTCTGATTAAAACTCACTACAGTTTAAATAAATCTAAAAATGCCTCATTTAAAATTATAAACCTTTTGAAAAATTTAAAAAATTCTAAGTTTTTTCAAGTTAGTGTCATTATTTTTAATTTTGCTCAAGTGAAAACATGTGGTTTTTTTTAATTGTATTTTTGTAAACTTGATATAACCTGGAAATTAATTTGACTGTCACGAGGCTTGCTTTAAATTAAATTGAACTTGTCAATAACCATCGTAATTGTTATCCCCAAATAAATAGATGAGAGATAATTACCTTAAACACCCTCACCCATTAACAAAGAAAAAGCATATCTGGTGAAAAAGAACTCAAGCCTTTAGACTTCTGGTCCCTTATGGTCATATTCTTTTTCCTGATTTTTTATTTTATATATATATATATATATTTTTTTTTGGTTTCCATTACCATTTGTATACATATGTACTATGTACAGTATATGTATGTATTTAAATTTTTTTATTAGCTGCTGTATATTTTTTAATTTTTTTTGTTTAGCCGCATGTTATTATTGTTTCTGGTCTCATCAGCGGTTATTTAGTGCGGTTAAATTGAAGCCCAAAAGAGAAATTTGTTTTTTTTTATTTTTGCCTGTTGTTGTTTTATTTTTATATTTTGTTTACCACTCGGTTATGGTTAAATCAAAAGTATATGTGATATTGTGGAAACTGGATTTAATTTAAATGCAACAAAAATTAAATAACACAATTAAGTGGACGAACATATCAAGTATTGGCTGCAAGTCTTTTGCAAAAAAAACTTGTTTTACAGAGAACAAATTCAAAGGAAAAAGTAAAATAAAATGTAATTTTCCTCCCAAAAGGTGCTCAAAATTTTTTACACAATAGAAAGTGCGGCAATATGATGATTACTTTCGTAATATGTATATATTAAAATTAAAAACGGGAATTTTTTTGTTGTGACTTTTTTGCAGTAAAGGCTCGTACAAAAATTTATTTGGCAGCCAAAACGTTTACATCCCTCTGTATGTGAGAAAGGTCACAAGTTGATCACGGATATTCAGCAGAGCCATCTACCCAACACCTAAGGTTATGCAATGAGTTTTCTTTTTAAGAGATATTCGCCTTTTACGAATGTTGGGATTGTTAATGAAGGAACTACGATTGTGAATGATGAAATAAGAAAGTGGTGGTATTCTTGATGTTCTCGATGATTCACATGAGGGACAAAGACGGTCAGGTCATTTCACGGATTAATTAAAAAAAACAAGTTCAAGTACCGTGAAAAATAAAGAAAATACTTGCTTAAACTGCATAAAATTATAAAACAGTGCTTTTGTAAATTTGAACATTGTAAGAGAAAACTGGAAAAAAGCAAAAAAAAATTTTTTCAAAAATTAATAAATCTAAACAGGCAAGCATCCAGTTCAGATATTTATTCATCTGCTTTGCTTAAATTTGTTGCCAAAATTATTAATTAGGAAAAAATTTATATATATTTCAAAGGTTGAAAAAATGAGCGTCGTTGCGCCTAAAAATTTATGAACGCTCGTTTTTTACCATTAATGAATTAATGAGCGCTTAACGACTTCCACTAACACCTTCCATTAACACCTTTATTGCTAATTATCTTTGTCGTGGTTTAAAGTGCTTTCAATAAATATACAGAAATGTTATGATTTGCTACGCATAAGTCATGCCTGATCGTGGTTGTAAAAGGTGTCCCAACAAGAAAGCAAGATTTAAATTTGGCACCATTCGAAGTGTCATTGTTTGATATTTGAACAATTGTTATTATTTGCTAGTAGAAGGTTAGTAAAAATGGAGCGCTACACGAATGAACAAAGCATTCTCATTGTGAAATTGTTTAACCAAATTTTGCCGCTACAGGTCACAAATTGTGATCAATTTGGTGTCACAATAATGGTCCAAAAGAGTCAACTGTAAAGAGATTAATGGATAAATTTGCCGAAACTGGGTCTGTTAGTGATGTAAAGACAACAATGCGCCTTCGATCAACCGATAATGTCGCAGCTGTTCGTGATGATGTCGCTCAAACTCCATCTACCTCACTGCGACATAGAGCTCAACAAATTGAAATGATAACCAGTTTTTTTCATGCCTAGAATTGAAGAAATGAATGTGGAGGGCATGTGGTTTCAACAAGACGGCGCCACATGTCATACAGCCAGAGAAACAATTCAATTGCTGCATCAGTCATTGCCCGGTCGTGTTATTTCGCGTTTTGGAGACCAGAATTAGCGGCCTAGATCGTGCAATTTAACACCAGTAGACTTTTTTCTTTTGGGGTTTTTGAATTCAATGACTTACGCGAATAAGCCTTAAAAGAGGAAATTGGACGCTGCATTAATGAAATACCGCAGCATTTATGCAAAATGGTCATTGCAAATTTCATTAAAAGATCGCGTGTATTCCAGCAAAGCCGCGACGGCCATCTGGCCGATATGTTGTTCCACACATAATCTCATTCTGTATACTTTACGATATAATAAAGTTTTACTTTTTTTAATATCTGTGTTTTATTTAAAATTTGAATCTCGCGTTCTTGTTGGGACATCCTTTATTTGCTCAAAAAAGCGTAGCCACTAAATGCTAATAAAAAACAGTTTGATTCAGACACGTGTGGAATTTTTTAACATTGTCCATTAGCTATGTGTGTATAAAACTTTATAAATACATGTGTGAATCAAACACTTTTTCATTGATATTTAAGGCCATGATATATTAGCTTACAAAATCGTATCGTGCGATTTTTGAGAAAATACATCCCTGCTGTAATGGAATCTATAAAAGTTTTTAAAAATCAATAACAATTCATCAGGCCAGGGTTTTATTTTTTTAGCAAGTCGTGCGATTATGTAGGATAGTGAGTCATGGGCTTTAGTAGTTACGCTTTTTATAATATAAATAAATAAAAATGTATATTATTATATTGGCATCATTTTAATTTAGAGTTGGACTAGTATTGAATACAGATTTTTTTATTTTTATGGAGATTCTTGTTAAGTTTATTTTATATTTCGAAGCACAAATTAATGCGACATAGACAGGCAGACTACAAATAACCATAATAACAAACAACATCTTTCAAATGCAATAATGTTCTATGAGAAAATTTAATTTCCTCATGTTACACATTATTTAATATGAGAACGAGTAAACCCATATCAATCACTACCGCCTGCTCTTCTTGAACAAACACACTACGGTTGACCGCCAAAAGCCGGACATAAAAAATATGACAATTTTGAGAGGATGTTGCAATATAAGAAAGTGACACAAAAATGTGTCATATTAAAATAACAAAGCGGGCTTGAAAAGTAAATAAATAAAGTAATAAATATGGGAAATCCTCTGCATGAAATGTGTGTGAGGTCCTTTAAATGTACAAGAAAAAAATATTAAGGAAACCAAAATACTCAACCAGACACAGTGGCGGCTTTAAGTGGTTTATATATGACTGACTGACTTTAACGTAGACAGCATAAAAAGAAGATACCAGTACTTGAAAGAAACACATACACTTGAAGTGTGAAGGAATCAGACACTTGAAGACAACAGACAGGCTGTCTAAAAAACAATAAAAAGAAGAAAACACACACTCATTCACAACGACTTGCTGCACATAAATAAAATTTGGGGACAATAAGATTTGATAGCAGTTTCGATTTTCCCTAATTTATTTGCTATCTATTCTGCCCTTAAGTGTCCTACTATAAATGCTGTCATATACAAATGATATTTAAGCAGATAAAAATAAACGTTTTAAGCAGTGAGGTCCTGCTTTTTTTTAATAACATGTTGCTTCTAAAGGTGTTAAATTTCCACTGGTTAAAAGGCCACATATGTAAGTGGAAGATCACAAAAGCCCTTTGCCTTAATTTGCTATTGTAAAGGAAACCAGCAACAAGGATGTATGGATTTTAGCTAAACTAATTTTTATTTCCGAATTTAAAGTATTTGTTAAATAAAAACGCTTTACTTAGTACTCGTATTTGCTAGACCGTGATATTATGCTTAATTTATTTTCTCTTTATGCCGATTTCTCACTTTAAGTAGACAAATTTTCGATACATATTAACATGCTACAAATTCCTTATATGCAACCATTTTTATAATGTTTAATTTATTTTTTTAATTCCTTGCAAAAAAAAAATAAATAAATAAAGGAGTAAAAATCCCAAAGAGTCTGGCTTGTAATGAGGAAAAATCTTGGCAAATTGTTTGTATTAAATGCAAAAGTTAACATTTTGTAATCAGTTGCTCTGGCTCATTAGCACACGTTTATTTATATATGCGAGGGTAATTGGAAAAATTACTGTTAGAGTTAATTCAAGCTTTTGTTGGAAAATTAAATGTTAAACATTAAGAAACCATAAAATTATAATTTTTATATATTTTAAAGGGGATTTCCAGAAAAAAAAACAACTAAAATATTTAATTCTGTAAATTAATTAATTTATATATTTAAATTTTAATTAATTTTTTTTTATGTAAAATTTAAGTTTTGATAAATTAAAAATTTAATTAAATTTTAGAAAATTAAAAATTTAATTGATTAATTAATTAATTTTTTATATATATTGTTTAATTAATTAATTAATTAATTATTTAAAGATTAATTAATTATATAAATTATTTAATTAAACAAAACAAAAAAGAATTAAAAAATTTAATGGAGTAAATTAATCTATTTATTTATTAAAATTTTTAATTTTAATTAATTTTTTTTAATTGAAATTATTTTTTTTTAATTGAAATTGAAATTTTAATATATTAAAAATTTAATTAAACTTTATTAAATTAAAAATTTAATTGTTTAAACTAATCTTTGCTTTAATCATATAAATAATTTAATTTACTGAATTAAATTTTTTAATTGATTTTTTTTCAATTGACTGAATTAAGGGTCCAATTGATTATTTGTTTATAAAGAGTGTTTAAGTTGGCAACATTTTTTTTCATCCTGCGGCCATTTTGACAGCTGTCAAGTCATTGATGTATAATTTGGTTTGGCATTTCAACATGAATAGACTGACGGATGAAGAATGATTCCAAATTGTGCAAATTTATTTTGAAAATTATGATTCTGTTTGAAATACGTATCGCGGTACCACGACCATTTTATGGACAACATAATCTTGCATCAGAGCAAATATTTCGATTGATTATGAAACATTTTTTCACCACGTTTAATTTAAATGATAATACGCATACACAGGGATGGCTTACAGTGCGTACAGAAGAAGTTATTGCTGCTGTAGAGCGTAGCTTAGAGGAATACCCGAATCAGTCAATCCGCCATCGTGCACAGGAATGGGATATGTGTACATTCACTTTAAGGCAGAATTAAAGGTAAATTCATCCATTGTTTCGGAACAAAATTTTTTTCTGGAGAACATTTTTTTTACTGAGAGTTTTTGCAAGACGATTCACCAATTTCGAACATTTTGTCTAGAAAATCAAAGCTACCATATGAAATACACGTGGAAACGATGCGCATTAATTTTACAAGTGGCAGCACAGCGGCAAATTATTACAGATTGCTGTGTCACACATATTTTTTTAATTGTTCAATTCACTTGTTTCGTTCAACTCCATTTGTATTTATGTACATATTTTTGTTTAATTTTTCTTTATTTCTATACTAATAAATACAAGTACACTCTGTGCTTTTATTATTATATAAGATGTAGTGGCAGCACAGTACGATATTGTCCGGAAAAAAATTAAAACTAAATCAATTCAAGCAAAAAATGTTCCGAGCAAAATTTGTTCTCTTTTTCGCTCTCTCTTTCTCAAAGACAGAGACGTCAAACTTCATATTAAGAAAATTTCTCCGAACAAAAATTTTGTTCCGAAACAATGGATGGTGAATGAGTAATAATTGAAGTCACACGATCACCTAGTAAGGCAAAGATATATGGTGAATGGTCCCAAAACAATATTGTCGTTGTTCCCGACTTTCAAGATCTCCTCCAAGATCGTGCAATCAACGCCCGCTAGACTATTTTCCTTGGGAACTTTAGAAGTCGCTAGTCTACGCCGATAAGCTTGAAATGATTGACAACATGGAAGATAACATTCGTTGCCTCATTGCCAATATATAGAGCCACAAATTTTGAAAAATTCATGGAGACTTGGACCCCCAGATTAGACTACGTCCGTGTCAGCCGTAGCGATGATTTACCAGAATTTACATTTAAATTATAATTTTAGAAAAATATATATTTTAAAAATTCATCTTTATTTTATTCCATTTCAAGGTTATACGCCTCTATAAAATACACCCTTTATAAATAGGTATACAAAAAGTTTAAGAACGCAATTTTTTTTCAAATAATAACAGCCTTGTTTATAAAAATTATTAAGGCTTTATAAAGGCTTTTTAAGAAAAATTTTGTATGGAAATTTGTTAAAAAAGCCTTTATAAAGACTTTTTAAGTTTTATAAATCAGGCGGTAAAATTTTTGTTTTTGATTTAAAAAAATAAGTGATATTTGATTTTAATTAAAGTGTTTCATTCAATGAAGCAAATTATTAATTGATAATAAAATTAAAAATCAATTAATACAATGATTGAATTACTAAATCAAAAATAAGCTTAAAATTGCCTTCAATAAGTTTTCTTGTTTTTAATTAAAAAAAAAATAATTGAATTGATATTTGATTTCAATTAAAGGGTTAAATTCAATGAAGCAAAGAATTCATTAATAATATATTCAACATCAATTAATATAATGATTGAATTACTAAATTAAAAATAAGCTTAAAATTACTTTGGATAAGTTAAGCAGGTTGATTAAAATTTCTAATGATAATCATTAAAATCATTTTCATTCCTTACAAGCAAATATAAAAAAAATAAATATGAAAATGAAATATTGTTATTTTCAAACTTTTAAAAAGCATCAATCAAATCAAACCTCGTAGAATATATTAACGAGAAAGAATACTTAAATGAGATTTAGTTGCTGTAATAAACAAATAAACAAACAAAAAGTTGCTTAACATATTTACTTCTTTGTTGAAAATTAATCGATTGAAAACTGCAACGTATTTTTTACCCAAGCAAGTGTGAGTATCCATGAGGACGTTCGCATGCATGTATGAAAGGAATTTACATAAAAGGTCTTATATCCGGTATTAATTTTGCTAAATTTTCTTGCTTTTTTTTCCTGCACAAAAAAAAACTAAAAAATGATTCGTAATCAATTCTAAGTAACCACATCACAGACATGAATACCAACACACACACACATTTCCATGTAGGTATGAACGCTCAAACTCATACCTGTGATTGCAACTTCTTTAGTGTAGAAGAGAATAAGTGTAAAAGGATTATATTAAAGGGAAATAATGTATGAGTATATAAATATTTGTATGTTAGTGCTCTTCCTTTTAATTCCTCAATATATGCAAATTATTTTGCGGATTTTCATCTAACAAATTATCTTATACATGTAAGGAAGTAAAACAAGAGATTTTGAATTTTTTGCCAAAAGGATTTTTTTTAAGTTAAAGACTGATTGATCCAATGATAAAAAGGTTTTGTCTGAAAATCTTAAATACTTAAAAAGCAAGTAAAAAAAATTAATCAACAACATCAAAGAAAAAATTTCATTTTGGTTGAAAATAAACTTCATTATTTTTTTTATTCTCTTATTAAAGGATCTCAAAACTATTTCCAAAAAAAAATAAAAAACCAAATCAGATATTTATTTATTATTATGTCCATGTGTGTCGGCGTATTTAAAAATAATTTGTCACTTTATTTTCATTTACCCATAAACACACAAAAAATCACTCATTAATTTTTGGAAAACAAACATTTCAAATTGATTGATTAAACATTTTTGTCATTGACAAATAATTTTTATTTTTATTTTTTGTATTTAAATGATTAATGAAGGTGTTGTTTTTCTTTCTATATATATATATTTTTTTTTAAATACAATGACCGTCAATATTTTGAACATAATTTGAGATGGTTTGTCTGTCTATTGTTTGGCTTCAATTACAACAAACATTTGGAGTTTCAATTTTATAACTGATTTTTATTTTTGCTCTTATGAAAATAATTGAAAAAAATAAAATATTTTTTTTTTCATAAGAAAGCAGCAACAATGTAAAACTGTTTTAAGATTAAAAAAATTTACTATCAGTCCATAGAAGACAAGTAAAAATTGACTAACAGGCAGATAAAATAATTATAAGGGCTCTAGTTCGATTCCTGGCCAGATACAGTGCTAAGTTCCTCTGGTATGCATTAGTATTATACTAATACATACCGCAACTCCTATTTTCTTCTTTATCGTTTGTATTAATAAATCGTTAACGAGGTACAATAAGTAATAAAACGCCGAAATAGTAAGACTTTTAATACTTTATTAAGAATCAAAATATACAATCATAATAAGCTTAAAAGCTTTAAACAAAAATCTTCACAAATTAAGCATCTTTATTCGATTTTTCATCTATTTTATTTTCCACTATGAAATGCATATAGACAATGCTTAACAATAAAAACAAACAAAATTTTCAAATTAAATAAAGATTTTATGTCAAATAAATATACTTTATTATTGCATGTCTAACTAAAAATTAAATAAATTTCTTTCTCTTCTCTCTATATATATTTGCCACTTCACGCTAACTCTTGAAACCTTTCACACAAAAGGACTTTCTATTTGAACCTAAGTGAGAGCTGACTCTCTTTCCTCAGCAATCTGTCAACCCGTTTTAGTGTGACTTGTTCTTAAAAAGTTTTCATACGGAATAACATTAAATTTTACTTGAGACTAGTTTCTCTCAGCTGTTCCAAAACTATATCACTCATCTTAGTAACGAATTTTTTGTGTTGATTTAGGAACACATCAAAAATTTTATGGAAATGTAAAACATATTATTTTAATTGAACTATAATGAATTATTAATGAAGGAATAATTTCTTAATCGACCACAAACTCAGTATTTTTAAACTCTTGTTGTATATTGAAATAGTTAACTAGTTAATGTGAAAGGCAAGAAAAGTTAAACTAGACTTTGGCTGGGGAAAATTCAGCATTTTTCTGTGCCACCATGCACGTCATCAGCACACATGTGTATTTACTCGCGCAGAGATTGATTTTTAAGATTAGCTAATTAACGTGAATTTTTAATGAAATGGAATATGAGAAATGGTTTGCAAAATTATGTTTTTACCGCCGGTAAATGAATATATGTATATATATAGGAATAACTATTAATTTCTGCTCAAAATGTCTTTTTTTAACTTATTGTATGGAAATATTTTATTTATCCTCGTATCCCCACCTTTGCTGCAAAGCTTTTTTGTTTGTTGAAAAGACGGAAACAAAGACGGGAAAATGGTACTTTGCTTCATATACATGCAATGATTGTTGAATATCTCATTCACATGAGAAATATATTAAAAAAAAGTATCAATGCAAAACAGAACTTCACAGTGTGGACAAGAATGCAGTTTCAAAAGAGAATTTAAAAAACTTTTGCACCAAATATTTTCTAGTGTGGACGAGCATGCTTATGGAAAATTTAAAGAGACTTTTTACCACACAGATTTAAGAAGTATGCGGTACAAAAAATTCGTAGTTCACCTCAGTTGAATTTTTACTATCATTCATAAGCAAATTTTTTTTTATAAAATAATTAAATTTTAAAATTAAAATTTTTGGGAATTAAAAGCATTTATTTATTGTCGTAGTTTGCGCTTGAAGGGGATATTGAAAAAATCCGTATAAATTTTGGATAGAGCACACTTCAAATACAACTCAATTTTCTTTAGAATACGGCCATTAGAAATGAGTTATTTATTCTTGGCAGAAATAGTTTTCATAATATGGATTAGTTTTCAACAACATGGAATTTAACACTTGCTCAAAGCACGTTTCATTTATTTTTTATTTTCAAACCATCTCAAATGAAACTAATTAATAAAGTTCGCTACTTCAAACACTTAAAAGTTTAAAATAAATTACCAAGATTTGAAATTTTAGCCTTTCTAACAAACTCACATGCGAAAGTAAAATAACAACGCAAAAATGTTGGAATATTCAAACACACTAACGTTTTAGATCTCTGTTTTAAAAGCATAAGTCAGCAATTCAGCTAGACAGACCGACTTGTGTGATAGTTTGACAAATTACAGACGACATCAAATTTGACATGTATGTAAATGTGGAAGGGGGTTGGATGTACAGCAAGACAGCGTGTGTGATATTTTAGATGTTAAAAACTAATGATGGCAAAAGAAATGCCACATATGAACCCAGCAAACATATTTAATTACTTTAAAGGCAGGATTGGTGTGAAATAATATTTTATGCACTTTTATCACTTCGTGATTTTTTCTGTCAGCACAATCGACCAAATGTGCGTACAATCGGAAAAATCGTGCAAAAATTTGAGCAAACCGGGTCTGTAGGAGATGTAAAAACACCAGTACATGCTCGCACAGCTCGTGCTGTAGAAAATATTGCTGCTGTTCGCGATAGCGTGGCTGAAGCAGCAATGCGAACTCTACCACTTTTCTGCTAGATCTCCCTCTTTTGGGTATCTCACTCAACTCTACCACTTTCCTAGAAAAATTTACTACTTTTCCGTTTTTCAATAATATTGTTAAACTATAGTTACACGATTTTTTTTATATAAATAAAATAATAATAATAATAAATATAAATAACGCTGTATTAACTTCACTATTTAAAACCATCTACAAGCCCAAATATTTCCATTACTGGACCAGTTTGTGAATAGTTTGAATGTTCAAAGTTAATTTGTTAAAAAGTATTTGTAGAAACAATCTTTATTGATACTCTACCTATAAATCTACGCGGTATAACAGCGCTAGTGCTGAGCAACCAACTGCTGCAGAGGAGCATTAGAAATTATTTAATGATAATATTTATTCCTTTATATATGAGAATAATAAAAATTAAAAAATTAATTAAAATTCCTCATAAAATATATCTTATATAAACGAAAAGTTAACTAACGTTAAACGAATTGTATTAAGGTGTCTAAAATAACCTAAAACATAAATCTCTTTTTAAAGTAAGATTTATTGGAAACTACCTCTTTTTCACATCGAATCTACCTCTAAGAAAGATTTTGGGTTGGCATTACTGGCCTGAAGAGCCGTCTACCTTAACTTGTTGTCGTGCCCAACAATTGCACCGCTCACGCTCATCATTGATGAACATTATGCATAAAGACTTGCATTTTCACGCTAACAAGGTGCAATTGACTCAAGAACTAAAGCCAAACGTCGTCAATGGTCAGAATGGTGGCACTAAATGGCAAACGTGGATGATAAATTTTTGAAGAAAATCATCTTCACTGATGAGGCCTTTTTCCATTTTCACATTTAGGCGAATGATAATGCAAGAGTGATTGTCGAAAAACAAATGCAATCACAAAGAGTGACTGTTTGTTGATGCGGTATAAGGGCTAGCGGCATCATCGGGCCGTATTTTTTTCCAAAATGAGGCTGGTCAGGCAGTTACTGTGAATGGTGTTCGCTATCGTGACATGATAACGAACTTTTTATGGCCCGAATTGGAATATATGGATGTGGACGATATGTGGTTTCAACAGGACGGTGCTATTTGCCACACAGTTAACGAAACAATGGCTCTTTTGCGCGACAAATTCAATGGCAGTGTTATCTCACGTGGTGGCGATATTAATTGGCCACCAAGATCATGTGATTTGACACCATTGGAATTCTTTTTTAGGGTTATTTGAAAAAAAAGGTATACGTTGATAAGCCAGCAACAATTCAAGAGGTAAATAATTAGATAATTCTGCACATTAACGACATAAAACCTCAATTATGCCTCAGCGTCATCGAAAATTTGGACCATCGGATAGAGGTGTGGCGCTGAGGTCGCGCCGGCCATGTGGCCGTTATTATATTCCATACATAATTAAACAATACCATTTTATCATAATAAAAAGAAATTACAATAATTTTCTTAATAATTTGTGTTTTATTCAAAATCAACATCATCGGCCCTTAAAATTTAACCACCCTTTATAAGGCTTAAATTTTTTTCTAAAACTTAATAGTTTGTGAGTCATAAGATGCATTTATTATCTTAAATAAATATCCATGATGTTAACTTGGTACTGCTTAGAGGATTCTTACTTTAATTTAACTTTAGCTCTTTGTAAGTAAAATTTTAAATAATATTTTATATCAAACAATAAATATATAAAATATCAAACTCTAGAAGTTATGTTTGCTGGATTTCTCCGAAAAATATATTTACATTTAAATTTTATATTCTCATAGTTTTGCTCCCCTAAAAATAAAGAAACCCGGGTTGTTTAATTAAACTTAGTTATTGTCAGACACTTCTATTTTCATATCCATAGACCATAATTAATGCTTTCCTTAAGAGAGAAATAATTAATTTTTAAAAATCAGTAAAATTTATTTAAAGAAAAATTTTAATTAAAAACGATAACTAACAAGTAAAAAAGAAAATATAAATTAACACTTAAATTACTCTTAATTTGAGTTAAAAAAAATACTTAAAATGATTTTCTTTAAAATAAATGTCAATGCAGGTTCAAAAGAAAACTAAACTAAATCTGATCAGGAAAACCTGATAAGTGTGAATCAGGACTTCTCGAAATATATCGTTGGCAATCAAAAAACGCTTAAAAATTTTCAAAACTTACAACAAAACTGCTGGTTCAAATGTGATGGTTATTTTTCGAGCATTACGAGGTGACTATGGTCGTCCTAGTCAATGTACTATGCAAGGAATTGCCAAGGATTTATATTATATCTTTTGCAATATTCTGTTTTTGTAAAAGGTAAAAGAAACTTTGTATGAAAAAAACTGTTAAGTAAAAATGTGTTCCAATGTATTCCTCACTGATGCAGTTTCAATTTAAATGAAAAAAAAATTATTTTCGAAATAATAATGAGTTTTGTTTACTTTTGAAGCAGTAACTTAATTCTCTAAATATTTATATTATAGATAAATTTTGTGCAATGTTTAACAAATACAATTACAACCTAAAAATACTCGTTTTATTCAATTTATAAAACAATTGTTCAAACACTTTCAAATATCAAAATAATCCACAAATATTGCATTAAATCTATCCCATTTCTGCTTTGCCAGCTTACAATAGCACGTTCTAAAAACTAAACCTTAATCTTAAGGATCAATTACATATAACAGAAGCTAATGCTTTAGTTTTATATTTATTTTTTTCAAAAAAGGATAATAAATCAATTATGAAGACATCAACACAAATATCTTAGAAGTAAATGAAATAAATATAAATAAACGATAAAGGGAGCCTTAATAAAATATGAAACAATTTATTGTTTACAGTTCCGCTTGATTGTGTAGCAAAATGATCCGTGTTAAAGATCCCGCCGGCTTCTGTCTAAATTATGATTAGAAAACATTTGTCAGTATGCCAAGGAAAGACATGAATGTGTCAGGCTAAGGAATTACTTATCATTAGGATCATTCAATGTAGACAAATGGAAAGCAAAATTTGTTTTTAGTTTAATAATAAGAAACATGTTGCTTTTTTTGGCGCGGGTTCATTTGCTTTAAGGTGTTCTAGTTATATTTTTTGCCTTAAAACTATCAAAACTGTTTGTTTGTGTGTATTTATTTTCATATAATTAATCCTTATTTTGTGTAAATTAAATAGAAACATTTAGTTTTGTTAACAACATTTTTAAGTTTTCTTTAGAAACCCGTGCTGGTTGTAAAAAGAGTTGTGTTGTTTTCCAAAAAAAAAAATAAAAAAAGGTTCCTATTGAAGTCCTTGTTTATTTATAGGCTCAATCAATTAGCAATTTTGGTATCCTTTTTTTACCATTTCGATGTTGTTTTTATATTTTTTTATAAGTATTATTGATAATTTATACTATTTTGTTATTTTATTATCCTTAAACGCCTGCTGTTAATTATTGTAATAATGCAACTCAAGTATTTCACTACTTGCTTTTTATTGTTATATTTCTTTTGTATTGTGCCGTTTAAGCCGCCTTTGGTAAACAATTAGTTAATTGCTCTGCAAGACACCACACACGTTGCAGTTGGTTGGTCATGCATATATTTAAGGGAATTGTAAATACTCTTACATACGAGTAAATGTATATACATTTTGAAAATTACACATGTCTTACAATCCTTAGAAGTATCCGTTTCTTAAGTTTTTTTTTTGTAGTAAAGCCTTACGAAAATGAATTAATAGAAGCGCTGGATCTAGGTTTTAAATACAAACGTATTGAAACAAATTTTTATTAAAAGGCATAAAAATGTAAATCTGTGAGTTTTATATGTGAAAAAAAATTCAAGAAAATACTGTACAGAGAAACAATTTAGGAAAATTACGGACGCTAAGAAATAGAAAAATTTTTTTTTTCTAATTTATTCCTTTAATTGAAAAAAAAACAAACAACTTATTTAAAATTTAATAGAATCAATTGCACTTTTCTTTAAAAATTTAATTTTTTATTAAAAGTTTAATTAAAAATTTAACAAGCAGATTGCTTGATGATGTGGAAAAGGTCTCCAAAATATTAAACAGCAATAACTGGAAGCCGTCTGCACAAAGTAGAAGCAGGATAAATTTAATGAGATTAAGAAGCACCATGCACTGCGACCACCAGTAGTTGAAGAAATAAAAAAAAATTAATTTATTCAATTTAACTTTTGAATTCAATGATCTAAAAAGTTTGATTGACACAATTATAATTTAAATAAATTGTTGTTTTTTTCCATTCAATATGTTGATTGGAGATATATTTTTAGAGCTATGCTCTTTATGCCACAATATAGGAGCTGGAACGTGATTTTTGTAACAAAAATAATCGACACTGTTATAGTTTAAAATTTATTTTTGTTTTATTTCTTTGTACTTAAAAGAAGAGTACGAAAATAAACGAAACGAAATGTTTGATTTTACTTTGTTTCGTTTTTTGAAGTATGAGTGATACAGAAACAAAAATATTGAGAACGATTGTTCAACTTGTTTTTGTATTGCTTTTGAATATGAGCACAAACAACACATTAATTATACTACACGCAGCTAGAAAAGAAAATAATGGAAAATAAATGGAAAAGTTTTGAAATATTTGCGGTGAATTTGACATCATCTTATAATATAAGTTTTTTTTGCATTTTTATTTTTACGCATGAAATTTATTTTATATAGCTAAGCAGCATAGCTCTAAGCGGGTGTTGTAAGAAACATGTCTTCTTTCTCGTCCTTTTTTAGATTTTTTAGATTCGCTCGTCTTCTTTTCTAATAAAAAATAAATTAATTTTGAATTAAATTCTTTTCAATTTTTTGCTTGATTTTTTAATATATAATCTGCCTTATCGTGGCTGCCATATTTTAAATACGACTACAACTGTTTGGTAATAGATTAAAGAAAAACTGTTGAAGTCTTCTTTCATCTATTATCAAAATGTCCTCGTCGTATTTGAAATAAGCCAACCACGATAAGGCATAATATTTAAAATATTAATGAACTCAATCAATCGATGAATTAAAAGCAAATATGTTGTATTAATGTGGTAATTAGGAAAAAGTGCTTAAGTCTTATATTTACTGTTTTGCAGGAGAGCAGTTTTAAACTTTCAAGTCGATTTTCAGATATTTATTTTTTTACACATAAATTGCGAAATTCCTTTTTTACTTTAATTTTGTTTAGGAAAACATCATTCTACAGACTATAAATAATAAATACAGTTAATTTGAAATATAAGAAAGTATGAAATAAATAAAGCTGCTATTCCATTTAAAATTAGAAGTCTTAAAAAGATAAGCAGACAGTCATGGCGCTATAACTTCCTGAAAAATCGCCCAAATTAATTGAGATTTTTTCAAAGATACTTTTGCATATGCAGATTACAGGAGTGTCAATAACTTAAAATCAGCTTGGCTCGACTAAAGCACTTTTTCCTTTTTCCCAAACTAATTTTGTAGGAGCTTTTTAGTTATGTAAGATTTTTAAGCCTTCTAAACAATTTGCTTGAGACACTGAAATTACTGAAAAGTATTCAACTGATTTTTCTACGAACTGAAATGAAATGCTTTATCTACTTAATTAAATTTTTCATTATTTCTGGTTAACATTTTAATTATTGCAATGCCTAATTCAAACATTAGATTAATGTGTTTTGAAATTTTAGGTACATTCTACAACTTAATTTGAAATTATACTTACTTCAAACTTTCTTTTGTCCCGACTCTTACACTCGTGGGTCCATAAATTATTACATACCTGACAAAAGTTTTTCCTTGTTATGCAATTTCAAAACATCAAAAACTAAGTAAAACTGCTTCCAAGGCAACTCAAAGGCATTAAAAGAAATGTAAAAATAAAACATAAAAATATTTACACAAACAAGTAACTCCCACCTGTCAAAAACAATCCTAGTAATTAGCATCAGTTATTCAGTTTATTAAGAAAACAAGCAAACATGAATGAAAAATGTCATTGTCACTTAAAGCAACACTTAGCAGTAGCAGGAAAAGGTAGAAACACCAACAGCAGCCGTAGTAGCAGTAACAAAAACACCACATCATCAGTGACAAGCAAAGAACTCCAAAGTCAAGAAAAACAACGAAACTGTAAGTAAATTTCTCCCCCCTTATATAAAAAGGAATATTAAATAAAAATGACAGAAATCAAAGTGTAAAAAAAAGAAATTATGAAAAGCCACATAATATCACCCAACCAATAAAGGAAAAAAGTACACAAGCATTAACATATGTATATAACATGGCAAAGGAAATAAACGACTTTCTTAAAAAATACATTAAGCAGACTACACAGTTACGAAATGTAAAATAACTGTTTTAACAAACGCAACCACAGCCATGTTTATCACAAGAAAAAAACGAGCTTACGGGCCTTACAAACAAATACAATACAATTCATACACAAGTTGATATAATTATGTATGTATGTGTGTGTGTGTGTGTGTTAAAAATAACCCCCAAAAATATGCATCAATTTATGTTCATAAGTCTTCTGTTTAACCAGTTCGTACTTGTGTTTGCTAGTATGTATATGTGTTACTGAAGGTATGACACCTTAAGTCAACCAACACAACTCTTTAGCCAAACAACCCTTTTTAATTTTGAATTTAAATTAAGAAGCTTTTCCTGCTAGATGGCTCTTATTTATTTTAATTTAAGCTAAAAAGCCATTTTTGTTCAACTGTTATATAAAAGATGGCGTTAGTCTCTACACTTCAGTGGGAATTTTTTTTATTAAGATATTCTTTTTTCCACTTTTTTAATTTTTTCTGTTTTTTTTTATTAACAAACGCTAAAAATAAAAGAATAAAAAATTAAAAGCACTCGTGAGAGGGGAAAAATGTAAACATTACACACACACACATACACATATTAACGTGAGCAACAAATAAAAATAATAAAGAAACTGTTACTCTCACTGAGCAGTGCTGCCAACTTTATAATAGCAAAATGCACTGTTCGTTTATAAAAAGCACACTTAAAAGTACTAAATGCAATGTGAACATATTTAAAGAATATAAATTTCAATTTAAATTATAATTTTACTTTTGGAAATTACTGGCTAAAATTATATCATTCGGTATCGATGATATATCAAAATTTGAGTAAAAAATAAGTGGAAATACCTCAATTTGTGACCCACGGTTTACACTATATTTCTAAACTGAAGAAAATGCCTTAAAATTTGCAAATAACTGACATATGATATACAAAGATTATATACCTTAATAAAGAAAAGTAGCAAATCATTTTTTTTTTAAATCAAGATTTTTACATTTTTCGATACATTAGATTTTCTCCTATCAAAATATATACATGTATATATAGACTCGGTTTGAAATAAATAATGAGTTAGGGCATTCTTATTTTAAAGTAACAATACGCATGCACATATCGTCGGCTTAGAGTATAAATCTGCAAAACCCACTTTTTATAATAAATGACATTTTAATGCCGTTCGAAAGAGAAAGAGACGCCGCATCAACTGGCTGAAATATTTATTTTAATTTGAAACTATACATAGCGCAAAAACTTAATGTATTAGGCTAATTTCTTAAGCTCTGTACAGAAAATGTTAGTAGTAGTTTGCATGTCCTGCAAAATTTGCTGGATGGAGGTTTACATTTTAAGCCGACGATCTGACATTTTAATGCCAAAGAAAAAGAAAGAAACGCCGCATTAGTTTAATTATAAATTCTACATGTCGAAGGAGGAATTTAATGTATCAGGGTACTTTCTTGAGCTATGTATAGAAAATTTTAACAGTTTTTCGTCTCTGCTGTAAAATTTGGTCAAAATGAGTTAGCAAGTTTACACTCTAAGCTAACGATATTTATGAACTTGCTTTGATTAACACTTTCGAACATACAATCCAGGCATGCTATGAAATTCATAATCATTTACCTACTTAACACATATTTTAAAACACTTTTGTGACAACCCTAATTATTTCCAGGCACCAGGTAATAGCAATGACACAGCAGAGCTATTTTTATCAATTTAAGTTTAGCCGGAAACCTCCAAAATATATTATGAAAAAGATATTAAAAAAATTTTAAATAAATTTAAAAGTTAGAAAAAATAAAAATAAAAAACCAATTAAAAATTTCGAAAATTGCTAACTTTGTTAGTGGAAGCCGTAGTGGAGGAATTTTTTCCTTTTAATAAGAATAATTTTAAGTTTAAAATATTTTAACGCACTAATAATCTCAAATTAATATTTTACTTATTAAGTAAAACATTTTTTTATTAAAAATACATTGAAATTGATTATTGATTGGTTTAGCTTGATCCTATAAGCATTTCGCTGTTGCTATTGCAGATCATCAGGGAACCTTTAGCAAAAGTTTCTTAGAGCAACTAGAGTTATTATGTTATAAACTTTCATTTCAAATAAGAATAATTTTTTTTATATCTTTTTTTTGGTTAAACAAATTGTATTTTTGACATTTAAACTAAACTTAAAAGCCATGTTGATTTTTTCTCTGTGGTATTTTTGTCGGCTGCATAAAAAATGGCACAAAACCAAATCACCCAAAAATATAAAAAAAAATCGCCCAAAATTTCAAAATGAAAAATTACCCAAAAAAATAATAAAAATCGCCTAAAATTTCAAAATGAAATTATAACAAAAAAAAATAATTTTGTGTTGATATTTGATAGTGCAGTGAATTATGCACGAAAATTTTAATTTGTCTAGTACAAAATTGTCACAGTCAAAGTCGAAATACGACACTCGTAATAAGGTACATTCAGTGGAGAAGCCAAAAAGCATAAAAAAGAAGTAAATTTTAACTTTAAAAAGCACCAACTCAGTGCCTTTAAAAAAGCACTAAATTGGCATTGCTGTCATTGACATGTTTTTGGGGGAGAACTACATAAATACTGGGGATCTCTTTTAAAAGAAACGTGAAAGAGTTATTTATTGCTACGAGTGTTCACGGCAAAGTGTGTGTAAAATTTTTGTTGTCTATTCACCGCACATGTGTGAGTTTATGTGGCGGCAACATTTGTCCAACTTATTTGAGAGAATTACTGAAACAGTAATTTTTTTCTTTTTTTTTCATTTCCCCTCCCACTTATTATTTTTCATTTAAAGAAAATAAAAGTTTTGTATTCTGGTTCATTATTTTGTGGGCTGGCTGGTCTGGTCTGGTCATTGGCGTGGGTAGCTTTTGGTGTGTTCGCAAAAAAAAACACACACACACAATCTTTATGCATTTGGAATCAAATGGAACAGCTTTTATATTTTTCTTGCAAAGGTCAAAGCACGTTATGGCCTTTTTTTATTTATTATTATTTCCGAAAAAGTAGCCTGCTTTAAAGCCTTTTCTATGCGCATTTACAAAAAAAAACCTCTTGTAAGTAAGGGCTTGATAACTTTTCCCTTTCTGTTTTCTAGCAGCTTATGTTTAATGGTTGATTTCTACAATTACATGCCACTTTTTTCTGTTGTCATTTTGTGTGATTTTTTTTATTTTGCGGGTGGTATTTTTTGGCCATATTGTGGGGGTATCGTTATTGCGGTTTTAGAAACTCTAAATAAAGACTCGTATATATTTACATACATATGTATGTACATACGTATGTATGTATGTATGTATGTATGTATGCGAGTGTTTATTTTTCTTGCATGGCTGAGTGAGAAGTTAGAGTGTTTTGTGACAAGTTAAAAGTTTTAATTTGGCGTATGATTGTTAAAACAAGAAGTATAAAGGCCAATTTTTGTAAAACGAAAACCTTAAGCGTTGACAAATTTTATATAGAAAAATATAATTTACAAAAATAAAGTTCAGACGAAATTTGTCAAAGTTTTACGTTTTTGCTTTACAAATTTTGGGCATAAGTATATCGAAAGCTCAGAATTACAATAATGAATGAAACAATTTCAATATGCACAGAAGAAATTAAAAGCGGATTTTAAACATGGAACTTCCCATTAATATAAAGCCTAACTGGACTTATTTATGCTTTCCAGTTACGGAAATTAGACTCATACACAGAAAAAAATATCATCAAAATGCTATCAGCAAAACAAATTATTAACATTTAATTTAAAAAATTGACAATAATTATTGTTAATAAAACAAATTTAAATTTTTCTAGTCAATTAAATTACTCAGCAAAATTATTTGTTAATTTATATCATAAAGGAGTGATCACATGTAGAAAAAACAAGAAATCATGTTTTGTGTGTATTAATTTTTTGTGTAAAATGTTGCTCTTTAGCTGAGAGGTAATAAAGTTAGTTTATTATCTATCCCTGATGTTGCCAGTTCAACTCTGCACAAAGACATTTAATTTAGTGTTTTTCGCAGACAAGCAAAATTTCGTTTCGAGGATTATGATTGTGTATATAAATAATATTGTTAATATAGCAATAATGATAATCAAAATTTGTACGGAAATTTAAAAATTCACGTTGTTAAAATAACAATAGCTTTAATTAAAAAAAATTTTAATCTAACTGAAATAAATGTTGAAAAAATAAATAAATTTTAACAAACTATTTGGTGATATATTTAATTGAAAATATTTTTCAGATTTTCCCTTACAAAAATCATTGTAGGTTCAAAATCAATTAATTATTTAATTGATATAACAAAGAAATTAATTGTTTTTACTACAAAACTACCAATCAAAAGGTAGCTACACATTTGGAATATTATTGTGCAATAATTGATATTTTACAATTAAATTGCCTGTGTGTGTATATTATATTGGTATAACTCACCATATCTTGAATGAAAACAAAAGTCTTTTGATTTAAAAAAAAATCTAGTATGTATTACGAAGAATCTGTCTAAAATTTCATATATTGCAAGAAAAATTTATATTTTTGAATATTGTGCAATTTATTGAATATTATAGAATATGTAGCTTTCGTTAATTTTAACATTTATTGATAGAAAAATTTTGCATATATATTTTTAATGTTGTGCAATTTATTGAATAGTGGGGAGTATGTATCTTTTGTTTACTCTTACATTTATTGTTAGAAATATTGCGCAATATATTTTTTATATAGTGCAATGTAATGAATAGTGTGAAGTATCCCAGCAAAAAATTACACATTACCATCAGAACTACTTGCCATATAATGACCTGCTTTTCTAATTACCAAATTTCATTACTCGCTTACAAGTCACATTACCTAAAATTTATAAAAATAATGTAGAAATTGCAAAATGAGGAGAATGATTTTTTTATATTAAATAGATTACGTGAATAAGTTTCCAAATAAAAAAATCAAGTACTTCTCAAGAATCGATTATTTTAGTCGCACACCTTGTTAAAATCATTAAATTGGTAATTTAGTAGCCAAGAGCTTCCACCAAAAATGCCTAATTCCAAAAACCGATTAACTTTTTTGAAATTTTTTGCTGGGAGGTAGCTTTTATTTACTTTTACTTAAATATATTGTAAAACTATGTAAATATATTTGTTTTTAATTGCGTATCTAGCTTTTGTTTGCTTTTACATATATTGTAAGAAATATTGCGCCATATATTTTTTATATTGTGCAATCTATTGAGCCGTATTAAGTATGTAGCTTGTGCTTACTTTTACATTTATTGTAAGAAATATTGTGCAATATATTTCTTTAATATTGCGCAATTTATTGAATAGTTAAGAGTATGTAGCTTTTGTTAAATCTTACATAAATTTAAAAAAAAAATCAGTATATATTTTTAATATTGTACAATTTATTGAATAGTGTGGAGGAAAGTAGCTTTTATTTACTTTTACATATTTTGTAAGAAATATTGCTCCACATATTTAGTTTTTCATTGTGAAATTTAATAAATAGTATAGAGCAAAACGACAATAATAACGGCAATAAAATAATCAATAATATTTCATAGTCTATGGGTATCATAAAACTTTAACATACATAACAAATGTACCATAGTTTGAACTAGACAACAACAAACAAAATGAGCAGAGTTAAGTATGAAATAAAGAAAATATAGCATTAATTATTTAAACAGTTATAGCCATCGTGGTTGCTTTGTGCAAAAAAAGTGACAACGCAGGGTTTTGTATTCACCACAAGCGTTTTTGATTTTGTAATATCTTTTTTTCTCGCAGTGCTCACTTTGTTTTATTTTTAGTTAAAAATAGAAAGCGCTTAATGAAAGACAATTTAGTTTAATAAGTTTCGTATACATAGAATACTGTGTTGATTGAATAATAAAACAGCGAATATTGACTTGTATTTTTCTTTGGAAGTCATAGGTGCTTTGCAAATTTATCTACAAAATTGCTAACCTGGGCACACTGGTCTTTAATATTAAACAACTGAGAATTGTATCTTTACGAAATGTAATATAGTTAGAATAATTTGCAAATGATAGCGTTTATTTAATCGCTTTTGCCTTTTATAAAATAAAAGAAAAAAATATATGTATATGGGTAAATATCGTAATTTCTAACAGCAAAATTATTAACCTTGTGTTTTATATAGAACGTTTAACACAAAAATTTTAGTTTATAAGTTATACCTAGAAATACGAAACTGCGTAATAAGAACTAAAAATTTATAAAAATATTTGTGTATATAAATAAGTATATAAGATGAAAACTATTTGATGTTTACCTACCAAAACGTGTAGTTGTTGAACAAATGAATTTAAAATTTGCGAAACTATTTGCATTGGATTATAGAGCAATAGTCAACGAGAAAAATACAAAAAATAAAATTCGTATATACTATTATCTATAAGACTTTAGATAAAATAACAATATACAAGTACATATACATACATACATAATGTATGTACAGGTATCTATGCTTATGTATATATATAAATTTATGTACAGAGAAATATAGATAAACTCTTGAAACTTTATTTAGAACTATTAGTTGATAATTTTGTTTTTAATTTCTATAGACAGTAACATTTATTCCATCCATCGAGTAAACTTCAAAATGAATTTTTATAATACATTTTTCATTATAGCCGCCGCAATTTTAACATTTGTGCAACTTTCTACTACCCAAGATGTAAATTATTATAATTATTATAATTTATTTTTCGTTTCTAATAAATAATTAATTTTTTTAATTTTATTTTTTTACAGTGTCGTTCGAATATGAGGGAATGTAAAAGCAATGAAGATTGCTGTGAAAGAAATTGCAATAGAATATTGAATGCATGTTTTTCCTTACGAACCGAGTAAAAGTGTTATCACCCAGATCAGCTATGCAGCATCTTATATGGGAAATAGTTTATTTTATATTCTAAAGGCTTTATTCATTAAAAACATGTTTGATTTATAAAATATTTTTTAAAGAAATTTCCATAAATTTTTTTTACAAAACCTTTGTAAAACCAAATTATTTTTTATGAATAAGGCACTAAAGTTAAATATTTTTTTTCATAATTAGTAAAAAACGAACATTGCAAAATAAATAAAAAAAAAACTAAAAAAAAAGTATTAAAAACTTTGTTTTTAAATTTTGGTTGCCTAAAAACATACCTACACTGATTAATAAATAATGCGCACACCCTCAATTATGAAAGTGGTGTAAGTCATAATATGATATATATTATATTTCTTTGGTCCAGATATTTTACAGATTACGTTTGATTATATCAAAAAAATATTTTTATAAATATGCACAAGAGAATCCATTATCATTATCCAGGCTCTTGTGAGCGATGCGAAATCGATTGCCCGGTTTCTCAATTCGTGCTATCATGAATAAAAATCCGCGTGAAATTTCTTCCTTTTCCAATTAGAGTTATTTGTTTTCATTATTACTTCCCATGAGCTGGAATTGTTCCCAGGGAAAAATTTCACGCGGTATTATATTCATGATAGCCCTGAATGTCTTCGGTATACCGAAGTTATGGCGACATTCAAGTGGGTGTTGGTTCGAATAAATATTTTTCGTATATTCGAACATATTTTTTTTACGTTTAAAATTTGTTAACGCACTAATAATCCCAAATTATTATTTTAATTATTCATTAAATATTTTATTAAAAATACATTGAAATTGTTTATTGAGGATCCAGCTAATCCTATACGCACTTCACTGTTTGTAATGCAGATCATCAGAGAACATTTACCCCAAAAATTTCTTAAAACAGCTAGAGTTATTATCATTTTAAACTTTTATTTAAACAAATGAGAAGTTCAAAAAATAACAAAATTGAAACAAGAACTCAATAATCAGCATGTTTTTTTTATTTTCTTACTTTACTACATTGGCTAATTTTCTTTAGCCCTAATTGTAATTGTAAAAGAATGTAAAAAGCTTAACTGTAAATAACAACGACAGCTTTTTAAGAATATAGTGTTGCAACACAAGTATTTTTGGGCGTCGAAACAAAATTTTTAATTTAGAATTATTCGCATAATTCCATCAATTATTTTGTTTAAAAATATTCTAAATTTTGACAATAATATGTTAAGACAATATAAATTTAAGTAGTTAAATTGTTCCAAATTATAAATATTTGAGTAAGCTTGTTTGTACTCGTATATGTGCGCTTAACTCATCTTGTGTTTTCTTGCTGTGAAGGAAAAGATCCCACCAAAAAATAATCATAGTTTTGGAAGCAGTACATACATACATACCTTGTCTTTAGAAAGTGCTTCACAGTAAGCACATATCGCTCATTTACTCAAACAATGACATAACTAGAGAAAACCAATTTGCCAGAAAAAGGGTTTAAAGTTTTCAATTTACACACAACTTGATGGAAAAAGAAAAGTCCGTTTTTCTCTCAAGAGTTGAGTAAAAAAGATATTTGTATGAAATTTTTGTACAACATGAAGAATGATATGAAAATTAAATTTTTTGAGTTATAACGTTCTTTCGGTAAATGAACGATATGTATTATCTCACCAAATGATATATGATAACTTTTTTGAAGCAATGTTGAAACAAAAACGCTAAAGCAAATAATCTTTACACACACTCGCTCACACTAGTGCATAGTAGAAAGCACTAATGTAAGGCTCTGATTAAAATTATAATTTTACGAAGTGTAACGAGCATAATAAAATGACAGCACGAATGTTTGTAAGCTTACATATTCCATGAATTCATTACATACTAATTGCACTCAAATAAAACGAAATGCAACAAAACGGGACATCTCAAACAAATATCATGTCATACATCAGCTTTTTGTTGATTAAGCACCCTTGATGCATTTCGTTACTGCTTAAGCATTTTATCAGTAGATTAATAATATTTAGTACATGCTGAATAATGTTATTTGGTTTTTATTGAAAAAGTTTCTTGGCCTAATGTGGTTCCAGTCTTGTAATTCTAAATAATTTATTGGTGGTTCTTCTATAATCAAAAATATTTTAGTGTACTGATGAGTTGCTTAAGCAGCTATGAAATGCGTTAAGACATAATTAACCAACAACAAATAATTTGTTTCAAAATAAAAAAAATTAAATTTCTAGTATCTTTTTTATGTCTTAATTTTTGTTTTTATCAGGGCTGTTACAGAAATTGATCGAAATTGTTTTGATTACGAATTTTCATTTCGATTGATTTTGTTTTACCTTCTCCAGATTTCGACCGATTTGGTTATACCGAAAAAGCACAAATTCAATTGTTTTCAATATAAATGTGGCAATATTGGGCAACACAAAACAAAAAACACTTGGTTACTCGTACTAGAAGAGTAAAAATTTACTAAGGAATCAATTTTTATATTGAAGTGAACCAAATTTAAAAAATTATACATGAAATGTCAGTAATTGCAATAACTGCAGCCTAGGACGCTCAGAGCGGTCAAGATTTTGCTGGGAAATTGGTTCAGATACATTTTCATATCCAAACGTAGTGTATGTGTTTAAGTTTTATTTAATTTAATTTAATTTAATTTATGTTTTTAAGGCTTCAGAAAGTATCTTAAATATGTAAAAAATTAAATAAGACAAACATATTTTAAATAAATGGTTTAAAAACATTTTTCTTTGTTGAAATAAAGTCGTTTAAAACCAATTTTTAAGCTTTCACATAGAGAAAATTTCAATTCCGAGCACTAAAATTAAAGTGGTTTCGTTTCGAGCAAATTCTTCCTTTTTCGCTTTCCGAAGAATTGAATTCATTTCGATCAAATTTGGTTTCTGTGACACGCCTGTATATTTTCAGTATTTTTATTTTTATTTTTTGCTTTTATTATATTATATCAAATGTTTGAAGAAAAATGCTAATTTTGGAGACGTTCTTAATATCTTTAGAGAGATTATTTTATGTAAACAACTTTTAATTGTCGTAGGTTTATTTTTTTCTATTTTTAAGCTACGAAAGACAAGAGCTTTTCAATAGAGTTAAAATTTGAAAAACAAACTACTAATTAGACATTAGGGCTTTTTCGTGTTTGTTTTTCTATTGTGCAGAAGAGATAAGTACGAAAAATGTTTCTACACAAATATTAAATAAATTAAATAAATGACATTTATTTATATAACAACTATTACTGGAATATTTATGTGTGTATTTGACAAAGTATTTTTTTTAAATTCATTGTTTGTTATAAGTAAAATATTAAAATTAAATTATTTTATTTTTTTAAAGTTTAAAGTGCAGCAACAAAAAATCTCGGTTGGTTTTTATAGATTAAAGTATCTGTGGAAATATGTAATAAGTCTATTTAAGCAAAGCAGTGTTTTACAAAAACTTGACGCAAACGCTAATATATTAATATTCTCTTACTCATGCTTCTGCTTTCATTAGAATCTTTCTTGATGCATATCTGGCATTGTAACAACCGCGGATTTCAACTGGGAAATAATACAGCATAAGTCGACTTAAGCAATTAAACACATTACCAGAGATATGATAGAAGCAATTTTAGCTTGTTCATTATTCCATGATATTTTTAATATTCATCCAAGAAATAGAAATAAATTTTTTGTTTTGACTTTTTCCATTTCCAAAACATTAATATATATTTTCCAATAAAAGCAATAAATATTCTTATTTATATGTCATTATTAATGTCATGTAATATTTTCTAACGCAAACTAAACATATTGAAAGTAAACAAATTTTTACGCTTTTTACAATCCCATTTATGTGGATGCAGCGACCATTCCAGTGCACACACACGCACAAAATAAAACTGGTCAACCGCAACCGTTTTAAAGACAACATTTTCTAATAAACAACAACTGGTGGCATAATTGTAAGACTCCGACAAATAAATGAGCATCTGAAACAAAGGGCCTATAAAATTTAACAGTAAAATGTTCGAAAAAAAACAGGGTGCGACCGTTAAAATTGTGTCCATAAATGTTTTTAAATATGGTGACAACATAATTGCTTAATTAGTTAATAGTCTTGAGATACACGAGCTTAAGAAATAAAGAAAAACTAAAACAATAAAAGAATTTGTAAATTTAAAGACACCCTTTTCTTATTTACGACTTAGTTTTAAAATTTCTTATTGTTTGTTGGTTGAAAATTATTACGAAAAATAATTTTGTTTGACTGCAGAAGAAAACAGTGGAAAGTAAAATTGTATAGAATTTTTTTTTTGAAAAGCAAAAATAAAACACAATGATAAGAGGTCAATTAGATCTGTAAACTACTATTATGCCAAACTTTATATTAGAGTAGTTGCTAGTGATTTTGAGGCAAATTGGTCAAAATCAACGAACTCAGCTTTTATTATCGCTAAAAAAAAGATTACAATGCTTTTTTATATATGTATATGTTTTGATCTGGCTAAATTTGGTATAGCTTTGTAAGCCAAATTATATGTAATAATTATTAATGAACAAATAACACTAAAGTTAATTGTAAATATTCTGACAAAAACGTAGTAGAACGGAACAACTAGCTATTTTTGAAGGTCACTACCAGCGTTGCCAACTTGGTGCTTTTGGCACTATTTTTAGTGATTTTTGAAGACTCAAATGCACCAAATTTTTAGTGTTAGTGCCAAATTGAGAAAAAGCAAAAAAAAAGGCTTTAAGAAATTTGTATATTTCATGAAATTATTTTAATAAAAACTTTGTGTATTTTTTTTCAATACAAAAAATTACTTTATCGTCTGATATATTTCATCAAAAATTATACTATTGCCAAAAAAAAAGAATAGCTTAGAAACTATTAAATATTATTAAGCTTCACTCGTTTTTCACCTTAGTGCTTTTTACGCTTTCTAAATTAAACAATTATGTTTTTTTGTGCTTTTTTAAATTTGATGTGCTTTAAGACTCAAAAAAATTGGTATCCATCATCATCAGCATTTTTTGTGTTTGGTCCACTGTGTTTGCTGTCAGTTGATGTAGATTTCTGCTTTATATACTCAAATTTTATTGCAAATGGAATATGTGAATTGTTTTGATTCATCGTATTTTAATTTGCTGAAAGCTTTTTTGTAATGAAAGGTCAATTTTACCATTTCTAAGTTTACAACAGTCTTGCCATTGCCGTTTGTTCTTTCACTAATTATACACATGTTAGTGATTTTATTTGCATTAGTAGGAACGTACGAGTATTTTCAGCTTTTTTAGAACTCAGCGGAAAAACTCAGAAGACCTTCTTGGTGAAGGCCTTATTAAAGAACTCTTTCGCATAAAACATTCGCTTCTATGAGAAGGGAGAAGAAAAGGAGTAACATGTTTTGATTTGTTTTTTTTTTACCAAAGCAAAAACAAAATCTATAGTTTGAAGGCCTCCTAGAATCTCTAGCGAAAGAAGCAAGAACAGAAGGCCTGCTTCGCAATGACAATGCGTGGAAAAAATATATGGGTATGGAATGGAGCCAGCAGGCCTTCTACATCTAAAAGAAGGCGTACAGAGGCCTTCTAGAAGGCATCCCTGCTCCTTCTAGTTCCCGCTGGGAAGTTATATTATCAATTTACACATATAGAAATAAGTACTTTGTTTGTTATAGAGTATTGTCATCTTTGTGTATGATAATGTATGATTGAATTCTCATTGGCTTTATAATGAAATCATAAGAGACTAAAAACTAAACTGCCAAACTAAGCAAAAATGTTCTGACCCATAGAGCCAGTCATTTATGAAATCATACTCGTAATTCGACTTTGTTTAAAGTTTTAAATAACTCTTAATTTTTTTAATAATAAATATTTTACAACTAGTTAAATATTTATTTTTAGGAAAAAGTGCATTTAAAATATTAAAACTTAATATAAAAGAAAATCCTAATTTTTAATCAGAAATAATTCTTTATTCGGGATTAAGTTCAGTAATTTTTATTGCATGAAATATTTTTGTTAATTAATCTGAGTTTCTGAAGATAAGAAGAAAAATTAAACTAGACTTTATAGCTGGGGGAAATACCGATATTTTTCTGTGCAGACACTCACTTCATCAGCACCCTAGTATATCTACTTGGGTAGAGATTCTTATTAACATCAGCTATTTAACTTAAATTTACTATGAAACGGAATATGAGAATTGATTGTTGTATATACAATTATTGATTTACCTTTGGTAAACACATGAAAGTTAATTTATTTTCCCTGCTGATAAAAAAATATCTGTTGCTCTTATTTATTTCTTTTGAAAGTTCTTTTTTGCTGGGAATATTGATTCAGTCTTCTCAAATAATTATTTCCCTTAAAACATTTTGCTCATTCATTTTTAGCCGACACTGTACTAGGTGTACTTTTCTTCATTATTATTTCGCTATTTAATGCAAAGCTCTTGCATATGTTGCGCTTTGTATGTATAAGCGACATTATTGCTGTTGTTGTTGTTGTTGTTGTTGCTGCTGCTTAAGTTCATTGAGTATAATGGTGTTGCAATTTTCGCACTTTTAAGTTTTTGTTTTGTGTGTGTTTTTATTTTTTTTTTTATTTAAGTTGCATTTATTTTTTATTTTTGTTTGTTTTTGAATTGTTTGTGCAAAATTTTTGCAGACTTTTTTGACATTTTGACGAAGAGGAAATGTCACGTCACGTCGTGTTTTGCCACACACCTCCAATTTCCGGTTGAGCGGGTTGCCAGTGAACAGCGCAAATGAAGTCAAATTGTAAAATACAAACCGAACATTCCGACCAAACGTCATCCACATTTACACTAACTTTCACGTACTTAGAGTTTACGTACATAAAATTTTTCAAAGTTTTAAAACTACATTTTCTAAAGTAGAGCGATTGCTAAGGCACTAGAATTTAGTGTTTAAAAAATAAATAAATAAATTGACTAACAAAGAAATATATCGTTGGTCTCAAGTAGAAAGGGTCTAACTCAAATAATTGTAACTTTACAGGAAAAGGTAAAAAAAAATAGAATATACGTAAAGCGTTATTTTTTACACTATTGCAATATATTTTTGTGACGAGGTGTGTTTGTGTGAAATGTATTAAAATCGATGAAAAACTCAATTTGGCAAAAAATGCTAGTTAGGGCCTTTCTACTTGCTAATTGAAAAATTTTATAATTTATTCATATTTAACTTCACTAATATTATTATTCATTTATCTAGTATACAGAATAAATTCTAATGGCCTGTTTCACAATAACGATACGAAACTTTCGACTTACAATTTATATTGAAAACAACAATAAAATATGAAAATTTGTTTATCTTTTCAATATAAATTGTAAGTCGAAAGTTTCGTGTCGTTATTGTAAAACAGGCCACAAGACCAAATTTATATTTATATGGGCATTGAATACTTTGACCATCAGCCCTTTACTTTATTATTTGAAATAAATTAATAATATCCACCCATAAACGCCAAAATGAAGCTTAAGAGACATAGTTTTTGCGCTTCGTTTTTTTTATGAAAATTGATCAACTATGGTCGTAAATAAACTATTTTCTTAAAAAGAAAATTTAACACGGAAGTTGTGGCTCTTAAGGCACGATAAATGAAGTTTATATATGAATGAGTAATTTCTTTTCGTGTTATTTTTCAATTATACCACGCTTAAAGTTTCACCGAGCTGTCGGTGGGGTTTATTTGCAACAACAACAAATAAAAAATAACAACCTGCTACGTTCTGTGTCAAACATTAACGCTATTTTAACGCTTGACGTTTTAGTCATTTTCAGGCTAAACACATGCATACACATGCAAGTGCATGCAAGTACTCTCACTTCCTTCCATTTACACTTTACACTTTTGCATGCTCACACATGCAATTGTGTGAGAGTTGTGAGTCTGCCTTTTTCGCGTGCATGTGTATATTTATATCATAAACATATAAAACCAATAGACAGACAGACTTAAGTGCATTGTGCAAATTTTTGGTTCAATCCTTTTAATAAACTACTTCCCAAAAACATTATGGACGTGGTTGGAGCATGAATACTTTTGAACGAAAAAAAATTTCACAACATAAGCAAAATAAATTTGATATTAAATTTCACTTTACGGAGTTCTTTTTTATGCTATTGTAATCAGAAAAGTTGACATTTTATGGAGTTAATTTGGAAAGAAAGAAATATATACATATAAAACTTTACGAAGCTATAGTTTTTCAATTAGTGTATTTTTTAGCGTTCCGTACAATGTCCGTCTGTTTACGTCTGTCCGCCTGTCTGTTGAAATCCTACTGTAATATACATAAAGACAATTATATACAGTTAAGCCTCAATTATCCGTAGGGCCCGGGAGCATTCCAGATAATCGATTTTCCCTTTGAAAGGGGTAACAGCTTTATTGGCTTTTTTCATATTTTTTATTCATATTTTTGTACTTACTTATACTTAATAAAAAAATTCATAAATCGGTACTATAAGGGAAAAAATATTTTTGCCGAAAACAGTTGATTGCTTGCAATCCCGGATAATACAGGTTATCACTGTTAATCGATGCAAAAAAAAAAAAATTAAATGGATGGACAAAAAGAAAACAATTGAAATATTTGTTTCTCGGATAATCAACATTGCCAGTTAATCGAAGCACGGATAATCGAGGCCTTACTGTATATAGAAACTTAGAAATTTTAAAGCTGGTGTATTTTTATGCAGACTAACATTGAAATTTAAAAAAATTAAATCAAATGGGTGTTCCATCCGTTAATGTAAATTGACACCTTGCTGTATCTTGAAACTCTTGAAATTTAAAAAATCGCCAAAACTATAAAAACGCTAAAACTGATAAAAATCACCAAAACCAAAACAACCCTATAAACCGCCTAAACTAAAGAAAATCGTCAAAAACAAAAAAAAAACACCAACAACTAAAAAAACAACAAAAACGGAAAAAAATCTCAAAAATGAAAATAAACGTCATAAATAAGAAAAGGTGCCAAGACTAAAGAAAATCGCAAAAAAAACCGAAAAAAATACAGGATAATTAAAGTTTTTTTTTTAATTGTCTACATCACTAGTGCGATTCAGTAACTTTTAATGACCTGACAATCGTAATTTTTGTCTATAGATTTTGTCGCTTAAAATAACGAAATTTATTTTTAACGACAGGACGCAGCTGATATTTTCTGTTGATTTTTGTCGATCAAATCAACAGCACATAAATTATTGTCGCTTAACTAACGACACAGCTGACACTCACCTACAGCGAATATCGTTAAAAATATTACTGAATAGCAAATTCGATCAATTTTCGTTACAATTATTTTAACGATGCGATTATCGTTAAAAAAAATTAGTAAACTGCACTACAGTAAGTATTTCAATTATATAGTCCAAAGTTCGTTTAGTATTAAATATGTTGTGTCCACATGGAACCCTTAGTGTGCGAGTCAAAGTCGCACTTTACTGTATTTATTAATATTCAGTAGGATTTAATTACTAAGTATTTAAGCGAACTACAAATTGAAACTAATGCCGTGTTTCACAATAACAAGAGAAAACTTTCGACTGAAAATTTATATTGAAAACAAAATATAAATATCAAAATTTGTTTTTTTCTTAATATAAACTGTAAGTCGAAAGTTTTATTTCGTTACTGTGAAACAGGCCGCAAGTTCGCGTTAGCTGTGAGTGCTGTGCTTTTGAAGTCTTCAATTTAAGAGTATATTCGAAGTAAAATTATTTCAGTAAAGCCGTCGTACAAAAGTAATGGCTCAAATCATTAGCCATGTTTTATCACATAAATTTTCATATAAATCTTCTACCCAAGTCGTCCGTCTGGGTTGTGGAAAATGTGGGTAATTAGTTTTAGTGTTTAGAGACATTTTGAAATACAACTTTGAAATACAACTTTAAGCAATACAACTAGCCTTGCGAATTGCACATATGCTAAGTTCTTGTTGTAATATAACTAAAAAATAATAATTCCCCCCTTCCGCCCTTCCCAACCCTTAAAAAAAAATTCAGCTGCGTTAATATCTTTTGCTGTTGATTGTTCATAATTTTATTTCGTGTTTCGGTTATCCTCAAGAATGCCAATAAACACATATTTTATATAGTATGTATAAAAACTTAATCGTATTTTTCGCCATTTAACAGAAATAAAAATACTTTTTTTCTTTATTTTAAAAAATATTTGTCTTGTTTTTTTAATGCCTGAATTTATTTGCTGGCAGCGGCTGAAATTTCTTCTTTGTTCTTAATTGTCTATGTGAATTATCGGTTTTTTAACCGTTTCATATGATTTGTTAATGTTTTTAATATGAATTCATAAAATATTTCAAAATGCTGTGAGTATTATTTTGCCGTATTTCAAAAGATTTTCTTAATATTTGAATTAGCAGATTTTATATTATTTTTCATGCAGTAAAATAATATTCTTGGGAAACTTGTATTGGTCAACCACAAAAACCAATGAAATGATGTTAAACAATTAATATAGTCGTATTTCACAAATCAAATGAAGAAAAAAAATTAAATTAAATAAAATAAATAAGAATTAACAAAAATGTATGGTTATACAAAATGCTTTTAACAGTAATGAGAAATATTTTTTAGCAAACGCTCAAGTCCAAAAAAAACATTTTCGTGCCAAGTTATTTATACACAAGAAGGCTTGTTTAAGCACTAAAAACTAAGAAAAAAAGAAAAACTAAATTAGATCTATAGCTGAACACTAAATAATAATAGCCATCCTATGTGCTATAGTTTTATTCAACCCATACATACATCTTCTTTACCAAACAACGAAACAAATTTGAATATGAGAATTATTTGTAGTTAATTTTAATTAGTATTGTGCGAACTTTATTTGTTTCTATATTTATGATTTTAACGGGCTAAAATTCGTATCACTTTTTAATACAAATTACATGTGGTAATTATTAATGAAAAATAACAGTTAGTTGTAAATATTCTGACTAACATATAGTTGAACGGAACAACTAGCTATTTTCGAAGGCCACTAAACCGTCAGCGTTCTTTTGTATTTGGTCCACTGTGTGTATTATCAGTTGATGTAGATTTCTGCTTTATATATGCAAGTGGAATATGTAAATTGTTTTCATCGTATTTCAATTTGTTAAAAGCTTTTTTGTAATGAAAGCTCAAAAAAACTATTTATTTTTTTTAAAGAATATTTTTCTCATAATCCATCAATAACTTATTTTTTTTTTTTTGTAATGAGTCAATAAAACATTAATGACCTGTTTCACAATAACGACACGAAACTCCCGACTTACAATTTATATTGAAAATAAAAACTAATTTTCATATTTTATTCTTGTTTTCAATATAAATTTGAAGTCGAAAGTTTCGCGTCGTTATTGTGAAACAGGCCAAAAATGCTGGTAATACTATTTTATACAAAAATAAATATTAACTGGTTCTGGTAGTAAAAACGATAAAACTATACACGTCTAATATTGAAGCCCTTAAAGTTTAGGTCTGCTTCTTATGGAAAAATATGTTAAAGTTTTAAATTAATATATCATATTGTGCCACGGCCGCCAAAAAAAGCCTAAGCGCTATAATTTTCGAATTTGTTTTTTTGACGCAAATCGATTACTTGTGATTATTTACGATTATGGCCAAGGAATTAAGTTCAAAAACAATGACGCTTAAGCTTTTTTTTGGCAGTTATGGCACGATATGAAAAGTTGACTTTATCCCTTTGTTACTATTCTTAAAATTATTTCCCTGTTCAGACTTGCTTTGTTTTATTGCAGCAATTCTTGAGTTTATAGGTGAGAGAGATGAGAAGATTGGGAGTGGTACACAGTTTCATGTACTCGGCAAATCTCATTTGTTTTGAATTTCAGAATTTTTAATTTAAATGTATTTGACATTTTAATTTATTTTCTATCTTCAGTTGGTTGAAAATTACAAAACATAACAAAAAGTAAATCAAACAGTTAATTTTTCAGTGAAATTTGTGGTGTATAAGAATTTTTTAATAAATATTTCATAATGTGGACTCTAATGGAATTTGAAAGCTGAATTTTTAAAAATTGCTGCAAAAAAAATTGCAAGTCTGGACATTGAAATATGAACAATGTTCATTGAACATCAAATCATATACTTGAAAACTACAAACGAACATCCCAGCAAAAAAGTACACATTACCATCAGAACTACTTGCATTATAAAATGACTTACTTTTCTGATTACCAAATTCCATTACTCGCTTACAAATCACATTACCTAAAATTTAAAAAAAATGATGTACAAACTGCTAAATGAGGAGAATGAATTTTTTAGATAAAATAGATTACGTGAATAAGTTTCCAAATAAAAAAATTAAGTACTTCTCAAGAATCGATTATTTTAGTCTCACGCCTTGTTAAAATCATTAAGTTGGTAATCCAGTAGGGAAGAGCTTCCACCATATATACGTATATTTAAATTTCTTACTTCTTATCTTCAAAAAAAAAATTTCCATTTCCCTTGACAGCCAATTTTTCCCTTAAAATTTTTTCTTTAGAAATCTTGTGTAATATTTAAAAACTTACTGTCATGATTCTCGAAACAAATAATTGTTTTAAAAGATTCTGCTAATTCTGTTGTACATTTCGATGACTTAATAAACAAAAAAGATTTATTAAAATCTCAATTTAGGCCACACATTAAGGCATTGTGAGTTGACCGAACTGCTGCTTAAAAACAAAACTCTTTGTGTCGCAAAAAAAATAAGAAGAAAAAAAGTGCAGCTATTTAAATATAGAATTCCAAGTGATGACATAATTAGGTAGAAAAAAGGTTGGGTGATTTTGCAATCTGTAGTGCATATTGTTGCATTTACAAAATGATTTGCAGTAAATTGACCAAGAAATCTGTGTTGTGATTTGGAAACACCAGCAGCCAGCTGTTCAATTGTTAAAACTCTAAAAATGAAATGAATGAATGTGAGAACAAATGAATGGCACTACTTGTACTTGAATGATACTTTTAAGTAAATTTAAACTGATTTTGAAGTATTTTTTTTTTGTTTTGTGTAAAGACCACCTTGTTAAAATATATATGTATATATATGTATGTGACAGCACATAGAGAAAGGGACCTAAGGGTAAAAAAAAATCAATTTTCATTTTTTTATGTGGACAACATCTGAGCATCGAATGAGACCGATCCCATGCCCCAAAAGAGTTCCCTTCCAGAGATATGCGCGTTTTATTAAGTGATGGTACACCAAAGATACACGTATTTAAATCTTTAAAATGGCTCTCCTGAACAGAACTGGTTTTTTACCCTTAGGCCACTTTCTATTTTCCGCATCACATATGTATATAAAACAATGGGCCCAATTATGAGGGTCATATTTTACAGTAGACTAAAGAAGATTACAATAAATATATTTGGCCAAAGTAAAAAAAAAGATACGAACTTTAGCCCGTTCAAAATCATAAATGTAATTTAATTTTTGGAAACTTTCTAAACTAAATCAATAACGGAAATCACTCTTCGTTGCGAACTGCTGTGCTAATATTGTAGATGTAGCAAGTCTAGGATATAGAATTTCTTAATACTACAAAAATAAAAAACATAGTTGGTAACCAGCGGGCCTCTAGAGCTTGCTGTTTGTTGCTCAAAAAATTAAAGACCGGTTACAATGCCAACCCAAGACCCAAACCACACAATGGTTTTCATGACAGCTGGTGCCTGTTTCTAAAAACTTACAAGGATTATAATACAAAAAAAAATTGTTGTAAAAATATATTTTTCGTAAGAAAATCATATATTTTTACAATTATTTTAAGCGTTTCTTAAATCAATTTCCACAAAATAAACTTTCTGCTTCATTTTCATTACTCTTCGCACTGTAACTCCACGGTTGCCCATTTAAGTTTTTTTTTCAATTCCCTTCATTTGCACATTTCTTTTAATTGAAATCATTTGAAGGATGCAAAACAAAACTACTTAACATTCTCAGTAATAATAATTTGCCTTTTTCAAATGTATTTTTTGTTTTCAGTCTTTATATATCTCTACTCAAACAGCAAAGGAAGAAACACATCTCTAATAATAATAATACATTGCAAAGCCCTCTGATATACTTCGTTAGTTTTTGAATAAAGTTTTTCATTTGTTTCAGCTAAAGAAGACAATTGTTTTCTTGCTGTTTTGCATAATTAAGCAATTAAAAGTCCTTGGAGCTGCCTGCCAGCAAATAAATTTAAATGAAAATGTCGTTTCTAGTTATCCCAGAAGTAATAGCGCGGTGTTGGAAAGCCACATTCACCGCGAAACCTATTAAAAACAATGGTAAAATACTGATATTTCTGTTGAGTTTAATAAACTGCACCCAAAGGCCAAGCGATTGTTAAAAAAAAAACAAAAATAAAGTTGCAACTGTTAACAATGAATTTCTTGAAAGAAAAATTTATATTTTCTTAAATAACTTCTGTTTTTTCTTTTCTTTTTTTCAATTATTTCATTCGCAACAAAAGTGTGAATATTATCATTATCACTCTGGTGCTAAAAACAATTGTCTTAAACACATTTTTTTTTGCTTTGTTTTTTTTTTTCATTTTTTTTTTCATTTGCAAGAAGACTGTTTGTGATTATTAAGCAGGCAGGCAGTTGGGGTTGGCCCCTGCCACTTTTTATATTAAAACTTTTTTTTCCTAATTAAGCACAGTGTGCTCTGTTCAGTTGGTTTCATTAAGAAATTTATTTGGGGCAGGAGGAGTTGGGCGTAAGAAAGGTTTGACTTATACAGGGTTTTTTTCATGTACGAGTATATTGAGCATTTCATTTTAAAATAAGCAATTAAGAGAAATTATAAAAAAATATTTCATTGAGAAAAATGCAAAAAAATATTTGTTGTATACTTTTAGGAGCGTTAAAAATGGAATTAAAAATTTTGTTATATTCATTAAAAAATGTACTAAATTTGCACCAGCATTGGCGCAGAAAAATTCTTTGTTGGTAGAAGTGGGTGGGGGGGGGGGCGGGGGAATTATGATCATTGATTTCCATGAGCAATAATATTGAAATAGATAATTAGAGGCAATTTTTAATAATATTAGCGAAAGAAGGAAAAAGCAAGCCCCCCCTTAGGAAAAATCTTTCTAGCATATGTGCATCAGTAAACTAAATATTGCCCCCTTACTCTGTAACTATTTGTCGACATCACGTCAATAATAATTCGCTTCATCAAAGCTGAAGGGAATTTAATCAATTGTCTTCGCACAAAACTGTACGAAATCAATTTCTATGGGCGCTTTGTTCCTTGTAGGAACTACAACACATAATATCTGTGGCAATATGAAAGAGTAGCTTAAGTATACATATGGAAAGGAAGGAACACACGAAATCAGAAAAATGCGTAGGAACCTTTTAGTCTCTTAGCGATCGAAAGACACTGTTTTGCTTAAGTTGACTTAAACCTTTATTCCATATTGTTACATATATATAAAAGCAACATTAGCAAAACGGTAGAATATGCTATTTGCTAGCCCAAATTTTAAAATTCATTAAGAATTTCCTTTTTTTTTAAATCATCTTCTCAAAAAATAATTCCTACCAACTCTTTACTCCCACTTTCGCACTTTCAAACCCATACCAGTAGAGCAATTACAAAAAAATAAAATAATTGTGTCGCAAAACAAAAGCAAAGCTTTTAACCAACACATTATTGTTAATGGTTAACAATCCTTTTTTGTTTTACATACTAATGTCTAAAAAGCAACATTGCTTTTCTTTTGCATACTAAACCAAAAAAGGGTTGGTTTGATGGTGATAAATATTTAAAAATTAACGGCGAACAAGCGAAGGAGTAGCAAAATGTAATATAATGAAAAACCTGCCAAGTGCTTGGCATTGTGATTTCAAAGGCAGGCAATAAGATAAATTAACACAACATCTTACAGATTAACAGACTGTTTTGCATTTTACAAATGGTTTATAAAAGTTTTCATACACACAGAAAAATTTCACATTAAAATCTAAGAAAACAAGGTTAATTTAACATATTTTTGCAGTGATTTTGCTTTGCATCTATTTCATGTTAATTCAACATGATCTACAGTAATCTGCAAAGAAAATTTTTACTTTTGAAATAACTTTATTTCATGTTCATCAAAATGAATAATAATGTTTAATTAGAGTTATTGCAAGTTTAAACAACATGAATTTAATACTGAAATAACATGTTGAATCAAAGTTATTTCAAATTAAAACAAAACATGAACTTAACGTAGTGTAATCATTTTATTTTATTAATTGATTGTGTGTATTAACGAACAGGCATTAAGAAAAAAATGTATGTTACATACAGTTAGCTTCGTCCGCTAAGATTTGAACTTGAAATTCAGAAATAATAAATACTAATTAAATTTTGAATATGAATTAAATTTGAATTTAACATGATTAAATGGTTATAAAGTTTTTGTAAGCAAATACAGACTGAGAAGTTACTTTTGTTTCTCTGCAGAAATACCCATAGTCTGAAGCAGAAATCAAACCTACGACGCTTTGACTACAACACCCATACGCTGCCAATTAATCAGCAGCAGGAAGCTTTTGCTGGAAGCAAGCTTTTAGTGAGTCTGAACTGACTGACCTTACCTTAGCTGGAAAGGAAAACTACATCACAACGTCAAAGTTGAAGTAACCAGGGTTAACAGATTGTCCTAATCTCATGGATTCTCTATACGTTGAAACCATTAATTTAATTATGAGTTTATTGATTGACAAACCGGTTTTTCCGATTTTATCTCTAATCTCTACCTTAGCAAAGACAGCAATGATATTACGCAATTCATCCCAATCATCATCGATATGATCGGCATGATAGCAGGGTTTGGCTTTTGGTGAATATTCAGCTGTTTGTATTTACTACTGCGTCGAACTTCTCCAATAAAATATTGAAGAGATGGCATGAAAGGTTGTCGCCTTGTCTTAAATCTCGTTGTATGGTTCGAACAGCTTGGAAAGCTATTTTCTAATCCTATTTAATGATTTTGTATGAGTTAAACTCATTTTGCACAATGTGATTAGCTTTGCAGGCGTGCCGAACTCAGGATAGTGCATAACTAAACAAATAAATTGCTGCATTTTTTCTTACAATAGCCCTTCTTTACCGGAGTGATTTTCTCGAACTACACAAATAATCTCTTTAAAAACAAAATCTGTTAAACAAAGATAAAACAAATAAAAATTGTCTTTCATTCCTCACAATTCTTTCTTTCTAACCTTTTTTTATACACCTTCATTCAAAACAGCGTGGGATTTCATTGTAGAAATGTTAAGAAAGCAAACTTTTGATATGCGGTAGGATTAAATTAATGCAAAGTTAAATAAACTTTTCTTTTTCTTATACAAACAAATACACATGTGTGTTTTTACGATTATAAGAGGGCGCTAAAATGTACTTTGATGTCATGTTGTGCACCTTGCGGCATTAGTGACAAAATAGCAATAGAAAAGAGGAAAATCATAGCATATAAAAATAAATACATAAGCCTTAAGCCATTTAGGAAAGCAAAAATTAGAAGAAGAAAAAAACACAAATAGTATTAACAAGAACCTTTAGCTCTCTAAGCCGTGTAATCAATCTCAACTTGTCTTTTCAGTTGACACAAACGACGTTGCAATGCAACTGATTGCAGCAGGTTTTTTCTTTTCTTTCTTTCAATTTTCTCATGATCAAAAATTGCACTAATGCTATCACTTACAAAACATGTAATCTTAAATACACTTTATTTGATAAAACAAAGAAAAATAAACTAAACAAAAAAAAACTGCGCAATATTTCTTCTCATGGTTTTCATGTTTATCAGTCATCCGTATGACAAGCTGAACAAAAATGCATGACAATATTTTCTTGGGTCAATATTTTTTTTTCTTTGCAAAATTTTTGTGTAATCTTTTGGCTTTTTCTTTACTAACATCTTTATTATTGCGCTTAATGTGTCCTTTTTCCTGCCATTATATTTATCTTAAATGCCTTAAGAGGATGAGAGTTACTTGCGCACGGTTTACTTTACTTTTTGAAGCAGCTCCCATTTTTTGGCTTGACAATGCTTGCAAACAAGCAACGCAATTCATGATGTAGAGTAGACAAGGGGAATTAGGCTGCGTAAATTTTTAGGAAGATAATAAATATGCACCTTGCAAAAAATACTCGTACATATAACAAGAGTTGTCTTTTAGATATTTCATAATTAAGATAAAATATAATTTTTTTATCGTTTGCTACAAATTTTAACTGCAAGTACGTATGTACATATATATATGAGTGATGAAAAATAAGTAGTACAATTTCGAATTAAGCAAAAAAAAAATAATAATAAGAAAAAAACATTTTAGTCATATCGTTTGCCTTAGAGTATAAACCTGCTAACTCACTTCAACCAAATTTTTTTAAATTTTCAAGAAAAGCACAACATTCTGTTTGATTTTTGTTTTCTACACACATGTAGACACATATTTAAATCCGTTCAAGTGGTCTAATTTAGACCAGCGGACGATCCTAGTATAAAGAAAACCTTCATGCCAGTTAGTCCAAGTGGCAAAACTGAACTGAACATGGTCTCAACCATCACAGTCAACGACGAGATCTTAGGTCGATGCTTACAAGCTTATATTGTCCAGAATTTTATATGTTTTCCACAAAACGTACGTAACACACAACTTATGATACATTAGACATTCTGTACGTGCGATTTGAGAGTCCAGTTATCGAACGTAGCACTAATTGAACACTCACATGGCAGCGAACATGCAGCATTCACAGTGACATTAATAAGCCTTACAAAGGAATCAAAAATTTTAATGATATCTATTTTAAACACTTTGTTAATTATTTAAATTAAAAATATATTTAATAAAGTGCGACTTTCAGTTGCACACGAAGACGGACACTACATATGTGATCCTACATGAACTTTACGCAATGTAAATCTTGCCTGATGTTTATATTAAACAAAAAGTTATTGTTGCGTTTTTTTTTAATTTTAGCACTTTTTTTTGCCGATTTTTTTCTTTTTTTTGAGACTTTTTTGTTGTAAGGTTTTTTTCTTTTCGGCAATATTTTCTTTTCTGAAAATTTTTTTATTTTTAGCGCTTTTAAAGAACTTTGACGAAATTTTCGGTTGTTTCTTAGTTAAAGCGATTTTTTAGTTTTGGTGTTTTTTCGTTTTGGAGACCTTTTTCGGTTTCTTGCGATTTTTCTGCTTTCGCCACTTTTTTCGGTTTTTAGCGATTTTTTCAGTTTTAACGATTTTTTATTTTTTTTGTAGTTTTTTATGCGATGCTTTTTCATTGTTTAAGTGATTTTACAGGTTTTTTTTGAGCATTTTGGTTGATTTAGAGATTTTTTTTGTTTTGGTGCTTTTTTTCTTTTAGCTATTTTTTTTTGGTTTTTGTCTATTTTTTAGTTTTAACAATTTTTTGGTTCGTCGATTTTTTACGGTTTATAAATTTGTTCCCCTTTTTTGTCATGGCGATTTTTTTATTTTTTTAGTTTTATAAATATTTTAGCTATGTTGCTTTTTTGTATTGGCGATTTTTTCTCGGTTTTTGATGATTTTTGATCGTTTTTAGGGTTCCGTACACCAAAGGTGAAAAAAGGAACCCTATTGTTTTCGCTACGCTGTCCGTCTGTCCGTCTGTTCATCACACCGTATTTCCTCAGGAACCGTAAGAGCTACGGACCTGAAATTTGGACAGAGTATGTAGAACCTTGGCCGATACAACAATAACTACATGAGAATTAAAAATTAAAGGGTGTTCAAAAACGAGCAACGAAAAATATTAAAATCCCATGTAATATACATACAATTGTATTAACATATGTCTATTGACATTTGAAATTTGTAAAATTAGTGTATTTTTGTTCAGACTACAACAATTAACACTAAAATTTAAAAAAAATTTTAATTAAAGGGTGGTCCATCAGTTAATGCAATTTTGACTATGTAATTTTGACAACTTGCTATATCTTGGAAACCGTAAGAGGTAAACTCTTGAAATTATCTAAAACGGTAAAACTAAGAAACCCGAAAATTATAAAATCGCCAAACCGAAAAAAATTGCCAAAACCTAAAAAAAATCGCCAAAAATTAAAAAAAAATCGCAAAATCGAAAAAAATAAACAAAACTAAAATAAAATTCTAGCACTAAAATAAAACGCCAAATTCGAAAAAATCGTTAAATGAAAATAAAAATCACCAATATGAAAAAAATGCCAAAAACCGAAAAAAATCGTCAAAACGCGAAAAACGCGCCAAAACCAAAATAATTCTTTATGTGAAAATAAAATCGCCAAAATTAAAAAAAAATTGCCATATTTAAAAAAAATCGCCAAAACGAAAAAAATCGCCAAAATTAAAAAAAAAAACAAAACCGAAAAAAATCCACAAAACGAAAAAAAGTGCCGAAACTAAAAAAATCGCCAAAACCAAAAAAAAAATCACCTATATGAAAAAAAAACGCCAAAATTAAAATAAATCACCAAAATAAAAAAATCGCCAAAATAAAAAAACTCCAAAATAATAAAAACCGCCAAAATTAAAAAAACTTCAAAAACCAAAAAAAAATTGTCAAAACGTGAAAAAAGTGCCAATAAATTCAAAAAAAGCCCCAAACTAAAAAAACGCTTAAAACCGAAGTAACCCAAAAACGAAAAAAATGCCAAAACTATAGTTTATATTGTTCGTATTGAATTACATATCTCGTGCCCGCACGGAACCCTTCGTGCGCGGGTCAAAGTCGCACTTCACTGAATTTATTTAGATTAAACAATGTTTAAGGTTTTGGCACTTTTTTCGTTTTGACGACTTTTTTGCAATTTTTTTTTTTAATTTTTTACTTCACACTTGACAATTGTTTTCGGGTTTTGAGGGTTTTTAGTAGTAGCGCTTGTTTTCACTTTGGAGATTTTTTCGGTTTTTGGCGATCTGTTTTGATTCGGCGATTTTTTCAGTTTTTTGCCGACCTTTTTACTTTTGGTGATTTTTTCATTGGAGCGATTTATTTTATTTTTGGTGATGTTTATCATTTAAGCGTTTTTTATTTTTATTCGGAATGTTTTTAATTTTGGGTTTTTTTTAACTTTTTTGAAAGTTTTAAGATATAACATTCAAAATCACATTAACTGATAAAACTCCTTTTAATTTTGAGTTTTTTAAATTTCAATGTTAATTGGTGTGGTCGACATAAAAATACACTAACTTTGAAAATTTAAAGTTTCTCTACATATATTACATTAGGATTTCAACATATTTCGTTGGTCGCTTTAGAACATCCTTTCATTTTTAACTGACACATAATTGTTGTTGTAGTGCCCAAAAATTTATATATTTTATGAAAATTTTAATTCCGTAGCTCTTAATGTTCTCGAGACAACAGCCTGTGACAGACAGACGGACATCGAGTTCATTTTCGCCGTTGGTGTACCGAACCCGAAAAAATAAAAAAACTTAATGAAAAACCCTATGGAAAAAACTAATTTAATAAATTGTATTCACTTATAAATTCACTGACTTTAACACTTATAGGAACTATTGCTATAAAAATCATGTAGTCTTTGTCAACCTGATTGATTCTTTAAGTATTTTAATCGCATGATCGATGCTTGAATATGTTTCTTTTTTTTAGAAAAAAAATCACATTAAATCTGCTTAAAATGTTTTTCTTTATCTTCCATTCCATTATCAAATCATTCTTTAAAAACAAAAACGTAATTGCTACCGTTTGCTATTGCTTTAATTTTTTTTTTTTCGAAATTTTCCAAATTTTCCACATGTGGATGCAAGTACATACACACGTTGACTTATTTGTAAGCAATGCACATACTTACATACACACATATTCATATGTGGTCTTTTAATAAAAATTCTTTGTGAATTTGTCTTTGAATTTTTGAATATGTCATCACTACTGTATTTCATGTGCATATTGCTTCTATTTTCATTTTCATTATGGCCAAGCATTCATAATTTCATTTCTTTTTTTTTTTTGTCTTGACATTTTATTTTTGGTTTTTATGCATTTCAAAAGGAAATATTTGTTTAAATGAAAGTCATTGATTGTTTAGTATTTATGTAATCTGTATTTAAACTACATATATGTATGTATGTATGCTTTCCTTCCTTTTTATGAATGACTTTCATTCACTTAATGATGAATGGTTTGTTCATTGGCATTAAAAATTTTAGCTTAACAAAAGTCAAAGGTTTTATAGTTTGTTCTATTTGGATTTAAAAAAAATCATACATGTACTGTGAGAATATTTGCTATTCACTAAGCAAATAATTTAATTCAATATGGTCAATTCAAGACAGCTGAGAGCATAGATAAAATTAAAAAATCATAGAATTCATTAAATTGCCTAAAAAAAATTAAAAATAAAAAATTAAGAAAACATGTAAAATTTTATTTCAAAATTCAATTGGGTTAAATAAAATTTTGTTTAAAGATTTAATTGAGTCAATCATGATTTTATTTTTTAACTTTAAGGGCCAAATTTATAGTCATTAGTTAATTATTAGTAAACTAAAATGATAACTATTGTTTAACTAATACTTCATATTCACAGTGCATTGTTTAACTAAAGTTCTTAATATGAGCAAATAATGGTAACCGTATCAAACAAGTAAGTTTCACTATCGACAGCTCTGCTATAGCATATGATTTTTGTTTACATTTGCTGTATTTTTTTCTTCAAAATGGATAAAACAGTGCGCGCTCATCTAACTTTACTGTGCAATATATTGATTTATTGCTGAAATTGGTTCGGAAAATCTAAAATATAATATAAAATAAAAGGAATGTATTACAGCTAAATACAAAGAAGATGCTTGAAAATTTATGTATGAAATGTGTATAAAATTTTCGCTATGCAACAATACTAACAAAGTTACAAAAAAACAGCCGTTGTCTAACTATTGGTTAACCAATGAGATTTGGCGTCTTATCTTATGGTAAACAAAGAGCTGTGAATAAAATATTATTGGTTAAACTATTGCTATTAGTTAACTAATGACTGTAAGTTTGATAAAAATATTAATTGAGTTAGTTAAACTTTTGTTTAAAAATTTTATTGATTAAGGCGACTTTTTGAGTTGAATTAGAGATTAAATTAATTTTCATTTGCAATTTTTGGGAAATCGATTATATGTGATTACTTGCTAGTTTAAGCCGCCAATCGTGATGGTTTAATCTTACTTTAGTAGTGACAACAAGCACTTGTGAAACATATAATTTTTTGTAAAAATTATATGATAAAATAATTTAAAAACAGATAAATAAATATATATATCTTATATTATATATAAGTTTCCTCCAACATGTGCAATATTTTACTTGTAAATAATAAAATATGGCAGTTTTTTCTTCTTCCCTTCTTCTATGACTTTTGCACACAAAATGTTGCCACTATTTTGTTCCTCAGTATGGTAATACTACACATAACAAAAAGTTTAAACTACCACTCAAAAACATCAAACTCAGTTATGTGAGATTATGTTAAATCTAGGATTAGCTAATTAGAGAAATAAACTAATCTTAATCTCGAACCCAAAAAGTCGCCCTTAGGCTCTATATACGCAATATGTAGTTAACTAATGAAGGTGGCTTAACCAATTAAATTTATAAGAAAAATCGTTAGTTAAACCAATGGCAATACTTAACTATAGACTGTGACCTTAGATCTAAGAAGTTTAATTAAAACAACTATATTCTTTTATTATTGATTTTTGGGTAAATTAAAGATCTGGATTGTAGTAACATTTCTTTCCGTATATCAATAGTTCTAATATCAACTGATCAAAAGAAACAGTTTTTTGATTAAACTCAATAGATTTATATATGTAAATACTCTGAAAATATTAATGCACAACTAAAACTAGAACATATTTTGTTTTAATTAATTCTTGAAAAACTAATAAAAAAGAAAATTAAGGTAAATTTTCACAACTTGCCTTTAGCTAAAGATAGGATTTTGTCTACCCGATGAATGGCTTCGCATTATAAAATCTTCATTTGTTATTTTTTATCCATTAAATATTATAACTACTGATAATAATAACCATAAAAACTTTAGTTGTAGTTATGCAAAAATATTTATCGGGCAAACAAATTCCTTTAATTAAAGGCAAGTTGTAAAAATGGCCCTAAATACAATATTTTTTCCTAATAAATAACACGATAGAATCATTCAATTACATAAATAAATTTGTGGCAATAAGGAAAAAGTGCTTAAGTCATATTTACGCGTTTTGCAGAGAGAACTTTTGAGCGTTCAAGTCGATTTTCAGAAATTTATTTATTTTGCAGTTAAATTGGGAAATTCCCAGTTATTTTTTATTTTTTTAACAAACAAACATCGTTCTACACACTATAAAAAATACAGTTAAGTTAAAATATACTAAAGTATAAACTAAGTTAAGCTATTATTCTAAATGAGATTAGAAGTATAAAAAAGACAAGCCGCAAGTCATTTTGCAATAACTTCTTGAAAAATGGGACAAATTAATTGAGATTTTTACCAGGGGTACTTAAAAATTTGTGGATTACGCAAATACCACCAATAACTGAAAATTAGCTTATCTTGACTTACGCACTTTTTCTTTTTACCACAGAAATTATGAGACACCAACTGTAATCGGAACAAAAACTGATGATATTTTTTTTCTGCGAAAGTTAAAAAAACCAACAAGGCATATAAGAGCAAACGAAAATCTATAGTTGATAATGACATTTGTCAAATAGTTAAGCTCAAGGTGAATCCATATCAGCTGGTATACATCAGCCCAGGGTTTTGTTTCCCGGCTAGTACTTTGAATATCTCTCACATGTGAAAAAATGTTTTTCACTACAAATACAGGCGAGTAGGTATATTTAATTTTATAAATATAAATATATCTAAGTAAATGATTGTATTTTACAAATAGTTCGTAAAGAGAGCGCACGTTAAAAGTCTTGAAATTATTACAAAATAAAATTAATATTGTATAAATAACTTGCAAAAACACACGTTTAAGAAGTCATTCAAACTCTTAAAAAGATTTCAAAAATTCACTTGAAAAACTTAGGTCTTGTTAAACAACATTTTATGTTCATAAATGTCGTATCTATACACTTCAAAAAATTTACAAATTCTAAAGACATGACTTGCTTTATATAAAAATTAATTACCTTAATTTTTTCCCAAAATTCCAAGTTTTTAAACCACGAAACACACTCCATCCAGCCTCCCTTCGCTTGCACTTTTCTCTTAAACTACAACTCATTTAATGTAACAGGGCATTACGCTCCACTTGAAAGTAATTTAAAGCGCCGCGCATTATTAAAACACGTCTAAACTCTTCACAAAGCAAGCAGTACAATCTATGGCATGCAACGCATTTTGATTTATCGGAAATCTGTCCATAATGACGTTTGAAAGAAAAAAGGGGCACGTGTCATTGTTTGGAGGATCTTAATTGTAACTCAAAAGTAAAATACATTCACATAAATAAATACATACATATTTTTGTGTGTATGTATGTCTTCAGTGAGCGAGGAGGGGGAAGCTGGGAATATTAACGCATGTTGTGTTGTGCTTGTGTGTGACAATTATTGGCAACAGATGTAAATTATTGAGGGCCACCAAAAATGTTTAAAACTAAAAGTCACGTTCGAGTGTTTAATTTGAAAGCAAAAAAAAAAAATTCAAAACAAACAAACATTAAAATTTCAAACATGAAAAAAAACATCCATGTTTTCGGATTTCGAAAAATGTTATCTACAAAACAAGGAACGACTATTTTAGGGAGCGCAGCAAATTTATTACTTTCAAGTTGAAAAGTGAAACAAGGTGCTAATCTTTTATTAACTAGAGGATAAAAAAGAATGTCATAAAAATATGAAAGAATACGAAAACAAATTAGGAGGAGGGAGAATATATAAAAAATATATATGTATTTATATGTTTGTAATCTTCGCCTTAAGCAGCTCGTAAGAGATTAAAGTAAGTAAATTAAGTAAATTATAAATATAATTTAAACGGTCTTTTATGAGAGCTTTATTTCTCAAAGATGTAAATGTTTATTAAAAACGAAAATAAAAAAATTAATGTAATAAAACTATTTAAAAAAAATAAACCGACTTCAAAAATAAGAACTAAAATTTTAAAAATAATTCAGATTCAATAAAAAAAAAACATTTTTATATGGGTGACCAGTAATAATATTCAAAGTATTACCTCCTGTCTTTACAAACCAGGCATTCGACTCGTTTAGAAAATGTGTATGAAAATAAATCAAAAAAATTAGAGTTTTTCATAGACATTTTCTTCTCAAGTTGATCGTCCGCGTTGCTGAATCAGGGAGTAAATCTTTAATAAGGTGAAAAACGAGTGAAGATTCAACCGAGTGAAGTTTAATAATGGTTAATATTTTCTAAGTTATTCTCTATTTTGGCAATAGTATAATTTTTTATGAAATATATCAGACGAAAAAAGCATTCTTTGCTTTGAAAAATATACAAATATATAAAAATGCACCAAGATTTCATTAAGGTAATTTCAAGAAATACACAAATTTCTTAAAAGCACTACTTTTTCGCTTCTTCTTAGTTTGGCATTAATGCTAAAAATTTGGCGTTTTGAGTCAAAAATCACTAAAAATAGTGCCAAAAGCACCAAGTTGGCATCGATTGTAGTGGCCTTCGAAAAAAGCTAAGAACTAAAATCGTGTGCTAAGTTTCCTTATAATTGATAAACTAGAAGAACATGAAATATAATATTAAAATTTAATGTGGTTCGCCCCGCCCAATTATTTCAATGCAAGATTGGTGTCATTTTAAGAGCTCGATATGATTGCAAAAATTCGTAAATATTTATTAGGTACAAGGTATAATATTAAAATTAAATGGGCGTAGTCCGCCCACTTTTTTAAATGCAATAATGTGTATTTTTAGGGCTCAGGGTATGTGCCAAGTTTCGTAAAAATTGGTGTAATAGAAGCACGTAAGATCTAATAATAATTTTTAATGGGCGTAGCTCCGCCCATTTTTTCAACTCCGGAATTGTATAACCCAAAGTGTTTTCCAGGTTCCACAGCATTGTAATAAGCAGAATATCATAAAATCAAATAAAAAAATGTGTGGGCATGTTCGCGCCCACTTTTTTAAATGCACGATTGTGTGTTATTCAGAGTTCAGGGTGCGTGTTGAGTTTTGTAAAAATTGGTTATCGATTAATCACTTAAACTAAAATGATTAATCTTAATGGGCGCGGTCCGCTCACTTTTTTAATGCAATATTGTATATTTTTCGGGTTTCAATGCTTTTGCCATTTATCGCTAAAATCGATTCAATAGAAGCACGCGAAACCTAATAATAAATTTTAATGGGAGTGGCTCCGCCCATTTTTTCAACTTTAAAATTGAGTTATTACAAGAAACCAAGGTGCTTGCTAAGTTTCACAGCAATCGGATTAACAAAAAGATCATAAAATCAAAGTGAAACTTAGTGGGAGTGTTTCCGGCCAAATGGAAGCTAAACCCTCTCAGACAAATAAATAATTTTTACAATCGGTCAAAATGTACCTGGTACTGAAGAAATGATACCAAAAGAAAAAAAATACAGATGAATTGATAACGTCCTCTTCTTTTTAAGTCGGTTAATAAAGGATCTTCAGAACATATCTCTATCCGAACTTTGACAGTTGATAGAGTGGCCATAGTGCTGCAACTACATTTGCCGCATTGGCTGTTTTATTTATTCAGTCGTTCAAAAAGTTGCGAAATCAATCGAGAGCCGCCCTCGTAGTAAACGCTTAAAGGCCCTTAAAGGCCCTTTCTTACTTTAGAAGGTTTTGCAAGACAAGCTTATGGCAATATGATTGCATTCCTTGATTTGAATTTTAAAAATATTCGTAATAAAAATCTAATTAAATAAGGCACAAAAAGATCTTTCACAGAATTACTACCGAAATATTTGTAGTTTTTAAAATTCTAAAATTCTTTTATATTACAAAAAAAAAATATCCCAATTTTATCTAAAACATCCACATCACTTACAAACAAATTTTAAAATTTTGTTAATTAAAAAACTGTTTATTAACAATACAATTATATTTTGTCAACAAAATTTTCCAGAAATCCTTGCAAAGAAATTGTTCAATTCTTTACAAAATTTCAAATCAAAAACCAATACCGCCTCCTTTAAAAATATTTTTTTTTCCATAAAATCTATACAAAGCATTTATTTGTGAAATAAAAACGCCTACGAAAAATATAAATTTATAAAATGAAAACCTTTTTTATTTGTGTGTAACAATATACTAAATATTAATATTATTTAATCAATAGTGTAAATTTTCTATTAAAACAGGATCAATTGGTACCGCCTACTCTTTTTTCTGCCTTAATATAAAGAATAAAATTTATTTAATTGTCATTTTTATGTATAGAAACTTTTCTTTTTTTTTATGAAAACCTGACATGATTTAAGTTAACAAAAAACATTTGTCTAAAATACATTTGTAAGGACTAAACCAGGCTACGAGTATTTTAACCAAATTCTAACAACTAACTAACTAACCATTTGTACAAATTTTTGCTTTCATTATCAATTTGTTTGCCAATCAAAAACAAAAAGTCTTGATGTCCTTTTGTAATTTCTGCTTTTCAAGCAACAGGGGTGTGATTCTTTAGAAATTTGAAATTTGCTGTGTAACAATCATTTGACATCTTAATCGATGTAATTGTAACAATTGACAAAAAAATCAATGACATTTGCTTTTATCATTTCTTTTCCTTTCAGTTTCAATTTTAACTGGAATTTCGTAGGATTTTTTTAAATGATTTTTTTTCCTCTGACCAAGTAAAACAATTAATTGTATGTTTTTTTTTGTTTCTGCTTGTCACTTTTTATTTTTGACTGTTTATTGTTAAGAGAACTCCTATCATTGTGTTGGCTTTGTTTACAAAATATTGTATAAAATTTATTTTATTTAATAGAAAACATCGACCAGGTTTTGGGCGTTTGTCTTTATATTTTTAAATGTAAACTATTTATTGAAACAAATTTATTAGACAGACAGGCGTCTTTGGGTTAAAAAAAAATTGAGAAGGCTCATATATTGTTCTTTAAACGTCTTCACTAAAGGAGAAGGTTACTCGTATCAATTCGTCTGTTTTTTTATGTTTGTTACTAAAGATATAGCAGCGTAACTTCAAGGCCGTTAAAAAAAATTTGTGTGAGGGTATAACTACCATTGGCACCAGTGTAAAAAAAAGTGGGCGGGAATACACCCAAAAAACATTTTTTATTTGATTTTACAATATGATACTTATTAGATTGCTAAGAAAATTAACTAAAATATTGGGCCCTCGAAACTATAAAATCTCGAAGTCAATAAAATGGGCTAAGCCATTCCCAATAAATTTTATTATTGCATTTCTCATGCTTCTATTTGACCGTTCTTTACAAAACTTGGCACACACTATGACTTCAAAAAATTACACAATCCTTCATTCAAAAAAGTGGGCGGGGCCACGCTTGTTAAATTTAAATATTGTATTTCACGCGCTTGTGCTTTAACAATTTAAAAAAAATCTTGCATTTTAAAAAGTGGGCGGAGCTACGGCCATTAAAATTTAATATTATATTTCACATTCTTCTACTTTATCGATTTTTAAGAAACTTGGCACACACTTAGACCTCTGAAAAATATTTAATCTTATGTTCAAAAAAGTGGGCGGTGTCATGCCCATGTAATGTTACTATTAAATTGTATGTTTTTTTAATGATCCCAGTTCCACGAAGCTTGTACTTATGTTTCTTTTCCAAAACTTGGCACACACCTTAAACTTTTAAAAAAAGACACAATCTTGCATTAAAAATTTTGGGCGGGGCTGCATCCATTAAAATTTAATATTATATTTCAAGATCTTCTACTTTACTCATTTTGACGAAATTTGGAACACACTTTAGAGCTCTAAAAAATACTTAATATTATGCTCAACAAAGTGGGCGGGTCACACCCATGAAAGGTTGGTATTAAATTACATTTATTTTTTCATATCCGATTGCCACGAAACTTAGCAAAGCAAAGTTTCGTCTAAATTTCCAACGTTTTTGTTTGAAAATACTTCTGAGTTCTTGTGTTTAAATTCTCTAAATAATTTTTTCAAAAATTGATGTTGTCTACTGATAATGACAAATAAAACTAAAAATATTTGTAAAATTTAAAATATTATTGCCATGTTCTTAAAACATAAATATTAAATTAAAGTATTATACCATAGTTTGAAAAATATATGAAAAAATATGTGTTGGAAATAATCACCCTTATTCTAGTTGTCGTCATCGACGTCACTTTAACACAACACCAAAAAATTGGTGTTTGTATATCCTTTGCCGAAAACAACTGACTCCTGTTGGCAGATTTATGCTATTTTCTCGACCTTATGGAACGGAAATAGGTTGGCAGTTGTGCAAAATTATTCTCGAGAGCGAGTAAACAAGCCCCATTTTTTTTTGGTATTGTACTAAAGTGACGTCGATTACGACAACTGGAATAAGGGTGAATGTTTGAAAGAAAATCATAAAGCAAATACACGAACCTTCTACCATAGACAATAAATAATTATTGTTTCAAAGAATCACAACTGCGTCTTTTTTCGTCCATAGAAAAGACGTTACAATCGTCGAACAGAATCAGGGCATTGAATGCTGAAATATATTTAAACTGAAGTCAATAATTATGATTTTTTATAAAAAGAAATATCCATACTTCGTCATTTGCCGACGATACAGCCTGCCTTAGTATGCACCAAAAACCCTGATGAGGTATCCCGCAAACTACAAGAACTATGGTTAAACTTATGGAGAATAAAGGTAAATGAACAGAAGTGTGCTCAGGTAAGATTTACCTTACGAAAAAATTCTTGTTCCCCCATTAGAATAAATAATCAAATTAATCCTCAACATTCGCATGTAAAATACCTTGGTATACACCTTGGCCGACGGCTTATATAGAAACAACACATTGATTCTAAGCTAACACAAATGAAACTAAAATTAAGTCAGTTACATTGGCTGATTGGTAAAAATTCAACCCTCAGTCTAGACTCCAAACTTTTAACATACAAGTCGCTTTTAAAGCCAATATCGTGTTACGGTATCCAGTTATGGGGCACTGCTTCTGCTTCCAATGTAGAGAGAATTCAACGATGACAAAATAAACTTTTAAGGTTAATAACATTTGCTCCATGGTAAATTAAGAATTCAAATATACATCGTGATTTAAATATGACACTAGTGACTGGAGGAATTGCAAAATACGCAGGCAAATATCTAACAAAACTCGAGTCACATCCTAATCAACTTGCTCGTAATATTTTAAACTTTACTGGGCACATCCGCTTAAAAAAGAGAGATACAAGGGCTCTAATACTAAACACTCCGAATGAAGCTGCTTGAAAATACTTTTTTTTTGCTTATCACTAGTTATGTATTATTTATAACTATCACTAAGTTATGTCTGACATTGGTCGGTCCTACTAATTGTATTTTAGATTTAAGATTTGAATACTTCTTGTTAGTTCATATATGAAGATACAATAAATAAAAAACATGCATTACACTATAAAAGAAAATAAACCACAATAATTTTATTATGTGAATCTTGCAGATAAAATCACAAAACTGAAACTTAAAAATTTAATGGTGTTTATTAAACTTTTAATTAACGCCCTAATTCAGTAAGAAGAATCAGGACGTTTTTGTTTGAAAGTACTTCAGAGTTCTTGTGTTTGAATTCAGTAAATTATTTTCTTCAAAAATAGTTGTTGTCTCTAATAATGAAAAATAAAAATATTACTAAAACATGGTAAATGTTTTTAAAACATAAAAATAAAATTAAATTATTATACAATAGTTTGAAAAAATATGTGTTGAATATAATGTTTGGAACAAATTCATAAAGCAAATACACGAACCTTCTAGCATAGACAACAACTAATAATTGTCTTAAAGAATCACAACTGCTCCTTTTTTTCGTCCATAGACAAGACGAAATAATCGTCGAACAGAATTAAGGCATAATAAAATTTTTAAACAAAAGTTTCACTGAGTCATTTAAAATTTTAATTTAACTTTTAATTAATAAAAGTTTTAAACAAAAGTTTAAGTAACTTAATTAAATTTTTCGTTAAACTTTTAATCAATGAAATTTTTAAACAAAAGTTTTATTGATTCTTTACTATTGCGAATGGCGTCATCGACGTCACATCGAGGCGACAGTAAAAATTGCCACTTATACACTCTTTATCGGCAATAATTGGATCTTATTGATAATCTCTCACTAATCTGTAAGGCTTTATAAGTTAATGAAGCATATTAATATTAGTCAATTTTTGTCGATAAAGAGCACACAAGAACTCAAACGTATTTTAAAACAAAAACGTCGTAAAAAATCTTCTTGCTGAATAAGAACTACATTAATGTGTAGTTTCACAAGCAGACGACTCGTCTAGAAAATTTTTATGAAAATTACTTAAAAAAATTAGAGCTTTCCATATAAATTTTACATAAGGTCAACCATCTGGATTGTATAAAAAGGTGTAAATGCTGAAATATATTAAAACTAAAGTTGGTTTAATTCAATGATCATGATTTTTTATAAAAAAATTTAGTGATAAAATTTCAATTTCTTCAAAAAGTTGTATGTACTAGTTCAGAATGATTGCAGGATATTATTTAGTGTTTAAATAAATTGTGAGAGTCATACTACAAATCAACTTTTATTTTCAAATTGAGCACTTTTCAAAATTCCCAGCATTTGCATTTGCATAATTAAATATTTTAAGTTATTCAAAGCCATTCGAAATTAAATAAAAATAATTTCCCATAAAATAGAAAAGCACCATGTTTTTTTTGCCTTGTCCTCAAATCAAACGATTTTTGTATCATATCTCGTACAAAAAAAACTACAGCCAAAACGTAAATACATAAAGCAACCATGTCTCACGCCAATCATCTGCCGATCCGTTATTGTTATCAAGATTAAACATTTAATGCCTAAATCTGTTGTTGTTATACGTGTTGTTTGAAAAAAGATACTTTCATTATAAAAGCAAACAAACACAACAACAATAAGAACAACAACACAAACGCATCATTGTCATTATCAGCAACAGCAACGGAAAGAAAAAAATATTATCAAGGCAGCCATTGCAATTTTAAAAAAGTTATGCAATACACAGAAGGAAGTTAAGTATTAAAAACATAAATGCAAGCCCCTTTTTCTCATAACAGCAGCAGTTTGTGTGTGTGTGTGTGTGTGTATTTGTATTCTGGTATTTGATAGTTTAAAACCAAATACAAAAAACCCCTCCAAAAATTACACAAATCACAAGAGTATACGCTGATATTTTGATATTTTGTAACTGCGTATCAAGGATAACTAACTACACATGCCAGTTTACAGCAACAACAATAAAATATAAATAAATAAATAATGGTGGTGGTAGTGGTACGTAAGAGCACTCGTATCCTTGGCCGCTAACGATAATGATAGTGGTGGTGTCATCCTTAACAATAAAAAAAACAAAAATATTATTGACACAACAACTAGCCATAATGATAACAATGTAACCGTCTTTTATAAGGATGTCGAAAGAGGCTTTCCAAAAAAAACAATATTGAAAAAATTATAAATAAAATGGCCAGAAAATATGTTTTAAACTTACATGCTGATGATATGAGTGTGTGTGTGTGTGTGTGTGTGAAAATGCTTAATTTTACAGAGATAAGAGGTCCTTTTGTTTTGTAAACAAAAGCAGGACAAACAATTAAAACTCAAAATTAATGCTTTTAAGCTGATAAATAATAAAAATTTGAAGAATATTATCAACCAAATACTCGAGATCTCAGTTTAAATATGCGGTCCATGCACAGGGAAAAATGGAACGATTACGAGTATCTTGTTTTCTGCAAAACCTCATTTTTCATCTTAAAAGACACAAAACTACGCAGAACTTAAAATATAACTAGCGGGAACAGAATAAATTTGAAAAGAAAGCGTGAAAAGTCCTTTCAATTTCCTGATATGAACATATGGGCCCTATTGTGAGCAACAGATATTATTGACCCCGCTTTTTTAAGAACATGAAAGGAAATCAGCAGTTATAAGGAATTTATAGCATTATGTGGAAATGTTAGACGACTTCCTTGTGGTGGAACTGCAAAACTGGCGAGCTACAATGAAAGAACACCATTCCAGTAGAATGGAACAACATCACACATATTCTAGACATCTGTGAACGAGTTCTTGAAATTTTCCCTGAATAGATGACATAAACTGCAGCCGTTTTAAAATATTTCCTGTGGAGTTATCTCAAATCTAAAATATACGCCAACTAAGTGACTTCTTTGGTGCTTTTAAAAGAAAATATCCGCTACTGGATTAAGTTTACGGCGCCGTGGGCACATTATTTGAACGACATTATTTTTAATAAATAAATTCCCAAATTCTGTACTGAAAAAAGCAATCAAATCACAAGTCGTAGGTCGTAGCATTCTTTTTAAATAAAATTTAATACAAAAGCACTTTTAAGATAAATTTTTAAGTGAATTCAAGCAAATAGAATATACATAGCTATTAAACAGTATGACCGTAATTACTAAAAAAATTTATAATAAGGTTTCCAAATTATTTTATTCAGAATTTTTCTCGCTTGGTTCTCATTATTCCTGAAAAAACCCCGGGAGGATTCTTATCGTTAACTACTTTACAAGCAAGTTACAGTACTATACTCAGCTGCACCGAATTTTCAATACCCTGAGCCACAGTCTGTCTAAATATCTTTAATTTTAATTATTTGATTTCTTCTGAGACATTTTCTTCAGGGTTTTAACAATAGCGTCCACTTATAAAACATTTAAGTATTGTCAATTCAGTTTTTACAGCTTCTATTTGATCATTGAATTCATTGATACTTATACAGAGTATTCCAAATTCTTATGTCATAGTGATTAGAAGATAGTCTTTAAGTCTGTTTCAGACTCAAATACAAGTAATAATTAATACTTTTGATGAAAATGTATCCCTGATTTTATTTCTCTTTCAGAAATCTCAACAAAAAACTACTCAACATGTCATAGTTTCATGTTCCATAAAAGTATTAATACTTGTATTATAGTCTGAAACGGCCTTTACAAAATGCACATTGCATGAAGTTTTCGCATAGAGCAAGAATTTTGAATTTTATGAAATTTCCGTACAAATTCCGTATTTTTAAATTTATTTGCTGTTGGTTCAGCGTTGTCTATATGCATTTCATTGTTGCTGTAACTAATCATCAGGAGACTTCAACTACACATTTTGAACAGTCACAACCTCTTATCTTATGCACAGACTTTCAAAAACTATTTGAGAATTCACAAATATAATATTTTTGAAAATCACAAAAAATTTAATGGATATTTTACTGCTTGTTTATCGGTGTCGAAGAAATTATTTCTTTCTTACAGTTACAATTGAAACAAAAACAAAATTTTAGATTTTTTTTTATTTAAATGGAATTGCAAATATAGGCTAAGTGTTGTATGGTATTACACACATATGTACGTAGTGTCAGTACGGAACCCTTCGTGTGTAAGTCAAAGTCGCACTTTACTGAATTCTTTTGGTTCTATTTCATTGGGAGTTATTTAATTTTGGGATATTTGCTTTGAATATTATTTCATTCAGCTACATAAGATTATGTTAAGGTGTTCAAAGCATAGATCATGGACTTTAAACCAAATAATTTTTTACGAAACAACAAAAAAAACCAATTCTTATAAAAAAATATTTGATAATAGATTCCTTGATGATTGAGCATTAGCAACTCTTTAAATATCAAAGGCAATAGCTTCACCAGCATCATTTAGGTTAGACATATTTCTAATAAAAAAAATTAACTTTCTATAAAAAGAGTAAGATAATAATTTAAGGAAAAATAGTACTTTGAAAAATTTTAAAAAGCCTACTTATAAAAAACCTTGCGGAATTTAATTAAGCACACTCGTGTCCAACGTCTGTTGAATCGCCAGTTCAATTTTCACGTAAGCCTATAAGTTTTTAATATAAAGAATAAAACAAAATTCAATATGGTATTGCGAAACCTGCTTATCGTTACCTCAATATAGAAAAGCCTTTACTCATTATTTTTATGAAATCGAGACTTTTGCATTTTTCATTATATTCTATCGAAATAAGCAAAAAGCTCGATTTCAAAAAAAATTATGGGTTAGACCCTTTCTATATTAAGGTAACGATATGTACATATATATTAACAACAATTCTAAAAAGAAGCATCATACAATTAACGACTCAAATATTTTGATAAAAAACTATAAATCAATAACAAAAAAGAATTATATTAACAACATTACATGCAACCGAACAACAAATGGGCACAAACCCTTGTGAATATCAGACATAAGGAAACAAACAAATAAAAACTGTCATTTATTTTATTTTTTTTTTTACTTTGTAATAGAAACTCATTTCATTCACTGCGCATTAAAGGCAAGAAACATTAAACTTTATACAAAAGGACGCTTAGAAATTTATTAAAAAGGATATTTGAAACAATAAGCTGGAATTGAGTTCTTATAGCTGACTCCTGTACGTCTGGCGCAAAAACCAACCATTACACAGGCTTCTTAACAATAAGAAAAGACAAAACGAAGGACTGATCTTGCTGGCAGGAATTTATGTCAAAGACACAAACAAAGATGTCAACATTTATTTATCATTGCTTAAACAATTTTATAGATCAGTTTTTTTATATCTTTGTTACAGCTCTCTCGCTTGCTTTGCCAGGATTTAGTTTTTTTTAAGGGTTGAAATATTTCAAATCTATAAATATATTTAGTTACATATAAAATGTTTGAATGAATGAAATAAATGTGTTAATAGGAAATTTAATTTTCTCTGCTAGACATTAAGTCTACCTTATATGTACATGGCCATAAGGTATTTATCGCTATTGTTGCACATTGTAAGGTGTTTCGTTTCCTTGGAAATTTCGTTCAATATTGAGCAAATATTTGTAAACGCGCCTTTTGTGGCAAAACGCAAGACTTTCATTTCATTCTTTGCTTTTTCTAATAAATTTTATTTAAAGAGATCCTGGATTTTTTTAAATCATTTATATAAAATTGGTCTTAAAAAAGTAGCTCAGCTCAGCATGATGAATTTTAGTGAGATTTGATTCGAGACAAGATACGGAGTTCATTGAAAGATCGTAAATGTCAGTATTTATAGTTCTTTTAGAAAAAAGAAGCAATTTAATTATAAAAAAAAATTCTTGATTACTAATTAAAAGAAAGTCCTTAACAAAGAATGACAATAAGTATTAAAAAAAATATACATAATCTTAATTTTAGTAACTGCGTATAATCATAATTGAAGCGCAAGCAATTCCTATGCTTACATATTTTCTTTTAAGCAACTGTGACTATAGCCGATTCTAACATACAAGAGCATCACTACTTCCGTTATGCAAAAAAAAAAAACTGAAAAATAACTACAATTACAAATAAAATAAAAAGGCTCATGCGTAACAAACATAGGTACTCTCTATCACCATTATTGTCGGAGTATGCTTTTATTCAGACTATGGATATTTATTCGGGCATGTACGCATAATACTCGGGATATTTATTCATCATTCGCTGTTATACATACATTTTGTGTATATCAAATGGAATGGAAATGTGTTTGGCTGTTTAAAAACATGTTTTATGTTTGTGCGTAAATACAACAGCCGCGTATACACATAGGCGTAGCCGATTACCACTCAGAATGTTAATATACTCATGGGTATGATTAAATCTTACACAGTCTTATAAGTATTTTTGTAAAATGCACTTTTTTTAATATGAATTCTTTGCAAAATACGAGTATACTATTTAAAAAAAGAACTTTTTAATCCCGACTGTTATAAATTTGTATTGTGTGTCTGTGTTTCTGTGGATCTGTGTGTCTGTCCGAGTCCACATACAGGCCCAACGGCTGAACCGATTTTGATTTAGAGTGTTTTGTTTGAAAAGTGACTTCATTGGGATGGTTCCGAGCTATGTATGTTTGAAGAAAATCGGTCTAACCGTTTAGAAGATATCACATCTTCTCTAGATATATTCCGGAGTTTTTAAAATTTTTAATTTTTGTTATTGTAAAAGCTATTGCAGTCTACTTTTTGAAAAAGTTCTTTTTATAGAAGTAAAAAGTACTTTTTGTGTAAAATGGTTTTTGTGTAAGGTACTTTTAATACAATATGCTTTTGTAAAAAGGTATTTTTTCAGCTACTTTTGTAAAAGGTACTTATTCTTAAAGATAATTTTTTCTACCAGGTACATTTTTTTAAATGTTTATTTTGTAAGAGATATTTTTTGTAAAAGTTCCGTTTTGTAAAATATACTTTTTTTAAAAGGTACTTTTTGTAAAAAGTACTTTCACTAAAAGGTACTTTTCTAAAAAGTACTTTTTATATTTGGTATTTTTTCTAAAAGTTCCTTTTTTTAAATGGTCCTTTTTGTAAAAGGTACTTTTACTAAAAGGTTCTTTTTAAAAAAGTACTTTTCATAAAAAGTACTTTTTGTAAAAGTTACTTTCTTTTATATGGTACTTTATGTAACAGGCACTTTTTGTAAAAGGTACTTTTTGTAAAATGTATTAATTTTTTGTAAAAGGTACATTTTGAAAACGTGGTTTCTCTAAAAGATATTTGCTCTAAAATATATTTTCTATAAAAGATACTTTAATCAAAGTTACTTTTTGCGAATTGTACTTTTTGTAGAAGGAATGCTCTTTTGTCAAAAATAATCTTTTGTAAATGGTAATTTAGTTAAATGGTACTTTATTTAAATGGTACTTTATTTACATGGTACTTTATGTAAAAGGTACATTTTGAAAAAGGTATTTGCCCTAAAAGGTACTTTTTGTAAAAGTTACTTTTTGTAATAGGTACTTTGTGTAAAATGGACTTCTCGTTAAAGGTCTTTTTTGAAATATGTATTTATTGTGAAATGATTTTTTTTGTAAAAAGTACTTTTGTGAAAAGTACCTTTCGTTTAAAATATAATTCATTAAAAGTAAGGGGGGTTTTTTAAGCTTTATATGACTTTAAATTGTAAAAACCTTCAACAAAAAAACATTTTCCTGAAGAAGCCAGACAAAATATAAAGAAACAAAATTTCAAGATTAAAATAAAGACATTTAAAGCTAAATAAAATTAGAAAATATTTAAAAAAAAAAATTTAATCCAAAAAATTTTTTTTATTTAAAAAATAAACCAAGAAATGTCAATTAAATTTTTAAATGATTTCGGGCAAATGGACAGTTATTGAATTGCACGTCTTTGAAGGTCAAGTGGCAGGTTCAATTCTTGAAATCAACTTATCGACAAATTTTTATTTCAGTAAGATGATGGTTATGGATGCTTTATGGTCAGCAGAAAGCATTGATCATGCTGCTGTAACGATTATTTTTGCAGAAATGAGGTCCATTAAGCTACCAGTGCTTAAACCGCAAACGGAAAACTCTGCAGGGTGTGTTGTGGATTGATTTCATTCCGTATACGGAAGATTTTATTTATTAACAAACACGTTAAGCCTAAGAAATATTCACATCGCTGAACACAATGTCTCTAAGTTAAGCGAATTGATGACCGATTTTCAAAGTCAGTTCGGATAATTTGATAACTTTGTTCTAGGGCCAATTCGTTCATGATACTTCATCGGAAAATACTGTTGATAAATGTCAAAAAGTAAGCGCAGTGTGACAGTTCGTTTGATAGTTAAATAGTTCGTAAATTCTACTGGCGTTAAAAATCACCCTCTTTAAAGATTTTGAGACGCATTAACCAATGAAAGTAATTTAATGGATAATAAGTCCTTTTGTCTTTTATAAATTACAAATAGGTTTTACTAGCACTAGTAATTCTTAGCAAATCATTCTAATCGCATTTAATTTCGATGGAAAATAATATTTGTAATTTTCGAAAGTTTTCATCAAAATCATTTGAAAAAATATACAATTTTTCATCCCAGCTAGTTTATATTAAAACATTTAAATATGTTAATAGTCTTACAGCATTTGATTACACAATCCTTCTTACTTTTCTTTAATTTTTTTTTGTCTTAAAAATGTTAAACAAAAATGTATTCTATTCCAAATATAAATTTACAATTACACTCACATACACACACTCGTTGATGTATTATTTCAACAAAGTCAACTCCCATATGAATTCAAATCCAAAGCTACTCTTAATATCCTTTTAAAATCCTTATTATAGCTAAATTTCTCAAGATTTATGTATAGTTAACTTTATGTGAGTAGAGTATTTTACAGGGATATGAAAAGGCACAACATTTCAGTTTGATTTCCTATATTAAAATCTTAGAAAACAATAAGTATTTCGATATAGAAGAAATAAATTTCAGTAGCTATCAAAAGCTGCCACCACATTTTGCAACTCCCACAGCTACAGCACTACGCCTGGCTGCTGGCAGAATAACATAAAAATTTTTATATGGGCCACAATGACATTTTACAGCTGGAGGTTGTTTGCTGGCTGCTTTTTCTTCCCTATCTCAGGCAAAAGTGTTTTGCAAGATGTTGGTGTGTGTGTAACTCAGTATAAAAGGAAACGGGCGTTCTTCCTGCTTATTTAAATAAATGTTGAAATGTTATCTGTCTTTTGGTATTCATGTTTTATTTTCTCCGTAAATGTATTCTGTTTGTGAATCTTTGAAATTGCCACCAAAGCAATTGTGGAAAAGAAAAATCCATTTCAGGTTATCCGCGAATTTCAATCAGTCCCGTGGCTCAGCGAATGACTATGAAATGAAAACGATAAAAAATAAATTGCAAAAAAATATGGAGATTTTTATACACAGAGAAACAAGATACGATACAGTACGATACTAGCGAGTATAAATGCGTATTTGTTTTATAAATAATATAAGATAAAGATGAAGTGAATGAAATCACATTTGCTAAAGCAAAAATTTAAGTAGGGTAATAAAAAAGCAGCAAATGGTTATTACGCAAGTGGGTTGTTTGCAAAATTTAAGGCAAGTATAAGTAGCGAAATAGAAGTAGTAGGAGCTGCAATTTAATTATTGTTTTTTTTTAAATCTAAGAATTTTGGATAGCAAAAATTACAAAATTTTATTTCTTGGTAGTGGTTCTTAAGATTAAAGCAGAGGAGGCTGCTTCTCGTTTTTACTATTCCTAGAATGAGCAGAATTTGATTATTCCATCAACTGACAGATGTTCACCAGGTTCCTCGACTGCTTACAAATAAAAAATTAAACCAATGTTAAATCAACATGAAATCATTTAAGTATCACTCACTTATTTTTACTGCCACCCTCGTACCAAGCAAATTTACCTTAAACAAGCCTCAAATACCATAATCAAACAAAAATTTTAAGTCATGCAAAAAAAAAATATCGAAGGACTAAAAAAATGAGATGCAAAATCACATGACAAACAGAATATTAAATAAAGGTTTTTTTCATGTGTCTACAATTATTTATCCCGGGGTTACACTACTTTAAAAATTTTCAAGTTCTGTGCAAAAAAAAAACTGCAAATATTTCTACTACAAGTACTTTCATTTAAATTTACAAAGCAAATGTTTTAACAAGTCCTTGATATTTTTTTCTTTTTTTTTGATAAGTCGCATAATCAAGACTGTGAGTACCAAAAGTGTACAAAAGAGTTAGGAGTATCTAGAAAATTTTAGGCTAATGATACCATGTTATCTTTAACTTAATATTGTAGTTTTTAACGCAAGAATTATAGTCGATTTCTTTGCTGCAAGAAGTCTATATTTTTTATTATACCATTTACAAGTTTTGTCATTCCATGTGTTATTTCAATAATATTCATATGCGACTAATAAAGTATAAATATATTCTGGGTCCTTATAAATACAGAAGACGAATAACCCATGTCCTTCGGTCTGCCCGTCCCTCTGATGAACGTAAAATTAGTCTTCCGAAGCTCCCAGAAAAGCTAGAGACTTCGGTCTTGGACTGGTGTGTCAGCAAATATTCCAACATAGGTTAATATTGAAAATCAGCGAAAGCGATTAGATGGTTTCAGAGCTGCAAAACTTAAACTTTATTTTGCCTTATAAAAGTAACTAGCTAAGACAAGTTTCTTCATTTCTTTTTAAATAAACCAATTTTAGGATTCATCACGAATGAAATTAAAAGTATAAAAATAAAATAAAAAAAGACGTTTCCAGGGTTGGAAAACTTTAACTTTTTTGTTATATAAAAATAAACTGTTAAAGCTAATTTTTAATTTTCCTCTATAAATTGGAAAGCTCCTACATTCTTAAAAGAAAAATTGAAATGGATGATTACACGGTTGGGAAACTTACACTTTTTCTAATATATATTTAAAAAAAAGAAAGTACAATTAATTTTTTCTTTTTTTTATAAACTAGGTAACATAAAATAGTTATAGAAAGAAAAGTTTGTTATATAAAATTAGTAAAATAAACACCACAGCTGCAGAGCTGGAAAGTTTTATTTTTTTTTATATTAATGTAACTGGGTAAAACTAGTATTTTCTTTATTTCTTTTTGCCTTTGTTTACTTAACAGATTTTATAAATTTTTTCAAGAACAATATAAGTGTTAGGCAGTAGGAAAATCTAAAAGGATTATACCAGGGTTGGGAAAAGTACACTTTTTGTGATATATAAAACTAATTAAATAAAACTACATATTTCTTTGATAATTCAATATTTTCTATATTTTAGAAAGAAATAAATTAATATTTAAACCAGAAAAATCAAAACTATGCTTCCAGGGTTGGAAATTGATAAAAAAAATCTGGGTAAAAATATAACCATAAGTATTATTTTTTTCAGTTAAACATAGATATCTCAGGTTTTAGGAAGATATTTTCTCAAGATTTATTTTATATTTGCTGAATTTTTATATGGATATCTAATTTAAGTATAAACGAAGATTAGTGACATGTTGTCTATTATCCTCTCAGTACAGTTATGTTTCAAGTCGATGGTCTTTCTTTGACAGCTTGTAACGAGTTCTTGAGTTTTTATTAATGTTTAGTAAATTGATATAAAATAAAATAAAAATCCCTAAGGAACAGTCATAGCTATAAAATAAATTGAGACTATGTTCCATTTCATTTCCTTGAAAATTAGAAAAAAATCTCTAGGAATAAACCATTTACATAATCGGGATGTTACAATTTAAAACACTTAAGAATTTTTGTATGGAGGTACAATGCTAAGACTATTTTAGGGTTATTTAATAGTGGGACGGTTTTTAAATATCTTGAGAGCGAGTAAGCAAACCCCAACTTTTTGGTATGTATTGACATGCGATCGACGTTGACAACTAAAATAAGGCTGAATGTAAAATATTTCTTAAATACAAAGTGTAGAACAAAGTATTCAACTGTTACAGTCGACTTCGCTTTACTGGAAATAATCAAAAACCAATTTTTTCAGTTATCCGAGTTTTTCTTTAAAATAAAGTTTGGATTACTGAAATTTGTTACAGTTAAGCGTACTGCTTAATATAAAATATAGTAGAAAAATACAATAAAGTACGTAAGAGCGAAAAGGAAAAATACATTTTGCCATTTAATTTTTAAACGGACAAAACATGCAAAAAAATTTTCAGCCTTAAGTTATGCAAACGATTTCTAATAAATAAAATTTTCATTGTTTATTTTTTCACTAAAGCGAATTAAGTTTCATAAAAAACGTAGTTGTGGGCTCCCTTTGGATTTTTTGTGATATAATATTTTCAGTAAAGCGATGTTTCGCTAAAGCGAAGTGAATAAGACTAGCTGCCTTTAAAATCAGTGCGCGGATTTGTATAGCTTTCAGTAATCTTCAGTAAAGCCTGTTGCGCTAAAGCGGATTCGAATAATATCGAAAATAAAATACTTGAATAAAATTTTCATGACGAAAAATACAGAGAGGTCAGTTACTAAAAATTGCACTATAAAAACATAAAACAAATATGTATGTATGTATGTATTTATGTATGGATCTGTATACTACATGTACGTACATACGTTGGTGAAGGGTATATAAGATTCGGCACTGCCGAACAAAGCATCTTACTTGTTTTTTTTAAAGCAAGCATTTATTACATTAATTAAACTTGAAATTAATTAATTTATTATTTTAATCAACATGCAAATTTATTTTCTTCTCTTTGTGAGAGCACAAATGACGCACTTATTTTTGACAAAAGACAACTCCACGGCTATTTATTGCGTTTGTTAAAAGTTAACTATTATCATTAAATACATTTAATTTTTTTATTTTATTTTTTATTTGTTAAATATTAAACATTAATATTAAATAAAATTATATTAGCCACAAATCGATATCTCAATTGAAAATCAAAAATCTATTTCAATCTCAGGCTATCGCTACAAAATACATGAGACTTAAAAAAGAAACAGCTGCCAATTATTTTTGTTATCTTTGAAAGTAAAACGTAAACGAAAGGGTTAAATAAAGTCTTACACAGTATGGAAAATTTCCATTTGTAATGGTTGCTCAATAGAGCAGCAAGTAGATATGCTATTGCTTAATATTTCTCAGGACATTTTTTTGTATAAGGATGTGCGCCTTTAGGCTTTTTTTGATATGAAGCATATAAAATTAGCAATTTAACTAAATAAAGCGTATCCAAAACCATTACAATAGATTTTTTCCTTTTTTGCAAATAAAAATAACTATTTTAGATTTTACAAAACAAAAAGGCATGAGGCAAATATAAATTCTTTTTTTGCAATAAATTTGTAATGCCTGCTTTAAAGAGATAATGGTTAAATAAATAGAAATTTATAGGCAGCAATAGCAATTGCACTAACAAATAAATACTTATTCATGGGAAATTGAATGGTTAGAGAAAAGGATTTAGTTGATCTTGCAAATAAATGGCTAAATTTTTTATTTAATATTGGTTTTCGCTTTAAATTATTGTAGGGAAGAATAATTTGAGCATAAGTTCTTTAATAGATCAGATGAAAATTATGGGCAGCATGTGAGTTTTAAGGAGTATATATTTCTAGGCAAACCTTTACTCCAGGATATGCAGTAATATAAAAAATTTGCAAAGTAAAAAAAATAACTTAGGGTCGTTTAAATAAAACGCCTTTTTGACCACTGAAGTATCCGATTGCGCCCAATAATTTTACAGAGATTTGGGGGAAAGGTAAGCACACAACGCTCCAACTAGGACACAGTGCATGGCTGTTGTTAAAAATATGTTGTGAAAATGGTCCAGTATATTTAAGTCTTTAGTGAAGTTTTTAAAAAATGTTCATGCTATTTAAAGAACGAAAAGATAGTCCTGCGAGCTGTTCTTATTACAAGGTAAGCTTGTTGCGAAGCTAGGATGCATATGGTGAATGCTTTTAGAGCTAAAAGCTTAGAACATAGAAATATTCACAGGAATTTCGACTTTTTGTCACGTGCGACACAAAGCAAATATGTTTATTTTTTAACTTCTTTATATATTTATTTATCTAGGCCATAAGCAGCTCTACATTATGTAAAATTTTAAGAAAAGTCAAGTTACATTGATGTAAGATAAAAGCATAATTGTTTGCTGTCGCCCGTGACAAAAAAGTGAACTTTTGTCTGGAAATGATCGTATAGAAAATGTTGTTCGCAATGTCCTTTCCCGAGAAAACAAATGCATCAAAATCCTCATCATCATTGACTCCTTCAGTTCCTATAAGGAACATTTGCTCTCTTGAAGAAGATGATAAAATTTTGCCTCCTCTCGCCAAACCACTGCAAGTTCCAGAGAAACGAGAAGAGTCTTCACGTTCCCAGTTCTAAATTGCGACCGATGTTTTAAGCTGAAGGTCGCGATTAAAAACATTGACTGGGCTTTATTTTATTTTCTTGAAGTTTATGCAATAATTTGGTGTAGGTACTCGTCCAATAACTCTGATCGGCCTAAAGCATTCTATCCGGAGCTTGTGCAGCATACAACACACGCTCAGGCAGGCAGTATACAGTGAATTGAAGCACTGCACTTCTAGGGTTATTACGGCCCAGGAAGGATATTTCGCATGCAGATGTGCCTGGTATTTCAATAGGAGATTCTATAAGATATATGCTACGCCTCCCTTCCCCTGCACCTATCCCGCACAAAGTTTTGCATCAACCTAATCAACCCAATAACTCAACTATATTCAACTATAAAAAATTCAAAACAAATACTTTGTATATTTATAAACATAAGCTCTACAATATTATTTTTATTTTAAAACAAACTAATTTAAATGTGGAGTATCTTCTTCCGTATATCTTTCGTTTTTTTTTCGTTCTTTTAAGGAAAGAATAAAATAAACACAAAGCAAATCCACTAATTCAAGATTTATGGCCCAGTTTAAAAAGATATTGAAATCAATTTGTTTTCACACAAACACACGCACACATTTGAAGTCATTCAATCAAATAATATACTCCGTGTATGTTGGAAAGATAAAAATAAATAACTCTTTCATATCCCCTTTAACGACAACGTCTGGAAGTATATATATATATGTGTATTGTAATTTAGTATAGAGTTTTAAATTTTGTGCTATTAAGTAGCAGAAAAGTCTTTGATTGCCATCAATTTTGTTAAATGGCATAAAAGTGTAGATGAGTGTGTATGGAATTCGTGTGGGCTATAAATCTTCTGTTTCACTAAAGTACATAATTTTTAAGGTATTTATATTATAGACATATTTGTTAAATATTTGCTATTGCATACGAATATATAAATATTTAAACTTAAAAATTTTTCGCTCAAAGTTCTTGGTGGGATGTGCACGCTCAGCTCTCTTGTTCTTGACATTTTACAAAAAAATTGTAGTGTTTAGTTTTCCCAAAAAATAAGGGCAATATTTTTGCCACCTCTAAAAAAAGATGAAAATAAATTTTTTATATATTTTATTGATTAACAAGTGGAAATTTGTAAATTTACTCTCCTAAATCCTCTTACAAAATAGAAAAAACAAACTTGCACTTCTGCAAAAAGTATCTGCCAAAAAACTATTTTTTACAGCGAGCAGTTTATAAAAAGTACCCCTCACAAAATATACCTTGTAAAAAAGTACCTTAACAAAAAAGTCTTATAAGGATCAGTATTATTTTAAAACAGTATCTTTTACAAAAAGAACTTTTAACAAAAAGTACATTTAACATGAAGTACCTTTTACAAAAAGTACATATTACAAAAAGAATTTTTTTAAAAAATTTACCTTTGAAAAAAAGTACATTTTATAGAAAGTACCTTCTACAAAAATTACTTTTAACAAAAATTACATTAAATAAGAAGTACCTTTACAAAAGTACGTTTTACAAAAAATACGTTTTACAAAAAGGACTTTTCACAAAAAATATATATTACAAAAAGTACATTTTATAAAAAGCACCTTTAACAAAAAGTATAAGAATGAGAACTACCTGTTACAAAATGTACCTTTTACAACAAGTATCCTTTGCAAAAAGTATCCCTTACAAAAAGTATTTTTCACAAAAAGTATGTTTTACAAAAAGTACTATTAATAAGAATTACCTTTTACAAAACGTGCCTTTTTGAAAAAAGTATCTTTTACACAAAGTACCTTTTACACCAAGTATCCTGTGCAAAAAGTATCCCTTACAAAAAGTACTTTTCACAAAAAGTATGTTTTATAAAAAGTACTATTAATAAGAATTACCTTTTACAAAACGTACCTTTTTGAAAAAAGTATCTTTTACACAAAGTACCTTTTACAAAAAGGATATATTACAAAAAGTATATTGTACAAAAAGTACCTTTTACAAAAAATATGTTTTACAAAAAGTACATTTTATAAAAAGCACCTTCTGCAAAACGTACCTATACCAAAAAGTACTATTAACAAGAAGTGCATTTTACAAAACGTAGCTTTAACAAAAAGTATACTATACAAAAATTACCGTAACTATTACAAAAATTATATTTTACAAAAAGAACCATTTATAAAAAGTTCCTTTTGCAAAAATACCCTTATAAAAGTTATTTTGCATTTGTTATTACAAAGTGTGTTTCACAATATTTGCCTTTTACAAAAGTACATTTTATAAAAAGTACGTTTTACAAAATATTCTTTTTAGGTAAGAACCTGTTGCGAATAATAAGCAGATTTTACAAAAAGTACATTTAACAATAAGTACTTTTTACAAAAGTTTTACTTAAAGTAACTTTTGCAAAATATACTCTTTATACAAGGCACCTTTCATAAAAATTATGTACAAAGTACCTTATACAAAAAAATATACTCTAACAAAAAGTACGTTTTATAAAAAGTACTTTTGAAAAATACTTACATTATTCAAAAAGTAACTATTGCAAAATAAACATATAATAATAAAATTTTTCAAGAAGTACTTTTACAAAAAGTGCCTTTTGAAAAAAGTACTTTTTACAAAAAGTGCCATTTTTTACAATGAAGGATTGAATCTATTTTAGAGCTCAAGGTATGTGATAAGTTCCGTAAAAAAAATTTTTACAATCAGTCTAAAATGTACTGAATTATGAAGCAATAGTCAAAAAAAGTCGGTTAAAAATAGTTCACTCGACAAGAAATGATTTGGGAAAAAAGTAATTGTTAAAAAAGAGTTATAATAATATTTATTTTACAAAAAGTACCTCTTACAAAAAGTATTCTTTTACAAAAAGTACTTAACACAAAAAGTACATAGCACAAAAATACTCGTAGTAAATTTTATAATAAATAATTTAAGGAAAAAAGTGATTGTTAAAAGAAAAGAGTTAAAATAATATTTATTTTACAAAAAGTATTTTTTTAGAAAAACGAGTTTTTAAAAAAAAGTATATTTTCCAAAAAAAAAAAAGAATTGTTTAAATACCTTTTTAAGCAAGTACCTTTTGTAATAAAGACTTTTAATTAAAAATACGCTTATTATGATGAAAGAAGCACATTTGCACTAAAATATATATCAAATGTGTTATAAGAAACACCCTTTAGGTGAGGTCAACCAAAAAAAAATTTATGGCAAAACTGAGTTAATGTGAGTTGTTGTTTACTGGTGTCAAACCAAAGACTTTAGCGTTTTCAACATGAGGTTTAGCCAACAACATTAAAAAACAAAACAACAAAAAAAGATTAATTATAAACAAATCATAAACGTATCATAATACGACTTAATTTAAGCAAAATAAAATAAAAAAAACACATGTTGTAATAAAAAAAAATCACAAAACGGTCGTTAAATACTCTTAAATAAAAAAAATAAGCAAACAAACAAACAATGTTCAGCTTTTTATTGGTTTGCAGTCGAACAGTCAGTCAGCCAGCGTGTAGCTGATGCATGTTTTAAAGAAAATTATCTTATAAAAACGTTGTTCTTGTATTTGTTTAATTTTAAATTTTCCTATAAAAACACACAAAACCAAAGTGAATTGAAAATATTTACAAATCGCTTTTGGCGCCGTAATTAAATAAAAACTCTGTAATTACTTTTAGCTAAACTAACAAACAAAACAAAATACATAAATAGGTGAATGAAGATTGTGTGAAATTATTTTTACAAAATTGAAAGTAGATGCGTTAAATTTTTCAAAACAATAATAAGAATTTGTTGATGAGCAATTTTGTAACAAAACATGATTAATTTAGAAATTGAATAAATAAACAGAAGCCAAGAATAAAATATATTTTTTACTAAGGGAGCAGTAAGATGTAAAATGATAGAAACTTAAATTTAGTGAAAATTTAGTATTACTGAAATTATGTGGCGTATTCAAATTGTTCAAATGGTAATAACACGAAATAAATTCAGTGAAGTGCGACTTTGACCCGCGCATGAAGGGTTCCGTACGGACACGAGATATGTAATTCAATGCGAACTTTAGCCAATATACACTATGTTTTGGCATTTTTTTCGTTTTTGGATTTTTTTCGGTTTTAAGCGTTTTTTTAGTTTTGGGGTTTTTTAAATTTATTGGCGCTTTCTGAGTTTTGGCACTTTTTTTCTCTTTTTGGCGATTTTTTTTTGTTTGTTTTTGAAGTTTTTTTAATATTTGCGATTTTTTTTAATTTTGGCATTTTTTTCATATAGGTGATTTTATTTTGGTTTTGGCGAATTTTTTTAGTTCTGGCACTTTTTTTCTCGTTTCGAGGATTTTTTTCAGTTTTTGGCGTTTTTTTAATTTTGGCTATTTTTTTTTAATTTTGGGGATTTTTTATCATTTTGGCGATTTTTTTTACATAAAAAATTATTTTGGTTTTGGTGCATTTTTCGCGTTTTGGCGATATTTTTCGGTTTTTGACGTTTTTTCTCATTTCGGCGATTTTTTTCATTTGGGCGATATTTTTGAATTTGGCGATTTATTTAGTGCTAGAAATTTTTTTTTAGTTTTGTCGATTTATTACATTTTGGCGATTTTTTCATTTAGGTGTTTTTTTTTAGATTTAACACTTTTTTGTCATTGTGGCGATTTTTGTCGGTTTTTGGCGTTTTTTTTCAATTTGACGTTTTTTTCCTATCAACAATTATTTTGTTATAGGCACCTTTTTCGCGTTATGGTGATTTTTTTCGTTTTTTGGCGATTTTTTTTTTTGGTTTGGCGATTTTATAATTTTTGGATTTTTTAGTTTTACCGGTTTTGAAAATTTCAAGAGTTTATCTCTTACGGTTTCCAAGACATAGCAAGTTGTCAAAATTACGTAGTAAAAATTGCATTAACTGATGGAATACCCTTTAATTTAAATTTTTTTAAATTTTAGTGTTAATTGTTGTAGTCTGCATAAAAATACACTAATTTTACAAATTTCAAATGTCAATAGACATATGTTAATACAATTGTATGTATATTACATGGTATTTAAAAATTTTTCGTTGTTCGTTTTGGAACACCCTTTAATTTTTAATTCTTACGTATTTGTTGTTGTAGCTCTCTCTGTCCAAATTTCAGGTCCGTAGCTCTTACGGTTCCTGAGAAAATACCGTGTGACGGACAGAAGGACCCCTCATACTCTCTCCCATTCAAGTCCTTTGGTAAACTCTCATTTCTACGTGTAGTTATGACAAGACAGGAAACAAGGCTGAGAAAATTTTATTACCTTATGTCCTTTTAGTTTGAGTCATAAAAACAATTATTTTTTAAACTATGTTAAAATATTAAGACATTATGACACTTAAGACACAAGTTTGAATATCCGCATTATTTTTACATAATCCTTGTTTATGTAAAATATCTTGATGTTTTTCATTATTTATTTTCACAAAAATAAACAGGACTTGAAAGATATTTTTTTTTTAATTTCGACAATTTCTAAACTCTACTCTTTAGAAGAAAAATTAAGTTTCAAAAGGATCATAAGGGATTTTTTTTTTATTTTATATTATTGTTTTCTCTTTTATATTGAATATGCCACACGACAACCCACACGCGTCTGACTAACACAAAACATATAGCATCAGATATGATTTTCGCAAATACTTTATGCCAAGACATGTTGAATTTCAATGGAGCAACCAACAACCAGCAACAACCAAAAAGCAAATGATTTGTAATGTCACAGATGAGGCTAATAAGCCAACTTTAAGCATCCCGTTTTTTTTCATTCTTTGTGGATGCTATTGAATGCCATTAAATATACGAAATAGTATAAGAGGGTTACAAGATAACTCTCCAAGGACTTACTTTGTTAGCGGCAAGCGAAACGCCTTTTTGTGGCCTGTTTTTTGTGCGAAAAAAAAAATTCAAATAACTTCTTAATAAGTTAAAAGTTCAATATGCGTGATGATTTTGGCGTTTTATTTTTGGTTCGTAGTTTTCAACGGTTCTTATTTTTTTTTTTTTTGAGGGGTTTGTAAAAAGTATGAGTATGTTTGACAATTGTGCTTTCATGTCACGTCAAGGATTTCTATTTTGTTGCACAGACATGTCTAGAGCTTTGTGTGTATGTTTGTTTTTTTAATGACATCAAAAGTCAATTGTTTGGAAAATGGAAAAAATATATACTTTCAATATTAATTTTAAACAAGACTCTATTTACCAATATAATCATTGATTAGACTTACAAAAGAGTTTTTCGCTAGAAAAAAATTTTTAGACAGAAAATACCTTGGAGGAATATTTGTGACATGTGTTTAGCTTAAATGTCATTAGATAATTCTGTTTTTGAGGGTGGCGTTGGCTAAAGTAGTTGACACGTTGACTACAAAACAGAAGATCCTGCACTCAAAATAAACAAATACATAAATTATCAAGTAAAAAAAATTAATTTTAAGTAAATATATTTTCTAAGTTTAAGTAAATTTTAACAAAAATCTAGTAAAAATTATTTAATATGAGTAAAAAATACAAAATTTCATATCCTTAAAAATAGTTCATAAAAATACACACACAAATTCTCAGATTCAAGGACAAGTTTACTGGCTTAAAGGAAATATTTACCAAAAATTGGAAAATGGTTTAAAAGTTAAGGGAAATTGTATCCTAAGAACTAGTCAGTATTGTTATAAATCAAAAAATAAATTTTAGGCAATGACTTACTCCTAATAAGTTCATCAAATTTGACTTACTTGAAAGCTATAAAAAGGATATTCTAAATTTTAAAAAATTATTTACCAGTTTTACGTATTTTTTCTTTAAATTATAAAATAAAGATATATTTGCATTAAGCAAAAAATTTAAGTAAACTTTTCATATTTTCGAGGAATATTTGAACTTGAAATATATTTTTTTGTAAATAAAATTAAATTTTAGACGTGAAAATCAACAATTTCAAAGGGCAGCCTGAATGCCTTTTTATTACTGGTTTCAAGCTTTGGCGCCATACAACTTTTTTTACTCAAATTTAGAAAAATTTCCACAGTTTTAGTTAATTTTTTTTGAGTGTAGGTTAGAGTAAGGTATCCGATAACTACGCATTTTTCTGATGTGCATTAATATTCCTTTGTATCAGTTGTTGTAGGAAAGTTCAAGTGATGAAGTTATATACACTGAACTACACTGGCTTCTGCGCATACAAATGATAATGTAACACCAGAGCTATTGTGCAGCAAAATAATTGGCGAAGTAAAATAACCAATAAAATGGCTACTAATAAGCACAGCTTTAAAAGTTTAATACGCCTCATTGAAACCAGAGGCGCTACAACACTGCATTATTAGAAGCGTGCAAGAAAATAAGCAAAGTTATAAAAGAATGAAGCTTTCCTCTATCTCTTCCTTCACCATCTGTCTTCTCTATCACTATCCCTTTCTTAAAAAAAGGTAACACCTAGTATTAGTAGTAAGCATTCATTGCCTGAGTTTACTTCTCTTTAAAAAAAGGAATATGTAATCTTTAAAGATTTTTCTGTTGCTATTATTTGCAAAAAAAGAAGGCTTCTTCTCTTATTCTGTCTACAAAAGTTTCTTAAGTTCAACGTTTATTAACTCACTTATAATCCCAAATTATTGTTTAAAAATTTAATTAACTAAAAAGTTGAATCGACAAATATTGATTTTTGGTTTTTTCAACAAGAATTGTTGACCGCAAAATCAGTTTCTGTATGTATAAAATTTTTTATTAAAAACAAATTAAGCGCCATTAAATTTTAATTATTCTCTGAAAAATACTTTTTTTATAAATGTGTAGTTGAAGTCTACTGACGATTTGCTAAACTACTAATGAAACAGAGAGAGTACTAATGAAAGATTGCAATAAATTTAATTACAATCACTTGATTTCACGTCACTGGTTTCTAATTTTTTGATTCCAATCAAAACCGTAAATTTTTTGAAATTAATTTATACATCAACTGATTGCAATCAAATTTGATTGCAATTAATTCGATTGCAATTAAATCTTAATTCCAATCAAAATGAAATCAGAATCTAACTAATCGTTCTCTTCAAAAAAAAAACTACTTCTTCTAGAAATAAATCTGATTCTGATAATTTTGAATTGCGAATAATGGTAATTTTTGTTTGAAACATTTTTTAAAATTACCCAACATAATTTTTAACTGCAATTCGAAAAGTTTTAAATATTTTATAATATAATCTACTTTGCGGGAATTTTTTTTAAAGTCGTAGTTGACTCAAGTGTCAAATTGCTAATAATATTCATTGTTAAAAGTGAACAAATTAAACGAACTAGAATTTGTTGGTTTCCACCACAAATTTAGTAATTTCTACTAAAATCTGAGGCTTTTCACTAAGGATCATATAGCCCGTAAAATTTTCAGGACACACAAAGTTCAAAACTGCAAGCTTAAACTCAACCTCTCTAAGCACTCTACAATATTTTATTGAATGCAACCCCTTTAGATTTGATTTCAGGCAAAATGATTGAAATCCTATTATTTCAACAAAAATTTGATTGCAATCAAATTGATTGCAATTAAATTGATTGCAATCAAATTGATTGCAATTAAATTGATTGCAATCAATGATTTCTAAAAAAGCGGTTTCAAAATGATTGCAATCACGAAAGATTGCAATCTTGTAATGAATTCATTTTGAAATCTGAAATCATTTTGAAATCAAAAGAAATAAATAAATTTGATTGCAATCACAATTGATTGCAATTTTGTACAGCTCTGTAATGATATTTATATCGATATGCTTACACAACAGCAGTTGAATTTCACTTAAAATGAAGGAAAACTTTATATTTATTTGTACATACGATTTACATATGTTAATAAATTTTTAAACTAGTAAAGGCTCTGAATATATTAACTACTTAGCTTTATAATAAACTTCTGATAGCCTTAAAGTGATGCATTACCCTTGCAAATTAACAGCCATGTTTAAACAAACTCCCTAAACTTTCACAACAATCAAAATATTTTCCATATTTTTATCTTATACAAAGTTTAGCTAGACACAACGCATAATGCTATTTAGCTCCTCTAAATATCAGCAAACAAATAAATAAAACTAACAAGATCTATATTTGCAATTTAAAACAAATATAATTTTAAAAATAAAAAGAAATGGAAGAAAAGAATAAACATAGAAAAAATTACTCCAATGCTGCAATTTTTCAGCGGCATTTTTTACTTTTATCTTCAGTCAAGTGTAATAATAAACATTTATGATGCTTGCTTGCATCATTAAATTGAGATGTATTTATATATTTATAAACAAAAAAAAACTACACTTATTATAGTGAAGATTAAAACCCAAAAAATGGCCAGCCCATAAAAAGAAAAGTAAATAATAAATGGAAAGTGTAAAACAAAAGCAATTAGAGAGAGATTTAGTTTTAATACATTACATATCTTTACTTCCTTTAAGCGAGCATGTGTGTATGTACATATGTATGTATATGTAAACAAGTATGTGTTTTTGTTTTCTTTTTTTATCATTTAATTTAGATCGACACATGTGTTTTTTTTTTAAATCTCTTCTAAGTCCTGCTCAAAACAAAAGACTTAAGCAGCAAACTGTCATTGTCTTCTTCTCAAAGATCGCCTAAGAGGGTTTTTATATGTATGTATGAGTGTTGGCGTGTGCGTGTGCATGTGTGTTTGTACGAATGTATGCATGTGTTTAAATGACCACATTAGATTATCATATACATATGTATATTTCTTTTCTTGCTATTTTATTCGTTTTATATACGTTTTTAAAATTTATTTTTTTTACATCTTTTCTTTTTGTTTGTTTGGCTAATTTTTAAGTACAATATCAAGATTTGATTTTGGGAACGATATCTTGAGCTGCGTTGGTATTTGAAATTGATTATTAGTGGAGTTTTTTTGCACCTTGTTGCGGCACAGCCTGCACTCGTATGATGTCTGATAACAAGCATTTAGTTTTGTATTAAATGCCGCTTTTTAAAGGTTCATTTTCTTATTTTTTGTTTGGGTAGAGATTAGTAATTGTTTGTTTATTAAAGCTAATTTGAAGAATAGATAATATTGTAACATATAGATGATGTGATGTTGGATAACATTAGTGTTATATACATATGTGCAAAAATATATTAATTATTACTTCTCTTTGAAATTCTTTATGGTATTATATATATTATTGAAATTGTGTTTGTTGTTGAATAATAAGATCTCACTAAAATTAATTAACAATCACCATAGCATATATACTCGAATTACAGCTTTTTTTAATTATTATTTATTTTAAACTAAAAAAAATTTAAAAAAAACTGTAATACGAGTATATATACGAGTATATATATATGAATAAATTAAGAATTAATAGAATGATTTTTAATAAATGTGGCTCATTTTAATTATAACATATAAATGTATTACAATTAATAATAAACTATAAAATTTTCTTCAGTTTAAAATTTTAATGGGTCTTTTAAAAACGATTTTCCTAATTTTTTTAAAATATTTATTTTTTTAATATAAAACTTTCTGAATATTTCCGAAACTATAAGACTGTTAATAAATAATAAGAACGTAATTTAAAGGTCAATTTATTTTTTAGCCTTCTGTGTATTTTTTTTTATTTGATCAAAGAACTGTATCTCAAGTAAATGCAAATTATGTGATGCAGCATCCTCCTTTTCCTTAATAACGCAAAATCTCGAGATACAGAGCCAATTCAAAAAAAAAGTAATTTATAGGCATTGGAGCTCAGTATCATATGCACGAAAATTTACTGTCAAAGTACCGACCTTAAAAATCGTGTTGACCTGTGTAATTTACGTTGTTTGTACAGCAATATACTGGTAATTAAAATTTTTGGGTGTTTGCTTCCCCTGAAGATTTAGAATAATTTTTGTATTACGAGTACAGCTTTTCTGTGATTTGCGATAAGCATTTTAATTTTGATGGATCTATTGTTTTACTAAAATTCTGGTATTTGCCAAAAAGCTTTACTTAAAAACGCATTATTTTGCTCTGCTTTATAACACATCCACCAATGTTTGCCCACCACCACCACCATTCACCACAAAAGCACCTGCTTAAACTCCCACACTGAAGTAATAAAATCACAACCACATTAAATGCTCTTAGAGGCATGAAACTTATGTCATCATTATCTATGATAATCCTGACAAAAAAAATATTAAGCAAAATTTTCAAGCGACAAAAACAAACAGAGAAATAAGATTATATATTTACAAGCAATTAAAAATGTATTACAAACACACACACACACACAAACACACACACACAATGGAATGAATAAGTATGAAGATGGCGTGTTTACCGCTGAGAATTAAATCAAAACATTCAATAAACCCAGTTAAATTCAATTGCAAAGACTTTTTCTTCATACGCTAACGAAACAAACTCTTTTAGTTGTTTTATTTGTAAATTTTAGTGTCATACGACAGTGGTATTGATTTAAAAAAAATTATTCAGTTTGGCATGAAAGAAAATTATATACTGAACAATATTCACAAAAAGTACTGAAAATATCGCATTTGCGATCCGGAAATAGTGCGAATTTGAATCATCCCCAATGAGTTTTTAAAAACCCATAGAAAAAATAGCTGAAAATCAATAAAAACCATATTGAAGTAATAAGAAACATTAACGAAAGTATGGTCATGCTAAAATTTATTATCTCAAATTGAAAAAATATCAATTTAAAGTATCAATTTATGAATTTTATTTACTTTTAAGTATCTTAATATACATTTTCTAGTATATTGAAAATTATTGAATTAATGTGACGCAATCTTATGTTCAATTTGCAGCTTTTCCCTGAGGGTAGGCTTGTCATTGCAAGAAAATCTCTTTAACGATTCCTAACCACCGAATATGAAGCGATGTTAACAAAAATATCCTTTTGAACAGCCTGTAATGATATTTTCCGTTAGAAAAAAGGGTAAATTTTTGCAACTCAATTTTTTTTGTTCGAACTTAAGCACAAGACATTCTTTAGGTTAGGTAAGTTAGCAGGCTGCTGGTAAGGAAGGGTTATATTTATAGTCCAGCTGACTTGGGCCCACTACAATTATTCCTTTGTGCTAGCTGTGAGTAGAAAAAAAAGGTAGCGAGAGAGGGTGGTAGGAGGAAAGCTTCATTATTTTTTCACAACTCTGCTTTTTTGCACGTTCTTAATTAATATTGTAGTGTTGCAGCGCCTCTGGTGTCAATGAAGCGTATTAAATTTTGAAAATTTTTTTAAAACTCATTTTAATGGATGTTTTACTTCCACCATGATTCTCCTACACGATGCCGACGAAGGAGGGCGTCCTGATGTTACGATTACATCAAAATTAGCATCTGCTGAATTCGGTAAAGTAATGTGGGCAGTGCCTTATGCCTACATCTCTAAAACATTTCCTACAACAACTGGTACAAAGGACAACAATGCACATCAGAAAACTTAGAGGTGTTGTTATTTTAATGACTGTGGGAGACCGGGATCGAATTCAGAACCAGTATGCGCTCTATATTTCACACATATTGGCATCGATATGACTTTAAAACCAATAAAAAATTTTAATGATATCTCACCCATTTGTTTTATTAAAATTTAAAGGTAAGAGAGATATAAAAAAAAATTTTTTTTTTCATAAAATTTATATCGTAAAATGTACCAAGATATTCGTTTATTTTACAAAAGAAATAATCTCGAGTTTTTGTTTGTATAAAATCTTCCATGTTTACCATCAAGTTAGGGATTTCAAGCATTAAAAAAATTCATATTTTCTTCAAACAACACCACTGTGCATAATCGAAATATATTCTCTTCAGTGACTGCTGAACCGCAAGACTTCGTCGCATATGACATGGTACAAGTGAGTCAACACACAAATAATGTAAACATGTTGCATGATGTGTATAAATGCAAACAAATAAATAAACAAACGCTTGTTTGCCCATACACACACACACACACACACACCTGCATAAACACAAAATTTTTTCCAGTGTATGCGCATCCGTAGTTAAATCGTTAGAAGGCATTAAAAGCACGCAATGTGGTAATGCCGAAATCGTGTTTATTTGTCGCTAAAAAAAATTATAACAACAAAAGACGATTAAGATAAAAGACAATGCAACAACTTAATTGTTTGTATGAAATAGTGGTATTGACTATGATGTTGTTGTTGTTGTTATATGGCAAACGGCTGCAGCAAAGCTTAAAAATTCACATAGAAATCTTGTATGTTTGTTGACTGATTTATTCCAGCAAAATATCAAATTGTTTGAATTCAAGAAGAGTTATGGGAAATAAAAATTTAGAATTTTTTTCTGTGATTTGAAGCAAAAATTAAAATTTTAAAGTCAGCAGCTCAATGTTTTCTGTTTATTAATGGAGTTTCCAAAAAAATAAATTTAACTTCAAATTTCGATTTATTAGCTCTTAAAGCGCCGAAAGGCCCGCACGTCTCAAGCCTGCAAGTTAACGATCAATGTAGGCATGCTAATACTGAGCAAACAGCTTTTTACACGTGTTTTTAGGGTTCCGTACACCAAATGCTAAAAAAAATTTAAATATTGTTTTCGTGACGATTTCCATCTGTCTCCCTGTCACAGGCTGTTAAAATTTTTCAAAACGCTAAAAATTTAAAAATCCCAAAATTAAAAAAAAAACAGAAACGAAAAATCACCAAAATTAAAAAATCGCTTAAATGCAAAATATCTCCAAAAATAAAATAAATCACTAAAATGAAAATAAAATCACATAAATAAAAAGGACGCCAAAAAATTAAGAAATCGACCAAAAACCGCAGAAAATCGCCAAAACGAAAAAAGCGCCAAAAGTAAAAAAAATCGCTAAGACAAAAAAAGCGCCAAAACTAAATAATCGTTAAAATTAAAAAAAAAATCCAAAACGAAAAAGAGGTTAAACAAAAAAAATCGCCAAAACGAAAAAAGCGCTAAAACTAAGAAAATATCGCTTAAACTAATAAAATCCCCAATATGAAAAAAAGCGCCAAAACTAAAAAATCGGTAAAACTAATAAAATCCCCAATATGAAAAAAGCGCAAAAACTAAAAAAATCGCCAAAACGAAAAATCACCAAAACTAAGAAAACGGCAAAACGAAAAAAAAACCTCTAACTATAAAATCGTTAAAACAAAAATAAAGGTCAAAACTAAAAAATCGCCAAAACGAAAAATCACCAAAACTAAAAAAATCGTCAAAACGATAAAAGCGCCAAAACTAAAAAAAATCACTAAAACTTAAAAAATCGCCAAAACGAAAAATCACCAAAACTAAAAAAATCGTCAAAACGATAAAAGCGCCAAAACTAAAAAAAATCGTTTAAATGAAAAAATCGTCAGATATCAAAAAAAAATCTATCTAAAACGAAAAAGCTGCCAACTTAAAAAAAAAATAGCCAAACAGAAAAAAAATTACCGGGATTTTTTAAAAAATATCGATTATACAGGCAAGGCTCGCATAGTATTTCGTATGTAGTGTCCGTGCCTTCGTGTGTGAGTCAAGTTGCACTTTACTTAATTTATTAATTAATTTTATTTGAAGTGTAATGGTGTGAACACAAAATGTCATTTTACGCTAAATTTTTTAACAGTCGATTTCTTTCTCTTAAAATGTGAATGAAAGTCTTTACTTATACTTTTACAATAGTCTGACCTTCACTTAAGCAGATATTGATAATATTGAGACTAAATTCATTTACTTATTCTTTTAGCTTATACATGAAACTTCTTGTACAAACCAGTGCTTGCCAATAAAGACAATTTGACAAACTAAGTCAGTGAAATAAAATATACTTACAGTGTCGTGCATAAATAATGAAATAATTTTGAAATTTCACTAGTAACAATGGACATAAATTTAAATCTATCAAAAAGCTTCCGCCCCCCCAACCCATTGCGATATATGATTTAATATCTTTCCATAATATGCAGCAAAAATATTTATGCACATATTTTCTTGCCTGCATTTTTATTAAATGGTGCCAAATTTTAATGCCTTATTTACACTTGCTGCCATACAAGCAAAATTTTAAACTCACATGCATGGAGTGTAATGTGCAACATTAAAGGACGAAGGATAAATATTAAACAATATACAAATTATTCCTTTGCCAGAATACAGTCATAACTCCAAAGAGCTAAATTCTCAGAAAATGAGTTCTATCACGAGGTAAATGAACAAACGTTATATATGAAAAGACTTATTTATAAAAATTATTAAGGCTGTATAAAGGGGTTTTAAAACAAATTTTCATACAAAAAAAAATATCTTAATAATTTTTATAAATATCGCGACATAATCTTCAAACTTAATTTTTTTAACCAAATTTGATTATTTTGAGCTTCAGCTTTTTTGCGGTTTTGACTCGATATAACCAATACTTTTGCATTATTAATTTCAAAAAGACATATTTTGAGATATGTTTGTTTTTTCAATAAAGCAGCCTTAGCCTTATGTATACTTATTACAAATTCGTAACCATGTTTTTATTATTTTTTTCTTTTACTATAAAAAACATTTTGCAAAACATGCCATGAATAGTTGTTGCTCTACATCATTCTTGTTGCTGTTTATGGCCATAAATATTGTTGTACTTATTGTTAACTGAAAAAAAGTTTATGTACTTGACTGCATGCATGTGTTTGTCTCTGTAAGTGCATTTTATTTTAATAATTATTTAAATATGTCTGAACATTTTGTTTGAGCTGCCGGTCGGTTCTGTTCATTCCTCATCATCAGTAGTGGGTGGCTTTTGTGTGTGTTGAATTAATGTTGCGGCACGAGCAATGTAATCGAGGCAATTTTAACAGTCAACTTTTTACGCCTACGAACGTACTGGTATTTGCAAGGACATGATAAGCACTAATATTTCTACTATATGATATAAATATTGTACCATATATTCACCATTTTATAAAGAATATAATATCTGTACCTGAAAGGCAAAAGTGCTTAAGCCGAGATAAGCTGTATTTGATTTAATGGCGCCAAGGCTAAAAAATCTCTAAATTAAAAAAATGCCGAAACCAAAAATCGCCAAAATAGAAAAAGCGCTTGAATAAAATATGTCACCAAAAAAAAATTCTATTATGCCAACAAAAAAAATCACTAGAAGTAAAAGCTCAACAAAATCCAAAAAAAATCGCCAAAACAAGCAAGAAGCACAAAAACTTAAAAAATTGCTAGAACTATAAAACAACCTAAAAAATCGAAAAAACTCAGAAAGTATCAGAACTCCAAAAAAAAAAACAAAAAAAAACTACAAAACCGAAAATCTCGCCTAAAATAAAATAAGCACCAAAACTAAAAAAAAATCGCTTAAACTGAAAAACAAACAATAAATAAAAAAACCGAGACAAGTCACCAAAACGAAATAAAACACCAAAAGTAAAGAAATCGCCATAAACCTGAATAAATCGCCAAAACGACAAAAGCACCTAAACCAAAAATGTGAAAACTAAAATAAATCATTAAAAACAAAAATCGCCAAAATTGGTAAAAATAAAAAAAAAACACCAAGAACTGAAAAAAATTATAGAAACGAAATAAACGCCAAAACTAAGAAAAAGGTCTTAAAGTAATATAAATGCCAAAAACAGAAAAAAACGTTTTAGCAAAAAAAAAGCACCAGAACAAAAACATTTTTACAACCAAAATAAATCGTTAAAAACCGAAAAACATCACCTAAATAGTCAAAATAAAAACAAATCATCAAAAACCGAAAAAGGTCACATAAACCAAAAAAGCACCAAAACTAAAAAAAATCCAAAACCGAAAAAATCGCTTAACATAAAAAAGCACCAAAATCAAAAAATTGTGAAAAGTAAAATAGATCGTCAAAAAAAATCGCCGAAACTGGTAGAAATAAAAAAAACTCCAAAAACTAAAAAAAATTGTCTTGACGAAAAAAAGCACCAAAACTACAAAAAAAAAATTAAATTATAATAAATCGTTAAACATCAAAAACATCGCCTAAAACATCAAAATAAAAAAATCGCAAAAAACCGAAAGAGGCCACCTAAGCCAGAAAAAACACCAAAACTAAAAAAAATTTCAATAAAAATTTTAAAACTAAAATAAATCGTTGAAAACCAAAAAAAAATCACTAAAAACGATAAAAAAAAACTCCAAAAACCGAAAAAAACAAAGAAATAAAATAACGCCAACACTAAAAAAAAGCGCCAAAAATTTAAAACTCGCAAAAAACCGGAAAAAGTACGCAAAACCCTCAAATAAAAAACCCCTAAGAACCGGAAAAAAATTCAGAAACGAAATAAAACGCCAAAACTATGAGAATACACCAAAACTAAAAAAATTGCCTAAAGCCGAAAAAAATCGCAAAACTTAAAAAATCGCCCAAAAAACACAAAAAGTTGCCTAAACGAAAAAAGGAGAAAAAAAACTAAAAATAATTGTTAAAAAAAATAAATTGACAAAATCGAAAAAATCGCCTTAACGAAAAAAAAGTACCAAAACTAAAAAAAAGCGCCAAGTCGCCAAAAAACCGAAAAAAAGTCTAGCAGTTACTTAATTTTCTTTTTAAATGTCTACTTCAGTAGTGCGATTCCGTAACTCTCAACGAGAGACAATAGAATTTTTTTGTCTATACAATTTGTCGCCTGCAATAACGATCGTGTGATTCTGTAAATTCGTTTTAACGAGAGTGCGCAGCTGATATTGAATCTGTGAATTTTTATTGATAAAATTAATAGGATATAAATTATTGTCGCTTAAAAAACGAAACAGCTGACTTTAACCTACAGCGAGTATCGTTAAAAATGTTACAGAAGAGCAAATTCGATAAATTGACGTTATAATTATTTTAACAATGCGATTATCGTTAAAAAAATTTGGTGAATCGTAATACAGGTGAGATATGCTAAAGGCTGAAGTTTAGTATACTATTACATAGGTAGTGTCCATACGAAACCCTTCGTGTGCGAGTCAAAGTTGCACTTTATGGAATTTATTTTGACTTTAATCTTATATTTTAATTTAGCTAATACTTTCATATATTTCATATCGAATATTTTATTTATAGTGTATACAACGAAGTTTTCCTAAACACAAAATAAAACTAAACAATTGAATTTTAAAATTTACATGTAAAAGAAATAAATTTCTTAAGATCGACTTAAAAGTTTAAAAGGATTCTCCCACAAAAAACGTAAAATAGGACTTGTTACCTTTTTTCTTATTGCCGGAGCTACATATAAACACGTTAATATAACTATAGCGTCTATTTAAATTTTATTGAGGAATTTTTTTCTCTGTACAACGCCGGTATTTTTTTTTTAATTTTTTATATTATTTTACTTTCAACTCCCAACATTTGTACTCCCGTATTAAAGCCAACAAACTGTAACTGAATTTTGAAAAGCTGCACATGTTGTTAGAGCAAAACACAAGTGACTAAAAATGTTTTTTGGCAAATCAAATACAAGAGTCTATCGTCGTAGACCATTTGTAAGTTAAAGTTCTGACCGAACACACACTCACACACATTAGTGTGTGTTAATGTGATGAGAGTTGTATTGTGTGTTAGTCTCCTCCTGTCTAAAGGAAATGTTAGTTTATTGTCTACATAATGTTTTATGCTTGTAGGAAACATGATTAAAGAACAAATGAGTTTGTTTGCCAGTAGTTTTTTTCTCTCCTTTCTTTTACAAGGCTTTTTAAGTTTGGCAATCGAATAATGAAGGAAGCACTTCATTTACACATTTATATTGGGGAGTAAATTTGTTAACACTTTAGGTTGATTTAATGTAATGTATTATACAATGAGTTGAAAGGAATCATTAAATAGGGACTTACATTAGAAATAATGAGTGAAAGATTTTTATACAGTTACTATCAAAAATATTTTTACTACATTCTTTTATCAAAAAAAAATAAAATAAATTTATTAAAAGTAAGAAATTTAGGTAACATGTTTAAATTTATTGCTTTTGCAACTAAAACATGGAATGGAAAATAAATAAAAATATGGCAGGAAAGGCTAATACCACGTTTATACGTGCAATATTTTTAAATAAAAATATTTGTTAAATTTATTTCTTTTGTAACAGAGAGGTCTATACAATTGAAAGTAAATAAAACTATGGGGAAAAGGAAAGTTTAGTATACAAATTAGAAATCATTCGTTTAAAAGTAACAAATTTATCATGGCTAAGAACACGTTTATAGATAAGGATAAGTCACAAAATTCGAAAAAATCGTCCAAATGAAAAAAATCGCCAAAATTAAAAAAAGCGCCAAAAACCGAAGGAAATCGCCAAAACGCGAATAAGGCGCCAATAAAAAAAAATAATTGTTAATATGAAAAAAAGTCCGCCAAAATAAAAAAAAATTGCCAAAATTAAAAAAAAAATCTCCAAAATTAAAAAAAGCGCCAAAAACCGAAAAACAATCGCCAAAATGAGAAAAAAATGTCAAAACTAAAAACACGCTGAAACGAAAAAAATTGCCAAAAAATAGAAAACACTAAAAACCGAAAAAAAAATCGCCAAAACGAGAAAAAAAGTGTCAAAAATAAAAAAATTGCCAATATTAAAAATTAATCCAAAAACCAAAAAATCCCCAAAACCAAAAAAAAATTCGCCTGTATAAAAAAAATTGCCAAAATTAAAAAATCGTCAAAATAAAAAAAAATTGCAAAAATAAAAAACGTTAAAAACGAAAAAAAAAATTCCAAAACTATATTTTATACAGGCTAAAAAAGTTCGTATTGAATTACATTCCTCGTGTCCGTACGGAACCCTTCGTGCGCGGGTCAAAGTCGCACTTCACTGAATTTATTTTTTTTGTAGTTATCAAACATTTGTAAGCGTGGCAACCTCAAGTATTTTATTTGCGAATTGTGCGTTAATCAGGAACTATTTTTGTGATTTAGCTATTTGCAAATAAAAAATTTACTCGCCGTTTATGAGTCAATATTCTCTATTTGCGAGAAAGTCGCCCGTGTATTGAAGAATAATAAAACACCAGGTATTGATAATATATCCCTTGAGCTTCTAAAGTGCTTAGAGAAATCAATAGAATGGCACTCACTACTTATTTGATCTCATACGCATTACTTTCGAAGAAGCATTAGATGTCCTTCACAGCAGGGATGTAGCCGAAGTGTTAATATCAGTCCGCAAGACTCTCTATGACAAGTCAATTGTCCTTTGAAAAAGCCCTGCACAAGTTTTAATAAGAACACATAAATATATTTTTTTAAACCAAAAACATCCTTTAATGCTTTATTGAAAACTCTTAGTACTTGCTTTAAATCAATACAAACAACTCCTAAATCTGTGCCTTTATTTTGTGGCAAAAATAGTTTGTATTACTCGAATTTTTCCATAATTTATATATAACAAAACCAAATGAATTATCACAATCAATCCAAGATACAAAAATTTTATAGCCACAAATTTTGCCTCAAAAGTGTTGTCATTTGTCGGCTTACATTTGGTTTTTGTACCCTAAATCAAATAGCAAACAATTTCTTTAAAGCAAGAAATAAAGCCAGCAAACTGCATAAAAACAACTTTCATTCAAAACTACTGCAACAGCAAAAAAAAAATATACATTTAACAACTTTATAAACTACCTACAAACACAACAATTCAGAAAAAAAAATTGCACCAAAGTGCATTTTGGTCTAACGAAAGTAACAAGAGCCACAAAACCAAAAATACATTTATCTTCTACAAAACTATTGAAGCTCTTTAGATTGCAGGAAAATTTCTTTCTTATGCACCCACACCAGCGCCACATTTTCCCGTCCACAAGTGAATTTCTCTATTCATACCGAGAAAATTGCATGTTTTCGAACATAAAACAAATGCTCTTTGACTGCAAAACCAAACTCAAGTATGTATGGCCGGTATAAGGCAGCATCATCATTATCATGAGCCTGTAGTTTTTCGCTTAAGTGTGCGTGTGTTAACGTGTCCATATGCAATTGGGAAAACCTTTTTAGTCCAAGGACTTTTTCCTTGCAACACATATATGCGAAGAGTGTGTTCATAGAATTCTCGTGATTCATTTTTCTACAATTTTGGTGTTGGTTTTTCTTTTATCCTAAATTTTTTTTTAAATTTGGAAAAGACAACCAGAAAGCCTAGGAAAGTCTAAACAAACTTAAGGCCAACCATAATGTGGTGGTTGGTTATACAACCATATACACACACACACGCACACACACACACCCATACACACACACACACTCAACACACTGTTTTACTCACAAATGCAGTTGGTTGCTAATGTGACCAAATGAGAGTCTATGGAAAAAAGTTTGTATAAATTTTCCTCAAGCCTCAAGTTTGTTTGTGGTAAATGCATACGAATAACAGCAACAACAACAACAACTGAAACGCCTTAACACAACAACATCGTTATCAAGACTCTCATAAAATACCTTTTACAGAATGCAATCGAATGTACAATAACAGTGCATATACGAGGGTTCTTAGAATAATATAAACTGCCAAAAAGTGTTTCCTTTATTTTTAGAAACTATTTAAGACTCGTACTTTTCTTTTTAATAGTAAGTATTAAATAAAATATTATACTACTAACGCATTTAAGAAAACTAAATATGAAATTTTCCCTTTACTGCACAGTGGGGGATTTTTCAAAAAAAAAGGGAAATAGTTGTGCAATGCCCTCTGACTATTAAATCATTTCATACAGAATTTAAAAAAGAGGAGAAGCCACAAATCCCCAAAAGTACGCCAACTCGGGTTAATGTCAACCTGATATTTTTAATGTGATAAATAAAAATTTTTTACAAGTAGATTTTCTTATTCAAGAGCTAAATAAAAGTCTACTATATTCATAGGTTTTCACTTACAGTTTCGTAAATATTAAAGAATAACCTTTTTACCAAGCTTGACCCACTGCACTATTGATCTCCCAACACACTTTTCTTGTCCAAAATTAAAGAAAGACTAAAGAAAAAACTTATTCGCTTGACAAAGTATTTTATTATACATATTTTAATGCATTTCCTAACATTTGTATGAAACCATTAACCCTTAAATGCACTTTATTTTATTTAATACAACTATTTGTGATGCCACATACTCATTATATGTGGCAAAACACTTTTTTTTATAATTGATATATATATTTACAATATATAAAATATAAGGTTTGCTGTCATATATGCGGTCTTAATTTCTTAGTGCTAAGTACCCCATTAAAAGTGAGAGATTTTGTTTAAAAAATGGAAATAGTTCTGCAGTTTCTAAAATTTATACAACATTTGAAAGGATGTCGCAGAACTTCAGTCTGTAGTTTGGACAATATATCTTAAAAGAGGTAGGACCCACAAAGCTCCAAACTGGGCAACCATGGGTTAATGAAAGCTTAAAACTGATGCCAAGCTGATGTTTTGGATTTGTTAAAAAAGAATTTTTGCAAATGAGTTTTTTTTTCTATCCAAGAACTAAAAAAAGTTTGCTACGTTTATTGATTTTCGCTTACAGTTAAGGATGTATTAGCGAAACAAAAATTAATTTCTTTGCTTTTTTACCAGCCTTTAATTATAGTTCTGCTAATGGAAAAGTCAAATCTTGTTCAATATAAAAAAAGGAAAATTATTATGAATTAAGAACAAACTAAATCTGTAACATTAAAAAATATTTGTCATCAAAAGCACAATTAAATCAAAAGTTATATGAAATTTAAATTTAAATTTTGAAAAAAGTCGATATTTCGCGGTTTTTTTTTATAAAAAGTGGGTTATAAATAATTTTGCAAGGATATCAATCTTATACATATTTATACTTATTTAAAAGGTAACACTATCAAAAATGTTACAAGGTATTTTTTTCAAAACTTTCGCTATTGAAGGAACCAGTTCGTTTCGAAAAATATATTTTTTTTGTTAAAATTAGCGAATTTAAGGTTTTTTTCTCAAATTTCAAAGGTGGAAGAAAAAAAAATTAGGTTTTTACATACTTCCAAAAACATTATTTGCCCCTGGCGAAAAACTAGAAAAATACACCAAAATACTGAAAAATCCCACTTGTGGGATTTGACAAAATTTCTTTGGGAATTGCCAGGAACTCAGAGGCAAATCTGATTTTTTTATTTTATTCGTATCATTTATATAATTTTACACGCCAGTGAAAATTTTCAGCCGAAAGACAAATACAGCAAAAATACTGAAAAATCCCACTTTTTGGGATTTGACAAAATTTCTTTGGGAATTGCCGGGAAATTAGAAACAAACCTAAATTTTTATTTTATAAACATTAATTATATCATTTCATACGTAACATTAAAACACTATCTGCGAAAAATAAGAAAAATACAGCAAAAATACTAAAAAATCCCACTTTTGGGATTTCAAAAAATTTATTTGGGATTTGCCGGGAACTCAAAGGCAAATCTGATTTTTTTTATTTTATTCATTTCATTTATATAATTTTACACGCCAATGAAAATTTTCGCCCGAAAGATAAATACAGCAAAAATACTGAAAAATCCCACTTTTTGCGATTTGACAAAATTTCTTTGGGAATTGCCGGGAAGTTAGAAACAAACCTAAATTTTTAATTTATTAACACTAATTATATCATTTGATACCAAACATTAAAACACTATCTGCGAAAAATAAGAAAAAAACAGCAAAAATACTAAAAAAATTCCACTTTGGGATTTCAAAAAATTTATTTGGGATTTGCCAGGAACTCAAAGGCAAGTCTGATTTTTTTATTTTATTCGCATTATTTTTATCATTTGATATGCCCGTGAGAATTTTCAGCAGATAGAAAAATACAGCGAAAACAATGAAAATTCCCACTCTTGGGATTTCACAAATTTTATTTGGGAATTGCCGGAAAGTTAGAAAAAAATCTGATTTTTTAATTTATTTGGATTAATTATATCATTTGATACGTAACATTAAAACACTATCTGTGAAAAATAAGAAAAATACTAAAAAATCCCATTTTCGGGATTTCACAAAATTTCTTTCAGAATTGCCGGGAACTCAAAGAAAATCTGATTTTTATTTAACTCGCATTATTTATATCATTTTACATGCCAGTGAGAAAGAAAAATTCAGCAAAAATATATACTGAAAAAACCCACTTTTGGAATTTCACAAATTTCTTTGGGAATTGCTGGAAAGTTAGAAAAAAACTTAATTTTTTACTTTATTTAGATTAATTATATCATTTGATACGTAATTTAGAATTTTCAAATGAAAATGTTATTAAATAAAATTTTTATTGTATCCTTTTTCCCAAAACCTCTATCTTCTTAGTATTAAGTTATGTTAAAAGGAAACTCTTGTTATACTGCAAGCAGATGCGGATAATTCAAAAATATGAATATTTAATTGTTTTGTTATTTCAGGTATTTTATGACCGTTGACAGCAGTTGCGTTAACAAAGTGAAAGGACAGGTCTTTCATAAAAAGTCTAGTTCTGATCCGGTTCCGAGCTCGAACTCTTACCATCATTCACCGTCATTTTCTTTCTATCCAACTCTCTGGCAACTTCAGCACAGAACTAAAAACTCATATCTCCTCAAGCTTTTGCTCTACCCTCGTACCTGCACTATGTATCTATCTTATTCTTCAAAAATGCTTTGTGTGAATTTAAATTTTTTTGGTTTAATAGTTTTTTCCTTGTTGCTGCTGCTGATGAGGAAAATCAGTTAAAATTTTCCAAGGGTATCAATTGAGTTTTCATTTTGTGTGCACAACTTGGCCACTGCAATTTGCATACAGACGCACTAACACACAGACACACACACAAACATTACGGCTTACTTGCCTTGCCCACTTGCAACTTCATATTATGAGGCTAAAAATTAAAAAAAAATCACATATAAAGTCTTTCTTAATTTTAGGCTTTTATTATGTTGTTGATGCACTTGTAGCCAAAATGAAAGTGAGTAACAATCTTGTTTGCTGGCTCTAGACTACTTAACATACACATACACATACACACATATACGAGTATATGCAGAGGAGTTCTGCTCGTATTTGTTTGAATTTTTGTATGCATTTTGCGGATGTGTTTTTGTGGCCAATATTTGGCATTTAAGGCTTGCCAAAGGATCGGTGTGTCGTAGTTTGATGGCTTGTGGATTTAAAAAATTTTGTTGGTTTTTCCACACTTAAGAGTTGTTATTTTCTTGCCGAAACTACGAGTAAGTCCCTCTCACTTTTTTTTGCAACCACATACAAATTGTAAATGAATTGTTTTAAGTTTAACACATGATTTGTTGTTTAACACTTTACACAAGATGTTTGACTATAATTAAACTAGTTTCTATGATATTGTTTTTTTCATAGGAACAATGATTTATTGGAAAATGCAGTCGAAAAAATTCGAAGAAGAAAAATTTAAAGATATTCTTAAGCCTTCGATGACCACATGTTGTTTTTAATGAAAGAAAAAGTTTCAATAAAGATAACAACTTGCTTAAAACATTTAAACCATTATATAAAAACTAGCATCTTCCCGCGATAGAATTTTTCAGAAAATAATAAATTAAAAAAAATAAACTATTTTCTTCAGAAAAGGTTTTTGTCTTTGATAATGTTTTTAGAACATCAAAATTAAATTAAAGTATTATACAATAGTTTGAAACATATATAAAAAAAATATTTTGAAAATAATCTTTAGAACAAAATCATAAAGCAAATATACGCACCTTCTAGCATAGACAATAAATATTTATTCTTTTAATGAACACACAACTGCGGTTTTTTTTTTCGTCCATACACAAGACGATACAATCTTGGAACAGAATTAGAGCATTAAGCTTTTTTATCGTTTGAACAAACCGATCCTCCAACCCATTAGTTTATCAATGTTGTGCGGCATGCCGTTATTTAACAAAAAATTCTGGAATTCCTTTTCCTTCAATTGAGACCCGTCGTGATTACTTACACATAAACATTTTTCGTTCCCGTTTTCGAAAAAATTTCAATACATATTTGGATAGCGGATTCTGTTGTAAATTTTGGAATTACAAGAACTTCAAACTATTTGTTGAATGCATCAATTATAATAAATAAATATTTTCCGAAAAAAGAACAATTTTTGCATTGGTTTTAAGTTGGTTTTATGAAATGCAAACTTGTTTTAGCTGTGCTAAATTCAGTGCTGCCAAGTTAAAATTATCGTAAGTGAATAAGAATAGATGCCGATTAGACCCCTGCAAAAGACTATTTAAAAGAACTTTCAATACATGAGGGATTTTTCAAAGGCTTTATTGCAGCGAAGTCTTTTAAAACAAACGCTAAACAAGAATAAAATACTTAATGAGTGAAGAATCTGTGATGCTGGCTTCTTCATACGCATGGGAGCGTATACAATGTCATGCACATACGTTCTTTGTACGATCTCTTATCTTTCTGTGCACATAAAACCGCACACATGCATGACATAAGTTGTGTGTGTTTGCTTTAAAAAATCACCCTTAAATGCATAACAGCTTACCATCTTCATCTTACACACATACACACACACTCAAACGTACAATATGCAAAATAACAAGCATACACGCATCAACACTACTTCTTTTGATTGTTTGTTACGAACAAGAAGTCTTCGTGACATCGCTTGTTAACACTTCAATACTCGAACATCGCTCGCTTATTAAACGACAAAACAAAAACAAGACTTATTTATATTTCAAGACTATATACGCAAGCCTCTAATACCAATTGACAGATTTTCAACTTAAAACTGGACGCAGCCGCAAAACAATCAGAAAATTATAGAAAAAAAGAGTATTTTTTCAATATTTTCATTGACCCCTGGAAAATGAAAATAGACGATATAACTGACATCCATCTGCCTATAAAAAAGGTTTATATATGTGTATTTTTATACATAATAACTTTATTTCCAAGTAATTCTTCAATTTGCATAAGAAGTTCCATAATTTAAAAAATGTGAAATGTGGCCGCATTGTGAAATATCTAGAGTTTTTCATACAAACAAACAGTTTGTCAAAGAAATGTTATAAAAAGCAGAAAAAAATACCACAACAAATACGCGCATTTCTGCAGAACGCTTATTTTATTTTTAGCAAAGTTATAAAACAGTCTGTGAGTTAAAACCTGAATTAAACAAACTTGTAGTCTGAATGCAAAATCAGCTGTTTTAACTTTTAGTGCGAAAACACTATCACCTTTAAATAACTGATTAGCAAACTGATAATTTAAATTTTTAAAAAGTATAATTTTAGAAAACTGTTTTTCTTTCTTTTTGGTTGCATTTTTTTAACATCATGTGAAAAACCCTTCAGCCATAGAATTATTTCCACTTATTTAACGAAAAATGCCCATTTCAATAACTAAAACAATAGTTTCCGGTATCAATGACATTCGGCGCTCACATGTCGCTTCAATTTTCAATTGAATTGCAGCAACTTCAAAACCATTAAAGATGATTAAAAGTGTTCCGCTGGCAACAGCAACAACAACAACAACAACAACAACAACATTTTCATTTAGGCCAAAACAAAATTACAATCCAATTTAATTTAATTGATGATAAGTCATTTGAACCTGAACTTGTTCCTTCATTTTTACAAGCAGTTCTCGTCTTCGATAAGTTGGTGTCAGGTTTAAGTGTTTACAGTTTTTCTTTCAAACATTTTAGGCTTACAAATACTTAAAAAGATAGACATGCAATAGCCCTAAAAATGTGTAGTGGTAGTTTTATACTTCTTTTCATCGTTTCATTCATGTAACTGGCCCGACCAAAAGCAGCGACCACTGCTTTTGGTTTAAATTCAAAGAGATAATTTGGCTTAAACGAACATGTGTTACAATGTTGTTGTTGTTTTTGTTGCTTTACTTCTTACTAAGTTTTTATTTTATTTTTCTAGTTGTTCGTACACAATTTTTTTCTCTGTCTTTAACTAACATGTGAACGTAAACCTTTCTTTTCCCCTCTTATATTTTACATTGTGGGTTCAGCGCTCTCTGATGGGTTAATTAATACTCAATACTTAATGTCTGTGTATTTTATAAATATTAATGTCAAGTTATTGATATATTTAAATTTTTTATGTTTTTCGGAAATTATTAACAATAAATATTATTTTAATAGTTGTTTGAATTTTCCAAACAATTATTAATGTTGCACCATATGGTGCAATGACTTGATCAGGTGTGGAGAGAAAATTTAGTTTTATACCCAAAAACACAAAAATTCAAAATGACATTTATACTATATATATGTATTTGTTACAACAAAATAATGAAATTTTTGTTGTTGTTGTAAATGTTTTCTTATATCTTATTTACATTATGCAGTAATGCAATAAGTTGCAGGACATTTTCTTTATTTCTCAAGGAGGCCTGGAAAAGGAAATCAAAACAAAAAACTTGCCAAGGAAAAAAGCACTTAAATGAAAATTATCACCAAACATAAAATTAATCTTAATCAGGAATAATATCGTTATCTGGCTTAAGTTCAGTACTTTCAATTCTTATTGAATGAAATATTTTTATCAATTAATGTAATTTTCTAAGGGAAAGAAGAAAAATTAAACTATACTTTTTAGCTGGAGGAAATGCAGGCATTCTTCTGTGCAGCCACTAGAGCTGTGCAACCCATGAACGAACTAGTTCAATTGAACGATTCACTTCACTGAGCGCTGTTAGCCGTTCAATCCACTGAGCGCTGTCAGCTCAGTACTGAGTGGTTTCTAGATTTGTATCGAACACTTTCAGTACCTTATTTTAGACACAAACCTATAATCAATCCCTCAAACTCATTCAGCACCTCGTTTTAAATACAAACTTATGTAATTTAATTATGTTTGATTTTAAGTTTGTGTCTACACAGAAAAAACTAAATTTCATTTTCAGTAACCAAATTCATTGAATCAGTAAATGTTTTGTATGAATACGGTCCTACAAATAATTTTGTAAATTCTGATAAAAATTTTATAAAAATTCAAATCTAGGTTGAGTTTGGCTGAGAGAATTTGTTGTTTAAGTGTGTTGGTGCTTATCTTGCTTGCCGATAGGTCCAACATGCTGCTGTGCTATTGTTGTTGTTTATTTTGATTGATCGTGTTGAATACATGTAATTGCCGAAAAGTAGCCGACAAACCACAAATAAAATTTGAACAAACAATGTACTAGATCAATAAAAATTATTTACTGAAACTAAATTTTACGTCAAACAAAAATTTTTTTGAAAATCTTTTGTGCGTAATTTTTTCTGTGTAAAACAACTTAATGAAAGATTTCTTATGCTTTTTCAGCAAATTGTTTGTGTTGCACAAGTACATAAAAAAGTATATGTATGTCTATTGATATATTTATTAACAAATTTCACTCATTAAACTATTTTAGTTTTATATATTTTTTATACTTCATCTGCCTTGTTTTGTAAAGCATGACCACACACACAGACATACACTTTATAAAGCTGTTACTTTTTATGCTTCGGTTTTCGCTCCTTCTTTATGCTTGAAAAAATGTTCACTACAAATTACCTGAGCTACTGAGCCAACTTAATGAAATACTTCATTAAAGTGAGCTGAGCAGAAGAGAGCGGCATTCAAAAGGGCTGATAAGCACAACTCTAAAACAAACAAGAAGATTTAAATATACTTAGGTAGAGTGATACAACTTCGTGCTTACTTGAATAGAAAATGAAAATACGAAAAAACAGAAAATGAATAGTGATACTTACAAACGTATTTAATAAAGCTAAATTAGTAATTGTATACACAATATAACCATTTCTCAAATTCCATTTCATTAAAAATTTGCGTTAGTCACAATGTCCACCCCAGTAGATAGACATGGGTGCTGATGAAGTCCATGGTGGCGCAGAAAAATGCTGGTATTTTCCCCAGCTAAGAAGTATGATAATAATGAAACTAAGCCCGATTAAGCAATTATTCCTTATTAAAATTAATTCTAGTTAAATTAAATTTAATATGTCTAACTATAAAACAAATCGCTAAAATGCCAAAAAATCGCCAGAAAGCAAAACAAAAATCGCCAAATCGAAAAAAGTGCCATAACTGAAAAATTCCTAAAAGTAAAAACCAACCAAAAAAAAAACGGCTAAATGAAGAAAAACTCAAAAACTCGCTAAAATTAACAAATCGCGAAAAACTGAAGAAATCGACAGAACATAAAAACGCTTGAGCTCAAACAAGACAAAATTTTTTTTTCAAGGTCTACATCAGGTAAGCTTTTCAGTTATAGAGGCTAAAGTTGGTATACTATTACATATCGTTACCTTCAGGCCTTTCTAGCCTTAACTCATTATTTTTTTAAATCGAGATTTTTAAATTTTTCAATACATTAGATGTTCTTCTAGCGAAATATACAAAAATCTTGATTTCAAATAATAATGAGCTAGGGCCTTTCTTTATTAAGATAACGATATGTTGTGTCCGCACGGAACCCATCGTGTGCGAGTCAAAGTCAGAGTTTTGTTAAAGCACTGCTAATTAAGGTCGTGATACACTAGCCTATACAATCGTGCGATTTTTGAGAAAGTACAGCCCTGGTATGATGGATTCTATGAAAATTTTCAAAAGAAAAAAAAACAATTCATCAGATCAGGGTTGTATTTTTCCGTAGATCTCGCAATTGTGTAGGATAGTGGGTCATGGCCTTAACAAATAGAAAAAGTGTTGTGCATTAAATTTCGCAAAATTTTAGTAAAAAATGCATAATGTAAATTATTTTTAATACATATCGCACACTAGCAAGCAACTGTTGATACTGTACAAATGATGAAAAGTATGTGGCATAAAAACAGGAATAACGGTATTTTATATTCTTCAAGAAGAAAAAATTGTGGCGGTCGTTTGAATTTTGTTTAAGTAACTGATTTATAAAAAAGTTAAATCTTTTAATTTGATCAATTTGAGTTGTGACTGTTTATGATTTCTTATGCGATATACATATATGTAAAAACTTCCTTAAAACACTGTTATATTCTTACAGTCCTATTTATAAAACTTATTAAGGCCTTAAAAAGGCTTTTTAAAACAAATTTCCATTGACATTTTCCTTAAAAGTATTTATAATTTTTATAAATAGGGGTGCTAAAATTTTAGATTAGTTAAAGTTTTTTTACTTTTAATTTTAAAGATTATAAATCACTTACCTGACTTCTGGAAGAAATATAGTTGGGATATGGTTACGGCAACTATATTACGTTATCTGCGAGATTTTTTGAACGAGACATTGTTGTTGATATTGTTGTTTTCATAATTTGTAGACATCATATTCTTCTTGGGGCTGAATATTCTTAAGCCCACTTTCAAGTTTTTGCCATGATTTTATTGCAGGAGTACAGTTTTTTTTTTGTTAAAAGTCTCTTAATTCGTTAATGGATCTATACAACAGCTTTATACAGTATTCATTTAAAATTTTTTATAATATTTTAATACTTCTGAAGCCTTTGATTGAAGAGCCATTTGTTGTTTTTGAGCTTTTTTAAGTTATAGAAAATTAAAAAAACTTTTATTTTTTTTAATTATATATTTAAGGTAAAATAAATTATTTGTCACTTACTTTTCATTTTAAACTTAAAAAACCACTGGACTTGGTGGGAATATGATTACACCAACTATATTATGGTATCTGCAACAAAGACAATGAAAAGGGTCATTGCTGTTAATATTGTTGTTGTTGCTGTTAATATCGTTGTTTTAAAAAATTGCAAGCCTTATTTTTAGAGCAGAGGTCAAATTAACAATATTGTTACCATTAATTATCCACAAAGGCTACTGATTCGAAAACCAACTTGCAGGCCTTTGCTAAAGGTGACTAAATAAGAACTTTTCGTGATGCTATAATTTTACGGCAGAAGAGTAGTTAATCGGCTGCAAATCCTTAGAATCATTAACAGATCTATACAGCAGCTTTGCACAATTTTCATCAAAAAATTATTTTAATCCTATCGAAGTTTATGATTTAAAGGACATTGTTGTTTGCCGCTGGGTCCACCTTCACTTTCTTTGAAATAACATGCCCAAGACGAGCAGTAATTGACCCAGATTTCGTGTAAATCTCCGAGATGTTACAAATGGTTGTTTGTATTGTAGTTAAGCATATTGTTAAATACTCCTTTCAACTGCTAACAAGCTTTTAATTTTTAAAGTCGAGATGTGCATCTTTTTCCGGTTTGATTATTTAAAACCTGGGATAGTTTTACTACTTTGAGATGCTAGTACATGGGGTATTTGCTATTAATGCGTATAATTCCGGCATTACCAGCTTTCTTGTATCCATCATAATGGAACTTAATACACCATTTTCTTATTCTTCAAATTCAAAGTGCAGACTTTCACAGCATTTATTCCGTATTTATAAGATTTGACTTGTTACTTTTCACGTGAGTTTTAATTTAAAAGGTGTTTTAACAGAAAAACAGCTGAAAAGAAAAAAAATTTTAATGTTAAGTTACAGGTATACGTGTAAGTAGAGCGGTTATTTCCGAAACACGTCGCACTGTCTTGTTATTTTTCCATTTTATATATTATCTAAAAACAATTTAATTACTTAATTTCTCTATTTAATTAGTTTAATGTACTCTTACTTTGTTTTATCAGGCTCCATCTTCCTTTGAATATTAAGAGTAGAGTAACTTTTTTCTTGATAGTTGGTAATGTATTTGTCAGCAGAAAAGCAACCTAAAAAGTGGGTTACTCCATTTTTCGTTATCGAACGAAATTACGAAATATTTCAATAGAGTTTATATGGAAAAATTTTAAATTTCGAACCGTATCGAATGCCATAATTTGCCCCCAGACTTAGATGTACTCGCAAAGTTCCTTTGTTCTGCATTAAGTTTTTCCCCTCTATTAGGAATAGTTACTTTGTGTTATAGTAAAAACTTGATAAAGAAAACTTTGCGTTTGTAAATATAACAAAAAGTGAAAAAAATCAAAGACTTTTGTCGAACTAAAAAGCGGTCTAAGAAAGAATTTAAAATTATTATACTGCACAGCCTTATTCTGAATCACAGCTCCCTAATATTGAGTTTATTCCCTATTCATTTTAATCCCATTTTAAAAAGACATTTTCAAGCTTTCAGTTAAAATAAAACAACTGGAAACAAAATAGCTGACTTCGAAAAAAAAAATGAATTTCGTGGGAATTGTTTCCCGAGGAATATTTATATTTGGGCTGTCAATGATTTGATTTTGGTAACTTTTTAAACGTTTTCTCATGATGACAAATTAAACAAACAATGAAAAAAATATTTTAAGGAAGACACTTCACTCCTAAACACTAAAAGGCGGAAATACACTCGATATCAACACTCTCTAAGCCTTAAAAATAATTCTACTCTGGCAACCCTTACCCCTGAATTTTTATGCCAGTGGGAACAGTAACAACTTCCCTCCAAGTACTTCTGATTTAAGCCAATTCGAGTGCAGTCTTCTCGACAATATTTGAATCATATTGTTTTTAAAAACTAAATTCCGAAATTGTAAATGGAATGAAATAATCAAACTTGTCATAAATAAAATTTCACATAAAAATTTTCCAGTGTGAATATGTTTCCTTTCAAAAAAATTCATGGGATTGTAAAATATTTTGACAATTTACCAAGAAAATTTTTCACAAAGATTTGTCTGTTGGAAAAGGTAGAAATATGTAAATTGTTAATTTTTGGATGGATGCTTTAGTTTGAGAAACTCTGTAAATCTTAAGCTCTATAACTGCTTCGTTATTTTTGGTCCTTCGAATATAATTTAATGATATAAGTTGTTAATTTGCAATCTGTAGCCTTTTCATACTAACCTTGAATTTGTAATTATGTTTTCAAAAGTTTCATCATGTTATTAAGCCAAAATGAGTTTTGAGAAACAAAGAAACAAAAGAGACCAATTGGTGTAAGAAATTTTTGGGAGTAGATTATTAGATATCTGTGAATCGTTCAATACTAATATTCGGACTGTCTTTTCAATGCCAACTTATTTGGCCTGGACATTATAAATTTACACCGTATTTCCACATGTCGGACATTAGAAAAATCGCTAAAAAAATAGGAGTGCTTTTTATTTAAATTTTGTAATTAGGTCGAGCGTCCGAGTTGTGGAAACATTGCTTTTCTTAAATGCTATACAACAAAACTTTTTTTATCAAATTACAAAACCAGATTAGAGAATAAAAGCACATTAATGTTTCATTATTAAAACACCGATCTGCTCTGCAGGTATTCATGCCTCAAATTTGTATCATTAAGCCCCATTAGTACTAAAACAACATCTCTATTGTCTTTGATATTTTCATTGTTATCTTCGTTCCCCAACAACTGTCAAAATAAGTCAAAATTTTGTTACACCTTCCCTTCTTTAGTTAATGAAAACCCTGTTGAAATCAAGATGATATTTTTTTATTTTATTTATTTTTTTTGTAACTTCACCACAGCTTGAACATAAACTGGTGGTTAGAAGAAAAAAAAACAAATGTCTGCATTTTATTACATTAAAATTGGCCACACTATTGATTTCATGCGATCTAAACGCTTTGTTTTTAACCGCCTATGACTGTTTCATCAAAGAAAAAAAAAACTTATTTATTTATTTATAAAAATTATTTAATTTTTAGTTTGAAGACATATAGAGAGCATTTCTGTTACGCCATATAAAATTATTTATTTTTTTTGTTAACTAAAGATTTGAGGTTACCACCCATGACTTTTTATTGCTGTATTTTTGTATTCAAACAATTTTAATATGAAAATTTTATTAAAGGTTTGTGGGTTTGTATATTTCCCACAAAAAAATAGTTTTTATTTGTTTTATTTATAATATACATTAGTTTTAATTTAAAAATTTTGTATAGTTTTTTCATACATATGTAGATATTTATATTGGCTCCCTCAAAGATATTCCATACAGTCTAGAATTCATTTGACGATTTTCTAAACATTTTGCTTTGTTGCTATTTACTTTGTTTTGATTTGCGGCAAGAATGTAAGCCTTACATTGTAAGGACACGCAAAAGCCTCAAGACAGCTACCTACGTAGCTAAAGAAATCCTCAGATTTTATGGCTTCCAAAATGTAGTTTCATATAACTTTCAAAGTCCCTCTTTCATTTAGAAGGCAATGAAAATGAGGCGAAAATAATGATTATGATACCATGGTCTACACGTCATTTATTAAAAAGGATGCAAGCTAACGTACCATCTTCGCTATGGTCTATGTGTATTACAAACTAGACTACTGGCCATAAGACAATCCTTACTTTGAAAAAGAAATACTAGGTGGGAAATCGGCATTTTTTCGTGCGCCAGGCATTACTTTCTTTACTGAGCTCACTTTTGGTTAATCAATGTTACAATGGATGTACTATCAAAACTTTAATGCCAGGCAGACATACATACTTCATCGGTAATGGGCAGGCTGGCTCCGCTAAAGACGTCTGTAATGCATTTTATGTTAGTCGCTGTAGAGTTTAGCACCATTGGAATAGGTTGAGTACTTTTACAGTTACAATAAATAAGTTTGGTCACCCTTCCAATGTCCAATAATGGATTTTTCAAATAAGTCTCATTTATCTTTAAATGCCACTTAAGTATCGAATTCAATTTTTCAGTACAAATTAAAATAAACTTAAATGCCCAAGTTTACATATTTAAAATAAAGAAACCAAAAATCGCCCAAAAGAAAAAAAACTCTCAAATGAAAAATATTTCCAAAAAAATAAATAAACCGTTAGAATGCCAAAAAAAAGCACCCAAACCAAAAAGGTGGCCAAAAAACTAAAAATAATGCCAAAAACCGCAAAAAATCGCCAAAGGCCGAAAAAAATTCCCAAAAAGAAAAAAGCGGCAAAACTAGAAAATCGATAAAACTAAATATATATTTTAAAAAAAGTGCCAAGAACAGAAAAAAAATAGTCAAAATGAAATAACGAAAAAAAACAAACAGTGTGTCAATACTAAAAAAATTCCAAAAACCGACAAAAATCGTTTAAAAAAAACCAAAACTAAAAACTAAAATAATCGACAAAAAATATCGCCAAAACAAAAAAAAATCGCGAAAACGTGTGCTAGTCAAAGGAGCTCTTACTGAACCCATTTATTAAAAAAAATTAAATTGAACACCAAATTTTCCAATTTAACTGGAAAAGAAATAACTCTGCACAAAATTTTGTTACAATTGATCCAAACGTTTTCTTCATATGACTTGAGAAAGTGCGAGTTTTACCAAAAATAAGTAGAAGTGTGTGGTGAAAAAAGAGATAACGTGCAAACGGTTTTATATTCACCATTTTCGAGGTGTATCGTCTTGATCTTGAGTTAATTTAATTTGAACTCGGTCTACTATTGTAGTAAACGTCACTGAACACGTTCGATGTGGTTGAATACATGGACCTATCAAATAGTGTTTATATAACGTTAATTGCTCCCTCCAATGTGACTCTGGAACCAGTCCCGTAACTATACTGAAATATTAACGTAAGCTTAAACTGGTACTTATACTTTTGAAATATGAGTGGCCCTGTGGTTGATTGGGTAATGTGCAAGCCTGTCATGCACGAGCTTGTCGGTTCGACCCCCAAACAATTTCTGTTTAAAAATAAATTATAGTTTAATTTGAAACAATACAAACACCCAGGCAGGTCCCTATGTGGTTAGTTCAGTGACACGTCACAAGGTGCATACAAAGTATCAATTAACCCCATCCTAGGTCATCCCCATGTAAAAGTGACTGGTCCGCTTAATAGGCAGTTTTAAAACTCAGACTAGTCGCTCTCACTTGGGGACCGGTCACGTGGCTAGTATTGTGTCAGTTCGATTTCCTGCAGGGAAATTTATGAAAATCAACTTGAATGTTTAATAATCAATTTCCACAAGTGAGGCAGACGACTCGCCTAGAAACTTTGTATGAAAATCGCTAAATTAAATCGCTAATCGACTTGAACATATAAATTGTATGTTCAAGTCGACCATCTGGGTTATGAAAACAGGGGTTAAAAGTGCCCTTCTCCAAAACACAAAAATAATACTAAAGCACTTTTTCGTTAGTGCCGCAGAATTTCAGAAAATTTACTTGACTTGTTTACAAACTATAAAATATGACTTAAAAACTTTTTTGTTGTTGTCAGAGAATTAAGTTTTTAATAAATTTTCATCTCTAAAGGTGTTGAAACAAAATTAAAATTTTTGTTATGTTGTTGTTTAAGGACATCTATGTATATGCATTTCATTTCTGCTTAAGAAACTCATCATTATATCTGGATCAAAAAGAATTTGTTTTTAAAGAACTTCGAAAAAAACTGCATATGTTTATAGGAAAACTTTTAAAACGTTATTGAGAACTACAAACATAAGCATCAAAAGCAGAAACGAAATGCATATAGACGTACTTAACCACCAGCAAACAAAAATTCTTCATATTGCTAATACGTTATAGACTTAGGCCAATAAAAATAGTTCCATGTTGATTAAAGAAATATTTTTTTTTGTGCATGCGATTATGCATTTACATATAAAATTATTTTATAAAAAATAAAATTGTAAAATATTAGTTCTTTCTACTTGATTAAAATAATATGTTTCAATTTCAAAATTCCATTTAAATTCTGAATCTGGGGTTTAACTCTGAGTGAATGGTTTTATAGCCTTTTTACAAAAATTCGAAGAAACCTTATAAAAATTTTCAAGAAAACAAAAAACACAATTAAAAATTTACTACCACATATAGACATACGTTGTTTTTCCAATGATTATGCCCAAAAAAAAACTAGTTTAAATTTACACGTTGCTCTAAAGAGAATTAAGTCATACAAAATAGTGAGTCTTTCTTTTTTTTTAGAGCAAAACAGTAAAAGTGAAACAATGTTTCAAGGTTTTCCCACTTTAACCAAAAAAAAAACTGCACTCGCTTTTTCCCAGTTTTATGATTTTATGATGTAGTATATTGTGTATTACAACTTTGGTAGCCATGGAAAAAATATGGCTGTTTGTTTTTTAACCCCTTCTAATTGACATGATGCTCATGTCCTTTTTAAGGATTTAAAAAAAATCAGGATTTTTATGACTCTTCAGTGACCTACAAATACAATTTGCAATTGTTTTTTAAATGAAACCAAGTGAACAAGAAAATCTAAGAACTAAATTAACGATTTTAATATCCTGTCTACCTAAAAAGGATCATAAAAAACGGTTTGTTGCTGCCTATAAATGGTGAAGGTGACAAAGCAAAAGGGTTGCAGTTTTACTGAAACAATTGTTAGTTAAATTTTTCTCAGAACATTGAGTGACAATTGTTTTATGATGTTATTCTTAAATAAAATTTCAGCAGCTATTTTACCAAAAAAAAGGATTTTTTAACTCTTTTTTTTTGGGAAGCTAAGAAAGCCATAATGGTTTAAGGTAAACACACGCTGCACTACAAATTATTGTTATTACTAATTTTTAACCTTTTTCGCTTTTATTAAAAATGAAACAAATTCAGATTTTCTAGATTTTTAGTTCAGTTTTTTATTACTACCAGGAATTTTTTTGGTGTTACAAAAACGCTAAAGAGTTAAAAATGTTTTAGTTTATTTTTAATATAATTTTCAAGAAATTGGAACTTTTCTTTTGGGCCTGACGAATTGCTTTTAAGCGGAATTTGTGGAATAAATCAAGGACTTTTTAATTTAACTAGATATTTAAGTATAGAAAATTCTAACAATCAAATTCTTGTTTAGTTTTAATAAGGCAAAAAATTTTCTTTGAATAATATATTTAAAACATTTCTTAGCTGGTCTAAAACAATATATTCGGTTAGACTTTTGACTTGTTAAGGTTTGAAAGTCAAACCTTTAGGGGAAAATTAGTAGCAGTACAGGAAAAAAAATTATAATTCAAATGTTAAAACCAGGAAAACATGCGCCATGTGAAATTTTAAACTGAACTACAAGGTCACTGGTTATTCCCAAAAGTATACTGTTCGAAGCAGAAAAATATTAAAAGTGTCCTGGAGAGGAAAGTATATGGCACAAAATATACATCAGGTGTCGCAGTGCCGGTTTTTGGACCAGATCTTCCCCCTATTCTAAGAGGAATGTAAAAAAAAATAACACATGTATGGGTGATTTGAAAGTTTACGTTACCTTCTAGCTGCTGTTTACAATAATTTTGGCAATTCTGTTTTTGTTTGAGTTAAAATTGATCTTCGACTCTGAAGACACACATTTCACATTTCTCACAACACGAATTTTCATAATGAAATTCAATGATTTGGGTTGTTCGTTTCTTTACTCTATTCATGTTGAAATGGCAAGAATTTTTTACACTGAAAAAAGAATTACACTGCAAAAGCAAATTACAAAAAAATCACCCAATATATGGCATGTGCTTTTACATATTTTTATGGTCTTCTCTCTCAAAGCAATACTGTGGTCACTCTGATGGTTTCAAACGTGTTTAAGGCAAGTGTTAAAATCTCAAAACACAACTGTTCTCATTACATTTGAGATGTTTAAGTATGAGGTTTTTCCAATAAATGATTGCAATTGTAATATATTAAGAACAATTATGTTTTTTTATTTGGGTTATTATTTTTAAACAACAAATAATCTTGTATTTAATAACTAATTACTTGATTAACAAATAAATTTTTACGCGCCGCCATTTAATAACAACACAAAGTTGCCAGAGTTATTTAAAAATGCACTGAACATACTCAATTTAAGTGTTTAAAAAAGTGCTTAAATCTAGAACATCTCAATTGAGATGTTTAACAAAACAAGTCATTGTATGATAAAACATCTCAAAATCGTAGTGTTTAAGCTCTTAAACATACATATGGCATATGTACACAGAAAAAAATTATTTTAAAAATTGAATTACGAAAATCGCTAATTTTATTAAAAAATCTTTTGAATTTTCTTTTATGAAAAAATGCCAAAAACCTAAAAAAACTGCCGAAATGAGAAAAAAATTTAAAAAGTAAAAAGGGCCTAAATGAAAAAAGTTGCCAAAATGAAAAAACGCCAAAAATCTAAAAAAAATTACATAACTAAAAAAAATCGCTAAATGAAAAAAATCGCCAAAATTAAAAATAAATCGTCAAAACTAAAAAAACTCTTAAGACCAAAAAAAACGCCAAAACGAGAAAAAATTGTCAAAACTTCAATAATTGCAAAATGAAAAAAACGCCAAAAACCGAAAAAATCACCAAAACCAAAAAAAAATCGCCCATATGAAAAAAATTACAAAAATTAAAAAAATCGCCGAAATAAGAAAAATCGCCTGAATTAAAAAAAACGTCAAAAACCAAAAAAAATCGCCAAAACGAGAAAAAAATGCCAAAACTAAAAAAGCGCCAATAAACGCAAAAAAACCCAAAACTAAAAAAACGCTTAAAACCGAAAAAAAAACAAACCCATAAACAAAAACAAAAGACAAAATTTTATTTTATATAGGCTAAAGTTGGTATTTGGAATTACAAATCTCGTGTCGGTATGGGACCCTTCGTGCTCGGGTCAATGTCGCAATTCATTGAATTTAATTGCTTTTGCTTGGCTGTGACTAAAACTATACTTTGGCTAGAGCACTGTCAATAAATTGCAGTAATATATTTGGGATGAGGATGAGTCGAACCGGCAACCTCTCTAAAAAATAGACCAACGTACTTACTGTTAAGGTAAAGAGCAATCCCTCTTTGAATACGCAAATAATGTATACACACAAAACATGATTTCTTATGTTTTTTCTACATGTCCGCATTGCGTTATGATATAATTTAAAAACAACTTTGTTGAGTAAAAAAAACATGCCACGACGTTTTTCTGCTTCTTGTCGGCATTTACACGTATACAAAACGAGCAATCATAATAAACAACAACAATAGCACATGAGCGCTTCATGTCAATCAATAAGCAAGACAAACATCAAGCCAAACAAATTAAATTAAATCAAGACTACCCAAACTGGCATCAGAGTGCAGAACATCAATCGGCTTTTTATACAAATGAAAACACACACACGCATATATTTCTCTCGTTGTTCTCTCAGTGGCCAGTCTTGAATTAAATATTATTGAAATTAAAGTTTTTATTCAATAACATGTTAAACATAACTCTTGTCTATTTTTTTTCTGTGTATGTATCTAGAATTTTTTATTAAAAAAATATGTTGTTTTATAACGTATAACGTGTATGTATGTAATTTCAGTATCCCAAGTTGAACCATATCAGTGATCTGCAATTAATCGTTTTGTTCGCTATTCATACTGACTAATGAAATTTTAAATATAAATTAGTAGACATCGTTTAAACTCAACTAATCTGATGCATACTCACAATAAAATTGATTTATTAGTATAGGTTGAAATAAATATTAATGCGAAGTCGACATCATAGTCATAGCACACTCACGCTCATAAATCACCTGAGTTTGATTTCTAATTTCAGGAAAATACTTATACTACTCACATTGATTCAAATCACTTAACTCATGCATATACGTTTATTTAAAAGCTTAATCATTAAAAAGTTTGTAAGTGTTATACAAAAGTAATAAATAGGGTTGTTTTTAAATCCATGCAAAAAAACCAAAAATAAGCAACAGAGAAACACATAAGCTCATAATGGGAACTTAAATGTTCGTATGAGAAGTTCGCATTGTGATTCATACTTATTTGGCATCGTCCATAGGCATTGAGTTAAGGAGAGTCGAAATAAACAACGTCATAAATGTTGTTGTACTTCAAACCTTCGAGTGAATCTGACTCATAGACAACATTGCAGTAAGTAGGAGTGCAATAAATACAAGAAATTATAAGTCATGATTTAACTATACTTACTTTTTCACTACTCATTGCTCCTCTCTGAACCATATACATATGTATGTACATACATGGTGACAAAGCATAATTTTATATGAAAAATATAAACAACTTTTCAAGTCAAAGGTTTCATTTTCATTTTCTGATTAAAACATTTGAATTAAAACAAAAAACGCAACTATTCGCTTACATATGTGCTCATTATGAAATTAAGCTGATAAATAATAAGTGGCGATTTGTAGAATCTTTAATTGTGAGAGTAAACACTTCAAATAAAAAGCAAAATTAAACTCAAGGGTTGAGCAAAATAAAAATAGCAAAGTAAATTAAAAATTTGTTTTGTTTGCATTTAATTATTGAATTTCACAACAAACTACATAAATACTAAATGAGAGATCAGTTTGTGCTGAATAAAAAATTTAAAATGCGAAGGCAAACAGCAATTACCAGGGGAGGCTGAGAACAAGTGAATTCATCATTATTTTTATGTTTTTAATACATAACGTACTCGTAGATTTTGTTCTGTTGAAATTTTAAAAATGTTTGTACATTTCTAGGAAAATGTTGATAGTTTACGTGCAAAGCAGCCACATTAAACTTCAAGCAAAAATTAACAGTATAACCCATTTAAATACCTTTCCATTTTAAAATACTAAATCTGTTTTACTATTATTTAGTTAAACAAACTTTATATAAAAATTCTAAGATTATAAACCTTAATATTCATATGATAGCTTAAGTCAGCTTAAGCAACTGTGTGGTTACATATAAAGGGTAAGTGGTAAACTATCATGTACTTAAGTAAGCTTTTCGTCAAGTTTCACCAAATGTCATTTGCTTAAGCAAAATGTCAAACTGAACGCACATTCCGTACGGAAAACACTGTTTGCGCATCTTTTTTTAACTCAATCAAACGGCAGGAGAAAATTTTAATTGCTTTTTAATATTTTTTTATTGGCTTTTCATGTTTAACTCAGAAAATAAAGCAAAACTTTTATTTTCTTTTATTGTTTTATAATATACACAAATACATATACATACATACAAATGTATTTACTTATGTATATGGGCATTTCCAGCGGAATGTCAACTTTTTGTAGCATGCGACACCAAGCAAAAATTCTTGTTTTTTTTTCAAAGAAAACAAAACATTTTTTTATTTATTTAGGTATTTGTGTAGGCCGTCAGAAGCTCTACGTTTGGTAAAATTTTAAGAAAAATCGAGTCACGTTGTTCAGAAATACAAGGTTAATTGCTTGCTGTCGCACGCTACAAATTAGTGGAATTTCTCGGAGAATTTACCGTATTCAATCTTGTACTTTTTAGTAGGCCAAACAAATAAAACGAGTAATAAATTATTTATGAATTTTTAATTGATAAGTACATTCCAACAAATTAATTTGATTGAATTGCATTCATTTAAAAGTTATGAGAAGAAACATAATTACTGCAAAATTATGAACAAATACTTAGATTTAGCAGCTATGGCTAAATAATGCTTAAGTTCATGTAAGTACATTGTGGCCGCCTAAAAGTCATATCTGAATTGCTTAAGCATTTGACAGGCTTATCCTTCAGTTCTGACATTGGCTTAAACCAGCTTATTCATATTATGTTTGGGCCTTAAGTCTTGTACATAAATCTTGAGTATATATTAGGCGGCACTTAAGGGTCAATTCAAATCCTTTATTATGGTTGGGCAAACGAATTTAAGCTATGTTGCCATTTGGCAACATGTTACTAAGTATGGTAACTGACCACTAACAGCTTTTAATTTACCTGAGGGAAAATTTTTCTAGCAAAAAAAAAAGAAGAAAAATACAAAATTAAAATATTAGAATCAAACAAATGGGGGATTCAAACGGTAATCTTAAGTTTCACAATGTTCTAAAATTTTTGTTTGAAAAAACAACAAAAGCAAAACAATTATAATAAATTAATTTAAGACATTATAACACTATAGAATTAAGGCTACCTTTTAACTATCTCAAATAAAAATTCCTCCTGATTTGGAAGGCGAAAATGCAGCTCGGCCTTGCATGTTGTTTCGTTTTGCTGGTGATTGTCAGAAAATTAGCAATTAACTTTGGTGTTATTTGTTTCTTAAGAATTATAACATGTAGATTGGCTTCCAAAAAATACAAACTTTAGCCTAAAAAGTATTAACATTTTCTAGCTCTAGAACCATCTTTTTGGTTACGCTAATATTTTAAATTGATTTTTGTTTTTGTTTTCAATTAAAGTTGTTTGTTGTATATTTTTTTCTGTGTTGCGTCATCAACTGGCAACGCAAATTTACTTCCTTTGCCATCCATAATCTAAGCATTAAAGGTATTTATTTTCTTACTAGAATAAGGTAATAGAACGTAATTATTTGAGTACTTTCTGCGCATAATTATATAAAAATTTTGTAAATTTTGTGGTCTATATATTTAGGGATTACTGTGCACACACAACTTTTTATTTTATTATTGTAACAATTGTATGTGTCAAGCGGTATTCAAAAAGGTCATATTGTCATAAATTTTTATTTTTATTTGAAAGCAGAAATAATTACATGTTAAATAATTTGAAACATTTTGACCAGGGAAACCGGAAATACGCAATTTCATATTTTTTCTGGTGTGACGTATTAATGCGGAGATAATCCCCTTTTATTGCGAATGGCCTCGTCGACGTCACATCAAGACCACAGTAAAAATTGGCACTTTTATTTTCTTTGTCAGCAACAATTGGATCTTATTGACAATCTCTTTACTAATTTCTAAGGCTTTGTAAAATAATGCAGCATATTAATAGTAGTCATATCTTTTTATTTTTAGTGCATATTTTAAAGTTTTTAGTGCATATTGAATACGCATTAAATACTAGAGCATATTTCTGGTTTCTCTGATTATGACCTTTAAGACCGTGTTTTATTAAGCCCAAATGTTTTCTCTTATTTAAATGTAATAAACATTTGTATGCTCATATGACTTTCGTTTATATAAAATATAATTACTTATCGATAAGTATGGCAATATGGATTAGAAAATGACAGCATACTGCAAAAATGCAACAACAACAAAATATAAATATTCTTATCGCAGGGGAGTAGTGGTCGATTACAAAGCCGAGTACAATTTGTATGTGCAAGTCGTCGTCATTGCCCACTACGATGTGCAAGATATCAAAACATGTGCTTTTAAAGTGCATATGTACTGAAATATGCATATCAACGTACAGTGGGTGACAAAATATTGGTCTTCCATATGCACTCATAGCATATACATAAACTAACTAGCAGGTATTGGTGCTGTTCATTAACTGCACTGCACAAAGTCTTATAATAAATTCAAAATATGACAAATCAGCAAATTCTCCTGGAAATATACAATATCTAACCTAATAAAAACTTTCTGGAAAAATATTGAGAGTTGTAATTCAGAGTATGTAATCTTTAACTTTTGAAGTACCCATAGACTGTGCAATATTATTGAGTTTTTTATTGCTCAATAAATTAAACTGTATTTAAAAAAAAAAATACGCAATTTTTCTTAACATATATGTAAAAGTAGAGAAAGGCTACAAACATAAGCGTTTGAGAAATTTTAAAATTAATTTTTCGTAATACATACTGGACACATGCAAGAGCCAAAACAATTTAAAAATATTTTCATTAAGTCAAAAATAGAAAAATAATAAGGGTTTTCATGAGAACTCTTAAAATTGCCATTTGTGCAATTGGGCAAACTTGCGAGGCTTGTTTCATGAAGCCCCTTATAACCTTTTGTGCAAAGAACTTATGTTAATTTGAAACAAGCGTCAAAAAATTAATTAAATAAAAATAAAATAATAAAATTTAAAGCAGTTTTTAATTAAAAAACATATTTATAAAAATTAAAAAAATGTGTGTGTTTGTCTAAAAATGCCGAAAGAAGTCCAAAAAAGCAAGGAGTTGATGTTAAAAAAATGCACAATTGCACAGCTTAAGTTTACGACTCAAAATTATTGGGCAAACTTAATAGGTTTGTGTAAATAAATTTCTATAAAATTTTTGACATTTTATTTACGAGAGTGTAAAAATGCATAATTGCACAGTATGCGAGACTTTTGAACAGTCTCATGAAAACCCTTAATGTTTATTGATGTACCTGGAAATAATTATTGTACAATATTGCGCAATATAAATCCAACAGATCTTTAATTTTATCCAATATATTGTGCCATATACCAATAGAATATACACATAGGCTATTTCATTGTACAATATCAATTATTGCACAATAATATTGCAACTGATTTTTAACCGAATTCAAAAAAAGGAGGAGGTTTACAATTCGTCTCTTTTGTTTTTAGGTGTCTATCTTCATAACTCACTCAGTACATTTTAGACCGATTGTAAAATTTTTTTTTGTTTTCTACGAAGATATAGCTTCCCATTGGTGCCATTGTAAGAAAAAAAGGACACGCCCACAATATTTTTTTTTAAATAATTTTATGATATTCTACTTATTTAATTGCTGCGAAACCTATAAAATACCTTTAGTTCTTGTAATTACACTATTTGAAAGTTAAACAAATGGGCGGGATTACGCCCATTAAAACGCATTATAATATTTCACGCGGTTCTATTTAACCGATTTTTACGAAGCTTACCACATACCTTGAGCTGTAAAATATACACATTCCCTTATCTAAAAAAAATAGGCGGAGTCACGCCCATTAAAATTTAATATTTTATTTTAAGTAGTTCTACTTTACCAACTTTTACAAGACTTAAAACGCACCCTGAGCTCTGAAAAACACACAATCTTGCATTTAAAAAATGGGCGTAGGCACGCCCATTAAAATTTAATATTATATTTAACGTACTTCTTCTTATCGTCTTCTATCAGATTTTTGCATTGAAGTAGGTTTTTTTGGAGAAAGAATTATATATGATTTTGTTAAGATTTTAATCAAAGTGTTAAGAACATATACACATAAGGTGTCGTCATCCTATTGTTATCCACTGTAAAAAAGGTTTATATGTATTACGAGCTTTTATCTACGTTATGAAGAGATATAAGCTTTAAACCTTGAGAACTATAAATAAACAAATTCGATATAGTAAATACAAAAAAAATTAATGTTCCCCATGTGTTTCATACCAGCAGTGGTGGGCTATTGTAAAAACAGAATGAAAGCGTTACGCGTCAAATGACAAGAAATCTAGAATCATTTTAATATAAAATTATAACATTTAATATTAAATGTTCTAATAATAATTTCATGTGAATTAAATGCCGCAGACAACTTGTTTTGTCTCTTAATTCAAAACAAATAAGAAAGTGTTTCAATTACATCTACCGCTTCGCAGATATGTAAAGCTAAATAATTTTCTTATAAACAATGGCAATTTTTTTTTCAATTAAATAGTTGAGATCGCAAACTAATGACTTACCAACACATGGAAGATAAGCTTTAGCTCACACCACACGTTTTTCCATATAAGTATGCTTGTGCATACTCGTATACATGTAAATTTTTTAATTCGCTTATCGCTTCAATTCTGCCTCCTTCTTTAATTAATGTTATGACTTGTTCGGCCGTAGCCACATGTATTGTATGTCGTCATCGTGCTATGCCAAACAAAAACGGCCTTTGCTAAAGTTGAATAATTTTATGTTGTTTTATTACATGAGAAGAGAACACACACTCCCTCTTTCTCATTGTGCGCCAAGCAGTAGTCGATGTTGCCGCATTCGGTTTAAAATGCTGTATTTAAGAAGAATACAAATTACAAAATTTTTATTGTATTCAAATTAGAAATTGTTAAATTATTTAATAAGATCGAGTAAACGCAATGTTTAAATTTAAACAGTGAATAGTTTGCAGTCCGTTCATATATATCAAATTATTTAACTTGAAAATAGTTAATGTTCATTTAGTTTTAATGACATATAGGACAGCCTTAGCACTTAGGAACATTATGAGATCTATAATGCAATATCTAGGCTAAGGAGTTTCTTGGTGTGCACCAGAGAACTGTATGAGTTGATTCACTTTCGCTGTCCACTCACTTTTACTATTACTTTTGTATTCTTCTTTAACATCAATATGTAAATGATATTGCTTGCAATATCTCTCTGTAATTAACTTAATCTCTTTTTGGAGTGATGTTAGTAAAAAAATTCTTACTATTGTTTGATTGTTTTGTATAGTAATCAAATAACTCATAAGATCTTTAAATTTTTTAATGATAATGATGACCTCAATATTTATTTTAGAAAATTCAAAATAATGCCATTTCTTTCGAAATCATGCAGATCACTAGTGTAAGCGCTTTTCTTTTTGTTATTAGTTAGAAAAAATTACATTGATTTTAATTTTTCGAGCTTAAAATAAAGTAAGCCTTACACCTTCGAATATGAAGTTTAATTACGATTAAGCTTTTTGAATATTTTTTGCCAAACGTATGGGTAAATTTTTTAGGGTTCCGTACAGCAAAGGTGAAAAGGGACCCTATTGTTTTCGCTACGCTGTCCGTCTGTACGCCACAGGCTATTTCCTCATCAACCGTAAGATCTACGGATCTAAAAGTTAAACATAGAACCTTGGCCGCTACAACAAAAAAATATACAGGAGAGTTAAAAATTAAAGGGTATTCAAAAACGAGTAACGAAAAATGTTAAAATCCCATGTTATATACATACAATTGTACATGTGTATATTGACACTTTGTAAAATAGTGTATTTTTATATAGACTACAGCAAAAAATACTAAAATTTAAAAAATTTTAAATTATAAAATGGCCAAACCAGAAATATATCGCCAAACACCAAAAAAACCCAAAAAATTCCAAGAAATTAAAAAAAAACAAATTCTAACACTTAAATAAATCGACAAAGTCGAAGAAATCGCCAAAAAGAAAAAATCGACAATATGAAAAAAACCCCCAAAAACCTTAAAAAACACCGAAAAATCTCAAAATTGTAATATCGCCAAACCAGAAAAAAATTGCCAAAAAGCAAAAAAAAATCGTCAAAACCAAAATAATCGCTAAAATTAAAAAAAATTCTAACACTAAAATAAACGGACAAAGCCGAAAAAATTGCCAAAAACAAAATATCGAAATAATAAAAAAAACGCCAAAAACCTTAAAAAACTCAAAATTATAAAATTGCCAAAAACCAAAAAAAATTGTCAAAACCAAAAAAATCGCAAAAATTAAAAAAAATTCTAACACTAAAATAAACCGACGAAGCTGAAAATTCGTCAAAAAGAAAATATCGACATAACAAAAAAAGCCAAAAACCTTAAAAAACACTAAAGTCTCAAAATTATGAAATCGCCAAACCAGATATATATCGCCAGAAACCAAAAAAAATCGTCAAAACCAAAACAATCGCTAAAATTAAAACAAAAATTCCAACACTAAAATAAATCAAAAAAGCCAAAAAAAAATCGCCGAAAAGAAATAAATCGAAAAAATAAAAAAAAAACCCCAAAAACCTTAAAAAACACCAAAAATCTCAAAATTATTAATTCGCCAAACAAGTAAAACATATGCCAAAAACCAAAAAAAAATCGTCAAACCACAAAAATCGCCAATTTAAAAAAAATTCTAGCACTAAAATTAATCGACAAAACCTAAAAAATCACCAAAATTAAAAAAATCGACAAAATTAAAAAAAAAAACTTTAAAAACACCAAAAAATCTCAAAATTATAAAATCGCCAAACCAAAAAAAATCGCCAAAATTAAAAAAAAATTCTAACACTAAAATAAATCGACAAAGCCTAAGAAATCGCCAAAAAGACAAAAATAGACAAAATGAAAAAAACGGAAAAAGCCTTAAAAACACCAAACCGCGAAAAAGATCCCACAAGTAAAAAAATCGCCTATATGAAAAAAATATCACCAAAATGAAAAATGGCCAAAATTAAAAAAATCACCAAACTGTAAAAACGACAAAAACCAAAAAAAACGAAAAAAAGAAGAAAAAAATGCTAAAACTAAAAAACGCTTAAACTTAAAAAAATTATCGCCAAAAACCGAAAAAACGCCAAAACTAAAAGCAAAACACTCAAAACCGAAAAAAAACTGAAAACGAAAAAAAATGCCAAAACTATATATTATAAATTTATATATAATTAAATTTTGTATTGAATTACATATCTAGTGCCCCTACGGAACCCTTCGCCGCTCTTCACTGAATTTTTTCAAGGATTTCGTTATAACTTTGAAAATAAAAATGTGTTTTTGTTTTCAATATATGTAAATTATAAGTCGATAGTTTTTTTCCATGGTTTTGTCTCATTGATACCAATATTTGGTCTAGTATTGTCTAGTTCATGCTTAATTTTATTTTTTATTGTTTTATGTATTGAGATTTTTTGGAATTATGAATGTAGTCATTTATCAATGACCTGGCAACACTGCTAATAAAAAAAACTTGTTGTTACTTGCAATTAATTGATGAAGGCAACGAACAGACGAATGAATATTATTGTTCTTGATTGTAAGATTTTAATTTATTTGGTTTTGCGGTTTTGACGCTCTCGTTTCAGTTTTAGTTCAGTATGTAGATGTTGCTGTTGTTGTTCTTTGTATTGATCGCTATGATTTTGCCCCCACTCATTTAGTCGACTTTGTACACGTACACGTACACACAAACGATTCATACGTAAATTAACGTTAATATAAGCATTAACACAGTCTACAGTCTAGACGTTTGTTTAAAAACAAAGTAAATTTCAGAAGAGAATTGACTGTCTGCGTGTTCGTGGTTCTAAGATCGTGTGTGATCAGCGTTTGTTTATTTTTTTTAATTTCATAAACTTTTTCTTTTTATTGTTTTGTCATCAGTGAATTTGTTTTATTCTCTTTTTTTCTTTTAAACATAAATAACAAAAGTCCAAAACAACATACGAAAACTAACGTTGAATTTAATAATTTTATTTCCTTTGTTTTATTGCTGCTTTAGTTTAATTTTTATTTATAATAATAATAATAAGAAAAATATTATAATTATAAATTCTTGTTAATGATTTTTTGTGTGATATGGTGGATGAAACTTCAGTTTTATTGTTTGTTGTAACCATATTGACGGGTGTGTTCGTTTGGTCGCGCCGTACTTATGTCTACTGGCAACGGAGATGTGTCAAGTTTGTGCAACCGACCCATTTGTTGGGCAACCTCAAGGACGTATTGAAAATGCAAAATTCATTTGCTTTACAACTGCGTGATTACTATTTCAATGAACGTTTCGCCTGCGAACCATTAGTGGGCATCTATTTGTTTCATCAGCCGGCTTTGTTGTTGCGCGATCTACAGCTGGTGCGTCAAGTGTTGATCGAAGATTTTGTAAACTTTTCGCATCGTTTCTCAAAATGTGACGGACATCAGGATAAAATGGGTGCACTGAATTTATTTTTTGCACGCAATCCCGAATGGCGTGATATACGTACAAAATTGGCACCGGTATTTACTACGTCAAAAATGAAACAAATGTTTTCATTAATGGAAGAGGTAAGAGAAATGCAAATAAAAAAATATATAAACATAAATTGTTCTTTAATCTGGCATCATTAGGCAGATTTGTATTTCTTGTTTTCTGTATTTTTAATTTTTTTTCTCTCCCTCTCTCTCTCTCTCTGTTATCATTGATCAAACAGTTTTAGTGGGTGTGTGTGGTTGTGGTTCTCTTCGCTCTTCAAAACATATGAATATATTACATGTACGATTTCCCGTATTTTAAATACTATTCATAGTTTCTATACTCATATTTCTGGGTAAAATTTATTTTAAATTATAATGTATTCTGTAAATAGTACGCACGTGCTTGTAAATTTCATGCATTAATATGTATGAATGTGTGTCTCTAACTTTCAACACGATTATTGTGCTTTGTTTGTGTGTTTTACAACAGCAAACAGGGCTACCAGTTGAAGAGATTTTCCCCACTTTTGGGGATTTTTCAAAATTTTTAGGATTTTTTTTATATTTATTTAAAATGCAATTTTCTGATATAAATTTTAGTACATAACAATAATTTGAATTTGAAATTTTTCAAACATCCCCAAAATCTTTAGTTACGGGTAAACAAACGAATTTTCGTACCCGTGGTGGACACTTATCAACCTCTAACTAACTTAAATATCAACCGATTTGAGATTTAAAAACGACCTTAAAAAGAAGAGACTAAGACCTTTCGAACCATATATATTTTGTTTCAGTACATTGCAGATATATGTCTGTACTTATTCATAAAATTTTTATACTTTTTTCGGTTATTTTCGACACTTTTCTACTTTGGACTCGTTTTTAGGCATTATTTTTCTACTGGTACCATTTTGTTTATGACTTTATTTATAAAACATAATTGATTAAGAGTAATTCGCAGCTTTTTGTTAAAAAATTCCTTAATAATTGACGAAGTTATTAAATATTTTATTAGAAGACTTTTTGTTAAAAAAAAAACTATCTGCGTGATGTTTTTCGCGTTCTATTTATGCGCTTGTTGGGTATTTAAGCTTCCAGCAAGATGAAGCTACAATTTAAAAATTTTATTTTATTAACACAAAGTATAAAATTAGTACAACGGTGGTCGTCAAACTTTTTTCCTTGGGAGCCACATTTTTCACATGCTCCAACCTTAATACTCGTATTCCGCTTTAATAAACTAGGATCCCACGGAAAGTTGTTAAACTTGTTTCGCTTATTTTTGTATCCTTGTTATTGCAGTTTTTCACTGCGTACCTCATTTTTGTTTTAATTTTTTTTTATTTGCATATCGATGACTTAATATAAAAAGAGTGGAACTCAAATTTTCGATATTTTATAGAAGAAGCCAAACACTGAATAAAAAGTAGAGCATTTGCAGGCAAAAATTACTTTTTTAAGTTGCCATAAGTCCTTGATTTTGAACTGTAACGTACTAAGATCTTCAAGGAGGATGCAATTATACGTTTTTTCCCAGAAAACGTTAAAAACGCTATTATGAAAAAAATCGAGATACGCCCTTTTTATATTAAGCCGTCGATGTACATATTTTTCATTATTTGTTTTCATATTTGATAAAAAATATTAATATTTTGCTTTTGAAAACAAAACACAAAGGTCTTCGTCTACGTCAAGGAGACAGCTGATTGAGTATTTGTGTATGTCATGCAAACAGCTGATTGATAGCTACAAAACTAAGGGACCTGTGGTCTTCCTTATTTAGTTCATAATGCCTGTAGTTAAAAATTCAGGTGGCAAATTACGGCACTCGTTATCAAACGAAGTTACGAAATATTTCAATAGATATCCAGTACCGTAATTTGTCTCCAAATTAAATTTGCTCAGAAAAAAATAGTTCTTCAACCAAAAACTTTAATTGAAAAAGAGCCAAAAATCAATTATAAATTTAATTGTGTCATATTTAAACAAAAGTTTAATTGATTTAATAAACTTTTTAATTAAACTTTTAATCAACTCAAGTTTTAACCAAAAGTTTAATTGAATCAATTAAATTATTAATTGATGATTTAATATTTTTTTCAAATAAGTGCGTTAATTTAAGAAAAAAAATGTCTGTTTATTTATTTTAACTAACGCACATACATGCATGATCTTATTCAATAGATTGGTTACGATTTGGAAACATATTTATCTAAGCTTACCAAAGACATGAAACACAGTCACGATGGCATTGTGATACAAATCAAAGATGTGTGCGATCTTTACAACACTGATATGATCGCCAGCATTGCATTTGGTTTGCGAAGTCACTCGCTGCGTAATACTCATCGCGCTCAGCTCTGCAGCTATAGTGATGAAATTTTCCGCATAACCTTTCGTCGGGCAGTTGATCTTTGCTTGATCTTTATTTTGCCAAAGTTGGTGAGGTTCTTACGACCCAAACTATTTAATGCAGTGCATACAGACTTTATACGCACTCTTGTTGTTAGCATGTTGAACGATCGTCGCAGTTACGGTGGTCTACGTAATGATCTCATAGAATTGCTATTGACATTTCAAATGGAAGCAGAACTTAATAAGGATAAATCACATTTTGCCCATCAGCAAGAGTATCTAGTCGCCCAGGCTGCCACTTTTCAATTGGCGGGCATACAGACCTGTTCCTCCACGTTGGCGTTTGCTCTGTACGAGCTGGCTCGTCAGCCCAACCTGCAAGAACGTTTACATTTAGAAATAAGAAATACTATAGGGACGGAGGATCCGCCTAGCTCATTGAACTTTGAAAAAGTGGAAAGCATGACTTACCTGAGTATGGTGGTGGAAGAGACGTTGCGTAAATATCCAGTTGTGCCATTTTTGGAGAGAGAGTGTACACCGTTGAATAAGAAACGTTTCGTATCATTCCGCCCGTATGCTGAGTGTATGGCTAGAAGAGGAATGCCTGTGTATATATCAAATTTAGCGTTACATTATGATCCAAAGGTGGGTACTACTTTTACTACTAAATATTATTTTAGTTCCCGTTTTTATATCCAAAGTTGTTTCTGTAATAATAAAAAATAATCAATTCGGTAAGAGATCAATTTGAGAAAATTTAAATAATTTACGAAAATTAGAAAATTTGGGACATAGGACAGAGTTGCCATGCGACACTCGATTGGTAATTACAAAACAAATTTGTGCAAATATTTTTTGCCGACATAGCATTCTCATAGCATAATGTTCTCGCAACACTGATTTCAAGTGAAGCTGTTATTTAGAATAGTTTTTAAAAGGAATACCACAAAATATTCTTGCTATAACCGCAATTAAACTGAGACTTCGTTTGCGCATGGCTTTTTTTAATTGGGCTATTTTAACTCAAGTCGACTTAAGCAGTTGTTCGCTTTTGCCAGAGAAAATATTAATAAACATACATACATATGTATATGCCCTTAATTATGAAAGTGGTCTAAGTCATATGCATTTTTGCTTAAAACTATTAAATAAATCTTAATAAAACTTCAATAAAAATTTAACAAATATCAAATAAATTAATATCAATCAAGACTAGCACAAGTCTAAATTAAAACGTTACATAATAAAATAAATATTTTTGATTTATTCAATAATAATATACTAAGTATCTCGACCGAAGAAATATACGAATTAGACCACTTTCATAATTAAGGGCACATATGTACATTTTTATTTCGAATAATTCCCATAATCAAATTATTTTTTCGAATAATTTCATTCGAATGACAGTAGTAAATTTATTTTGATAAAATATTAACAAGTAATTCATAGAAAAAGTTATTAACAATTTTTTTCTTAAATTATTCGAATAAAATTTATTCGCATTTTGCCATTAGACATAAAAAATAAATAAATTACAAAACGATATTTGTCGTATAAAAAGAATTTTTTTTCACAAAAAAAATTTTATTCGAATAATTTAATTTATTGGAATAATTTAATTTGTTTGTTTTACTGAAGTATAAACAATTTAAAAATTTTTTTTTTAAATTATCCGAATAAAATTTATTCGATTTTACTATTAATGTTAAGAAAATAGGACAACAAATTTATATAAAAGTATGTATTATTTTAATACAATTATTCTCATCAAATAAGTTTTTTTTCAATAATTCACTTTTTTCGAATAATTTAATTTATTCGAATAATTTTATATAAAAAATTTTAAATTTGTTTTAACCAAATATGCTAGAGAATCTTATAAGAGAGCATACCAAACAAATTTTGAAAAATATTAGTTGAGTGAAAATTAATCGATTAAATTTTCGAGTAAAATTGTTGACGCATAAAATTGTGAACCGAAGATTCCTTAAAGATAGTTATTATAATAACACCACACAGAAAAAGTGTAGATATTGCAAAAAAAAAAAAATTTTAAAATATATTAATCGTCTAATCGTCAATCGAATAAGGGAAAAAAGTTAATTTTTTTTAGAATATGAAATCAATCATTCGCGTAATCAAATTATTATATTCCAATAATTTCAATGGAATAAAACTCTCTTAAAAAAAATGAAATTTTTTAGCAAATTATTTGATTTTAAAAATATTAATAAATATTTTTTGTTTAAACAACATATTTTTTTTCTTGAAAAATTTATTTCGAATAATTAATTTTATTCAAATAATAAACTTATTTTATATGATATTATTTATTCGAATAATTTGATTTATTTCAATTATTTTATTTCATTAGAAAAATTTTATTTGAAATAAATTGATATATTTTTTTTCTTGCCAAATATGACAAAGAAACTCATAAGAGACCTTACCAAACAAATTCTAAAAATTATCAATCGAGTAAAAATTATTCCCTTAAATTTCTTAGCAATAAAATTATTTGTGCACAAGATTTTAAAACGTTGATTTCTTAAAGATACTTATTAGAATAAAACCCTGATATAAAAACTCATGAGAGAGTATTCCAAATATAGTTAAAAAATTAATTAAAACATTATTCGAGTAAATTGCCGAATAAAATGATTTGAAAACAATAATTTTAAAAGTTGATTTCTTAAAGGTATTTATTAGATAAAAACTCCAAAAAGTGTTGGAATACAAATTTAGGAATAGATTTATCGATTAAAAACTATTCGATTAAATTGTCAAATAGAATTATATATAAGATTACAAGATTTTCAAACGTTGGTTCTTTACAGGTTTTTATTAAAACAACATAGAAATGATAATATATAAACTCCATAAAATTTATGTCAAACATATTTCGAAATTATTCGAATAAAAGTTATTCGATTAAATTTACGTATAAAGCTATTAAAATAAAAAAAAATCCAACGTTAAGTATTTGAAAATACTTATTGAAATAAGAACTTGTGGTATAATATTTAATCATGCACAAAAGCTTTTATTCGAATAATTTCGCAATGGCTTAATGCGACAATTCGAAAAATTAAATAGTCGCCTCGCCATAAATTGTTTTATGCAAAAAGCTTCATTTCATTTATTTCTTAGATAGATTCATGTCTATCTGCATTATTGTACTCGATGAATTTTTTGCCAGATTTATTCGAATAAAAATTTTAAATATTAATGAGAAATAATTCTTAGTCAGGCTTAAGTTCAAATTTTTATTATTAAATATTTTTATTAATTAATGTGAGTTTCTAAAGAAGAGAAGAAAAATTAAACTTAGACTTTATTAGCTGGGGGCAATACCGATACCTTTCTGTGCAGCCACGCACTTCATCAGCACCCTAGTCTATCTACATACTTGGGTAGAGATTCTTATTAACATCAGTTTTTTAACTTAAATTTTATATGAAACTGAATATGAGAAATGATTGTTGCGTATAAAATTGATTTAATTTTAAATATTCTATTTTTTTTTAGTTTTGTCCTAGATGTATTCGAATAAAAATTTTAAAATGTTAGATTTTTTTTTTAATTTTTCACAATTAATTTTCTCCCAGATTTATTCGAATAAAAGTTTTGAAATCTTACACGTTTTGTTTATAAAAGTGTAAATATCAGCTCAATACTATTAGCTTAGACATATTTATGTATGTATGTAGATGAAGTCATTTCGCATAAGGTGTATCAGTAGAGTAGTGGGTGGTGAGCCAGTATATCAGATGGGTTCGATTGCCGCCACTACAAGTACTGAACGAAATTTTTAATATGCTTATACAAATATGTTACCATTTTTTCCAAACATTGAATAAATAAATAATTTTTACTCAAAAGTCGCCTTATATGGTTAAAGGTTTTTCTTCTTCTATTCGCATAATAAAATTATTTTATTCGAGTAATTTTTTTTGAATAAAAACTATGTAAAAAATAAAGTTATAGTTAATGAAACAATTATTCTAAAATTTTTTTGAAATATATGCGAGTAAAAGTTATTCGGTTTTAGCCATTAAATTTTATTCGAAGACAATTATTCTCATCATCGATTAATATGACTCGAATGCTTTAATTTAATCTAGAAATTTACCTTCGAAGTCATACGAGTAAAAATTATTCGATTGAATATTTGAAAAAAAACTAATAAAAAATTTTAAAATTATTCGAATGATTATTTGAAAAAAAACTAATAAGGTATAATTTTTTGAAAATATTTATTAGAATAACAGTTTTTTTATTCGAATAATCTTAATCCGAATAGTCTCAGAATGCAATTTTGTTTAAACAGTTTTATTTAATTAATATATTAAACTAATTTATATATAGCAATATAATTATACTCGATTTATTATTTTATTTATTCTAATAATCATAAATATTTTTTATGAATAAAGCAAATAATTATAGTCGTATGTGGTAATTTTTTTATTATTATTTTATTATTTTTTTCTACTTCTTTCTTAGTATTGGCCCGATCCTGACTACTTTGATCCGGAACGTTTTTCGCCGGATCAGAAAAAATTTCACACTCCACTTTCATATCTGCCGTTTGGCGCTGGTCCCCATCACTGTATTGCCAACGTGTTGGCCCAGCTGCAGGTGAAATTGGGATTGATACATTTTTTGAATCGCCATCGCGTGGAATGTTGTCATAAGACTGTTGATTGCATCAAGTTCGATAAACGATATGCTCTCCTCACCCAAGAGGGTGGAATTTACTTAAAACTTTTTAAAATCTAGTTTGTAAGAATAACTTTTTTTTCATTATGTTTTTGCTTAAAACTTTTTTATACATTGTTTATATTTTAAGAAACCAAACGAATAACAAAAAGATTTTTTTTACATAAAATAAAAACCTGAAAGTGTTCTCTTTTTCTTTTTTCCCTATTACAGTTGGCATTATACATTTTACAAAACGTATAGTAAAAATATGTATGTATTCGAAGTGAGTTTATTTTCGGGAAAGGGAGCCAAAACCCCTGATAAGATTACAATTTGTCATATATACTTTATAAGCTAATCGATGTGATAGTACTCATAAATAAATAAAATAAAACGCCAAATAAAATACTATGAAAATATTTGCGACTATTGCAAATGAATAATTATTATTCTCGACGATGATTAAATACCAAATTTAATTAATTAATTAATTTGTATACAAAAATAATTTATTTTAGTTAATTTTAATTATTATTTTTCGAACTTAATTTGTTTCTATATTTATAATTTGAACGGGCTAAAGTTCGTATCGCTTTTTAAGCCAAATTACATGTGATAATTATTAATGAACAAATAACATCAAAGTTAGTTGTAAATAATCTGACAACACATAGTTAAACGGAACAGCCAGCCGTTTTTTGGAATTTAAAATGAATTTAAAACCTCAAATTCATTTTTTGTAGGACTTAATTTTTTGTTAAATTTTTCTAACTCTTAGGGCGGCTTGCATTTTTAGTAACGATATACATACATACATAGTACTGGATGATATTATTTGCTGTGCTTATTTATAAAACAAATATGAATAATTCTACTTTTGAAAATAAATGGGTCAATTTCAACTTAGCAGCCGTAAAGCATAAAGAATCTATCTACAATCTAGAATCTAGATTCTACATGAATAAGTACATATGTACATACATACATAGTATATACAATTCAAACGCTGTCGTATAATAGTAATAATTATGAATCATTATCATGTTATTAAAAGCACATGAGTGCACACGCAGAGAACTCAGAAATACCCAGTAAAAAAATGGAAGTCATTCTAGTGGAACTACATTTTCATTGCTTTCAAAAAATCGATATTTTTAATTTGCCGAAAGTCATACAAAACCTTGTAACTCCTCCATAGTGTTAGAAAATACTCACCAGAATTAAAAAAATAATAATTTGTTTAAAGAAATTTATGAACTAATTTTAGTCTAAAATTTAAAAGTTATTTGCTTAAATTTACATGAAAACACTGTTTTGGGTTTAAATTCGTATAAAAAGAAACGAATTGTTAAAATAGGTAACTATTTACCATTTTTCCTAGATGAAAATATTATCATAGAACACAAAAAAGGGTAGTATTCTTAATATCGCTTCCAATTCAGTGACCAGGCATCGAAAAAGAGAACTTCTTGCAATGACAATCCTATGTAAAAATCATTAGATCAAATCGCAATTTTCACTAGTTCTAGATGGCAAACTCTACATTTTCATGACTTTTTTGGAGTCTCTTTTTTTGCTGGGTAGAGATAAGAGGAAAACTACAGTGAGTACCAGGGCTGTCAGATGTGACATGTGACAAATTTTTGCGCTTTTTCAACTTGTTTGGCGTCTAAATTTTTTATTGCGCGAAATGGCTACTCGTATATTTCTGGCGATAAATAAATATATTGGCAAACATTTTTTTAACAAAAATTTTAAAATTTACGAGAATTACTTTGTAGAAAGAGTGCGATGCGATTTTAATATACTATACAGTGGTTGCTTTTTACTCCTGCAACAAGATTATTCCAATACACTGTGATAGATTTTTAACTTCATTCCATTGTAGATTTAAGCGGGGATAGTTAAATTTCAGTTTGTTGTTTCCAAGTTTGTGATGAGCGTCCTCGTTTTCGATTCCTATCTATAGCGTCACGATATCATGCGGAGATTTGCGCAGTGTGTCCAATCCAACCACACTTACACTTTCGGATTTAAGCTGTGATTGGCTTCTGATTGGTTTCCAGCTAAAGCTGATTAAATTTGAATTGTGCTTGCCCAGTATATTTGAAGGATCTTCCTTGAGCATTTGTTTACAAAAACTTTCGTGGATTTTAGTTCTCGTGATGATGTGCTCCATTTTTTGCATGCATATACTAGTGTGGATTTCACATTTGTGTCGAATATTTTTAAATTTGTTCTTCTTGATATGTATGAAGAGTTCCATACTGATTTAAGTCGATCAAATTCTAGACGGGATTTGTTTATTCAACTGGAGATGTAAGCTTTGGAACCACCACTCTTATCTAGTCTGCTGCCCAGCTAACAGAAGGTGTCTACTTCCTAAAGTGCTTGGCGCCTTATAAAAAATGTTTGCTGATTATTCGCCATTATTCGTGCGTACGCAACTGTGTTTTGTTTTTCTTGCTTAGCTGGTTTTCATGGAGGACTCGGCAGGAAGTGTTCGCATATAGACTCTTTATAAGTCTTATTATTAAAAAAGGGGTGCGTTCTATATTGCAGAGTGACTTAGAGTATTGAAAGCCTTTTCAAAATCTATAAATGATAGGTATAGAAGTGATCTCCACTCTACGGACAGTTCAGCAATCACTCTTATGCTTATGGGCTCGGAAATCGGCTTGTATTTTTCTAAGCACAAGACTCGTTGGCAATCTTTTATTTGTAATTTGTGCTATCACCTTATTTATCAGGAATAGAAGGGTGATTCCTCTGCAATTTTTTTGCTCCGATAGATCAATTTTCTTCGGCAAGCTTACAATAACACCTTCGGCGATTTAGTCTGACAGGAGTTCTGATCTTCAGAACTGAGTAATAACGGAGCCTAGAATTTTGGTTGTCATTATTGCACTGGCTTTTAACATCTCTGGAGAAATATTATCTATTCCAGGTGCTTTGTGGGTTTTCAGAGACTTAATTGCATCATATATATTTCACTCATACTCTGGCATTCAATGGATATATTTTCATTTATTAGGTGTCATTCAGTGTTCAGTGCATGGGAACAGCCGACGTTAACATATTTTCGTAGAATTCTTCCTAGAGCTTCAGTTGTTGCTGTTTGGATGTAATTTTTTCACCAGCATAGTATTTTAAGGGCTTTCCGGTAGATTTAGCTCTGTTTGTTAGATTAATTATTTTTCTTATATTAATTATAGTTATTAAGAAGTTTTGAATTTGGACGAGCGAAATTCACAAGAAAATATTATTTTGCGATTTAATTTGTACTTTTTGTTATTTTTACTTTATTTTGTAAAAAAATATATATTAAAAAAGTATTACAAATTTATGATAAAATTCATATCAATTTTTTATACATAAAATTGATTTTGGCGACTTTGGCCAACTTTTTCGGTTTTAGTAACTTTGTTTTATTTTTATAGATTTTAATGATTTTTCCGGATTTTTTTTTAGTTTTAGCGACTTTTTTGTGATTTTTTTTTGTAATTCTTTTTGGCGACCTTTATACTTTTGGTGATTTCATAAGATCCTTTTGAGTTATCTAATTTTTCGGTTGGAAGTAATTTTATTTGGGACGTCTTTGATAGCACCGCAACTAACCCTAAATTTTGGATATTTCTAAGAGATCTAATTTTTTTGTGTACCCTGCTGCAGTCTGTGTGTTTAATATATTGTACAAAAAAAATTATCATTATCATATTTTCGCGGTAACAAAGTATTAATCAATAATGGCTCTGTGAGACTTAAGTAAAAACATAACAACAACTTATCGTATTACTTGGCTGAGTGTCATTGCATTTAGGAAAATAATTGAATAATAAATAATTGGCAGCAATTGATAAGTAATATTGATGTGTGAGTGAGTAACTTATTAAAATAAAATTTTTTTTATATGAAACACCCATCTACAAAACATACCTCTCACTCCGTTTGTGGTTTTTAATTCTACGATTATATTATATGCAAAATCTAATCTAGTTGTAATTCATTGAGTATTTAAGGTTAACTTGTAATTAGTAAAATTAGATTTTATTCAAAGAACTGTGGGAATTTTTTAAAGACGTATCAATACAGTGTCTACAATAATAAAGCAATCAATAAGCAAACGTTTGTCAAAGGTTTTCTATGAACACAACTTCATTTAGTTTTCACTTACTTTTCTTTTCTAGCTGACAATGTCTAAAAAACTAAAGTAAAAACAAAAAGAAAGAAAAACTAAAACGTTTGCGTCATCGTTTCCAATTTTTTTTTAACTCAACCGAAAGCAAACGTTTCTTAATTTTTACTTACGCACCCTGCTACATATTTTAAAGTTATATTTTGAATTTTTTACTTTTGTTTTATTTCTTTCAAATAAACCTGCTTCAATTTTCTTTACAACATTTAAAAGAAAAAAAAAAAAACACAAGTTGCTTGACACGTTTCTTAGTTTGTTTTGTAAAGGATTAAGTAGAATTCCTCTATTTGCGCTTAAACAAGTCTATTTGTATTTACTAAGGCATTAACAATATTTAAAATATTTAACTAAAGAGGAAAATACAAAATTTAGTAAAATTTTTATGAGAAAAAACAAATTTTGTTTAAAATTACGCGCCCCTGCTAAAAGCGTGAAAGTCGAATGCAACTGCAACTACAAGAGACCTAAATAAATGTTAGAATTCCAGGAAGTCCCTTCTTTGGGAAATATACAAAATAAAAATTCAATCAAATTAGTTGTATATGTAATATTTGTTTGCTTATACTCGTACATGCAAGAATCCTTTCCTCATTACAATTTAACATTTATTTGTAATATTTGCGGTAGCAGGCAAATGATTCTGAGAAGTTGCATTGCAGTGTAATTGAGAGGCAAATACAAAACACACACACATACACACACACACTTCTCTACTTACACAATGGAGAGAAAAGAAAATTTTAGGGAAATTTAACCAAAAATTTGGTTGACCAATGGCCCAACCAAATAAATGAATAAATGTACAAGTACAATTTCATACATAAATACATTGATGGATATTTACAGAAGGGCAGATAGACATACAGCAATGCATCACAGCTAAAAAGTTATAAATGTATGTACACCCAAAATAAAATTCAATATACATTCATATATGTATACAAGAACTATAGCAACCCTTTATAATACGATATGACTGACCTCATTGCACAGAGAGAAAAAATATTTGATTTAAACTCATTGCTGGCAATGCCTGCTGTTGAAAGTATAATTTTCTAAATTTCGATTTTAAATTAATTTTCCTTTTACTTTATTATTTTTAAGTAAAAATTTGAAAATTTTATGAAAATTGAATTTGACATTATCAGGCATAGCATTATAAAAAATATATATATAAATTCAAAGGTATTTTTTATAGCAAAGTAAATTTTTTCCCGAAAAAATAAAATATTTCCAAAAATTTTAAAAAATTCGAAATCGAGTTCGAAAATTCGAACATAGTTGACTTTTTGCCTATTCGCCTAGAAAACCGTAAAGTTTTGAGTTTTGGTTAGTAAAATACAATTATTCGCTTTTTCGAAGAGATTATATACGAGCTTACCAGAAAGTGATTAATTTCGAAATTTCGAAAACATCTCAGTTATAATAATTTATGCTTATAATGGAAAGTAGAATGCTCCGTTATAGAGTTTTTTCACATCAAAGATTACAAAAAAATATATTCGAAATTTCGAACATAACTCACTTGTAAAAAATTATGTCTATAGTGGAAAATAGATTGTTCCAGCTTCGACTTAATATATTTTTTGCTCTTTTTGCATACAAAATGAATAAAAAAATTAATTTCGAAAATTCGAACATACCTCAATTGTATTTTTACTCGTTTGAAGTAACTATGTTTTAAATTTTGATAAAAAATTTAAATTTTTCTTGATTCGAAATTATGTAAGTTCGAAATATCTAACATCTCTGAATTTCAAAAATATGTGTTTATAATCAAAACTAGAAGGTTTCGAGTAAACAAAATTTTAAATTTTTCAACATGCAAAATTCTAAATAAGATTTCGAACACAATTCGTTCGTAAAAAATTGTGTTTAGAACGGAAATCAGAATATTCTTTTCATACTGTAATGGAAACTAGAAGGTTCTTTTCATAGAGTATACAAAGCAATGAGGTATTTTTACATAATTTCGAAATTTCGAACATACTTATCCTGTAAACATGTATGTCTACAACGGGAATTTGAAGGTTCTATTCTATCGAGTAAAGTAAATTTTTAACTTTTTTTATACAAAATCATGAAAAATTCGACATTTCGAACATATTTCAAATATAAAAATGTATGCTTATAATGTAAACTACAAAGAAGATTCTATTATCGAGTCAATAAAACACATACCAAATTATTGTTAAACATTTATAGCTATAATTGAAATTAGACGGTTCCATTTTCAAGAAAAAAAGTTTTTAATATTATTTCACACTCAAAATTATAAAAACACAAATTAGAAATTTCAAACATAAATAAAAAAAATGGTTAAAATTGGTGTTTAAAATGGAAGCTGCATAGAAGATTGTATTATTGAGTAAACAAAAAAAACTTTGAGTTTTCTCACATACAAAATTATAAATAAAATTTCAATTTTAAAAATGTATGTTCATAAGGGAAACCAAAAGGCCCTTCCTTCGAGTAAATACAATTTAATTTTTTTACACATAGAAAATTACAAATAAAATTTCGAACATACGTCAATTCTAAAAACGTATATTTATAAGGGAACCTACATTCAAGTGAGCAAAATTTTAATTTTTTTCAAACATACAAAAGTATAAACATAGCTTCGAAATTTCGAGCTTACCTCAATTTGAAAATTTACGTTTAAAGGGGAAACTAATTTTAAGTGAATAAAATTTAAATTTGTTTTACACATACAGTATTATAAATACAATTTCGAACATAACTCAATTTTGAAAATTTATGTTTATAAAGGAAACTAATTTCAAGTGAACAAAATTTAAAAAATTTTTCACACATTAAAAATTATAAATAAAACTTCGAAATTTCGAACTTACCTCAATTTTAAAAATTTGTGTTTTATAAGGGAAACTATTTTCAAATGAACAAAATTGAAATTTTTTTACACATTAAAAATTATAAATAAATTTTCGAAATTTCGAACATACCTCAATTGTAAAAATGTATGTTTTAGAAGGGGAACTACTTTCAAGTGAACAAACTTTAATTTTTTTCACATTAAAAATTATAAGTAAATTTTCGAAATTTCGAACATACCTAACTTTTTAAAATTTATGTTTCCTAGGGATACTAGAAGGTTCTTCTTTCCAGTCAACAAAATCTAAATTTTTTTACACCTACAAAATTATAAATAAAATTTAGAATTTTCGAACATACCTCTATTATTGAAAGTTAATTTTTATAATGAGAAAAAGTAGAATGTTTTTTTTCAAAACAATATTTAAAATTTTTTAGAAGAAGGATTCACTTAATTTTTCTAAGTGTAAGACTATCATTTAATTTATTTTATTTAATTTTGGTTCAATATTTAACCAGGACTGTGGCAAGTTTTATTGAATTCAATATTATGCCGCACAAAGTGCTAAACAGGAAAGGCCTGGCCTGTTGCATCTTCTCTTAATATTTCACGTTCTAATATAAAAACGTTCATAAATAAAAGGAGTAATGACGTACAAATAAAAAATGAAAGAGTTGCACTAAAACAAATATAAATTTTTCTTGAAATTTTAAGAATTTAAGCAAGTACAATAAAAATTACAATGAACGGGTAACAAAGTAATTGTTGTTGCTTGCATCAAAAGAAAAACAAAATTAATTATTCATTTAGTCGTATACCTTTTTGTCAGGTTCTCAGGGGCAAATTTTTTACTTTCATTACGAACAACTTCACTTGGGTGTGACTGTTTGCTAGTCTATGTATGTATATAGTCAGCCTTTCCTTTATGATCCTGCGAGTTTTCACATTTGTTTGCTTGTGCCAGGATATTTGAGGAAATAGCAGTATGTTAATGACAGGAACGTCTTTTAACTACGGCTGCCATTTTACTTTAGTTTTACTTTTGCTTTATTATTTTTTTTTTGGCTTCAGCCAGGCGGCAAGTTTTTTTTTTTGAAATGCGGCATTTTACGCTATATTTCTTTATTCTTGAAACCATTACAAATTTTGTAGCGAATCTTTTGTAATCTCAAAGGGTTTGAATCTATTTGGCTTACCGCCAGAAGTTTTTACAAAAGTCGGTGATGTTAAGTGATCTATTGCTTCTACTATTTGGCTGATTTCACATGATGACACGGCCTTTACCAAGAGCCTTGTGATGTCCACTGCAAATTGTTGTTACTTGATAGGAATATTTATAAGTTAAGCTTTGTACGGATAGTGGCAAGATCTTAAAATATTGTAAGTAAGACGTAATGAATATTTATTAAAACCTTGTGAACTGTTAATTTTTTTTTAACAATGTTGTCAGAAAAATTTGGTCACTCTATATCCAGGCTGCCCAGAGAGGCGCCAGTGCGCCGAACATCAATCGGTTTTTTATACAAATGAATACATTTCTCTCAGTTCTCTCTATGTGAGCAGCTCTGCTCTATATGGTAACACTAACAGCTAACGACAAATCTTCCATTGCTAAATTATTTCCAGACATTTTATGCACCTGACTGGCAATACCTGTCGGAGAGTTCTCTTTATTGGCAATACCGCACATGTCTGTTGTTGAGGAAATAGAGAAGAGCAAAAATATAATAAAATATGGGCCAAAGTAGTTGCCTTTTCTCCTTTATGGTCCTTAATAATTTATATATTCGCTTTTCACATTTAACACAAGTACAAACGTACAATGCTTTGAGCCTGGCAATGCCTATTAACACGTTTGGTGATTTAATAAAAATTTTTTTAGAATTTATTTTACTTAGTTTTAGGGTTCCGTACACCAAAGCTGAAAGGAACCTCTATTGTTTCCGTTACGATGTCCGTTTGTCAGTTTGTGCGTGTATTTGTCTGTCACAGGCTGTTTTCCCGAGAACCGTAAGAGATAAGGTTCTGAAATTTTCACACTTTGACCACAAATACATGAAAGTTAAAAGCGAGCAGCTGTTGAAATCCTAATATAATATACAGACAATTATATAAATAGACACTTGAAATTTTCAAAGTTAGCCTATTTTTATCCAGATTACAACAATTAACTCTAAAATTTGAAAACTCACAATTAGAGGGCATTCTTTCAGTTAATGTAGTTTTGACAACTTGCTGTAAGAGGCCAAGTCTTGGAATTTTCAGAAACGCTAAAACTAAAAAAATCCAAAATTAAATAAATATAGAAACGAAAAATTGTCAAAATCAAACAAACGCTTAAATCAAAAATATCGCCAAAACTAAAACAAATTGCTTAAATAAAAAAATCACCGCAGAAATCACCAAACGAAAAACAAATATCCAGGGCAATCATGAATAAAATTCCGAGGCATATTTTTCCCAGGGAACAATTCCAAGTAATAGAGAAAATAAAAAATTATAATCTAAGTTTTATTCTTGTTTTCCTGATTAAAACTTAAAAAAATTGCTGAAACTAAAAATATGCATTGAAAATTAAGAAACTAAAAATAGACAAAAGGAAAAAAAGGAATCGGAATTTTTAGAATCGCTAGAACTAAAAAATACCAAAGTTAACAAAAATATCGGGGGAACGAAAAATTGCCAAAAAAAAATTAGAAAATTGCTCAAATAAAAAAATAAACTCAAAAATCACCAAACGAAAAAAAATCATCTAAACTTAAAAAAAATCGCTAAAAACAAAAATATACATTGAAAAATAAAAAACAAAAAAATATAGGCAAAAATAAAAACACGCCAAAATGAAAATAAATATATCCAGAAACCGAATAAATTGCCAAAGCTAAAAACTAATCTATGTAACTAAAAATATCGTAAAAAAAGGACACAAATCGCCAAAACAAGATAAAAACACCAAAACTAAAATAATCGCCAAAGAGAAAATAAAACTCCAAAACCAAAAAAACCCCGAAAACGCAAAAACAAGAAAAAGTGCTAATAATAAAGTGTCCTTAAACCAAAGCAAAAAATCGGCAAAAACTGAAAAATCGCCAAAACAAAAAATAAAAATCGCTGTAACTAAAAATAACATCAAAAACGAAAAAAAATGACCAAAACTAAAAAAAAGCCAAAACAAAGAAAAAACGGCAAAACTTAAAAAATTCAAAAAATCCCAAAAATGAAAAATGCTGAAATCGCTAAAACTAAAAAAAAATCGCTGTAAGTAAAAATATCATTAAAACCCTAAAAAAATCACCAAACAAAAAAAAACATGAAAACTAAAAAATCGCTAGAACGAAAATAAAACGAAAAAATCCATTTTTTCGTGGGAAAAATCGCAAAAACGAAAAAAAGGTGCAAAAAATAAGAAAGAGTGCAAAACATTTAAAGTGTAGTGTCCTTACACCAAGGCCAATAAAAAATCTTCAAAAAAAACGGAAAAATCGTTAAAACTAAAAAACAATCAAACAAAAAAAACACCAAAACTTAAAAAACGAAAGAAAATCCCCCATATGAAAAAATGCGGAAATCACCAAAAATCGAGAAAATCGTTATAACTAAAAAAGAGTCGCTGCAAATAAAAATATCGTCAAAAACTTACAGCAATCATTGAACAAAACAAAAAACATCAACACTGAAAAATCACCAAACCTAAAAAAACCGCCAAAACTAAAAAACGCAAAAAAAATCTAAAAAAATTACAGAAATGAAATAAAATGCAAAAAAATAAAAAGAAAAATCCCCTAAACATATGTAGTGTTCTTACGCCAAAGTTTAAAAAATCGCCAAAAACCGAAAAATCGCCAAACCTTAAAATTATTCGATGTTACTGAAAAATATTTGGGCCTATTCCCGTTTGAGTAGCATTTCAAAACGACAGGCAACAACGACAATTTTACATTGAAAATATACCGTTTTACCCTAGCACCGTATTACCATTTCAATATAAAATTAGCGTTTTTAAGTGTGGTTTTAAAACGATACTAAAACGAGAATAGGCCCAGATTGTTTGAAAATAAAAACTGCCAAAATCAAAAAAATTCCCAAAAGGACAAAAAAATCGCCAAAAGTAAAAAACGCTGAAATAAAAATTCATTGCAATAACGAAAAAATGCGCCAAAACTAAGAAAAATCACCAAAAAATATGTGCCCTTAATTATGAAAGTGGTCTAAGTCATGTGTATTAATTATTGCTTCAAAATATCGAAAAAATCTTAAGAAAACCTTAACAAATATTTAAAAAATATTAAATAAATTTATATAAATTGAGACTAGTGCAACTCTAAATTTTAATGTTTAACAATATAAAATTTTTTTAATTTGATCAAATGTAATCTATTAAATATCTCGACAACAGAATTATATGACTTAGACCACTTTCATAATTAAGGGCGCATATGTAGTGTCCTTACAGAACCATTTGTGTGCTAGACAAAGTCTTATTTTACTGAATTTATTTATGTTTTCGATGCTGTACTGTTAAGCACGAGATACTTTTTTTTTGTATCTTACTTTTATTTCAATTTTAAATATAAAAGATGAAAAAAAGAATACATTTAAGAAAAGGAAATTTAACGCAAATTAAATCGGCTTCCTTAGATGTTGCTTCTTAAAAAAAAAATGTTAATGATTAACAAACGTGTTGCACAATTATTCAATTCAATCAAAAGATACATTTAAAGGTGCAAGTATGTAATTATGATTTTCAATTCAATTACTAGGGTACATGCGAGGGTTACCAGAAAAGTAAGCAACTATTAGGTAATATTTTTAAAAAGCTTTACACATATTTTAACTATAAAGTAGATCAAATTTTATGTCATTTGATTAGAAGAAAATTGGTAAAAAGTTTTCTGAAATAACTTTTCATTACTTCTAGAAAGCTGGGGCAAACTAACGTCTCTTTCTCATGGTGAAGCATGAAGCAACAAGATTCAAGGGCATAGTGTGCCTACAGGTGTGAAGCAAGCCACTTTAAGAGTCATAACTAACATAACACACTCGCTGTTTAGGTTACAATTAAATAACAAATATGGTTACTAAACACAGCTCCGAAAATTTAATGCGCCTCATTAACATAAGAGGCGCTGCAAAACTCTATTATTAAAAATGTGTAATAAAGCATAGTTCTAAAAGAATGAAGGAATTCATTGCATGAGTCTTAGTTCTTTAATAAAAAATACATAAAAAAATTAAAATAAACTTTAAATTAATTCAAAAGGCAGGAAATTGTATTACTGAATCAATTAAAAAATTATCGTATGATTTAACCGGTCAAGTGCATAAGAAACCATGGCTTTTTGTTATCAATTAAGGGGAAATTGCTGTAAAACGTAGTGACTACAATGTGATCTTAAGTTCTTCAATCATAATATAAGGATACTAGCTAGTAGATATTTTGTTCTATGGACGCTGAAAAGCTCATGTGCATTAACAAAGACGCATATTTAATTTTTAGGCTCACGTTACCATCAAAAATGCCCCTCGTAAACTAGAATATTGCCCTACCAAGACGAATTTCTTAGAAAAAAAATAAAATCACTAAAAAATTCAAAATTTAAAAAAAAAATTGTAACAGATACAAATGGGAAACATCATTATTGCAACATTCACCTTTGACAAAATACAAACGCGTATAAAAAAAATCACAGGGGAATGTGTGTTAGTGAAAAAAAATATGATATCGTAAAAAATCAAATCTATAACAAGGATTTTAACGATATGATGAGAATACAAACAAGCCATGAGATGTTAAAAGCCTCTTAAACAACAACAATGAAGAAAAAAATATAATACAAATCATAACAAAATGTTACAAGAAATGCCGCCACTTTATGGTTCATTGACGAGGCAAATTGCTACTTCCTTGCAGGAGCAAACATACATACATACATACATACTCGTACACATATTTAAATTCTAATGCACAAAAGTGAATAGAAAAAAGCAAAAAAAAAAACATACACTGGGGATGACTAGTGTAAGATGACGGCATCTAGAACAATGAAGGGTGGTGTTGTACTACAAGAGACAATGTTTTGCTTAATGGTGCTGAAATAAGCAGATGAAGAACACATCATCATACATCGTTTCAATCTAGGCAATCAATGATAGAGAACGTTGATAATAATGATGACGGGCTTTATAACGATTATTTAATTCCCTTAAGACACTCTTGAGTAGCTTAATAGCAGCAATTTGGAATGCATATTTTAAATTTATGCTGATTTCTCTATCAAAAAAGAAAAAAAAAACAGGTATTTATTTTACTTTGGAATAACAAGAAAATCTATAAAGGAAGAGCAAGTGTATATGATAATTGCAATCGGAATAAAAGTTTAATCAGAGTTCATTTCTTTTTATTTTATACGAGTAGTAACTTTTCTAAATGTAACAAATAATAATCTCTGATAGAAGACAAGATATAAGTGGCTCAGATTGGATTGTTTTAAGTTTAAGATCATTATGATTTAATAATTTTCGCTGATGATTATCTTAAACAAAAAACAATCTTACATTTGCTTGCATTAACTGGGTTTGCAAGTACCCAACAAACATTTAGGGTAAAGATTTTGCAAATCTTTTCTTATTTCCAATATTGTAAACTTATAAAAAGAAAAGTTTAAAGAAAATGTTTCATAGCTTTAAGGACTTTTATTGCAACTTCCCAAGAAGTAAAGTTAGGATGTTAATGGACAGATATACATTTATATTTTGTTGCTTGTTGCAACTTTAAAGTAAAGGTAATAGCTTATTTCCCAATTGCGAAATAAAACTTTCGACTTTTTATTTATCTTGAAAACAACAATTAAATGTGAAAATTTGTTTTTGTTTTCAATATAAATCGTAAGTCGAATTTTTTCTTTCGCAGTTAGTATATAGGCCATAAATTTATTTTAATGCCAATAATTTGTGGGAGTTGCTGACAAATTGAATTCAACCATGTAAATTGATAACTTTTGATTGCCAGTACATTGCTAAAAGCATTGCCAGATTTGACAATATTTTAGGATCTGACAATAGTCTTTTTATAGCTTTAAAGCCTCCAGTACCTATAAACTTCCAGTCCGGCCAAATCTATATAAAGAATTCTATCCCACAACATACTTTTGTAACATACTATACACGTTATTTCTTGCCATGCATCCCCAATTTTACTTGGAGAGCCAAGAGCATTTAGCACAAATGCAACACTTTCTCAATATACCTTAAAATCGTTAAGAACTGTGAAATCCTCAATTCAATTCAATTCAAAATTGTAATGAGTCTGGTTTTTTTTTAATTTTTTTTATTTTTTATTTTTAAAGAACAAACACAACTTGCAAAGTGATTAGCTTGTCTGCAGAAAATACCCAGAGTCTATGGTGGGAATCGAACCCACGACCTCTGAACTGAGGGGCTAGCATCAATACCACTCAGCCACAGGGGCACCCAAGATATGGATTGTTTTTTAACTGTTCCACCAGGCTTTTAAATTGTCTTAAGGTAATAATTTTAGTTTTTTTCAGATTTAATTACATTTTATATTTAATTTAATGTATTGTCGTTTACAACCAGAACGACACTCGCTAATAATAATATTTGACCCTTATTTTTATTCAGAACTGCCCCTATTATCTGTTATGAAGACGCACCTGATATCATCCAGTTTCTACTTTGCGATATCGCTAATGCTCTTATCTAAATGTCTGCTGAGTTATCTAAGCCTTTAGCGTTGAACCCTCAGGCATTGATAGATAATATTCCTTGCACATCATCAGAAATCTAGAGTGCCAGTTTCCCAAATGCTAGTCCTTGTTCTGGCCGAGTAGTGGCCAGTCAACGCGCATATTACGACTCGCATCGCCTTCCTATTCGTGTCTAGTAGCAGTTTGGATCTTTCTGAGTCAAGTTTTAGCCACATATCTCTTAAGACTATACAATACTTCATACTTAGCCATGAACGGTTGGTCCTGCTCTCTACCCAATTACTGAGTTTCCTGTAGTAAAGACCTATCCCTCATCTAATGCAGACCCTATTCCTGCCAGCTCATCGACACTTTCTTTACTCTCAACACTGCTGTGGCCAGGAACCAAACAAAGTCTGATACTATATTTGTCCATAAGCAAGTTGAAGGCTTTCCTACAGTCAATAAACAAGTTTCGATTTGACTTTGTGTCCCTTCAAAGATTTAAGTTATGCCTGGGTATCGACGTAGATTGTTAGCTTCTTGGCTTCACCTACATTTCTGGCCACTATTTCCATGGCCCTCAGGATCACGAAGATACTGAAGAGGAAAACGCGCATTTAGTCGGAATATTCGTTCTTTCACCAGCAACTATATATTCCGCTTCAGCAGACGGGGTCAGATTTTACCCAATAGCCACTATACGGAATTACCAATGAAAGTGTTTTAATAAAATCAATTTCAACGATCTTATGGTCATAGGGTTATGCATCTCTGATCACTAAAATTGATCTAATTTAAGATTGATGAGTGTCCTGTTACTCCTATTCTTACCAAACCTCCTTCAACGAATCTTAGCAGACCTCTAGTCGTCGTTCTCACCACAAAGTCCTCTATAGAAGAATGACCTCCAAAACAACCTGTGATGTGCTCCTCTAAACACCTGCGATGCGAGGCATACCTCTGAACCTTAGCGATAAAATCTAATAATTTCCAAAATTAATTTACTATTATATTTTATAAAACAACACATTAGCCCAATTCCATCGTAGGATGTGCAAAATGGTATAGTATATTTATACTCACCACTTAACGATTCTTAGTGGTGAGTATCAATATACAAGTCGACTATTAATTCAAAATTACTTTTGTGGTCGTTGTTTGTTTTTCGCAAATAATAAATAAATAAATATGTTTCAAGATTAATGCTTAACATTTAGAATAAAAAATACAAAATATTCTCATTATATAGGTGTTTCCTTTCAAACCCACTTGCTTGCTGGGTTATCATTGCTAGCATTGAGTTTATGTGTATGAGTGGAAGAGAGAGAGAGAAGTGGTGAACGGAAAAGTATCGGTTGCAAATACAAAAACGGTGTTTGTTTTAATAGAAGTGAGAAACGTAAGAGGATTTAAAAGATTTAAGCTGTTTTTCTTTTGAATTACAAGTTGATCATGAAGTAATATTATTTATCTTATAAACTGATAAATGATATTGAATTTTGTTTTCTTGCTGCTTGCAAAGTACATCATTCTTATAAAATTTGTCAGAGTAAAGATGTTTTTCATTCATGCTTGGAAATCATATACATACATACATACATACGAGTATATAATACATACTTATGTATGTTGATTTCCTATATTTATTTATTTTTCAGTTCAAGTGACATTTTTTTAAAGTCTTGCCTTAAGACTTTTTGTATAGGGTAATTTTTTGTTTGTTTTAATTTTATTTTTGTGTTTTTATTTTTTTATTGAAGTATTCGTATCTAGAATATGCTTAATATAACACAATAAGAAGATAAAGTACATAAGGAACTATAAGTACAGGGAATCTAGCAAGAAAAAAACTTTAACAATGGACTTTACAGCCTCTCTATCTAGCAAAAACTTTTGCAGACTTTGCAATGCGAAATAATCTTTTAATGGCTCACAGAGTAATGAGTGTTGCTTATTTATATAATTTTTTTATGTGTTTAATACTGTCTTTCCCGTAATGAATAATATAAGCCCTTATTAGGGTCCGTCTGTCCGTCACACGCTATTTTCTCAGGAACCGCAACATAGTGACCAAACCTGATGAATTTATATCATGATGAATGTCATGATGAAAATTCATCACGTATTGACTCAGTTTATTAACTTTATGGTAGCGTTATGATATAATCATCAATGCTCACGGCCTCATGAATTCATCTTGATCTCAAATTTCAGTTTATGTGTTACTTTGCATTTAACGTTTATTTATTAAACCATTTTCGTTTAATAGAGGCCGTACAAGAATTATTTGTAACCATAAAATTAAAAAAAAAACACAGAAATTAGATATTTTTAAAATATTTGTTTGATTCATCATGATATAAAATCATCAACGTCTGCTGATATTAATGAAAAATTACAGTTGCTCTGTCGGCGCTGTGTTATAAAGTCATCAGGTGTGGACACAATGTCAGAGCTACGGATCTGAAATTTGGACAGAGTATGTAGAACCTTGGCCGCTATAACAACAATTAAAACTAGAACTTAAAAAAAATTAAATTAAAGGGTGTTCTATCAATTAATGTAATTTTAATTTGTAATTTTGACAACTTGCTGTATCTTGGAAACTGTAAGAAACAAACTCTTGAAATTTTCGAAAACAGTTAAAAAAAAAATAAATCCAAATATTATAAAATCGCCAAACCGAAAAAAAATCGCCAAAAACAAAAAAGCACCAAATTGAAAAATAATTCTAGCACTAAAATAAATCGCCAAAATGAAAAAAAATCGTTAGAATGAAAAAAACCGCCTAAATAAAAATAGCGCCAAAAACCAAAAATAATACAAAAACGCGAATAAGGCGCCAAAACTAGAAAAATCGCCTATATAAAAAAAATTGCCAAATTGAGAAGAAATCGCCAAATTGAAATAAAAGTCGCCAAAATAAAAAAACGCCAAAAACCGAAAAAAATCGCCAAAACGAGAAAAAAAAGTGCCACAACTAAAAACAAGCACCAAAGCTTAAAAAAACGCTCAAAACAGAAAAAAACAAAAATTCCCCAAAACTATATTTTATATAGGCTAAAGTACGTATTGACTTAAATATCTAGTGTCCGTACGGAACCCTTCGTTCGCGGGTCAAAGTCGCACTTCACTGAATTTATTTTATTTGCCAAATTGTTCACGTAATCTATTCAATCTCAAAAAAATCATTTCCTCATTAAGCAACTTGTACATAATTTTTTTGTTTTTTTAATTTTAGGTAATGTGACTTGTAAGCGAGTAATGAAATTTGTTAATCATTAAAATAAGTCATTATATGGCAAGTAGTTCTGATGTCAATGTGTAAATTTTTGCTGGATATAGACAAAAACTTATTGATTGTGAAAATAAACTTTGAACACAAAGATGATTTAATTTATAATGAATTAAATTTGATTTTAAGTTCAACTGATTATAATTTTTGTAAAAAAATTCTGGTTATTTGAAGGCAAACAACAATCCATTAATTTTTGGATATTTCTAGTCAAACAATAATATATTCCGGTTATCCTATAACTGCACTTTTTTCAGGTATATTTGTATATTTATTAAGCTTTTCAAACGATTAAGAACATACACTTTGTACCATTCTAGTAAGCAAATTTGTTTTGCATGGGATACCATTAACTCACACGAATGAAAAACATAAACAAAAAAGTTTCCCAGATTCAACAAATAATCAAAATTAAGCAGTTTTCCCATTTGAGAACGACAAAAAAACAGAACACTAACTTTCCCCTCTATACAAGTCTTTTCATCTTTATTAAATCATAAATTTTCTTGAGATATATTAGACTCATAAAATTTATATTTTGGCGCATTATTTTAATGTTGTTTATGTCAAGTTTATTACATATGACTATAAGTATGTCTTCTCTTAAGACGGTAGCAAATTTATCACAAACAAACAACCGAATTCGCAAGCACTCATATTCATATAGCTTGCATAATAAAATTTATATACAAATGAGAAAAAGACAAAAAAAACTCATATAATTTGCCAAAGTGTGGGCCACACTCTTTGTTTTTTCTCGAATGGTTTTAATGGTTAGATAAAGGCGCCTTTAATATACAAATTACGCTTTATAAATTTGCGATATATGGTGGTTTTCTTTTCATCCATATGTAAATCATAGACATTGAGATCAAAGAAGACCGCATACGAGTATTTTTATGGTTTTTTTCTTTTGCGCTAAACTGAGAATAAAAATTTGAAATTTGCAAAGCAAAACAATCGTAAAAATTACAATTTTATAAACAAATCGAAGGAAATGGTGCGTTAAAATAAATACTGCAGTTTATAGTCAACCACTTGTTAAGAAAGAGCGGGTTATCGTAAATAGTTTTTATTTCTCAGCAGACATCATTACACACACATGGGCACCACTTATCGGTGTCAATACTCTGGCAGCACTATCTAATATATTTAGTAAAATCTGTCGGCTTAAAGTGTTTATTTCAATTATGGAATATTTTTTTAAATATTATTATTTTTATACCAAAGCCAAAAATTATCTAAACAAATATAACATTATTTCTTGCCATTGTCATACATTCAATATGCACGCATATCCTTTTCTCGTTTTACATCAAATCATTAAATCCTCTAAACAGTTTACAAATGACAAAACATTTCGTTACGCTTGTCTACATTTTGTCTGCATTAGAAACATCAAATGACAATTTCATACTCCAAATTATAAATTCAAAAGCAAACAACGGAAATTTTTTTTAATTTAGTTTTTGTCATGGGTGCATCATTCAGCACTACACACACAATAAATGTATTGAATTTTATTCATTATATATTTTTTGCGCCATTTTATTTTATATGTACAAACATACATATTTTCTAATAACTGTTATTGTCTCTACACATACTTATAAAATTCATTCACACACACACACACAAAATGTTGCCAATTGAATATGTGTGTACGTTGAATGCCGCTTGTTTTGGGTCATTTGTGTTACCGAATATTGGTTTCTACCCTGGTCTACCAATCACCCTTGAAATACTGGTGATAAATGCAGCATACATACAATAGATACTTATGTATGTATTCTTGCATGCATACATTACTATGTGTAGAGTTTCATTGTTGTTGTTGTTTTATTTTTTTAATGACATCTCTGTCATTATCTTCTTTAAATAAATACATAAATAAAATTGTTTAAAGCCATTGCCCTTATTATTTGTTTTATTTCCCAGTAAAAAAAGAGACTCCAAAAAAATTAATGAAAATGTAGAGTTTTCGATCTGGAAGTAGTGAAAATTTCGATCCGATCTAATGATTTTTACATAGGGTTGTCATTGCAAGAAGTTCTCTTTTTCGATGCTTGGTCACTGAATTGAAAAAATTACCTTTTTTGTGTTCTATGATAATATTTCCATCTAGGAAAAATGGTAAATAGTTATCTATTTTAACAATTCGTTTCTTTTTATACCATTCACATTGCCATGTGAATAATATTGTTACAAAATGTATGAACACCAACTATAAAAATACTCAATTCTAAAAATGAGCCATTGGCTTGCGTTTTAGACTTTAATGGCCTCTATTGGCAACACTGTTTTGCTTAGCAGAAAATTTGATAGATATGTCTAAAGCTACGGTCACACTTGTCAAACATTTGCCAAAAAAAGCGTGACCAGCAAACACTAATGAAAAAAGTTTTGATCCAGACATTTGTTTATCAAATTAAACAGTTTCGAACACTACCAATAGATAACTAATGTCAATTAATCCAACATTATTGGCCACTCTTTAACTTGAGAAACTTTTGTCTGAATTGAAAGATTTTTTATTAGCATTTAGTGGTTACGCTTTGTTAAGCAAATGTTTGACAAGTGTGACGGTACCTTAAGGTTTACGTTTGCAAGTCTTCTTAACAACAGCAAGTCATATGGGCCCAAAAGAAACTTAGAGCAGTGATCGGCAACCTATACCATTACAGTTTACAATTTTATGAGTTGTACTCTCCTCACTAACCGATGTTGAATGTGAAATTTTGCCTCATTTCCCTGTTTTGAAATTTTAAATATCAAAAGGCAAACTTGATTATTTTGTTATGGTCAGAAGAACCACTCAAGTTTTGTTTATAAAGAAAGGCATCTTTTGTTGTTGCTACGTCAATGTAAATGGTGAGTAAAAAGATGGTTTTTTGAAATAAATTTCTTAAAATAATTTAAATATATGTTTGAAAATGCCTTAGCATGTCATGTTCTAAACTAAATATGGTTTGCCAAAATACTCGTAATTTTCTGAAAATTAATAATTTAACAATCACACATATTTTCTTACTGATAGGACGAATTTGTTTTCTCTGACAACGCTGAATTCTTAACAGTATGTATGGCGATACACACCAGAGAACTGTATGAGTTGATGATTCACTTTCGCTGTACACTCACTTTTACAATGCTTTTGTTTTGTTTTTTAACATCAATATTTAAATGATATTGATAGAGTTGCCTCTCTAACAACTCAACTGATTGCCATTAACTCACTCTCTTTTTTTTGGTGCTGTTAGTAAAAATAAATAAAAGTTCTTACTGTTATTTGATTGTTTTGTATAGTAATCAAATAAGTCATTAAATAACGTTGACTAAATAAAGTCTTAAGTTAATAAAACATGTTTTATTAATTAATACTTTTTCTCGTATTAAAACAATTTATAAAATAAAATAAGCCTAGGTATTTTATTTTATTCAGAAATAATTCTTAGTCAGGCTTAAGTTCAGTAATTTCAATGCTTATTGAATGAAATATTTTTATTAATTAATGTGAGTTTCTTCTAAAGAAGAGAAGAAAACTTAAACTTTACTAGCTGGAGGCAATACCGATACTTTTCTGTGCAGCCACGCACTTCATCAGCACCCTAGTCCATCTACTTGGGTAGAGATTCTTATTAACATCAGCTATTTAACTTAAATTTCCAATGAAACGGAATATGAGAAATGATTGTTGTGTATACAATTGATTTACTATTGGTAAACACATTTATAAGTATTACTATTAATGTTCTGTTTTTCTATTTTTTCATTTTTCTATTTAGGTTAGCACGAAATTATATTACTCTACCTAAGTGTGTTTAACTATTCTTGCTTATCTTTTACGATCATCACATTAATTATTTTTACTTATTCAATGTACCATCGGTACATGCATGTAAATATTATTGTAGTGGCTTTTTTATGTTTACTTTGTTTTTGATTTGGGGATAGCATTGGCAGCAACACTATTACACTGCACAAGCAATTTTTATTAAAATTAACATTGCTCCTGAAGGTATGCTTTAAAATTCGGTTAAATGTATTTCTATGCAGCTGTTAAGTTTCTCGGTACTTCTTGTTCGTATGATTACACTAATACAATCATACATAGCTAACACCGATTTGATAACGCCTTACGATCTTACTCAAAATTTGTGATTGTATTGTGAAAAAGATATTTACCCCCTGTGTATAGATTATTATTATTACACATCAAAAATTTTGTAAATGTATAAAGTAATAAATTATCATTTGTTTTAATTGTCACTATTTTCCTCTATCAATGTTTTTTTAACAATATTTATTAATTTGTTGTTTTTTTATTAACAAACACTGTTAGGTATGGCAACCTCAAGCATTTTATTTGCAAATAGTGCGTTAAATGCGAATAGTTCTCTATGTTAGTAAGGCAATAACTTACAGTTTTATTTGCAAATAAGCCCTGCACATAACCGTATATATAAGATGACATACATTAAAATAAATTCAAGTTGTTTCAACCTGAAATAAGTTTGATTCAAAATGATTCTGCGTTTTGATTTATCAGTACTGGAATGTTAAATTAACATGAAATAAAAATTTTCTATGAAGATTATTGTAAATCCCGTTTATTTAATATGAAACGCATATGAAGCAAAATCATTCCCGAAAAGTTTTATATTGGTCGCTTTTAACCCTCCGATGTTCGGTGCCATATGATAACTGTCCCATAAGTTGCTCAACTTGTTCCTCAAGTCGCTTCCGTTCTTCAGGACTAATATTTCCTGCACTTAATTTATGAAGCAAACGAATCATCATATCATCTTCATAGATGCCTTCTTGCTCCATTTTACTGAAATATTAATAATAATAACTCGCACTAAAGACTTTAAAAACACGTGTTCACTCTGAATTCTAAGCATCAACTAAAATATGTAATCTCTCCCTCTGCCGTTGTAAAAGTTTTATTGTTTTCTTATAACGGTGATACAAATAACATAAAATTTTTTTGGGTCTGCTCAGACCCATGTGTGGTTAAGTGGCAAAAGTACTTAAAATTTGGGTTTTCACCACAAATACAATAAAATTTTTAATTTTACCGTTTCATTGTGTTTGGCACAATATATTTGAGGTAGTCGTGGACTGGGGTAGCTCAACAGTTAAAAAGGAACATAATGCATGCATTTTAAAATCAATTTGGTCTGGCCAGACCCATATGAACATCGAAGGGTTAATATAAACTTTTTTTTTTATTTTCAAAAGTATCTGCTTGTTCCAATAGCACTAGTCGAGCACTAGATAACTTTAATACATGCGAAAGATCATGTAAAGCGACCAACTGCTACAGCCATCAGTAGCAGCCCCTAGAAAGTGTTTTTATTTTAACACACAACGATTGTGTGACGCTACGTTTTCTCCCTCACAAGGTCTTGCCAATTGCTGGAAGCAGCGTTTGTCCTCTTTTGTATTAACAAGCTCATGTTAGAGTCATTTAAAACGCTCTCGTTTGGCACTACTTTTGGAGTGCAAACCCCTAAGCTTCCAATATGTTTTGGATATTCCTTTTTTATTGATATTTTTTTATTTCAAAAATAAATATTCAAAGGAAAGTAAAGAGTTCTTTTAATATTTAATAAAATTTCTAAGAAACAATGAGCGAGCATTTTATTGGAAAATGCTCAAGAAAGTTCGAAATGGTTTTTTCTTAATTTTCAAAGAATCAATTCCCTCGTAACCAACTATTCTTTGCCAATGAAAGGACAATTTTTTTAAAGTACCGTCCACTAACTCTCCAATGGACATCAAAAACAAAACCGATACTTATTTTAAAGGTTTTTTTAAGCAGCACAAATACAAAGACTTGTTTTAGTTAAAATTTAATGATGTTTTTACCAGAAAGCGGTAAAATATTTATAGAAAAACCTCTTTTGTTTAACACACATTTATAGTATTAATACAGTAGCAGCATTTAAGCAAAAGGCGAACAATCTGCTTCGTCCTTTAAGAAAAAAATTCCACATTTTCCCCAGTGATCGGGCATAAATTTACAATTGTGCAAAATCCTAAAAGTCACTGCTAAACTCTTTGATGTTTTTTCGCCACTTTTTATATTGTTAACTTTCCTTTTTCTTGCCGTTATTGTACTTGCTAATGATGTCATTAACATTTAAAAATTAAAATTGTTTAGCTTGCCGGCCAATATATTTAACACAACTAAATGAGTTGTCACATTTTTGCTTATCATTATGAGAGAGATACAGAGACAGCTCTGTGAGGTCTTTTTGTGTTTAAGAAATTTAGGGGGTTGCTGTTTGGTGTGTCCCTTTTATTTTTGTATACATCAAAACAATTAAATTTTCCATTTAATTGTTTTTCTTGTTCGTACATTGTCACAGAAGCCTGGAAGTTTTGTTTTAGCAAAAACTGCAATTTCATGCGCCCATTTTGTCAATTATTGATAATTTATTAGTTGCAATTTCATTTGCCCTAATCTATTGAAATTATAAATGATATTTCAAATTCTTAATCTATTGTCCTCTCTAATAAATAAATTAAGAAATACGAGTATCAAACAACGTTGAGTTCAGTTGAGTTGTGTTTTGTTATTTATGAGGCTGTCGGAGTTAAGTAAGTTTCCCCGGCAAGCCTACAACAACAACTAAATATTGTTTAAATCCACCCTGTTATTAGGGATTATTTTGAAGAGTTGTTGTAAGGATTTTGGTACCAAAAAGTTGTGTGACACTGGATAAATGTTGTGATTTCTTTTTTTGTATGTGGATTTTATATTATGATTTATTATTAATTTTTCCATATCATGAATTTTTGCTCTTCAAAAATATTTGTGTAATTACGCGAATTAAATTGTTGAATTTGAGGAGTGAAAAATTTTTGCAAGGGAGTGAGTGATATGTGGACTGTAAGAAATTATCACAATGAGTTCTGTGCAGCAATTGTCCATTATGAATTTATTAGCATAAGTTCTGTTGTGCGTTCGCTTTTTTAATCAATGCTGATTTTCAGGGTTGAGTACACCAACGGTGAAAAGGAACCCAATTGTTTTTGCTACAACATCATGAAACTTTCGCAGCATATGTAAAACTTTGGCAGCGTTGGCTGAGGTTGTTAGGACACTGACTAGAAGACTGAACATCCTGGGTTCGATCCTGAACTTAAATAGCAACACTACGCATTGTGATTTGCATTAGTGTCCCTTGCAGCAGTTGTTGTAGGAAAGTTCAACTGATGAAGGCATAGTCACTGGTCAATTAAATATAGCGACTTCAGCAGATACTTATTATAATGTAACATCAGAGTGTCCTTTCATCGGTATGGTGTATCAGAATCATCGGCGAAGCAAAATAACCAACAGAATGGTTACTAAGCACAGCTTTGAAAATTTAATACGGCTCATTGACACCAGAGGCGCTGCAACACTGCATTATTAAAAACGTGTAGAGTTTGTAAAATAATGAAGCTTTTAAATATCTCTTGCTTTACTATTAACACAGTTGAAAATGTTGCCTATTCTAATCGAAGCCAATAAAGTGTCTTACAATAGGGACTTCCGAGCTTTTACAGTTAATAGCGGCCATATTGTTGAATCTAAACATGTCTAATTTGCTGTCATTTATTCAACAATAACATGCAAATGCCAAAATTATTTTATAAAAAAAATATGTATTCAATATCGGACAACGTTTCGCAAGCTAAGGTCAAAGTTGTAAAGTTGCCACAATAACGAGTGTCTTACAATAGGGACTTCCGAGCTTTTACAGTTAATATCGGCCATATTGTTGAATCTAAACATGTCTAATTTGCTGTCATTTATTCAACAACAACATGCAAATGCCAAAATTATTTTATAAAAAAAAATATGTATTCAATGTCGGACAACGTTTCGCGAGCTAAGGTCAAAGTTGTAAAGTTGCCATAATAACGAGAACACTATTCGCAATTCGCTGGTTAAATTTTAGTCGACCGGCTTAGTAAACAATTAACCAGCATTTGTGCGCAAAAGAAATTATATCTCTCGCATACTTTGCTCCCTATTTTGTAAAACTTAATGCTAAGCGTCGACCATTTTTGTCTGGTTTTTGTTTTTGTAATTGTTTTTTTTTGCCAACTCCTACACTCACAAAAATTTTATATTTAAATCTACGAAATCAATGTTAATTTAACATATTTCGGCAATGATATTTGCTTCATATTTATTTCATGTTAATTCAACTTGATTTACAGTAGTATTCAAAGAAAATTTTCCTTTTGAACTAATATAAAGTTCATGTTCATGTTAATTTAACATTCCAACACTGTTAAATCAATATGATGAATCGTGTTGAATCAAAGTTATTTCAAGTTGAAACAAAGCGAATTTGAATCAAAAGTTATATCAAGTTGAAACAACATGAATTTAGTTAATTGTATTCATTTGAATTTATTATTTAACTTGGGTGATTGTGTATATTGGGCAGAGGCATCAGCAAAATGTATGCATATATGTATATAGTTGGATTCTCCAGGCAAAATTTTAACTCGAAAATCATCGCATAGTAGCGCTGCAGCCACAATAACTTTAAATAACTATTGCTTAGATACACCCTTAATAAATACAATCATGAACTAAATTTTATTTCAACATGATTTAATTATATTTATAACAATTTCAATGAAACTTATTTGAAATTTAAGTTATGGTTAAAAAACCAGCTGCCAAGCTACTTTGAGTTGTGTGAAAAATTCGAACCTGCGACCTTTCTAGTACAAGACTAGTAAACTGCCTACTAGCCCACAGCAAGAAGTTGTCGCTGGTAATGCGAAGTTTGTCAGCTATTTAAACAACACGAAAATCAAAACAAACAAAAACAAAACAAGAAGAATTGACAGAACTGAGCACAAGCGTAAGTTGCAGCACAGAACGATGCCAATACTAATTTGCAGCGGCGGCTGAATAAAAATATCTACGGAGGCAACTAAAAGTCGACTTGCGCTAACGAAACCTTGGCGGCAACTGCCGACAAATAAATCCGTCGGCGGTGAATGTATGTCGGCTAAAAATAGGTTAATGTTAACAAAATCTCTTAACTACCATTAATGTCACAAGGGGGCACATAATTTTCAGTTGATTTAAAAAAGGGGTTTTTTAAAAAATTGTCAACCCGAAGTCGAAATTTAGCCGCAGAAGTGGAGGCATATTTTCTTGAAGAAGTTCCTACGCCACTCCAGTTCTTAAAATAATCCAATTTATTATAAAACAAGAAATTATTTTCACTTTAATCCCAACTAATTCAATAAAAAAAATTCCACATAAATACACTCATACTTAAGTATGAGTACATACATCTGTTGTTACATCTATATCCTTGAGGCCATACGAGGGTTAGCGTGCGCTTTTCATAACAACTACGCATATCCATGGCTTTATAAGCAAATAGATCTATACGAATAAGTGACATTTGTTGAAGTATAAAGTGAATGCATGTGACTTTCAGCTTTTACTAATGAAGAAATATACACACACGCGCACACATCCCAGCAAACATTTTCTGGACATTTCTCTCAGAAATCAGACAGAAACAAATATCGCAAAATTGGTTATGAAAAGAAGTGTCAATTAGTATGTGACTAACTAATAAAAATTTTGCCAAGAGTCCACCAATAGAGACGTTAGAATTTTTAAGGATGATAGCGGATATATTAATGAAGATAAATCTGCATATTTGGCAATCAATTATTTATTTTACTTTGTTAAATCCCCACGAATGGATAAAGCGTTCAAAAACCCAGGCAAGTCATATAAATTTTTAATCAAATGATTGTCTGATCTTCAGCGATAAAGCCCATTTTTGAATAAATGAAATTCTCCATCTTAAAGATGCCAATCCAAATGTGATAAAATAATGTCTACTGCAGCATATTCGGCTGATGAAAATGCTTCAGCAAAAGGCAAGATTTTACTGGTTAATATCAAGAGGAAATTTAATATTTTTACTTCTAGATAATATTTCAGAAAGCGTGGAAAACTAGAACATGTAAATTTTCAATGTTCTGCTAAATAACATTAAGTTGTCGGTGGCGGAGCACCAATGAAATGCATATAGACATGATTAACCACCAAACAATAAATTTCATTTTAAATAGAATTATGACATTGACATATTGTCATTGCTTTCTTAAAAGGTTCTGCTAAATGTTTAAGGGAATTTAACACAATTCCCCTGATTTTCTGTTAAAGTAAAAAATTTTCTCTGCCGTTAAAAATAATTTTAACTGGGATGTTAATCAGTGTACCCACACGTGTGTGTGTATTGCGTTTGTGTTTTCTTTAGTGTGTGTGCATGTATAAATATAATCATAATAATTTTCTATTGGCATCCTGTTGCGTTGTTTTCATAAAATATTTACCTTTTTTCGTTTATATAATTGAAGAGTGCTAAAATATTTTTCATTTCTATGATTTTGCACAACCTAAAAGTGGCAGGAAAAAAAAGTAAGTAAATCTCTTTTGGCGTTTTGTGCAGTCAGAAAGCTGTTTCTTAGTTTGAATTTTAATTATCTTTCATTTACAAAAGTGAGTTTTTGTGACTGATTTCTGGAGAGCAGTCAAGCTGTGACATTTGCACACACGCATACAAACACTCACACACACCCATACACACATATACGTACTTGCCGGCAACGTTTGTATTGTACCAACACCAGAGCAGGAAGTGGTGAAAAAAATTAGCGAGAGGTAACCCTATTTCCAATAATATTTACACAATTATTATTATTCTTTTTTTTTTTTTTTATATAAAAATCATTCATTTAGAGTGTATCCCTTTGTATGTGAAATCCTGTCAAGAGCCAATACTTTATTTGCTCGTTTGATTTATCTTCCTGCAGAGTTCACCTTCTTGTATCTTGCAGTTCATTTGTTTTAACCTGATTTTTTTTATTAATAGAAAATATTTGAGTTTTTGTCATTTTATGCATTTTAATTATCTCGAGAGCACTTAATTAAGTCATGTTGTGTCATCTTAATATTCCATTCACAGGTTGGTTTCATTCATTTACAGCCAGCTGTTTTAGTTGGAACAGGTTGTTGTTTTGCAAACATGTGGCCAGGAGGTATGATTTTGGGATAATAGGTGTATTTTATTTAAAAAAAATAATACTTTTGGTAAAGAAAAGGATGCAGAAATGCATAAATTTTTTTTTATACTGCTTTCTGCACTCACAAGTAGAGGTGGACCAATGTGCATATAAAATTTGGTGGAATGTTACCCCATGTCTAGTCTAAAAAAATTTTAAGTTTGAGAAAAATTAACTCAAGGACGTGCTTGCCTCTCATATATCCTGAATCTTTAAATTTAAATTTTAGTTACAGCTTTTATCAGAACTAAGCAAAAATTTATATCTGACTCTAAAGTTTAGCATGCTAGTGTTGTTATAAATTTTATTGCATTCCTTCCATACACGTATCCTTTCTAAATTGCACAGTTTAGCTCTGTTATAAATTTTAAGTAATTCGGTGCAAGGACATCCCTAACTCCCACATATCCTTTTTCTTAAAAACTTAAAGTTTTAACTGAATTTTTGACTAAAATGTATTTTAAATAACTAAAAACTTCTAAAACTATACGCTTGAGCTCTCTTGTAAAGTTTACTTCATTCGGTGCAAGGACATCACTACCTCCCATATATCCTTTTCTTACGTAAACTTAATTTAAGCTGCATTAATTATTGAATGCGCTAAAAATTAATACGTATTTCTAGAAATGGACATTTTAGATCTATTGTTAGTTTAATTGCAATAGGTGCAAGAAAATGACTAACTCTCATACATCCTTTTTCTCAAAAAAATAAATTTTAGCTGCATTAATCATTAGAATGTAATAAAATACAATTGATATCTACAAAATTACGCCTTTTATCTCTGTTGTCAATTTTATATAATTTGGTGTAAGGACATGACTATCTCCCATATATCCTTTTTCTTGAAAAAGAAATTTTGGCTACATCTATAACTATACTGCATTTAAAATTAATATATGCTTCTAAAATGATGTGTTTTAAATCTGTTCTAATTTTAATTTCATTCGGTGCAAGGAAATCACCACCTTTCATATATCGTTTTTCTTTAAAGTTAAATTTTAGTTGCATTAATGATTGGAATGGACTAAAACTTAACATAAAGTTCTAAAATTATGTTTTTCAGATCTATAGTAAATTTTATTGCATTAGGTGAAAGAACATGACAATCTCTCGCATATCCTTTCTATAAAAATAAGAAATTTTAGCTTCGTTTATAATTTGAATGCACTAAAAATTAATAAATATTTTTCAAACTTATACTATTTAGCTCTGTTGTCAATTTTATGTAATTCAGTGCAAAGATATGATTACCTCCCATATATAATTTTTCTTGAAAGATAAATTTTAGATGTATTAATGATTATAATGCACTAAAAACTAACATATACTTTCAGAATGGTGTGTTTTAGATCCTTTGTAAATTTTAGCTCGTTTGGTTCAAGGACATGACAACCTCCCATATATCCTTTTTATTCAAAAACTTAATTTTAGCTTAAGACACTTATTTTTATTAAATATATATTAAATTATACGGTTTAGCTAGAGTTTAAAATTTTGTGTCATTCAGTATGAGAACACGACTATTTCGCATACATCCTTTTCCTAAATTTTTATATTTTAGCTGCATTTAATTATAAGAAGACACTAAAAATTAGTATATATTTCCAGAACGATGCTTTTTTGAACTTCTTGTAGATTTTGTTTCATTTGGTGTAAGGATATGACTACGTCACATATATCCTTTTTCTCACTAACTAAATTTTTTTATTTTTTAAAACATACACCTAAACGACACATTTTACAATTTGCTAAAAGTATGCTAATTATGCTAGTGACTTTTAGCAAATTACAGGAGAAACATTTTAATGCTAGATTGAAATTCAGTTGTATTTTAATAATATATCACTACTTAAATCTTAAAGACACAATTTACAATATGCTAATAATATGCTAATTACGTTTAGCAAAAAAACGGAATATTTTTTAACGCTGGACCAAAATTCCATTAAATTTTAATAAAAAGCATTAAAATAGTATTTTTTTTAGCAAAACTACAGCCGCTATATTTCAATGGTAAAAAAGAATTCAAGCAGAATATGTTAATCGATAATTACACAAGCCATAACAGCGAATTTCCTAAAATGCTACAGAAAATCAATTGTAATGCTAAACCATAATTTAACTATATTTGCATAAGATAATATGAAATAAGCTAAGACGACACAATTTTCAAAATGCTAAAGATATGCTATTTACTTTTAGCAAAATTGCTGCTAATAAATTTTAGTGCTAAGCCTTTATTTAACGATATTACGTTAATAGAACATTAGACGAGCTAAAAAATATAATTTTTTTAATTGCTAAGGCTCAAACAACAAATAGTTTTAAATGTTTTAAATATGCTAATATATTTTAGCAAAATTACAGAACATACATTTTAAAGCTAAACCTAAATTCAAGTATAGTTCGTTAGTGATAAGGCCAAAACAATGAATTTTTGATAATGCTAAAGATATGCGACAGTTTTTTTTATATCTGTATTATAGCTAAACCCAATATTGAAGTCATTTGTTCCCCCACCCAATATTCATCATCATCCTAAATCCTGTACTTAATCCAAACATTAAGTCGAGTGCCTCTTGTTGACATCATCAGCAGCTAAATTGGATTGGAAAACATAAAAGCAGCGTTAACAAATTGTACAAATGAATGAATGAACGAATGAGCGAAATAAACACTCCGCACTGCTCTGTGACAAAACTGGAAAAGGGGATTAGACGTTTTTGCCAAAATATCATCGATACTTTTTGACCAATTCATATTATTCAATATGTTTTTGCACATTTGTATCAGCTGCCGTTTAACACAAGAAATGACATTTAAACACCGTTAGAAAAATCTCTGCCATGATGAGGGTGACTCTAAACGATGACAGTTTTAGAAATGAAGAGAAAAACACTGCAAAAGGTCAATTTACCTTAAAAGCAAAACAACACACACAAAAAAAAAGAAAATACAGAAGACAAAACACCAAAAAAACAAACTGTCAAAACTATTGATGAGCTGAGTAATAATAGTCAGTACAATCCAAAGCAAAATGCATTACATCTTATTTCCGTTTAGAATTTAAAATTGCAAAAAAAAAATATACACAGATTTCTGGAATTACAACGACTTCTTTTTACGCAACATTTAGCTGTTTTTTTTCAAGTTCACAGAAGTGTGTTTTAAAAAAATGCACTAAAAAGTGTAGAACTAAAACAACCAAATTAGGAATTTTTTAGACAAAATACAATATACATTTTTTAATATTATTTGGCCCTGACCTTGAAGTTTTTAATTACTAGTAACAGTGTTTTGATGCAATAACTGGAAAAATGTTTTATTAAAAAATTTCAATTATAAACAACTTCTCAGTATTTTTTATGTCAGCCTTTGCATTTTTGGCATACAACCGTTTTGCGTCACATCCTTTTGTTTATCCTTTTCATTACTTCGCTACGGTGTGGTTAACTGGCCGCTTTTTGCATAAGATGAAAATTTTTTAGTTCATAATTCCCGTGAACTTAAAATATAAAAAATTCTACCTTGCAATATTTATGGCCTTTCGGATTCGCGTGCCTTTTCTTTTAATACCTCTTTTTTTATGCAACATTACGTATGCGCGTGTTTTTTTCCTCGAACACGTTCTTTATGCATTAAGACTTCTAGTTGCGTGTTGTTTTGGGTTACTTAGTTTTACCTCACAAATAGTTTTTTTATGATTTACTAAAAATTAGCAACAAAAAAAAACAATAAACAAAACACTTGGGTTTAAGGATTTTACTAGTAATTTCATTATTTTATTGTTTTAAATGTTTTTTAGATTTTCAGTTTTTTAGTTCAAGCAACTTTTTTTATGAGTTTTACTGAAATAAGGCAAGTTTTTTATGCAAAACAAATAAAAATATTGTACGCTAAGGACTTTTTTATAATAAAAAAGTGGCGGCTGGTAAAATAATTTTATAAAAACGTTCTAAGAAAACGAAAAAAATTTATGGTTTTTTCCTCTCTTTTACAGCAGTTGAAGCCATGATTTCGCAAATTGCAAATGGTTTGTCATAGTAAATAATAAAAATATTTTAAGTTAAAGACAATGCTAAAATTCTTTTAGCACAACTACAGTAGATAAATTTGAATGCTAAAATATAATTTCAGTATATTTCATTTACCGATAATCATACGAGCCGAATAACCGCATTTTTCCTAACGCTAAATATTTGATATTTACTTTTAGCAAAAATAAATGCTAATAAATTTTAGTGCTAAACCAAACTTTAACTATATTTCAATAATAAATCATTACCTAAGCTGCAAAAGTTACTCTTTTGTAATGCTAAAGATATCCTAATGCCCTTTAGCAAAATTAAAGCCGATTGATTTTAATAAAAAGTCAGAATACAATTATACATGGGTAAAATGTCAACACCAGAGCCAAAACTGGAATTTTTTAAATTCTACAGCTATGCGAATGACTTTTATCATTATCTGTGCTGAAAGCACTATTTTTTTAATGTCAAAGACAATGCAAATATTCTTTTAGCATAGCTGCAGGAGATAAATTTGAATGCTAAAACAAAATTCCACTGTATTTCTTTAACCGACAACCATACGAGCGGAATCAGCGCATTTTTCCTAATGCTAGATATTTGCTATTTACGTTTAGCAAAAATAAACGCTAATAAATTTTAATGCTAAACCAAATTTTAACTGTACTTCGTTAATAGATAATTACTAAAACTAAAAAATTTATTCTTTTACAATGCTAAAGATATGCTAATGCCTTTTAGCAAAATTGTATTAGAGAAAATTTTACTAAAAAATCGTAATAAAAGTATAATTGTGTAAAACATCAGCACGAAGGTCAAAACGACTCGTCTTCTAAACAGATAAATATATGTTAAATTTATTCTTTTACAATGCTAAATATATGCTAATGTTTTTTAGCAAAATTATAGGAGATAAATTTTACTAAAAACCCATAATACAATTGAGTAAAAGATCAGCACCTAATCAAAAACGACTAATTTTCTAAAATTCTAAAGATATGCTAATGATCTTAGCAACTTTACATGAGATATATTTTGATGCTAAACTCGAAATGAATAATAGTTGTAAGAGATTAATATTAATGCTAAACTAGAATATAAGAATATTTCATGAACAGATTATCAAGTCATCCGACATAACATATTTTTCAATATTCTAAAGATATGCAAAAAGTTTATTTTTATTTTTTTTGCAACTTACGCAACTCGCGAAAAACACCCATGGTCTATGGACAGAATCGAGCCCACGACCTCGAAACTGAGAAGCTAGCATCGCTTCCACTCACCCACAGGGACACCCAAATGATTACCAAGGCTCAAACGACTATTTTTTTTATCTAAAAGATATGCTAATAACTTAAAGCAAAACTACGGTAAATAAACGTCAATGCTAAAACAGAATTCAGATATAATTCGTTAATAGATAATCACGCAAGCCAAGACAACGAATTTCTTAAAGTGCTAAGGATATGCTAATCACTTTAGCTAAATTTCAGAACAAGAATAGTAATGCTAAAACATAATTTAACTATATTTCCATAACATAAGATCAAATAAGCTAAAACGATATATTTTCCAAATTGCTAAAGATATGCTGTTTACTTTTAGCAAAATTAATGCTAATAAATATTAATGCTAAACCAAATTTTAACTATATTTCGTTAATATATCAAAAACTAAGCTGAAAAAGTTAGCTTTTTAAAATGCTAAAGATATGCAAAAAATTTTAGCAACATTACATAAAAATTTTTTAAATGCTAATAAACAATTCAACTATGTTTCCGTAAAAGATCATCATATATGACAAGAATAGTGATTTTTTAAAATGCTAATTATGTGCTAATATATTTTAGCAAAATTACAGAAAATTTTTTTTTAATGCTCAATCATAATTCAACTAAATTTTAGATAACAGATCATCGAGTAACGGATAAAGACTGATGTTTTTAAAGATAAGGATTTTTAGCAAGTTATATATATGTTATCTCAATTTAATGGCTCTATGATTTAATGTCAAGAAGACTAATTTTATGAAAGCTTAAAGGATATACAGGGTTCACTCACTGAATAAGTTTACTGACTTTTTCCTTAGTCTGGAACAATTTGGTTGAAATACAAAAACTTTATATAATTTCTATAAATACAATTACCTTCACTACAATATGTAGGGTATAACTATGATAAAATGACACATATCAACTTAAAAAAGTCATAATTATATTTTTTAGAAACCTTCAACCAGCCAGCGTTTACTAACAAAAATTTCATTTATTGACCGTGACAAAAAAATGCCATCAATTAAATTTTAAATAAGAAACAATTGTCATGAAAAAAAACATTGGGGGTGTAGACTCAACTGTTTGCTATTTCGTTACTGGTAAAATGAAGGAACGTAAATAACTACTGCTGTAGTTATTTTGATATTTAAGTTTCTGAAATTCCAATCAATTCTTTTATAAAAAAAAGAATTTTACAGAAACTGGACAGCATGACTGATGATATTATTGAGAAATGAAGGGCGAAAAATTATAAAAGTAACTACGATTGAATGGAGTGTTGCTATAATTTTTTTAATAAACTTAAGCGGGTATTAAATGCTGGTACTTGCATTATGACATTAGTAAAGCTTAAATAAAATTCACATATTTTCTTGACAATTTAATTAATTTTACTAACGGAGTTATTATAAAGAGAGTTTGTTATATAAGCATTAGCAAGTAGTATTAATAGAGAATTAACTTATTTTATCAGAGTTGTTCTTTAGCCGATGGATACTCAAATTTGACGCAAGCTAATCGACATTCAAAAGAATTTATGTATTAAAGAAGGCAAGCCAGGATGTAGACATCAACAAATTTGGGGCAAATACATATGTTTACGTTTCCTATTAGAAATATATTTTTTGCTTCTGCCATTGAGCAAGTTTAAATGCTACTGATATTATTAGTTGTATGCGAATATTATTGAATTTTCTTTTATATTATTTTATTTCATTGAATAAAACGTGTTTATTTTTATTTAAAAATTGTTTATGCTAGAAAATATTCGTATTTGAATATCCTTAGCATTTAAGAAGATTAATAGTTTAGACCTGGATTTTTTTTGTCTAAATATAATTGAATGATAGTACAGAATTTATTTTTTTTATTTTTTAAAATTTGTATCCAGTAATAATGCTAAAGTGATTAGCATATATCTAGCATTATAAAATGTGTCTTTTTGGATGATGTGATCATCTGTAAATGAAATAAAGCTGAATTATGATTTAGCATTATAATTCATTCCCTGTCGTTTTGCCAAAATAAATTAGCATTTCTTTAGCATTTTGAAAAATTCATTGTTTTAGGTTCCGGGATTATCTCTTTACGAAATATACTGGAATTTTCATTTGCCATTTAAATTTGTATCCTGCAACTTTGCTGAAATAAATTGGCATATGTCTAGCACTTTTAAAAATGCGTTGTTTCGGCTTGTGTGATTGTCTTCTAGGAAATTATACCTAAATTCGAGTTTCGCGTTAAAATTTACTTCCTTTAGTTTTGCTAAAAGGCATTAGCATAACTTTAGCATTTAAACAATTAGTTTCTTCGGCTTTGTTAGTGATTTCTCTTATTGAAATATAGTTGAATTTTTGTTTAGCATTTAAAATTTAGCCCTCGCATTTTTGCTAAAAGTAATTAGCATATCTTTAGCATGGTATAAAATATAACGTTTTGGATTAAATGGTGATGAGTTATTGAAATTTAGTTGAATTTTGGTCTAGCATTAAAATTTATTTCTTGTATTTTTGCTGAATGTTATTAGCATATCTTTAGCAAATTGTACAATGTGTCATGAAGGCTTAGGTAGTGATATGGTATTATATATTTTACATTTTCACTGTGTTATATTTTTCTGCAAAATTATTCCATATGTTTCTAATATGTACGTTTTATTTTTATTAATTTTTTATTTTGAAATTTATTTGCTTGTGGTTTAGCTTGGTCTATATACGTATTTCATTGGCGCTTAAACCAAATCATCAGTAGACTTCAACCACAAATTTTGAACAGTCACAAACCTCTTACTTTATGCACAGACTTTCAAAAACTATATGAGAATTCATAGAATAATAATATTTTTGAAAATCACAAAGATGATGATTTGGTTTAAGCGCCAATGAAATACGTATATAGACCAAGCTAAACCACAAGCAAATAAATTTCAAATTAAAATATAATTATGACAATATGTCGAATAATAAACTTCTTAAATATTAATTTTTTATCATTATCTTGATTATTGTTTGTTATTATTTTGATTGATTCACCAGCACTTTCATTTATAAGATATATATATCTTGTTGTGCTAGGTTACAACTAATCAAATAAATAAATAAATAAATAAATAAATAAAATATAGCTGAATTTTGGAGCTAGCATTAAAAGGCATCTCCCGTTATTTTGCTAAAAAACATTAGCATATCATTAGCATATTGAAAAATTTTTAGTTGCGGCTTACTTGATAATTAAAAAAAATTAATATGTATCTCCCGTAATTAAGCTAAAAATAATTAGCATATCCTTAGCATATTGTAAAGTGTGTCATTAAGGCTTAGGTTGTGGTTTGTTATTGAAAAATTAATAAATTTTGGTTTAGCATTAAAATTTATCTCGGTAAATTTTTCTAAAATACATTAGCATATCTGAAGTATATTGAAAAATGTATCGCGTCGGCTTACGTGATAAGCTTTTAACCAAATGCAGTTTGATTTTGTATAAAATATTTAAGTATACTGTAATTTTGCTAAGGGATATTAGCATATCTTAAACATTAAAAATGAATTCTTGTTTACACTTTGTTATTGAAATTAAGTTGAATTTCAATCAAGCATAAAAATTTATATTTTTTCTAAAAAAATTAGCACGTCTTTAGCATATAGTAAAATGTGTCGATAAGGATTATGTTTTGATTTTTTATTGAAATATGAATGAATTTTGGTTTAGAAATATTGCTAAAAGTCATTAGCATGTATTTAGCATATTAGAAAATATATCCTTCAGGCTTACGTGATAGCTTTTTTTAATTGAAATTCAGGTTGTTTCTATACTATCATTTAAAAGGTATGCTTTTATATGTATTATTTCTAAAATATATTAGCACATATCGGGAAAATTTTGCTAAAAATCATTAGCATATCTTTAGCATATTGCAAAATGTATTCTTGCGCCTTACAGTTACATTTGATATTAGCATTATACATATGTACTTTTATTTGTAATTTTGCTAAAATAAATTAGCATTTCTCAAAAAAAATATATTTTTGTGGTGTTTTATCAAACTGACATGTTACTTATGATAACCTGATGTGAATTTAAGTGAATTAGTCTTTATATTTTCTTTTATTGAATTTAATAAAATTTGTTATTTTTTGTTTTAAAACAATAAATTTTTTGTGCTAGAAAATTTTTGTATTAAAATTTTGAACTCTGTGTATCAATCACGCCAAGTACCAACCAGCAGGTATTTTTTAAATTGTTGAGGCATATACCGCTTATGAAAAATACTGTTGTTTCATAACATAAGTTTTTTCGATCTCTATCAGCCTATTATGGGTTAATTTAATACGAGTGACACTTTTGGAGGTGTAAAATTAAATTGGAAAAGAAGAGAGTGATCCTTGTTTTGTGTAATGGCCACTTTAGGAGCAAGCAAAATATTCTTAAATGATTGTAAGAGTTATATAAATGGTCGCATCAATCATTATACAATAGTTGTACTCATATAAATTTTAATGTTCCCAAAAGCATTATTTTATATTTGGAAGATATTAAAAGGCCAGCGATAAGACCCAAAAACTAAGTTATAAAATCTGATAAAACTCTTATGCACATGTAATAATTGAAAACTTCATTATTTATGTCAGTTTAACCCGTTCTGCAGCACGTGCAGAGTCAAGTTAGTTACACACTGAAATGCAACAAATCTTTTAGATAAATTTGATTTAAAAACAAAAGAAATAAATAAAAAAAACTTGCCATTTATACATATTACATACAAGATTCTCTTAATATCCTTTAAATGATACTTTTATTTATTAAGTTTAGCTGCAAAAGTGCGTGTGTGCATGTGTATAAAGAGTCCTAATCCTTTCATTTCCCATAAAGTAGCTGCAGCTAATTCACCAGAATTGACGAGCAATAATAGATTATGCCCTTATTTTTTTCTATGGCTTATAATGTGGAAAATATATTAAGAGTTAAGTAGAGAGAGAGAGAAAAAAATTAAAGCAAATATTAGCAAAGCGTTTATGATTAAGCATTTTATGAGCCAATTTTTAACGTTGAGGCAAATTTAATGTGGGAAAGGATTTAACCTTGAACTCACGGCATTTAAGAATTAACCCCTTTTTTAAACTTTGGCAAACTTTTACTTTCTTTCGAAACGTGCCACTACATGCAACTTAACCTCCCCAAAAATAACAAGTTAGAGTTTTCTTGCATAAAAGTTTATTGTAGGAGTTTTTCAAGGAAATGAAATAAAAGTGTGTTCGCGTATCTACAAATTATTTCAAATTCCTGGTTGTGAATTAATTATGAGGTGTCGCTTGTTTAATTTATTACAAAAGAGTGTTGGTTGAGTGTGTGTTGGTAACCCCACCATATGGCGTGTTATTTGTTAGTGTGCTTGGAATAATTTATAAGATTTAGCAAAAGTGAAAGATATTTATTTAAAGGATTAGAGCAGGAAATACGTTTCTTTAGAGTTAGGTAAAGTAAATTATTTAAAACAATAATTAAATTTAGTTGTTTGGTGTATGGCAAAGTTGTATCTAGTTAACATTTATTATAAAGGAAATTATTAAGAGAAATATTCCTATTACGATCTTTAATATTTAATAAGATCCTGGATGGGCTGGCGCCTATCTTAGCATAAAAAATAAACTGCGTTTCAAATCTAAGCTAAATATCCTTTAACTCTCTGTGAGTGCAGTAAATGACCTTGAGTGAAAAATTACTCTAATTAGAGCTTTCGTAAAAGCTTTGCAAAGGAAGCTTATATCATAATATTACAAATCTTTTTCTTTTTGCCTTCACAAATGTTCTTTTAACGTTAAGCTAGATAATTTGTTTAATTACCAATATTTATGTAATCTATTTAATATTAAAAAAATTTCTAGTTGCATGCAAATTTTAGTCATGCTTGGCATATTTTTAAATGTCCTTCAGTTTTTTTCCACGAGCAGTAGTATCTCAATGATCTCATAAAAAGTAAAAATAACACAACCTCTACTTCTTTTATTTAAAAAAAAATTAAGTCTTGTTGCTTTATGACCATTTATGACACAATCTCTACAGACACCCTACCTGTACATTCTTTATACGTTTGTGTTTTATGGCCTCTAAGGAAAGTTGCACAATTTATCTAATTCAAAGTAAAGATTCCTGGAAAATCTGATATTATCTACAACAACAAGATGTTAGTTTTTATAAAACTGCTCTAAAAATTGGTTAAAAAACTAGTGCAAGAGACTTTTATAATTTTATAATATTTTAAAGTGTATTTTAAGGCTCGGTGTTTGGTTTACTTAAACAATTATTCCAGCAACTAAATTTTAGCCTTTGTTTTGCAAAATTCTAAAAACGCAAGTTAATCGCTTAAACAGTATTTAGGCTACAAATATTTCTACACGCCTACAAATTTGCTAATTTAAACTGTTTTAATGCAAACATCCCAAAAGTCAAGGTATTATCTGGGCAAATTGGTATAAATACTGGTTAAATATAGAAGGGGTGTGACCTGTTTTCCAAATAAACAAATTAGTGAGCGTAAACGTCTTTTTAATGCCAAAAATTAATTTTCTTGGTATTTGATGGCGAAATAATCGCCTACCGATAATTGTAAAGGATTAAACCCACACACACACACATACAAATTAACTCTTGCTGGCAGCCGAGAGAAATGTATTCATGTATGTTTATTCATTTGTATAAGATGCCGATTAAAGTTCGGCACTCTGCTGCTACTTTGGCCACCTATGCTATTAACATATTAAACTAGGCAGAGTTTTCTGCTGATATTCTCTTCATAATTAAAAAAAAAATTGTATGGTTCTTATTTCAAACAGCTTTCTGTATTTGAATGTATTCGAAAAGGCCGATCAAACGAATTTTCATTTGGTGTGAATATGCGTCATATTCAACCAAGAAGGTCATTATTGTGAATTTCACTTACTGTGATTGTTCAAAATATTGCATCAGCTGATTTTGGAAACAAAAAATAAGCTAGTAGTAGTGATGTATTCGGCTGTGGCGAATCTCATATACCCTTCAGCAAATATATGTACGTATGGACTATATACATACACTCAGGGAGAAGCTGCAATTTAAAAATAAGAACACGTCAGATTAATTTAATAATTTTCAATATAATAGAAAATGAGTGTTGAGATACTTAAAAATAACTAAAATTAATAATTTAATACTGTAAGAAATTTCAACATGACTAGATGTTTCGTTAATGTTTCTTATTAATTCAATATGGTTTTTATTGATTTTAAGCTGTTTTTCCCTGTGACAAAAAATAATTTAATAAATTTAAAAATAAATTTGAATTATCAAAATAATTAAATTGAATCGTGAGCGACAACTGACACAGAAATAAATACCAATGTAAAATCAACTTGCCAAGAGGTTAATTCAAACTCATTCAAGTAACATTAAATTTATTATGTTGTTCGAGTGTGTTGGTGGTTATTTGCTTTGTTCATAGTGTATTGCACTTTGTGCTTAGTTGTGTAGATTGTTTTTGTATTGTTGTTGTTTTTTTGTTTGTAAATAGCCGACAAACTGATGCTGACTGGCAGGCAGTGTGCTAGTCTTGTATTTTGTATTTTTTTTAACTAAAACTTGTCAAGTTAAAGCTATTTGTTTTTTTTACTAAAACTAAAACTTTTCAAACAAATTATGTGTAGAATGACTAGAAATAATGTTAATCTGCAGACAAGCTTTTAAGCTTTGCGGAACTTATTCTAGTAAGAATTGTATGAAAATTACTGAACTAAAAAAAAATATAATTTAATTGAAGATGGTACATACTTAGTGTGTATCTTAAGAATATTTAAAGCTGTTGTGCACATTGACGCGATTAGTTCCGAGTTCAAGTCTTGGCCGGGAAAGCAAATTTAATTTATAAACAAAAATTTTTCTTATGGGTATATCAACCACACGTAAGTTGAATAATTAATCAAATACAATTATTACATGAAATTAAATTCATGTTGATCTAACTTGAAATAACTTTGATTCAACATGATTCTTCATATTGATTTTAACATTACTTAAATGTTAATTCAACGTTAAATAAAGTTATTTCAAAAAGAAAATTTTTGTTGACAATTACTATAAATCATGTTAAATTAACATAAAACATACATGAAGCAAAATCATTGCCAAAAAAAATGTAAAATTAACCCTATTTTTAACGATTCTACATTGTATTTTTTCTGTGTGTACTTGAATATTATAGAAAAAAACTTCTCTTGAAAGCTTTATTTTTTTGTCGTTTACGATTTAATCGAAAATAGGGCTCGAAAAATGCATATGCAAGAGAATAAATATTGCTGTTGTAGCGCTATGAGCAAGGAGCTGCCGTTACGGTAAATAATGACCACTATCGAACTGTGCTCACTGAGCGTTTGTTTCCATAAATGAATCAGCTAAACAGCGCGGATGACTTTTGGTTCAAACAAGATGGCACCACTTGCCATATACAGCTTGCTTAACAATCGGTTTATTCCAAAATTAATTTGGTTAGAACTTCATTTCCAGAAGTGGTCCTTATCAATGGACCTCTCATTCGTTCGATTTGATGCCTCTGGGCTACTTTTTATATGGCAAGTTAAGTCATTCATTTATGCCGAGAAACCAGCAACTTTTGAAGCATTGGAGGTCAATATGCAAGCCACTAGGGCTAGATTTATTGGAAAAAGTAGTCAACAATTATTGGCAGATCAAACGGACCACGTAATACGTAGCCGCAGCGGACATATGCCAGAAATCATATTTAAAATATAAATGCCATGAAATTATCTACCAGATTATAATAAAAAAAAATTCACTCCAACAAAAAAGAAAAAAAAGACAGACAGTCTTGTATTATTATTTTAAGTTCTCGTGCACCTAAAAAAGAACACCCTATATAAATAAAAAAATTTGCCAGTTTTTATATTAATACCGGCAGTGAAAATTTAATGAAACGATACTAAGACAATTTTCTGTTTTGAAACAACCTAAAATAATTACAGAGATGGATATGTGAATTGCGTGTCATTTATTAAAAATTCCTCTTCATTCTTTGGCACCGCACTATGATCCGTTTTCGTTAGGTTGATAGTGCCACGTTTTACGCGCATCTCTTTTTATTGCTTTACTATTGAATTTGTGTGTAAGAGAGAGAGAGAGAGAGAAGACAAAGGAATATATTTCTTTTCAACATCTGTCTTTTTCTTTCTCATTATACAACTAAAATTTGAGCAACAAAGCCTGATGCATGTTATGCTGTATACGCTATTATAACATTAATTTACATTAAAATCTAATGTGAATTAAAAATTTATCCTGAAATACGATAGTATTTGCCTTAGGAAAACAAAATCTGTGCATCCCTTTCGTAACACACACTTCGATTAGTTTCCTTGGTAATCTTAAAATGGAAAAAATGTGTTTCGATTTTAATATTTCTTTTTTCTTTTTTAAAAAACAATTAAAATAACTTATATTTCCTGACTTTGAATCCATTTTAATTTTGAAAATGAAAACAATTTGCCATGTGATTGATTGTTGACGGTGTTACCATATTGGAACGGTGTTATCATATACAGATAAATTCAGTATTAATTCACTTTCATTTAGTGCATTTACGATAAATCTTAATACGGATTGGGATGGGGATAATTCACAAGTTAATTTGAATTAAGACTGCTACTACAAATTAACGCTGTCTATACTATTAATTTAGAAGGTAATACAAACTATATCAGGGATGGAAAAGTTGATGCAATCGTAATTTTGTTGATACCGTACGATGTACAAAAACCTTGCTACTATTTGAAACTTTTAGTGTTGAAACCACATGAATTATGTTATTTGATACTTGGGTATTTCCGTACTCACTTACTATCACTGTCACTGTCACGGTACGTCACTAAGCAATTATGATGTTCGATTTGGTCTTGTCTTTAACTAAATCTAGAGCTAACTATGTTATAAACAAATATTAAAAAAATAATATAAAATATACGTGTTTCTTTGAAAAAAAGCTGTCACCAAGTAACTTAACGTGACAAAAGTGGAATTTTCTACGGATAATGTAATAAAATTACAAAACTATTTAAAAATTATATTGCAAAATTGGGTAAACAATTATTTCCACAAAATTTTTCGAAACAACTGTTTCAGGGAAATAAAATAGAATAAGTTAGTTAATTTCGTCAATGCAGTCATAAACCAAAATATATTTGCATAAACGGCTTCAGTGCTTTTTGTGTATAAAAAAAAACGCCAAAAGTTGCCATGGAGCTTTGTCATTGTGTCGTCCGCCCATAATGAACTGACTAAACCTCATCATGCAAGTATCATGCATGATGTCTCCAGCACTTTTCTTACCGGGAATGAATGCCAACCTAATTATATTGTGCAGCAAAGTATGCAGTTTACAGCGTGTCCCACGATGTCAACAGAAATCTTTCCCTTGATTACTTAAATTGAAAAAGAAACTTGTTTAGGTTCGGAGAAATATGTCTTTTTTATCTTATATAGGTTTAGAATATATTACAACTCCTAAAGAGTTATCTTCTTCATATAGTTTCTTGCAAAACTGAACTGCTTGCCTGCCTTTTCAAGTAATTTTTGCAACTACTCCTTTTAAAATATTCTCGACATTTTGTTTGCATTGTCTTGTTGCGTTGAAGTTGGGTTTGTGTAAAATTACACAATACAAAAGAGTTGCTGCCATTATCGTTGCTGTTTATTTTTTTTTGTTTTTTTTTCTTGTTGTTGTAACACAAAGTAATTGCGAATTCCGCTGACGCTTAATGAAAATATAAAGAAAAACAAAAATTATGAAGGGATTTTATGGCTGTGCATTTATGCAACAACTCCTTCAATATTGTTTGCTTACGTTGCTTCTAGCAGGAAAAAGGACAACAGCATAAAAAATATTATGAATACTTTCTTTATTTTTTAGCTGTTTTTTTGCATTTTTCATAAACCAAAAGAAGCGAACAACAAAAAAAATCCCAAGGAAAGTGGTAAATAAAAGGATTCACTCATGTATAAAGAGTTGCCTCAATTGTGTATGATGAAACTTATGCACAGCAGCTTCGCGTCAGCAACATTAATTTTATGATTGCGACAAGGACATATAACACAACCTAAAACCATAAAGGTGCCAAAGTATTGTTGTTTAAGCCGTTTATTTTACAAAAAAAAAAGGTGTAGAGTTAAGTAATTTGCACACAGCAAAAACAAAAAAAAAACAAAAATGAATAAGAAAAATTATAAAAATTTTATGGTTTGTTTAACAAAACGCAACATTATATATGATTACGTTTTTTAGCTGATGTTGCACAGACTGCTGATGCTGGCTGTTCTTTTTTGTACTTTTTTATTTTTAGTTAAGAAGAGTTAAAGTAAAATTAAACAAACACGGAAATTCATAAAATGTTGCAGTATAAACCGTGAAGTGAGTGCTTGTTAAAAAAAGGATTTTCAGTAAAGCATTTTAAAGCGAAAGGATTTTCTGCACAGTTTTTTTTTCTATAGAAAAAGGGTAATGAAAGAGTAATATTTTCTAAATAAAAACCATATACTAGAGGCAAAGAGTTGCAGTTTTCAAGGAAAAATTGCAAAGAGGTAATTTAAAAAATATGATTCCAGGAATATAAAATTTATTTTACCTTGAATTGGAAGGATTAGTTACTTAATATTAAGTAAAAGGGTCGTCTTTTTTTAAACTATTTTATTGTGTGTTTTTCATAAAATTTTTATTTTTTTAATTTTAAATGACATCTCACTCACTCCTTTGGTGCAATAGAGTTGTAACTTCAAAGATTTATTTTTTGCGAATAATTTATCAGGTCGTTTACAAATTGCTTCCTAATGAACTTACACTTTGATGAGAAAAAAGTTTTTTACTCCAAGATCAACTGATTTAAAGATATTGGCATGGCCTATTAGTCCCGACCTTAAAATCTTTTTATTTTTAAAAATTTTTTAATCAGAAAACTTTTTGAGATTTGAACCGACAACCTCGAGCATGGCAGGCTTGCACACTATCCATTTTACCATAGGGCCACTCATATTTCAAAAGTATAAATACCAGTTAAGCTTAAGTTGATATTTACTTATAGTTACGGGACTTCTTCCAGAGTAGCATTGGAGGGAGCAATTAATATTATATTTACAATATTTAATAGGTCCTGTATTCAAAATTTTTAATGTGGAAATATTTAAACGATGCCTCTTTTTTCAGCATACGAGGGCGGTTCGGAAACTTCTTAGCCTATCAAAGAAAGAGAATAGTTAGTTTTTCAAAAATATATTTATTTTTCAATATAATCTCCTGAAACTTCAATACACTTAGTCCAATGCTTTTCTAGCAATTCTATCCCTTGATTAAAATAGTTTTCCTCAAGGTCTTCAAAATAGTGGTTTACAACTGTAATTGCATCTTCATTTGAGGTAAAACGCTTGTCGGAAAGGAATTTTTTTAGATTTGGGAACAGGTAAAATCACTGGGAGCCAAATGAGGAGAATAAGGTGGGTGGTCAAGCAACTCGTACTTTAATGCGTTGATTTTAGCCATTGTTAAAACACTCTTGTGCGCTGGTGCGTTGTCTTGATGAAAAATAGTTTTTTTGTGTTGTAAGCCAGGACGTTTTTCTCGAATTTGTACATTTAATTGAACTCTGAATTTATTGTTTTACCCTTTTGCAGATAGTCAATCAATAAAATACCTTTGAGGTCCAAAAAAAACCGTCGCCATAACCTTACCAGCCGATTGAATTGTTTTTGCCTTCTTTGGGGCACTTCCTCCAGCTTCAGTCCATTGTTTGGATTGTTCTTTTGTCTCTGGAGTATAGTGGTGGATTCATGTCTCATCAACAGTTATGAAACGACGCTTAAAATCCATTTTATTTCGCTTAAAACGATCCAAACAAGCTTGAGAAATGTTCATTCATATACGTTTTTGTTCGACTGTTAACAAATGCGGCACCCATCTTGCAGAAAGCTTTTACATCTGCAGTTCTTCATGCAAAATTAAATGGACTCGATTATTTGATATGCCCATGATATTAACTATTTCACGCACTTTTATTCGTCGATCATTTAATACCATATCATGCACTTTGGCTACAATTTCTGTTGTTGTTGCTGTTTTTGGACGTCCACTAAGTGGTTCATCTTCATGCTTGTACGACCACGTTTAAATTCAGCAACCCAATTTTTTCTGGTTCTACCGCGCTTTTTGTGCTAGACTAAGAAGTTTCCGCACCGCCCTCGTACACTACTCCGTACTTTTGATAACACTCACATTTTCTCAAGTCATAAGATGAGTACGTTGGGATCACTTGTCATCAAATTTTCTACAGGGTAGTTCACTGCTAATGTTTTTATTTGTATTTCTCAAAATGATACAACTGCTACAAACAAAATACTGCTAAACTGTGATTTAGAAATCAAGTCCAATAGAAGCAACATTATTAAAAAATTATCAGATCGCTCATCTCTATCAGTAACAGTCATAATAAATAATTTTCAAATTTTAAAACCATGTTTTGATCTTTCGAATAAAAAAAATAGTTGAAATTTAATTTTTATAAACCATTTCGTCAAGCAAAGAAGTAATAGGCACTGATCACTGAACTACACCGGCTTCAGCGCATACTGACTCTATTACTACATCAGAGTGTCCTTCCTCGTCAGTATTGTGTAGCAAAATCCTCTGAGTAAAATAACCAATAAAATAAAATGGCTACTAAGCATAGCTTATAACATTTAATATGCCTCATTCACACCAGAGGCGCTGTTGTAAAAGAATAAAGCTCTAAATAATCTCTTCCTTCACCACCTCTCTTCTATTTAACTGGTGGGGCAAAAGTCCCGCTACCATTTTGATTATCTATAACTACCCAGTAAAAAAAGAGACTCCAAAAAAGTCATGAAAATGTAGAGTTTGCGATGCGGAAGTAGTGAAAATTTCGATCCGATCTAATGATTTTTACATAAGGTTGTCATTGCAAGAAGTTCTCTTTTTCGATGCCTGGTCACTGAATTGGAAGCGATTTAAAAAAAAAATTCCTTTTTTTTTGTTCTATGATAATATTTTCATCTAGGAAAAATTTTAAATAGTTACTTACTTTACCAATTCGTTTCTTTTTATACGAATTTTAGCCCGAAACAGTGTTTTCATGTAAATTGAAGCAAATAACTTTTAAATTTTAGACTAAAATTAGTTCACAAATTTCTTTAAAAAAATAATTTTTTTTTTAATTCTCGTGAGTATTTTCTAACACTATGGAGGAGTTACAAGGTTTTGTATGACTAAAATAATCTGCTACATGGTTTTTTGCTCACTATCGGCAAATTAAAAATATCGATTTCTTGGAAGCAATGAAAATGTAGTTCCACTAGAATGACTTCCATTTTTTTCACTGGGTATGTTCAAAGAAAAGTTCAATAAGTTTGATTTTCATAAAAAGTTTATTTGGTCTTATTTAAATTTATTTTTTCGTTATGTTTGCAAAATTATAACGGCATTTCCCATGACATCCCGCAACATCAGGAGGAGGAGAAAGGAGGTATCCTTTTCTAAAAAGGTTACACCTTGTATTAGTTCTTACGGACTTAATGCCCGCTTTTTCAACCCATAGATATATATAATAGTGTACAGATCTATCTATCGTTTAAGTTAAAATTTATGGGTCAAATTCGTTGGTAAAAACATGAGGTAAATTATGTGTATGTAGAACTTAAGGGCACACAAAATATTTGTTTAAAATGTTTCACTGAAAAATGAATGGAACATCGTACAAAAGGTTTTTAGAACTCGTGTTTTAGCAAATTGAAAACTTATTTGGATCCATACCGTAAACTTATCAACACTACAGTGCCCCAATTCACACTGACAGACCTGTAAATCAGTGAATTCGTGTGACATACTACGTTTATACGCACACTATTTGCAAATAAAAATATTTGCAAATAAATTAACTCTCTGTTTATATGACATAGTAAAAGTACGCAAACTTGGTAGCACTTCTAGAGCAAACTTACTTATGTTGACAAAAAAAAATGGTGTAAATGTACAAAGTATCAAATAACTATTTATTTTAATTGTCATTATTTTCTTCTATTAATGTTTTTTTGTACAATATTTATCTATTTTTTGTTTGTTTTTTTTTTGTTATCAATTTGCAAGCATGGCAACCTGAAACATTTTATTTGCAAATAGTGCGTTAATCAGCAATTTGCCGTTTATGCGGCAATTTTCTCTATCTGTAATATTTTTATTTGTTAATAAGTCACCCGTATAAACGTAGTAAAATATGTAAAGCTTTAAAATTGTCTTAAAAAATTTCAAAATGTCTTGCAATAGATTACACTATGCAACAAAAACATAAACCACTAAAATAAGATGTTTTCTTGGATAATTTAGTGTCGGTGAACATGATTATGGCACTCATTTATTTTTCTTAAGAAGCATTTTCGAGATATTCGCGAAAAACTTGTTTTTTTGCAGTTTACAAAGATATTCCCAAAAATCTTGAGTAACAGTTGGCAAATTTAAAATCGTTGCAAAGATATGGTTTTCTTTTAACAGCCAATATTTTTAATGTGTTGAGCGGATAAAAATTAACTAAGTTACGGGTCTTTAGATTTAAAAAATTTTTAAAGTTTTTATGTTTTTTTTTAATTCGGTATTTTAAGCTTTGCCTTTAAGCCAAAACAAAAGTTTAAAAATTTATTTTGAACATGGATCTTAAAAAAAATGTTGAAGCTCATTTATTAAACGCAAAAATTATTATTTTTGGGCAAAAAGTTAAAAAGTTACGACATATTTACTGAATATATCCGACTTTAAATTTTCGGATGTTTTAAGTAAGAACTTAAATTTTTTTCAATCTAAACGACCGTAACTCAGTGAATTTTTAGCCGATAAGCACACATAAATATGAGGTGATAAAAGAAAGACAGTGTAAAATTTGCGTAATTAAGACATTCCTCATTCCGTTGCGAACTGCAATATAAACTCGTTTTTCGCAAATATCTCTAAAATGTTTCTCAAGAAAAATTAATAAGGGCCATATTCGTTGGCAGCAGCCCCAATTTAATTTAAAAAAACATTTAATTTAAGAGGTTTTTTTGTGGCATCCAGCAGTAGACACCTATCATGGATATTTTCACTAAATATGTCGCAACTTTTTAAGTTTTTGTCCTCTGATAACAATTTAACGCTTAATAAGTTCGGTATAAGATTTAATTTAAGATGAAGATTTAAGATAAATTTTTAATTTTTTTTTGGCTTAAGGGTACAACTTAAAATACTTAATTTAAAAATAATAAATAAAAACTTAAAATTTTTTTGAATCCAAATGGCCGTAACTCAATGAATTTTTATCCGATCACTACGATTAAAATATGGGCTGATAAAAGAAAAACATATCTTTGCAATGATTTTAAATTTGCCAAATTTTAAAAAACAGTTCTCAAGTTTGTAAACTGCAAAAAAAACACGTTTTTCGAGAATATCTCGAAAAAGCTTCTTAAGAAAACTAAATGAGTCCAATATTCGTGTTCAGCGACCCTTAATTAGCTGAGACAACATCTTATTTTTGAGGTTATGTGTTATTAGACAAACGGTTCTTTTAAATTTTTTTTCTTTTTCACAATTTATTTAAAGAAATAAATTTGAAAACACATGTCAAAATATTAAACGTGGTTTTCTTTGTTGAGGAAAAAAAATATGAAAAAATACTAAAACACTGAACTAGTTTTTTGGCCAGTTTCTAGAGCAGTTTTTTGTTCGCTGACCTTGTAGACAATAACTAGTAAAGACCTTCCGAGTAATTTCTTAATTAGTTAGGCAATCATTTAAAACAAGGCGAAACTGTCTAAAACAAAGCACCAAACGCTGCTGGAAAATGGACCTTCCAGCCAATTATCCAGCAGCATTTGGTATTTAATAATAAAAAAACTGCAGCTAAAAATTCACTTGCATTTTTTTTGTTTCTTAACAGCATTTCGTTAGAATTGAAAAAACTCATAAAAATTTACATAAAAACGCGCTCTACAAATCCAAATACGCCGTAAGCAACACAATTTGCTTACCAAAGTCGTGCAAAAATACAAAAAACAAAACTAAAACTATAATTTTTGTCATCATTGGAATTCTCAAGTAAAACACAGCAGGACCAAGAGATGTTAATACAGATTTTTTGCAACCAAAATTTTTAGGTAAAACAAAAATTTACATTCTAAAATTTTTAAATATTACGCAACCATGAAAATTTTATGTATGCATAGAAAAAAATGCAAATAATTTATTTTAGGGCCATAAAAACTGCTGCTACTAACAAACACACACACACGCCCAAGCACCCACCTTTTAGTCCTTAGAAAAATTCCTGTGAATTTTACTTTTAAGCGAAAAAAATTTTGTTATAATTTTTTGTTACAGTTTTTTGTTGCACCTCAAGTTTTATGCATATTTTTGGTTCTTTTCTAAATTTCTGCAGATGCAAAAAGTAATATTAGTGAATATAAGTGAATTTTTTCTTGTTAAAATTTTACGTATTTCATATGACCTGCATTACTTACGCCACATGATTTTTATGATCAGCATTGAGTGAAGAAACTGTTCTTTTTTAAAAACATGTGAAATAATTTCTTTATAATTATGTCATATTTTTTTTTTAATCATCGTTGAAAAGTTACCGGGAAATTCTCTATTATATGTGGGCTAAAAAAATAAAAGCAAGGTCAGCGAACAAAAAACTGCCCTAAAAATTGGTCAAAAAACTAGTGCAGCAGTATTTTATGGTCTTGCTAAACCAGAAATACTTTAAATTTTTTTATTTTTTTTAGTTTGATGGTAAAAAAAGGAAAGCGGTGTTTCACTTTTTTTTTGTCAAGGCGACTTTTTTGGTTTGTGGCCTTAAAAAACAAAATAAACAACCGACTTTAATGTAAAGTAACTGCAACAGTAGGAAACAGCTGATCGATATTCACCCCTATCGTGAATATTTATTCCCTCGAAATATTTCCCTTTTTTTCCTAAAGTTGCAATCGTGAATTATTTCCAAGTGAAAAAACTCGCATATTCGAAAAAAAATTGACATCGCCGATTTTCATTTCCGTCAGTTTTCCCCAAAAAATACGTGTATTTTTTCACAAACGTTTTCTTTGGGAATAAAAAAATAGAAGCACAATGTAAGTAGTTTTCTTGCTATTTTTTAAACTTGTTTTATTCCTGATAAGGGTGATTATTAAGTGAAAAGTAATGAAAATGGTTATAGAGATGTAATGTAACGTAATCTAATTTTCGATCAGCTGTTTCCTACGTTGCAGTCACATTACATTGCAGTCAGCTAACTGAGCTTTAAGACTGCGTCCGGCTTTGATGATAAATTTAAATAAGGAATTTTTGTTTGAGCAATTTTTTTTTAATAAAATTTTTCTTCATTCATTTCATGATTTCATTGTACAATGTTGTCTCAACAAAACGATATCTAATACTATCCAATATATCTGTGGAAAAAAATTAAAACTTGCTTAAGTCGAGATAAGCTGATGTATATTTAGTGCTATCTCCATAGTTTGCATATTTGAAAGTACCCCTGGTCAAAATCTGAATTAATTTGTGTGATTTTTCAGGAAGTTATAGCACAGTGACTTGCGACTTATGTTTTTTAGACTTCTAATCTCATTTCGAATAATAGCTTTGGTATATTTCAACTTAAATGTATTACTTATAGTATGTAGAATGAAGTTTGCTTACAAAAATATAGAGATTCAGAGAAAATTTCCCACTTTAACTGTAACAGAAATAAATTTCAGAAAATCGACTTGAAAGCTTAAAAGTGCTCTACTGCAAAACAATAAAATATAAATCAAGCACTTTTTCCTCATTGCCACAGATTTCTTTCAAGTATTTTGCTGAAAATTTATAATAATAATAATAATTTATAATTATAATTATTTAGCTATATATATTTTTTGTGTTTTCCCTAATTTTTTTACAGTGCTGGGAATAAAAATTATTTTACAAATCCAGCAAAATGGCGTAAAAAGTATGCAGAAATATTGCTGCTCATTGTGTATAAAAGTTTTTATGCAGTTTCGAAATGGACTGGGCCACACAAGGTGGAAGTTCGAACTAATTTTAAAATATAATTATATAATTCGGTTCGTACTGGATCATGTAAGCAAGTTTGCAAAATAATTACACTTGTTAGCTTTATTTTATTTACTTTTACGTTGCATAAAGTATGAACAAAATGTTGTTTAGTATTTCTTCTTCCCGATTGAGCCTTAAATTGTAAAAAAATTGCACAAAGAATTTAATTTTAGTGTTTTTTTTTCAAATAATTGTTACAATTTAAGTTTAACATTTATTAACGCACTAATAATACCAAATTATTATTTTATTGACATATTTATGATTTAAATGGGCTAAAGTTCGTACCGCTTTTTTTTAGCCAAATTACATGTGATAATTATTAATGAAAAAATAACAAAAAAGTTAGTTGTAAATATTCCGACTAAGACATAGTTGAACGGAACAACTAGCTGTTTTCGAAGGCCACTAAACCTTTATCATCAGCGTTCTTTTATGTTTGAAGGTTTAGTGGCCTTCGAAAACAGCTCGTTGTTCCGTTCAACTATGTCTTAGTCGGAATATTTACAACTAACTTTTTTGTTATTTTTTCATTAATAATTATCACATGTAATTTTTAGCCCGTTCAAGTCATAAATATAGAAACAAATGAAGTTCGAACAATAATAACTAATGTTATTTTATTTATTCAGTAAAATATTTTTATTAAAAGTACATTGAAATTTTTTATTAAAGGGCTTAGCTGGATCCTATGCGCATTTCACTGTTGCTAATGCAGATCGTCAGGGAACCTTTAGCCAAAAATTTCTTAGCACAACTAGAGTTATTAAGTTAAACTTCAAATCAAACGAATGAGAAGTTCAAATTTTATCTTACTTGAAACAAGAACTCAATAATCAATATGTTTTTTAGTTTGTTACTTTAGCATTATTACATTGGCAGACTCTTTTTCACGAGGATTACCTGTATATGTACATTAGAGTGGCCGTAAATTGTATGGAGACTTTTTTCTTTATTTTTTATACTCTCACAATCCAAATCAGTTCAGTTTTATGTAAAGAAAATACAAGAAAATTTCATAGCGATAAGTTGCGTTTTAGGGGGTGCGTCCGGCTTTTAAAATTGCCCTTCAATCCGCCCATTTTCCAATGTAATTTTTTGCATATGACTATCTTTTTAAAAAATCATTCAACAAGCATATGACATATGGCAATATTTTAGCTCTTTAAGTCAACAATATTTGGCCCAAAGAAATTTTTTGGAATAAAATTAATATTTAAGAAAATAATGAGGAAAATAACCAACAAAATGACAACAAATTTATGTAACAAAATTATATTTACATATATAGACATTTTTTTAATTTAAGCACAATAAGACCTTATATATATTAAATTATTTCATACACACACATATAGCCAAATAAAACTTAAACAAAAAAATATTTTTATTGAATATACGGGCTTGAGGGCCAACTTTGAGGGCCGGACGCACCCCTAAAACACACAACTTATCGGTATGAAATTTTTATGTATTTTTTTTACATAAAACATGCAATTTCTTAATTCACGAAACCAATTTCAAATTTCAATATCGCTTACATTCTTTTACTTTAAATTTTGAAGACCTTTATATTAAGCCGATCTACACTCAAAAAAAATTAACTACAACTTTGGAAAATTTTCTAAATTTGAATAAAAAAAGTGGTCGTATGGAGCCAAAGCTGTTTCTTACTTGAAACCAGTAAACTATTTACTAAATTTCTAGTTCATTAGGGAACTAGTTTATACTAATTATATTTTCATATTTAATTAAAATTTTCCTAAAATTAAGTAAAATATTCCCATAAAATTCGGAGCTTTGCAAAAATTTTTTTTCGTCTTTGATCTCAAATTTAGTAAATTTTAAAATTTTTTTTGTCTATAATTCTGGTAATTATTTTTATTCTTAATTAAATTCTATACCAAATGATATGTTGTTATTTATTATATCTTCATATTATATTCTTAATTATAATTCGCCATTCACCATAAATACATATAAATTCCTTGAGAAGAGACAAGTATTGAACCAGCAACCTTCTGATTGATAGGCAAGCACTCTAACCAACTGCCTAACAAGGCAGCCTGAATAAGCATTGAAATTTTTGAGTTTTAAAATTTAATTTTATTTACAAAAAAATAAATTTGATGTTCAAATATTCCTCGAAAATATGAAAAACTTACTTAGATTTTTTGCTTAATGCAAAGAAAATATATATTCTATAATTTAAAGAAAAAATACTTAAAACTGGTAAATATTTTTCTAAAATTAAGAATAACTTTTTATATCTTTCAAGTAAGTAAAATTTCATGAAGTAATTCATTTCCTAAAGTTTTTTTTTTATTTAAGACGAAATTTACTAGTTCTTAATATAAAATTTCCTTCAGTTTATAACAATTTTCCTACTCTTAGCAAATATTTCCTTTAAGTCAGTAAACATTTCCTGAAATGTGAGAAATTTATTGTGTATTTTTATGAACTATTTTTGAGGATGTGAACATTTTATTTTTTTACTCATATTAAGTAATTTTTGCTAGATTTTTGTAAAAATTTACTTAATTTTAGAAAAAATTACTTAAGCTTGGAATTTTTTTTACTTGAATTTAGGAAAAAAAAATTCTTTATAATAGTACATGTCTTTTTTTTTTTTTTGAGTGTAGGCCTGGGAAAAAAGAGCTCAGGCCTAGATACACCACAGTCCCTGAGAAGCTCTGATTTGTAGAAATTTAATAGACACTAAATAAATATTTTACTTAAAATAGAATATTCCTAGTTAACATCAGATCTGAGTAATTATATTTTTATAAAAATATTACAATTAAAACTGCAAATTTAATTAATAAAAATCAAACAAAATTTTTTATTTATAATGAGTGTGAAATAAAGTTTTTGCCTTTTCATTTTTAACGCAACAGTTAATCAAGCATATTTGGTCGGTTAAATATTTTTATAGCGGTTTAAACTTGACAAAATTTATTTTAATGCTTTTTTTTATATACGACAATATCGAATACACTATCAATATGTTTTTTAAGAGGAGTTTGTGTGATTTGTAAGTGTGTGCGTTTATAATTGTATATGTTTCATGACCAACAATGGTTAACCAGAGAAAAGGCCACAAAAATGCCACGATAAATCCCAAACTAAAAATTACAGGCTGAAAAAAAGAAAAAAAAGTAAAAACAATAATAGCAAAATATACTTCAAAAACAAACAAATTGTTAACGCAACACCCCACCCAAAACCAGGGATCCAGAAAAAAAAATTATAATCAGCAACAAAACCCAATATGTACCTCAAACAATTAAGGGAAATTCATCAATGAGATGGAGCATCAGCAAAAAAAAAATATATAAATAAAAAACTATGGCAAATGGAATTTAAAAAGATTTTCTCTTGGAACCGAGAAAAAGCTTAATTTTTTATTTAACATTTTTCAATTATTTTTAAGCTTTAAATTATTATTAAAACGAAAATTTTAACAACGGTTTTGATAAACTATTTTTAAAATTAATGTTGGTTTAACATACAACTTCTGTATGATGGAAACGGTTTAAATATTTATGAACACCTAATAAGGGTAGTAAAAATATAAGTATAAATTAAAATATAACAGCAGACAACAGAACAGTAGGAGGAGTAAAGTTATATTATCCTTTAAATAATAACGGATAACCAAATCAAAAAACAAATACCAAATCAAATAAAAGAACCCAAAGAACAAACCGTAAGTGAAACCAAGCTCATCAACGCAATGATAAATTTACATACACACACACTCAAACACACACATACAGCCAATTTTCAACCCCCTTAAACGCATAGAAAAAACCCACTTGAAAAACTATAACAACTACTCGTACTTCTTTATATGTACGAGTTAAATTTACAAACCAATACCGCACATAAAGGTTTATTTATTATAAATGCAACTACTGGCTTCAATTCCCATTTCCTTTTTGTCCTTAGAGGATTAATTCAATAATTTCTCTTAACACTCATTTGGTTAACAAACTTTTTTATATGGGAGTATGCGTTTGTATAAGTGGGTGTTTAATCAAACCACCAGTCTCTCTCTTTTTAAACGTTATTCATATATAAAATTCTCTTGCAAATTATAACTCTCTTTTAAAACAGACATCGCAGTTTTTTCTTCTTCAAACTGACTGTTTTTTAAAAAAAACCGAAAGGAAATCATGTCCTCTTAAATATCCCTTGAGAGAACTTTTAGAAACTCATTGCAAAAGCATTACAATAATTTTATTTATTTTTGTATATTTTTTTTCAAATGCTTAAAAAAAATGTTAAAATTACAAAAGAAAAATGTATCTTAATTTTGGTAACAGATGAGCAAAGGTAAAGAGTAGTAGAGTGAAAATAATAAGCACATACGAAATCAACCCTGTTATTAACCCAATAAACCACGTAGCAAGAACACCCCAGCCCAAAAATAAAATATATTTTATTAACAAAGGTTACACTGGAACAAAAAATTTTAGAAGTTAAATCTTTTTCCGCTTAAACAGTGAGGGTATTCATTTCAGTTTTTTTCCTCGTTGGAAAAATGGAAAAATGTAATTTTTGACAACAAACACAAGGAAAAAAAATTCAAAAAATTTTTTAAAATTTTTTTACCCTGTGTTTGTTGTAAAAAATTAAATTTTTCCATTTTTCCAACGAGGAAAAAAACTGAAATGATACCCTCAATAATAAAATAATAAAAAAATAATAATAACATTAAAATTCAAAAGTAAATCGATAAAGGATTTGACAAAGGATTTTGAAATTAGAAAATTCCCGCTTTGCAATGGAAGCCAGTGTTGCCAGCAATTTATGAGGGGAAAATGCTAATTCGATACAAAATATGTGCTAAAATGTTATAAATTTAACTTTGCTTTTTAACAGTTTTTTTTGCAAGACTTTAATGTTTTTTTTTAAAGAAATAATATGCTAAGTCTAGCAGTGGAAATGCTAAAATGGCCACAATGATATTTAATCTTATCATTTTGATGAGTCGTTTTCAAACTATACTTAAGCCAGAACGCATTATCTTGACATATAATAGATATATTTAAATAATTGAGAATTACTAAGTCCAGACTATTCTATCTTTAGTACCGTTTTAAAACTAAACATAAAAAACGATCATCTCAGATAAGTAATACGATACCTTTTCAATGTAATACTTTCGTTCTTATCTATAGTTTTAAACCCCAGAAACAAGTATATTCCCAAATATCTACATAAAAAATAAAAAATATTTCCAGCTAATTTAGCGAATAATTAAAGCAACTAATATTTTAACTGAATATTTATTAAAAAAAATCAATTGTAAAAGTATTCAAATGAAAATATGTATATTTATAAATTTTTTCCACATAAAAAAACTACTAAATCAATCAATGTTTAAATACAGGCATATCTCGGTATAAGAAATATCTCTTTAAAGCAGCTACGTCCAAGCCAAAGCGAATTCAGTATCAGGTGACCTTATCAGCCCAGCTGATTATCAGCTGTTGATGCAAAATTTAGCAATTTGAACCAAAATGTCAAAATTTGCTCAGAAATCTTTTCACAGATTGGTTTTGTAGCATAGCAAACTACATGTTGTTTTTTGTGTTGTAAAATTGTTGTTGTTGACAAGGTCACCTGATACTGAATCCGCCTTGGTCCAAGCCATATGCACAATTTATAAGCTTTTAAAACGAGCTTTTTGTGCTTTCACACCGATGAGTGTACAACATCCACAACAACAACAACACAACAGAATAAAATGCTTGCTCTTACTTTGCATGGAAACAAGAATAAATATAAGAGCTTTCAAAGCTGTTTACCTCAAATAAAAATATTTGTGTTTGGACGTAGCTGCTTTAAAGGCAAAAAATCTTAAGCGACATAGTTTTCGAGCTTCAAATTTTGACGAAAATGGATTATTTACGATCGTAGATAATAGATTTTCGTAAAAAAATGTCGCTTAAGCTTTTTTGAAGGTTATAGTTCGATATTACCTTTACTCTGGATATAACGAATGATACAATAAAATGTTTCTAAACAAAAAACAAAAACTTGCATGTAACAAATTTTCTAACATTTACTAGATTTATACAGCGAGTTTTTAAAAAAATGCGTGGGAGTCTGAAAAACAATCGGGCCTATTCTCGTTCCAGTATCGTTTTAAAACGACACATAAAACCGATAATTTTTGGTTTGGAAATATACCGTTTTACCCTAGCACCGTATTACCATTTCAATGAAAAATTGTCCTTTTTATGTGTCGTTTTAAAACGAATAGGCCCGAATATTGATTTTTCCAAACCGTTAGTCTTAAGAGAGATTCAGGCAAATGCGCTTCAAAAAGTATATACATAAATAAGCCAAAAATAAACTTCATTCAGTGATATTAATCTAAGAGGATAATATTTAAATAGAATCGTATAAATTAACATATCGAGCTATAACTGCCAAGCAAGCTCAAGCAACATACTCCGGCCTATTCTCGTTCCAGTATCGTTTTAAAACGACACATAAAAACGATTATTTTACTTCTAAAAAATACCGTTTTACCGTAGCACCGTACTATCATTAACCCTATAACAATGGGCGCATTCATAAGAAGTAGCTGTTGAGCTCAACAGTTGTAAAACTGCTGGCAACTGTTGGCCCCAACAGCTACTTCTTAGAAACGGCTTGATGTATATAATGTAATTGTATATCTTTATTTCGTTACTTCATCGCTTTGTAATGTAAAACTTAACAAATATTTATTGTTCTCACCTTAAAAAGCATATAAAAGAAATAGCTCTATTTGACCAGCTGTTCAGGCTGAGCACAACGTGTTGACTATAGGTAGCGAAAAAATTGCATGATGGAAAATTACTCAACTGTTGAGTGGAGCGAAACTACTCAACTATGCGTTTCTAAGACAAACACTCAACGGTTGCGCAACTGTTACGTCTTATGAGTGCGACCAATAACATCCCAAAATTAAATATATCGTCAAGATGAACAAATTGCGAAAAAAAATTAAAAAAGCTACAGAACGTAAAAAAATCGCCAAAAACCAAAAATATATCGTCAAAGCAAAAGAAAAAACGCCAAAACAAAAAAACCAAAAAAAAAAAAACGAAAAGACCCTCGAATATAAGAAGATGCAACAAAACTAAAAAAATATCTGCAAAAACAGGAAAAAGTTTAAGTTTTTAAGAAAATTTTTACACCAGGTAAAATATTCGATTCTGTAGTGCCCGTACGTTGTGCCGAAAGTTGTATAGGAATTAAATAAGTAAAACATAAAATCAAAAGAAAAAATTTCATGGAAGTGACCCTGCCCACAGTTTTTTGCAACAAAACCAAACCAAAGCTGTATTCCTTCACACAAATGAAAAATGTTTAAAAGATTTGTGCAAATAGGCTCCTTCTGTTTTGAAATCGGTTAAAGTCAGCTGGTATATTCGACTACAAGTGGTTAATTTTTTTTTTTGTATAAATTGAAAACTGTTTTTCTTTTAAATACGTATATTGAAAAGAAATTCTTGGCTTATGCCTCAACTGAGAGCTGTGAATTTGTTAAAAAAAAATTCAGATTTTGCTACACTTCACTTTGAAACAGTTCGAGCACTAAACATTTTTCCAAGTGTATTATGACCTGCCCTCTTTAGTTTTTCGACATGTAGCAATATAACTCAAATATAGCAACAAACAACAGGAAATGGCAAAGTTACTGGAAAAAGGAACACGTTTTCGCTGTATGCCCATATCGTAACTATGGTCGCCGCGGCAAAGCTTTGTCATACACACACACTCGCACAAAAGTATGTTTATCATAAATCTATAAAATGAAATAAGAAATGTGCACGCGTCAAACACAATGCAATTTTTTTTCAACCGAATTTTCAGGATTTATCAAAGCTTTAACCAAGAAGCATTTGCAAAATACCGAAAAAAAGAAACCCATACTTGAATTATGAACCACAGCTACAACCAACCAACCAACCAACCCCAACCACCACCACACCACCACCATCATATCATGGCCATAGACATTTTTATAACCAAACATGCAACCAACAAATCTACACCCCTTTATTGGTCTCTTGTAGTTGTATGTAAAGTAAGTAAGTAGTTGCTGCTAAATGATATAAAAATGCAAAGGGTGCTTATGACAGCAATACTTCATATTGTATTTTTATATTAAAATAAAAAAAAAATAATAATAATAGAAAGGAAGAAAATCAGCAGCAGCAGCAACAACAACAACAACAACAGTAGCGCCAAAAATAAAACACACACAAACACACACACACACACATTTGCCACAGTAACAAATTTCATTTGGTTCCATGGTTTGGTAAGAGAGACTTTTTTGTTGTTCAATTATCATATGGGAACGTGTTTCATGTATGGATGTTTGTATCATGTGTGTGTGTGTGTGTATTTTTGTATCCTTGTGCATGCATGCCAGTGCCAGTGCCACATAATAACGTATTTTATGTATATTTTCGGCTGTTTAATTAAGGGTTATAGTTATTTTTCTTTAAAATTATTTTACTGTTTGTATGGTAACATTGGCAACTGTGTATGAACACGTTTGTATGTGTGAGTATGCGTTTGTGTTTGCATGTGAGAGGGTTTAAGTATATTTTGCGTAATTTAGTCCCGTGTGATTTTTTGATAAACTTGATTTTTAATTTATGAATTTTAATGACTGTATATTGTATTTTATGTGCTGTATTGCGTTTTCAAATAAAAGAGGAGGTTGTTTTTTTTTAAGGACAATTGAAAAATGAAAAAGAAAATATGGCGGTTTTTCAAACGAATATTAATAATGCACTTGGAGAAATTTAAGGCTTACATTAAATAAACTGAATTTTAAGCACTCTTTTGAAGAAAAAAATATTATTGCATTGTAATTGCAAATTAATGTTCTAAGAGTATTTGCAATGATGTAATAGTGTTTTCACACTGACATGGTTTTAATAAAAGTTGGCTTGAACGTTAAAACCAACTGTTAAACCCTGGTTTTATCATAAAAATTATTGTTGTTAAAACCAACTTAAAACCATTTTTTATTTAGTTTTAAGTTGGTTTTATGAAATGCTGTAATAAATTCAGTGCTGCCAAGTCAAAATGACCAGAAGCAGCTGATAATGTTTATCCCCAGTGAAGAACAATAGATGTCGCTTGAAAAATTTTAAACTTAAAAATGGATGCAGCAGCAACAATAATAAAAAAATTATGGAAAAAAGCAGTTTTTTGAAAGAAAACAACGAAAATATTTTTTAATTGACCTCTGGGAACTGAAAATAGACGATATGGCCAGCAAAGATTCGCCGATAAAAAAGTTTTGTTATGTAATGTATTTGTGCATTTTTTTATATACAATAACCTGATTTCCCAGCACTTCTTCACTTTGTATAACTAGTTCAATTTAATTTTAAAATATTTATTTACAAAATATAAAATAATTTCCATTTTACAAGTAAATTTTCCGAGTTTTTTAAACAAACAAAAACATGTGTTGTCAGAATATTTACAACTTACTTTGATGTTATTTGCTCATTAATAATTATCACATGTAATTTGGCTTAAAAAGCGTTACGAACTTTAGCCCGTTCAAATCATAAATATAGAAACAAATTAAGTTCGAAAAATTATAATTAAAATTAGCCAAAAACAGTTCTTGTACAGTTTGTCAAATAAGTGTTTGTCAAATAAGTGTTATAAAAAATACAACAACAAAAACAGGCATATCTGCAGGAGATTTGTTTTATTTTTGAGCAAAGTCATTAGACAGTCTGTGAGTTAAAACCTTAATTTACCAAACTTGCAGTGTGAATGCTAAATCAGCTGTTTATGGTTTTAACGTTAAAACCAAGTTTTAAATTTCAGTGTAAAAACACTACAAGCTAAATTGGAAGGAACACTGTGATAATAAGTATAAAAATTTTAACACAAAATGACAGTGAAAGCGAATTTTACGGAGCTTTTAAAGGATTTTAATTTAGATATATTTTATATTATTGTCTTAATTGAAGTGAAACTTCCGACGGCAGGTTTCTTGATAAATAGAAAAAATTTTCGTTGATTTTATCAATTAAGTTATTGCTTAGAAAAAATATTATTTTGTATTAATATTTTTATTAAATCTATGTTTATTTTATTTCTCTATTAAAAAAGTGTTATTAACAGAATACTATGAAATGGTAAATAATTATTACATGCTAGCAGGTGCCACAGGTGCTCCTGTGGCTGAGTGGTAGCGATGCTAGCTTATCAGTCCAGAGGTCGTGGGTTCGATTCCCACCATAGATCTTGGGTGTTTTCTGCAGACAAGATAACCGCTTTGCGAGTTCTGTTTGTCGGTTAAAAAAATTAAAAATAATTAAAAACATCCAGAAATAAACATGAAAAGAGTTTTAATTGTATTTATATCAATATTATCAAAAACAAACAATAATACCAGCAGCACAAATTTTTCCCATTTTACTCTTTTCCGAGCAACTTTCTTGATGTCTTTTTTCCGGATGCCGTGGCAAAAAAAAAGGATTAATTTTTATTATATTATTATACGCAAATAACGCTGTTCTGCATGAAAATCAGCCCTGAGAACACTTCAGCTGATTCTTATGTAAATTGACTTCATGAAACCGAACATGATCTCCGTTTTGCCCCATCACGAATAATTTTTGAGGAATTACTGCTTCCCCCACTTATTTTATCTATTTAGGTAATTTACAAATTATCAATTCATTGAACAATACTTTTTATAAAATTTTCTCAAATTCTTTTTTATTTTTCAAAATATTTCGTATCCAAAGTATTCAACTTCACCTTCATTTAATGCTTGCTTTTCTCTTTTATCCCGAAGTTGAAGTTTCTAGTACTATGGGCTAGCAGTATTCTGCCAAAATGCTAGAACTTGGATTTTCGGTAAATGTTTTCAAAAACTGAGTGATGTCTTGATGAAATCGTTCCCTATGTTTATCAGAAACTGCTCTTAAATTTGTAGGAAAAAGTTTATATATGAAGACAGGAAGTGCTCTTTAAGAGAAGTGTTTACACCACATATCCTTATGCGCTGACAGCAGCTATTTACCATTATCGAGATAGCCATTGCTTTTTTCGTTAACCAAAAAGTTCACACACACGTTTTCGAATGCAAGCCAAACTCGTTTTTTTTTTAGATTCAATAGTTCAATAAACTTTGAGTCTTTGAAAAGTTGTCTGATTTGGGTACCACAAATACTCCCTCTTTGATTTTAGCTTCACTAAGACGAGGGAATTTAGTTTTTTTTTAATTTAAATCCATTACCTACCTGCGTTGTCCATTGTTTTCACGAAATACTTGCTCAAACCGAGTATGATGAGCAGAGGTGGCAAATAAATATTTTTCTTTAGTACCAGTGCATCGAGTGCAAGATTTTTGTGATCGGGAGTGAGGCCTGTTTTGTATGATGTAATGTTTTGTCACGGGCCCGGCCGGCTGTCCATCCCACATAAAAAGCGGCAATATTTTGTGATTTCTGATTGTGGGCCGATAAGAAGTGAGCACATATTTTAAAATTATAGCCACCATAACCTATTTCTCAAGGATTCGTTTGTTGTTTTCGAAGGTATCTTTTACAACTGCCGAATATGCAACTGGGACTGCTAGTAACTGATTTTCAGTGGCCAACAGTACAACTTTCAAGCTCATCTTTGATGAATCTATAAAGAGAATTCACTTGTTAGTGACACTAGGTAGCTTCAGCTCGCTGTCATTAAGTCATTTGAATCAGGATAGAATAAAAAACTTTCGTCCTCCGAAAAAAATAATTTCAAAGTTGACTGTCTGGTCCCATGAGAAGAGATTTTTACACCCTTTCTATATTCAACTGATATTCCACTGCTAAATTTGAGACCCAAGGAGCTCTTAGAAAATTTAAAGTACCGAAAGAGATCATTCATAAGTTTGTCGATGGGCTCAATCAATTCGAAAATCTTCATAGTCGCTGCACTCACTTGAGGCTCAGAATTTTAAAAATCTGTTTCTGGTTTTGGCTTACAGGTGTTTTGGGGCACTGGATTTGGCAAAGATTCGTTGTGAGGAATTGGTCTTAGAGCTGAAGGAATATTCGGATATTGAATATTGTGCTTACTTCTTCGAGATATCTTGTTGACGAAAGTCGTACAATAGTAACAATCCACGGAGCTGGTGGTCAGGAATGCAGCTGAAGGGGAGAAGGTAACCTTCTTCGTCGACAACCAGGCAGCGCTAAAAGCTTTGAGTGGAGGCAATGCCAAATCGTAACTTTTGAGTGACTGTAGGAAAACCCTCAACTTAATTATGGATAAGTATAGTGTCAGACTATGTTGGGTTCTAGGTGAATGTTAGATGAGGGAATGTTGGACCGATAGATCATTACTATAAAGAACTCAGTAATTGGGTACAAAACAGGACCAACAGTTCATTGTAAAGTAGGGAGGATTGTAGAGTCTCGAGGGGTTTTTGGCCAAAACTTGACTCAGGAAAATCTAAACTACTACTGGACATAAATAGGAAGACGATGCGAATCATGGTAGGCGTGTTGACAGGTCACTGCTCGGCCAGAGCAAGAACCAGCATTTGGGAGACTGGAACTCCAGATTTTTGTAGGATGTGCGGTGATAAAGAGGAACCAGAAACCATTGAACATATTATCTGTCGTTACCCGAAGCTGCAACGTCATAGGCTTAGATGGCTGAGCAGACGTTTCCATGAAAGCATTACTGATGTCGGGAAGTGCAATCTTCATCATGGGAATTCGGTAGCTTAGTAATGGATAATAGGGTCGCTTCTGGCTGCAATGGTAAGGTAAATATTACTTTTTGGACAACAGAAGGGAATCACAATAGAACCAATTGGGTCTCCGAGTGGGGGTGCGGTAAAGCAACACCCTTCCTAACCTGACCTAACAATCCGTGAAATGACACTTAGATTCGCACCCAATCATGGGCACAGCAAATAACATTGATTTACGGGTATTTTTGAGACATTTGGTCAAGCTACTGTGATAAGGAGTGCAGCAAATTCTTGTAGCCCAATGTACTTGTCTTGATCGCCAACTTGGCAGTCAAAGTCAAGTAAATAAAAAGTTTGAAGAAGTTGATAAAGAGCTGTTTATTGTTCTTTTATAGTCAACTCCCCGCAAGCACAGCAGAAGCTATCAGAAAGATTTTTACACTGGCTTGACATATTTTTAGTCTAATATTTTTTTGCTTACATAATTACAATTCACAGCATAAAATGTCAACCGTTTTACTAAATTTAGACAAAATAAGAACACCAAATCCTCACGCACAGTATATATATACATATTGATTTTATGATCACTAGCGATGCTCTGAAGCTAAATAAAAATTGTACTGTAGAGTTATAGAAAGATTTAACAGCTAAATTTATCGAACATAGCGGGGTGGTCCCTTGAAAATGGTTGGTGATGGTGGAAAACAGCGGCCATATTCGGATTTAGGATTTAGTATTTGACGCAAATGGTCTTGGTCAAAATATTGAAGCTTTTCTTTAATTCTGCATACATTTTGTTGTTTTATTTCAAAGAAAATATATGACAAACCCTTCACTAACTAAATGAGACTTCAGAAGACAAGTATTTTGCAGCTGATAGCCTTGCTAGGCCGGCGGTTTTGAAACTACCTACCAAATGGATAAGCCTATATAAGAACCTGGCATATCCATTCGGAAGATGATTTCCCTAAATTACTGTGATTTTTGATATTATTACACATAATTTTAATATTATAACATGAGATATGATATTTAAATAAAAACACCCATTTTATACACTCTAAAAAAAAATCTACATAAAATCTCTAGCAGAGGAAACACGATCTCAAAAAACAGTTGCTGTCCATAAAAGAAATATTCCTTTTTAAATACATACAATTGGTTGCAGGGCACAACCGCCATAGTGGTTGAAACAATTTTTTTTTTCCAAAGAAACTTTTTACGTTACGTTTCCTTTTTTATCATTAATAATTCATGTACAACATCGTTCACATAACACACACACACACACACAGCGAACTTTCATAGAAACTCGAGTTTGAATAAAAAGCAACAACAACATACATAAATACATTTTCTTTTATTTGCTTGACATTAATCCAGGTGTGTTAACAAGCCTCACTTTTCAGCGAGAGTGATGATGTTTTTATTTTTTATTTTATATTTTGAGACAATTAAAAATCTTATTAAAAGGACCAAAAAGAAGGATTTCCAATAAAAAAAGAAATTAACTATAAATAATAAAATAAAAGAAAGATACATATATATTTCTAAAATATTTAAGTGACAAAACAATGAACAGGCCTGCCTTACAAAAAAAAAACAAAAACAAAAAAATAAATAAAAAAATTGTAACAATAATTTAAAAAAAAATCTATTGTATTGAATTAAACAGCTGGCTGAAAGAAAATTATTTATATTGCTGACTGTGATACTCCAACGTGTGCATGTGCCAATCAATATAATCTGTTAAATTGAATATTAAACACACGAGCTTCAAAAGGACTTTTTTCTTTGTTAGCACGTGAATAAGAGTTTTAGGAAAAACTTCAAAACAAACAGTATATATTACATAATAGATAGAGTAAGGCTTTCAAAGAGCAATAATTTTTATTTATTTTTTTTTTATTTAACAGTCAACTTTATATATTTAAATTTATATTTAAATTTAGACCAAAAATTTGTTCATAAATTTCTTTAATAAATCGATTTTTTCAAAATTCTGGTGAGCATTTTCTAAAACTATAAAAAAGTTACAATGGTTGGTTACAATGGTTGGTTTTCTGCTAACTATCGGAAAATTAAAAATATCGATTTTTTTGGAAGCAATGAAAATGTAGTTCCTTCAGAATGACTTCCAATACTTTTTACTGGGATATTATTATGAAAATATATTATCAATGTACAGTCTCAATTGTAGAAACAAAAATTATTATAAACTTTTATTATAAGTCGAGATCTGGTTGGCTCTTGTGCTCTCGTCAAGGTGAAAGCACAAAAAGCTCTTTATAAAAGCTTGCACATTGGGCATATGGCTTGGACGAAGCTGCTCTAAAGCATGTTTTTTTGCATATAACAGTCATACACTCATATTTTTTGAATTTTTTTCTTCAAATTTCTAGCGTATATGGGTAATTCCATAAAAAAGTCAACCAAAAAAAATTGTTCTTCCAAAAATTTTGTTTTGTTTTTAATAATTAATGATCAAACTAAATTGCGGCATAAACACATTTTCCATACAAATTGACACAAAAAAGTAACACCAGAAAGCAGTCGATAGATAGAATCTATTTTATTTTGACAGTGTTTTTTCAAATGCTCTCACATATAAATACTCATTCTCTCAACATACTACCACCATGCTCTCAATTAATTTAATACATTTTGTGAACAAAACTACAAAGAAATATAAGCACAAAAGAAAATGAAATACAAATTAGAGAACATTTGAAGTTAATGCCGTAAAGTTTATTATGGGCTTTTTTATAGAATAGGGGGAAGATTTGGTCCAAAGACCGGCTTTGCGACACCTGATGGATCTTTTGTACCCTAGATCTATAAGATAAATTAATTCAATCTCTGTATGACTTTCTTTATGAAGGTCAGTACAGATATTGGAGAAGCCCGCTTAATATCATCTGAAGACAGAAACTCAGAGTGAAAAACATGCCTTCTACTGCCACACAATACGATACACTGACAAAGAATGTGTGTTGTCGTCTCGTCATCTTCCAAGCACAAGCGACACAAAGGTGAACCAGGTTACTTTTCCACAGAGGACCAGACAGAAAACCATTAACAAGCCGTAAATTATTCCTGTTGAAGTTCAGTATGGCATTATATGTAAATGGGTGCATCAATGCTTTGGCCTGCCTTAAGCCAGAAGAAGACAGCAAAATCTCCTTAGTGGTCGAAGTAACATCTTCTTTAATCAGAGACATTACAGTCGACCGACTTACGCCACAAAACGGCTCTGGGCCCATAAAAGGAGCAGCAGAGGCTCTCTTGGCCAATTCATCAACTTTTTCATTCCCTGGATGACCGCTGTGGCCAGGTATCCAATAAATGGAAACCTTGTTCCATATGGATAGCTTCTGTAATGAGTCAAAGCACTCCAAAATTTGCCTGGATCAGAATTCCCATGAAAGGAGAGACTCAAGAGCTGCCTGACGAGCGGAAAAGATAGCTATATGTGCACCTCTAATTCCATTATTTAAATTAATGTCAACACATTTGGTGATTGCCTGTATTTCTGCCTGAAATACCGTAGGCCATTTGCCATTGGGCAAAGAGGTTTTTACGTTGGGCCCAAAAACCCCACCAACAACTCAATCCTCCGTTTTGGATCCATCCGTATACCAACATTAACTTCTGGATTCCACAACAGAACCGTTTTCGTCCCATGCTGTCTTTGGGTGGAATTGTGATATTAAATCTCTTGTCGAGCCTCAGTTCTCAGTTTATGCTATCACTAGGCATTCTTAGCAGTCCTAAGCTGGGCCCGTTGCCAACACAACGAGCAGATGTCCCGAAACCACACAAATCTTTATAAGATCATCTGCTGGCTAAGGTTAGGCATGACCTCATTGCGTCTGTTGCAAGAAGACACGCCAATCTCTGAACTTTACAGAGTTTAGTTGTCGCCACAACCTGGCGAGTCTTTTGCCACCAAACTACCACGCTGTACGTTATATGGGCTTTTTTAATTTGACAGCGATTTTTTCTGAAGTTGCGGACTTATTTCGTTTAATCATTAAAGCTTAACGGTATATACTTTGCAAAAGTAAAAGCATTTTTAATTTTTGAAATTTAAATAATTTAAATAAGCATTTGTATATAGTTTAATTTCTCTTGAATTAAAGTTCAATCAATATTAGCAAAGTTACTGCGTTTATTTCTCTTGAAAAAAAATTGTTGCGTACGTATTTGTTCTTTTCCCATTTTAAAACCAAAAATATTAAAAAAAAAATTCATATTTTATAAATTTAAACATAAACGATTATCTTTCCCCTTCATTTCCACATACCCAAAAAAAATTCTTCATAAAATTTCGCTGAATTATGTATATTTCTATAAGTGTACTTAAACCTAAATTTTTGTCGCATCCGTTTCTCGCTGACATTTGTTTATATCTTTTTGCTATATAATTGATATTGTCCAAAATTTTTTCCTAAATAAACCACTCCTTTATTGCTTTAAAACACTTAAGATACATGTATACTGTACATTTACATTCCTTTCTTGTTTCCTGCTCAATAAAGCGTGAGAATGTCGCGTCCTTCGTTTGGGAATTTAAGGCATACATATTTTCATATTTGAGCCTTCAAACGATCTGTTGGTCAAAAACTTGTGTCTTTATTTTTCTCTATCTAAATATCATTTCTAATGTTCTATGCGCAGTGTTTAGTTTGATTTATTAGACCGTACTATATGACCGAAAGAAAAAGTATATACAAGCAATATGACGCTACGATTATGAAGTTATATTTTCAAAAAATAAATAAATAAAAAGAACGACATGTTAAAATGATTTCTGAGTAGAGAAATAAGACCGAAGAATATTTTCTTTTGCGACTCCAAATAATTATATTACATACATATATGCAAAACCTTTTGATTTGTTGAATTAAAAATACAATTTCAATTAAAAATATGATTTCAAATAAACCAATTTATATTATTTTTAAAGGCATACTTTTTTTAAATCATATTTTCAGGTTTTTAGTGCATATTGCATGTGCACAATACACTTTTTAGAGAATATTTTTAATTAAAAATATTAAAAAAAGCCAATAAAGTGATTTAAATATTTATGATTGTTTATTTGATATGCTGACATAAACGATAAGTAATCATCATAATGAAACAAAGTGATGTGGATACTAAACACAAAAAATAATTTTTAAATGGCTTGCCCAAACACCTCTTCAAAGAAATTTTTTTATTTATATCTTGATTGATGTAAATTTAAATTTTGTATAATAACAATAAAGTAGCCATATATAAGGTATTTCAGCTAATACCTGCCATAAATCGTTCAAAATATTTTCAGTCTTATTATATATTTTCAATGCTATAATTATTCCATATATGAAAAAAAATATACAAAAATTATGTAAAAATTTAGGTCAACGTGTTTGCTGGGTTATGCAAACCTTATCTATTTTCTTTACACATATTTTGTTTTAAATTCTTTAATATACTTTTTCATACGGTAATACAACAATAAGAAGTTTTATTGCCCAAAAAACAACGCAAGGCAGTGTAAGGAAAGTCCACAGTCTACATAAATCAGAAAGTGAAATAGCCACATATGAAGCCTGTAAAATTACTTATTGTTGTAGGTAAAATTAATTTACTTTCATCCATAAAAAATTATACACACACTCATACGTACTTATATATTTACATATTTCAATTTTAAAATGAGTCAATCTTTTATGGCTGTGGAACCAAAGTAAATTTTTGTGTCTTTTGCGGAACTCCACACAGTTGTCGAGTTGTGGCTTTTTAATCAAAAACATAAAAAGGTGGAGGTGTCACCAATAACAACAACAACAACAGCAAAAGCCCAGGCGCACAAACACACACAAACACTAAATCACTTATAAGCACAAATGTATGCACATATTCAAATATATACATCCAGCTTGAATAATAGCCCAAGATGGCAAAACGTAAAAAGGAAATACTCTCCCACACACATACACTTATATATACACACATTCACATTTACACCAAGTACTCAAAACACTGCCAAAACCACTGCCATACGTCAATTTTTCATAGTGGCCACACTGACAAACACCGAAATGAGTGGGAAAACAGAAGAAAATTGTGTTGTTGTGTGTATCCACAACCGAGCAATTATAACATGGTTTATCAAATGCTTATGAATGCATAGATACGACACAACGACTAACTAAACAAGCAACTACACTGCCTAATGAAACAACAACTTAGGGAAGGAGTCGTCTCTAAAGATGTTTGGCCACAGTCAAGGAAACACAAAAATAAACATACGCACACACACTCACTTAAGTATAACCACTCGGCTTAAACAAGGACAGCAATAGTCTCAAAAGCAAGAGTAACTGCAACAAAAAACAATTGCCCAGAAAGTTGTCACTCAAAAACCAAACGTTAAGAAATTGTGTAAAAAAAAATCCACTTTAGTAAGAAGAAGCGGCTGAGAAATAAAAATTTCCCAGTACAATATTAATTCATTCATTCATTTATCAAGCAAGTTATTTAAGGGAAATATTTGCAAGAGAGCAGGGGTTTTAAAAAAAAGAACTCACTTAACCCACGGATTTAATAAAAGAGTGAGTGCATTTTTATACGAGTACTTAATATTGTAAAAGGCCACTAAGAAAAATAAATTACCGCTCACTTGATTCCACTGGAAAAGGGAAATTTTTTAAAAATATTATATTTTTATTTTTTCCCAGTTAATTGTTTTTTTTTTCTTCCCTTCTAACAAAATTCCCCTTTTCCGAATGTTTTCATTTGTGGTTGTTTAAATGGTGGTTGGTTTATTTGGTTGTTGGTGTTTTTGTTGTTTGCCGTGCTACCATGGCAGCCAGAAAACCAGACCAACAAACCACAATTCACTCAAATATTGAAAGCAACTGTTAAAAAGAAGAATATTGTATGTATGGAAATGAAAAAAAAATATTGTAACATTGACAAGAGCGCACAGCTAAAATGTGGGAAATAAAAATGTAAGAATTGCCCCTGCTAGTAAAAGGGAATTTTTTTCAAACTGTTTATTTTTATTTTTTTATTTGAGGGGGGAATTTTTTGTTATATGTTTACAAACAAGAGAAACACAAACATATTGTGGATATTGATATATTTCTTTTTCATATGCTTTATGTGAGTGTGTGTGCGTGTGTGTGGAAATATTTTTGTGCAATAGTGGGAGTTGGATGGACATTTCTTTTGTTTTTAATAAATGAGAGCGGTTATTTTAGCTGTGCTAGTCGAGTGGGATTTTTTTTATTAATAAAAATGCAACACATTTGTTTTTTCTGGAAATATGGGAGACTCTTTATATGCGAATTGTGTGAAATAATTTTTTTTAAGATTTTTATTTTGTTTATTATTTTATTTCGAGGTCCAGTAACCCAGTAGCCATAGAAATGTTGTGATTTTATTTTGAGAGATAAAAAGTATGAAAAAAAACAACAAAGAGTGCAAGAGCTAAGAAAACAGTGTGCTGGCGACATCAATTTTTATTGCACGAGATATCATCAAAACTTGTAATTTTTCAAAGCGAATTTGTTGTGCACGCTAAGGATTAATCAGTGCATGTTAATTTATATATTTTTTAGTTCAAAATGTGTTTGAACCCACAAGCCCATAAAACAGTCACCCTTACTCCAGTTGTCGACATCGATATCACTTTAACTGAATACCAAAAAATTGGGGCCTGTTTATGCTATTTTCTAGACCTTAGATAATGAAAATAGATTGTCAGTAGCACAAATTTTTGTTATCACAAGCGAGTAAGTAAGCCCCAAGTTTTTGGTATTGTGTAAAGTGACGTCGATGTCGATGTCGACAACTGAAATAAGAGAGAGTATAAACGCATAAAATTTAGCATTTAAACTACCTCAACAGGCCATATTATTTAGTTACATACACGCGAAGGGCATTATCCAGCTTAGCTTGTTCTTTCGTCAAGTGTTCATTAACTGCTGAACAAAAGCAATTTAAAGCAGTGATGCAAAATATGTATGGCACAATTGGGCCTTTTTTTGTTGCACTTTGCCGACGGTTGTCAGAGATATGCCTCTTCAATTTCCATGAGAGTATGAGCATGAGATCTCCTTTTTTGGCATTCCAAATATGTATATGAATTTCCTTACAATCTTTTGGTACGACTGCCGTTTCCCATATTTTTTGGAGGAAATTTTGTAATATGGCTGCGGTTATCTGGGGCTGCTTTCTAAACAAATTGGCTAGAAAATAATTTTTTTATTTTAGATTTCTTCATAATCTCTGAAAGAATTTTCGGCAGAAATTCAATGAATTTCGACATTAATCTAATGAAAAATTCATTAAAATTCAAGCAACGTCACGTTTCGTTGGATTAATGAAACCAGTTTCGTTAAAATTATTTTATTGAAAACTTCATCAAATTTATTTCACAGTGTAATTAATATAGTGCTATAACTTCATCGAAACAATAAAATAATTTCATGAAAAGAATAAAATAACTTAAATATAAAGGGATTTCTTAATAATTAGAAAATATTGTTGTCATAAATCCAATAAAATATTCTAACGAAACCAGAATATCAAGGAAGCAATTCCAATGAAATTGTTTCACAATATTGATGAAATTTTCATTGAATTTGTTAAATTATAATTAGATTTGTGAGCAAATTTTAATGAAATTGTTTCATTGGATTTATGAAGCAAAATTATTTCGGTGTACATGAGGTGTAGAGTTTCGGTAGAATGCATTTAGTTCCTGTAATTTAGAATTTGCTGAAAGTGTTCTTTCCATTTGTTTAGTTGCTCTTGAACGGGGAGGTGAGGATACTACTACTACCTCCTTCCGCAGAGTTTTACTTATCTCGTAGACCATTTTCAAACTTTCTGTTTTCTGTTTCTAATGTCAGTTCGTAGATGAATTTCCATTTGACATTTCTAGCTTATGTTTGAGCCGTTTTCAGTAGATCGGCATATTTAGTTCTGACTGCCACCTTTATGACTTAGACTTAACGAACCTATTAATCTGACTTGTTCCAATATCTAGAAATATGTAAAAACCTTTTATAAAATCAATAACAGTCTGCCCTAGAAAGATACCAAATATTCAGGAGGGATAAGAAACTGTTCTAAAAATTTATTAGCGACGAAAGTGGCTGAAAAAAAGTCCAGTCAAAGCAGATTGCTAAGTAAAATAAATGTTTTTATGTTCTGTCAATTGTATCCGATTATTGTAACGAATTAACTGAATTTTACAGTCAACAAAATAGTCTTAGAAACAAAATATAGAGATAGGATTAAAAAAATCTTAAAAAAAAATTATTTCTAGAATTCTTGACTTAAGGCGTTTGCAGGTTCAGGATACGATATTTTTATACTAAATAAAATGTATGCTAGTGAACTCAATATACCTACCCCACTTTTGGTATTTTTTTTTAATTTATTTGCAAATATTGATCTTGAAATTTTGAAATATGGCAAATATTTATATTCCTAAAGCAAAAGAATATCAAAATAAAAGAGACCTACAAGAAGAAGAAAACATATGGCACAATTCCAAAATAGAGCGTGCTATATATATAAAGCGATCGTTCCTATAAAAATGTTTGTGTATTGTTAATGGATTTTTTTTATTTATTAGTTTTTTTTTATTTAGCCAGTGTGCAGTGAGGCGGAGTCTAATTAAATCAACAACATGAATAAAAATAATTCTAAGGCTAATAAAGCGCCTTAATACTAGCAAGGAAAATACACGCACACACACCCCATTTTTATTTAAAGAGAAAAAGAGAGAGAGAGTGAGAAAACAACATCACGATCTTTTTTGAATACAACGCCTCAGTAACAACCATCCAAATGCCTGCATACAAAATTAAACGATGGAAATGCACATTGACTCACAAATAGCGACGGCATGTACATTCAACCCAAATTCTTTTTTTTTTTTTTTGGAAAAATTCGTATATTAGCTTCACTTAAATTGGGCTTAGCCTGGGCTTATCGTAGCTAAACTCTATCAAATCCATAACAAACAAAATTTAAATTTTACAAAATTTTTTGGCTAACTAACTGGCAAGCAATAAATCGACCTTTTTAATCCTTATAATCCGCCACTATTTGATGGAATGAGACAATCTTTATGATCGCCTTTACACACACACACACACACACACACAAAAGGTTTCCTTCCGCGCTCGTTAGCCATGCAGGTAAAACGCAAATAAAAACCGCGTTTGTTTAAATTCAAAATGCACATTTTATAACGGGTACTTAAGCAGTGTCTGTTCTATGGAATGCGGTCACCAAGAACAAAATTACTTTTAAATAATTTTATGACACACCGCTAAATTTCTACAAAAGTTAGCCAAAAGCCCTGGAAAATTTTGTCATGACCTTAACAAGCAAAAAAGGCCTTCAATTGCAGCAGGTAGTTTTGTGTTAAATCTTAGATTGCATTTTATTTTTTTGTGATTATTAAAGTATTATATTTGTGGTGTGTTTTTAGTTGATACAAATTTTGTGGAATTTTCCTTAATTCATATTCATATACAAGGCCTCATAAAATAAACGAGTTTGCCCAAAAATTAGAATTAATATTCTTTAAATGTCTTTAGCAATTTTGGGAAATTTCTAACGATACTTTTATAATAGAATTTTTCGGTTTTCTTTTTGCATTTCATCTAAGAGTAAAGAAATATAGTTTCTATGGCAACAAAACTGCACTTGGCTTCCGAAAAAAATTTAAATTAGAATGTAATATTTTTCAAATAAAAAAAGATCGTACCGCCGTAACCGCCATAAAAGATTAAAGGCTCAACTATTATATGAATAAGCGAACTTAAGCAACTGTGCGGTTACATATAAAACGTATGTGGTAAAGTATAATGAACTTATAGAACTTTTCGTCAAGTTTCGTCAAATATCATTTGCTTAAGCTAAGTGCCAAACCAAAGGCACATTCCGTACGGAAAACACTGTTTGTGCATTTTGTAAACTCAAGCAAGCAGCATCAGCAAATGTTTATAGATTCTAAATATTTTTTTATTGTTTCTTATTTTAAACTCAGAAAAGAAAGCAAAACTTTTAATTTCATTCTTTGTTCTACAATACAAAAATACACATGAATTTATTTCTGTATGTATGTTCATTGTTGTACTTTTTGGTAGGCAAAACAAATAAAACAAGTAATAAAGTGATGGATATAATTATACGTGAATTTTTAATAGGTTATGACATTCCAACTAACTAGTTAATTTGTTTGAGTTTAGTAGTTATAAGAAGAAACAAAATTACTAAAAAATTTTGAACAATACAATACAATATGTGCAGCTGTGGCTAAAGAATACTTAAGCTCATGTAAGTACATTGTGGCCACCTAAAATATTCAATTCAGATGTGACATCTGAATTGCTTAAGTATTTGACAGACTTAAGGCCCAACTATAATATGAATAAGCTGGCTTAACCTAATGCCAGAATTGAACGATAAGTCTGTCAAATACTTAACCAATTAAGATGTGACTTTTAGGTGGCCACAATGTACTTAAGTATTCTTTAGCCACAGCTGCACATATAGGTAATGTTCACAATTTTTTAGTAATTTTGTTTCTTCTTAAAACTAATAAATAAATGCAATTCAATCAAATTAACTTGTTGGAATATCATAATCATTTAAAAAATCACGTATAATTATATCCACTACTTTATTACTTGTTTTGTTTGTTTTCCCTACTAAAAAGTACAACAATGAACATACATAAATAAATTTATGTGTATGTGTGTATATGTGTATTACGAAACCAAGAATGAAATAAAAGTTTTGCTTTCTTTTCTGAATTTAAAATAAGATACAATAAAAAAATATTTAAAATCATTTACTATTTTCTGCTGCTGTTTGCTTGAGTTTAAAAAATGCACAAACAGTGTTTTCCGTACAGAATGTGCGTTCAGTTTGGCACTTAGCTTAAGCAAATGATATTTGACGAAACTTGACGAAAAGTTCCATAAGTACATTATAGTTTGCTACATACCTTTTATATATAACCGCACAGTTGGTTAAGTTTGCTTATTCATATTATAGTTGGGCCTTTATTGTTTAATTCTGGCATTATCTTAAGCCAGCTTATTCATATTATAGTTGGGCCTTAACCCCCTTATGCAAAAAAAAAAAAAACGTATGCTTCAAGTGTATGTTAAACCTGTTTTTGTATGGAAATTTTGTCTTAACGAACACTTCAAGTACGCTTTAATTCATTTGCATATGGGGATAAGTTACATAATTTTCGAACTTAATTTTTTGACCAAACTCGATTATTTGTAATCGTACAAAATGGATTTTCGTCAAAAAAGCGACGCACAGTGGGGTGAATGGTAGAAAAAGTAGCGATTAGCTTATTAGAAGTCGTAATTTTAAAAAGTTTTATTTTTAATTCATGAATATTAATAAATACGTGAAAAACCAGCGTTTAAAAAAAATTTTTGAGAAAAAAATTGATAGCCTTTTATTAGCTTTTTTGTATTTTGGAGAAAATGGTCTTATTTCACTATTTTTTTGGAATGAAAAAAGTTAAATTAGTAAATTAAATTGTAAATTAGAGCCTGTAGAAAAAATATTTTTTTTGTTTAAATAAAAAAATAAACATTTAATATGTATTTATTTTAGCAAAGTTTTAACATAAAATCCGTCTTTTTTCAAAAATCCCTAACTCCAAAGACTTAACTTAAAAAAGTCACATTAGAAAATATTCATAAATAGAAAACAAAAATTTCAGAAAATAAACATTAAACAAAAACTTAAAAGCCTTTTTTATTAACTTCAAAAGCAATATTTACTTCATAATCATCATTAAAATAGTCTTCATCATCGTCATCATTATCGTTCCCACTGTGGGGAAGAATAATGCAAACTTTGGCATTTACTCCATTTTCTTTTTACAACTATTTCTTATGCTTAAAATGCATGGATCAGAGGTTAAAAGAAATCTATTGAACACGTCTTGTTTGATATTTTTCCTACTACATTTATGCGATAAGTGCTCCCTATAACTTTTAAAGTCCTTATTTCTAGCTTCTTGAGATACTTCAGTTAGTTGTTCAATAGGCAATACTGAAAGCGATATAATTTCTGACCCGTGAATAAAATATTTATGTAATAAATAATAATTTTTAACAAATATCCTGGCAGTATCATTAGCGAAATTAGAAAATCTTTCCATATTGACGTCAATGCCACTGGAAACGACTATTAATATTGTATGCATATTTTTGAGTGGCTTTGGCTGAAGTAGTTAGCACGTTGACTACAAAACCGAAGGTCCGGGCTTCGACACTGGTCTCCAACAGTCATTAAATAACATTACCACGCATTTTTCTGATACATATTTTAGTGTCCATTTGTATCAGTTTTTATGGGAAAGTTTAAGTGCTGAAGTCATAGCCTATAGTCACTGATCCACACCGGCTTCAGCGGATACTAATCGTAATGTAACATCAGAGAGTCATTCTTCATCAGTATTAAGGAGCAGAATCACCACCTAAGTAAAAAAACCAATACAATTAATACTAAAAAAAAGTTTCGAGAATTTAATATGCCTCATTGACACCAGAGGCGCTGCAACACAGCATTATTAAAAACGTGCAAATAAGCAGAGCTGTAAAATAACTAAGCTTTCCTCTATCTAATTTAATTTCTTTACATTAATCGATTTGTTAATAAAAATATCAAATGTTCACAATACAATAAAGGTATTCATTTCAGGTTTTTCTCTTTGTAAAAATGTATTTTTTTTGACAACAAACACAGGGAAAAAAATTCAAAAATATTTTTCAAATTTTTTTTTCCTGTGTTTGTTGTAAAATATTAAATTTTTTTATTTTTCCATTGAGGAAAAAAACTGAAATGAATACCTTTAATATAAAATTTTTCCTACACTCTAATCTTAGTAACAAAATTAATTATTATGAATAAAAATATTTATTTATGTCAAAAAAAAAAAAAAACAAAAAAGAACATTAAGAAATAATTTCTAAGCAGGCAGGCATTTCAATATTTTCTATTCTTCTTATAGATTGACATTTCCTTAATAATTATTTTTAAATAACAACAACCAGGTAGGTGTCTATCTGGGTGCTGATGAAGTGCGGGAGGGCATTGAAAATTCAGCATCTTTCCATCTGATCTAATTTAACTTTTAGTAACCTCAAATAATAAAAAAATTACTAAATAAAATATTTCAGTATAAAATACTGAATTAGCGTTTACCTCTACTTGAGCCTATCAGCGCAAAAGTGGTGTAATATAAAACTATTTAATTATTTAATTACTCGTTTACTTTAATATATTACCTTCAGTGCAAATACTTTTTTTCAGCTTCATCTTGTTTTTATTACCAAAAGGTAATTTAACTTCCTTTTTTTAAATTTGGTTATGTAAAGAATGTATTTATCATCATAGCAGCAAGAAAAAAATGTGGGTTACACCAAATTCACGCTCATGGCTTTAAATTAATCCCTAATTAAAATATCATTAAATTTTTAATAAACTAATTAATATGATACATAGCAAAAATTTTAATAATTTCAATTAAAAAATCATTTTAAAAGTCTCTCTTCTTAAGATTTTCTCAATTTTAGCTCTCAGCAGAAAATAAAAAGATCTCCCTTTCTCTCTCTCTCTGTCTCTCAACAAACTCAGTCTAACAAAATATTACACGCTCATTTTGACATTTAACTAGTCGATAATTACAACGAGCGAATAGATCAATATGATCTACAGCCCAACATGACAAGACATAAAATTTTCGTACATTTTCACTTTGGCCAATCACTCGAAACCAAAAAAAAAAATATTAAAGTTGTCTGACCCTGAGCGCTGACGCATGGCCAGATTTTAGCGTGAACCTCACACGACAAACGCCCAGCGGTAACTGAGAGCTAAAAAGCAACATGACCATCAACTGATAGAAACATTTTGTGAGGCATAAACAGCGGGCGCTGAATGAAAATGAAGATGAAGCGTGAAAATTGCTCCCGAATAAAAAAAAAGCAAAAGACCTACAAGAGAAAACACAATTTTCTGCAGTTTCCGGCAATAATACGTTTACAAACAAAAAGCAAGACAATACAAAAATGTAAAGAATCAAGGAGAATTTTTCTAAAAACAATGAAATATTTTCTTAGAATCACATGTGAAAAGGACACACTCTCATGTCTTGCTTCATAATCAAGTAAACGTATGATGGAACGAACGGAGCATCACACTTAGCAGCGCAACTCGGTTGAGTGTTAGAAAAAAATTCTCTAAATGATTTCATATTTCGTTCATTTATTATTTACTTGAAAAGTTATTTAACAACGAATGCACAGTTTGATGTTTGAAGTTTGGCCTCTAAATACGAAAATATATAAGGAAACGATACCCCACTGTGTGTTTGGAACGTCACGCGACATTGCTCGCGACTATTTAAAAAGGGAGTTGACTGTGTCGTGCAATGCGTAGGCAAGGCAATCAATTACGATTGAATCATAAAAAAATTATGACCATTTGAAAGCATCCACGCAGAAATTGTGTACACTCACGCTCACTTGATTGATGCCCCAAATTACTTGAAATTTATACAATTTTCTGCAACCAATTAAATGATACAAAAATCGCGAATTAGAAAAGTTCACTGACGCTGATATCGTTCACGCTCACTTCACGTGACTTATAGGAAAATTTCGTATCAGTCGGAATTTATAACTTTTCAAATCATTAAAAGTTATGCCCAATTAATGTCAATTATGCTGAAATTTTTAAAGCTCACTTGCGCTTCACGTGACTGGAAAAAAAAATTCGTATCATTCGGATTTTAAAACTTTACAAATCAGCAATAATTATCTTTAATTAATGTCACTCAAGCTGAAATTTTTTTTTGCTTAAGCTCGCTTCGCTTTTTTGCACCAAACAATTAATTCAATCACGGTCAAACTTGTCACGCTTCACTTTGTTGAAAGGAAAAATTCAGATTTGTCGAATTAAATAACTTCTAAAATGAGCAAAACTTATGCCCGACTGATATCACTCATTTTAGAAGTTTAAGGGCTCACGCTCACTTGAGTGATGCGCCAAATTACACAAATATAATTGAATTTATGGAGTTTTTTGTAATGATTCATTTAAGCTGAAATATTTGGATCTGGTTTTCACAGAAAAATTAATATCAATCGAATTTCATACTTGATTTCATAGTGATTTGATTTCACTCACGTAAAATACATTTCTCATTTTCTCGCGTAATTATTTAAAAAATTTACACGCAAATAATCAGTACCAAGTATGTAGCAGCTACATTTCAATCACTATAAAATTATAGTCATGATGAATAGACTATTCATGCCAAGCTATTTTTTCACTCACGCATGTGTAAGTGAAAGCTTAAGAATATTATATATGATCATACAGACTTTAGAAACTTTTAGTTGCGTTATGATCAAGCCAAATTTAGGCTTATGCAAGATAACTCACAACAAATTTTATCACGCTCTTGTGATGTTACATTACTCACGACTAGCACTATCACGCTCACGTGACTGCAAGCTCAAACACGCTGCATATTTTAAGTAACAAAATGAATCCTATCATAAGTTGGATTTTTTAAATAACGATGAAAAATATATGACCTTTTTATTTCACTCACGTCAAATTTTTTCACGCTCACGTAAAATTAACATTTTAACCAAAACTTGCATTCGTTCAACCACATTTCAATAGTCTTCTGTTGCGACTGTAACATCTTCAAGTTTTAATCAAAGAAGTTCACTCACGTCGAAGTTTAACACGCTCACTCACACGTGACTGAAGGAATATATAATTCATTATATTATTATTCACGCCGAGTTTTATAAGGCCGACTTGATATAATCACACAAGATTTTTTTGAATTGCATTGCACGTTTACAGGCTCACGCTCACGTCACCGAATAACGCACCAATCATGCAAAAAAGTATGCTGCTGCAAGTTCAATCAATCCTAAATTTTTCATGATCACGTAATTTAAGGACGAAATGAATTGATAATCATAAAGAATCTTAAAAATTTTTATTCACTTTAAAGTAACCACAGATTCACGTTCACTCACGGGAAAAAATATGACAAACCCAGCAGAGTGATTCAAGGCCTTTATTTCTCGCTTGAGCAATATAAGAGAATATTTCAAGTTTGCTTAAATCTTTTTTACAGTTATGCACAAATTAATAGCACCAATCGTATTGTCAAAATCAAGTAAAATAAAATAATTATAAATTTATTTGATTAAGAATTATAAATTTTTCAATTGAAAGCATTGCATGTTTTCATTAAAGAATATTTTCTAACACAATTATATTTTTATTGAAGTATGTACTTAAATTATGCAGTTTGAGTGCTATTAATTTGTCCACACGTGACCAAATGTTTTTTTATTGATACTACAATTTATTTTTTTTTTTTGCAAAGATGTTAATGAAAAATTTTGTGTGATATAAAATGGAAATGCTCAGCTCTAATCCGGTTGAACTATAATAAAATGTGATGCGAATGCAAATATGAGATGTTAAATGCGATGAGGCGATAATTCGCAAAATAGAGAAGCAACACTGACAGTGCAAAATAAAAGATGGCGAAGATTAAAAGGAAGTTCTAAAAATATATCCGACATACTTTGCTTAAATGATAGCCGATAAGATAAAAGAAATTTTTGTGTGGGAATTTTTTTTAAATACGCTTTTCCCTATCTTAACTTTGTACAAAAATTTGCGTTTGAACAAGGCAAAATTTGTGTATGTGTTAAGCACTCAAAGTCCCGATATGGCTGCTGTATTAGAATTGCTTCGACAAGCCGAATATCAAGCTCGAATTGGCCAGGTCTATATTTTAGCAATCGAGTATGCTCTGAATTCCACGTGAAATTGAAAAGTGCACAATTGACATGGAAATATGTATTTACAACATCAATGCTATGACAATTCCAAACGATTTATTTTCAAGAGGAACACAGAACATATCCATCCGTATATCCCTTGCATAAGCTCCTTAAGTGTTCAGGTCATATGACTACTTTATCCAAATATTATTTTTGGACTTTTTGGCATCTGCTGACTACATCTATCCCATGTCCAAGTCACTATGCTGCTTCATGAAATCTACTAAAACTTCAAGCTGCCTTTGGATTGATTCCTTTCCTTTCCTTTTTATAAAAAAAAAATTACAGGTTACATATCGAACGTTACGATGATTTTCTCTCTTTGCGTTTGATATTTATCTATCGCAAAGAGAAACGATTTTTCCAGTTTGTATATGCAATATAAGCAATTCTCGTATTCCATTTCATTAAAAGCTTATGTTAAATAGCTGATGTTAACAAACAATCTCTGCCCAAGTAGAGAGACATCTAAGTTCTAGCTTAGTTTTTGTACTCTTTTTTTTTTGAGAAAATCACATTTATTAATAAAAATGTTTCATTCTATAAGAATTGGAAACATTGAATTTAAGCCCTTTTAAGAATTTATTCCTGATTAAATAGTAAATATTTTATTTATAAATGATTTCAATCAGTGATTTGGTTTCGAGTCATTGACATTAGAAGATGTATTACCACAAAAGCCGGCCATTTACCATAAGGCCGTACTTAAGGTAATGCGACTGTGAAATCTATTAAAGTAATTATAACAAGGAGATAGTTGTAGTGCAATTAATTATTAATGAGAGGACATAAGAAAATAATTACAGGATTAACATCGCAATCCTCTCCTTTAGGCAATTCAGATATACATGTGTGCCTTTAATTATGAAAGTGGTCTAGGTCATGTGCATTTTTGCTTCGAAATATCAAATAACTCTTTGAAAAACTTTAAAAAATATTTAAACATTATTAAAGCAATTTATGTAAATCGAGACTATCACATCTCTAAATTAAAATGCTGCAGAATATATAAATACTTTTTGATTTGTTCAAATGTAATCTACTAAATATCTCGAAAAGAGCAATATATGACTTAGACCACTTTCACAATTAAGGGCACATATGTATGTAGGCTGTGTAGTCAATAGCAAATTAGTAACTTAAGATCAAGGAAAAAGTTCTTTAAAAAAGCTTTTGAAACTTAAAGATTTTAAAACACGAAACGGTTAAAAATCTTTATTTTCTTTTTTTAATCTCCTAATTTTAATAATTATTAAACATAATTAAGAAAATGCAGTTTGAGAATTTAAGCAACAAGAACAACAACAACAACAAAAACTATACCTGTTATTAGAAACGTGATATGGAACAAGACACACGAACTGTGTTACACAGTTTTGTCATTTCTTGGGCTCGATAAGCCACAGTAAGGTGCCACTGTTTTCCTTTTCATTCTTTTTTTTTTTTTGTAACTCTTATGCCTGTAAATTTTCCAGCTCTAGGCCTACTGCTGTGCCAGAATATGCTCAGAATATGTTTCGTGCGTAGGGAGCAGTTTTATGTTTATGACCTGCTCTTTAAATTTTTTTTCTGGCAATTTTTTTTTTCAATGAACCCAACCCCATGTTGAGCTGTTTGTGTTTTCTGAGCATTATAATTTAATTTTTTTTATTTTTATATATCCAGCTCTCGCTCTCTTAATAATTGGGAGAGTGATTTTTTTTCTTCTATTTAATATAGGAAAAAAAATGCTTTCCAGCCATTAAATGTTTTTTGCCTCCAATTTTTTTATTTTATTTTTTATGCTATTTTCCTTTTTTTATTATTATTTCTCTCCAAACAATATATGAAATGTTGCTGTTGATTGTGGCAAGTTTGAGTTGAAAGATGTGTGTGTGTGTGTGTGTATTTTCCCTGCTTGTTGCTGTAGTTGTTGTTGGTGTCGTGCATTTACCACAATGGGAAAAATGGGAAATTTTTTTTGTGTGGTTGTTGTTGTGGCAATGGTGGTTGCTTGATACCTGCTTGCCTTTTGGTCTGGTGTGTGTGTGTGTGTGTGTGTGTGTTTGGTCGAGTGTGCACCCTTAATTTGTGTACGTGTGTGTGTAAAAGTAAGGGGTCGTACATTAAATATTATACTCTTAACCAACCAACAACCGTGCGACCCATAAAGCGATTCACAGTTTCACTTCAAATACTGCTGATGATCGTCACAGAGAGTCAGTTCACTTAGCGACTTGAGCGTGTTAAGAACACACACAGAACGAAAAGAAAAACTTTTTTAAAGCAAAACGTGTTTCCTTTTACTTTTACTTAACATATAAAAAAAGAAGAAAAGTGCAAATAAACAATTTTTAAAAAAGAAAACAAAAACGTAACGAAATTTAAGAAAATTCAAATTCTTCTAACGAATTGCAGTAAACGAAAAAATTATTAAAAGAAAAATTTTAAAAACATTACACAGCCAGTAAATGAAACCGAAAAGAAGAAAAAGAGTGTAAACAAACCAAAGAAAGTGTTCAAAAGAAAAAGTATTTGAAAATTTAACAACAGTCCAAGCAAAACAGTTAAAGTGTAAAGATCATATTAGACGAATTATTTAAATAAATAAACAGGATTAATAGTTCCATAACAAGTGAGATTTTTAAAGAATTTAAACATGCATTTACCTAATGGACCCACCATGGTCGCTACTCCCGCCCAGGTAATGCCCACCACCACCACCAGCAACAATAAAAACAGCAACAACACAAACTCAGCCAGCTCGACTGGTTCCTCCACACCCGATACCACACCGAATGCCGCCAAAATGCCCAGCTCCATGACCGATATGTTTGCCAGCCTCCACGAAATGTTACAGGAATATCACGGTGAACTGGTGCAAACTGGTTCTCCTTCCATACTATGCAGTGCTTTACCCAATCACTGGCGTTCCAATAAATCCCTGCCCGGGGCATTTAAAGTCATAGCTTTGGATGATGTGCCCGATGGCACTTTGGTTACTATTAAGTGCGGCAATGATGAGAACTACTGTGGCGAGCTGCGCAACAGCACCGCCATTATGAAGAATCAAGTGGCCAAGTTCAATGATTTGCGTTTTGTGGGACGCTCGGGTCGTGGCAAATCCTTTACTCTAACCATCACCATTGCCACTTATCCCGTGCAGACCGCTTCATACACCAAAGCCATTAAAGTGACCGTGGATGGTCCTCGGGAGCCAAGAAGTAAGCAAAGTAAGTTTTTAGTTTGTTTTGAATTTTTAAGTTCTTAGAAAACAAATTAAAAACTGTTTTGTAACAGACGAATAGTTTTTAATTAAAAATTTTTTAGTTTCCTTCATTTATCTTGTTTGAGTTAAAAAAAAGAACCTTTAGAGTATTTTTACGATAGAACTTATGTGTTTTGTTTGTTAAATTCATTTTTAGGTTATGGCTATCCACATCCCGGAGCTTTCAATCCTTTTATGCTAAATCCCGCTTGGTTAGATGCCGCCTACATGACCTACGGTTATGCGGATTACTTTAGACATCAAGCTGCAGCCGCCGCTGCTCATCATCCCGCCTTGGCCAAGACTTCTCCCTTGCCAAATGGCCAAACTATAGTAGCGCCTCCAATAGCAGCCGTTACGCCCAGTGATTACAATCATACCAGCCAAATAACACCACCACCACCAGCAGCAGCAGCTAATGCGGCGGCGGTGGCAGCTGTTAGTATGCTACCGTCTCCGCCCGGCTCGGCTTACAGCATGCCTCAGTTCCCCTTCAATCCAGTGGCGGCTGCTGCAGCGGCTGCTGCTGCCCAGGCTCATCCTGATCTATTGAATCCTCATCACAAGCCGCCTCATACTCATGCTTTCCATCCCTACAATTTGGTTGGCTTGCGTGGCCGGCCTAATCACTTGCACAATACAGCCTCTTTGGTTTCCCCGTCCTCCAGCGAACACATTAGTGCGGCCCACATAAGCCCAGCTTCTTCGAGAACTTCTTCCTCCTCACCCATAAATGCTACGGCAGGCATTAAGTTTAACTCCTCGGCTGAGACCATTTCTCTTCAGTGTCAAACGGCCTCGGAGGCCGATTCAGATGATGAACAAATTGATGTCGTAAAGTCAGCCTTTGTGCCCATTTTACGTCCTCCAATACCCGGCCTCGGTGGTGGTTCTAACGAAGACCTGGAAAAATCCATCGATTCAACGAGCTCTTCACCACCCAACCAACTCATTAACTCAACTCCTCGAACTCGTTGTGACTTGAAGGCTCCTTCTTCAATGAAACCATTCTATCATGAAACTTCCTCCCAACACAACCGCCTGCAACCTACAGCCGAAACCGCTTTAACAGCTGCTACAAAATTAAAGAGTGCCGCCAGTAATCAGAAATCAGTATGGCGTCCCTACTGAGAAACTCATATAAGGCAAAATATCATCTTTGCTCAACTTCTTCTATGGCTGGCCAAGGAATTGGCTGGGAAACGTATTCTCAGGGCCAATGAAAAAGGCAGCGCCACAGCTGATGGATTCAGTTCTACCTAAAGACGCAGTTCAAAAAAGGAACGAAGTACATTTCTTGTGTGTATGTGTGTGTGTATGTGTATGTTTGTAAAAAGCCGACGGCTTTAAAGCAACACTACAAAAAAATATATACATATTTAAATTTCATTTCCAATGAACAAACAACAAGAGAGTTAAAACCTTTAAACTCTTGCTAAGAAAATGTGATAAAAAAAATAAAAGCAAACCAAACATAAAGCAGCTCTATCTCTTTTTAAACAAACCAAACTCCCCCTCCCGCCACTTCAAAATAATATATACAGAAAAACAAAAAATGCTTGTGATATAGTGATAAGTGTAACAAAATTTCTCTGCCCCTCCCGGCAACTTCCTCAAGGATCAAAAGGATTATTGCCTTAAGTCATTAAAAACAAAGAAATTTAACTAATTGTAAAAGAATTCCGGCGAATTTTTATGCTCAGTTTCATAAAATCGTATGCAGAGTTTGTTTTCTTTAACTTGGCAATAGTCCTTTAAGTCCTTAAAAAAAAATTCCCTTAATTAGTATTAAAGTGTAAAAACCTAAAATACAAAATTACTTCTTTAACTTTAAAAAAAAAATATAAAATGCAATTGACGATTTTATTGAATTACTTAAAAGTTGAAAAAAAACAATTTTGGTAAAAGTAATTTGCTCAATTTTAAAAAATTTTGTTTTTTTAAATAATTTTGTAAATATTTTATTAACTTAAAAAAAAATTATCATTACTATTATAATTTTTTTTTTATTATTATTATTATTAATAGCGGTTAAGTTTAAAACAAATACGAAAAAAAATAGTTGACAATTAAATAAAAAATAAATTTATTAAATAAAATATATTTTTACAAAAAAATAAAAAAATAAATAAAAAATGTGTTTTAGTTAAAGTGAAACATCTTAAAAACGTTCATATAAATATAATAAATTCATTCCCTTATAATTAATAACTTTCGATTTTTGACTGTAATCGAAAGTGTTTATCGAACGAATGTCGCGGTTGGCAGTATCACTCACTTTGAATCATACCGAGTAATGGAAATTATAATACACTTGGTCCTAGGCACAGCAAATTAAGGATATTCCTTCGTAAGTGATTTTTTTTCTTCAAAATTGCTTACGTCCTTACAACAGATAATTATTGTTTGGGTCAGAGAACCGAATGAGACCATTCGCATTTGCTAACAATTTACAAATTCGTTGCTTTTGCCATGCATTTATTCTACAACAATAACAAACGTAATTGCTATGATAGCATTCATTGCGATTTGTTGATTTGTTGCTCATACGCACTCTATTATTACATTGCCGATATAACACCAGCAGCGAAATGAAATGATGCAGCATGATAGAATGGATTTCTTTCATACCATTTACTCAGTATTCGCTGAACTTTAGTATACCAGGTTTAAATAGTTTAAGTGATTTTAATGATTATAAATGAAAAAATGAAGTGTGAGGGAGAAAATTTAAAAAAATAAAATAAATGGCGATATTCACGGTGTCAGAAAAAAAAGAAAATATAAAAAGTAAAATTTGGAAAGAGTAAAATAGATCTGATATGTATTTTAAATAACTGTTTCATATAAAATTTGACATATAATATATTTCAAATCAATATCGTGTTTTATAAATACTAAAGAAAGTACAAGGACTAAGTTGTGGTGAAACACAGTAAAGAGCATTCGCAGGATTCACTGACTATTCGTTGCTTTTGACAAGACCAGTGAACATTTATATAAAACAATTAATGCTCGCACTAAGATTCGCCGCACTAATCTCTTTTGATTGTGTTATACGTTGTTTATTTCAAATGTTGAGGATTGACAACAATGTGCAGGTTTTTTGTGATTGCATTCAATCTGTTCACTGGGTTGTGTCTCTTACGGTCACACTTGACAAACATTTGCCCAAAAAACCGTAACCACTAAATGCTAATGAAACAATTTTTATTTCAGATACGCGTTTATTAAGTAAAATAGTTTTATATATACAATAAATGGGCAAAGTTATAGAATACAATATTAACGGAAACTATTCAACTTTAGAAGTATGTGTTTGAATCAAAATAATTTTCTTTTTTTTGGGGCAAATGTTTGTCAAGTGTGACTATACCTTAAGTATAGAAAACAATCGGCTGGTGCTTACGAGATTTTTAATAATTTTTCTTATTAAAAAAATGCGGCATCGAAAGCAAAATTCTGTTCGATAAAAAATTCGTTGCTCTACGAAATTTTCGACATTTATAATGTGAACTCGACATTCGATAGCCAGCGAAGATCGAAAATGGAATACAACTCATAATAAAGGGGCCCAACAAAGGCCTTGTATATTTTTCGTATGCGGTATTTATATCCCGTACAGCTACAAAGTTGCTAAACATTGTAACCATAATCATCAAATTTCAAACCCATGCGCCGATTGCTTGATAGCAGCGACGTTTTAAAAGGGCGTGCATTACATTGTGTCGCCTTCCATACAAAGAAAAAAATTGTGCTAGTCACTTCTTAGGATTAAAGTTAAAGTTTCGTATATAAGGCAGAAATTTATATTAACTGATACCAAAACAGAAGAACGCTGCTGATGAAGGTGTAGTTAGCCTTCGAAAACAGCTAGTTGTTCCGTTCAACTATGTGTTGTTGTCAGAATATTTACAACTAACTTTGATGTTATTTGTTCATTAATAATTATCAAATGTAATTTGGCTCAAAAAGCGATACGAACTTTATAGCCCTTTCAAATCATAAATATAGAATTCCACAAAAATTTTACTTATTTCTTGCCACGCCTGCAAATACCGATCGTTTTCGGTTTTTTTCACTGTGTGGCCATTTTTAGTCCGATTGTAACATTTTATATACCGCTGTTCATGGCTCCGTAAGGCCTACAGTTCTGTCTTTAGTAGTTTTTACTACCATGTCATATTCGGTGGCTTAACTGCGGAGGGAGGTTTTTATAATGTTCGGCATTTTTCGTGGTTGTGGCTGTCACAACGAAATTCAGTAAACCACTTTTTAACACTGAAATTGCAGGTGAAGATTTCCCATGGAATTTTCAAGTTTGGCCTTGGTTTGAATGACCGATTTTTTCCCCAAAATATAATGCATAATATAGAAACATTTCATTGAAATTGAAAGCTAAGTGTTCCATTCTACCAAACTCAGAATTCGCTTTAGCGCCACACGCTTTACTGAGAAAAATCGGACCACTGAAAGCGATACAAATTACCGCACTGATTTTAAACGCAGCTAGTCTTATTCACTTCGCTTTAGCGAAACATCGCTTTAATGAAAATTTCGTATTACTGAAAACCTAAATTAAGCCCACAACTACGTTTTCTATAAAACTTACTTCGCTTTAAATAAACAATGACAAATTTATTTATAAGAAATCGATTACATAACTTAAGGCTGAAAAATTTTTCATGTTTTGCCCGTTAAGAAATTAAATGGCAAAATGTATTTGTCCTTTTCTTTCTTACGCACTTTATTGTATTTTTCTATCATATTGTAATAATTTTAAGCAGTACGCTTAACTGTAACAAATTTCAGTAATCCGAACTACGTTTAAGGGAAAAACATCGGATAACTGAAAAAAATTGGGTTTTGGTTACTATCAGCATTAAGACCCATAGTGCACTGATTATTAGCACATACATATTCATAATTTTATTGTTGTTGAATTTCAAAATGACATGCATTTCTCTAACTAATAACTGATTTATATTAAATAGTTTTTTCCTAAAATACGTTGTATGAATGCATTCCCCTAATAATTTAATTTAAAATTGTACGTTTGTGGTTATTTATTATTAAAAAGAAGTTAAACAAATATTTAATACGATACTAACAAATTATTCAGTTAATGAAAACATAATAAAACAAATACCATAATGGGACTTATCGTGATTGGCATATCTCGACTTCGACTACGACATTTTGATACTGGATTGTAGAAACAATTTTAGGATGTTTTTTAATATACTCCCAAATAAGGCACACGACAACCCCGATAAAGGGGACTAATGTAAACATTTATAGTAAAGACTCCTAAAAGGCTGCACCAAACTAGCAAACCCAAAAATCTGCTTTATTTTTTAACATATTGGCAAAATAGAGAGAGAGAGCGAGAGTGAATATTCCCATTTTCATATTTCTTAACCAAACTATTGCCAACTGGAAAATAAAATATATTTTACATTTTAATCAAACCATTTTTTTTATTCAAATGTAAGCACTTATAAAGCTGTTCATTTAAATCATGTTAAATGTTAAATATTGTTTAACAACCCTGAATAAGTGCAATGTACTCGTTTTGTATGTAGTTGTATATCATGGGCTCTTTTTAGTGAACAACTATTTGCGCAGCACACTCGAATAAGTTATAACAGCAAGAAAAAAAAATATGAAGAAAAATAAGTGATTGTAATCTTTGTGCCTCTTGTGTTATTGTTGTTTGGCTGCTGTTACAACAAAGGGATGACATCCAAAGAGTCGTTTAAACTGACATCAAGCGAATGTGATGCACACATTTGTTGATATTTATTGCCTTGTTTTTAAGTGTCATAAGCATCAGAGGCATAGAGCAAAATATTCAAAATGGCGTCGTTATTAAATTTAGAGCAATTATTTTATCAAAATGTTATGATCTCAGAATAGTTTTTTTTAATTAAAATTCATCACAAAATAAAGAAAGTTATGAAATGCAAATTATTTCAATTGCCCAAAAATCAAAAATTTATCATAATTAACTTTTAGGCTATATTGTATTTTAAAAGATTTTTTGTTAAATAAATTTGTTTAAGGCAGTGGAACACCCTGTCTCTTCAGATTACAGTTCACACCATTTTAACAGCTGCAATGAATAAAGCTATGTACAGACGATTGTCAGATCTGTCAATGTGCTGGCAATCGAAAATTGCCCGTAAAATATTCCTTGTCAGTTCACACGGTTGAAAGAAAATCTTACAATTTATTGCCAGACGGTTGTATGGCAATAAATTCATCTGACAAAATCGTCAGTCGAAAAATTGTCAGTTCACACGGTTGTCATATGGACAAATTGTCAGATCTGTTGTTATGCGTTGCCAGGCTCAAAGCATTTTTTAGAAACTATTAAATATCAATCTTTTGTGTTTGTGTTTGTGTTAAATGTAAAAAGTGAATGTATATTGCAACGATTTTGTGTGCATATATTTTATTATAAATGTTTTATTTAATATCAAGCATGTGCATTGTTGCCCATAGAAATAATTATCTTACAATGCCGCCATGGTCAGATGCATAAACTTTGCACATCTGACAATATTAAAATGTCTGACAAATATCTTGCAATAATTTTACAAGGTGTTCACACGATTGTAAGATGTCAGCTGCTAGTCTTGCAATGGACTGACAATGCTTTTTCTGGCAACGACGTCTGACAAAATTTGTCAGTTCACACGGTTGTAAGAAATTTTGAGCAAATTTTACTGACAATATTGCAAGATCTGACAACCGTCTGTACATAGCTTAAGTCTGTAACTACTTGACAAATGACAAGTAAATATTTTGCCATTAATAAAAATGAAATGGTATAAACTTCAATAACTCTTTGAAATAATTAAAATTCACCACAAAATTGGTGAAAGTTTCGAGGTCAGAGTTCTTAAAATTACAACGTTTTTAGGGATCCAAAGGTGAAAAGGAATAAAATTGTTTCCTGTACGATGTCCTTCCATCTATCTGTTTGTCGCAGGTTGTTTTCTCTAGTACCGTAAAAGCTTAAAACTTGAAATTTTCACAGGATATGTAAGGGTAAAGGGTGTTCTAAAGCGTGCAATGAAATATTTTTTTTTGAAATCGTTATGTAATATATAAACAATTTTATATAGACACTTAAAATGTTCAAAGTTAAGAATATTTTTATGTAAGCTACACCAATTAATACTGAAATTACAAAATTTAGATTAAAGTTTATTTTATCAGTTAATGTTATTTTGGCAAGTTGATGTATCTTGGGAATTGTAGGAGCCAAACTTTTAATATACTAAAAAAACGCTAAAACTAAGAAAATTCCAAAATGAAATAAAAATGCCGAAACGAATAGTCTTCTAAATGAAAAAAAAACGCTTAAATGAAAAATATATCCAAATAAAAAATAGACCACTTAAATGCAAAAGATCACCAAACGTACAACAAATTGTTAGGAACCTAAAACAAATCGCCAAAACTAAGAAAACGCAAAAATAAAAAACCGTAAATATTAAATAAAAATAAAAAAATCGCTTAAAAGCAAAAAAAAAATATGTAAGAAAAAAGTCTCCAAAAAACTGAAAAAAAAATAAAAAACTGAAGTCACGCCAAAACCAAAAAAATCCGTAAGACGAATAAAATTGATATGAGGAAAAATCGCCTAAACTAAAAACTCGCTGTGACAAAAAAGCCTTTAAACTAAAAAAACCGCAAAAACCGAAAAAGCGCTAATACTAAGAAAGCTCTCCAAAACAAAGAAAAAGGTCCAAGACTTGAACAACAAGAAAAGAAAAAAAAACGCCAAAACTTAAAAAACGCCAAAACTTAAAAATGCCATAGGCCGAAAAAAGTCCCAAAAACAAAGAAAAAGAAAATACCAAACTAAAAAAATCGTTGAATATCAAAAAAAGCGCTTAAACTAAAAAAGCACCAAAACAAAGAAAAAGCACCAAAAAATAATATATCGTCAACTCAAAAAAAATGCCAAAACTTAAAAACGCCAAAACTAAAAAACGCCGAGGGCCGAAAAAAAATCCCAATAACGAAAAACGCGCCAAAAACAAAGAAAAAGCTCCAAACTTAAAAAAATCGCCGAAAACCGAAAAAAAGTTTACCGGGTACTTTTTTTAAATGTCTATATAAGGTAAGATATTCCATTATATATGGTAAAGTGCGCATAGTTATGTGCAATATGTTATTGTATGTTATTGTCAACTTAATTCGAAAAGGCCGTAACAACCAAAATATTTAAAATATACTTTTTGGTTTATGATATGATGTGATTAATCAAAATACCTCTTTCCTTTAAATTTTACTTATACATGTTCACCAATTTTATTCGTTTTTCAATTTGGTGCCTAACAAATAAATAGTTTTAAATTTATAAGGTTATGGTAAAAAATAAAAAAAAAATTAATAAGTAATAGAATCGGTTTTTTTTTTAAATATGTAAATAAAATTTTAAGGAAAGCTGAGTTTTGGTTAATCACATCATAATCAATCAATAGTTTATTTTAATTTTTTTTGTTATTAAGGCCTTTTGGATTTTAAGTGACGACATGTAGTGCCCGTAAGGAGCCCTTCGCGTGCGAGTCAAAGTCGCTGAATTCATCTGGGTAGTAGAGAAACCTTTTCTCGGCTAGCAATTCCGAAGCTGGTGGAAATATTTGAACTAATTTAGAATTTATAACTTGTTTTTTTGGTAACGCAGGTTAATGGGCTGACCCACGATGTCGACAAGAAATTATCTGTCGCTTAGTTATATTGAAAACAAAAACAAATTTTCTTATTTTGTTTTTGTTTTAGTTTCACAATCCTTACTTCTGCTCTATTGATATTTTTAACTTCAAAAATTCACAACTAAGATTATTTCTCGCACAAATCTCAAACCATTTTGTTAAAGATAAATTTATTTTAACACATGTTCCTAAATTAAATCATAACATTGCTACAATCTTAACAATGCTACACATGACTTATTATTGAAGACATCTTTTGGTTAAGAAAAAAATAAAAGAAAAACAAAACATGAAGGTCAGTTTTTGTTTTATTTTTGTCTTCTTTTTTTTACTTGGGGTGAACCACAAGATATATTTTTTTTGTCTCATCATGCCATTGAAATGGGAAACTCTTTAGTGAAAGGATAATAAAACTAAACATGTTATAATGGCACTATTAGAAAAATCTAGGATTTTTTTTCAGCTTCACACTAGCCAAGGCCGACCGAACACTTGAAGAGCAGTTCTAAAGTATCCCACTGTTGCAATAGGTCATGTTGTGTGGTTTATTACGCTACGGTTTAAGGCAATAGCTTAATTTTTAAGTCATGTTTACAATTGTTTTATTTTTATACTTATGCTTGTTGTACTGCTCCCTCTCTCATTCTCTCTCTCTCTCTCACTCACTCTTCCTGTCCATTACACACTGCATGGCCGTCATTAATTGAGGTCGTTATACTAATTAATAGTTGCCATTGTTCAACTAATTACCATTTGTTGTGATGTATTTTTTTCTAGTTTTTTTCTGCATTATTGGTTTTCACCATCAATTGACTGACTGCCATCGACAGATTGTAACAATTTCCTTTCCATGCTTCATTATCTGTCTAACTTTTGTCTCTTTTCCAAGCACGAAAAAAAGAGTGTAAAATGTCATGTCCGTACATGTGGGAGTGACCCTGGTTTTTATGATTATGTCACTGACGGACCATTTTGGCTTTGATTGCGAAAAACATTAACATTTACCATATATTTTCTTTCCTCATTTATAATGGGTGATTATCTATATTAATGGTTTTACATTTATTGTCTTGTGGTAATACATTGGTGGTCTCTGGACTAATGTGACCTTTAATGGTCAGGTGAGATGAAATAGAAAAAAATACTAGTTCTTAAAAAGAGTTCAAAATGTTTATATTGATATAATAAATTAAACATTATACAACTTTGCAGGGGCTAGATTAGGAACAAAACTGAGTCGAACGACGAATTTTGGGCCGCGAGTATTCGTCTCAAAAAATAAAACATTTTTGGCTAAAATCGCTATACGCCCTGAAGTCTGCAATGGATTTTTTTCTATTTCTTGTGCCGCACAGTGGTACGTATTTCGTATTTTTTCGTGGACAAAATTATTTGATGGTCATTCTACATAGTTTCGGGGCTGCTGAATTCTAAAAAAAATTATTAAAAAATTCTACCTAAATTTTTTAAGCAAATACGATAGAGTCTCGCTATGGCGAACTTCAGTAGCAATAATTTTTATATATAATATTAATAAATTCGCCTTGATTTTTAATATATTAGTAGTTTTTAGTTATGGAAAGTTATTTGAAATTTGTTGTATCATTAAACAAAACAAAAACCAGTGAAATTCTGGTAGTGCGAACTTTATATTCGAGAATAGTTTTCTTTTTTGTAAATCAGTAATCAAATTTCTTTTTTGTTTTCTGGGCTTTCTAAATAATATAAAACTTTTATAGTACAAGATATTTATGATTTACAGGACAGTTGAGCTTTAACGAATAGAGAACTAAAAACAGAATTTAACTTTCAATAAATAACTTGAAAAATAATTGTATTAAAATAACATTAATAATTTAAATAGATATAGGTTCAATTATACTACCAAAGTTTGGAGATTTTTTTGGCTATTTTTTAGGTTGCGAAGAATAAAGGTGAAAAGGAACACTATTATTTTTACTACGATGTTCGTCTGTCTACCACAGGCTATTTTCTCGAGAAAAAATTCCAGAATTATAAAGTCGCCAAGGCCGGAAAAAAGTCGCCAAGGCCGGAAAAAATCGCCACAACGAAAAAAGCACTTAATTAAAAAAAAATTAAAACTAAAATAATTCGCCAAAAACCAAAAAATCGCTAGATATAAAAAAAGTCCCCAAAATAAAAAAAAATAACAAAAATTAAAAAAAGCGCCAAAACTAAGAAAAACCTCAATTTAAAAAAAAAATCTGAAACTAAAATAAATCGTCACAATCTGAAAAAATTTTCAAAAATAAAAAATCCCCAAAAATTAAAAAAAAAATCGCAAAACGAGAAAAAGAATTCCAATACAAAAGAAAAAAACGCCAAAAACCGAAAAAAGTCGCCACCACCACGAGAAAAAAAATTAAAAATTTTAGAAAAATCGCCAGAACCTAAAAATCGCCAAAAACGCAAAAAACGTTATGACTAAAAAAACGCCAAATTAAAAATCAGCTCAAAACCGAAAAAATCCCAAAATGTAAGAAATGCCATATATATATTATATGGAACTCTTCGTGCGCGAGTTAAAGTCACACTTTACTGAACTTATTTTTATGGGCCTCCAAAGATTTCGAAAATCAGTTAGCCATCAAAAAATCATCATCATCATCAGTTTTTGGCCGGCAGATAATTCAAAATTGATGATAGATATATGCTATATATAGCAATAATGTAGATAAGAGACTATCAAATAATTCTAGTTAACACTTTTGATGCAAAAAAAATAGTTTCTTGAATTTTTTTTTAATTAAATTTTATTTTTCTAATTTTTTCAGAATAATTTACAGGTTATGTTCAGATTATATTGATAGGTTCACAAAAGTTGTTCAGCCTCCTTATTCTGTAAGTGGCTTAAGCCAATTTCTATCACTAAAATACTGAACAAATGAAAAATTACAAATTTTTTGGCGATGATATAAAACACGAAAATTTCGGCGAACTACGTTTTTAAGTAATTGAATGATTTAGCAATACACGTTTTTGAAATTGTATTCGTAGGCAAAAATCGATAGAAATTTAGCTTTGGCGACTTACAGAATACGGGGGTAGGTAGGACTGTAGCTATAACTTTACTCAATATGGTTAGCAAAGGATTAGGAGTACTCAGGAGCACTCAGGGAAAAACTGCCAGTTAAAAATAAGATCGTGTCACATTTATTCAATAATTTCCAATTTAATAGAAAATGTATATTGAAATACTTAAAAATAAATAAAATTAATAGATTAAATTAATATTTTTCCATATTGAAATAAGAAATTCCAACATAACCAAACTTTCGTTAATGTTTAGTATTAATTCAATGTGGTTTTTTTTTATTGATTTTAAGCTGTTTTTCTCTGGGTGTGTAAGTTATACTGAAAAAAGAGGAACAAAAAATTTTTCCTTTACTTTTACTTTACTTTCATGCCATTAAAGGACCATGACAGGTCATTGTTAGGGAAAAATTATGTACAGAAAAAATGTTGTTCTATTTATTCTAGACAAAAATTGTTATATAAAATTTTCCCGAAAAACGCCGCATTTGAAAGTTATAGTTCCAAAAGTGTTTATAGTGAAGTTGGGTTATTTTTTGAGTGAAAAGCCTTGGTTGCATGAGCTGGTCACACGATAACGGTGCAATTTTCACTTAAACATGTATTTTTTTTATCGACAGTCTGTAGAAAACTTTGACGATTTTCGGTTTTAAGAAAGTGATTGAATCCAGTTACAGATTACTTAGAGCGGTATCGCCAAAATACGGCACGCTCTAGTACAGTTTTACATATTACACCTCCTATTTTTTATATTACCTATTTTTTATATTTGTATATTGTTTTAACGCTTTTGGCGGAATCACTATAATTTTTTTTATATTGTACAAGGTAACTAAAGGCAATATTAAATTTTTGGCTTTAATTTAGCAGCATTTATAATAGAGATTTTCCATATGATTTCCTTTCAACCACTCTGCTAATTCCGCAGTAAATTTAATCATGCTCTGTTTACTTTAAATCATTGATATCATTTAGTTTTTGCTGTTGCTGTTATATTGTATATAAAAAAAGTTAAAAATTAACAAACATTTTTATATTTTTACTCGAGTTTATGGCCCTTATGATGTTAGTAGTTAAAGTAGCTTCAATGCAGCACATCAATCGAATTGATGAAAATCGTTAAACAAAAGCGAAATAAAAGCGAAAAAAGTATTGACGGAAAATACACAAAAAAAAAAACAAAGGAATGGCATCAAAACTCAGTAAACCAACAACCGTTAAATCGATTGATGGGAGGCTTAAATCAGGCAATGATTGATTCATTACAAAATTTTTGCCAAAGAATGGGTTTTTTATTTCGTTTGTCATAGTCTTCCACAACACACTGCCGCTCACTTTGAAGCCTACAAAGCTCTTTTTTTCTTTTTCAAATATATTTTTTATGTGCGTATATTTTTCCATACAACAACTGTTATTATAGTCATCAGCTTTTTGGCCAAAATACTGAGGTCAAAATTGGCTCTATATGTTAGCTGTCAATTTATTAAAATGAAAATCCAACATACTTTTTACTCTTCTTTCTCTTTTTCATAAACAGTTAATGGCCAACACAACAGCTGTTTTATTTATACTCATCAGCTTCGTACAAATGATTTTAATTTAAGGCAGAACGTTAAGTTTGTATTGTTTACTTCACTTGCATTATTTTGAAAATGTTTAAGGAAATATCAGCCAAATATGTAAATAAATAAAACGCAAGTCAGGAACCATCAAACTCACTGTAAATTTTGTTAATTCAATTCATTCTAGTCTCACGAAATAATGTTCAAATCCGCATTATAATAATCAGTATTGCAATATTTATTTTTTTTTAATCTTCAAGTCGAGCAGAAAAAAAACTTTTTTTAATTAAAAATCTTTTTTTTTGTTTGTTATTTTATTGAACGAAAGTGGGAAAAAATTTATTTTGTTTCCAGGAAACTATTAAACCCAAAGCTACATAACAAAATATATTTACTGTATAGAATATGTGTAAGATATTTATGAATTAAATCAGAAAATATGTAAGTACTTTAATCAAAATACTCCTCAATAATATAGTAAAAGTACCTAAAGTCACATTTTTAAAAATTTTATTTTTATCTAAGAAATCTTTTGGGTCGTTTTTTAATTTCTTCAAAAAGAATATAAATCTTCACATATGGCAACACTGATCCTAATTTCCCTAAAAGTGTGCCTTGTTGTTGTGTTAGTATACTATTTTTTAATTTTTTTCACCATATTTTGTTTACGGGAAATATTTCACAAAATGTTCGCCTTTTATTCCCGATAACGGTGAATATAAGCTATTGCTGACTATATATATTTAGTATTTCTTGTAATGTCATTTTTCGGTGTCATTTTCAAAATTCAAGTTTACACTACGTATTTTCTTTGAAAAGAAATGCCGCACAACGAAAGATATTTGGAAATGACAAACGTTGCCACTAGTACACACTATTGCGATGTCACCAAATTTTCGGCATAGCTGATATTGTTGAGTCAGTTTGTTAGCTTGCTTGCTTAAATTAATATTTTTCCATATTGAAATAAGAAATTCCAACATAACCAAACTTTCGTTAATGTTTAGTATTAATTCAATGTGGTTTTTTTTTATTGATTTTAAGCTGTTTTTCTCTGGGTGTGTAAGTTATACTGAAAAAAGAGGAACAAAAAATTTTTCCTTTACTTTTACTTTACTTTCATGCCATTAAAGGACCATGACAGGTCATTGTTAGGGAAAAATTATGTACAGAAAAAATGTTGTTCTATTTATTCTAGACAAAAATTGTTATATAAAATTTTCCCGAAAAACGCCGCATTTGAAAGTTATAGTTCCAAAAGTGTTTATAGTGAAGTTGGGTTATTTTTTGAGTGAAAAGCCTTGGTTGCATGAGCTGGTCACACGATAACGGTGCAATTTTCACTTAAACATGTATTTTTTTTATCGACAGTCTGTAGAAAACTTTGACGATTTTCGGTTTTAAGAAAGTGATTGAATCCAGTTACAGATTACTTAGAGCGGTATCGCCAAAATACGGCACGCTCTAGTACAGTTTTACATATTACACCTCCTATTTTTTATATTACCTATTTTTTATATTTGTATATTGTTTTAACGCTTTTGGCGGAATCACTATAATTTTTTTTATATTGTACAAGGTAACTAAAGGCAATATTAAATTTTTGGCTTTAATTTAGCAGCATTTATAATAGAGATTTTCCATATGATTTCCTTTCAACCACTCTGCTAATTCCGCAGTAAATTTAATCATGCTCTGTTTACTTTAAATCATTGATATCATTTAGTTTTTGCTGTTGCTGTTATATTGTATATAAAAAAAGTTAAAAATTAACAAACATTTTTATATTTTTACTCGAGTTTATGGCCCTTATGATGTTAGTAGTTAAAGTAGCTTCAATGCAGCACATCAATCGAATTGATGAAAATCGTTAAACAAAAGCGAAATAAAAGCGAAAAAAGTATTGACGGAAAATACACAAAAAAAAAACAAAGGAATGGCATCAAAACTCAGTAAACCAACAACCGTTAAATCGATTGATGGGAGGCTTAAATCAGGCAATGATTGATTCATTACAAAATTTTTGCCAAAGAATGGGTTTTTTATTTCGTTTGTCATAGTCTTCCACAACACACTGCCGCTCACTTTGAAGCCTACAAAGCTCTTTTTTTCTTTTTCAAATATATTTTTTATGTGCGTATATTTTTCCATACAACAACTGTTATTATAGTCATCAGCTTTTTGGCCAAAATACTGAGGTCAAAATTGGCTCTATATGTTAGCTGTCAATTTATTAAAATGAAAATCCAACATACTTTTTACTCTTCTTTCTCTTTTTCATAAACAGTTAATGGCCAACACAACAGCTGTTTTATTTATACTCATCAGCTTCGTACAAATGATTTTAATTTAAGGCAGAACGTTAAGTTTGTATTGTTTACTTCACTTGCATTATTTTGAAAATGTTTAAGGAAATATCAGCCAAATATGTAAATAAATAAAACGCAAGTCAGGAACCATCAAACTCACTGTAAATTTTGTTAATTCAATTCATTCTAGTCTCACGAAATAATGTTCAAATCCGCATTATAATAATCAGTATTGCAATATTTATTTTTTTTTAATCTTCAAGTCGAGCAGAAAAAAAACTTTTTTTAATTAAAAATCTTTTTTTTTGTTTGTTATTTTATTGAACGAAAGTGGGAAAAAATTTATTTTGTTTCCAGGAAACTATTAAACCCAAAGCTACATAACAAAATATATTTACTGTATAGAATATGTGTAAGATATTTATGAATTAAATCAGAAAATATGTAAGTACTTTAATCAAAATACTCCTCAATAATATAGTAAAAGTACCTAAAGTCACATTTTTAAAAATTTTATTTTTATCTAAGAAATCTTTTGGGTCGTTTTTTAATTTCTTCAAAAAGAATATAAATCTTCACATATGGCAACACTGATCCTAATTTCCCTAAAAGTGTGCCTTGTTGTTGTGTTAGTATACTATTTTTTAATTTTTTTCACCATATTTTGTTTACGGGAAATATTTCACAAAATGTTCGCCTTTTATTCCCGATAACGGTGAATATAAGCTATTGCTGACTATATATATTTAGTATTTCTTGTAATGTCATTTTTCGGTGTCATTTTCAAAATTCAAGTTTACACTACGTATTTTCTTTGAAAAGAAATGCCGCACAACGAAAGATATTTGGAAATGACAAACGTTGCCACTAGTACACACTATTGCGATGTCACCAAATTTTCGGCATAGCTGATATTGTTGAGTCAGTTTGTTAGCTTGCAGTTTAGTAGTCAGTAATAATAAATTTTTCACAAATATTTCATTCAAATATTTTTAACAATTTCAATATAAACCAAATGAGAATTACAGCATACACAATAAGACTATAACGAGAAAACTAATGAGCACACTTATTATTTAAACATTTAAAAAATATATCAAAGACTTTTTCAGTAGTCGGAAATATGGAAATCGAGTCAAAGAATCAAAGTATCTCAAAGTATCATCACTAAATGCATCGTATATCCAAAACGAATATATTTAAGGTACAAAAAGGTCTTAATTAGGTATTTAGGGTAACTAGCCACGTTCAGATTGTATACATATGTTTCAAAAATCTGTCCAGCCTTACGGTAGCTACAACTTTGCCTAATATTGTTAGTAAAAATCTGGGAGTCCTGTGCAAGTTATTTTCAAAAAGGTGATGTAAAATTTTTCCTTAATTTTTGCAAAAAAAAAAAATTTACGAAATAATTATTTTTTTTTGGTATAAGATCTTAACTGGGTATAAGGTGTTACTACCCTTTGGTAGTACTATCGAACCTGTAATGTCTAGGCCGTGTGGTTTTCCAAAAGTCTTAATTTCTTGATCAGTGTAATTGTCTCCAATCTCAAATTCTCTTTAAGCAATTTTCATACAAACCAAATGAGAATTGTAGCATACAAAATAAGTGCAGGACACGATAACTAACGAGAACTCTTCGTATTTGAAATATTTGAAGATTGTTAATATGATTACTTTACAAGTCGAAAATGTAATCTTAATCGGATTCGTGCTGGCAACCGATCGGTAAAGATTTTTTTTTTTTTTGAATAGAATGAATTCCGAACGAGTCCGAGAATATTTTTTGAACTAATAAGCAGACCAGACATGATGAAATTATTTTATCGTTATAAATGTTCTATTTGAAATACTTTTAGCACACCTCGGTCACTTTACAGGCAGCATAAAGGACTTTTCGGTCGATTGTGAACGTTCTAACGAGAAAACTTTTCGCAGAGTAGTGGCTAAGATTCAGACCAATGATTCAGTAAAAAATATGCGTGCATAGAAAAACACAACCTTGAGGATGTAAAAGCAGGAAAAAAGATTATCCTTATAGGAAATTTTATTAATTTTTCCACAACTGAAGATGCATTAATAAGAGAGTATAACAACTTGATTTGCGTTACTTTGCAAGCAAAAACCGCAGTAGAGAGAGATACTCCCATATTAAATCACTTCGTATTGCGAATTAAACCAAGAGTATTCGTTAAAAACCATCAAGTTTTTATTGTAATTTATTTTAACATTTGCAAATTTGATTGAATTCTATTTAAACTACGAGCACCTTATTTTTTATTTTATTTTTTTTGAGTTTAGATTCCTCAGCACCGCGGATTGTTGATTCTTGTTGTTACTGAATAATATTTAAACAACAGCATCAGCAACACAAACAAAAAAAAATCAAATATTGCTAACAGAGTTTATTTTACGTTTCCAGTTCCACTTGAAAAGTTTACTAGTGCTAAAATGTAAATTGTCAGTGTTTGTTGCAAAATATCAACAAAAAAAAATAAAAAATTTAGTGAGTTTGTATGCTTTTTATTTTACTTTTCTTTCAACCAAATAAAAAATGGTATTTTCAAGTGAGTTTTGGAATTTTTGTCGATTGCCTTGTTATGTATGTTTGCTTTAAATTTTTTTCCCCTCCATATTATGTGAATAAGTGCTTTAACCCTTAAATGGCTAAATGTTATATAAAAGAAGTGATTTAATTAAACTTTTCCTTTGGCTAAAGCAGAGTCTTCTGAGAAGTTTTCATGTGATCGTATTATTTTAACACTATATGTATGGTGTTGTATGAAACCTCATCTGGTTCAATTTAAAATATGGTATAGGTTTCATTTTCTTGAAACAAAGGCAACATATTTGTCCCTTTGAAAGAACTGTGACGACATTTCATGTGCGTTTGGAAGTGAAAACTTTTTCGGAGGGAGTACTAATATAGTAGTCGCGCTAAAAAAATATGTATGGACCATATAATATATACCATACGTGGCTCAGAACCGACATTTTAAGACTTAGTGACTTATGATAATATATATTTATGCATTTGAATATATGCATGTATGTGTAAATATTCCATATATATACATACATATAAATATTTTCACATATTTTATATATATCATTTTTATAATTTCACTTGTCATATTTGTACTCAGAGTATAAGCATAATAATCAGAGTATGGATATTTATTCGGACAAAGTAAATGTATGTATGTGTATGAATTGGAATGGAAAATGTGCTTTGTCTCTTTGAAAATATTATTATTATTGTTATTATTTATTTATTTAATGTTTATGAATGCAATTCTAAGATTAAATTTAATTAAACAGCACTAGCAACGTTGGTCATCACCTCTCTTTGAAAATATTAATAAGATAATTAGGAGTTAGGATTTAGAATAATTTATTACCTTTAACAAGCTGATATTATTTCTAATAATACAACTCGTAAGATTTGTGAACAAAAATCAATAATGCACCGATATTTTGTAATTTGTAAAGTAATAAAATGCTGGATAAGCATGCAAAATCTCTAAGTCCATAAAGTTATTAAAATTTTATAGGAGAGACAAAAAACAATAAAACTACTGACACGTTTATAAAGCGTGTTTTTTATAGAGTGACACAAGTTTAAATCATAGTAAAAAACAAGGAAATATATTTTTAATACAAGTATCAATGGCACGGGATTTATTATCAATTCGTCTTTTTTTTTTTTTTTAACATTGTTACTTCATACCTCGGTAGATTTTGAACCGATTGTAATTTTGTTTGTTTGAGAGGGTAAAGCTTCCACGCACGCCCTTATATTTTTTATTTGATTTTATGATACTCTACTTATTTGGTTGCTGCGAAAACTAGCAACGACCTTTAATACTTGTAATTACAGAACTTTAAATTTATTATTATATTTCACGTTTTTCTACGTAACTGATTTTTATGAAACTTACCACACACCTTCAGCTTTAAAATAGACACAATCTTCCATTTAAAAAAATAGGTGGACGCACTCTCAGTAAAATTTAATATTGTAATTATTTAATATTTATTTTAACAATGACTCCTTTCGTAGCATTTGTGAACACTTTAATAAATTGTATCATATTATAGATATTTCTGAGAGCAATGATTTTATAAAAAGAAACGTTATTTTGTACTTCAATAGATAATGTTATTCAACTGGTATTATATCTTAAGTCTGTAAGAATTTGTAATCTATAGACCGAAATAGATAAATAAATAAAAAATAAATAAATTTACATAGTTCTACTTTACCGATTTTTACAAAATTAAACACATGCCCTAAACATAACAGATTTTCAATAAAAAAAATCTTTTGAAAGAGAAATTTATTTGCTGGTGGTTCAGCTTGGTCTATATGCATTTCATTGTTGCTGTAACAAATCATCAGTAGACTTCAAGCACACATTTTGAATAGTCACAAACCTCTTATCTTATGCACAGACTTTCAAGAACTATTTGAGAAAGTCTGTGCATAAGATAAGAGGTTTGTGACTATTCAAAATGTGTGGTTGAAGTCTACTGATGATTTGTTACAGCAACAATGAAATGCATATAGACCAAGCTGAACCACCAGCAAATAAATTTCAAATTAAAATATAATTATGACAATATGTCGAATAATAAATTTCTCATTTGAAAGAGTTTACTTCCAGTTTGGTTCCATACATTTTTTTCGAAAATGTTCTATCAGATCTTTACATTGAAGTCGGTTTTTATTTGGCATAATTTTTTTAATACATGTGATTGAACAATTTGACTGAAATGGTTAAACTGTACTTTTTTATAGAGATTTAGAGCTTTTTCTTGCTATAAATGCTAGAAAGCGCCTTCCTCATCACTACAAAACAACAACAAAAATGAGACAATTGTGTTTATTTGTAATCAATATATTTTTACTTATTGTACAATCTCAATCTCTAAAAAATTTAACTTAGAGTCATTGCATGTTAAACCTGCGAAATGTATTTCTAGCATATATTTATTTAAAAACTTTAGCACAGTCGATATATATTAAATCGCACTTTCCATTCCTGCCAATTAAATCTTCTGTCATCACTGATGCTTAAAAAGTGTTAAAAATAAAATACTGCTGTATATACTCATAAGCAGCCGAATAAATACTCAGAGTATTTTACATAGTGCATTAATTTTACTTAAAATCGTTTTAGCTGCGCAATTTTGGGAGTGTATTTGAACATAGTCAGTCCTTGGTTTACTTCTATATACTCATAAGTAGCCGAATAAATACTCAACAGTATTTTGCACAGTGCAAGTATTTTGCTTAAAGTCTTTTCTGCTGTGCAATTTAAGGAATGCGTATGAACATAGTGGTTGGTTATTTATATTCAATTATACATATTTCGTGTTAGCGTGGTGGGTATGACACTATAACTGACACTTAAGACTGCCATTTGAATCCACCAATAAGACGAATGTGAGCCCTAACAGGCCGCGTAAGGTTAAACATTCAAATTTTCTTTTTTTTTCTTCTTTTTTTCATTACAATTTTGTATCAAGTTGTTGTGATGATGCATCAATAAATATGACCATCATTAATTTCCACATCAGTTGGTAAAATTCTATGGCCATTGAGATTTTTTAAAGTGAAGTTAAGAGAGTATATATGTATGTGATTTTAACTCCAACCTTATTTATGCATTAAATGGCAGAATATAAAGAAGAAAAAAATCAAAGCAAAAGCCAATAAATTTGCTAAAAAAAAATAAAAATGTAGGTTCTGACTTAGCCTTGCGTATAAATCTCAACTAAGAAATAAATAAAATAAAAAACATAAGAAGGTTTTATTGTTTAAAATGCAAAAAAAAGTATTAAATAGAATAGAAGAAAAAAAACAAGAGCTTTTAAAAAAACATGTCTAACAAACATTTCCTAGACCGCGTACAGTTACAATTAAATTAAAAATTAAATGTTTACAACACAGATTTAATGCGAAACCCCAAACCTAATAGGGATTATTGGTAACAACTATGACATTTCTAATGACTAATACGGATAAAAAAAAATATATAAAAGCTTAAAGCCACTCAAATATCACTGCCAATAGTTAAGAGTATTAAAATACGCAACCACATACGGCCACCGCAGCAAATGATGGTTAGTACGACTACAAAAAAAAGCAAAAATAAAATACCAGCAAATACCTTCATACTTGCGGAAAAAAGCAGAAAACTCAAGCTAAGAAGTGTAGTGTCAGCTCAACAAGGACTTACAAAGTAATTAAAGAAAACTTTTCCACAAACATGCAAGTCTTACGCTACGCCTCGTTATTATCAGCCGGCATAACGGCAGAAGAAAACTTTTTTAAACACAATTAATTTTCTTTGCGTGTCTAGTAAGAGTTTAAACCAGCAACATTACACATCACAGGCAAAACGACAAAAAATTAAACAGCAGATTATTAATTGTTTCTTTAATAGAAGAAAAAGGAAAAAGAATTTAAAATATTTTAAATAAAATAAATATTTTTTTTTAAATAAAAATAATATAAAAAATGCCAGCGAATCTAAAATAAAGTGCAGCAAATTTACCACTGAGCAGACAGACGTGTGCATTCAAATAAATCCATCAATTCAATCCATCAGCAAATGGGCACAAAATAAAATGCATTTTTGGCAAAAATTCTACAGTGAAAAAAATAAACTACTTGTTCTCTTTTTCTGCCTCTTCCATTTGTATGAAATGCATAAGCAACAACAACATTAATATCTTCGTCGTAGTCCTTTTTGCAGTCACTGCTTGTTACACGAAAACCGCGACCACAATGAACGCAATGCAACGTGTTCCATAGAAGCGCAGTTTTGTGTTACTTTCCTTTATTCAGCGAAAAATAGAATAAAAAAATATATATAGATATATTTAACGAGTTGTTGTTGGAGGGCATGTGTAACTATAGCATTTTGTATAAAAAAATGTTTTAAAATATGTAACAACACATAGTGAGTGAATGCATGATGCATATTGAATGCATTAAAAGTTAAACAAGTAGCGGACTCAGAAACTAGCAGATATAAGCAAATTAAGAAATGAACTACAGCTGAGGAAGTTGAGCATTTATTGCTGGTAAAAAGACTCCCATCATGAAATGGAACATCAAGCAAATTATCGAGCAAATACGAGTATTTGGAAATTAGTTGACGGTTGCAAAAAATTTGTTTGGAACTTCGCAGAACAATAACAAACATTTCTCAAATATCAAAGTTCTAACAAAAGCTTATCTCAGACTAGACGAAGTTAATGACAGGTGCATGGTACTTTTTTTTTAAAGGATACTGCTGGCTGAAGTAGTTAGTGCTATTGACTATCAAGTAAATGACGGTATTTCGAGAGACCGAGTCTAATCTCTGGCCAGATCCAGTCATATGAACATCACAGATTTTTCTGATATGCATCAAGCCTAAGCTATGGTATCCGTATGCTTTCAGAACGTTAGAAGGCTCTGGTCGCGGAGCTTTAAGGCCAAATTTTGTAAATAGAAACGTTTTTTTCGTTTTGAAATTTTTATGGAAAAAATATTTTTTTAAACAAATTTTCGTCATTTTTCATAAAAATTTTAAACGTTTAGAATGAAGTTTTTTACAAAATCTGCCTATTATAATCGAGGATAAGCTACTGTAAGTGTGTGGGGAAAATAACAGCAAATTTTTAATTGCAAGTTTATACCATTGCAGAGTGGGGACTTTTGCAAAATAAATCGTAATAAATCTGGAACTTCTAAATTACATTGACATTATATTTATGATTTGGTCATTACTTTTCAGCCAATGCAATGCTTCATTCGTACTACGAAAATTGTTTCATCAGCTGAAAAAAATTTCATATATGCAACGAAATATTTTCATTCATGTAACGCCATGTTTTTTGCTAAGCAACGTACATTTTTATATTTTAAATGAAAAATGGAACTATTGCAATGAAATTTTTTAGTGAAGTTAGTGTTACATTAGTGATAAATTATTTTTAACAAATTATTTCATTGAATTAAAAAATTTTTTCATGTATATCATGACAGTATTTCATTACTGAGATGCAACATATATTTTTTTTATGATATCGTATTATTGTAATGACTCTTATTCATTAATTTAATATAGTCATTGTATTTTACTAATTGTTTAACTTATGTGTGTATGTGCACAGGCATCAGAAAATTTTTTTATGATATAATTGTCTTTCTTCTCTGGCCAAGATTTGAACTTATAACCCGATTAACTTTTTTTGAATTTTTTGCTGGGTTGGAACCCGCAAGAAAGTAGATGGCAAGGCAGACTGACTGATATTTGGAGAAGGATGCTTGAAATTGAAATAAACTCATTAGGCAGAAGAAAATAGAAGAAGACAGATTGGAAAAATTTTTTGTGGCCCTATATATTCCTTAATGGAACCCTGGACGAAGGCAGGCAATGAGTGATGCTCACAATTTTTTTTAAAGCGATGTAATTCAAATATTTTTATCTAATTTTTCGAAGTTTTTTATATGTTAAATTAAACTATTTTTTTTTAGCTTTAGATCTAATAATTTTAAAATACCTTAAGCGATGTAATTCAGTTAATGAATGCCTACTTATATTATTAGTTACTACCTTCTTTAACCAAGGGATAGTGAGAGACAAAATATGTGGTAAAGGAAGAAAGACGAGAACTTTTATTATTATTTTACAACCCTGCTTTCTGCGTTTTTAATAAGCCAGTGTATTGGAGCTCTTCTGGTGTCAATTAGGTGTATTAAATTTTGAAAACTGTATTTAGTAGCCATTTTATTAGTTATTTTATTTCGTCGATAATTCTCCTATATAATGCCGATGAAGAAGGGCGCTGTGATGTTACATTATTATTAGTATCAGTGACCAGTGTACATGCTTTCATCACTTAAACTTTCATACAGCAACTGACACAAAGGGAGACTAATGCATATCAGAAAAATTATAAAAATGCATGATGATGTTATTTAATGACTTTGTCTGTGACAAGGCTCGAACCCACACGCAAAGAAAAAATATGGTTGAAGTAAACATAATCAAACAGCAACATATTTAAGTTTAACATTTGTTAACGCACTAATAATAAAAAATTATTTGTTTACTTATTTAGTAGAAAAATTTTTTAATAAAATAATTTTTTATTAGCTGGATACAGCTAAACTCCTCAATTATCAATTTCATTGTATTTTTAATAAAAAATTATTTTACTAAATAAGTAAAATAATAATTTGGGATTATTAGTAATTAGTATTAATAAATGTTAAACTTAAAGCAACATATTATGATTGAATTATATGGTTGCAGTCATATCATATTATTGTCAATAGAAAAGCAAAAAGCTAATTTAAATAATATTATTTTCTGAGTTAATAATAATATTATTTGCCAACAAAATTAATTTAGTTATACCTAATCTTAGTATTGTAAATATGACAAAACTATTGTTAGTTGTGATTTAAATATAATTGAGACTTACCATACCATGTTCTAATATTATAATAATATTGTTAAATACGACCACAGTATTAGTTTCTATAATAATAATATTTTCTTTTTTAATCCTATATTTATTGGTAGATCTTTTGTTTAAAATAGCTGTGTGAGTTAAATTCGAAATAAAAATAAGTAAATGTTTATTTAATTTCAATTATTATTGTTCGAACTTCATTTGTTTCTATATTTTTATAATTTGATCAGGCTAGTTGAACTCTAACCATAATTTTAAAATTCAAGCATTACTTTGTTTATCGTAACGAAATTAATTTTCAGAAAACATAATATTGTTTTCTCATCCGTTCTACAACCATATCTTTTCTTTGCGTGCAGGATATTCGATTTTATAGTCAACGTGTTAACTACTTCAGCCAATGCCTCGCTTTTATTGTTGCTGTCAATACAACTTGTCGATGCAACATCTTCTGTCAGTTTTATTTAACAAACACAACCGGCAAAGCGACTGGCTTGTCTGCAGAAAACACCCAAATTCTATGGTGGGAATCAAACCTACGACCTCTGGAATAAGACTAACCTGAAATTTTTGTTTCCCAATCAATGGTGTGTGAATTGAAAATTCGTTTTGTTTAGTAAAAAAAAACGATTTATACTTATCTATTTCCTAAATTTCTGTTACCAAACGTTTAATACTAACGCATATTCCCAAACTTCTTTTTGTATGGCTCCAAAGAGCCCATTACAAAAAAAAAGAAATAAAAAACACTAAGAGCTGAAAGGAAACAAAATCACCGGTATATTTGGTTACCAAAACAACAGAGACAATAAAGAATTGCTGGCCGAATAAAATCGATTTCAAATGCAAACCAACTAAAAGTAGCAGAGTGCATCTATGGGTGTGTTTGTGTGTTAACAAAATGAAATTCAATGCAAAATAAAATGCACCGAATTACAATGAATGCACTTTGCAATTAAATGATGAAAATGCAGGCAAAAAATTAAATAAACAAAATAACAAAACAAACAACATCACAGTGGCACCACCACAAAACAAAGAAGAGGAAGAAAAAAAAAAAAAAGACAAGGCAGGGATAATTTTTTAAAATAAAAGTAATTGGAATGCCAACACCAAAAAATAAACGCACTAAAATAAGACGAAATTCGAATGAGCCAACAACGTTTTTATAAAATAAAAGTACCAGAAGATGGCGAAAATACAAAATAAAACAGAAATCAGGCAGACACGCTCACGCATGATTGTCTCGGCAAACGTAATATAGAAAAGCGTAAACAAAACCACTGGCTTTTCACTTACTTTGATGTGATATAGGGGATAGAATTTATCTAGAATTTATTTACGAGAATGTAGGTCCTTATAAATGACTCTAAATTTTTTTTCGGGGCCATTAAAAGAGTAACTTTTATTTAAAAAATTGTATGAGAAATAAGATAACATACACAAATTAATTACATTAACCAATAAAATTTGCTAAGTTAAAGTTAAAATAAATTGTTTGCATTAACTGTCAACTTGGCAATTTAAATTGATTAGATTAAACCACAAGAAGTGGATTTCCAAAATAAAGAAATTGAATTATTGTAATCTTGACAATTTAAATTAGTTGGATTGACCTACAAGATGTTTTTTTTAACAAAAAATTAAAAATGAAAACTAATTTTAAGTTTTACAATTTAATGGGTTAGATTGACCAACAATATAAACAAGATACATCTTATAATATAATTGGTTGGATTAACCTACAAGATGTGTTTTGCCAAGAGAAATTGCATTAAGTGTAAGCTTGACAATTATAATTGGTTAGATTAACCTAAAACATTTTATTTTTTATTTAGGAGCGTAATTGATGGGATCACAACTGGAATGAAGAAGGTATTTTCTTTATATCTTGTACTACTACTCTCTACACCTCCATTTTAAATTTCTCAATAAAATTTTCACAAACAAAATCATATTAAAGTTTTACTAATTTGCTGAAGTCTTTCAAAACTTATTGCAAGTCACAAATGTTTATCATGCCAATTAGCAATTAAAACGAACTAACAATTCAAAATGTATGTATGTACATACGAATGTGTAGTTAACTGATTGAACAAGTGACTGCTCATCATCAACATCAAATCTGACTGCATAAAATTCCAAAACCAAAATAACAAACAAAAAAAGTGAAAAATTTTATTCTTCCCAAAAAGTAAAACTACAACTTAAAACCGGAGACATGTGATGTGTTAACAAGCCAAAATGACAAGATTGTATGTATGGATTTATGTAAGTATGTGTGTGTGTGTGTGTAGAAAATATTCCTGGAATATGAATGTATTCATTAGGAACATGAGTGGCTGTAAAGAGTGCATTTAGCAGGAGTATTACGAAATACAAGGAAGTTTATATTCAAACAATTATTAACTAAAACCTTGATACACAATTCGTTATCACACACACACACACACACTAACTAAATTTTGCAACATTTTCCAATGAAGATAATAATTCTGGTTGGTGCTGCAATGAAAGTCAACACACACAGACAACACTTTTTATTCTTTTTTTTTTTTTTGCTCCCAGTTAAGATAAATGAATAAATATTGTAGATGGATGAATGAACGCATGAATGACTGAATGACTGAATGAATGGCTAGATAAAATACTTTGAAGCTGTATGTAAAACTGATGTAGAAGTCGGTTGATTTTGGTTAACTATTGTACTCGTATACTGCTTGGGTGGCAGTTAGCTGGAGCTTTCGCAGGAGGGCAAAACAAATGTTTAAGCATAAAATTTTTAATTTACAGTATCAACAGAATTAAACGAATCGTGTAAAATTTCAAACAAAAGCTTAAATTTCCAAATAATAAAAAGCAAAAAAAACACTGCTACAATTTTGTTAAATACGAGTATTTGCCAACAAGGACACACTTGGTAAGAAGTGCTGGAGTTGTAGTACATTTTTTTTTTCGGAAAAGGGTTAGAAGGATATTGTTTGACTTAATTTAGAGATTCTAGGAGAATTTCAACAGAAAGTGCTTTGCAAAAATTATTTATTCTTTTTAAAATTATTGATTTGTTCAACTAGTTTTTTTAGCAAATGAATGTACTACATGATGAGTGATGATTTGCAGTATAAAAAAATGCTTTAAAGCCGATATAACAATTATGTAGTTTTTAGAGGTAAGCACAAAACATTTGCTTACTTAAGCTTCATGATCTACATTAATTGAGTTGTTCTCTTTTTTATTGCTTTTGATTTTAGCAGCACACTTATAACTGCTATTCCCCTTTTATCAAAAGTATGCAACACCGTTTGCTCATATGCCTAGAAAGCAGTGTCATAGCAAATGACAATAGTGTAAAATGAAATGACATAGTGTCCAATGAATGAAATCAAATGAATGTCGGGCGGTTGCTTAGAAAAATATTAAGTCAGAAGATCAAATTCATTGATTTTCTTATTATTCTTTGTGCTGTTACCTTATTTTCCCATTATCCATACAGAGATGGCACATGATATTGAATGAAATGGTTCGTAAAAAAGAACTTACGGAATCACATTATCACTACCGCAAGCGAATAAATATGTCGATAAATATTATGATTTTAGGTTTGCAAAAAGTTACAGGATCCAGGTACAGACATATGCCGATTATATTCCTTTTTAGGCTCCGTACATCAAATACATGAGAATTGAAAATTAAAGGGTGTTCCAAAACGAGCAACGAAAAATTTTAAAATCCCATGTAATATACATACAATTGTATTTATTTACTTATGTATACTGACACTTGAAATTTGTACAATTAGTGTATTTTTATATAGACTACAACAATTAACACTAAAATTTAAAAAAAAAGTTTAATTAAAGGGTGGTCCATCAGTTAATGCAATTTTGAATATGTAATTTTGACAACTTGCTAAATTTTGGAAACCGTAGGAGGTAAACTCTTGAAATTTTCAAAAACGGTAAAACTAAAAAATCCGAAAATTATAAAATAGCCAAAACCCGAAAAAAGGCCAAAAATTTAAAAAAAAAAAATCGCCAAAAGGAGAAAAATTTCCAAAATTAAAAAAAAAATTCTAACACTAAAATAAGTCGCAAAATTCTAAAAAATTGCCCAAATGAAAAAAATCGCCAAAATGAAAAACAAATCGCCAAAAAACCGAAAAAATCACCAAAACACGAAAAAGAGGCGCCCATAACAAAATAATTGTTCATATAAAAAAATCGCCAAAATTAAAATAAAATCGCCAAATTGAAAAAAATCGCCAAAATTGAAAAATCGCCAAAATGAGAAAAAAAAAGTGTCTAAACTAAAAAAGCACTTAAATGAAAAAAATCGCGGATATAAAAAAAACACCAAAATTAAAAAAATCGCCAAAACGAAAAAAAAAAAATCGCCAAAAAAATAAAAACACGTCAAAAACCGAAAAAATCGCCAAAACGAGAAAAAAAATGCCAAAACTAAAAAAATTGCCAAAATGAAAAAAAACTCCAAGAACCGAAAAAATCGGCAAAACCAAAAAGAAAAAATTGCATATATGAAAAAAACGCCAAATTTAAAAAAATCGTTAAATAAAAAAATCGCCAAAACTCGAAAAAAATTGCCAAGACGCAAAAACAAAATAATTGTTTCTATGAAAAAAAATCGCCAAAACGAAAAAATCACCAAAACGAAAAAAACGCAAAAATTAAAACAAAATCGCCAAAACGAAAAAAATCGCAAAAATTAAAAAAACGCCAAAAACCGAAAATAAACCCCAAAACGAAAAAAAAAATCCAAAACTAAAAAAATTGCCAAAACCAAAAAAATCACCTATATGAAAAAAACCAGAACTAAAAAAATCTCCAAAATAAAAAAAATCGCCAAAACCAAAAAAAATCACCAATATGAAAAAAACGCCAAAATTAAAAAAATCGCCAAAATAAAAAAACCCCAAAATAATAAAAATCGCCAAAATTAAAAAAACTTCAAAAACCAAAAAAAATCTCCAAAACGAGAAAAAAAGTGCCAAGACTCAGAAAGCGCCAATAAACTCAAAAAACTCCATAGCTAAAAAACGCTTAAAACCGAAAAAAATCAAAAACGAAAAAAAAAATGCAGAAACTATAGTTTATATTGGCTAAAGTTCGTATTGAATTACATATCTCGTGTCCGTACGGAACCCTTCGTGTGCGGGTCAAAGTCACACTTCACTGAATTTATTCTTTAATTTATAATGATATATATAAAATAATTTAAAATAGGACTTGTTGAAATATATATATATTTGACAAATTTTTTATTTAAACAAAATTACCCTTCTTTTCATTTTATTCTTTGGTAAAGTTTCTTTCAAATATTGATAATTAATTATTGGAAGTCAAATGTTCTTTATGTTTTTACCTTAATATTTATGTATGCTCTAATCAATTTGCAGTAAAACTCTCACAACCAAAGTTTAACTAACCCCTTTTAAAACAGTTTTCTAAAAAATTTGATTAGTTTGTCAAATTGACAGGTAGACTTTTATTAAATTTAATTACTTTCCCTTGCCTTCTTAAAACTGGCAATCATTTAATTATTTTTTAGCTGTTCAGTCATTTAATCTTTGATATTTTTCTTTTCGACAAATGAATAGAGTTTGATTTTTGCTAATGCTGTTGTATTATTTAATTTATTTAATATTGTAAATCCTTGTAAACTTTTTATGCCGTTACCTGCATTCAATGAAAGACTTTCATTCTTTCAATGAATGAGTGAGTCATTCATTCCGCTTTTACACACACACACACACACAAACATACAATTGTTTTATATATTTATTTTAATACGTCTGCCTGGGGCATGTTGTATTTAATGACACTTTACACTGTATGGTTTATAAATCCTTTTGACCACATTCAATTTGATTATATTGATTAAGTGATTAAAAAGTTGTCAATGCACAAACCTTTTATTATTATTATAATGGTTGTTGTTGTTTGTTGTTGTTGTTGTTGCTTGTTGGGTCCTTTATGCGTTGTTGTTTTTATTTTTGTTCTTCATTGTTGATAATTCTCTGTGTTATTATAGTTGTTGCTGCCAATTGTTGTTGCAGTTGCTGCTGATGCTATTTTTGCTACTGCTCACTCATATTGTCATTTTTAATCCTTTTTGTTAACCACAATAACCACACTCAATGCGGTTTTACTCTTTATTTTAAGTTAATTTTTTAACAACGCCATCATCATGATCGTCCTCATCATCATCATCATCATCATCATCTGCACTCTTTCATCATCAGCAGTATCCATAAATCTATAACAATTATTGCATTTAAAATTTAAACAAAATAGTTTGCTTTTGCAAAGAGAAATAAATCACGTTCATATTGCAAATTTTGAAATATTGTCTGTATGATCTCCTCGTGTAGCTGCTACAAACCAATAAGTATCAGGACTATAAAAATTATTCGTGATTTGAAAACTAAAATTTTTAGCACTAATTAGTATGTCCAAGCGGTTAGCGCCATTTAAGGCTTTTTAATTTACTATTAGATAAGTCATCTCATTCATGCATTTGTTTTTTACATCTACATATCTGTTTCTACTTTTCTCTGAAAATTTTCTTATTTAATATGGCGGCAAGAAGTTTGCTTAAACTTTACACAAGGTTATTTCGTGGATGGATATTATCAAGGCATATTATTAGGTAGTACTTAAAATTAAATAAATGTGTGTTGAAATCTTAAGGCTGCAATATGTAGAAACAAAAAAAAATTGCCAAAACGAAAAAAGCGAAACTAAAATAAAAGCGTCAAAAATAAAAAAAATCGCTGTAAAAAAACGCTAACATGAAAAAAACGCCTAAACGAAAAAAGCTAAAGCTAGAAATAAAAGAAACAAATCGCCAGAAGCCGAATAATTCAACAAAACGTAAAAACTAAAACAATCGCTTAAACTAAAAACATCGTCGAAGACCGACAAATCGGTAACCCAAAACCAAAAAATCGCCAAAACTAAAAAAATGCCGACATTAAAAATAGCGCGAAACCTAAAAAAAGCTTCAGAGCTAAATAAATCGCCAAAATGAAAAAAATCGCCAATATGAAAAAAATTTCCTTAACGAAAAAAACGTTTGAAGTAATAAAAATCGCTTAAGCTACAAAAATCGCTAAAGACCTAAAAAATCGGCAAAATGAAAATAAACAAAAATCTCAAAACGTAGAAAATGTCAAAACTAAAAAAAGACTTTAAATAAAAAATCGTTTAAAGTTAAAAAAATCGTTAAAAACTAAAAAAAAACGCGCTTAAATTAAAACAAACAACAACTCGCCGAAACTTAAAAAACCCTATAACTATAAAAAAACGGCATAACAAAAAATGTTTTGAAAAAAAATTAAAAATGTCACCAAGCCGAACAAAACACAGAAACTTAAATAAATTCAGTGAAGTGCGACTTTGACCCGCGCACGAAGTCTTCCGTATGGACACTAGATATGTAATTCAATACCAACTTTAGCCAACATACACAATAGTTTTAGCATTTTTTCGTTTTTGGGTTTTTTCGGTTTTAAACATTTTTTTTTTTTAGTTTGGGGGGGTTTATGAATCTATTGGCGCTTTCTGAGTTTTCTCACTTTTTTCACGTTTTGGAGATTTTTTTTGGTTTTTGAAGTTTTTATAATTTTTGCGATTTTTATTATTTTGGCGTTTTTTTTATTTTGGTGATTTTTTTATTTTGCCAATTTTTTTATTTTGGCGATTTTTTTACATTTTGGCGTTTTTTTTTCATATAGGTGATTTTTTTTGGTTTTGGTTTTTTAGTTTTGGCATTTTTTTCTCGTTTTGAGGATTTTTTCGGTTTTTTTTAATTTCTGCGATTTTTCTTAATTTTGGTGATTTTTTTTTTAAATTTGGCGATTTTTTTATTTTTGGCGATTTTTTTTAATTTTGGCGATTTTTGTTCACATAAACAATTATTTTGGTTTTGGCGCATTTTTCGCGTTTCGGCGATTTTTTTCGGTTTCTTGAGTTTTTTTTTCATTTTGGCGATTTTTTCGAATTTGGCGATTTATTTTAGAGCTAGATTTTTTTTTAATTTTTTCGAATTGGCGTTTTTTTTTTAATTTTTGGCAATTTTTTTCAGGTTTCGGCGATATTTTTCGGTTTGGCGATTTTATAGTTTTCGGATTTTTTAGTTTTAGCGTTTTTGAAAATTTCAAGAGTTTACCTCTTACGGTCTCCAAGATATAGCAAGTTGTCAAAATTACATATTCAAAATTGCATTAACTGATGGACCATCCTTTAATTTAAATTTTAGTGTTAATTGTAGTAGTCTATATAAAAATACACTATTTTACATATTTCAAGTGTCAATATACATATGTACATACAATTGTATGTATATTACATGGGATTTTAATATTTTTCGTTGCTCGTTTTGGAACACCCTTTAATTTTTAATTCTCATGTATTTGCTGTTCTATCGGCCAAGATTCTACATACTCTGTCAAAATTTCAGATCCGTAGCTCTTACGGTTCCTGAGGAAATACCGTGTGACGGACAGCTTAGCGAAAACAATAGGGGTACTTTTCACCTTTGGTGTACGGAACTATAAAAAACGGAAAAACAGAATATGTTTTGAAAAAAAAAATTAAATAAAAAAATGTCGCCAAGCCGAAACTTAAAAAACAAATCATAATAAGAAAAATCATAAAAATCCCAAAATAATTGCCATAAAGAAACAAGCGGCGTAAGGAAGCCGTCATTTGCTTTACAGCGCTTGAGCTATTAAAAAATAGAAAAAGTTTCGTGCAAGTATTGTCATGAAAAATTTCGCAATGCAAGTTAAATAAAAAATGTCCTAAATTTAAAACGGAAATAAAACATAAATTAAAATCGAATATCAAAAATCATTTAATTGAATTTTGGAAATTACAATTTTAGCTGGAAATAGCTTCCAACTTTACTCAAAACTTCCTCGATTCAATAGAAAAAAACTAAAGTTATTTCGCAGAATTTTTTTAAACTCCAGCAAATCATTCAATTTATAAAGCTCTGCAATGTTTTCTTTTAATTTTTTTTTAACCAACGAATCAATGGTTGGATGTGTTTGTACAATGTCTCGCGGTTTTTTATATTTTCTTTTCAGTTGGGGGACTTTGGTGCGTATGTATTGCGGTCGCCATATTGCATGCAGTTCATGATTTTTTTCTTCTGTGTATATGTGTATACGGATGTGTTTGTGTGTGTGTGTTTGTGTTTTTGATAATTCCGTATTTTCGCCATATTGCAATTCAGAATTGGGTATTATGCCGTTTTTTTTTGTATGTCCTCGGTTGCTGTGTACACACACAATTTTCTCTGTTTTTATTTATTCATTTTGCTGTTGCTCGCTCGTATTCTTATGGTTTGCTGGTATATGAGAACAAGTATTGAACTGGTGAAACGATTATTGTGGAAGGATTTCGTTTGTTTTACTTTTTACTTTATTTTATTATTTTATATTTTGTTTTTGTGGGGAGACAAAAGACAAAATGTAACATTTTGCTCAGAACAAGAACTGGGTGGGCGGTTTTGGGTTTTGGAGACATTTTCCTTATATGTATGTATGATTGTTGTGAATGCCAGTCAGTCCATTTATTGATGATAATCACTATGATAAAGTGTGTGATTTTATCTTTTCTTTTCTTTTTTTTTTTTTTTGGTATTGTATTTAAACAAATATACGCAGTTATGTTTTCTTTATGAACCAGATTTCATTTGTTTCTGTTTCTGTATTGCCAAGTTTTTGTTGTTGTTCGCGGCAATGTTGCAGTTTCGCAGGTTTTATGATGCAACCATTATGACAACAACATTTTATTTGGTTGAATCGTAGATGGAGATTTATGCTTTTTCAGGCAATGTTTCTTTTTATGAATACGTCAACATCTGGATGGATATGAAGTTGGGAATTACAAAGGATTTATAAAAATGATTAATGAGTTCTCTTTGTATCGACATGCTTAACAGCAACAGTTGCAGCAACAACTATCCTTCCCAAAAAAAAAACATACAAAAATATGCTTGTTCGGTAATTTCAATAACCAAAGCTGATTTGTTTTTCCTTAATTTAATTGTTAAATATAGCACAGCAATTGTATTTATTTTTTAAGCCAAATATCTGATATTTATTACTCGTATTTTTATATTTTTTTATGACTTTCCTTAAAAAATTTTTGTTGCATTATACTAAAAAATATATACATACATAAAAATGTTACGTTTTAATAAACAACCATCACTCTTAGTTTATTCCATCAATTAAAATCAGTTTTAGAACAAATCAAAAAGTTTTCGTTTCCCCCCTTCTTCACCGTCCCCCTTTTCCATCTATTACAAATTTTTCATATGGTTTAGTGAGGGCAGCAGTTTGTGTTTATGTGCATTTCAACACTTTAGAAATTTTCTACTAATTGCTGCAATTTAGCAACTGTCAACCAGATGAGTGCAACAAGAGTCGCATAATAAACCACAATCGAAAGAAAAAAAATGTAAAAAAAACAAAATATTGCATAAACGAAAATACCATGACAACAACACAAATGCTGGTAGAAAGTCTGAATTGTTATACGAAAATCCTTTCAGTACACATACATGGAAATAAAGAATGTTAAAAGCTGGAGAAGCACAACGAAAGTACATATCTACAATTATAAGATATCCACTGAAAAAGCTTGGTTATTAAAAAATAAATAAAACTGAGTTCTTTTTTTAGTTTAGACATCATGAATCAAATATATTTAAAATATGGATTGTTTTCGTCAAGCCTCTCTTAATGAATGAAATAAAATATGTTAAACTACTTTATTTTGTTATGTTTAGATATTTAGTAATTCTCAATTATTTCTTGGATTTTTTTATATAAAGACATAAGACAAAATTATAAAAATGTTACCAGAATTTTATTAAAAGTGTTTTGATGTGCGTCATATGGACTTGCAAAACCTTCAAAAAAAAAAATACACACTATGTAGGGATGCCAAACGGTGAATCCCGCATCCCCAAAAACCCGGGATTTAAAAATCCCGAATCCCGGGATTTCCAAAAATCGATCCCGATTGGCATTCCTTACACTATCCCGCAAAAGTTAACATACGGGAAAAAATACAATTATTACAATTGAATTCAAGTATATTTCAAGATTTGTTTTCTCGTTAAAATATTCTACACATCCGCCTATACTAATAATACGTAACCTGCTTTTAAAGCAATGCTTGGCGCTCTAATTTAAGTTGGTCTCTTTATGAGCCTCTTAATGAGAGACTAAAGTGCGTCCTTGATTCGCATACGAAGGGTTCTGTACATACATGTATAACAATATACGCCTATTTAGCCTATATATTCGAATATTTGAGCTGATGTAGACATTTTTTTTATTTAATTGCCGCCTTAAACTTTTTTTTGGGTTTTGACGATTATATTTACATTTTACCTTTTTTCTTAGTTTTAGTGCTTTCTCCCACTTTTGAATTTTTTTTTCAGTTTAGGCGTTCTTTTCCGTTTTCGGAGATTTTTTGGGTTTTTGGTGATTTATTTTAGTTTTGGCGATTTTTTTTTTTAATTTTCGCATTTGTTATTTCTGGCGTTTTTTTATTGTTTCGGCGATTTTTTTTGTTTTTGAAAATTTTTTCGTTTTGGCGATTTTTTTATTTTGGAATTTTTAAGTTTTAGCGATGCAAAATATAATATAATATAATACTATGCAATATATGTAAATCGATATTAAGGGCGAAATACACTGAGAGAAAAAATATTGAGTTATCAGAAACAATTGTTGTTTGATGAAGATGACTTGGATAATATATTGAAAGCTATTGCTAAAAGTTTTTGAAAATATTAAAGGTATTCATTTCAGGTTTTTCTCGTTGGAAAAATGGAAAAATGTAATTTTTATGACAACGAACACAGAAAAAAAAATTCAAAAATATTTTTAAAATTTTTTTTTCCTGTGTTTGTTATAAAAAATTAAATTTTTCCATTTTTCCAAAGAGAAAAAAACTGAAATGAATAGCTTTATTGTGTTTTCTATCATATTCATTCCTAGAGAAACAATAAAACTGAATTAATATAAGAAAATTTTACGTTTATACATAACATTCTTTCTTAAGGACAATCATGATTATCCATGAATATTTGCTCTTAAAAATAATTTAAAATTTTTGCTTTGCAAAATTACACATTTATATGTCATGAGCGACATTGAAAAACAAAAAGTACAAAGTACGAGCACAAATATCCTTATTAAGAGCCACTTCCGATCTTCAAATGTAGTCGAAAGTAGTGATCGAGCAAAATTAAATTTGGTATTATGACGAGCATTAGACAAAGAACATCGTTATTGTGAATAAACTCGACAAAAAAAATACTTACAATGTGAGTTTGTGTACTTCAAAATACAAATTGTTTAACACGAGTAAAATGCTTCATGGAAAGCCAGATTCGGTTCGATAGAAAATTCGATGTTCATCGAAATTTTCGATACTCATAATATGAATTTAACATTCGATTATTATTTAAGTTCATCAAATATTGAGTACAAATGCAGTTATTTAATACAATGAAAATAAGAAACCTTGACAAAAATATACAATATTCTCAACGTGGCACCTATATGAATTTGGTCACGTGCGACAACATAAGTGTAAAATTAAAAAAAATTTACATTGAAAAAATTTAAATACTTTTACGATGACTGACAAGGTTCCGAGGTATCCAATATCTTCTATCTGATTAATTTTTTTCGGTTTTTGGCAAATTCCTTATTTTTTCCCCCTTTTTGGCGTTTTCAGGTTTTTTTTTGATTTGGACTTTTTTCGTTTAAACGATTTTTTTCGGTTTTAAGCGTTTTTTGACACTAATACGTTTTTTTTGTGTAGGAGACTTTTCGCTTCTTGGCGATTTATTCAGGTTAAGCAATTTTTTCGGTTTTGGCACTTTTTCGTTTTGGCGTTTTTATTTGAAGATTTGATGTAGACTCTTTTTAAAAATTTTAAGTATGTACACGGTGAAGTTTTTTTGTTTTCGGCAATTTTTTGATTTGTTGGGTTTGGGCGATTTTTTGTATTTGCAGTTTTTTGCGATGTTTTCGCGATTTATTTTAGTTTCTGGTGCTTTTTTCGTTTTAGCGTTTTTTTAGTTTTTACGAAGTTTTCGATTTGTAGTGATTTTTTAGGTTGTTTTGGCGACATTTTCACTCTTGGTGGGTTTTTTTGCATTTCAGCGATTTATTTTATTTTTGGTGAAGTTTTGCATTTAAGCAATTTTTTGATTTTAGCGATTTTTCGTTTCGGTACACGGTAAACTTTTCTTTGGTTTTTGGCGAATTTTTTAATTCTGGCGCTTTTTCTTAGTTTAGGCGCTTTTTCGGTTTTTGCCGTTTTATATTTTGTATTAGCGTTTTGGTTTTTTTTGGTAGTTTTTCCGCTTTATGGCGATTTATTTTAGTTTTAGCGATTTTTTTAGTTTTTGCGCTTGTTCCAGTTTGCCGACGTTTAAATTTTTTTTGGCAACCTTTTTACTTTTTATTTTTTTTTGCATTTCTGGGATTTATTTTATTTTTGCTGATGTTTTTCATTTAAGCGATTTTTTTTTAATTTAGACGATTTTTCGTTTCTTAATTTTTTTTTTATTTTTCGGATTTTTTAGTTTTAGCGTTTTTAAATATTGCAAGAGTTTGCCTCTTACGGTTTGCTAAATACAGCAAGTTGGCAAAATTACATTAACTGATGGAATACCCTTTAGTATTGCTTTTTTTTAATTTCAGTGTCAATAGGTGTAGTCCGCTTAAAAATATACTGACTGTCAAAATTACAAGTGTCTTGATATTGTCTGTGTAATCAGTATTACATTGGGATTTAAATATGTTTCGTTGCTCGGTTTAGAACACCCTTTAGTTTTTAATTGACATACACAAGTAAATATTTGTTATTGCATATTATATATTTTTCGCAAATTTCAGGTATGTAGCTCTTGCAGTTGTCGAGATAACAGCCTGTGACACACAGACAGACGGACGGTTTTACGTACATCGTGGCAAAAACAATAGGGTTTCTCTTCCTCTTTAGTGTATGGAACCTTAAAATCTAAAATTTAAATGAGAGCGAGGAAATGGATGCAATTTCAAGCAACTTATCAAAGTAATTTTGGTTTTTTGAGCAACACTAAAAACAATTACCACTGCAAGGAAAAGCAAACAAACTTTAGATAATAAAAAGTTAACCGAATTACTAACAAACCTATTTGGACACTTTTGAGTTGTTTTATTTTAGCTGGGCCAAAAAACAGACAGGAAACAAAAGCAAAAAAAAAATAATAGAAATCGGCCATTATAAATGTGGCGCGTAAACAGAAGTTCCAATGACACATGACCGAACGAACGACGACTGAACTAGAGTGTGTATGTATGTGTTTGCTATTTTATATATTTTTTTTTTCATCATTTACTTGTCTGTATTGGCCAACTTGTGTTATTGACGGCCTTTAGCGTTCATGCAATATTGCACAAAAATGTCAAGCAAACTGAAATCACTTGCAATTGCAAGTGTTGTTCAGTTCTATTTTTTTGTTTTTGTTTTTGCTTTATGTTCGAAAAATTTTTGTCAGAAGGGAAGAGTAAAACATTTAAAGGAGGAAATTCATGTTTTATGCCACCATAAAATGCACATGTCGCTTGTTGTTCGCAACAACATTTAAATGCTTTACAGATTGTTTCATTATTTTTATTTTTTTCTTCTTTTAATTTTGTTAATTTTGGCCATAAAAGTTTTTTCTTTTATATATTTATTTTTTTTTTAATTTTTTGTTGGCTTTTTTCCAGTTGAGTATGGTTGAGTAACCGTAGCATGTTTGCTAAAGTTACGAGTACTTTCAAAACGTTTGATTGACATGCCACAAAAAGATATAAAATCATGGCATTAGTTGATTGTATTGCAAACTGGCCTGAAACATGTTCTTAATGTTTTTTTTATATTTTTTACTTTAAAACTTCTTACTAACTAGTGGTACGACGCGTCGTTTATTTTCTATTATAAGTTGCAGTTCTTCACGTTTAAAAACTCCCCCTCAATAGATAGCTACTTGCAACCATGTTGCTTTGCCACTCTATAGTTATGGTGTGGACACATGCGTTGTATGTATGTCTGCATTTGCAATTTTATAGAATTTGAAAAAGCTAAAATTTGTTATTGTATTTTTTTGGTCAGCCATATTACCAGCATATTTTGCCAGACATTGACAAACAGTTGCAAGTGTTTGCTTTGTTTTTGCTGTTGATGTTTTTTTTTCTGGGGGATAGTTTTGCGGATGGATGCAAATGATAATGATGGTTTCATGTTGTCATAAGTAACCATTACAATGGTTGTGATTTTGTGTTTAATGAGCGTGTGTATGGGTACGAGTGTGTGCGTGTGTGAGTGTGGGTGTGTTAAAGTGAGTGTTAGATGTGTGTTTTGGGGCGTTGTTTAGTAACTTGGTTACTAGAAAGCAATTATGCTTCAACTTAAAAGAAATGGTAAAGGGTTTTAAAGCAGTATGCTCAGCAGGTATTACTTAATTAATGTGTTGGGGACAAAATCTAATTTAGATAAATCAAGGTATACCAGGTATACTCGCCCTAAATCTCCCCAGTAAAAAAAGAGAATCCAAAAAAGTCATGAAAATGTAGAGTTTACGATGCGGAAGTAGTGCAAATTTCGATCCGATCTAATGATTTTTACATAGGGTTGTCATTGCAAGAAGTTCTCTTTTTCGATGCTTGGTCACCGAATTGGAAAAATTCCCTATTTTGTGTTCTATGATAATATTTTCATCTAGGAAAAAGGGTAAATAGTTGCCTTTTTTAACAATTCGTTTCTTTTGATACGAATTTAAGCCCGAAACAGTGTTTTCATGTAAATTTAAGCAAATAACTTTTAAATTTTAGACTAAAAATAATTCATAAATTTCTTTAAAAAAATAAATTTTTTTTAAATTCTGGTGAGTATTTTCTAACACTATGGAGGAGTTGCAAGGTTTTGTGTGACTAAAATAAGCTTAACAAGGTTTTTTGCTCACTCTCGACAAATTAAAAATATGTACTTCCGCTAGAATGACTTCCATTTTTTTCACTGGGTCCTTATGAAATGTGTTCTAGGGAGGATATCAAACAATGTACTGAAAAATGTATCTTAACATCTGAGAGAGATTGAAGTTACAAGCAGCGAAAAAAATAACCAGATCGCCGAGGCCACCTGGTATAGATTTGCCTTGATAAATAAGAATACAAAAATTAAAAAAACTTATATCATTTTTTTTCTAAGAAAAAAATTTTACATTTGTAGAACTTTTAAACAAAAAATTGCAATAAAATGTTTTTTTGAGATATACATTTTATTAAAATTATTGTATTACCACTTACAAGCGTAAAAATTTAATTTAAACCATGGCTAGCTTTAATTTTTCTTAATAAAAAATTTAAAATATATTAAACTTTTTCTGGATAAGAAGAAAATTACATTACACAAGGAATCATAAAGTCCAAATTCTTAAAAATTATACAAAATAAGGTATGTCTGATCAAACTTGAAAAATCATTCATACTTGTTTAATGTACAACAAAAAATAGATAACAGACATTACTGCAACAAGAAAATGTACATGTAATGTATATGGAAATAAAACAAATCTCAATATCAAAAGAAAATAACTTGATGGCACAGCTGTCAGTTGCCCTTAAAAAGGAGAACTACAGTTTTTGCATTAATCTAAGCAAAAATTGTGGCTTAAAATTTATTTTTCAAATTAAGGATATATAGCAGCTAGGACATTTTTCTGCCTCAATATTAATAAAGTTTCCCTTGGATTCTGCAAAAACCATTTTATAAATGTTTTAAGATGCTTTTTGTAAATTATTTTGCATAAAATATGTTTTTTAAAATAAAGGATATATGGAGGGTAAGCAAGTCCTTGCACCGATCACCAAAAAAATTTTAAAAAGAGCTTAGGAAAATTCTTTTTGAAGTTGTAACATACTTTTTATTGATTGCTGGTCACTAGTACAGCTTTAATGCAATTTTAAATAGAGATACATACATATGTATGCATCCATATGACGGACGTATATCTGTCCCCATATAAGTTAAGCTTCCCCCAGTATGCCGTAGAATAATTTTCAAATAGTTAGATACAATTTCGAACAAAATTAGAGCTTAAATTTAGCTTTGAAAATAAAGGACATATGAAAGAAAAGCTCATACTTACGCCGCTAATTATAAAACATTGTAAACAACCTTGCTAATATTATTTGCGAACCTGCTTTATATTTATTTTGCACTGCCAGCACAATTATAGCATAAATTAAATATTTATTAGAAAACAACGCTACATAAGAGCAAAACATAAATGCTTACTGCTTTTAATGAACTTCACGGAACGAATACAGAAAGCATTTTTTTGTTCGTGCTGAATTTTGGTCAAAAACAGAGCTTCAATTTAGCTTTAAGAGTAAAGGATATATGGGAGGAAAGCGCGTCCATGAACGGATTATCACACAACTTGCTATGGAGCTTACTAACATTATTTAAGAACTTGAATTTTTACTGCATTACGTACACAATTATCGCTTAAATTAAATATTTAACTGCAAGGATATATTGAAGAAAATCAAAAAAATTGCTTGCTTTTAGTGCAGTTTGCGGAACGAGTTCTGAAAACATTTATAGTTTTTGCTGCATTTCGATCAAAACTAGGGTTAAATATAAGTTTCAAAATAAAGGACATATGTATGTGCAGCAGGCCAGACTTTGCACCGATTATTAAAAAATCTTGTAGCAGACCTTAGGTATATTATTTACACATTTGGCTCAGTTTTTTTTAAGTATCTCAAATTTTTTTCAAATTTAAAAAAAGCCTAATCATATATAAATTTATCTGCCATAACTTTTTACTTTTCATCTACAAAGAGAAACCTAGATTTAAAAAAGAACATGGAAAAAATTTAATAAAATTGATTAACAACTACTTTATGAAAATGCATTTGCATCTAATAAATGCAAAATTATTATAAAAAAAGGAAATAAAGTGATTATTAAAAAATTTATTTACACACATTTGAAAAGCAAAAAGAAAAGATCATTAACCAGAATTTTTTTCATTATTTTATATTGACGCTGACCAAATATTTTTCGTTGTTTTTTGGTCTGGCCGCAATTATTAGGACAAACCAGTACAACGTGTTCATAATGCATGCACTTAACAACACTTCCTCAAATTTTGTTTAACTCCTTTTTTTTGCTGCATGGGTTTTTTTGGCTTTTTAATGCAACAACAACATGAATGGTTAAAAAAAACTGAGTTAAGTAAAATGAACTTTTAACGTGCATCTATAAAATTAACACACACTCAAAAATATAATGTTGAGGACGATGATGACGATGATGCCCAAAAATGTATGCACAAAGGACATGTTTCAAACACATACCAAATGCAATTGAATTTTAAACAACAGCAAAAAGCATTTCAATAAAACTCACACAGACACATATCAAGGCGTACAAAAAAAATTAAAATAAAAATAAAAATATTGGTCAAAATAATAAAAAAAAAGCGGTAAAATTTTTATGAAAAAAAGCGACATGTAGCAGCATGTACAGTGGAACAGTTTGTTGCAAATATATAACAAAAAATATATATTAATGAACGAATTTGATATCAGAGCAGATTTTAAAAGATTTTACATACAAGGTGCTGACGAATAGCTGAAGCCTTGAACAGCGTGACCGTTTGACCGACAAAAGTAGCAAATTGCCACTTTTTCGACTACCTTGCCACTTTTTCGAGTGCTTTTGTTACTTTTTGTCTTACTTGTTTAGGTTGAATTATATAAAAATTCATTAAAAATAAAAAGTTTAGTGTAGTTTTCACGTTTTTTTTAATTTTGCCCCTTTTTTTTTGATAAATCCTGGGCTTGAAGTCATAAATACCTTAAAAGAGCCAGCACAAATACTTAACGACGAATAAGATCAGCTAAAACTTTTTAATTAAAAATTTTATACTTGAAACATGTTATGCTGCGAAACTTTTCAAGCCTTAAAATAATTCTGGAAATGAAGAAATCTTAATTATGATTTTAAATTAATCTTAAGCTTTTTTTGAGCATAAGCAACCATGTCCAAGACACGCAAACTATTTATGCTATTCTATTGATAACTACTGAGTTCTACAGGTTCTGTTCCCAAAAACCTTACAACTTAAGAAAGAGAGAGATAGAGAGAGAGAGAGACATAGAGAATGAGAGGGATATACAAAAAAGGGTATTATACATTTACTGCTTGCTCCAGATAGTTTCAAAATCGGGAAATTAAGAAATCTTAGATTTAATTTTGAGCTGAAAGTGTTCTCTATGCCACTGGTTACAAACAAATTTATAACGAGAGAGAGAAAGAGAAACAGAGAGGGAATTGTATAATTACTGCTAGTCTGAGCTATAGTTTCATGGTCCTACGACGCAGAATGTGAAAGTACTGAAAATAAAAAACGAAGACAATTTACATCTCCAACTTGATGATAATAGTAGATAAGTTACTTTGTTTCAAAAAATAAATGTGCGTTTCAAATTGCTGCGAGAATGTATTTAATGGAATATGGGAAAAAAAGACATTTCTGTATTGTGAAAAATTTGGAACTGGAATGATAAGAACTAAGATGAAGCAATACTTTAATTCCACAAAAAACAGGAAGGTGGCGGGAGACAAAAACAAGTATGCAGACTCGTTCAGCCTCTACACAGGACAGCAGACAAGGTCTTAAGATGTAAGCAGAGTTCGTCAAGCTGAAATACTGAGCTACGGCGGACGGTAAACTAAGATATCATTTTGCTAAAATGAAAACCTAGAAAATTTTTTTATGTAAACTGTATCTTTAAGGCGATAAAATGGCAGCATTGGTTGTAAGAAAATAATGTTAATTATAAATATTTGAAGTGTCCTCTTATCTTTTTTTAATCATCAACAATAAAAATCTATGACGGATTTTTACGTTCTTTGACAGTTTTACTGTTTGGAGTAAGATGTTGTTGTTTTTTTTTTTTTTTTTTTTGATTTTATCTCAAGGTGAAATTTTTAGATCTAGTTAAGAGCTAAAAATTTGCCAAAGAGAGACAAGCAATATTTCGAATAGTTCACGAGATATAGACTTTAAAATCAGGACATGTTTTTTGAAAATTGCACTAAAATTCAACTACAAAAATTAATTATAGAAAAGCTTAAGCTAATATTTCAAAACCCAACTAGGAAAACCCTAGCATCTACCATCATTAGCTTTCAAATTTCAGAGGTCTCAATTGATTCAATATTTGAGTGCTGCACTGTTTAATTGTAATAATTTAAACTTGTTTCCTGGTCCTTCGAACAATAAATAAATAATTTTATTTATTTTTCTTTTTAAGGTCCTTCGAACCCCAAAAAAATAAAAATCGATTTTACTTGTTTCATGGTACTTCGAACTAAAATTTAATTAAGAGATATAACGAGGAGTTCTTTCATATCAATTAGTAATTGTGACCTGTTTCATTTTATAGTCCTTCGAACAAAAAGAAATTAACTATGATACCTATGATATATCACGATTTTTCGAACTAGAATTTTGTTATCAGAGACAATACAAATAATTCCGTCAAATTAGGAATTAATTGATCCTTTAATATTGAAGAAAGTTAATAGCAATAGCACCTTACATAATATTCCTTAGAGCTGGAATTTATATAAAAGAAACAGTAGAAAGTTGAGCCAAAACATTTAATAACCATAAAAAAATAAATTTATTTGACTGTTCTTTGAAAAAAAAAATTTAATTTAAAAAGAGACAACACAAGAAAAGTTACATCAAATCAATTAGTAATTGCAGTTTTTTCATGGTCCTTCGAACCCTAATGAAATAAATATTTATACCAACTTATTTAATGGTTCCTCAATGAATATCAAAAATTAAATTTTGAAGGGAAAATAAGAACATTTACGTCAAGTCAAATAATAACAAAGTATTGTTTCAGAGACCTTAGAATAAAAAAAAAACCTTAAATTTACTTTAGAGTGACCTCTGTGAATGATAAAAAATCATTCTAGCTTAAAGAAACTTTAGTTCTAAGAAAAAAAGTTTAGTACAAAAGTCCCCTGTAGACCATATTTTGGGAGTTACGAGTTCTTAAAGTTTTACTTACACACACTTACACTTTTAATTTTATTAATTTAGGACTTTATGACATTATGATCATTCATTCATAATTTTTTTTTATTTTATTTTTTTTAATTTTTTATTTTAAACAAACACAACCCGCAAAGCGATTAGCTTGTCTGCAGAAAACACCCAGAGTCTATGTTGGGAATCGAACCCACGACCTCTGGACTGAGAGGCTAGCATCGCTACGTTAAAAAATTGGGAAAAATTGCAATTTTTTGGTGCTTTTAACCAAGCTTTTAGTGTTAATTATTTTTTAAATAAGAGCTAACCTAAAAGAAATGGTTACATTTTTGATTTAGCAGAGAGCTATTAAAGATTTTCCTTCATATCATATCAATTTTGATTTAAAAATCTTATCATTTTACAGAAAACGTTTGCGTAATATTATTTTTTTCAGCGCTCGAAAATCTGTATGCCCACAGTACAACCAAAAATATACAAAAAAAGCTATTTTGTTAAAATAGCAAGGCATACATACATGCATTTACATTTACACACATTATAAAAAACACAATTGAACCAGCAAAAAAAAATCATAAATTTACAGAAAAAACGTATAAGGAAACTGCTTTCAAAAAAAATCAAGCAAATAGAAAAAAATGCATTACTTTCCATTTTTGATTGCAAGTCCATTTGTTGGCTCTAACAAGTTGCAAATTTGCTTAAAACATAAAATATACATACATACGCTCACATTTATACAAGCACTCATACTGAAAACCATATAAATAAACACACACACACACCCACACACACTCTCACACACAATGGCTAAAGATAAAAAGTCCACCACAAAGTTAACAAAACTACAAAAATTTTATACATCAAACACAAACACAAACATACATTTGCATGTGTATTAATATGAGAGCACACAAAAAAAATTATTATGAGTAACAAAAAAAAAAAGAAAGAGATATTTTTTTATAAAAAAAAATCATACGCACACATGTTAAAATAAAGTTGCACTTAAAGTGCAACAAAAAGTAGAAAATGTTTTTATAAGGGGTCCACAAAAAAAAAGTGATACAAAGCGTATGATGGTGAGTTTGATGATGGTCTTATTCAATGGTTTGTTGTTTGAATTCATCAGAGTTCATTTTATCATATATGTATGCTGTCCATATAATATTTATCTTTTATTTTCATTTTTATTTTTTAGGCTGAAATGACTAGACGTTTACACCATCACAGCAGCAGTTTCGCAGGGCCACATACATATTTATAGCATATCATAGCAAATATAGACAGCGTCATTTGTTGTTGTTGGTCATCAGAGACAATATTTTTTTTTGTTCCTAGCAAATCTCTTTTCTTTTTATTTGCTGGTCATCAGTAATTTTTATTTTATTTTATTTGTGGCACAATATTCTGCTGCCCTTGTTGCCTGTGCATTTTAATCCTTTAACAAACACTCAACTTTAATACTGGTGCGTATGAGTGTGTGCGTTATGTATACGTCATCCGTCAAAGCGGAAATAGACTCTACAAACATTGATGGTTATTGCCATTGTTATGCTTGTTCTTTTGGTTGTAGTTTTTTTTTCTTCCTTTCTTTCATTATTGTCGTTTTGTTTTACCGGTTTTTCTATGCATATTCCGTTGCGGTTTAAAAAATTTAATACGCCAACAACAAGCCTGCGGAATATAAATCAGACATGTTGAACGACAAGGGGACTAAGAAGGCTAAATGATGAAACCCTCTAATTGCCATTGAGGAGAGTTGTGGGGCTCTTCACACCTAGACAAGAAAAGTTTTCGTTGGTAATTAAATCGATAATTTTTTTAAAGTTCCGTGCACCAATAACAACAATATACATACATATATGTATCCTTAATTATGAAAGTGTTCTAAGTCATATGTATTTTTGCTTCGAAATATTAAATGAATCTTAAAAAAACTTCAATAAATATTTAATAAATATTAACTATATTTATATTATTCGTAACTAGAACAACTGTAAATTAAAATGTTGAATAATATAAAAATATTTTTTCATATGTTTAAATGTAATCTACTAAATATCTCGAACAGAGAAATATATGACTTAAAAATTCTAGTTTATACAATTAATATAAAGTAATACTTGTAACAAATTGTTAAGAGAATATATTTGTTCCAATATAGAAATTGCATACTGGGCACAACAACTATTTATTTTATTTACTTTTTATTTTCATTAAAAAATTTTGTTGAATCAGACAGTCTGTTGATTGAAAAAATCGGGGGTTTTTCCAAACAAATTATTACGAAATTTTGAATTTGAATTTAAAAATTCCTTTGCAGGACCTAAATTGAAAAAAATTAATATTTGATTCAGAGAATTTTTTGTTTGAAATGCAACTTTGTGCATGCAACACTGTGTACATATATGACAGTAAAAAATTAAAGGCTATTCTAAGGCGATCAACTAAATTTTTTTTTGAAAATCTAATGTTATATACTGGAAATTTTATAAAGACACATGAAATCTTCGAAGTTAGTGTATTTTTATTCAGACTACAACAATAAATACAGAAATTTAAAAAATCAAAACTAAACAGTATTCTATCAGTTAATGTAATTTTGACAACTTGCTGTATCTTGGAAATCGGAAGAGGCGAGCTCTTGAAAATTTCTAAAACACTAAAACTAAAAAATCCCAAAATACCCCTTCAAAAAAACGTCGAAACGAAAGATCGCCATAACGAAAAAAGTACTTCAATGAAAAATATTACCAAACATAAAATAAATCGCTAAAATGGAAAAATATCACCAAAAGTAAAAAGGTCGTCCAGAAAAACTAACAAAATCGCCAAAAGCCGAAAATATTTGCCAAAACAAAAAAAAATCGTTATAACGAAAAAATCGCCAAACTAAATAAATCGCCAATACGAAAAAAACGCAAAAAAGTCAATATTAAAAACCGGCATAAACAGAATAAAATTGCCAGATAGAAAAAAAGCCAAAACTAAAAAATCGCCATAACTAAAACAACCGCCAAAATTAAAAAAAGATCTCCTACAAGAAAAAAAAACGCAAAACTAAATAAAGTCAATATTAAAAACATCGCCATATAACGAAAAAAAAAATTGACAGATAAACTTAAAAATTGTCAAAACTTAAATAAAAATTGCCAACACGAAAATAACGCAAAATTTGAAAAAAGTCAATATAAAAAATCGGCTAAAACTAAAAAAAATAGCCAGAAAGAAAAAAAAAACGCCGAAACTAAAAAATCGCCAAAACTAGAAAAATCGCCAAAACGAAAAAAATGCAAAATTAAAATAAAGTCAATATTAAAAAACCGCCAAAAACCGAACAAAATCGCCATAAAGAAAAAATGCCAAAACTAAAAAATCGTCAACACTAAAAAAAACGCCAAAATTAAAAAAATCGCCAACACGAAAAAACGCAAAACTTAAAAAAGTCAATATTAAAAAACCAGCAAAAACCGAAAAAATCGCCAGAATGAATAAAACGCCAAATTAAAAGAAAACACCAAACTAAGGGTCAATTTCACCAAATCTATTTAAATATCAATTCATATTTAAATGTCGATTTTCATTAATTTTTTTATGAAAAAATTATTTTCAGATATGAATTGATATTTAAATAAGTTGGTGAAATTGGCCCTAGAAATTTGTCCAAAACTAAAAAATCGCCTTAAACTTAAAAATCGCCAGCACAAAAAAACGCATAACTGAAAAACGCGGAAATACGCACCACTAATCCAAAAAGCCGCCAAAATGAAAAAACGACATAACAAGGAATTCGCTAAAACTAAAATTATGTATTGTAAGCAAAGAAAAAAAATTGGTAAATGTCGAAAAAAATCTTAAAAAGAAACTAAAATCACCAAAACTAAAAAATTGTCCACACTAAAAAATACAGAAAAATCCCAAACAATGCATAAACAAGCGCCGTACGCAGCCCTTCGTATGCATGTCAAAGTTGCACTTTGCTGCATTTATTTTTAATTAACAAACATTTTAAATAGAGAATATTTACCTGTCCAATACAATGGATATTTAACGTAAAATAATGCGGCTACATAGCACCAGAGGCTCTGCAAAGATGTTGTAAGAACTAACAAATCACACACAATAACAGAGTTTAAAACGAGTTAAGCTTAATAATTCAATACTTCACTAGCTGTCCTCTTTTCGATATAACTTTCCGAAAAACAGATTAGAGACATACAAACATACCTTAATATACAAAGGCCCCCTAAATCATTGTTTTTTTAAATCGATTTTTTTTATATATTTCAATAGAAAAATTTCTAATGTATCGAAAAATGCACAAATCTTCGATTTCGAGCAAAAATAATGAGTTAGGACCTTTCTCTATTAAGTTTCATATTCATTACCTGATTGTTAATTCTTTAAAAAAAATTTTATTTAATTTATGTTAATATGAGGGACAAAAATACGTTAAGAAAATTATAAATTTATTTGTAAGGTTTTCGTCATTTAAACATTTTATTTATGTAGGTTAAAAACTCCTTAAAACTGAACAATGTACATTTTATATTTAAACAGAGTATTTTATTTACTCAACACTGTTATTAACAGCTCTAAGGCACACAATTTTAAGTTATTCAATGCTAGAATACTACGATGTTAACATTTCTGTTTTTAACAAAAAACTGATTGCTTAGCTGCTGTAACATATTCATTTATACTTAAAATAAAGTTTACAGAAAAACTTAAGCAACATACAAAAACTTTCAGCGCATTCAATAGCCTCTCAATTACAATTACAATTTATACTGTTGGTTTACAGTGCAAAAAGGCAATTATCTATACACCAGAAATAGCTAACCAAAGTGGTACCAGTGGGCCGAACTTCAATTGGCTTCTTATACAAATGAATACACAAACATGAATACATTACTCTCGTTTACTGTTTTCTACGCTATCTATTAGATTATGTGCTTTAATGATTAATCTTTTTTAGTCTTAGAACGTATAACAATACATGCAGTTGTAGTTGAAGTTGTAGTGATAGTTGGAGTTGTAGTTGCGGTTTGAACACAGTTTTCCACGTCTTTCAGACATCTTGCAAGGCGGGTACACCACAATGTTAAAGCATGGAGGACCTATTGACGACAGCTTAGATACATCATTGAAGACATTTTAGAACAAATGGCGGCTAGGTTCATACTTGACAGTAAGAGCAAGACTGCCTATAATATTTTTTACTGATGGTCATGTAATATAAATGTAAACATCCTTTAAAATGTCAATGATCTCCATTAATAATATTTTTTAACAAAAAAAATATAAAATAAAAAAAAGCAACAATGTCGCCTATTATTTCGTCAGTAACTGTGCTGGCCTTCATATCGTTTATCTTGTCGCAAACCATTACATAGCGACTATGTTACCTACTTAAACATTTTTCCTTCCTGTTTTTATTGTATTTATTTTATTCATTTAAGGTATTGACTGCTTCAGCTGGGATTCGAAATGAGGCAGAATTTTTATAAGTTTTCGAGATTGCCAGTGTGCTGCTGAAAACAAGAGGTCAACATAATCATTAACTTGATTTAAGATAAACTGTAAGACATTGTCGCTCATACTGTCGTCAAAAAATTTGATTGTAGAACAACAATTAAGACATTGTCACTCATCTTGCACTCAACAATGCTAATAGAGACAAAATTTAAGATAATGTAGCTCATGTTGTCGTCAAAAGTGTTTACTACCCTTTACCTTTATCCCTTTTATCCCTTGACACTTTATCCCTTTTATCCCTTGACACTACGTTTGCAAACGGTCTCATATACTAGCAATGTTTTTAAAAAACTTTTTCATTGCAAATAAAAAATTATCTTATATACGTATTTTTCATGTAAATAAATAAAAACTCAATCTCATTTTGTAAAAACCAACTATAACCATACTAAAAATACTAGAGAGCTCGACTAAGAGACATTGTATATATGTAAATAGTAATATTATTAACTAGTGTTTTCTTTTCTTATCAATAAACAAAAAAAAAAAAAAAAAAAAAAAAAAAAAAAAAAAAAAAAAAAAAAAAAAAAAAAAAAAAAAAAAAAAAGTGTTTACTAGAGGATAACTTGCAGGAATGTTTCACTCAGATTGTCGTAAACGACGACTTTGTTTAACTTGTCTTTTAAAAAACTAATCGATAGATTGGTCGTAGATGACAATGTCGTGCAAGGCAGATTATCCATTATCCTCCCCTTAGCAATTAGAACAATTAAAATATGTACTAAAATATAATATTTTAGAAGAGCATATAATATAAGACATCTTCAATTTATCATTAGTATTACACATTTTTTATTGTTTTTTTATTCCTTCTTATGGAACTTATCAGTATACTTCAACTCAAAGGTTTTTTAAATAAGCCAAAAAGAAAAAATACAGCAAAATGCATAAAGACGTTAAAAAAATCGGTACCAAGTATATAATTTTTTGGATGTATGATCTTAAAATTAACTTTACTTTCGTCACAAGAACCTTTAAATTAGCCCGCAAAGAAATAATAAAGATGTTCATAAGAAATTATTTTTAATTTTAATCTTTCAATAAATATGCCATAAAAGTTGTGAGGGAAAAAAATTTTTTGATTGTGATAGCAGCACATTTTTGTGGCTCATTAAAACCATGAAACGATGTGGAAAATACCAATGTTGCCATGTTGGTGAACACAAAAGCCTACACAAGCATCTTATTTCGTAGACATACATATGAGCAAAAGAAATACAAATGTATGCATGTGTATGCTCTCTCTTTCACTCACACCCACACAATAAATTTTGTTTATTTTAATTTCCTGTTTGAGTTCTTGCTTTTTCGTTTTTGCTGTTACAACAATTAGCTTAAGTTGAAATGTATTTTTGTTAATGTTGCTGTTGCTGTTGCTGTTGTTAATTTAAGCTAAGAAGTGTAATAAAAGAAAAAGATTGTCTTTTTCCTTAAATCATTTACATAAAGTGTAGAGATAAGCATATCGATGGCTTAATATGAAAAAGGTGTATCTCAATTATTTTTCGAAATGAAGTTTTAAACGTTTTCTGATAGTCAATATATAATTGCATCATTAGAGAACATAACGTTACCTTAATGTAGAAAGGCCCTACATAACTCATTATTTTTTTGAAAACGAATTTTTGGTATATTTCAATAGAAGACCATCTAATGTATCAAAAAATGCAACCAAATAATGCTGAGTTAGGGCCTTTTTATATTAAGGTTATGATAAGTAACACTTAAGAATTAAAGATTAATGGTCACTTAAAAACTTATTAAAATGCTAAAATATTTGTTCAGTTTTTTTCATTTTCCTGTAAAATACCAAAAATTCCAGTTACGCCTTTCTTATATTAAGCCATCGATATGTTGTTGTGGTGTTGTTGTTGTTGACTATGAGTGTAAATGTTATGAAAAGATGAGTTTTTAAACAAAAGTGTTGTAATTAAAACACATACACAAGGAAAATGTTGCAAGAGTTGTGTAAATACTTTAGGGACACTGTAAAAAAAAATTCAAGTGTAAGATGGAGATAATCACCCGTTTGGCTGTGATGTCGAGTTGGATATTCGTCAAGGAGAATTTTGTAGTAGATTAAAGGAAACATTTAATATGTTTTTTTGTTTTAATCTTGGACAAAATTCTTATGAATAGGGGGGGTGATTAGGCGATGTCCGTCTGTTTAGAATCGGTTTTAAGAAGCTCCAAGAAAAGCTAAAGACTTCGATACTGGTATTTCAGCAATAATCAGAAATAGGGTATTGACAGTGAAAATCGGTTAGATAGTTAAAAGGGTTTCAGAGCTGGACAATTTAAAGTTTTTTTCGGTATATAAATGTAAACAACTAAAACAATTTTTTTGTTTAATAAACCTATTTTATATGTATGTATATCAGAAAGAAAGAAGAAATAAATTGGTATACGAAATTAGAAAACAGGGTTGCATATATCACACTGTTTTTGGTACATAAAAGTAACCAACACTAAAATATATTTTTGTTTTTTATTTTTTTTGTAAAATTAAGCTATTTTATATATCAGAAAAATTAAATAAAAAAGACGATTCCAGGAATGGAAAACTTTAGACTTTTTTGGTACATTAGTATAAGATATTAGAAAAATCTTAAAGGCTGATGCCAGGGTTGGAAAGTTTACACTATTTTTTGGTATATAATAGTAATCAACTAAAATTAATTTTTGTTTTTTTTTCTTAAATTAACCTTTTTTAAATAACAAAAAAATTAAAAAAAAACTATTCCAGGGTTGGATAACTTTAACTTTTTTTAAAATATAAAAGTAACCAACTAAAATGATTAAACATATTTTATACTTTTAAAATAAATAAATTGGTATAAGAAACTATACAAATTTGAAACAGTGCGTCCAGGGTTGGAAAGTTTACAATTTTTATATATGTATATTTAAAAGCAACTAGGTCATATTCTTTTTTTCCCTTTGTAAATAAATATATTTTATGTGTTAAAAAGAAACAGTTTGGTATACAAAATTACAAAAAAAACACAACTCCAGAGCTGGGAAGTTGAAATTTTTTTTCGTTATATAAGAGTATGTAAAAAACAAATTTTTTTGTGAATTAAACACATTTTATACTTTAGAAAGAAATAAATTAATAATAAATATTAGAAAAAATCAAAGATGTGATTCCAGGGTTGGAAAATTTAAACTGTTTATAAGTAACTAAAGAAAAATATTTTTTCTTTTCTTTTTAATTTAAAATATTTCACATTTTAAGAAGATTTTTACTCCACAGTTTTTTTATATATGTTCAGTTTTTGGTGGTGTAATGCAGAATAAAAATTTCAATTGCAAATATTGATAACAAAATCTTTTATAGCTATAGGTCACTTGCTATGTATTGCACTTTATCTTATAATAAATGATCTATTCTTTTCGTTGCAACCGAATACAGCTCTCTTACTTGTTCAGGAAAATATCGTTCTTCAATTTGATAAATACCAAAGCATAAGCTCAGTTCAGGCATGGTTCCAAAGGAGTCGAAAAGGATAAGCAGCAAGTAATTTCTGTATAACTTTCTTAAAGATCACAAAAAATAATTGAGATTTTGCGCAGTGGTACTCTGAAATATGAGGATTATTGTGATGCTATTAACCTAAAATCAGCTTATCTCGACTTAAGCACTTTTTCCTTTTTGCCACAGAATTGTTGGCAGCATTGGCTATTACAATTTCTTCACTATTTGAGCCGTACATTTTAAATAAAAAAATAAATAAATACTATTGCATTAATTTTAAAAAATTAAGTCGTCTTATTTTTAAACTAAACGGTAGATTTAATTATTAAAAATGGCAAAAGAAAACGTTGTTAAAATAAATCAGCTGGTATTTATTTTGAAACTGTATTTTTCCCCCAGTGTATTACAGTTATAATTTTAGCCTTGAAGTATGCTTTAATAAATGCTGCTTATTCTTCATTTTAAGAATAATGTAACATTGCGCTTGATGGTTTCAATGGCGCAATCATGCAATCAAAGCACTTTTATACACACACACACACATACGCACACTTTTAGACACACATGCATACACCAACACACATACACGTATACACTTATATGTATATACGCAATAATTTTGACATTAGAATTCATATTCTCAATTTAAAAAACCTTTTATTTGTAGTTCTTTATATTGTTGGCGATGATGAAGTGTTGACGACATGTGTTGCAAATTAACGTATTTTTAATTGCTGGTAAGCGTCAGCCTATGTCTGAGTGAGTGCAAGGACAGTTAACATAATATCAGGTATAAGCCAAAAGAAAAATGTTAATGAAACAAATCCTAAAAGGCTGCACACATACACACACAAAAACGCTTACTCTGCCAAGAACATGAAATTTTTTCCTTACTATTGAACTCTTTGTGGTGACTTCCTTAAGGCCATACCGCATAAGCTTCCGAGAACTTACCAAAAAATAAAAAGTTTATGTAACAAATATAAAACCCAAGTTTCAAGTCCTTAAGAAATTAAGTAATTCCTATATAAACGGATATTGAGAGTGGCGTCGTGGTTTTTTATTCCCCAAAAATTATTTTCAAGGGTTGAATTTTATACAGCCATATACATACATATGTATTTTTTTTTTTCATTTAAAGACAATATAGAATATTAGCAAAATCATTTATATAGCCTTCAGCTTTTCGGACCATCTACATACAACATACTTCTTGTTTTTTAAGTAGACCTAAAAGCACTTAAATAAAACAAATGTAAAAAAAATCTACATTTCTAAATGAGAGCCAAATAGAATAGCAACGGATTTGTAAAAACCTTTGCTCTTCTGGGAACATGGTTTGCTCGTTAAAATGTATTTATTTGCTCATATTCATGTAACATATAACAAAAAAAAATCAACACAAAAGCAAAAACTAAGTTTAATGCAAACAACAACGAAATGCAGTATTTTAAAGGAGTGTAATAATGTTTCAGTACCAAATAATCTTTAATTAAGACTACATGTCTACTAGAATGAGCAATATTCGTTTGAATTAAATTAATTAAATTATTTAATAATAAAAATAATTTGTATAGTTATTTTATTAGTTCAAATATTTTCCTTATCTTTTCATTATAAATTTTTTCTGTTTGTTATTTTTATATAATTTTTTATTGTAATTATTGATTAAAGGCCATTTTCACAACTTGCCTTTAGTTAAAGGTAGGATTTTATTTGTCTGATAAATATTTTTGCATTATTACAACTTAAATTTTGTATTGCTATTATTATCAACAATAATAAAAATTAATAGATAAAAAATAATATATGAAGGTTTTATAATTCAGAGCTAATTCAGAGTGTTACAAATTTAATAACATATTAAAAAGTAACTTATTTGTACAACTATTGCAGAGCAACAAACCAGAGCTTTTAATGGGATTGGACCACGCGACCACGGTTCTGATGGTCTCACACACTACCCACTAGGCTACCGGAGCAACCCATTCTTTTTTTATTTAATTTTATTATATTTTTATTAAATTTTTTTTTACGTTTCATTCTTTCTTATTTCAGTATATCATTTAATTTAATATATTTCATTTCATTCCGTTTCGTTCCACATTCAAATTTTTATCTTATTGCATTTTTGTCGGTTGAAAAGTTTAGTGAACTTATTTCATTTTATTCCATTCCATTTCGTTCCAACTTAAAATTTTTATTTTATACCATTTTTGTCGGTTGAAAAATTTTATTGAACTTATTTCCCATTTATTTGATATATTTAATTTCATTCCCTTTCGTTCCACATTGAAAATTTTTATTTTATTTAATGTTCTGTCAGTCGACAAATGGAGAAAAATAAATCCATATTCATTTAATTATTTCATTAGTACAAAAATAGAATAGAAATGTTTAGTCCAAAAATAGAATAAAATAATTTAAAATTTTTTTAACATATTTCATCTCATACCATTTCATTCTAATTTAAGCATTTTTATTTTATTTCATTTTCTGTCAGTCCCAAAGAGGAATTAAAAATAATTTTACATTCATTTAATACATTTAATTTCTTACTGTTTCATTCCACATTTTAAATTTTTATTTTATATCATTTTGGATCAGTCTGAGATTGTAACAATATTTTACCACATTCACATCAATCATCATCACATTCTACTTCATTTAAGTGAATATTGCTCAGTCCCACTCTGTTTTATTTAATTTTATTACATTTTGTTATTATTAAATATCATTTCGATCCATTTTATTTCAGTTTTGTTTAAATCCTTTCATTTAATCATTTGAACTTTATGTATTATTTATTATTCACTTTATTTCAGATATAACCACGTTATATCATTTCATATTATTTTAATTTTTAATTTCATACCGTTTTTATTATATTTTATTTTGTTTGCTTCTAAAAAAGGAGGGACAAACAATTTCCGATTTATTTCAATTTCATTTTATTCCCTCCCTATCTTTCTACTTTAATCATTATATTATTTGCGATTTTGTATAATTCTTATTAGTTGAAATCGTTTCGGTTCATCTAATTTCGTTTTAATTGTCTTCGTTTTATTTCAAATCATTTCGTTTCTCATTTCAGCTAATTTAAATTCACTTCCCTTTATTACATATGATATCATGTCATATTATTTTGTATCATTTGATTATTATATTTCATTTCATACCGTTTCATCGTTTCATTCCATAGTGCTAATTTTAATTTAGTTTTACTTTATTTTATTTTTTTTTATTTTATTTAATTTTATTTCATTTTATTTTATTTTGTTTTATTTTTATTTTATTTTATTTTGCCTTATTTTATTTTATTTTATTTTATTTTATTTTAATTTATTTTATTTTATTTTATTTTATTTTAATTTATTTTATTTTATTTTATTTTATTTCATTTTATTTTATTTTATTTTATCTTATTTTATTTTATTTTATTTTATTTTATTTTATTTCAGTCATTTCATTTTATTTCATTCTACTTCAGTTTGTGTTTCATTCTAGTGTATATTGCTATTCCTTTCCAAGAATGATTATTAAATGCAATGGTTTCCCGGTTCTTCCTTGTAAGTTAGGCAGGTAATGAATGCGCTGCCTATGGATAATTAATAAAAGCCAAAAAAAAATTTTGTATTTAAGACATTTTAAAATATATTTTTAAATTTTATTCCAATTTCAGAATATTGTTAAGGAAAAGTCTGCAGTAAGCAGATGTAATGTGAAGCTACCAACTTTTTTTATTGAATACACCAATCTTCAACAAAGGCTTTTGCAATTATATTGATAAGCACTAGCGGAACGGAACAACATGCTGTTTTCTAAGATCACAACACCTTCATCGCCATCATTTTTGTGTTTGGTTCACTGTGTGTGGTATAACAGTCGGACGGTCGCAGGTTCGATTCCTACCGGAGTCTCTGGGTGCTTCTGCGGACAAGACAAAACAAATCCGTATTTTTTTTTGTTTCATAAAAATAAGAATAATAAAACGTTATGTCTTATCTAAAAAAATTTCAATGATAATATAATACGAGAATTATTATTTTTTTTATTAAGTGCATTGTCTAGATCTCCTTTTATCGCAAGCTTTTAGGTATTTACTTTATATTTTATTTATCCTTATTATTTACTTAGAATTTAACAAAAATTTACAACATTACTTTCCACTCTGCAAAGCAAACACTTATGAGCTCACATGTTTATAAGGCGCAATTTATTGAAGTATTTTTTAATTTTTTTATTTTCCTCTAAAGAGATTTTCGCATATAATGATGTTTAGCCCAAAGGCTGTTTAATCAAAATGCATGTGTTTTTAAACACACAATGACAGGAATTGAAAGAGACGAAAGAAGAAAAAAAAACAGAAAATGTTTTCAAGCACCAAAGAGGGCCTCCTGATGCAAACAAACATCCCCCACAATAATCGTCATAGTAAAACACACAAAAGTAACAACATTGCATTTTAATTTGTAGATGTGTGGATTTTTTTATTATTTTTTATTTTTGTTTCCAACCAAATGATCTATGAATATTGATACTTTTGTTTGTACTCCTTTGCACAGATTTGATTTAAGCTGAATATATGCTTTTCTATAATGCGATGAAGCAGCAACAGCAAGCAGCCCTTAGGGCAAGGATTTTTAAAATGTTACTACGATAATAATGTGGAATATTTAAATTAATAATAATAAATTTAAATGTGGAATATTAAAATGGAATATTTTCGCACAGATTTAAAGCGAATCTGCTTAAATACTTATGAAATAAAGAACAACTTATTTACTTTATTAACGTTAATAAAGCAACCGTCAGACATCGTTATACTAGCAGAAAGTCTCTATTATGGTATAACATACAATTATCATCTGTCTTATTTATATCAGTGAATTACTAGATCATGTTTGACCCTCACAGCGAAAAAAAAACGAATGACCCATATCTGTTTCAAAATAACCTCATTAATCTTTTAAAACAATTTTGCCAAAAAAACACAGCAGCAAATAGCCAAAGCCCAGACTGGTAGCCCCCATATACGTCGCTAATATAAGTTTCTCTAGAAAGATCTTAGGTATTTGTTCAACCATTATGTCAGGGAACAAAAAAGCAGGCTCTTAAAAAGGCCCAAGATAAAATTTACTAGCCAAGATATTATATTAACAACTTGTTTTTTCACAGCGATTTTAATGAACTCTCCTTCTTAAGACTTTAAACTGTTGTCCTTACACTAGAGAAATTGCATCAATCATTAGGGTGTCAACAAGCATAGCTACACAGAAAAAAATATATTCCTGCATTAAACAATTTTAATTGAAAATAAAACCGAAAATCAATTAAAAATTTATTTAAGTCAATTAAACTTTTGTTTAAAAATTTAATAAATTGCAAACTTTGATTCAGTCAAGTACATTTTTAATTGATTTTTGGTTTTATTTTCAATTAAAGTTGTTTATTGCAGGAAAATTTTTTTCCGTGTACTCGTGTTTCTCACTTAGCAGCTCTTTTTTGGTGAAAACTCTACTCAGTTCTGCTTTAAAATTTTTTTTTTTCTTTTCAATAGAAATTACTTTTGTTATTTAATTTGTAATTTGCATGCCAAACAAAATTTTTTTTACCAAAAAAAATATTGTATAATTCTTTCACAAAAAGTTTCATATGTATATGAAATAGAAAACTTTCAAGGCTAATTTTTGGCGTTGTTTATTTCAAGTTGTGTCAGTGGTTTGTCGAATACTTCAACTGACAAACAAAATTTGAAAACAAATAGAACAAAAAAAAAAACAATGTAAAAAATAGTTCAAATGTCAGTGTTTAAATTATACTTCAATCATTTGAAGTGAAATGAAGACAAGCAAAACAAAAGAAAAAAAGTAAATTGTTTAGAAGGCAAATATGAAATAACTTTTTATAAATTGTATATTTGGGGAAAATTCTTAGCAGCAGGCTGGAGAAGAAGGGGCTGCATTATCGATAAATCAGGAAAAATAATATAAAAAAGAAATCATAAGGGCATGATTATGTAAAATTTGCATGGTTGCAGGCTCAAGGAATTTTAGAACCAAAGGTAAAAAGGACCCTATTATTTTCGCTACGATGTTTGTCTGTCTAACTGTCTGTCTCTTACAAGCTGTTTTCTCGAGAAGCGTAAAATTTATGGATCTGAATTTTCAAAAAATATGCAAAAAATTACGAAACGAAATATCGTTAATATGATAAAAATCACAAGAAAACCCGAAGAAAAAAACGCCAAAAAGAAAATTTGCCAAAACTAAAAAAAACACTGAGATGAAAATTATCACCAAAAATGAAATAAATCGCTAAAAAGCAAAAAAGAATCAGTCAAAATAAAAAGTCGCAAAAAAAACTAAAAAATGCAAATTCATGCACTTAAAAAAACTTAAAATATCGCAATAACGAAATAAACCACGCAAATAAAAAAATCTCTACAACTAAAAATATGTATTGTAAAAAAAAGAAAAAATCGACAAAACGAAAAAAGGTCGAAAATAAGAATCGCCAAAATGAAAAAGCGCTTAAATGAAAAATATCGCCAAAAATAAAATAAATCGCTAAAAATGCAAAAAAAATACTAAATGTAAAAAAGTCGTCAAAAAACTAAACATATCGCACAAAACTCAAAAACAACTAAAAAACGCTAAAGCTAAAAATATATATTGCAAAATAAATAAACAAAATTCACGAAACGAAAAACGCCAAAATAAAAAAGGCGCCTTTTGAAAATTAAAAATATCGCCAAAAATTAAATGCTTAACTGGAAAACGAATATTACTAAAAGTAAAAAGGTCACCAAAAAACAATTTAAAATAAATTCAGTGAAGTGCGACTTTGACCTGCGCACGAAGGGTTCCGCATGTACACTAGATATGTAATTCTTTTTTTTTGTTTTTGGGTCTTTTCGACTTTGAGCGTTTGCTAGTTTTTGCGTTTTTTCAGGTTTTAACACTTTTTTAGTTTTGGTTTTTGTTGTTTTTTCGTTTTGGCGATTTTTTAGTTTTGGTGCTTTTATCGCGTTTTTGTCGATTTTTTCGGTTTCTGGCGTTTTTTCATTTAGGCGATTGTTTTGTTTAGGCGCCTTTTTCGCGTTTTGGTGATTTTTTCGTTTTTCATTTTGGCGATTTGTTTCATTTTTTTCTTTATGCGCCTTTTTCGCGTTTCTGCGATTTTTCAGTTTTTTCAATTTGGCGTTTTTTTTCATTTTGGCGATTTGTTTCATTTTGGCGATTTCTTTCTTTAGGCGCCTTTTTCGCGTTTCGGCGATTTTTCAGTTTTTCAATTTAGCGATTTTTTTTCATTTTGGCGATTTGTTTTATTTTCGCGATTTTTTCATATTGGCGATTTTTTTCATTTTGGCGATTTTTTAGTTTTGCTGCCTTTTATTTCATTTTGTCGATTTTTTCGGTTTTGATGATTTATTTTAGTGTTTTTGGCGTTTTTTTTGCGAGTTTTTTATTTTGGCGGATTTTTTTCATTTGGGCGATTTTTTTAATTTTGGCAATTTTTTTTTCAATAGGCGATTTTTTAGTTTTGGCGCTTTTATCGCGTTTTTTGCAATTTTTTTCGGTTTTTGGCGTTTTTCAATTTGGCAATTTTTTCCATTTTGGCGTTTTTCTTTTTAATTTTTGCTATTTTTTTCATTTAGGCGATTTTTTTGTTTAGGCACCTTTTTCGCGTTTTGGAGAATTTTTTTCATTTTGTAGATTTTTTCATTTTGTCGATTTGTTCCGTTTTGCCGATTTATTTTAGTGTTAGATTTTTTTTTAATTTGGCCCTTTTTTTCGTTTAAGCGATTTTTCCTTTGGTTATTGGTGATTTATTTTTGGTTTGGCGGAGGCAGTTTTAGTTGAGCATGGAGTATAAGTTACCAGACGTTCGCTATACGAAACCGAAATCTATCTGTCAAAGAAATTACTATTCTCAAAACAAAGATGACCTGCTGTCAAATAACTAAAGGAAAAATTCAAATAACTACGATTATTATCAATAATAGCTACGATATGCAATGAAGCTAGCGCTCTCTAATTAAGTCTTTTCTTAGAATTATATTCCTTAAGATTGTAGACACAAAAATAAATAATAAATAAATATTTATAATAAAAACGATACGTAGTAAACCAAATTAAAATAATTCATTACTAATATTAAGGAAATTGTTGCTAAAATAATAATTAATTGTTTTTCATACTTGTATCTTAACAAAAAGCGAAGCTTGTGCTTGACTCACTTTTGACGTGAAGTGGGGGGTAAGTTTCTGTGTTTTAGATCGGTTTTTCCGATAAACACTTTGTTTGGAAAAGTTTAATATTTCCTTTATTTGGCGCTTGTTAGAGGTTTATGCGTTACATCTCACACTACTAAATTAATTTACCTACCTACCTCGCATACCTCAAGTTCTATTACTAAGCAGCAACAAGGTTTAGCTTACCTTTGATACTTCAATTACAAAGACACTATAAACTGCTCACTTTTATTTAATTTTTTTTTTTCAAATCCTTTGTCATGGAGAGTCGTTTTTAGCATCCTTTTGCAATTTTCTTTTGGCTTCTTTATTCACTTTTAATCTATATGATATGGTCATTTTTGGTCAGGTTGTTTTTTTTTTCTTTTTTTTCTCACTTCATGCTATAAATTTTAATTTATTTTATTAAAAAAAAAAACACACATGCAACCGAGTGCTGTTGGACATCACCTAATGCTTTCTTTTAAACTTGTAAAAAATTCTGTTTCTTTTTTTTTCTTGCATAATATAAAAATAAATGTTTTGATTTCTTGCCAACACGGGTGTTATTCAAAATATGTATGTATGTATACTTGTATGTAAATAAATGTTTTCAAAAGCCAATTACATAAGTTTTGAGTGTCTAACATTTATTTTATGAGTAATATGATTAAACAAGTGAAAAAATAAGAACTAAAAAGAATTCCTGTTGCTTGATCCTTTCAAAAAAGTTTAAATAAAGTCTCCAAAAAGGTAAGTTATATTTTGTTGTACTTGTAGTTGCTTAGTGGAACAGAGAGCATTCATGTATTTTTTATTTTTTTTGGTTACCAGCTAACCGCAGTTTCTCTTTCTTTTTTTATTTGCATGTTAATTTTTAATGCGTTTATTTTAATTTTCTTTATTTGAGGGAGCATTTGCAATAAAGGCTCAGTTAGCCGACTGTAATGTAAAGTAAGTGCAACGTAGGAAACAGCTGATCGATATTTTTATGTGAAAATTAGGTTACGTTACATTACATCTCTATAACCATTTTCATTACTTTTTACATAACAATATCTATCAGCTGTTTCTTACTGTTGCAGTTACTTTACATTACATTCGGCTAACTAAGCCTTAAAAGTCTTGCGCCTTCAACGTGCTCTGCAGAGAATGTTTTTAATTATAGTTTTTTTTTGGAATACATTATTCGTAAAATTGTAAGCATCTGAGAAAAAAATAAAAAAGCTGAAACATATTTAGTGAAATTCGTCACAAAACTGATGGCACTCATATGAATTTTCAAGGACAAGCTCAAAAAATTTCAAACGGTTTGGCAATTTTATTAATTTTAAACAATATCAGGATGCTTTAAATCTTCAAATGGTACAGAATCTTTGAGTTTCTCTCTACACTTACAGCTGATGTATGCTCAACATTATATTTATTCTAATTTTATATTCCAATTTGTTTATATATTACTAAGCAACAAAGAGACCTGTGTTTTTCTCGCAACTACGATTAAACCGTAATTTTTTCACTGTCTTCAACTAAGTTACTATTGTGTAGCAGAATAATGGCTGAAGTAAAATAACCAACAAAATAGCTACTAAGCACAACTTTGAAAACTTAATGCGACTCAATGACACCAGAGGCGCTGCAACACTGCGTTATTAAACAAAACGTTTAAAAAAACGAGTTATTTCCCCTATCTAAAGTTATTCCCCTATCACAGCACAGCTTGTTTCTACTACGTGTTCGGCGTTGTTTTACCGCTATAAAGCCAAGTTTTGGTGTGAATTCGTAACCGTGCGTGAGACATGGTTTCACCACTACATACACTGAAAGAAACACACTTCGGAACGGGAATGAAACCGTTACGTTGAACCCCTTTCATTAATACAACGACAAATTTCATTAATAAAATGAAATATTACATTATATTGATGCAAATTTCATTAATGGAATGAAACCATTCTATTGCTTAATATTTTACATTTTCTAGTATCATTTATGTTACGGGCAATGAAAAACTTTAATACATGTTTTTATGAAGAATTCATACAAACAAATATTTTAAATTGATTAGGTGGCATAAAATAATTCATAAGTATCAAACCACAATTGTAATTAATCATGCTTATGGAAATTATAGTTTTGTTGCCACTTTAATGAAATATTTTTCTAACTACAATGGAGAAAACATCCTGCTGCTGGCTAGTAGGCAGTGTGCTACTCATGTAGTAACAGGTTCGACTCCTGGAGATAAGTCAACGTTATTTTTAATATATATATTTATATATTCTTATTCATGTATCAGTTATAATTTTTCAAGTAAATTAAATAATGTTGAATTAAGTAGATCAGTTAAATAACTTTGAATTAAAATTTTATTAATGATGCTATATATGTATTTAGTGTGTATCTAAATAATATTTGAGGTACACACGTAAGTTAATTAATAAGATACAATGATAATTAAATAAATGAATAATCAGTCATTACAATAATGACTTATGTTGCTAACACAATGATACGATACATCAAAAAATTATATGTTACGTCTCAGTAATGAAATTCTGTCATTATTTGCATGAAAAATGTTGTTTATTCAATGAAATAGTTCGTTAAAAAGATGTAAAAATAATGTCACTTCATTGTATAAACTAAAAGGTTTCATAGCAATGATAACATTTTTCATTTAAAACATGAAAATGTACGATGCTTATTAAAAATCATGTCGTTACTTGAATGAAAATATTTCGTTTTGTATATGACATTTGTTCAGCTAATGAAACGAATGAAGCGTTGCATTGGTTGAAAAATAATGACAAAATCGTAAATATAATGTCGAAAATCGATGCATTTTCGAAGGTTTTTCTCTCAGTGTATCTGAGACAAAGTAGAATGGAAGTATCGAGTCTATCGAGTCAGGTTAGGTCATAGCTTCTGTTTTTTTGCAAGTGTTTGGGATATTTTTTTTATTATCTTAAAAAAGGGGAAAAAAGTAGTTAGTACGTCGACTATAAATCAAATGACGGTCTTCGAGAGCACGAGTTTGATCTCAGCCTCAGTCATATCCACATCATAAAATGTTCTGATAACCATTAGTTTAATAGAGCTTATACAAATAACGAAGTAAAAAAACGAACTAAGCGACTTTATAGCTTAAAGTACAGCACCTACTTATCACTAAATGCCCTGCATTTATACCTATGTATATGTATTTCACTTCTCCATGCGTACCACAGAATGATAAAAGTATCGCTTTAAGTATTCTTTGAATATTGGAATACAAACAACTACTACAACTACAATACTTAAATACACGCATTCATTTTAAACCGAATACGTGCAACTAGAAACATGTAACAAATATGTTTGTAAACATTTTTTAAATTACGCAGCACAAACGACTAGAGCTACTGTATAGACTGTATGAGCTAAAATCATACGTATGTGAATAAAAAATATTCTGAGTATTAATGGATTACACATGTGTATATAAAGGGATATTTATTAACATTATTATTTTCTCATACAAAGCATGTTTTTAAACAGTCAAAAAACATTTTCCATTCCATTTTATATATATATATGTTTAAATTGTGGCGATTGATAAATAAATATCCAGAGTATCAGGCGTATATATTTTTTTTTACTGACTATATATCCATACTATGAGTATAAGCATACTTGGACTATAAGTATAAGAGGCAGTGAAGTGAATACCCTTGACACGCAAAAGCATTTCGATTTATAGTTGTAGAGTATTTAAGTTTTTCGCATAAACGAAGTAGGGAGAGCTCTTGTATGTTGGAACCGGCTATAGTCATAGTGGCTTGAGAGAAAATATGTGAGGGTATGAATTACTTGCACTACAATTATATGATTGTGCTCAGTTACTAAAATTAAGGCTATTTACTTAAGTATATTTTTTTGGAGTACTTATTGTCATTGTCTGATCCATACTTGCACTTTGGTTTTGCTACTCTCAAGTTAAATAAAGGGACCTAGTGCTTGCACCCAAGTGATTGAAAATCTAAATTTAACTTCTCCGCAATCTGTCAAACATAACTTTACCTATTATGCCAACTTATTGTAGAGTTTTGAGGCAATGACTAAGTATCCTACACAACCGTGCGATTTTTCAGAAAATACAACCCTAGTACTCGTATGTTGGAGTTTATGAAAATAACAATAATAATTCATGAGATCAAGATTTTATTTTTTGTAAGTCGTGCGATTGTGTAGAATAGAGAGGCATGTCTTTAAGTGATAAAGTAATAAAAGTAAATGCGACATTTGCCAAAAAGGAAAGTATTGCAATATGACAACAATGCACAAGTTCACTAAAGTTCGAATTGTTTCACAACGCACCTTATTCAGCAGATTTAACTCCTTCAAATTATTTTCTATTAAGACACTTTTAAAAATGGCTCTGTGGCAAAATATGTATCCACAATGAAGAGCTGGAGTCAACAGCTAATGCCTACTTTAAGGACCTCTACAGTTCCTACTATAAACAGGGTATCTAACTTTTTGAATATCAGTGGGAAAATGTATCAAGCTAAGAACAGACTATATTGAGAAATAAAGAACCTTTTTCCGAAATTTTTTTGGATATTCTTTGTAAGGTCGGCTTGTTTTGGAGAAGTCCTCAAAAAATAAACAAAAAGTTGGCGAACTATATTAAAATTGGTGTCATTCGACATACGAGTATATTTGAAAATCATATTTAGGTTTCCCTTATGGTTGTATATTTTGAATGACCATTAATGATATTTAATGGGTTAACGGGTTGGTCGCTGATGATTTTTTTTATTTTTTTATTTTTACTTCTTATATTGAACTATTTAGAAAGTTTTTCGTTTTTATTAAAACGCCAGACTCCTTGCTTTAAAATAAAAATTGTTCCTTCTACATCATGTTTAATAATTGAAAAATCATCATAATGAGTTTTAAGCTGAATTTGAAGGCAGTAACATTAAAATTGTTCTCTAAGATAAAAATTCGTTTATTATCTTTCACATATGCTGCTAATCTCACCACATGTAATGGTTTCTTAATTAACAAAAAGTCTAAAAACATCTACACAGAAAACTCTTTATCAAAAAACTAAGATCTCTGAATAAAAAAACGCCTGACCTCATACAAGTCTGCATTTATTTAAAATTAACAAGCTTAACAAACACTAAAATCTAGTTAATCCCCAAATGTTGACTTGGCTAATTAAATTGTCAAATATTTATGTATTTAGAAAGACAACCCTTTATTATTTAAAAACTCTTTCTCTCTGTCTCCCGTTGACTGCAGGAGCAAAGACAAAAAGCAACTTGTTCAAGGATTAAAAGAAGAAACTGTTCATGCACTGAAGGATTAAAATATTAGGGTGATAAAAAGGGTTAATTATAATTAAAAATCCGTAGAAGTCAATCTCTTTTTGGGAAAGAACTCTTTAGCTCTTTTGCTCAAAAAGTCAATTTAAAATGAAAACAATTTAATTTTAATCCTTTTTCGTTTTAGACATTTTTAGAATTTCAATTTCAAAAATGTCTAACTTCAAAGTGTAACTAATTCTTGAGTTTTAAGCAAAAATAATTTTACTTTTTTTCTTGCACTAGTTGCACGCCTCTCGCCAAAACTTCCCAGAAGTTTAGGCACAAATACAATACAATTGGAGGAGTTATTTTTTAAATCAATCCTTTTTAATCCTTTGCCAAGTAGTAAGGACATCAATTTAACAAGCGTAAATATATAAATCCCGTTAAGCCTGCTTCCGCCCGCCCTCAACCTCAATGCGTTCTACTTACTTAACGAGTTAAGTCGTTTAAGAGCATCATGTAGGCGATCTTTGAAATAAAACAAACAAATAAACATTTTCCAAGACCTTAAGATACACACATGCACACCCTAACACATAAACCAAAAATTTGCACACGCATTGCTGGTGATCCTCGAAGCACGCCTACATAAATTATCTTAATTGCACGCAAAATATAAATACCGCCAGCTGTGTGTCACAGCTCGGTAATGACCTTGCACCTAACATTCAGCTCTCTTCTCAGGCTTTTGTTTTTCTCTCCCTCTCTGTCTCTTGCTCTCTTATCTATCCAGACGACACTCTCAAGCAAACAAAAACAGACTTCCATTGTTATTTAAATTAAAATATTTGCTTGGGAAGCGCTGATAAAGGCGATATATAGGAAAACCCTTTTTAACTCCTTCTACTTGGACTACCACACACAGAATTACATACCCAGCAAACATATTTTGATGAATTCAATCAAAGTGTTATCGGAAACTCTTCAAGCAATACCGAACTTATGTCCGAAGTTGATTTGAATGAGGCACAGTGGTTCAGAATAATATTTTATTGCTTAAAACTCTGTAACTTTTTAAGCTAATGAAGATGTTATTTCTTTTAGTTAGTAGCTAACATATTAAGCTTTTATCTAGCTTTAGTTTTATTAGAATAAAAATAGTGGTCGTTGAGAAATTTAAGGTTAAAGTTGAACATTTGATTTTTTTTTTAATTTTGCATAGAAAAACGCATTTTTTCTTTATCTTTTAAAAAAGGCCTTGTTAAATAAGGACGTGTAAAAATTAAATAATTTTTATAAAAACAATAAAGTATTTTTTCAATCATAAATAGATTTTGGCTCTAGGTTTATTTTAATATACAAACATAAGTAGGTGAGACGTGCCCAGACATAAATAAGTGAAATGTTTCCACTAAATAAATATCTGCAGGATACTGCATTAAAATAATTCTGCCAAAAACAACCGACTTTAATGCATAGATCTTACAGAACATGTTACAAAATTCCCACAAATCTAGGAAAAAGGTTATAAGATCAAACTGCAATTAAACCCTTTTAATTTAAATCTAGTTATGAAAGGGATGAAGCCAATTCATCTTCCAATTTGGGAAGGAAAAATACAATAAAATTGCTGGCTAGCAAACCTAAAAAAATTAAATTAATTTTTAAATTATTTATGTGTATATTCAAGGGAGGGGGAAATTTTCCCATCGATTTTCAAAAAAAAAATTGTAGGACCAAAACTTTTCCAATAAAAAGTGGTTGACAAATGACACAATTATATATAAGAGGAGCAAATTTCCCCCTCCGATTTTCGAAAAACATTAAGGCACCAAGCAAAAAACAAACCTCCTCAAACATAAAAAAAATTATTATGGGACCCAACATCAGACAAACTCTTTCAAACCAAAAAAGAATTTTTCGAATTGCGTTACAAGTGACAGAGTTATACATAAGGGGAAAAATTTCCCCGTCCACTAACCAAAAAAAATCATGGGACCCAACTGCGTATAAACCCTTTCAAAGGAAGAAAAAGTTTTGCAAATCGCTTCACAAATGACAGAGTTATGCATAAGGGGAGCAAATTCCTCCATCCGATTTTCGAAAAACATTAAGGCACAAAATCTCTTCAAACATAAAAAAATTATTATGGGACCCAACATCAGACAAACTCTTTCAAACCAAAAAAAGAATTTTTGGAATTGCATTACAAGTGACAGAGTTATACAGAAGGGGAAAAAAAGTGAAATTTCCCCCTCTGCTTACAAAAAAAAGGAAGAAAAAATATTGCAAATAGCTTCACAAATAACAGAGTTATGCATAAGAGGAGCAAATTGCCCCCTCTGATTTTTTAAAAAATATTAGAGCAGGCAAAGCATCTCAGACAAAAGAATTCTTTTGAAAACCGGCTCACAAAATGAAACAATTGTGTATGAATATATATGTTTTGAGTGAGGCGGCTGTAAATTTCCCTAACGACTTTCTAGAAAATATTGTAGGACTAAACTTCACGCGAAAAAAATTTTGAAAATCGGTTGACAAGTGTCAAAGTTATGCATGGGGGAGCCAGTTTCCCCTGCAATCCTAAAAAATTCATCAAACTGCAGGCGAAGCCTTTTCGGCAAAAAAAGTGTAAAAATCGGCTCACAAAAGAAAGATTTATGCTTAAGGGGAGCCAAAGTCGAAACTAGAGTCATACTCTTTCAGACAAAAAAATTAGCTATTTTTAAAACCGGTTTACAAATAATGGAATTATGTATGTATGTATGTGTTTGGTGGGGGAGGGGACTGGGAATTTCCCCATCGATTTTCTAAAAATAAATGTAGTACCAAACTGCACGCGGACCCTTTTAATTAAAAAATTAATATTGAAAATCGGTTGACAAGTGTCAATATTAAACATGGGGGGAGCAAATTTCCCCTTCAATCTTAAAATAAGGCATAAAACTGCAGGGGAAGCCTTTTGGCAAAAAAATATGAATTTTTTAAAATCGGCTCACAAAAGAAAAATTTATGCATTAGGGGAGCCAATTTCTCACTACGATTTTCGAAAACAAAATATGGGTCGAAACTAGAGTAAAATTCTTTCATAAAAAAAAATTACTTTGAAAATTTCGATTGACAATTGACAGGGTCATACGTGAACAAACATTTTTGATACAAACTTTTTTTAATTTTTGAGTACGAGTACATTCATGAAATTAAAAAAAAAGTCCCACAGCGGGTGTGGCGTTCAAGTTTTTGATTTGGCGACATGGCGATTTTTCTGACGATAATTAAGAAGAAGTAGTTTCAAAAATAAATCCTACCAAAACTTGTCTGCAATAAATTACAACAACACTGATTTTGTTAATTTTTTATACTCGTATTAAATCCATTAAGTTTTAAATTTGGATGAGAAAAATTTAACAGAAATAATTTTTAGCGATTTTATTTTTACTCTTGGCAATTTTCAGCAAAATTCTTAAACGATTATTTAAAAAAAATGTATATAAAAAATGTGGTGATACATAAAAACAAATTTTATATCAAATTTATTAAGAAAAACTACATGACATTGAGTTTGGCGACTTTTGGCAATTTTTAAAATAAATTTGGCGAAATTGGTCGGTGGGAAAAAATCTGACAATCCTGGTCATAGCGGGTGCAAAAGTAAATATGGGCTTAAAGCAGACACTTTCATCTTACTCTTTCAGATCAAATATGATACAGTGATACATTTGATCATATTTAATTAACATAAATTCTTTGTTTTTTAGACTAAGTTTGTAAACTTCTGACAAAATCTTCAGAAGTTGTTTAACAAAATGTTCACTGGGATAGTGACATGAGTTACAGAGTCTCGGTTTGCATGTGTAATTACATTCGAGCAGGTAGTTCATAACTTTTTACTCCTTTCGCTTAGCAATCCTTTTTTGGTCAATCTTTTCTTTTACACCATTAGTTTACTTAAGTTAAGTTTAGTATTCCATTAAGTCTTATTTTTGTTTTGTGTGTGTCCTTTTATACAAACACAACAATAGTTTTGAGGTATTTTTGTCTTGATATTATGTACTTACCAACCGTTCGATATTGTTGTTATTTCTATCTTTCAATACATTTTTGTACCGCTGCAATTTAGTTAGTTAGTTAGTTGGTTTTGTGTGTTTGAGGAAGGGTTTAACTCTATTTGTCTTTTATTTTATATTTTTTTTTGTGAATTTGCTGAAAACCAAACCATTGTTTATGTAGTCGTGCATTTGTAGTTCAATGTCATTTAGGCAATTAAGTTAAGCCAGTCTTAATGCCTTCAAATTGAAAGGATTAAAGGTGTGTACCGGCCCGGGGTGTAGTGAAAGAAGATGGATGAGATTGTATATGAGAATGTTATAGAGATTTGCATATTACACTTTAATAAGATGGAACAATCTTTATAGTTTGGTCTTGTTGTTGTCATTACGAGTTCAAAGGAGTGAACAGTGAGTGAACCAAGAATGAACTAAAATTGAAAAGCAGGACTACTAAGGAGAATTGGAGCATGAAAAAATTTTAGTACAAAAAATTTTTAGTACAAAATAATTTTTTAGTACAAAAAATTTTAGCACAAAAATTAATATAAAAATTTAAGTACAAAAATTTTAGAACAAAAATTTTAGTAAAAACAATTTAGTACAAAAAATTTTAGTTAAAAATATTTCGAGTACTTACGGAAACAGTAAGTGTATAATAGGGGATTTACACCTGCCCAAAATCAAGCAGATTTTTTTTTGGTATTTATCAAGATTTTTTTTATCTAACATCATTAACAGACAATTTTCCCACACTACAACCAAACAACTTCAATGTAGCCAATTCACACAACTTGTATACAGTAGACTAATCGCAAACATGTTTTTCTTTAATTGCAATTGTTATATTTGCGCTGTCTAAAATATGGGGGTTGCTGCCATAAATGCGGTCTGAATTTTTTAGCGCGATACGGCCGTGCTTTGAAGTGCATAGTGGGGCCTAAACTGCCCGATACAAAGTAAAAAAAATAATGGAAAAATTATGCAGTTTCTAAACTAACTGTCCGATTGTTATAAAATTTGCTGCTTGTGCCACGATGTCACCAGCGAACGTTCGATTGACAACTTATATTGAAAACAACAACAAATTTTCTGATGATACAGGATTTTAGGAGGTGAGACAGAGCTTAAAACTGAAATTTGGACCAATATATGAGCGAGCTAGGGTTAATGAAATATTATAACCAATGCCAAGCAGATGCTTTTAATCTGTTGAAAAAAATTTTTACAAGTGGATTTCTTTTTTCCATCCAAGAACTAAAAAAATGTCTGCTACATTTATGGATTTTCGCTTACAGTTCAGAAAATATTGGGAAAAAAAATTAAAATGTTCACTTTTTTACTCAAACTTTTTCCACTGTTCTGCTAATTAAGAAGACTGTTAAAAAGAAGTTTGATTTAGATAAGGAAATTCATTGTGAATAAGGAACAAAATTTGTAACATTTGAAATAAAATTGATATCAAAATCACAATTTAAAATAAAATTTTGAAAAAGTCAATTTTCTCCGAAGGTTATACCATGAGAAATATTACAAAGAAATTTTTAATTCAAAATTTTCGTTAATGAAGAAACCAGATAGTTTGAAATTACAGTCGACTTCGCTTTACTGGAAATAACTAAATCCCAAATTTTTTTCAGTTATCCGGTTTTTTCTCTAAAACGTAGTTCGGATTACTGAAATTTGTTACAGTTAAGCGTACTGCTTAAAATCCGTACAATATAATAGAAAAATATACTAACGTACGTAAGAGCGCAATACAAGGACAAATACATTTTGCCATTTAATTTTTTAACGGACAAAGCATGCACAATTTTTCCGCCTTATAATGCCGGGCTTAGAACTGTGTGTCAAATGCCACACAAGCGTAAGAAAGCGCAACCAACTAATTATTAATGAAAAACTATTTGATTCAGACATGTATTTATTAAGTTAAACAGTTTCATACATAATTAAGACAATTTTATAGAATCCAAAATGATTGCAAACTGTTTAAATCATTAAATATATGTCTGAATGAAACAGCTTTTCATTAGTAATTAGTTGGTTATGTTTTTTCGGCAAGATGTAAACTCAGCCTAAGTTTCATACAAAACGTAGTTGTGAGATTTGCTTTCGGTTTTCAGTAATACGATATTTTCAGTAAAGCGTTGTTGCGCTAAAGTGAAGTGAATAAGACTAGCTGCATTTAAAATCAGTGCGGGAATTTGTATCGCTTTCAGCAAATCCGATTTCTTTCAGTAACGCTGCTGCGCTAAAGCGGATTCGACTGTAGACCTATTTTTGCTATAAATATCAAATGTAATGTTTTTAAATTTTTCCCAAAATGTTTTTAAATTTTTCCCGGCGAAAAATAAGAAGAATACAGCTAAAATACTGAAAAATCCCATTTTTGGGATTTGGCGATTTTTTTTTGGGAATTGCCGGGAACTCAAAAATTAATGCTATTCTTTATTATATGTATTGATTGCATCATTTTCTACTTAAGAGAGACTTTTCAGGCGAAAATGAAGGCACTTTCGGATCGATCGGCCATGTTCTGTAAACCGAATTCGAGTAAATTTTTCGTTTTCCAAAAATAAATAAAGGCCCCGTTGATGTGTTTTTTAATCACACATACTAAATTAATTTCAGATATTATATTTCAAGCTCTAAAATATAGAAAACTGCCAAAAAAAAGTCTGAAAAAAATCGCTTTTAGTGGATTTAATTTTTCAAAATCGAGCGTTTCACAGAACAGGCCTATAAAAGCGCGTTCATGGCAGCAAACTTCATATTTTAGACAGCGCACGCACATATTAAGCGGCCCATACACTACAACAGCATGCACGCGCTATCAAGCTATTAAGCAATCATGCTCGACCCACATAACATACCAGCAAGCTGGTACAATATTCACTTTTTTAAAAAATTAAAGAAGGGTGGTTCTATATAGTGACACAGTTGTTTGCTTAAATTTTTATTGATATTTTGTAAATATTAGCAGCTATGTACAACTAAAGTGCTCAAATTCCATTTTCCATTGAAAAAAATTATTTTTAAACAAATTACAATTTTTAAATGAATATTTACTCCTTAACAAGCTTACTCAACTGAGCTAACTTCACTATACACAACACCAGCAAGCTTGTACCATCAGCAAAATATCAAACTCTATTTGATATCACTACAGCAAAACGTACAATCACACAAAATGCCCATACACGACCCAATCGCTGGCACAAACACTTGATTGCGCATGCATGCTGTTGTAGTGTACGGGCCGCTTTAGTCCTAGTTTCCGCTATGCAAGTTTTATTGCTAAGCTGATTAGTTTGTTAAGAGAGAGAGAGAGAGAGAGAGGAGGAGAAAAATGTTTCTGTTCCCTTCGTCTCTCTCTCCATTAAGCTAGTAAGCTTAGCAATAAGACTTGCATAGTGTAAACTAGGACTTAAGAATTACAAAAAAATCTCATACAAGCTGCGACCAGTGTACTGTACAGGCTGACTTTTTAGTAAAAATTTAATTTAAATTTCTATATTTTTATGAATTTAATTTAAATTTAATTTAGTTTCATCTTTGAGTTCTTGTTGATTATAAGTAGATTTAAACAAAATCTATTGACGAAGTGTAAAATCTCGTAAGTACTAGACTTTGCTCATATTTAAAAGCACAATAATTTTATTAGATAAGGCAAGTTATACGAGCACATACTCGAATTTTAATTAATTTCACTTATTTCACACCACAATAACATGTCATTGCAAGTAGGTGCGAATTGTAAAGTTGCAAGGAAACTAGAAAAAAATCCTAAATCCAATAACTGAAAATCAGATTTAAATTACTTACAATAGAAGAGTAGTATGTAAAAAAACAGGGCCACAATAAAAACTCTTTACACAGAGGTTAAGGAAAATGCATAAAAAATAAATAAACGCATATTCACTTGACACAGCAGAAAGGAAAACAACAAATACTGACCAAGTTTATTTGCTACAGAAATTGCATTAGAGAGACAAACAAAAGCAAATACCAGAACAAATTACAAAAAAAAAACAAAACAAAACAATATGAAATAAGGAAATCACAATTGCAAAAAAAAGGCCAGCAAAAGAATGCACAAGCACAAAAAATGCCAATGATAAAATACCAACATCCGGCAACTACTCAAAATTAACAATGGAAACCCAGAGAATGTGGCGGCACTATATAAAAAAACTAAAAAAAAATTAAGTTCATAAAAAATCACTACAACGCAGGCAAACAAACAAGTGGACAGACAGACAGACAGACAGGCGGAACAACAAATAAACGTGACTTAGCCCACAAAAGCTAAAATACAACACTATTTCAATTCAATTTTAGCAAGCCATACATACACATATAAACCAATGCACTTGCACACACACACACGTAAAACAATCTGGTTACAAAAATTTCTAAAATTCCCCAAAAACTTCCTCCCTCCGTCTATACGATCTAACGAAACTTGCACCAAGCAAGAAAACCCACCAACAACAACAACCAGAAATGTAACCAACAAAAGCATTCTTATAAAACACGATTTGAAAAGTCCAAAAAATTGTTAAAAACTCGGGCAAAAACCAAAAAAAAAAATTAAATCAAATAACAAAAGAATGTTGCAATAAAAATCATAGTGCTGGTGTTGTATGACAAAAAAGAAACAAACAAACAACAATTGCAGCAGCAACAACTTTAACATTGACAGTTGAAACATGTAAAAAGGACTTGTCGTGCAATAAATGTGTATGTTGTTGCAGGATGTTAAGAAACATGCAATAAAAAAAAATATTGCTTGCGCCATCAAGTGAACAGAACCCAACAAGCCTCTGGCCACCAATTTCATTTAATACTTATTTTTGTTACTTTTTTATTTTTTTTGTTGATTTCCCTTATTGGCACAAGTTGCATTAACAATACAGAAAAACGCACAAAAAACTAAACATTTTTTTTTTTGTTTGCAAAATGGAAAAAGGCTTGCTGCAACAGCAATGAATGAACACACATAAAAAAAGTGAAAAGTGTAAAGGATTTTACAAAAATTTAAAATTGCTATTTGCACTCAATAACAACAAGCAGAGCGCACAGCAACACCCAGACCTTGGCTAAATTTAGCAGCAAAGCTCCACGCCCATTCAACGGTATCAACTTCATCATCATTTTCATTATCATTAACATCGTGATCGTCATCACTGTGGCCCCATCAATGAATATGAATGGCAGCAATAGTGTAACACCACTTGTCCAGCGTTACAACCAGAACCATTCTGGCCACAAGCGCTGACCCAACTATATTGGATACCCACAAAAAATGCTTCAACAACCAACATTCACAACAAATACACACCCACACACGCACACACACATACACATGCTTAATCCCAGTTGACCAAGACTTTCGTTATTGATCGAGAATGACACTTAAAAAGAATCGAAATAAGTTCATCTGTCGCTCAATTTTTTCCCAAAAACTATTCGATTTCGAAGGTTCGCTAGCAATATCAAAGGTAAGAGAATACCGAGCTTATTTTGATATTCTAAAAAAGGCAGCAGAAAAATTAAAAAAATTATTTTATTTTTTTATTTATTTATTTTAAATACCTTATAACTTACGCTGCAGGATTTGAACATAATACCTCCATTCTAACAGACTAGCACTAACAGTCAAAAAAATATCGAGAAAAGTTCGAAGCTCGAGGCTTTAGCGAACATTCGAATTTTCTTAGATTTTCAAACAAATATCTAAGAACATTGTTTCGAAATTTCTTCGCTTTAGTGAGCATTAGTTTTTATCGAATCTCAGGTCAAGTAGGATGCTTAATACTCCCATATACCTGCACCTCCCATTTCAACTAAAAATTTCAATACATTCATTTCTTTGCTGGTATATTGCACTCGTTGCGATTGTATAAAAAATTGCAAATAAAAAACAAATGGCACAAGTGCAGGCAGGCAGGCAGGCAGGCAATAAAAAATAATAAAGTTTCACCAAAAATATTCTAGTTAAAACAAGGGGGCGGGCGGTGCGGTTGGTCGTGTAGGACTTAAACTCAATCTATTATTTTGTAGTGCTTGTCGTAGTTGCACCAATTCACTTATGGCAAAACGAATATTGCTATTCTGTTTAGTAGATAAATTGATGCTGCTGCTGTTTTTTGTTGCTGCTGCTGGTTCATCAAAATGCTCTAAGAAAGTTGGAGAGTTTAGTTTAAGAATTAACTCGATCTGTAAGCAAAAAAACAGCTGCAGTTTCTTAGTTTTAAGCAAATACATAATAGTGTTATTTATATTTTATTACCGGCATATGTCCTTCAACTGTAAAAGTTGAAGAATATAATAACACGCCGAAAAATGGTTATAGAAGAATTTTTGCCAGTACTCCTCATCCTTTTCTTCCCTTTATAAGAAGTACATATCGTTGTTTTTTTTTTAAATAAAGAGAAGTAACACTCACGCAATGAACTCCTACTACCGCGTATTAAACGTATTAAATTTTTTGGAGGCTGTGGTTAGTAGTAGCCTATTTATCGGTTATTTTAGTTCGCCGATGATTCTGCTAGAGGGCACTCTGATGTTACGAGTACATTAGCATTAGTAGCTGCTGAAGTCGGTATAGTTCAGTGATTAGTGACTACCTATGCCTTCATAACTTGAACTTTCCTACAACAACTGACACAAAGGGACACTAATGCACATCAGAAAAATGCATGGTGTTGTTATTTGTTGACTGTTGGATATAAGGATTGAACCCAGTACCTTTGGTTTTGTAGTCAACGTGCTGAGTACTTCAGCCAACGCCACCCTCGTCGCTGTTTTAACTAACTGACCTAACTACCATTTATGGCATTATTCGTAAAGCGGACAAGGCAGCATTTTTTTTTTTTGCCGAAAAAGCTTGATAAATGCTTTGAATTTTAATATTATATTTATGATTTTGTCATTAGTTTTCAAGCAATACGAAAATTATTTCATTAGCTGACAAAAATGTCATATATGCAACGAAATATTTTCATTCATGTAACGACATATTTTTGATGTGTAAACATCTAGGCGGTAAAAATCTTTTTCACAATACAATCACAAATTTTGAGTAAGATCGTAAAGCGTTATCAAATCCGTGCGAGCTATGTATGAGTGTATTAGTGTAATCATACGAACAAGAAGTACAGAGAAACTTAACTAACAGCTGCATAGAAACACACTCAATCGAATTTTAAAGCCTACCTTCAGGAGCATTGTTAATTTTAATAGAAATTGCTTCTGAAGTGTAATAGTGTTGCCAGTGGGGATAATTTTGTTAAAAAATTTAAAAATATAAAATAAATAAAATTAATTTAAACTTTTAAATAAGAGAGCATTTTAAATGTCAAATATTTGTTTAAAAGAATTTATAATATTATATTATAAGATCTTTTGATTACGTACTGTTGCCTTACACTGAAGCTGGTGCACGACAATTGGGTAACAATCTCCATCTCATGCCAATTATTATGGCTAGAAATTTTAATACAAATTTTGCAAACCCACAGTCGCAAGCTTTATCAAAATTTTTATAGAAAACTTCATGTAAATCTTCTTTACCGTTTTTTCCATTCTGAATTTTTGGCTGACGATATATTAAAAAAAAAATATACTTTGACTTATCTCCAGGATTCGAAACATGTATTTAAGTTTTTCATTAACCGAGTGGAAATTATTTCGTAACATTAGTGATACTAGAAAATGTAAAATATTAAGCACTAGAATATAATTCCATTAATTAAATTTTTATCACTATAATATAATGTGTCATTTTATTTATGAAATTTGTCGTTGTATTAATGAAAGGGGCTTAACATAACGGTTTCATTCCCGTTACGAAGTGGTTTTCTTTCAGTGAATGAATGAAGATAATTTCCAGTGAAAAATATTTATATAAAGCTGAAGTTTACATGAGTTGATACCACAAGAACGCTGGTAATAGAGGAGTAGCGACTTTCACAACTTTCATGTTGATTTGTTTTGCTGCTGTTTGACATAATAGCTTAATAAGTTTTCTAAAAATATTATCACATGTTATTTGGCCTACAGAGCGACATGGACTTTAGCCAAATAGAATCTTAAAAATATAATTTTTTGAATTTTTTTTTTTGGTTCGAAGGACCATGAATATATTTCTGTATATGAAAAATATATTTACACTACCACTTTATACGACCTCTTTATACTTTCGATACGACTTGTAATTTAAAAATATTTCCATATAAACTCTATTGAAAAATTTTTAAATTACGGAACGTATCGAATGCCGTAATTTGCCAAAGATAAGTTTGATGAGCATAAATAATTCAATGTGTACATATATAAAAAAATATATATAAATTTCAATTACTTTAATTATTGTCCAAATTATTTTTAGGTGCGTGTGCTGCCTTTTTTTATAAAACGAATAATGAAGAGAGGACAGGCGATGACGTATTAAATTATTAAGCTTAACTCGTTTAAAAATTCTTTTTTTTATATGTTAATTTCTACAGCATCCTTGCAGTGCCCCTGGTGTTAAGCAGACGAACTACTTTCATATATATAGCTTTTATATTAGTGTTTTTACTTCGATTCATTGCTAAGAATTTCAAAGTAGGGCGCTGTGATATGAACTAGTGTGAACACTAATGCACATCAGAAAAATCTATAATGTTGACTGAGTGTGGCCAGGGGTAGAACTTGGGTTCGCGAAGACCGTCATTTGCCTGGAAGTCAACGCAGCGTAAAATGGCCGAAACACTCCAACACTCCCGTTTTCTTGAGCGATTATTCGGTTCATTGTGACAACAGACTGAATAAGCGACAGTCAATGCGACATATAAACCCTCAACAATATCGCTGCTATCATTTGTCAGAATTTGAAACTTCCTATTCAACTATTAAAATTTAAGCAGTGTCAATAAAAAATATATATAATCTATTTATATCACTTCTTAAGATACTAAAATTTATTTGCACTGAATAATTTTCCCTTGATTTAATGTTGCAAAGCGTATATAAAATTCGTTAATGCCAGGAGTTGTTCTATTTTATTTGAATTTTTCCATTTTCTAAACAAAATTTCAATATTTTTTTTTTGTCGTTTCTTTTTTTAATTTTAGGAAGCGCCACCAGCACTACATACATCAATTGCAATTGATGTAGAGGTATGCTGCAGAACTATTTGCAAGCATATAAAGCACAGGCCAAAAAAAAGTAATAAAACAGATTAATTGACAAGAGTTTTAAATTAAAGGATTTATGAAGAATATTTATATGAAGCAAAAAAAAAAACAGGACATAAAAACAAACCATCAAGCAAGAACTTGCTTCAGTTGTTAATAAAAAGCCATAACGAAATAGCTAATAAAGATGGGAATTTTCTAACTGAATCTTTTCAGTTTAAAGTCTAAATTTTTATTAGACAATAGTGAAAGCATCTGCATAAAAGATTGCTTGTTGTTTGTTTTAAAAAATAATAATAAACTTGCCTCCCTTGTACTCGTTTTATAGTATGACATTATTAAAGTTTTAATGCCCATAAAATATGAATTTTCATGTTTCCACTTAATAATGCCACAAAATTTCGCTTTAGAAGAAACATTTTGTATGTAAATGTTAAAATTATATTTTCCTATGGAATAGTTTTATTTGATTAATTTCGTATGTGTTTGTATTTGATTAAAATTCATAAAACTTTTAAAAGTGTAACTAATCCACAGCAACTGTCAGCACTTGAAAATATTTTCAATTAACCCCTTAAAGCACCACACACTCACACACACACACACACATTTAAACGCACACACGTGCTGGTTTTGTATCCAAAATGTTAAACTAAGGAACGTGTAATATGTGAAGATTTTTTGCTGCAATATAAAAATTTAACAATATCCACATGCTCATTCATTCATGCGAGTACATACTATGTATACCTTTACTTTTAGGGAGACAAGAAATATAACAAAATAGAAAATTTATATTAAATAGCGCGTGCGACAACATAATCAAACAAGATCTAAACATATGTACATAAACATATACATACATATGTATATGTATGTATATACACAGGCAAACATTGAAAATAATATCCGCCAGACAGTGGATATCAAGGGCTGAAAGACAGCCTGATACAAACAAATATTTGTTACAAACATAATGAAAAATTAAAAAAAAAAAAAAATAATATTCTACAACACACAATTTAGAAGGATGAGCTGGTTGAATGAGTATGAATTTGTAGAGCTGTTACATTATAGTGGAATTCGACTACACTTTCAATTAAACCCCTAAAGCAGATCACCTTTTGGGGTCCAATGCCCAAGGCAGAGAATGACAATAAGTACTCCAAAAAAATTAACATAAGTAAATTGTCTTAATTTAAGTAACTCCACATAATCATAATTGTAGTGCAAATAATTCGTTAGCTCACAAATTTTCTCTCAAGCAACTATGAGTACAGCCGGTTCCAACATACAAGAGCAACTCTACTTCGGTTACGCGAAAAACTTTGATACGCCAACTAAAAATAAAAAGGCACATGCATTTCAAGCGTATGGACTCTCTTTCTTTCTTTCTCATACTTACAGTCTGAGTATATTTATACTCAGGCTATGGATATTTAATCGGACCAAAAAAAAATATGCATAATACTCGGGATATTTATTCATCATTCGCCACCGTTAACATACATTTGTGTGAATAAAATGAAATGGAAAACGTGTGGGTGTTGGAAAACATGCTTTATGTATTTGTGTAACAAAAGGCCTGTATATACGCCTGTGTAGCCGATTAATACTTAGAGTATTTTTATACTCATGCGTGTGGTTGTATTTCGAACAGTCTATAAATTTTAGTTATAGTTGTTTGTGATGCGTAGTTCTAATTAATGTATGTAATTATATGTAGTTTGAATTAAAATTAGTGCGTGTATTTGCATATGAACGTGTTTTTTATTTTTGGCTGTAGGCGCATTCATACGGCTAAGACTCAAAGAGTATATCAAACTATATTTTTGTCATTCTCTGGGCCTCAGTATCAGTAGTAAGCCACTGTTTAGACTTCGAAGTTCCACCCACCATTCACCCTTTTATAGCTCTGCATAGCAACGTAGCAATATACAGGGTATTTGTTTAGAGCTATAGAACTTCGAATTGAAATAAAACACAAGAAAATCGTTTTAATGTCCATCAATTTGGCTTTATTGGAAGGATAACTTTATGCCATTAATGTTTAAATATGATTTCGGGCATGTGGCCGACGCGGCTGGCTCGAATAAAGCCAATTCTATAGGTCCAATTTTCAACCACTTTTTCGAGCATATAGGGCCGTATGTTGGCAATAACGCCACAAATGTTGGCTTCCAAGTCCCCTAACGTTTCTGGTTTGTTGGCGTAGACGAGCGACTTCACATATCCCCAAAGAAAATAATCCAATGGTGTCAAATCACACGATCTGGGTGGCCAATTGACAGGTCCATTCCGCGAAATTATGCGCTCATCGAATGTTTCCTTCAATAAATCGATTGTGACGTGCGCTGTGTGGCATGTAGCTCCGTCTTGTTGGAACCACAACTCATCCACATTCATGCCATCCAATTCGGGAACAAAATAGTGGGTTATCATGGCTCTATACCGGTCTCCATTAACGGTAACTGACTCTCCAGCATTATTTTATTAGCATTATTTTATTTATTTTTTATTGACGTAGCCATTCAACCAAAAATGAGCCTCATCACTGAACAAAATTTTGCGGTAAACTTCGCGAACTGAACCATTATTTTCGAAATAAATTTGTACGATTTGCAAGCGCTGTTCTTTTGTCAACCTGTTCATGATGAAATGGCAAACAAAACTAAATATTAATCACTTGACAGCTGACAAAATGGCAGCCAGTTAAAAAAGTGATGCCAACTTAAAGTTCTATACCTCAATAAAAAACATCCATTATGTACCCCATATTCATAAAATTTAAAATGAGTTTGAAATGTATTTTATTTAAAATTTCAAATTCTTTTTTTATTCTTATGAATTGTAGACTTTTGTCAACAGCAGAAAATATAAGGTATCCGAGTTAGATGACACAATAAAGCATCTACTGTAATCATAATTCGATATCAGTTATTTAATCAAGATTATGTGGACTACTCAGGTTTGTTAAATACCTAAAGAAGTTTATCCATCTATAAAGGGGTTTGGTCTTCTGCTAGTACAGACAAGAACCATCTACGTTGTATGCGATATCTATAATCAATCACAATAACCTAACATAACCTTAAATGGCGTAGTTCTCGCCTACTTTTTTTCAATAGAAGCAAGTGGCAGCTATCAGATAAAAATAATTAGATTTTAGGGGCTTATTTCGTAAGAAGGAACGCTAAAAGTTAAAAAAATTTTCTATGGAAAAATATAGATTGCAAACACAAAATACATTTAAGAATATATAGTGATTTACGTGGCCATTTTTAGGGTTCCGTACATCACATTGTTTTAGAAATGATGTTTGTCTGTTTGGCTGTATGTCTATCTGTTACGGGATGTTTTTGACTACGCATTTTTGACAACTTGTTGTATCTTAGAAACCATAAGAGCAAACTCTTGAAATTTTCAAATTAAAAAAATCAGCAAAACTAAAAAAAATCTCTACGTATCTCGTCAAAAATTTAAAAACAAAACAAAAAGTTCCAAGATTAAAAAAAATTCTAAGAGTAAAATAAATCGCCAAAAATCGACATAATGATAAAAACGCCAAAACTATAAATAAAATTTCTAAATCTCTCGTCAAAAACCGAAAAAAAATCATCAAAACAAAAAAAATCCTTAAAACTAAAATGAATCACTAAGAAGGGAAAAAATCGGCAAAAGAAAAAAAAGCGAAAAAAAAAACACCAAAACTAAGAAAATTGTCAAAAACCCAAAAAAAAAATCTGCATAATTGAAAAAAGCACCAAAACTAACAAAAAAACCTGTAAATCTATCGTCAAAACACCAAAAAAAATCGCCAAGGCGGAAAAACCACCACAACTAAGAAAATCTCTTTAAACTAAGATAAGGTAAATCGTCAAAAACTGAAAATCTTTCGTAAAAAACCGAAAAAATCGCCTGAACGACAAAAACGCCAAAACTGAAAAAAAATCTCTAAAACTAAAATAAATTGCCAAGAACCAAGAAAAAATCGGCAGAAGCAAAAAAACGTCAAAACGAAAAAAAAATTTAAAACTAAAATAAATTGCCACAAGAACTGAGAAAAAAATCGCCAAACTAAAAAAATCACCAAAAACCTAAAAAAAAACGCTAAAACTAAAACGATCTCGTAAAAAACCGGGAAAAAAAGTTAATAAACCAAAAAAGGAAACGCCAATTCAAAAAAAAAAATAAACGCCAAAAAGCGAAATAAATCCCAAGAAAGCCTCAAAAGTAAGAAAAAGCGTCAAAGCTAAAAATGTCTACAAAAAACCGAAAAAAAATATTATTAAATTTTAGAAAAAAAATTTTGCATCCAAAAATATTTTTATATTATGCAACATTTTAATTTAGAGTTGTACTAATCTTGATTAATATTAATTTAGTTAACATTTATTAAGTATTTATAGAAGATTTTTTTAAGACTTATTTGAAATTTTGAAGCAAAAATTCACATAACTTAGAACACTTTCATAATTAAGGGCATGAGAGTCAAAGTCGTACTCTATTGAATTTATATTTTATCGCTTAAATATAATATTGCCCTCACGCTTGGTTCCATATATGTACATACGAGTATGTTAAGTAGTATAATATGCATTTCTCGCTTACTGCGAATACCCCTTGTTCAACAATATTATATTCCATTGGCGTTACAAATCCCACAAAACCCCCCCCCCCCCCCCCAATGACCCATAAGTAGTGTTGTTGTGGAGTACAAATAAATTCCTCAAATTATTTTAAAACATTTAAACGCTCACACAATTAGCTAAACATATGGTAACTTTAGAATTTTGTTCGTATTTGTAATGTGTGTCTGTGTGTGTTTGTGTGTATGTTTATGTGTATCAAAGTGTTTGTTTACAAATATTTAAGAAAGAAGGTACAAAATTCCCTCCCTCTTCACAAAAAAGACTTCCTTGGCAATCTTGACAACCACCTACAAAACTTACTTGTACCATATTTATTTTTTTTTTTATTATTTTTTTTTTGATGATATCTTTACTACACGCATGAACTGCCGCACAAGCACACTGAGCCGTGAGTTATAGAAATCATTTTGTGTTGCATGGAGCAACAAATACAACGGCATACATGACAACATGACAACAAGTATGGTTGGTGTTGGCTGTGACACACTTATGTATATGCCCATAAGTATGTTGTCTGTATGTCTGTGCCTGCGCCTGTCTAACGCTGTCTGTCCGTTATTGTTTAAGTGCGGGTGGCACATTTATGTCATTTCATACATAATTCGGTGACACTTTAGGCAACAATTTCTATTTCGTTGCTTCTTTTTTCTTAATATCTTCAAATTTTTATAATCCTCTAGGCTAAAATAAGACATCATCTTAGTTAAAGTCTTTGTTTTAGGGGAAAGATGTATCAAAAATTGTTCATCTATTTAACACAAGTCACGAGTCAAACAAACAAACAATTAAATAAACACTTTCATATAAAATCAGGCACACAATTTAGCCAGCCAGCAGCTTGTTTTTGAAAGCAATTCACTCAGCCCAAAAAGTGTTGCATGAGGTATGTATTACAGTCCTGCATAAAACCATTTATAAGACATTTCAAGACATGAGAGATTTTTCAAATGCTTTACTACAGCGAAATATTCTAAAACAAACGCTAAACAACACTGTTGGCAAGACAAACAACTGAAACAAATGTCTAGCCAACAGTGTGGTTCAGCGTTTGTTTTAGAATATTTGGCATTTGAAAAATATCTCATGTCTTGAAAGGTCTTATAAATGGCCTTGTGCAGGACACTAGTATGTATGATGGAGCATTAATAGGAGGTGTTTGTTGGCTTTATTATTATTTATAGTTTATTAATACTTTAATGACGTTAATTTTTCTGTACACTTTTAGCTGGAGGGAGGCAGGGAGTTTGTTAAACAATTAACAATTTCACTTTCATGCTGCGGGTCACTGACAATGAAAACAAATTGTTTGTTATTGAATGATATTTGGGGGATTATGGAAAGTTGAGGGGTTGTATGTGTGTGTGTTTTATTAAAGAGAAGAGATAAAAATTAATGCTCTTGTTAGCAAGATTGTAAAAATACTTAAATCTAATTAGTTAAAAGGATTAAAGTGGATTTCACAAAAAAAAAAATTATTTTAACATAAATGTGAATTGTTGTTACAGTTGACAACTAAATTAAATAAATTACTCAAGTTTTTAAAAGAATTTTAATCAAGCAATGAGTTCTTCATTTTCACTTCTTATGAAAATGAAAATATTTTTTAATAATTAATGTGATTTTCTAAAGAACAGAAGATAAATTCATCACGACTTTTAGCTTTGGGTTGGGGCGGAGGGGAGGGGGCCTTTTTCTGTGCCACCACGCACTTCATTAGCTCCCTGTGTCTATCTACTTGGGCAGTTTGTTTGTTTGTTGTCAACAATTTAACATAAATTTTTAATGAAATAGAATATGAGAAATGAATAAATATGTTCTGCATACAATTAATGACTTACCTTCAGCAAATGCATTTCTTCTTTCCGGGTTTTTTTAAGAACCTTAGGTACGAGATCAAGCTTGATAGTGCCTTGATCTTCTGCATGAAATAAAATTTTTTTCACAAAAAAAAGCGTTTCAATTCTCAACATAAGCTCGCTACTAGTTTAACATTTAAACCATTTCATGTGATAATTATTACTCATCAAATAATACTAAGGTTAGTTGTAAATATTCTGACAACAACAGTAGAACGGAAAAACTAACAGTTTTCGAAGCCCACTAAACCTTCATCATCAGCGTTCTTTTGTGTTTGGTCCACTGTGTGTGGTATCAGTTGATGTAGATTTGTGCCTTATATGCACAACTTTTATGCAAATGGAATATGTGAATTGTTTTGATTCATCGGATTTCAATTTGATGAAAGCTTTTTTGGAATAAAAGCTCAATTATACCATCTCTAAATTTACAACAGTATTGCCATTTTCGTTTGTTTTTACTAGTTATGCAAATGTTATTAAATTTGCTCATTAAATTTGTTCTACTTAAGACAATTTATTTTTGGTTTGTTACTATTAAGTATATTTATTTAATTTCTGACACTTTCCAATTTTTTTATTCCCTGCAGAAAATTAGATTTTTCAAAGCCCTTCAAATTGGCATTTGCTCTTAAATTATTAACCCTTCATTTGACCAGCAATTTCTTCAAATTTGGTAAAAACAGACAGAAGAATAGGAGCTGAATCTAGAGTAGCTACACTTGCAAGCCATATGCACAATAAGTGAACTTTTAAAAAAGAGCTTTGAGCTTTCACACCTACAAGAGTATAACAGCCAATCACAGCACAACGGCAGCAATGCTTGCTGCTTACTTTGCAAGGAAATAGCAGAAAATTTAAAAAGCTTTCAAAGTTGTTTAAATTTAATACAAATGTCAGAGTATGTGTGCTCGAATGTAGTTGATCTTGAGCAGCTAAGTCCAAGCCATATGCACAATCTGCAAGCTTTTATAAAGAGCTTTTTGTGCTTTCACACCGTCGAGAGTCCACAACAATAACACACATAGAATACAATGCTGGCTCTTACTTTCCAAAGAAATCAGAACATATTTAAGAGCTTTCAAAGCTGTTTAACTGAAATGAAAATATCAGTGTATGTGTGTGTGGACGTAGCTGATTTAGAGCGTTGTAGAACACTTCTCGCTTCGCTACGTGAGTTCCTTTGTTCTTTAAATCAAAATTTAATCTAGCTGAAAGTTCTGAGTAATAATGGCACTTCTAATAAGATAAGCTTAATATGTAAAATCCTTTTTTATGTGAAATCTTTTAAAAACTCATATCAACAACTTTCAAGCTTCCAAATCAAAAGCACTCTCATTGGATGCATAACGAGATCAATATATTTATTATTTATCAGAGTTAGATTCCGCTCATCTGTTAAGCGTCGACCTGCATGAAACACTCATGATACTGAGCTTTTTCGTTTTTAACTCAGGTGAGCGTGACAATAATAGTAAGTGCATATTTTGTACTTTCCAACAAGTAATATCAACAACTTTTAAATAATCAATTACGGGGTATTTTTATTTTTTTTTAACCAAATGAAAGTGATGCCGTGAAGTTCCCGAAAAGCTGTATTGTAAAAGAAATTTCCCTGCTATATCTGGCCTTTCCATGGGCGCTGCTAAGTTTTTTTTTTCTAACTCTGTAAAAGTAATAAAAAATAAGTTTTCTTTGCAATTCTTCAAAAGAATATAATGAATCAGACTTGCTTAACATCATGACTTGCTTCACAGTCAATCAAATAATAAAATAATTCCTTCAATGCAAAGATCTGATAGAAGAAGATAAGAAGTATGTACGCTAAATACTCGTATAAAATTAAATTTTAATGGGCGTAACACCGCCCATTTTTTAAATGCAAGATTGTGTGTTTTTCAGAGCTCAAGGTGCGTGTGAGTGAGTCTTGTAATAAACGGTTCAGTAGAACCACGTGAAATATTATAATAAATTTTAAAAGGCGTGCCTCCGCCCATTTTTTAAATGCAGGATTGTGTCCATTTTAGAACTCAAAGTTTGTGGTAAGTTTCATAAAAATCGGTTAAGTAGAACCACTTAAAATATAATATTAAATTTTAATGGGCGTGACTCAGCCCATTTTTTTAAATGGAGGATTGTGTATATTTTAGAGCTGAAGTTGTGTGGTAAGATTCGTAAAAATCAGTTAAGTAGAACCACGTGAAATGTTATAATAAATTTCAACTTTCAAATTGTGTAATTACAAGAACCAAAGGGGTTTTATGGGTTTCCTAGCACTCAAATAAGTAGAATATTATAAAATTAAATTTAAAAAATTGTGGGCGTGTCCCCGCCCACTTTTTTACAATGGAACAAATGGAAAACTATACCGTCTAAACCAAAAAAAAAAGTATTTTTACAATCCCCCCAAAAAAAAAGGACGAATTGCTAATCTCCTCCTTTTTTTGAAGTCGCTTAAAGGGAGAACTTCTTCCAATGACAAGCCTATATTAAAATCATTAGAAATCCACCTAAATTTTACTACTTCCGGATCACAAGTTCAGGATCTTATTGACTTCCTGGGAAGCTCTTTTTTTTACTGGGACAGCGTATAACAAAAAATAAACTTTTCTGGTATAGGAGACCTAGAATCAAATACGCATAAATCTGCGTTTTGCCATGTAACGTCTAAATGTTATTTGGAGAGGGTTTTCTTTTGGAAGACTGGAAAGAGCCAATACTAGAACGAACAACAGATGCCTCAGGAGAGCAGGTTTAAAGGTTAAATGTTGTAGCAGCCAGCAAAGAATACGCAAGATCTTTTTGGCAGCCATATGCTGTAATTCCCATATACATATATTTCATTTCATTCATTCATTTATTCATAAATTTCCAATTTACTTGTTGTTTATAGTGTTATTGACTTAGAAAACGGGCAAACGGCTGGCAATTTTCCTTTACCCAATTAGATAAATCTAAGCTTTCGTAATTAAATGGACAAATCAACTTGTTGCTTACAAGTTTTTACTGTCATTTGAAGAACAGCCATCTTTTTGATTTATTATAAATACGAAATAACCTTTAAAACTCACACACACGCACACACATACCAATACCAATTCAAATATAAATACTTACACATGTACATATATACAAATTCATTATCGGGCAGGATATTAACATGACTAACAAACATGTGAAATTAATTGATTTAACAGAGTTGAGTGGAATTGAAAAATAGAACAAAAACAAAAACAAAATAAAACAAAAATTAAGAGCATTTAGCAGACAAGTGTATGAAACAAAACCAAACTAAATAGATTAAGGGCGGCGTTAAAAATGACCAGCGGCTAAATTTTGCAAAAAAAAAAATACAAAATACAAAATATATAAACGTGCAAAAATGAAAAATATCCGTAGCAACCTTTTTGTCATTAACATTAAAACTCAATTAGTTTCGTTACACGCCCAATTATGTTGAACACTTAGAGACACTCCAAAATAAGCTAAAGGACATTTAATAAACATCCAAACAAAACAACACACAAGAAAAAAAAACGACAACAAAATTGGGAAAATTATAAATGAAACGTTCGTTGCTGGTAGAGTTTTGGTCCACTATAAAATACTCGTAGCAAAACAGGCACCTTGTTAGCTGGTTTGTTTCCTGTTACATAAAATAAATTTCATATAAATTAATAGAATTTTCTTTTTTTTCTACTCTCCCCAAACAGCCAGCAAATCAAGCAACACACACACACACACACACTCACCGTCTCCATGTGTTTATACACCAACTTAATACGATTTGGCTTTTATGGGATGCTGGGACATACATAAGTGTGTTGCAAAAGTTAAAGTATTTTTTGTCATAAATGCCAATAATTATGTTGTTGTTTAAGTTGCCAACAAAATATGGCCACACTTGCACCCTCGTAATTTTGGCCAACAAAAATTGGCTTGTTAGTGAAATAAATAAAAAAAAACATATATGTACTATATATAAAATTTCAAATAAAATATCAAAAGTTTTATAAAGTTTGTGTGGGGGTTACAAAAGCAGCGACGATTTAGTTGAGAAGATTTTGGGAAAAAAATATTCCTGCTCTTCTGTTTTCTTTTATTTAAGATATTTATTTTTCTTTTAGAAATTTTTGTTAAGCATGGGAAAACATATTTCATGTTATTAATAGCATTAGTTAGATCTTGCTTAAGTTACATGAAAAGAAAAAAAAAAGTATATAATAATTTTTTCTTTGTGATTTTTTTTCATAATTACAATAACGTCTTATAAGCAGCATGAGAACATAAAACAATAGTTGATTAGCAAAAAAAAAAATCATAAAATTGCACTTAATCAATGCAAATGCAAATTTTTATAGATTTTTTTAACAATTTTTGTTGATTAATTCAAGTTTGCATTGGAATTGTAATACTAATTTTTTTTTATAAACCAAATGAGAATTATGTACATTTGTTTATCTAATAATAATTTTTAATTTTATTGCGAATTTTCCTTGAAATGCTCAATAAATGATGTGTGTGAATCAGGGATGTAAAATTTGGTACAATTGTACCTTTTTTGGTACTATTTAAACTCGGAAAGTGCACTAGTATAACAATGATTAATTTAGTAAATTTCAATACGTATTTCTTTTTAAGCGATTTTATGTCAATTTTCACTTTTGAACAGTGAAACTCATATTCTTCTCCTTGAAAACAGTCTTCTGAAAGCAAAACGCAGCAAGAAAATCAAAAAAATGTGAACTATTCTATTTCCAAATCTTCGGATGATGGAGCACATGCTATTATTTTGTATATTTTAAATTTCAACTTAAACAGGTGTAACAAAGGTGTTATTATAATTAATAATTATAATAACACATTAACAGCTGTTACTAACAGCTGTTAATTTCAGTTGACATATTAACAACCACAAATTTTTACTAGTTGCACAAAGGTAATGATTAAAACAAAAATTACAAAATTAAAATTAAATTAAATCAACTTTTTCTTATTTAGAAAGACACAAGTATGCTTTGTCGTAATTTACACCATGCAAGTCTTATTGCTAAGCTGAATAGTTTGTGAAAGAGAGGAATGAGGGGAACATAAACGTTTCTTTTCCCCTCGTCTCTCTCTCCCAACAAACTAATCAGCTTAGCAATAAGACTTGCATAGTGTAAATTATGACTTTAAAGCTAAAAAATAAAAAATTTATGGTTAATAAATCAGTAAGGTGTGATTTTGACTTGAGAGGTTCCCTCATTGTTTGTTTCTTTTAAGCGATTTTTTAGTATTGGCGCTTTTTTAAGTTTTGGCAATTTTTTCCTGTTTTTTTGTTATATTCTTTTTGTTTTTTTTTTGTTATGGCGATATTTTCCAGTTTTGTCGATTTTTTTAAGACTTTTGGCGAAATTTTGAGTTTTAGTGATTTTTTACATTTTAGCGATTTATTTTATTTTTGGGGATATTTTTCAGTGTGGTGCTTTTTTCATTTTAGCGATTTTTTCGATGGAAATTTCTATACAGACACAATTAAAATTTTATATAAATTTGTTCGATATCGAATGCCGAATTAAAAATGAGAAGTCAGGCGACGAGGCCCATTTATGCAGTTCGGTTAAGGAAAATTCTCCATTTTCTAAACCTTTCAATTTAAACATCTAACTCGTCATCAAGGTTCCACAGCCTTTCAAAATCCAAAAAGAAAGAAATATTACCTGCTGGCCACAAGCCCAAATTTTCTAAATGCCTCAGACAAAGGCACACTTACTTTAACAGAGAGGCAAACACACACATTCATAAAAGATATTAAACAAAAATTAGCTTAAAAATTTCTATTTAAAAAAATTCCTGGAAATGAAAGGATCACATGTTAGTTAAATTTATTAAATTTAAATACTCTTTTATACGGTTTAAGGCATTATGCGACAGTAAAACCTTTCTAAGAATAACATTTATGCAAAATATTGCAAGAATGTAACGCAACAATTGCCCACGAAATCCTTTTAAGCCCTTTGTTTAATTCTGGTAATTTCATTTATTTTTAAACTTCATAACATTACGTTAAATTCTGAGACAATTTTGACAATAGAAGAGTGTGGTAGAAAATTAGAGCAAAAAGACAGCAGTTTTATTAGCGGTCATTTAAATGAAATTTAGTTCAACTAACTAAAGGTATTGCATTATATTACAACACAGGCGTTGGCCTTAAAGTGTCATAAAAATGAGCTGAATTCTTACTTAATTTAGTGAAGGCTACTAAAACTACAATGATGGGTTAAGTAACCTTATTTAATCCTTAAGGAAGTAAAATCTTATTCTTTTGTCTTCTTGTCTCTTACATATAACCAAATACTGCTTAATCACTGAAACTAAAAAGGACTAAATTCTAAAGCACAATCCACTCAGCGGTATCTTCCACTGCTGTTGCTGCTGCTGCTGCTGCTGCTGCATTTTCCACACAGCAGAATATTTTTTTCTAAAACAATTATTTTTACCGCTGTTATTTCAATGTTTGCATTTTATGATGCAATTTAAATCAGAGCATTTACAAGGATTAAAAATGTTACACAAATACACACACACACACTCACATGTACTTTGGCATATTTATGTTAATTGGCCTTAAAGGCAGAGACGTATGGACTTCCTGGTAAGTTGCTTTGCTGCTTTGTTTGCAAAAGGATTTGTTGCATCTATTGTTGTGTAAGATTACGCAGGTTTGTTTCAACATTTTCTAGCACTTTTATCAATATTTTCTTTTGAAATAATTTGCATATTGATTTTGCATTTATGGCTTCATAAAGGGAAAAGTGTAAAACCAAAGGAGAATGACATTGAGGGCTAGTATTTGATGTAGTCGAAATAGCGTAAAATGGGTTTCAAGGATGTTTTTTTCCAGCAGCAGCAGTTCCTGAAAAGAAAGTTTTTTTTGGCCTTCTATGAAGGAAATGCAATCCAAACAGAGATTAGGCTTGTTTTGCTTTATTATTTTTTTTGTTGTCATGTAGAATATAAACAATTTATATTAACCCAACATATCAAAGTTACATGCGAAAAAAATATCAATGTAAAATCAACATGCAAAAATTTTGATTTTGCAAATCATCTTAAATAATTAATTTTTCCGATGCATATTCCATTTTACACACAATTGCGCAGTTAAAAAATAAATAAAATACATTGGTTTTATTAAATTAATTTTATGTTGTTTCAACTTGAACTAACTTTGATTCAATATGGTTCATCCAGTTATTTAAATATTAAATTCATGTTTTTTTAACTTCAAATAATTTTCTATTCAACAGCATTCTTTATTTTAATTTAACGTGAATGAAATGTTAAATCAACATATCAACAAGTTATCTCCGAAGAAATAAAAAAAAGTTCTTTGAAGATTACTGCAAATCATGTTGAATTAACATGAAACACATATACAGCAAAAATCATTAACAGGGAAACCAGAAATATGTTCTAAAAAAAAGTGTTTTATGCGCATTTAATATGCACTAAAAAGTTGAAAATATGAACTAAAAAGTAAAATAAATATGCTCTTAAAATAAAATAAATTGGTTTATCTGTGAATGGAAATATATTTCTAATTTAAGGCTTCAACAACATTTGTATATTAACAAAAATTAAAAATTTTACAAACCGCCAAATATATCTAGAGAAGATGCGATATCTTCTAAACGGCTGGACCGATTTTCTTAAAACATGGCTAAGAACCCTCTCGATCAAGTCGCATTTCAAACAGAAAACACTAAATCAAAATAGTTCCAGTCGTTTGGTTTGTACCTGGACGCGGACAGACACACAGACACACACTACAAACTTATAACAGCCCTTTTTTAGTCGGTGGTTAAAAATAAGACAAAAACAAAATTAAAAAAAGGAAACAAAATTAAAGAAGAATAATTGGGTTTGAAGTGCAGTTTACAACAAAATTACCATAAAAATTTTGACTAAAACAAATAATACAAATTAATTTTTATTGGATGCTCTCATAAGAATTTAACTTCAATTTCAAAAGATCACTATATCATAATTCATGCCTTGGCACTTTATGTTAGATAAATAGGACAAGATTTTTATTTCTATTTTTTATTGCAATAAATAATAAAATATTGTCATAGAATTTAAAAAAAAAATTGTTTCTGTCTCATCTAAATAAACTTTTATACATTGACAATTTTCCTTCAACGTCCTTTCGGGAAAGAGTCCATCACAAATAGCAAAACTGAATTTGTTTTGCAAATAACGTCCTTAAAATTGAGTAATATATAAGCAAAATGTATACACTACATGGCACATTGGAACAGATTTAGATGGCGCAAAATATAAATAAAAATTTTTACCAACCCCTTAACTTGTAAACACATTAACCCACATAGAGCCGAAAAATTGTTTCTTTAAACTTAAATTTTTATTTTGAAAATAAAATTTTAATTAGTTTCTAGAAAAAAAAATATTTATTTTCGAAATAGAGTGTCCTTTTAAAAGGACGGTTGCGTGGATTAAAATAAAAAATATCTATTAAGTATCAAAATATGCCCTTAAAGCGTAAATTATGCTCTAAAAATTCGAAAATATGTTAAAGATATGCTTTTAAGACTAATATATGCAAAAACATGCTTTAAAGGGTAAAATATGCAAAAATATGCAAAAATATGCAAAAATATGCACCAACAAATCGATGTCAAAATTCTTAAAAAGTTCTGAAACGTATAAAAATCTTGTCCCCGCATTAATACGTCGAATAAGAAAAAACATGCAATTGCATATTTGCGATTTCCCTAATGCGATTTTAAATTAACCTTGTTTTCGTCGATTTTAATATGAAATTTTTCTGTGTGTAGTAAACTTAAAACGAAAGCCCAAAAACACTGCACATAGTTTTAATACTTTTCTTCTTTCTGCATTAAAACAAAAACTTCTCCCACTTGCTGTTGTTTACAAAAAAAAATCCTTCCACACGCCAAAAACGAAGCAAAAGCAAAACAAACAAAAAAAAAAACTAAAATTTATCACAGTTTCTCACTTTTATGTAAAACATTTTTCTTCGTTGCTGGGCCAATAAATATTTCTGTAATTTAAGAACATTCTTGATACGATTACAATCTCCTCCCTACACCCCTCTGTCCCAACCTCCCAACCAACCTCTCTCACACACACCTACACCACCCGCAACTGACAACATACAATCAAAATTATAGACACTTTATTTAAGTCTTCCACATCTAGCTGCAGATGCCAGAAATGACTACTAAAATTAAAAGGAACAAATTCAAAAAAAAAAAAAAAAGAATCAATAGCAAATAAAAAAATAAAAGAAAGAATGAAAAAATCGTTACAAAACTTAACTAAAGTATGTGTTTTATTACCTCTCCCAGTTTTACACATATAAAATTGCTTTACATCCATACATACTTACATACATACATACATATGATGGTTGGTTGTCCACTGTAGTTACCAAACATGTTGGGCTTTTTTATGGCCACAGGCGTTATTTATATGCAGGCTTCAGGCTTCAAGCTTCAACTACTACTAGATACTGCCGCACTACTACACCAGATGAGAACTTTCAGCTTTGGGAAACAAAATTATACAACTACTTTAACAATATGGCCTTAAAATACATCAGACGCCATTTATTTATTATTTTTTTCTTTCTTACATAAAAAGCTAGCTATGACAAATTAAATCCAACGTTTGCTTGTGTGTTTGTCTGCATTAAGTTTAAGGTGACTTTGTAGGGACTCTACATTTATAAAGCCAAATTTGGGTGTAGTTTCTACATTACAACCCAGCAAGCAATTAACATAAAAATCATTAGTTACAGCATTGATGAATTCAACTCCAAGTAGTTCCATTTCTGGTGAAACATCAATGAATTTAACACATGGTTGTCATAGGACGGAAGTGATCCAAATAAGTAAATGGTATACGCTTAAAGGGTTGTCTAGAATACTTCATGATATAAACAACAGACTCAGAAAAACAATTTAGTGCCTGTAATAATATATTTGTTCACAAAATGTTTAAAGAAATTACTTAAAAATATTTAATACTTTGCATAATGTGTGTGAGGTATATTTAAATTTAACTAGCAGAGATAAAAACTAACAACAAAAAATCTTAGCAGAGACCATTTGGCAAGTTAACATCGCACTATTAGCCACTTAAGCCCCGTTCAGACTATTATACAAGTATTAATACTTTTGTGGAAAATGCAACTCTGACATGTTGAGTTGTTATTGTTTTTTTTTAATTTTTTAAACAAATATAAGACCAGGGATGCATTTTCGTCAAAAGTATTAATACTTGTATTATAGTCTGAGTGGCCCTTTAACAGTTCTAGTAAAATTAGTTCATATTCTCTTATCGTGGTTGGCGTATTTTAACTTCGATTACGAAGTTTTTGTACTAGATTAAAGAACACTTCAAAAAATTTTCTTTCTTTCTTTTACCAAATTGTCGCAGTCGAAGTTGAAACACACCAACCACGATAAAGCCCATTATTTTGGATTTTGATGGAAAATATGGTCGGATACATGTTAATAAAGTTATACTCTCTTTTAGAAGGGTCATAATATATCATACTGGAAAATAAAACAATTCTAAAGGTATCACACTTTATTATCCTCCTTTTCCAATTTCTAAAAAAAAAGGATTCTATTGCTTGGACATTCATCAAGACGTTCAGCCCCCGTATTATGTAACTCCCTAAAGATAAATCTCTATCGGTAAAAATGTATAAGGTCGATTTATCGATTTTCGTCTACGAATTGGATTTTCAAACGTGTAGTGCTACCCTTAAATCAGGCATTGGGTCAAAAATTTAATCCGCAGAAATTTTAGTATTTGAGTCATCACCAACACCAAAAATTTAAAATTTTCTATTTCTTACGAATTTCAGCGATGGAATTAAGCTTTAGTTTCAGCGAGTTACATAAAACGGGAGCAGGAGTCATCTCCAATATTTTTTCTCTCCCCATCTCTCACGATTTAAAAAAAATACCAAATCTTGTTTCAACTTGAATTTTTTTTAATTATATCATAATTTCTACAAAAAGAGGATATCATGACTTTCGACTATTGGATATTAGTTTAGAGAAGTCCAGTAGTCTCCCCCAACACTTTTTCTCTCCATTTCCTACGATTTTTGAAAAAAATTACCAAGATCCTTCTTCAACTCAAACTTAATTTTTTAGAAATTATAATGTAATTTTTACAAGAACACGACTGGGTCACACCAGCATTCTTTTTCTCTTTTTCTTTTTGGGGAAAAAATACCAAAATCGATATTATGACTGCGGGTTATGGTATCGACATTCCGTATTATTGAAACTATTAAATGTTATTGCTAAGTAAAGGAACCACAACCAGAGGGTCTGTTTTTTTGGGGTTACATACACCAATGGTGAAAAAGAATTTTATATGTATGTAGTGTTTGTGTTCAAAATTGCATAATAAGTGCTTGAGTTATAATGTGTCGCTAGTCGCTAGAAGTCATCAAAAATCGTCAAAATATGAAACAAAAATTGCCAAAACGACAAAAATTACCAAACTTAAAAAAAATACCGAAGAAAGAAAAAGAAAATATACAAAACAAATCGCTAGAACTAGAATAAATTTCAAAAGCAGAAAAATCGCCAAAACTAAAAACTTAAAAAATTTTAAAAATTAATATGAGCGCAAAAATTTAAAAATTTATTAAAACTAAAATAAGTCGCTGAAAAACAAAAAAATCGCCAAAAACTAAAAATAAACAAACAAACAAGCAAACAACTAATACATATAAGCGCGAAAAATAAAAAATCTGCTAAAACTAAAATAAATCGCCAAGACTCCAAAATAATCGGCAAAAATAAAAACGCCAAAAAAATCGAAAAATCACAAACCGAAAAAAGCGCAAAAACTAAAATATTTGCTTAAACTGAAATAAGACGCCAAGAACCAAAAAAAAAATGCGAAAAACCGAAAAAGTCGCAAAAACGAATATAAATGCCAAAACGAAAAAAAGCGCAAAAACTAAAAAATTCGCAAAAAACTAAAATAAGTTGACAAGAACCCGAAAAATCGCCAAAAATAAAAAAACCATAAAAAAGCGCCAAAACTAAGAAAAAGTGCTAAAAGTAAAAAAAATCCGTACGTAACTCTTCGTGTACGAGTCAAAGTTGCACTTTACTGAATTTATTCATTTACTTTTTTTGTTAAAAGATCTTTGTTAAACACGACGGTTTTTGTCTAGGGTTATAAATTTTAAAATTTATTTTCACACATATATTTTTATGCTATTAAGAAGGTATTAAATTAGTATCTTTACGGATAGTAGAAAAGTTATGATAGCCTTAAGAAATCATAAAGTTTAATCTCGTAACGTCCTCTAACGGAAAAGAGAGAGATAACTCTCATAGGTATTGTGAAGAGATGGAGATAATGGGCCTTATTATTATTATTAGTGACGTATTACGACTTCGATTACGATAATTTTGAACTAGACTAAAGAATTTTGCTACATTTTTGCTTTAATCTAGTACTAGTAATAGTAATCGTCATCGTCGTAGTCGAAGTACGAAACTCGTAATTATGCCCAATATGGAGCATAAGCTGGCTTAAATAGGATCATTACTGCGCGTTATCGCACTAGAAAACGCCAAATCTTTTCAAATACTGAAAAATCAAAAGATATTTTAAATTAAAAAATGTTAACAGTTCGGCAACTGGTTAACATAATAACAGGAGTTAGATAATCATCTGGATGGATAGATGTTACTGATAATATAACATTCTGAGTTTGCCCTTGAGGTAATAAAACTCTCGAACACTACTGATGTCACTGTCCAACATTCAGTCATAATAGGCTACAAATCTTCTATTTCGAAAACATACCAGATATAAAATATCTTAAGCATACAGATGGGAATGGGAAATGGGAATTACGAAAATATGAAGAGGAAATTAGGTTTTTAACCTGACTTAGGTTATCAGATCTTTATTGGAAACTCACCCCGCCCCCTTTCTTCAAAAAAAAAAATTTCTTAATAGCGCAAAACATACCACAAGAGCATAGGTGAAATCCACAATAGAACAATGGATTGGTTCAACATTGATTGCCCCTTATTTACAACCTAACACAAACTAACCTGATGTAATTATTCTGACAAACGGCAGCATACAGGAGAGTGAAACAGCATCATCATCAGCATTCATGTGCTTGGTCCACTGTGTGTGGTGTCATTAACTTTAAACTTCAGCCTTAGGTTAAGTAAGAGCACTTAGACTTAGACCCTTCTAGTTCATTGCGATATAGTCGACTCCGCTTTACTGGAAATAACCAAAACCCAGTTTTTTCACTTATCCGATTTTTTCTCTAAAACGTAAACTGAAATTTGTTACAGTTAAGCGTACTGCTTAAAATCAGTATAATATAATAGAAAAATATAATAAAGCACGTAAGAGCAAAAAGGACCAATATATTTTGCCATTTAAATTTTTAACGAACAAAACATGCAAGCTTTTTTCAGCCTTAATTAATAAATTTGTCATTGTTTATTTTTTCACTAGAGCGTACAAAACGTAGTTCTGGGCTTGCTTTTGGCTTTCACTAATACGATATTTTCAGTAAAGCGATGTTTCGCTGAAGCGAAGTGAATAAGACTAGCTGCGCTTAAAATCAGTGCGAGGATTTGTATCCAATTTTTTTTCAGTAAAGCGTGTCGCGCTAAAGCGGATTCGACTGTAACATTCATCTTCACCGATATCTTGTCAGGGACACTAGAATTGAGATTTCTTTCCTATTTCTTAAAATAACTGCCAGCTTCTATTAAAAATTTTTCAAGCAAATAAAATACCTGAATTATTTTGATTCATCGTAACACAATGAAATTAAAAAAATTTTAGTGCAAATAGAATACGTGAATTGTTTTGATTCATCGTATCACCAATTTAATGGAAATTTTTTTTGCAATGAAAGCTGAAATTTATAATAACTAATTTATTGTTTTCTCTTTATTAATGAAATTAAATTAAATGATAAATCAATTGACAAACTCTAAAAAGTTTGTGTAGCGTGCAAAAAAATTTATAGCGATATTTCGTTAATATATATTTTTATATTTTACATGTCCTTTTTGCTTAAAACAAAATGTAGGTATGTAAATTGGTTAGTAATTGCAAAAAAAAAATAAAAAATCATGCAGCTTAACAAGCAAAAATATAAGAAAAAAAAACAATTAAATCTTGCTCAACAACTAACTAGCGACTCATACGAAATCCCAAGGAATCCACCTTTCAAATAAACAACGTTCGTTACCATCATGCAACTAACTACTCTTCGTATCTTGTAGAATTACTACAATTATTCTTTAGTTCACAGACACATGTAGATACATACGAGTATAAACGTATCAAATACATCTTTCTGGTTCTGTTCTGATTTCAATTTATGAACCCAAAGCCTTTTGGGAAATGTCCTGTGTGTCCTTTGGCCGGTCATATTTGTTATTCCTTTTTGTGTGGCATACAACTACATGACGTTCAGTGTAAGAATTTCAAGACTAAGTTGCCTGGTTATTTTGTTTTATTTTATTTTATTTCAAGTTGTTTTTCTTTTCCTTTTTTTTTGGAGGCTTTGACTACGAGTTTACATATGCATGCATGTGTTGTGTGGGTGCTTGGGCTGAACGAGGGAAGAAGAGAGATTTTGTTGAAATGGTTCTACTCGTATTAAAATTTTTCTATAATTGGTTCTAGGGGAAATTGCAGTTTTGAGTTTAACTTCCGTAACTTAATGAATTGTCAAATGGTTTTACTTACTTGGCTGCTTTTTGATTTTGTTTTAACCTTTTTTTTATATATATAAATTTATTTTGACTTTCCTTTTTTTAGCTTAATTCTCCACACAAGCTTGCCATTCAACATGCATTTCCTGGTATATGTGAATTTCCTTTTTTCATTAATTACTAAAGTGGACTTAAAAAACAGTTGAACAAAAAAGCTTTTTGCAGTCTTATTGTACAAACAGGCAGAGTTGGGACTCAAACGAAAATCTTGTATCAAATAGAACTTAAGGAATTTTTAAGTGGGCTTTTTGTAAAGTTAAAGTTACAAAGAACATCATGAAAAGGATAATCAAACGATATCTTTTATAAAAACGAAAGTAGAAGTGAGAAAATTTAAATTTACTTAATTTGTTTTAAAGCAAGTTAACAACAACAAATTATTGTCAATCAAAAGGACAATAAATTCTATAACAAGCTAATAATTTATTCATTTTTTCTACATAAATACGACCAGAAATATAATCACCTTTATTTCAGTTGTCGTTATCAACGTCACGTCAATGTAATAGAATATTGCTATTGACAAGGTTATGCTATTTTCTAAAGCTTGGGGAACAAAATTAGACCGTCAATAATGCAAAATTGCTCTCGAAAGCGAGTAGACCAGCCTAAATTTTTTTTAATGTCTTGACGTGACTTTTATGTTGACAACTGGAATAAGGATGATGACTCTTAATTGATATGAAACTTAATTTTATGACAATAATAAATTGATTTATTCAATATAAATGCTCGTAAGAAGAAAAAAAAACAAATAACTATGTTGGTTTGTAATTTAAATTAATTAAACTATTGGTATTGTAATTCTCATTTAGTTTTTAAGAGTTTTTTATAAAGACTGTTCCAGTAAGCAGGCCCACACTACAGAATGTATTATAGGGGAGACTTAACCTACTGTTATGCGTGCCAACTCCCCAGTGGCTCCATCAATGCCACGACCAGCCGCTAGATGCTCTTTGCTATTTTTGCTTATAATTTGTACTAAGCTTTTATCGTGGAAGCATTGTCTTCCACTTCCTTTACGACTCTACATGTACTCAGCCTATTCCACCTATATCCTGGTTTCTGAAGATAATTTTTAAAAATGTTATTATTATTGAAGCTAAACTGTAATGTGGCTGACAATGTAGTAGAACAGCTACGTTCAAGCCCAGTATGCTCAATTTGTAAATTCTTATAAAAAGCTTTTTGTGCTTTCACACCGACGAGAGTACAACGGACAACCAGGGGGTAAATTACGGCATTCGATACGATTTTTATTTTTAAAATATTTCCACATAAACTCTATTGAAATATTTAGTAATTTCATTCAATACAGAGTGCTGTAATTTGCCCAAAGAGCTCAGCGACAACAATGCTTCCTCTTATTTTGCATAGAAACAAGAACAAATTTAAGAGCTTTCAAAGCTGTTTATCTCAATGGTAAATATCACAGTATATATGTGTTTGGACGTAGCCGCGGCCTAGAGACATCCATAGTGGATCCAGTCCTGAATTAATTTACATTTGAAAATCAGCTAAATTGAAAAGAAGATTTCAGAGCTGGAAAGTTTAACTTTTTTTAAACAGCTGAAACTATTTTTGTTGTTGTTTTTTTTTTTAATTGCACTGATTTTATATTTCAGTTAGAATAAAATTGTTGTTAAAAATCAAAATAAATCAATCGATTCCAGGGTTGGAAAATTTAAATTTTTTTTGTAGTAAAACCATTATTTTATATTTTCGATGATTAAAAAAAAAAAGTCGAAAAAATGCAAGAAACATGATTCCAGGGTTGGAAAATGTATTTTTTTTCAGTATATGCATACAAGTAAGAAATTAAGAATAAAAGATATCTATTAACGAAAATTTTGGTATAAGATATTAGAAAAATAAAAAACTGCAGCTTCAGAGCTGGAAAACTTGTGATGTTTTTTGGTTTATAAGAGCAACGAAATAGAACTAATTTTTTTTGTTTGTTAATTAAATATAATTCATATTAAAGAAAGAAAGAAATATGTAAGTATTAAAAATGCAGAAAAATTAAAAATGTTTAGTTTCTGGGCTGGAAAATCTATTTTTTTATATAAAAGTAACGAGGTCAACTTATTTGTTTCTATCTTTTTAGAAATTAAGGATAAATGATATTTTAGAACGTAAATTTTGGTATACAAAATTACAAAAATAAGAACCGCAACTCCAGTCTAGAGCTGGAAACTGATGAATGCTGATATATAAAAGTAACTTAATAAAACTATTTTTTTTTCTTTGTTAATTTAATATAATCTATATTAGGAAAAGAAAATTAGTATTAAAAATCAGAAAAATTTAAAAAAAACATATGTAGTTCCAGGGTTGGAAAATTTAAATTTTTTTGTGTATAAGAATAACGAGCGAGGTGAAATTATTTTTTTATAAAGAATAATTGATATTTTAGAAAGAAAAGCTTAGTATCCAAATTTTAAAAAATAAAAACTACAGCTGCAGAGCTGGAAAACTGATGAAAGCTGATATATGAAAGTAACTAAATAAAAGAACATTTTTTCTTTGTTAATTACATACATCTACTTTATTAATATAAAAAGAAAGACAGAAATATTAAAAAACAGAAAAATTAAAAAAGTTTAAATATAGTTCCAGGCATGGAAAATTAAAATTTTTTTTATATAAAATAATCTATTTCTTTTTTTAGAAATTAAAAATATTTGGTATTTTAGAAAGAAAAGTTCGGTATACAATAATTTTAAAAAAACAGCTTCAGAGCTGGAAAACTTTGTTACATGTAAAATTATCTAAATGAAACTAGTTGTTTTCTTTGCTCATTAAATATTTTTTATTGACATAGAAAGAAAGAAATTAGTATTAAATATCAGAAAATTTTTAAAAATTTTATTTAGTTCCAGGGTTGGAAAATTTAAATTTTTTTTGGTTTATAAAAGAAATTAAATAAAATTAATTTTTTCCTATTTAATTAAATGAATTTTATTAATTGGGAAGTCCTATACTCAAGAGTATTTTTTTTATTTTTAAATTTTCTTATGAAAATCTAATTCTTACGAAGCTTTGTAATATTTTGCAAATTATGCAGAAATACAGGTGAATAAGTAGTTTATGTTGCTTGAAGAGATTTTTTAAAATAGAAATTTGTTTTACTACCATTATGAATATTTATTAAATTCAGTTTTGGGTGTCGGGATCAATAAAATAATAAAAATATTGTTTTGTGTTTGAAAGCAAAGAAAAGGCAAAGGAAAAATTTTATTACAAAAAATAAGAAATATACTCAAGGATTGAACCGAAAGATAAAGAAAAATAGAACTAAAAAATAAAATTAAAAAAGGAATAAAAAAAGTTTGAAAAAATATTTTAATTGAATATATTAAAAAAGGTCGAAAAATTAGATAAATTATTTACAAGTTTATACTACTTTTGGGTAAGAACATCTAGATGTTAATGACTTCTATGGAAGTTTTAGTCGTATGGGTGCTTAAGTATTCCAAATGAAACAATATAAGCTCGAGTCTTAAAGTTTTTTTCAAATCTGTCGTCAGCTAAAATATTCAATTTCGCTTCTAACCCTTTCAGTTAACAGCCTGCAGATTTCAACTCATACCCCAAAAAAAAAAGAAAACAATATTTAATGGACTTTGCAGCAAATGACTTTTAGTTTTTTCTTCGTTTTATATATCGTATGTTGCATAAAATAATTTTTACAACATTAATAACAATTGTTACCCATGAAAAACCTGTTTGTCTAGCGGTCGGTTAACGCCCCACATCGATGTATTAAGTCAAACCGAAAATGGTCATAAAAGACAAATGTTTTCAAATTCACGCCCAGTCCAGTTGTGTGACACAATTGTGAAACAAATGTGTTGTAGGATGCTCTGTCACAGTTTTCATAATTCATTTAACAAACTAATAAACTTGCAACAGCATAAAAATAAAAAAGTAAAATAAAAAAAAGGGTTGTTGATGAACATGATGACAAAATGTAAGTGTGTTACTGTATGTTTGTGTGTGTTTGTGTAAAACACCAAAAAGGATTACAAAACTATTAAAAAAAAACGTACATATTCCTTTTTTTCACGGTCTCGAAATGGTAGTGGAACAAAAGTGACAAACAAAAACTAATTGTCATTAGCAAGTGATTTGTGCAATATTTTGATGCCTGTTAAAGTCGCAGGCATTGTGTAAAATGAAACGGAGCCATACAGATACATACGTTGCGAGTATTTTCAAAATATTGTATTTCTATGAGAAAGGAATAAAAATGATTACATCATTATTACCACCGTATCGGCTGGATTCCTTTTTTTTATTTTTTTTTTGTAATAACAAACCCTTTTTGTTTTTTAATTTTCCTAAGCATCCTTATTGATTAAACACAAGGCACGGTTTAGTTTTCAGATACCATCAACCAACCAACCCCTTTTGGAAGGCGCATCACGTGTTCGTAACTCTTCCTTTGGAAACTTTGCTTATTCACACATTTCTTAGCCTTCAACTATTCAATACATTTATTTTATTTTATATTTGCATTCAAGTTATTTTTTTTAATTAATTATGTAAACATATTTAGTTTCTTTTTATGACAATTTGAAACAGGCAAAAAAACCCCCGTTCAAATAACATTATTTAAGAGTTAAAGCGTTAAATGTTTATGGAATTGAATTTGCAACTCTTTTGAGATTTTTCTTTTTCTTTTTTTTTAAAATGTATAAATTGAGAGATTAGAATAGATTGTATGGAAATTAATTTAAATGCGCGTAACACACGTTTCTTATTTGTTTTTCTCATTTAGGTGGGTTCCATTTAACACTTTTAAGCAAATATTTGCTGATCATGAAATATTGCCACGAAAATATTTTTTTAAACGGCGGTTGCACATATTGAAAATGAAAAATTCTAGCAATGCGTGTTTTGCAAAAAATAACATTTATGAAAAATAACAGTTATGAAAAAAAAACGCTGGGATCGCAAAGATAAAAGAACTTACACAGATTAGTTGGGAAAAAAAGTTTAGGCTGCGCAAGAAGCTTAAACGGATTTCATCTCCGGACGAGGCTCTTCTTGTTCTTCTGAATCGGAAATACTATCAGAGTCAGCATTACTTAAATCGATTAAATTTTCCACTATAACGCTATCGAAAGCATTTCTCAATACTCCGACTGAATAAATTTTTCTTTTTTATCTAGAATCTCGTCCTAATTTTCATGAGTTATAATTTTAATCAAGTTTTTGAAACACTTTCAAACTCTACTTCTCTCATTGCCTTATGAATTTAGTTTCTCTCCCTCCCTCCTCTCTAATAATAGAAATATAAATAATAGTTTCAGAGCTAAACTTTCAAGACTCCGAATATCTATTTGGTTTGCATCTTCTAACAAAAGTAGTTTGCCAGGATCTTGTTGTTTTTAGGGTTGCGGACATCAAACGTGCAAAGGCACCCTATTGTTTTCGCTACGCTGTCCGTCCCAGGCTATTTTCTCAGAAACCATAAAACTACGGACCTGAAATTTGGACAGAGTATGTAGAACCTTGGCCGCTACAACAACAAACACATGGGACTTAAAAATTAAATGGTGCTCTAAACGAGCGACGAAAAATTTTAAAATCCTATGTAATAAACATACAATTGTATGTAAATATGTATATTGTCACTTGAAATTTGTAAATTTAGTTTATTTTTATATACACTACAACAATTAACACTAAAATTTAAAAAAAAAATTAAATTAAAGGGTGGTCCATCACTTAATGCAATTTTGACAACTTGCTGTATCTTCGAAACCGTAAGAAACCGTCTTGAAATTTTCAAAAACGGTAAAATTAAAGAACTCCATCCAAAAAAAAATCGTCAAAAATCTAAAAAAAAATCGCCAAAACTAAAAAAAATTCTAGCACTAAAATAAATCGCCAAATTTGAAAAAATCACCCAAATGAAAAAAATCGCCAAAATGAAAAAAACGCCAAACACTGAAAAAATCGCCAAAAACGAGAAAAAGGCGCTTAAGCTAAAAAAAATTTTTATATGAAAAAAATCGCCAACATTAAAAAAAAATCGCCACAGTTAAAAAAATCGCAAAAATGAAAAAATGCCAAAACCGAAAAAATTGCCAAAACGAGAAAAAGTGTCACAACTAAAATAAGCATTTAGATGAAAATAAAATCACCAAAATGAAAAAACGCCATAAAACGAAAACATCTACAAAATTAAAAAGAATCCCCTTTATGAAAAAAATCGTCAAAATTAAAAAAATCTCCAAAGCAAGGAAAAAAGTGCCAAAACTTAAAAACCGCCAAAATGAAAAAAATGCCAACAAAAACTAAAAAGTCGTTTTAACTAAAAAAAATCCTCTATATAAAATAATTTCCAAAAATTAAAAAAAAAATCGTCAGAATTAAAAAAAATCGCCAAAATGAAAAAACCAACGCCAATAACTGAAAAAATCGCCAAAATGAGATATAAAGTGTTCACTTAAAAAATCGGTAAAATTAAAAAAAACACCAAAAACCGAAAAAATCGCCAAAACGAGAGATATATTGCCAAGACTAAAAAAACGACAAAACCGATAAAACGCAAAAAACGCCAAAACTAAAAAAAAGCTCAAAACCGAAAAAAAACCCAAAAAACGAAAAAAGTGCCAAAACTATATTTTATATAGGCTAAAGTTCGTATTGAAATTCATATCTAGTGTCCATACGGAACCCTTCGTGCGCAGGTCAAAGTCACACTTCACTGAATTTATTTTAAATTTTTTCTACCAAATTTAATAATTAAGTTTTTCTTTCGGTGCGCTATCGAAAACCATTTAAGTGAAAAATTTTTATGACACATTTTTAAATTTTTAGGTTGAGGATCTATGCTCCTTATAAGGAGCCAAAGGAAACAATATACATGTAGTATATAAGAGTATATCTATATACATATATAATCTTAGTGTGATTTTGTTTGTAACGCATGATCTCTAGAACTAGAAGAGCTAAGGAGGAATTTTTAACAAGGGTTCGTATCAACACCCGGTAGGTTTTCTTTTCGTTTTGTCTTTGACCCAACTAGTGACCAACGTGTGAAGTACTTTCTATTTGAACAAAAAATAATTGAGGGTAAGACAACGTTTTTTGGGCTGAACTAGTATATATGCGTATGTATAGACATATAAATTTTTACGAATATCAAAAAACGTACTTTATATTTATTTCGTTACAGCTAAGCAACACTTCAGTAGCAACAAAATGCATGTAGACGTGTCAAGCAAACAAGAATAAATGGATTTAATTCGTGTGGATTTTGAGACGCGTTAAATACAAATAAAATTTAAAAAATTTATTTGTTTTTTTAGATTAGCATTAATTTTGACACGAGTTAAACAAAAATAAAATATTGAAATAAAATTTAAATTTTTACATTTTTCTCTGGTATTTAATTTCTCGAGTTTTTTTATATTGTAGCAGTTGCAGAACAATTTAATATAAAATATTTTTAAATAGCTTATCAACCCTTTATATGCCTGTTAATGGGTACTTTTTTACACACGGAGAAGAGCTATTTTTTTTTTGTTATTTTCTTGTGTTGCACAGTGAAATTTACTATGTAAAGTACCGCGGAGACGATCAAATAAACTTCTCATTCACAAAATTGTGTATATGTACGCATTGGCGGCCATGATTGATGAAAATAAAAAGTTTGAATTTTGATTTGACGACTGATAATTTGATCGTCTCGAGGTTTGATTGACATAAAAAACATAAGTTTCTTTGCGATTCTTGTTAATGATGCAGAAGTGTGCGTACGAGCAATTGTTTATATTGCGTTTTAGTGAACATTTCATTGAACATTATCAAAATGCAATTGACGATTGACGAGTTTATTTGTTCGTCTCCTGTTAAGCAACAAGCATGTGACACTTCCACCTGTGCACTGATTGGTGGACTTATTTTACTGTTTCCAGAACACTCAATATTAAATTTTTTTATTAATAGTACATATCGCTTATTTGCTTCAATAGTGTAATAACTCAAAAAATTCGTTTTTTTAATATTTATTTGGTGCAAAAATTTCCTATGCTTACTACCACCTACTGAGAGAAAAAAATTTTTTTCATGTCTTCGTTGAGTTGAGATTAAAACGCGTTTTTTCGCAAAACTTGTTTTTTTAGTTGTGACACGATTGAAGTAAATGAGTGATATGTATATGAAAAATCTCAGCATAATACTATTTGGTTAATATTTTAAACTTACTGGCTAAAAGATATAAATTGGTAAAAGCAAAAGTCTAAAAACTTACAGCTGCTTAGTTTTAAGACACTTTGAACCGCACTCTCAATTACAATTGATAAATTCCCGACCTATGTAATAATGTTATCTCGTTTTGTTACTCGTACATTTATAATTTTCAACAATTTTCCCAATTAAGTTTCTTGCACACGAAAGCAAAAAAAAAATTCCGCTTAACAAAAAAAAATTTCTCAAAAGCCAAAAACTAAACAATAATTATTATGCAATATGTTGCATGATTTATAACTTTTATTACGAGGCTATAAACTCTCGTATTAAAAAAACACACGAATTTTCACACCCTTCTAAAGAACATTAAACGGTTAAACGCTGTAAACAATTTATAATAAATTTTATTATTTAATTTTTTTTTATATATAAAATTTGTCTATTGTATTATTAACACACCAGGTTGCACACAACTGCTGCTGCTACTGGCTTCTTTCTATTCGTACACAAGCGCACGCAGTCTACTTTTTTAATGAAATGCAGCAACAATAAATACACTTCAACTCATGCACAAGCATTCACGCACTCACTCACCCCTTTTTCTTTTTGGAAAATGTTCATCAGCATGTTCGACAAATGATTAACTTTAATAAATTTCAAAAAAAAAGGGGTTAATAAAGATTGAAAGAAAGAATATTATTAAATTATTGAATAAAGAAAATATATATATATTAGATACACCGGTGACTCAGCTAAAAATAGAGCATAGTATCTTGTTGTGTACCCATAGGCGTAGAAGGAGTATGCTGGAAGGAGCACTGCCCTTCCCCCTAGAGTTATTAAAAATTTACTGTAGTAAATTAATTAATGAATTCCTTTCAAACTTCTTACGAAAATCAATTATAACTAATGAGCCCCCTCCTCTTTTTACAAGAAAAAAATTTCTAGCTACGCCAATGTGCATACTTTTTTTATAGTGATGATTTCAATTCTTCTGCAGATTATAGAGGGTAAGGGAAAAAGTTATTCTGTAGTGTATTTCCTTTATTATAATTTAAGTAAATAAAATAATCAAATCGTCGGCTAAAATCCACTTTTTAAGTAAAACACAGTTTTGTTCATTAGAACCCTGCATAAGGCTATTTGAAAGAACTTTCAAGATATGGGCGATTTTTCAAATCATTTGCTGTAGTGTAGTCTTGAAAAGCAATCTTATGACAGATACTACTGTTTGCAAGACATTTATTTAAGTTGTGGTAGATATCGAAGCAAAGAAGGAAATACTTCTTGACGAAAAAATTTTGTGGTATTTACTTCTGTACATATACACACACACGCACGCACATACAAACGCATGCATGTATTCACATTAATCGTGTGAGCTACCATACCATCTACATCTTGCACACACAATCAAAATAACAATCACACAAGCATCGAAGGTCAAGATACTATTCCTTCTTCTGGTATTTGAAGTGTTTGAAAATTTTTTATAAATACTCCAAATTTTTTTACGAACAAAAAGTGTTCGTGAAATCAAGGGTGTCTACTCTGTATTTCGAAACGAAAGCAAATGTTTTCGAATTTGTATGTTATTAACATTTGAATTCGAAAGCATTTGTTTTCATTTCGAATAAGAGAGTAGACCTCTAGTTGTAAACGCTCATATACACGAACATCACTACATCCATGATGCTTGGCTTACTATACGACAGCATTTACTTTTGGTGTGGTATAATACATGCCAAGGCAATGAATGCATTAAAAAAACAAGACAAATTTACATTTCAAATATATTTAAGCAGGGCTCTATTTTCAATTTCTTGTTGATATTTTGAAATTGGGAATAGATTAATGATTTTTTATGTTAAGACTAAAAACTTTCCTGACCGTGTGATTTCTCTAAGAGGCGATTGAAACTAGCCACCTATATCTTGTGATTAAACACCTTTAAACTTTCTTTCTTTGGCGCTACATAAAAGATAAGATCTATTTTAATCTACCACAACCTATCAAGATCTCTAACATGTAAGTCGTGAAATTATCTAGGGCATACAGCCACAAATATCAGAAATGGCACTAGAAAGCTCAGGAAAGTAATATAATACTGCAAGCGCAGCCGTATTTGTCATTTGAGGGATATTGTTTTACATTCTTAATGGCATATAGACATTTCCACATTAATAAAAAAAATTGTCGCGTGCGACACCAAACAAATATGCTTGATTTTTCAAAGAAAACGCATGTTATTTTTACTTCTTAACACGTTTGTGGAGTCCATCACTAGCTCTATATGTGCTAAAGATTTAAGAAAAATCCAGTCACATTATTTTTTATATACAAGGTTAATTGATTCATGTCACACGCGACAAAAAAGTAAACTTGCACGTGAAAATGCCCAAATTATTCTCTTTACAATTAAAGCATCACTAAATCATCATTACAGCCATATTTGTCATTTGAGGGACATTGTTTTCCATTCTTAATGGCATATACACATTTCCACATGAAAGTATAATTTTTGTCACGTGCGACAGCAAACAAATATGTTTGATTTTAATAGAAAACGAAAGTTTTTTTTTACTTCTTAACACATTTGTGGAGCCAGCCCATCAGTAGCTCTAAAGATTTAAGAAAAATCCAGTCACATTGTTTTGAAATACAAGCTTAATTGCTTCATGTCGCACGCGACAAAAAAGTGAACCTGCCCGTGAAAATGCCCAAATCCTTCTCTTTACAATTAAAGCGTCACTACATCCTCATTATCATGAAATCATTAAATTAAACATCCGATGATTCCGCTTAAAAAAACTGTTTTTTTTTTTGCATATCAAAATAAAATCTCTTATTGAAAGACCCTTTAAAGCACTTTTATTACGAAAATAAAGAGTTTTTTTATTAGGCAGCTTTGCTTTTGAAACACTATACTTGTATCACAAAAAAAACTTAAACTACTTTTTCCCCTACCCAATAATTATGATGAACTCATTTAAATCTTGTAACATTGTTACTGGATGGATTATTATGGCAAAAAAAAATTATATACAAAAATGAGACTGTCCTCAATGGCTTTTAACAACACGCTTGCATTGTCACTTTTGAAAAGGTTGCGTTTGTTAAATTGTCAAACAATTGAATTGTGGATCAAAAAAAAAACAGGGTGTTGATTAAGTAATAAAGTTATACGGGTGGTTGAATTTGCAATTCCCAAATTTATTGATGAATTTTTCACTAAAACAAAAAACACAAATAGAGAAAAAAAAATCCACAATTCCATGTTGCACAACAAAAGGGAATTGCTAAAATTGAATACTTTTTTAACAAAATTATTTTCTTTCTTTTATTTGCTATTTCAAAAATGTAAACCAATGCATATGTATTAAAAACAAGAGCTTAAAAAAATGCTTTCAGTCTAAATTTTCGGTTTTATTAGAATATTTAATATTGCTGTGCTTTCTTTTTTTGTTTTTTGCTTATTTTACTCAGGCAAATAAGCAAACAAGCAAACATTTAGTCATATTCGTTTGTTGGCAGCACAATTAAAGCAATAACAGCAACAACAACAACAGCAAGGAGTATTTGCATAACAGGAAACGGAAACAAATTGCATACGTTGTCGCCTGTACTGGGAGCATGAACATGCAGGCAAAAAAATTTTAAAAAAATATATAAAACATCTATAAAAATAACAACAACACAAAGCTGAAGTTGTTAACAAGATTTTTTGTTAATTTTTTTTTGCAAATATAGTAAAACATTTAAAAGATTTATATTGTCAGAAGTTGTTGTTAACAAACAATTGTAAATTTTAAATTAGATTTTATTTAGTTTGATGTAGCGAGCGGCATGCGATAGTTGGTTTTTTGTTGGGAGTGTAAGTAATTTCTGGTCTCAAGTATCGCAAAAGGAATTTTGCCATAATCCACTAATATGTAAGACCAAGACCATTATATTCTGAAGTTTATTTTATACTTTATTTTACATGTCGTCAGCCCATTGTTGGTTTGACCCACCGACCAATAAAAAAAAAAATTAGTTATGGCTGGGGTATATATATTTATATCCTCTTCCTGACTCCAAAACATGTTTCGCAAAATTAATTATGGTTTCTTTGATATTTAGCATTCATTTTGCTCAATTTTAACTATTTTCAACAACATTGTTTTGCTGTACACGCCACTGTTTGGCTATTGCGTCAAGTAAGTGCAAAAACGTACAAAATAAATTTAACTCTTGTTTTGCTTCATTTCGGAAATTTTATAAACACAATTGGGACAACCGACGAACTTCGCATAGTTTGATGAACTTGCCTTCAAGAATCCGATCTACTCCAAATGTCTGCCTTTCTATGGATATATTTGTAGCCCATGGCTATCAAGCTATGTAAATATTAACTGCGGCAAAATTAACTTTCATAATATACAAAAAAATTTAATTATGTACTTGGAATAAAAATTAATGAAAAAATCGATCTCAAGTCTTGAAATTAATAAAATTCTTTTAAACTCTAAAAAGGCAGAAATTTGGAATAAATCACAGCTATCGGGAAAATCTTGAAAATTTGCAATATTGATAACAAGCCCAATTTAATAAAGTGCAAAACATTATGAAGATTCAAAAAAAGCTTGCAAAATTTTTTTTTAATTTTAAGTCCCTAATAAAAATAAGTAAAGAAACCCATAAAAATTTTGGAATAATTACATCTTTCGCAAAAAAATAGATATTAGTCAAAAATTTAAATATTTTAAATAAGCCATTATTTTTATATTAAAAATTGATAAGACTATAAGGACTTTTAAAAATTCTTTAAAAACGCAAAAATTGCGAAAATTCGCTAAAACTTGCTAAGAGCAGCATATGTATGTAAGTAAAAGCAAAGTCTAACTGTTAAGGAGAAAACATACCTGCAAAAACTCGCTTTCATCGTGAACACTGCGAAAATTCGCGAGAAGTTTTTAAATCGGAAACAAGCCCTAAAATTTATTACAAATCGCCTAAAACTGTTCAAAATAAAATAACGTCGAAAAGAACGCGAAAAATCGCATGCTCGAGAAAAATTTTTAATGCATTGAAGAAATTACTTACACTGAAAGGAATAAAAAAAAACCTCAAAAAATTAGATCAATCGCAAAAAAAATTATTTGCTAACATCGCAAAAAATTACAATATAGTAAAGGTCATCTTTAGCTCATCGTTTACCCGATCGACTTATTTCTATGGATTGTAAATTTAATTGGTTCGTGGGTGCTGAGATTTCGAACAACTTCTTTGGCTATAAATGTCCCACGGCCAGAGCCCAGTCGATCTTCAAGTACTCCCAAAAACTTTGAACTGGTTGAAAGCAGTTTACGTGAACATCCCGCGACTTTCACTGGGACTTCCAAGAGCTATTATTCATGAAATTTTAAAAAATGATCTGAAGTTCCATCCTTTAAAATTCAAATCGTTCAAGAACTAAAAGAAAGTGACTTTTATTTAAGCAACAAATTTTTTGAAACGATGTTGTAGCATTTTCGCAATGTAAACCCCATTTTTTGGAGCTACGAGACTCATTTTCACTTAAACGGCCACGTCAACAAGCAAAACTATTGTTATTGGTCTCCAAGAACCCGCAACACTATATTGAAACATTAAAAAGAAAAAAACATTGCATTGCCCCGGGGTAACTGTTTGGTGTGCCTTATCCACGCATGAGATAATTGGACCTTTTTTTCGAAAATTCTCGAGGCCACGCGACGAATGTCAACGGTGAAAATTATGGACACATGATTACGGAATTCTTTTTGCCAAACCTAAGAGCTTATCCGTCGCACTCTTCACATACGTGGTTTCAGCGGGATAGGGAGACTAAACACACAGCCAGAGCTTCGGTGAATTTGCTTCAGGAAAATTTCCCCCAGAAAAATTTCCCCCAGTCGCTTTGGGGACATCCCATGGCCAGCAATGTCCCCGATCTAAGTGTCATGGATTTTTATTTATATCCTCAAAGAGTGGGTTTATAATGACAATTCCAATGTCTTGTGACTTTAAAGGCAAATATTCGTCGATAAATCAGCTCAATTGAACGGTGTGTTAAACTTGACGGAAAACATCTGGATGATATACTCTTTAAATAATAAAAAATCATTTCCATTCTATCGTTCAATGCTCTTAATAAAACTTTGTGTCAATTATTGCGTTTTTTTATTAAAGTTAAGATACCCCGTATAATAACAAGTTCAAATTCATTTAGTTTTTGTTGACATTTTGTATGCAGTGATGCCACAACTAAATGGTTGTAAACGCAGTTCTACACTATCAAAAAAATAAATAAATAACACAATCACTTTATAGTTACCGCAAACGAATGTTCTTCTATCCACATATAACAAAAACTCGATCTCAAAAAAATAATAATTAAAGGCCTTTCTACCTTAAGGTAACGATATGTATACTCGTATATATATATATATATATATATATATTTTGCAATGAAGAAAATTATTGATTTCTTGATCAGAAGGAGTTAAAAGTTTTATTCAATAAATACATAAGTTAAAATTAATAAAACATTTTAGTATGATTTCAATTAAAGTCTTCAATTCAATAAATCAAAATATTAATTGAATATAAATTTAAAATTAACTAATCTAACGATTTGTATGTATATATAATTAATTATTCGACCTTTTATATAAAATATAATGCGTTTTTATAGAATTACTCTATTCAGGCTTCCAATGTCATTCAAATTGATTCAAATGCAAATAAAAGAAAAAATTTTTTTCATTTATTCATATCCGACGTTTCGTTGGGATTGTTTTGAACAACTCAATAATAGAATTGTAGGTCAGAGGAAAACCAACCAATTTTATTGAAATTTAATTAATATTAATTGAAAACAAATTCAACATCAGTTAATCTAATGATAAAATTAAACAACTCAATAATTGATCTGTTAATCAGAAAAAAATTATGAAAAAAATATATTGAAATGAATAAAACATAGGACATGTCTGATTTCAATTAAAATGTTTTATTGAAGAAATAAAAATATTAATTGAAAATAAACTCAAAATTAAGGGTGGCGTTGGCTGAACTAGTTAGCAAGTTGACTACAAAACCGAAGGTCCTGGGTTCAACCCCTGTATCCAACAGTCATTTAAATAACAACACCACGCATTTTTCTGATGTGCATAGAGTCTCTTTGTGTCAGTTGTTGTAGGAAAGTTCAAGTGATGAAGGCATAGTCAGCAGATACTAATCCTTATGTAACATCAGAGCATCTTCCTTCGTCGGTTGTGTGTAGCAGAATCATCGGCAAAGTAAAATAACGAATAAAAATTGCTACTAAGCACAGCTTAAAAATTTTAATGCGCCTCTTTGAAACCAGAGGCGCTGCAACTCTGCATTATAACGTGCAAAACGTAGAGCTGTAAGGAAGGTAACACCTAAAAGTAGTAGTAAACATTCTTTGCTTGAATGTTACTTCTTTAAAAATAACAAAAAAATAAAAAAAGAAATTAATCTAATAACTGTTCTGAATAAGTCCTTGATTCAGTTGTGGATCAGAAAAAACGTCAATGATGCTGGCAACTGGAAAAAAAATTGATAAAAAATTTTTCAGCGTGTAAACAACTATTTACCTGCACCAATAAAATTAAACTTCCGTTTAGTGCAGTTATTTCGTTTTCTATTTTATTTCCGTAAAATTTTGAGCTTTGCATCCGCTATTCTCTATAGTATTCGATTTACTTTGCAATATGTATAAGCCAATTATCTAAATTGTTTGGTATTTCAGGTTTGCATATGCATATGCATCTGCATCTATACATGTAAATGTTTATGTGCATTTGTAGGTATTATTCATTTATTAAAATCTGTTTCAAATTCAAATCATAATCTAATCAATATTTAACACACTTTCAAATATTCTAACACATTTAAGCTGCTCTACCCACCCATAATCGAAAAACTATATGGGAATTTCAATTACAGCAAAAAATATAAATTGCAGTTCGCAGCGTTAGTGGTATTGCTTGCCTTTTATAAGTGTCACGGGATTAATCGGCTTATTTAGCGATTTGTTATAATTGTAAAAGTATTCTTAGTTTTCTGCAAAAATTTATATATTTCTCACATGATTCGAAGGTTTATTTTCCTACCATTTTTTTCAATTTTATTGGAATGGCATTGTTATTGGAATTGATATTTTAATCCTATTTTGCTGTTAGAAGGCAATTAGAAGGGTTTTTTTTCTTTGTTTGCCACTATATTCATAATATTAATTGGTTTTATGGGAAAGGGTATAACAGGACTAACGTATGAATAATACAATATTTGTTACTGACTTCTATTAATAACTAAAGGAATCAAAAGATTTGGTACGTGTTAAAACAAACTAAATTGACGTTAATTTACAATAAATCTAGCAAATAATAAAGAAAACAGAAAAAGTTCTATACTCGGGAATCAAACAATAGAACTTTGGAGGAAACATCAATATCAACAGTATGTATCAGGATTTTCATAGATGTATTCAACAAAAAATTTTTTCTCTAATTAAAAAAAATGTACATAAATAAATATAACGTGACAAAAAAATCTCATAATTTTCGTGCTTCATGTTTTGAGAACAATCGATTATTTACGATTTTCGCAAAAAAAAGTGGAAAAAATCGCCTTTTCGCGTCGGGTTTTTTGAGGTTATGCATCGATATAATCAATTACAAAATTAATTATATACATTATACATTTTACTGATGAAAAATTTAATTAAAAATTCAATTGAGCAAACTAAACATTTGATTAATTAAAAAGTTTAATTGACGGAATTAAATTTATAAATAATTTAAAAGTGTTGATTGGAGTAATATCTTATCGGTATGCACACATAGAAATTTCCAAAAAAAATAGTCTACGAGATCTAAAGGTCCTTACAAAAGGGCCAATAGGGTCAAATAAAAATGTTACAGATATTTCACAAAACCTTTTTTTTATTCACATAAAAAGATAGGAAGTGGTTAAAAAAATATACAAATTGTTATATGGTAGAATTCTCAATTGGTTAATGTAAAAAAATTTTAAGAAAATTGAGTCTTATTGTTATAAAATACAACCTTAATGTCTTGCTGTCGCACGCGATAAAAAAAGTGATATTCCTCGTGGAAATGCCCATATGCTACGTCCTAATTTACAAAATAATTCTACTGCAAGAAACCGACTAACTAAATAAATAAGACTGCACAAAGATAATATTTAGATTATAAGGAAAATTAAATTCGAACAGTATCTGTGCGGCAAAATCGTTTCAAATCATACATTTTGATTGCAAGTCATATTAAATTTATTAGAAATTATATGTTGTTGTATGTTGGTGTCTATTTGCTTTGTTCTTCTTAGCTGCAACGCACTGTTGTGCTCAGTTGGGTGACTTGTTCTTGTTTAGGTTGGTGTTTGTATTGATCTTCGTGTGTTGTGTATTTAAAAATATTTGCTGGCTAATATATTTGAATAATCTCAAATGATATTTTTATTTAGAGAGTAAGATCACAAGATTAGCTTTCTGAGATATCGTAAAAGTATTATATTGTAAAAATATTTTATTTAGAGAAAAACTCATAACATTGTCTTTAAGTATTATTAATAAAACACATAGTAACGAGATTTGTTGTCCTCTCATTACAGTAAATAGCCGACAATCTTCGCACTACCTGAGAAAACTTATTGCTGTGGGCTTGTAGGCACTGTACTGGTAGTCGGATGATCGCAGGTTCAAATCCAAGGAATTTAAAGTAGCTTTGCAACTTTACACTATACCTTTAATTTCAAATAAATTTTATGCTAATCGTGATGAGTTCTGGTTCAAATCTTCGCCGGATAAGACAACCACACATACAACACGAATACATTTTCCTGATGATTGTGCCAGTACACACACACACACACACACTCACGTGAGTTGAATAATACATAAAATAAAATTATTGCATCAAATTAAATTCATGTTGTTTCAGCTTCAAATAATTTTGATTCAACATGATTTTTCATTTTGATTTAACAGTGGTGGAATGTTAAATTAACATTAAATGAGGTTGTTTGAAAAGGAAAACATTTTAACGTTCATCATGTTAAATTAACATGAAATGCCTGTGAAGCAAAATGGTTGCTGAAAAATTTTAAATAAACTTTATTTCCGTAGATTTTATTATGAATTTTTTCTGTGTGTAGATGCTGTTTAACTCAACTCTATTTCAGAATAGTTATGGAAAAATTTCAACAGATTATGTTTTAGATTTGAAAAACATTTCTGCTTAATTGACATATTAAAACATGATTATTTACGCCTCAGCTGTTTGCAAGCATTATTAAGTATTAGTTACGGCCGGCCAGTGGGCTTTACGTGTGCCAGGACATTCGTTACGCTGCCTCCGAAATGCTAAATAATTGCACACTTTTGCACTTTTTCCATAAGTATATACAAAAGCGACAAAAATTTTGTTTTTTATTTTATCGTATGATAATCAGAAATTTTTTGGACTTTTAGTCACCTGCAGAGAAACGGCCTCGTTTTAACTGCCTAGAGAAATTAGAGAAACTATGAGTTTTTTTTTGCTTTTATACTAAAAATATCCCTTTAAGCCAACGATCACCAATTAAGCACCCAACAGTGTTTTACACATATTGAACGTACGAGTATTGTTCAATCGAAACATACAAAATTTTCATTGAGTTGTTTTTAATAAAATTGTTATTTTCTAAAATTAAAGAGCGTTGAAATTGCGCGTGCGTTTGATTTGAAAATGCCCTCAAATATGGCAGCCAGGGAAATGCTACTTTATTTAATTTCATTTGTTACACATAAGGGCAATAGGAGTATTTCGTTGAATTATTTGTGACAGTATTCGGTGTGGCACAGCAAGCTATGTGTGTATGTTTTTTTTTTTTTGCTAAAGAATCATGTTTAAAACAACCCGCTGTGGCGGTCATGCGCATCTCCAATTTCTTCTAACATTTTCCTCTCATTTGCTTATGAACATTTATGATATTTTGTTGTTGTTGTTGTTGTTGTTGTTGGTAATTTTATTGCTTTATTTTCTTCTTTATTTTGTGGAAAAACGGCAGCCCAACATTTTTAAAAACTCCTGTAAGGTGAGTGTGTTATTTATTGTAGTTTTCTAGGTGAGCGTGTTTATATATATATATATATATATATGTGTGTGTGTGTATAAGTAAAATCCTGATCTTGTCAAGGAACGATCCTGTTGTGTTTTGTTTGCCAAAGCAATAAGTGCTAAATGTTGAAGGTATGAGTGAAAAGGCAGGCAAATACTATCGATGCACAGTTTAGGAACACGCGAATTTCCCGAACACACTTTAGCATTTATGTTTATGATGCTTAGTTTTGTGACCTGTTCGCGTTCTTTTATGTGTGTGCATGCCCCTGTGGTTTTTACGATTCACCGGAAAATTCAATTTTCAAATATTTAAAATCATATTCGGTGACTGTGTTTATGGGCGTTGTGTCTTGTTAAAGTTGTCGCGTGTTTTTAAAATCCGATACGTTTTCCATTAGTCACGGTAGAGCATATTTTGATGGATGTGAAAATATTTGTAAATTATGTGTACGTATGTAAGTATGTTCTTAAGCCAGAGTTTGCTGCTAGCACTGAGAATTAAACCGTCTCTACTTGTAATTTAAGAAATTTTGTCAATTTTGTAATAAAACTATATTGAGAAATTGTTCTACAAATGACATGAAAGGCGAGATTTTATAGCGGCTGAAGAGACTAAGCAGACAGGATCCTCATTTTGGAAAGACGTGACACAAGCACGCACGACTCAATACAAAATGTTCGTAACAGAAAATCTGGGGTCAAATCGCGGCCCTCGTTATCGAACAAAATTACGACATATTTTAATAAATAGAGTTTATATAATAAAATATTCGTAATTTCGTTTGATAATGAGTGCAGCGATTTGCCCCGTGATTTTGCGCTTGATCGTATCGTGTTGTGTTGAGCAAAATTTACAACAACAAGTAGTAATTAATAAAAAAAATCAAAAAACACTACAGCCACCATTATTTTGAACCGTTAAATATCCTAAATGGTCATTCGAAATATAAAATCATAGGAGAAACCTAAAAATTATTTTAAAATGCCTGTCGAACGATACCCATTTTGATAAAGTTCGCCGACTTTTTATTTTTTTCGCATTTACAAAATGGTGTCTGTTGGTCGCCATATTGAGTTTTGACTTTAAGGACACTCCCAGGGTTAAGATAAATCGATTGAGGTAAGAATCATTAAAATCGTTTCACGTGTTCGGTTTTTATATAGTGCCACAAAGGAACACACTAGAGAACTGCGTAAACAGTCTTGAAATTTAAATACATCTTGTTTTTTAAATGTATTCTGGTGGCATGTATTATACAAAACCCATTATAAATATTGTCGTTTAATAAGTGAGGCATGTTGGATGTATTGATGTTCGTGTATATGAGTGTTAACAAGTGATGTCGCCAAGACTTCTTGTCCGCAACAAACACTCAAAAGAAGTAGTGTTGATGCGTGCATGCTTGTTATTTTGCATATTGTACGTTTAAGTGAGTGTGTGTGTGTGTGTGTAAGATGTAGATGGTAAGCTATTCAGGGTGACCGATGACATTTTTCAAAAAGTGGCACCAAAAGGGGATTTACCAAAAAAAGTGGGCAAAATTAATATAAAACGGGAAAACTTCACTAAATTTTTTATTTTTAATGTATTTTTATATAATACACTCTAAAACAGGAAGACAAAAAGTGGCAAGGCAGTCGAAAAACTGCCAATTTGCCACTTTTGTCGGTCAAACGGTGACGCTGAAGCTGTTTAAGGGTGATTTTTTATAGCAAACGCACACAACTAATGCCAATGCATGTGTGCGTTTGTACGTGCTCAGAAAAATAAAAGAGCATACACACAACCTATGTAGCTGTGTATGTATATACATGCATGACGTTTGTATACGCGCTCATGCGTAGAAAGAAGCACAAGCATCACAAATTTTTCAGTCACGAACTATTTTCTTATTTACTCCCAAACCTGCAACACGGTAAAGAAATGTATTGCCAACAGTATTGCTTAACGTTTCTTTTAGAACATTTCGCTGTAGTAAAACGTTTTAAAAATCCCTCATGCTATAAAAATTTCTTGTAAGAGATCTTATGCAGGTCTTTAGAACACACATACAAATACTCATATATGCATCCATATATACATACATACATAGGCTGATAAGCACAATGCATCGCGCAGTCGGCTAAAAACCTCGAAACGATTTTAGGTGTAAGAAATGTGGAAACAAATTTATATTTTCTATCGTCAAACACTCAACAACAGCAAAATTTTTTGATACTGTATGGGACTCTCAAGGCCATGCCAGATAAAACATGTGCTTTGCGTTGCGTTGAAGATTACCTTTGTCATCTAAGATGAAGCGAAAAGTTAGGCATCTCTGAACTTTTTGCGTGCTTTGACAATCAGTAGGTATACTTTTTTAAATTGTTTGACTATACTCGTGTGTGAAAGAAATTTTTATTAAAATTTCGTTAAATTTACATATATTGAATTGTGCAGTATTTTATGGATAAAACAAAATAGTGAAACAAACAGTGAGTGTTGTCAAAGTTTTTATTGTGTCATACACATTTTGCTTTACGCTTTTTTCTCAAAGTTAGAAACGTCACGCAAAGCGCTGAAGTTGTATCTGACACCGCCTTTAAGCTTAAATTTCTATGCATAACCCGATCAGCTGTTGCCAGTATCAACTTGGCGCCGCCACAGTTTGAGAAACGACGCTAGGAAAAACAATTAATTTTTAAGATTTTCAATACCATATCCAAAAATAATTTAAAATACCAATAAGCTCCACGACTAGTGAGAGAGAGTATACTTCTCTTTGGGGTGTGTGGCACCTCCCATACCAGTAATCTAAAGCCTTTTCATTAGTAATAGAACACCCCATCAATTATTTTTTGAAACTAAACAAAAGATTTAAAGGTAATATGAAATATACACATGGATCGAATTGACACATCCGTGAACGTACAACTCGTTACGTAAAAACTCTATTTTTGCCATACGTGAACCTACTGAAATCCCATTCCGCTTATGCGTTTTACGTATCACTTAATTGGTTTTCTTACGATTATCGATACGATCACGCATATGACAATTTAAGCCCAGATCTGGGTTTTAACGAAATAAATTGCTAGTTACCTTTTCGAAACTAGGATCAAGAAGCAGGGAAGGAAGCGGTTTCTCTCCCTCCGAAACTATTAACAATTTTAATGAATATAAAAACATAAATTAAACTGTTTCTAAGAAGAGAAACTTGATTTGAATTCTTTCAAAATTTTAACCTAGAAGGGGAAAGTGGCATTTTCTGATTGTTCGCAACATTCGAAAGGAATTTTAAAGACATTTTTATTTTAAGCAGGGATAACTTCTTAATCGGGCTCAAGTTTAATATTTTTAATTCTTATAAAATGAGTGGCGTTGGCTGAAGTAGTTAGTTAGCACATTGACTACAAAACCGAAGGTGCTGGGTTCGAGCCCGGTCTCTGACAGTCATTAAATATGAAAACAACAGAACATATTTTTTGGATGTGCCTTATATAAATCAGTGGTGATGAAAACATAGACACTGGTCACTGAACTACACCGGCTTAAGCGAATACTAACACTCATATAACATCAGGGCGCCCTCTTTCGGCGGTATTGTGTAGCAGAATTATCGACGAAGCTAAGAACCAATAAAATTACTAATAGCTAGCAAAAATTTTATGATCCTCATTAACACTAGAGGCGCTAAAAATCTGCATTATCAAAAAAAAAAAAAAACAGAGCTGTAATAAGATGAAGCTTCCTGCACCACATGTCTCCTTTATCACTCTCCTTTTTATAAAAAGGTCTGGTAATAGTAGTGGGCATTCAGTGTTACTTCTGTTTCAAAACAAAACAACAACAACAAAAAGTTTTTTTAACTAAATGTATTTACGATAGAAGGCAAGAAAAATTAAACAAGACTTAAGGAAATACCGGCATTTTTCTATCTACTAGGACAGATGTAATCATTCTAGTTCGATTCAATTTAAATGCCAATGTGCTTGAGTGCTAGTGACACTAGCCTGTTAGTCCAAATGTCGTGGGTTCGGTTCGGTTCTCTGACAATTTGATGAAATTATATAAATTTTTTTTAAACGGCCGATCAGATATACCTTTGTTATATAGTACTTTTCAAATTTGTGAAATGCTTCTTTGAATTCACTAAAAGATCTTCTAATTTTGGAAGGAAAAAAGGACAGTAACTTTTGTTAAAGCAAGACTCCGGACTATAGGTTGGAAACAGAGAGCAAGAAAATGTGTACTTTTTGAAAGGGTTCAACCCATACAGAGAAGATTTAAAGTGTTAAAATATTCCTTCAATTATAGTACTTTGGAACAGTCTCATTTTCTTGTACCGTATTATCTTCTAATGTCTTGGTAAAGCAGTTCACATGACCAATTTTAATGCAATGCGAGTGATATATATTTTTCTACTTTCATACTTTTTCTTTTATATTTGAATATTGATAACAAGCTTTAGTAATTGCATCCCTTGAATTTTTTTAGTTATACTGCTGCCGCCACTGAAATAGCATTACAACCAAATACTTGGGGTGAAACCGCCAACATTACCGCCACCAAAAAAAAAACATTCTTATGAATTAAACCCAACCAAAAAAACCCCTTTTTAAAAGCAAACCCAAGTACCAACAACAACAACAACACATTGTGGCATAGAAAAGATTTCGTCACATTTTGTCATTTGTTGGTCTGGGCGAACATTTGCTAAACTTCTCAGGATGACACTAAAAACTGTAGCGATTAAAGGATGTACACGAAAGAAAATTTTTTAAGAGTTATCCTAACTCTTTATTTATTTATTATTTAATGCAAAGGAAAATTTGCATTTGCATTTGGTTGCACAACTGGTCCATATAGCCAAGATGTTATTAAAAGTCTTTTAAAAAAGTTTTTGTGACTGACTTTAAACGATGTATGCCCTCAAATAGGAAGTAAAAACGTAGTTATCAACGAAACTATACAAAAACACTGTAAGAATATATGCTTAGCCGTGCCAGATCATTCAACCAGTGCGAGCGAGACGACAAACTCTCGAGGGCCAAACAACACACAAGACGGACCCCACTTAAGAAATAATTATTATGACGAGACAGCTGTTCTTTAGCCCAAACTCTGTGTTGCCATATGTGAAGATTTATCTTTTTTTTTAAGTTTCTAGACATGTTAAAACGACAAAAAAGATTTCTTATCTAAAAATAAGATTTTTAAAAATTTTACTTTTGGTGCTTTTAATAATTGCCGGTTTTTTTTACTAAATTACTTACAAATTCTATCATTTGCTTACACATATTCTTTATAAATATATAAATTTTTTGTGTTATTTGGCTTTACGTTTAATAGTTCACTGGGAAAAAAGATAAATTTTATCTCATTTTCATTCAAAAAATAACTAAAAAGATTTTTGGTTAAGCAAAAAAAGATTTTTTGCTCGACTTGGAGATTTTTGAAAAATAAATATGGCAGCATTGTCCCTGAGCTGCTTAACGACTGAGTTAGGATAATATATTTGACGAAAGTACGCTCTTCTTCTTTTTAAATTGGAAGCTAAGTAAGAATAAATAAATGTTAGAATTAAGTTGATATTAATGATTTCAGTCAGCATGACCGTTTGACCGACTAAAGTGGCAATTTGCCACTTCTTAAAAATAAAAATTTTAGTGTAGTTTTCTCGTTCTTTTTTAATTTTGCACCTTTTTTTGATACATCTCCGCTTGGTGCCACTTTTTTAAAAATGTCATCGGTCACCCTGACTTCAGTAGGCTTGATTTTTAGTTTGAAATGCACATAATTTCAAGGAGATTGTTGAATCACTTTATGGTGAGACGTGCAAGGAAACATCCTGCTCCAATTAATAAATTATTAATTAATTATAATAAATTGGAAAAATATATTGATTTTATATTAAACATAAACTCTATTTCATGCACAAAATCAAGAATTTATTCAACCGGCTTCTATGAACTTGAGTAAAAAAGAAATTCAGGGCAAATGAGTGAGCTTGGGGGAAAATATTTAAAAAGAAGTTCAAAAAATACAGAATAAAATTGTGTATAATTTTGTAGAATTAAAAAAAAAGAGTAAAGAGTATTCCGTGAACGTGAGTACATCGTGAGCGTGACTAATTTTGAATGAGCGTGAGCCTTTAAAAGGTCATACATAATAAAGTACTTTGTAAAAAGCTGAAATTGACAAGAGTTGTGTTTCATTCAAAAAGTCACGACTTTACCCCTTACCCGCCTTCCAAATATAAGCTTGAGTAAACAAAATTCTGGGTAAATGATCCTGCGTGTTTGAAAAAAGTTCGTTAATTCTAAGATACAGATTAAAATTGTTTATTATTTTCTGTAATAAAACAAACACAAAAGAGTATTTCATGAGCGTGAGTACATCGTGAGCGTGACTAATTTTCACTTACACTCACGAGAGCATGAATAAGCATGAGCCTAAAAAAGTTCATACATTATAATGTATAAGTAGAAATTTGTTATGATCAAAGTACAAGATCGTACTTTAAAAGTTACTCACGATACCATCTCTATCACACAGCAAGAAATTCCAATGTAAAATCACCATGCAAAATTTTTGATTTCAAATCATATTAAATTTATTAGAAATAATATGTTTTTTAAGTGTGTTGATGTAAATTTGCTTTGTTGTGCTCAGTTGTGTGACTTGATGTCCTTGTTCGTGTTGTCTAAATACCCGAGACAACATCACATTACCAGCGAAAACTTCCTGCTGGTGACTAGTAGGCAGTGTACTAGTCTTGTAGTCTTAAGACAAGCCAATGTAGCTTGGAAGTTTTTTCCTTTATAAATTTTTTCTTGTTAAATGATTATTTAAATCATGTTGAAATAATATATAATTCACGATAGTAATTATTTAGTTTGAGTTTACAGAATATTTAAGGTGACAGTGCTAGGCACATTGACTACCTCGCAATGAGCTCTAGCTTAAATCTTGGACGCGGAAGCCTACTAATTAAGCATACAAACATTTTGCTGATGCCTGTGCCAGTACACACTATTAACTTAGTTAAACTAATTAATAAAATAAAATGGCTAAATCAAATTCATGTTGTTTCAGCGTGAAATAAATTTGATTCAATGTGGTTCAAAATGTTATTTCATTACCAAATTCATGTTGTTTCAACTTGAAATAATTTTGATTGAACATGATTCTTTATTTTTTAATTTAACGGTACTACAGTACCGGAATGTTAAGTCATTACGAAATAAAGTTATTAAAAAAAGGAAAAATTTTTGTTTTGTAAATTACTGTAACATGAATTACATATGAAGCAAAATCATTAGCTAAAAATGTTTAATACACATTTTTTTAAATGAAATCTTTCTCTGTGTATTTCTTTCGTGCTCAAGCTTTAAGCGCTCACCGCTTCTTGCCGCAAATACTTACGAGCCACACAAGAAGGCATTGGAGTGCAATTTTTTGTTAAATGCTGATAGAAATACTAGAATTAGAAAACAATATTTTTATGAAGCACCCTTTTGTGCTGTACAGGATAAGTGATATTTGCATACCACAGAAGCTGCAGACCTTTTTCAAAGCAAGCCATCAAGCAACCACCTTGTGATATACAACATCAAAGTTTTATTTGATTTTAAGATTTTTTTTTCATTCAAAGCAAAGCAACACACACTCGCGCGTCTTACATTTGGAAACATCAAAAGCCTGAAATAAAATAGAAACCTGTCACTTGTATTAACCAAAAATGTCACTCGTAAAATATTTGAATAATTTCTGTTAATGTAAGTGAGTGAATTCAGATAAAATTACATTGTTACCAAGGTAACAATAGTTTCGTTCGGCTTTTGCACAGCATTGATTTCCCTTTCTTTTGGAAAACTTGTTTAGTTTCTTAAACAGGGGTCCATATTGATTGAATATCTTTTTGGTAATTCTATTAAATTGGAAACTTATGTTTCTTGCCAGATTAAAATTATATACTTTCACATCATCCACACAAACACAAAAGTAAAGTAATTGTCTGTCCTCGCAGCTGAGAGTTCAGCTGAGTTCTTATTTTTTTTTCAAGTGGCTGCATCCTTTATTCTTGAATCGAAATTTGAATCGTCAAACTAAAATCGTAAATATTTGTTGTGTTTATGTTGAACTGATTTAACGCATCACTGGCTTAAATAAAACTTTCAAATGAACAGTTAAATACACGCTAATAGGGGTTCGCATTACATTTAGAATCAAATACAATCGTAGACACACACACGAACACAAACACTTAGCCGCACACATGAAAATATTTGTTATACATCCTGGCCAAGGACTATTGTAACACCACTATACTACTGCAGTACGAACTCTTTATAAGCAAATATATGTACGTAGTGTTGTTGTCCAAAGCATTTGTGTCAGTGTGGATTGATTGTGACATTAAGTAGGATTTATTTTTTTATTTTTTATTTTATATTTTCAATTCTTGGTTTACTTTATCATTTAGGGTTTGTTATTTTTTGTCACTTTTACGCGTGTTTTAAGGTTTTGTCTACAATTTTATATCTAACCCTTGTAAAGCAAACACACACACATACATTTCGTTCCTTTATTTCATTTTACATATGCGACATGCAAATTTTCTTAAGCCTAAAAGTGTTACAGTTTTTTAATTAGAACATGCCCATATGGGTTTTGGCTGCTACGTTTTTTTTATTAATTTTCCTTGCGTGACTGTTGTTGCTCGTGGTACTCTTCTTTCTATTTCTATTTTTTTGAATGTGCGAAAATCTTGTTTATTTTAAAGCTTAAAATCAATATTTTATTTATTTTGTTTGTGGCATAAGTAACAGGGCAAATGGTATTTAGTTTTTGATATATCAAATGCAAATACGTGCATTAGAAAAATAAATCTTTTGCAGGAGAGTGAAAAGGGTTGCAGGCTTTTCAGGAAATCAGATTGAGATTTTTTGGCCCTAAGATATTTGTTGAAAGGAAAGTTATTTTTTATTTTCGAGACAGGATAGCGTGAGGCAAACGAAAAAGCAAATTTTTTTCTTCTTTTTTTGATAATAATCACAGAAAAGAAAATCATTAATTTACTTAAAATATCGTGCGTTATTTTCGATTTTAAAGTAAGCGACATGTTATCGAAAATGTACTTTTTTATTGAAATTAAATTTGTATGAGTCTTCCCATAGTTTAGAACTATCAAAATGCCAAAGTTGTTGATAACTTTTAAGATACGGGATGTAAAATTTTATCGTAAGCGACAATTTACGAACAAAAACATATTTGAATATTTAAAAAAAACCGTCTCCTAAAATATTTATTTTCTGTCGCTTACGATAAAATCGAATATAAGGCTCAATATATATTTAAAAAAAATTTGATTTTCAAATTAGTTTTTAACTCCCGACTAAAAAAGGGGTGTCATAAATTTGTAGTGTGTGTCTGTGGGTCTGCGTAACTGTGTTTCTGTGTGTTTGTCCGAGTCCACGTACAGACCAAACGGCTGAACCGATTTCGATTTAGTTTTTTTTGAAAGTTGATGTAATCGAAAAGGTTCTTAGCTATGCCTTAAGAAAATCGGTCCAGCCGTTTAGAAGATATCGCATTTTCTCTAGATATATTTGGGAGTTTTTAAAATATTTAATTTTTATTATTATGTATTTATATTTCTTAATAAAAATGTTTTGAATATATTTTTTTCAAGATAAATTACATGTGAAATAAAATAAATTCAGTAAAGTGCGACTTTGACCCGCACACGATGAGTTCCGTATGGACACGAGATATGTAATTCAATACGAACGACGAACGAAATATATAAAATATAGTTTTAACATTTTTTTCGTTTTTGACGTTTTTTTAATTTAGGCGATTTTTTTTTGTTTTTGGCGATTATTTCGGTTTAGGAGTTTTTTTATTTTGGCAATTTTTTTAGTTTTGACATTTTTTTCTCGTTTTGGTAATTTTTTTCGGTTTTTTGCGTTTTTTATTTATTGACAATTTTTTTGTTTTTGCAATTGCTTTTAATTTTGGCGATTTTCGGTTTTTGGCGTATCTTCATTTTGGTGACTTTTTTTTGTTTAGGCGTTTTTTTAGTTTTAACACATTTTTTCTCATTTTGGCGATTTTTTCGGTTCTTGGGGTTTTTTGGCGATTTTTTTATTTTGACCATTTTTTTATTTTGGCGATTTTTTTTCATTTTGGCGTTTTTTTTAAATTAACAATTATGTTGTTTTAGCTATTTTTTGAAATTTTTTGCGATTTTTTTTGGTTTGGCGATTTTATAATTTTCGGATTTTTTCGGTTTTTGGCGTTTATCATTTTTTTGCGATTTTTTTCGTTTTGGCGATTTTTTTTAATTTGGAGATTTTTTCAGCTGGGCGATTTTTTTTTGCTATGTTATTTCATTTTGGCGACTTTTTTCACTTAGGCGCTTTTTTAGTTTTAACACTTTTTTTCTCATTTTGGCGATTTTTTTGGTTTTTGGAGTTTTTTCAATTCGGCAATTATTATTTTAAGCGATTTTTTTAATTTTGGAGATTTTTTCTCATATTAACAATTATTTTGTTATTGGCGCCTTTTTCGCATTTTGGCGATTTTTTTCGGTTTGTGGCGCTTTTTTCATTTTGGCCATTTTTTTCATTTAGACGATTTTTTCGAATTATGCGACTTATTTTAGTGTTAGAATTTTTTTTAATTATGGTTTTTTTCGTTTTGGCCATTTTTTTAATTTTAGGCGATTTTTTTGGTTTGGCGATTTTATAATTTTCGGATTTTTTAGTTTTACCGTTTTTGAAAATTTCAAGTTTGCCTCTTACGGATAAGGTTCTACATACTCTGTCCAAACTTCAGGTACTTAGCTTATACGGTTCCTGAGACGGACAGACGGATAGCGTAGCGAAAACAATGGGGTTCCTATTTTCATCTTTGGTGTACGGAACCTTAAAAAAGAGTCTGCTATTGAAATTGTGACCACTAAAGATCACTCTTCAAATCTTTTTTATAGCTCTCATGTTATTATTATTTTCAATAATTTTTTTTTTTCATTCATATCAAACAATGTCCATGATGGGACCAAGTTTCTTTTGAAACCGTTATGAACTGTAAGGTTAGATTCATATTTAACAGCTTGATATGTATTTATGTCAGATAATTTATGTTTACTTTGAAGCTAAAGCTAAATTGCAGTCAGTGTATCAAGCTTGATCAATAGCAAATCGAAGACTTAAAAGTTGTTGGTAGATAACACTTGGTGGCACCTTTCCTGCTAGAAAACCAAACCTAAAGAAGTTATATTTATTTCAAAGAGACAATCTTATATATATTGCCTCTCACTTTCCCATTAACATAAACCTATAGCTTCCACCAGAGCGACAGTAGACATACGAACACCATTAATGCAACCAAAAAATTGTGTGTGACAACCGTGTTGTGATAATTTTTCAATTAAATACAACCCAATACACATTTCCAAGGCATTTGTGTTGTTGCCAAGTAACAACAATAAATAAAATTACAAAACAAAAAACAAAAAAAAGGAAAAAGAATAAAAACGCAATCTTAATTTCGTCGCGCCTTTTAATAACGAATCCGTGAAAATAAGGATGCTTTTCTTTTTTTAACACTTGGCAAAGGCAAAATTTTATTTCTGCAAATAATGATTGCAGCACTAATTTGCTGTTGCTTGGAAAGACTAAAAAGTTGTGTCGGTCGTGTCACACACTTGTGCGTCATTAACACAAAGGTCACAGCTGGTGGTTTTTGGTGATGCTGAAACACAAAACTTTTTTGTTGTTGTTGTCAGCAGGTGTTGGGCGGGGGAGGATGGTAAAGTAAAAACATGGCAAATACATACATCCATACATTAGTAGTAAAGTAACATTATTAACAAAGCTTTCTCTTTTTGGCTGTGGAGCAAGTGTATGAGCGAGAAAAAAAATATAAACATGTTGGTGCGGGTATATGTACCCGCATCGTACTTTTTAACTCGAACTTCCATTGCATAAAATATATTCAGACATATACACATGTACTAGTATATTTTTTTTGCAGCATTTAAGATTTTTTTTGCCTTCTTGGGTAATTACAAACTGACTGTGGTTGCTCAACCCTGATTTTTGTCTCTTTTGACGTTGACTACAAGTCAGCCTTTAGTGCTTGATTTCGCTGGAACTACCCCACGTCTTATTAAAATCAACGTATGGAATTGTATGCAAGGAAACGTTTGTTTTCGATTCATTTTCATTTAGACATGGAGACCTATGGGCCAATGACTCCGCCAGCCCCGTCAGCGAACCAAAAAGTAATTTTCTGTGGATGTAATGGTACTTCGAAAACAAACTTTATGCCTCCACCTAGAAATGGGCTTCATCGGAAATTGAAGAAGTGCACGGTGAGTTTGACGAATAGAACAATTATTTTGATTAAAAGTTTCAATAACTTGCTCTGCTTGCTCTGCTTGCTCTGGTGTAAGTCGATTCATAATTAAATTTCTAAGCAAACTAAACAAAAAGCAACTCTCAGCTGTTAAATATGTGCTCAAATTAAGTACTGATGCCAACTCAAAGTTTTGACGCTCTAAAAAACACGCTTTAGTTTTAAACGTTGAAATTTTCAAAACGGTAAAACTAAAAAAGCCGAAAATTACAAAATCGCTAAACAAAAAAAAATCGGCAAAAATTTTAAAAAAAATCTCCAAAGGAGAAAAAAGCTCCAGAGTTAAAAAAAATTTCTAACGCTAAATAAATCGCAAAAATTCGAAAAAATCGCCCAAATGAAAAAAAATCGCCAAAATTAAAAAACGCCAATACCAGAAAAAATCTCCAAAACGCGAAAAATGCGCCAAAACCAAAATAATTGTTTATATGAAAAAAAATCGCACAAAATGAAAAAATCGCCAAAATGAAAAAAAATCTCCAAATTTAAAAAACGCCAAAAAACTGAAAAAATTGCCAAAATGAGAAAAAACACCTAAATGAAGAAAAGTTGCCAAAATGAAAAAAACGCCAAAGCCGAAAAATAGACATAACTAAAAAAATGGCCTAAATGGAAAAAAATCAGTAAAATTAAAAAAATCGCCAAACTTAAAAAACGCCAAAAACAGAAAAAAATCGCCAAAACGAAAAAAAAGTGACAGAACTAAAAAAATTGCCAAAATGAAAAAAAACCAAAAACCGAAAAAATCGCAAAAACCAAAAAAAATCGCCTATATGAAAAAAAATCGCCAAAAATTAAAAAAATTGCCAAAATAAATAAAAATCGGCAAAATTAAAAAACCTTAAAGAACCAAAAAAAAAATCGCCAAAACGAGAACAAAAGTGCCAGAACAAAAAAAAGCGGAAATAAACGCAAAAAACCCCGAAACTAAAAAAATGCTCAAAAACGAAACGAAAAAAAATTCCAAAGCTATATTTTATATAGGATAAAGTTCGTATGGAATTACATATCTCGTGTCTTTACGGAAAGTAAAAGTCCCACTTCTGTGAAATTATTTTTAATTTAAATTTTATTGGTGTAGCCTGCATAAAAATACACTAACTTTACACCATATATACATACATACATACATCTATACTGTCATATATTTGTTGTTGTAGTAGCGGCCAAATAAGTAAGTTGTTAGTTGTTACAGATCTCGAGAAAACAGCCTATGACAGACATAAGGCAAACGAGCTTCGTAGCGAAAAAAATAGGGCCCTTTTAGCCTTTCGTGTACGGAAACCTAAATGTTATAGAAAAATCGCTAGAAGAGGGATTTAAAATTAAACAAAGTGCGTCTAATTTATTATCACACAGAAAAAATTATTGTTGATTTTTTTTCAATTAAGTGATTGCTCAGAAAAAAAATTGTTTTTGATTAGTGTTTTAATTGATTATATGTTTATTTTAATTGAATTTACTGCTCTATCAAAAAAGTGTTATCAACAGAGCTTAATTCAGAATACTGTGAAATGGTTAACAATCATTGTATGTAAATAATAGAACTTTTGTTTTTATGCATGAAAATCGAGCTGTTTTTTACGTAATTTTGACATGTGTTTGATAAAAATTAAATATAAAAATAAAAAAAAAGAAATTCATTTTGTTTCCTTTTGTTGAGAAATAAGAATACAATAATAAGAAGTGCAAGCTGATAGACCAAATATGGATAGGAAAGTTCGTACATTGGCGGTATTTGGGGTTCGATGCAAATGGTGTTGCGTAAGTACATATGGAAAATATCGTAGCCTTTCTTTAAAGTCCAATCACAAAATATACACACAATTCGAAGAAAAACTGCGATGTTCTGCATTTACACTTACATAATACTATTAAACATCAATGCGGCCATTGTGCACCATTCGAACTTGAAAAACCATACGATGCATCAGTTAGGTTTATGGTACAATAGCCAAATGTTTCCATTTTTAGAAATTATTTATACACACATACTTACATACATGCATATGTATGTACACAACATAATTTTTTATATTTCTGTACTATAACATTTTTTCTATATTTCAATTTAAATGAATCTCTAAAAGTTTCTAATTAGTTTTTTAACTGAATCGTGAACAATATTTCAATTATGTTTTTTATTGAACCTTTAAAAATATTTCAATTAAATTTTAATTGAATCTTTAAAAAACCATCAATTAAATTTTTAGTTAATGTAATACTTTTTTAATTGAAAAAATCAAAAAATTTTCAATTAAAATGGATGAGTTAATATAACAATTTCCGTGATTGGTTGAAAACTAATTAATTTTTTAACTGAGCCTTTGTTTTTTTTATTGAATATCGCTTTTACTTTTTTCTGTGCAGAGCAATGTTTTTTTTTCGTTTAAAGGGGCTGGCAACGTCCAATGTATAGTATATAACATCATGCACATGTCCGCCGCGACTTCGATGTGCAGCAAGTATCCGAAATATCCAGTTCACCTCACCTCCACGTGAGATGAAAAAGACATTTTTTTGCAGAATATTTAATGTTGTATAAGTTGTGTGTGTTAGCACCTTGCTGTTGAAACCACAAGTTCTTGGTATCCATATTAACCAATTCCGGTCAACAGGAGCTGCTATCCATCGACCCACAGTGCCAGCGACCTTGCCTAAACAGAACACTCATTTTGATAAAACAATGACGAATAACCCAAAACTATAAAATTAATAATCCCCCGAAATTTTTGGGTGTTTCTTCATTACGTACAAGCACCCAAATTTTCGGAATAAATAGTCCCCAAAAGTATTTTTTTTTGATTTTTATTATTTTGCAAAAATTTGGAAATTAATCATTATGAACAAATACTAAAATATCTAAAAATGTGGAGTCTCTCAAATTCGATGAAAAATCACCCAATTTTTTTACAATAATTTTTGGGCCATAATTTGTACAGCCATCCGTCCATGGTTATTTAACAAAAAAAAAAAAAAAAGACTGAATAAATGCCAGCCAATTCAAGAGATGCAGCTTCACAAAGTTTGGAATTTTCTATGGGAAGAACCTTTAGACGTAAACCTTTCAAACGCTGAAAAACGCAAATTTTTTGTGGTGTTATTTTTGTCAACTGCATAAAAATCGATATGAACGATTAGTTCCTGACTAGCAATAGATTTGAAAGAAATTTGTTTTTACCTCTTTACATCACGTAGAACATAGTTTAAATTAATTTTGTTTGATTCATCAAAATTTAAATTTTTTTTCGAACATCTCATCGTTGTTCTATTTTTGACAGTTTAACTGCTTGACGTTCTGTGTTTAGTGCAAAAATAAAATAAAAAATTATGTGCCAGCAGATGTAAGACTTCACAACACATTAAAATGCAAACAAACTTATATTAGAAAATATTTTAAATATTTCTCTCATTACTCGTGGATGGCATAAACATAACAAACCAAAACACGTGCAAGGATTTAAATGTATTTTAAAACGAAATCATAAATTCCGCATACAAAATAAGAAGAAAAATCTCCTCATTATACACCCACATGTTAAATAAACTGAAATAAATGGGTAAAGTAGAGTAGTTGTTTCTAAAGAATTGTTCAAAAAAAAAAAAAAAAAAAACATGAACACATCATTTAAAAGGCAAATAATGCGCCCTGTCTACGTGCCCACTTATTGTTTGATGTGGATTTTAATTGAACTCAAGTCTTTGGTTTTTATGCAAAAAAAAAAAAAAACAAAGAAGAGGAATGTGCATGAATACAACTTACGAGTATGTATAGTTGTTATTAACTAAATACCGCAGTTGTATTTTGGTTAATTTGAAAATTTCAATAACAAAAGCGAACACAAAAGGAATATGAAATACATAAAAAAATATACTTGAAAATATGAAAATAACTTAAAGGTAATAAAAATCACTACTCTTAAATGCAGCAGACAGAGAGAGCTCTTCAACTTGTTATTTAAATCAAAGTTATGATTCATATAACAATAATTTGGAGAAATACATATATTTTTTGGTTTTTTAAATTTAAATTTCATACATATGCCATTTGATTATACACCGGAAAAAATTTTTGTTACTATGAATACCTTTCATCAAAAAAAAAATTATGTATATAAAAAATATCTAAAAAAAAATATATAAAAACATATATATGTATATAAAAAATGTATAAAAAATATATAAAAACATTTATAAATTATATAAAAATATATAAAACAATAAACAATAAAAATATTAAAATAATATATAATATATATATAAAAAAATTTATATAAAATGTATATATAAATAATATATATAAAAAATTCTATAAAAATATATAAAACAATATAAAACAAATATTTAAAAGATATATATAAAAATATATATTTATATACATATATAAAAATTTTATAAATTCAACTAAACTTTTTAATTAACTATTTAAATCTATAAACAAAAATTTAATTGACTCAATGGAATTTTTAAACAAAAGCTCAATTGATTCCATGAATATTCTTGTGATTATTTGTATTTTTATTTTCAATTAAATGTTAATTGGAGGCTAAAAAGATACAAATAATAAATTAAAAATTTAATACAAAAATTTAATTGAGTCAAATATAGTTTTGCTTAAAAAATTTAATACATGTGTCCTTGGAAAAAATTGTTTCCAATAAACATTTTCAATAAAAAAAAAATAGGAAAATAATCAATTAAAAATTTAATTTTTTTCATTGAATTTTTTGATTATTTAAATATTTAAGCAAAAGTTTAATTAAATTTTTAATTGAAATTTTATTTAATTAAATTTTTTCACCAAAAATAAATTAAATAAGTGATATTTTTAATTGATCTGGATTTTTGAATCAAGATTTAATTCAAGAAAAAAATTCTGGGAATAACTGAAATAACAAAAATTAAAAATTTTAAAAACCCGAATCTAGAAAAGACGCGATATCTTCTAAACGGCTGGACCGATTTTCTTCAAACATAGCTAAAAAGCCTCTCGATCAAGTCACCTTTCAAACTGAAAAAAAACTACATCAAAATCGATCCATCTGCTTTGCCTATACGTGGGCACCCCTTTTTTAGTCGAAGGGTTAAAACTGCAATCAATTAAAAAAGTTATCAAGTCGAATAAATTAATATTAAAAATCTAATTTATTAAAAATTTAATAAAAAGTTTAATTGGGTAAAATAAGCTTTTGTTTAAAAATGTTTATTAATTAAAAAGTTTTATTGATTCAAGAAAAATTTGAATCCATTATTTGTATTTTTCCATTATCAAAAGAATTTTTTTTCCATTAAATATCTTAATAGCAGAAATTTTGTTTCTGTGTACATATAAATACATGCCTCATATTTAAGCAAATTACTTTTTTATATTTACATACAAACACTTAATTTTTTTTTCAAAGAACATAAAAGAGTAAAAGGGTTTTTTTTCAAAGTTTTCATTTAACTGTCAAATTGTTCGTATTCACTAAAAAATGTCACAGCCTTTTTTTTTAATCCATGATGACATTTTAACCATACATTTGTATATGATTTTAAATCCAATGTTTATTGTATTGTTAAGTAATTTTAATTTGATTAATGATCCTTTGTATTTCAACTGTAGACACAGTTTCAGTATAAAGCCAACACCTGCTTGAATTTCTTTTGTTTTGTTTTTACTACCCTTACATAGAAAATAAAAGTTGATATGAGAGAGTAATTTTTATTTAAATTGAAATATTAGGAAAACGAATATTTAAGAAAATTAGAATACTGTAACTTAAAAAAAAAAGAATTCGCGAAATTTTTTTAGCAATATGCATTCAAAAGACTGACATTTTTCGTTAAAAAAAAATTTATATTATATAATTAATGTAAATATATTAATATTAATATAAAATAATATGACTAAGTAATTTTGACAACTGAAACCGTATTAAAATTTTCTAAAACGCTAAAACTAAAAAGTTTCAAAATTAAAAAAAATCGAAACGAAAAATCGCCTAAAAGAAAAAAGCGCTTAAATGAAAAATATTACATTTCAGAAATTAATTATTCGACATATTGTCATAATTATGTTTTAATTTGAAATTTATTTCAAAATTTGTGGTTGAAGTCTACTGATGATTTTGTTCCAGCGCCAATGAAATACGTATATAGACCAAGCTGAACCACCAGCAAATAAATTTCAAATGAAAAATATTACCTTAAACAAAATAAATCACTAATATCCAAATAAAAAATACCAAAATTACAAGGGTCATCAAAAATATTTTTTTTTCTCCGAAAACATCAAAAACCGCCAAAACGATAAAAGCGTCAAAACTTAAAAAAATTGCTAAAACTAAATATATGTTTTTTATAAAAGAAAAAAATAAGCAAAAAACAAAAAAATCGCCCTAACGAAAAAATCGCAAAAAACGCTTAAATGAAAAATATCACCAAAAATAATATAACCGCCAAAATGCAAAAAAAAATATTTAATTAAAGAAAAAGTTCGGCAAAAACGCAAAGAAAAATCGGCAAAAAAAAATGGCCTAAACGAAAAAGCGCTTAAATGAAAAATATGACCAAAAATAAAATAAATCTCTAAAATGCACCTCAAGCACCCAAAGCAAAAAGGTCGCTAATATGACTGAAAAAATCGCCAAAAACCGAATAATCGCCTTAGCGAAAAAAGCACCATAACATAAAATAGCTAAAAGTATAAAAATATACATATATTTTAAAAATACACAAAAAACCGTCAAAAACCCGAAAAAATCGCTAAAACGAAAAAAAACGCCAATATTAAAATAAGCGTCAATACTTATTTATTCTAGAAAGTGTATGTAGCATATGAGGGTGGCGTTGGTTGAAGTAGTTAGCACGTTGACTACAAAACCGAAGCTCCTTAGTTCAATTCCTGTCTCCGACAGTCATTAAAAATAACAACACCACACATTTTTCTGATGTGCATTAGTGTCCTTTGTATCATTTGTTGTGGGAAAAGTTCTAGTGATGCAGGCATAAGGCACTGGTCACTAAAAACTATACCGACTTCATCAGATACTAATCCTAATGTAACATCTGAGCGCCCTCCTTCGTTGTGTAGCAGAATCATCGGCAAAGTTAAATATATAATGAAAGGCTACTAAACAAAGCTTCAAAATTTAATTCGCCTCAATTTGACACCAGAAGGCGCTGCAGCACTGCATTATCAAATAACAAAAAGCGTGCAAGGAGCAGAGTTGTAAAAGAATGAATTACCTCTATATCTTCCTTCAAAAACCTGTCTTCTCTATCTCTGTCCCTTCCCTGTCACCCTCTCTCACTATCTTCTCTTCTACTAACAGGTAGCACAAAGGGACCCAAGTGAGCTGGACTCTAAATTTCACCCTTCTTTACCAGGAGCCTGCTACCCTAACCTAACCTAACCTGTAAGTAGCATATTAAGAGACTTCTATTTTGATACGAAAAAATAATCAATAGGACCTTTCCTTATAGTTTTTGTACAAAAATTAATGAAACCAACCCACAGTGCAATAGTTTTTATTAATTCCGATTCAGCGTTTATGTGAGAGCGACTTCAAAATAAAGTCGAGGGCATAAGAAGGTTGAACATGTAACTTTCTACTCGTATAATAGACATACATATATAATCTCTAATTACCATGCAAAGCCCGTATAATCAAGGCTCAACTGTAATTCATGTCTTGGTCTCGTAGGCAAGTATGTAAGTATGTATGTAAAGTATTAATTACAAAATATATTACATAAAATTTTAAAACAATTAAATGTTAAATTCGATTTCCTTCAAAACTTCCTTCTTTCGGAATATATTGCTAAAGATTTAAATCAATTTAAAGATCATAATTTTCACACCGAAAATTGCAAAGATTTCCTTAGATTTTTCTCGCATTTCAGCCAATTATTTTTGTCTTTTTAAAAGCAAAAAATATTTTTAAGAAAAGAGGAAAAAACAAATACCTAACACGATTTCCTGAGTATTTTACTGCGTATCAAAGTCGTGACATTATAGAAAAAGGGAAAATGAATGTTTCATCAAAGAATATTTGTATATTGTATTTTTGTGTTAAACCAGAAAATGACATTTCTTTGGTTTTTTTACAAAAAAAAAATTTCAAATGAAATTGTTAAAATTGTATGAACAGCTTAATGCCAGCCATCACTGGCTGGCGCATATTACAGTTACAAATAATAAAAAAAAGCCACACAAAAGGACTAAAGAACTAATGCCAAACGGAAGGAAAGGAAACGAAACAAGATCAAAAGCGGAAAGAAATGCGTTTTACTTTTTTTCTTTTGCTTTAATAAATTAAATTATTTTAAGTAAAGCAAAAAACAAAGATTTTGTTATAAGAAAAGGATTTTATTTTAAGAAAATATTATCAAACAGTATATTAGCAGCAAATATTTGTTGCTTTTGCTTTAAAACAAAATTGTTTTTGCCACCTTTATTTCCCATTTTTAAAACTTACAACATATTTGGCAATTGTTGCATAAATGAGCAACAAGATTATAAATCAATACAACCCCACATAATGGCATTAAAAAGTCAACAAAACAATGACGATGATGATGATGTTGATGCTGATGAAATGGAAAACTATCAATGAAAATTTTTGCAAAAGCAAAAGGTGTGAAATATATAAATGTTGGCCTTTTTGTTTGTTTTTAAAGTGACTAAGGAAAATACTGGTATGTATGTATGTTTGATTTTAATCCTCCACGAAAATAACTTTAATCCTTTGTCATACAACTTCATTGTATTTTTCTTCTAGTTTTAATAATTTTTGCAACAAACTACTGTAATTATTATTTATGACTTTTTTTTCTCTTTCATTTCTTATATAAAAAAATTTTGCAAAAATCTCTAGTTAAGAGGATCAGAGAGGATTAGGTTACCCAAAACAAAATTAAAAACAAGACATATGATAATGCAAAAGATTTAGTGATCACTTTAGATATTTTTAGAAGAGACAGCAGATTATTCGTATGTGTAGGATATAAAATCTTTGCAGATTGGTTTTATAATATATTTGATTTCTTTAATTCGCAGAAAAAAATATGAACATGAACAGTTAGAAATCATTTTTAAGTTAAATTCTATCAATTAAATTTGTTAATTAACAAAAAAAAGTAATTAGACTTTTTTATGGATTTAATTTAATTTTTAATTAAATTTTTAGTTATTAAAATTTTTAAGCAAAAGTTTAATTGACTGAAGTAAATTTTTAATCAAACTTTTAATTAATTTAATTATGAAACAAAAATTTAATCGACTAAAATAAATTTTTAATCAAACTTTTATTTAATTTAATTTTGCAACAAATATTTAATAGACTAAAATAACTTTCTAATTAAACTTTTAATTCATTGCATGTTCAAAAAACGTTTAGTTGACTTAATTTAAATTTAAATTAAACTTTAAATTTTTAAACAAAAATTCAATCGACCAAAATAAATTTTTATTTAAACTTTGAATAATTAAATTTTTAAACAAAAGTTTAATTGTCACAATTAAATTTTTAGTACACTAGTCTAATCAATGAAATTTTAAATCAAAACAATAGACAGTATTTTATATTTAATAGATTATTTTTTTTTATTAAAGGTGTTAGTAAGAGTAAAAAAATTTTACTAGATTTTTTAACAGAATTTTTGTATATGTATTCGGATGGATCAACGGTTTCCACCGTTGGGCCCACTTGCTCTCGAAGACTCGTTAAGGTATTTGTTAAGGTCTTTCAGTAAAGCTTCTAGAAAAAATGTATGTTTAGTCGCAGTAAAAAAAGTTTGAATTAACACTTATATTCAAAAAAAAAATACAAAAAATTACTTAAATATTTTTTTGAGCGTATAAAAATTTAATTTATTTAATTAAACATTTTTTTTATTTAATTTGATCTATTAAACTTCTGTTAAAAAAAATTCAACTGAGTTCATTAAACTTTTGTTTAAAAATTAGTTGAGTGTATTAAAAATTTAATTCAAGCTAAGAAATATTTTTTTTAATTTAAAATGACTGAAAGTTTAATTAAATATTTAATTTAGGCAAATAAACATCTTTTAAAAAATTTAATTGAATTCATGAAACTTTTTAAAAAATTTAATTAAGTCCATTAAACTTTTGTTAAAAAAAATTGATTGAGTTCAATAAATTTTTGTAAAAAAAAATTTAAATGAGTCTATGAAACCTTGATTTAAAAATTTAAGTGATTAAAAGTTTAATTAAAAATTTGTTTTAATAAATGAAAACTTTGTTTATAAATTTAAAAAATTAAAAAGTCGTTTTAATACAAAAAAAAATTAATTGGATTTAAGCTTTTCTGTATTAAAAGAGAAATATTTCTTTTGTGATTCTTTTCAAAAACAGAAAATTTTTTTAAGGTTTGCTGAAAAATTTCTGAAACCTGAAGGATCTGTTCCAGGCACTGTTACACCTGTCAGTTAAAATTTTGCTTTAAAATTTAAATAATGAAAAAGTTGAAACTTTTGTCAAAAAAAATAGAATTGAGTCCATTAAACATTTTTGTAAGATTTAATTTGTTTAAAATTTAATTTAAAAAATTTAATTGAATCAATTAAACTTTTATTTTTTTGAGTTAAAGTTTTTATAAGGCTTTATATAAATTTTTGAAATCTGAATGATTGTGGTTCAAGGCAGTATTGCCTCAAGGATACACGAATATTAATTAATTAATTTTCAAAGCAAAGGATATTTCCCAGCTTTTCCATTGATATACAACTTAAAACTTGCTATTTTAGCCTTCAGTAATATTTTCTGCTTTATAGAAATATTTGATTTATATGTTAATTGAATTGATTGATTATATTACCACGACTAGACCTCAACACGTCGCATTACAAAACCATTAAATTAACTTAAAAACTCTTCAAAATTCTCAGAATTAGACAACAAAAAGATCTATTTTTATAAAATATTTCACACACTTGATTAATGCAATTATAAGGGAAATTGGAAACAAATATCAAATAAAATGAAATAATTCAAACCAAAAAAGTGTGACCTTTTTTTCATGACAAACGAATTGTACTCGTAACAACAATTCTAACTCATGTGGCTTTAGCTCCACAAATTTAAAACAAACACATCATAAGAGGAAACAAAAATCAAATATAACTAACAATGCAAATTGATAAATCACCTGTAAATTTCTAATAAATATTTTAACAGAACCAAAAAAAAAACACACCAGACTCAACTGCTCTTACATTAAACAGGACTGAAGTAGAAAACAAACAGACAATTGGTCACAATTTCACACATTAAGACAATAATGTCACACTTTATCAATGTCACACAATGCTGGAAAACTACTAGAACCCAGAGACTGGACTCCAAATATTTTTCATTACACATAAAATTTTACAAACAAACAAACAAATAAAATTAAGAAATCTATATCGAAACATACTCAGAAGTAAAACATCATATTAATGCAAGGATTCCTTCTCAAAGGATACATGAATTTGTTATAGAAATAAATTGAAAACGATACGTATATTCATTCTTTATTTGAGATAACAAACAATGCATTTAATGAAATACACTCACCAAGGAAAAGAACAATTGTTAAAAACAACAACAAGTTCAGAAAGAAAAAATAAACTGAAAGTAAGAATGTTAAATATTTTGTTGTATTTCAAATCTTTTACAATTGTTTTCGAAACAAAATCGAATGTATTGCTGCTGCAAAGCAATAAAAAGAAAGGGAAATTAAACAATATTATATGAAAAAAATGAGATATTTTCATTTATTACCAAACAGATGATGTGTGTTTATTACACTTGAAGAAAAGTTTACAAAAATTATGCGAAAACTTTTTAAAACACTCGAATCACTTCAATCATAAAAGCAATAGAATATAAAAAATGGCCAACGGATCTTATTCAAATTATGCACTGTTGACAGCTTAAAAGGTCCTTCAGATCCTTGTCAGTCATCGTAGAGTTATGCAAAACTTTTTAGGTGGATTTTTTTAAATTTTACACTTAGCATGTCGCACGTGACATACTTTATATAGGTACCACGATCACAAATCTTTATATTTTTCTTTGTCCTGAATATTTTATGGACTTTAAGCATGTGTTTTTGACACACTGATAGCAAATGTTGGTTTTCAATGTCGTACGTGACATCGAAATATGCGTCTCTGCAAAGATACTATCTCGAAATAGCTTGTGTAAAAATGTAAAAATTTTTACATAGTTAAATTGGATTGTTTTTTTATGGAAATATGACAAATGTTTTCAATAATTTTTATTATGTTGGTGCCGGTGGACGTCTTGGGTGGAAATGCCCATATTATTTTTTACAAAAAAAAAGTTATAACTGCTAACATAAGGATGCATATTAATAAATTTAACAATCTTATACTTAAGCTTCATTTAGCCAAGTCATTTGGGGCCAACAATTCCTTCTTATAACTCCACATTTTTTTCTCTCACTGTACTTCGCCCTTAGTATCCTTTAACATTTTATTTTTTGTCTTGATTTCATATGGTACACTCGTGGTGTTTTTTTATTTTTTTTATTTTTATTTAGACAACAAATTTATTTGTTTAGTTCTTTTTTATTTCACAACAAGTGAAAATTCTTTTCATTGATATTCGTAACCCTTGTTCGTTTTAATTTCTTAATATGGCCATTTAATGGTTGAAAAAAAATTAAGAAAATTTGATTTTTCTATTAAAAAAAAGTGCTTTGTTTTTAATTTCATGCCAACAGAGATAAATCTTTTGCTGTACCATATTTTTTGTGGCTTTATTTTTTTTTTTTTCATTATCTCAATGATTTATTTATTATTTCTTTGAGGTTTTCCTTACCTGCTACCGTAATATTTAGATGCACGTACAGCAGACTTTAATTGTTTAAGTAAGATTTACTAAATGTCTAATGATGGATGGATTTTAAAAATTATATATACATATATATAAATATTGTTATCCAGAAAAAAAAATTAGTAAATAAATTGAGAAAAGTTTAGCTCCTGTTCTCACAAAGGTTTGTAAAAATAAAATTTATTGTGGTTTGATGTTCATTACAAAATGGTAGAAAAACTTTTTGGCATATTTATATCTACGAAATACTGCTGGTATAACGGACATCATTGAGGTCTTCTTAAGAATCATGTGAGTGAAGATCAATTTAAATTTAACTAGCAGAGACAACAACCAAAAAAGTTTGCAGAGCCTATTTTGCAGTTAACAGAGGTTTGTTAAAATGTATGAATATTATTTCGGTGGCGATATCCAGGAACGGATACTGACACTATACTCAACAATTAATGGAAAATATGGTCTGAAATCTGTATAATGAAATTATACGAATTGAATATATTGCAGTTCCATATATGAATAAAACAGAAATTTAATTTTTAAAAAGATTCGTTTTTGGAAAGAAAAGTGGTCACTGTGGAAAGTAACAGACTTCTAGGTATAGCCCATTATATAGAAATGGTGCTGTTGATGGTTCTTTAAAGAGCAAATTTAGTGGCATTTTTTTGGAAATTATTTTGGATTTTTCGAAAAATTTATTAGAGTGTGCTATACATGTAGAATTCTCCTATTGCTAACAATGAGCACTAATCTACTCCAGGAATTTTGCTAAACATATAAATTTTTCATTTTGATTTTTCGAAAGTTCCAAAATTATTTCAGAAATGTCGCTATAAAATACTCATTATCTTTATTAGCACTGTCACATGATTAACAGTGCCTGTCTGTCTCTTCTAGTTAAATTTACATTAAAACACATTTAAGAAGCTTCTTAAGCCTTCTGGTGCAAAACAAATAAAACTTCTCTAAATAAAAACGAGTCAGACAGCAAATGTTTGGATGAAAATGATAGAACAGAAAATCTTTCTACACAATTATCTTATTCTGTTATATGACAGAGGCTCACCAAATCTCTTCAGACTGCCCTTATGGCCGCTGTATTTTATATTCTACCACCGTACAACAATCTGGTTCTAATAACAAAGAGACCTTCTAGTGCGTTGGTCGGCGAAATAAGGGCGCCGCGCCTTTTAATATAATCTTCTATTAAGTATGTGTACACACACATTGATGAGAAATAGACAAGATTAATCAGTCTATCTGAACCATTCCAGCAAACGAGTTGTGTGTATCGCCTGCTGTTGAGAATCAGCGTTGCCACAATAATAAAATATGTGTGATGATAATTTACTAAAAATTTTAATTTTCAGAATATTATTTTTACAAACCAGAATGTTTGATTTGACAATGTGTGTTGTCACGCATGAAAAAACAAGACAGGCAACGGCATTTTCAAGCATATATTTAAATTACTTTAAGAAAATTTCCTACAAAAACATCTTTTTACTAACCATTGCATTGAGGTAGCACTAAGAAAAAATGCCTCTCTTTATAAACAAAACTTGAGTATTTAATAATAAAATAAATTTTGCTTTTGAGATTTAAAATTTCAAACTAGGAAAATGAGATGAAATTTCACTGGCAACACCGGATCGTGGTGAGAGTTTAACACACACAATTGAAAAATGCAATTGTATAGTTTGCCGACCACGGCTCTAGTGCAGACATTTCACACTCTCTAGTACTGGTACAAAATACTCGTATATATAAAATAGAGAACTAAAAAAAATGCAATTCCTTATTTTGCGTAAACCCTGGTACTCTGTTCACAATTTCATGTGAAATGCTGTCAAACTAAATATATAAGTATTTTGTATGAAATATTTGCGAAATCAATTCGCAAAAGTAGTTGTTGCGAAAAACACGTAAAATCATGTCTTTCCATGCAAAATTAGTCTGGCATCATTTTAGTTTAGCTGCGAAACAATATTAGCAGTACTTTTTTCGCACGTAATTTTAACAAGCAATACACTTAGTACATATCAAATTTTTCACACGAAATAATGAAGGTTTTTCACAACTTTGAACAGAGTACCAGGCTTAAAGGAGGACGGTTCAATAAGTCCCCGGTTTTTTTTATTATTTTATTATTATTATTTTTACATAAATAATAATTTTAACTTTCACCAAAGTGTGTGAAGATAAATTCATCCAGTTAAATTTATTTTTAAAAAATATCGAATGGTAAGAATTTTGTACTGAAATTAAGGGGTTTCTTCATAAAAACGTTCACTGTGGCCAAACCTTTCCTCCTCAGCGAATCAAACCTAGTGGAAAATGAAGACAACAAATCATACTAAATAACTGCACTTACAGTTTATCTAAATTGTATTTGTGAAATTTTAGAAAAATAAAATAAAAAATATATCTCGAAAAATAAGATCTTCTTACTAACGTACCTTTTCACAATGTATGGTTAAAAGATAATAGGGATTTTAACGGAAATTTTTGTATGAAGAACTGTCAGTTAAAGTTCACGTTAACTCTTAACCATACATTGTGAAAAGGGACGTAAGTCGTATTTTTAAAAGTTTTCTAAAAAAATTCACAAACACAATTCAGATAAACTGTAAATGCAGTTTTTGAGTATAATTTGTTGTCTTTATTTTCCACTGGGTTTGATTCGCTGAGGAAGAAGGGTTTGGCCACAGTGAAAGTTTTTATGAAGAAACCCCTTAATTTCAGTACAAAATTTGTACCAAAATAAAAATATCGCATGCGATATTTTTTAAAAATGAATTTAACTGGATGAATTTATCTTCACACACATCTTTCATTATAGTCTGCTTTCAGATCTTTACAATTGGTCCAACATTGTTGTTGTTGTTGTTGTTTTTACATAATCTGTGAAATTTCCAGGTCCGTAGCTCTTACGGTCTGTCTGAATGCCTTGGGCAGACAGACCGGCTGACATCGCAGCGAAAACAATAGGGTGCATTTTCACGGACGGTGTACGGAACTCAGCACAGTAGGCCTGCAATAACAGCGACTGCGATTAAAAATAAATGTGTTAGCGAATGTTGCCAGCATCAAAATTAAAAACACCACCCTACCTCCTTTCACAAAATTACGATACAACAAAATGTACATGTGTGTGTGTGTGTGTGTGTGTTTTAAGGCAAGCAAGTTTGTTAACAAGGGTCAAATGCCTCAACACCCCACAAAAGGATGAACAAAACAAAACAAAAAATCTATTGTTGTTGTACTCGAGTAATTGGAACACATTGATTAGCTGTAAATCAACGTACGACTATAAAATGTCTATCAATACTGGCACAACTAACAGACATCATTCCAAAATATTGATGAATAAAAAAAAACAACAAGAGAAAAGTATTCATTTGCAAGGTCTCTCCTTGTTCTTTAGGAGGACTACAGCAATATGTAGTTGCCGGTTGGCAATCTCAAACGAAAACGAGCACGTCATTAACGTTCTAGTTACTCACTCAACGTGCCTTGTTGTGTTGTGTTGTTGCTGTTGCTGTTAAGCCAAAGTCATTGACGGTCTTGTCTTCTTAATGTCATGTCAATGAGGAGTATAATGGAAAAATATATTTACTATAAATGTATTCAGCAAAGCAAGTGGTGGGTTAATTGTTACGATTATATATATGTAGGTAGTATGTATAGCGGGGTTCGGTTGGGTGCCCTGTAATTTAAGTTAAATATTTCGCTGCTTTTGTTGGTTTTTATTAAACAAAAACAACAACAACAACAATAATGCCGGCTTTTGTTCGCCAGCCCATCAGCCAGTTGTGCCGGAAGTGGCCATTTTTGCGTTTTAAATTAAATTTTTTCGCGAATTCCTTTATTTATTTTAATTTTATATACATTTTACATGTTTATTATTTTTTTTATAACTATTCACTAGCGTTACTAATCAGCGGAAATTTGTGTAATTTTTTGTTGGTTGCATTTTTTTATTTTTATTTTTTTTTTACAAGAAATTATACAAAAGCAAGAATAAACATACATACATAATTGCTATCAGAAAATAGATTTTTTTTAAAGTTGAAAAAAAAACACTTGTTGTGTTGATGCTGTAGCAGTTGCAATATTAATAAGACCACCACCACCAACCAACCAACCAACCACTCTTTTATAAGCTGCAAGATTTGAGGTTATGTTTTTCAGCAAAATTTTTTTCTGATACTTACGAACGGAATGCAGTTAAGTGGAAATTAGAAATTTAATTAAAAATGTGAAAAACCATTAGAGAGAGATTGAGAAATGTAAATAGGCGGGATGGAAGAAAAGTAGCAAAAATTTTCATTTTAGTGCTTTTGACAAAAAGGTAATTTTGTAAAAAAATTTACTTTTCGAAAAAGAAATATTTTAGAAAGGATACTTTTGATATTTCTACATATAAGTAATATTACTTATAAAATAGCTACATAGATTAAAGTGATGCAACTAACTAACACCAGGGGCGCTGCAGCGATGCTATGCAGAATATTACAACGAGTTAAACTTAATAATTTAATACTTCAACATCCTTCTTCTAAAGTAGATAACACATAGGCGTATAACTGAACTCGTATTTTGTCTTAATATATAATTTAAAAAAATTATTTTTCTGAAAACAGTTCTAATATCTAATGAGGAACTTTTGTTTAAAAATAGTATTTTATTTAAAAGGTAATTTTCTTTAAAAAGGTACTTTTCTTTAAAAATTTACTTTTATTAAAAAGCTACTTCTCTATAAAAAGGTAATTTTCTTTAAGAAGGTACTTCTTTTTAACACCGGTACTTTTCTTTTAAAAGGCACTTTTCTTAAAAAAAGTACTTCTCTTTAAAAATGTACTTTTCTTCAAAAAAAAGGAATTTTTTAAGAAAAGTTTTTTTTTCTTAAAAACTGCAGTTTTTAAATAGGTACTTTCCTTTAAAAGTTTACCTTTATTTAAAAAGGTACTTTTCTTTAAAAAAGTTTCTTTGGCTTCAAAAGTTACTTTTCTTTAAAAATGTACTTTTCTTTAAAAAGGTACTTTTTATAATGATAATATTTTTAATGTACTTTTCCTGAAAAAGGTACTTTTTTTACAAGGTACTTTTCTTTAAAAATGTAATTTTTATTGAGAAGGCACTTTTCTTTAAAAAAAAAAGTACTTTTTTAATAAGGTTTTTTTCTTAAAAACTGCAATTTTTTTAAATAGGTACTTTGCTTTAAAAATTTACTTTTCTTTAGAAGGGTACATTTCCTTAAAAAGGTAATTCCTTTAAAAATTTACTTTTCCTTAGAAGTGTACTTTTCTTTAAAAACTTACTTTTGTTTAAAATATTACTTTTTTTTAAAAGGTACTTTTCTTTAAAAATGTACTTTTCATAAAATAATTTTTTTAATGTAGTTTTCCTGAAAAAATTACTTTTTTTTACAAGGTACTTTTCTTTAAAAAAGTAACTTTTTTTTGAGAAGGCACTTTTCTTTAAAAATTTACATTTCTTTAAAATAGAACGTTTCTTAAAAGTTTAATTTTTCTCCAAAAGTATACTTTTTTTTAAAATTTACTTTTCCTTAAAAAGTTACTTTTTTGTAAACATTTTTTTCGCGGCTTTTTTCTAAAAAAGGTATTTTTTTAAAGTTACTTTTTTTAAAAAGGTAGTTTTCTTTGGAAAGGTACTTATCTTTAAAAATATACTTTTCTTTTTTCTTTGATAAGGTACTTTTCTTTAAAAAGGTAATTTTCTTTAAAAGGGTAATTTTCTTTAAAAAGGTATTTTTCTTTAAAAAGGTACTTTTGCTCAAAAAGGATAGCTTTATTTTCAATGTACTTTATTTTAATTTAATTTTCTTAAATTTACTTTTCTTTAATAACGTTATTTTCCTTAAAGAGGTAATTTTCTTTTAAAAAAAGTACTTATTTAAAAAATTTACTTTTTTACAAAGGTAGTTTTTTAAAAAAGTTCTTTACATTCATAAGGTACTTTTATTTAAAAAAGGTACTTTCATTAAAAATAATATAAAAAAGTACTTTTCTAAAAAAATATACTTTTCTTTTAAAACAACTCTTTTCCTTAGAAAAACCAAATTTTCTGTAAAAAAAGTATAATAAATAAATAAAAATAATAATATGATGCACAGAAACTTTTATTTAAAAGTTTTCTTTTAACGAGATTCTTTTCAAAAATAGTACTTTCTTAACAAAATATTTTTTAAAGGTACTTTTCTATAAAATAGTTCTGACATTATCTGATGTTTTTCTTCGGCAAAGTGATGTTTGTTAAAAGTTAAGTTTCTTATTACATATTTATTTAAGGGAAAAGTACTTTTTCCCATTTTCTTTCATATCTTTCTTACATATGTATATGCACATTCATAACAGTTTCATTCTTCTCTGCTTTCTTTTAAGTGAAAGCCACAAAATTTTTATATTTTTGAAAAAAAAAACTATTATCAAAACCAGTAGAAATGTTCTTGATTAATTACCAAAGGTCACACATCTTGCTACAAAAATTTACCTGGAAATATCAATTCACCAGTTTACTAGGAGTCTATTTCGTAACCGGTTGTTATTCTTTAGCCAGGAGTTTTATAATTCAAACAATTTAATTACTTCGAAAAGACAACTTTATTAGGTTAATTTGAACATTTTTATAAGCGATAAAAATAGTAATATGGTTGTAATAAAAACCATTAATCATGCCACTATTAAAAGAAAATCCTAAAGGGATTGGAAACCCAAAACTTAAATCACATAATAAAATCGTTAAATGATACCTTTCGTTAATAAAAAAAAATGGACAGCAGGATTTATGAATGAAAATATTTTAACCAAAAATTATGGTTGGTAAAGAAAAGTACAATAAAAACTTCATTTTTTTCTTTTTCTTTCTTAAAATCAAACAAGTGTTTTCTATTTTATTTTTATTTTTTCAATAACTTGATTTTGATTTCTTTTATTATTTAGAGTTGTATAGAATTTTCACTTTTTATTGAGGTTTTCTTTTGCTATTTTCTTTGGTTGTTTTCTTACTAAAAAGAAAGGGAAGAAAAAAATAGAGCAACCAGCCAGACATACTGACGTTGATCTTGGCTACCAGCGAACAATAAATAGCTAGATACCAGGCATCATACTCGTATCATTTGATATTGTGGCAAGTTACTTTGATTTTTTTATTGTTTCTCTTTTTTAATATTATAAGGAAATATAGATTTTGTTGTATTTATTTTTTTTATAACTTACTTTAGGAGTATTGGTTATTTCTGTCTGTTGACTCGCACAATGCAATGACACATGATTTATGATGTTGAATTTCATTGGAATTGGAAAGAAAACCTCAAACAAAAATTTTGATTGTTGAAATGTTTTGTAATTGTGGCTTTTTCAAATCAATAGATGCATGTAAGGTTATCAATAATAATAAACAGGAATATTGACAGACCTGCTGATGCACTATTTAACCGAACTGGGAAATAAGTAGGATTGGAAAAAAAATGTATCAACCGTTTGGGCTTTCATTTCTTGCGTGATAGAGCAGAGCTTTTGAATAGAAATTTTTTTTAGCAAATTGTAATACGATGAATCAAAATAACTCTCATATTCCATTTACATAAAAGTTGCGCATATATGTAAAAGCAGAAATCTACATCGACTGACACCACAAACATTGGACCAAACACAAAGAATGCTGATGATGAAGGTGTAGTGACTTTCGAAAACAGCTAGTTGTTCCGTTCTACTAAGTGTTTGTCAGAACATTTACCACTAACTTTGGTGTTATATTTTCATTAATACACTCAGGGAAAAGCTGCAACTTAAAAGCAAGAACGCGTCATATTAATTTAATAATTTTCAATATAATAGAAAATTTATGTATTTGGAGATATTAAAAAATAGTTAAAATTAATACTGTAAATTAAAATTTTTCCATATTGAAATAAAAAATTTAACATGACTAGACTTTCGTTAATGTTTCTTATTAATTAAATACGATTTTTATTGATTTTAAGCTGTTTTTTCCCTGGGTGTAGTTATCACCTTTAATTTGGTTTATAGAGCGGTAGGAACTTTAGCCTGATCAAGTCACATAAATATAGAAACAATTCACATTAAAATTATTTTTGAAGTGTAAACATCTATACGCTAGGGATTGAAAAATCTTTTTAACAATACAATCACAAATTTTGAGTAAGATCGTAAAGCGTTATCAAATCGGTGTGAGCTAAGTATGAGTGTATTTGTGTAATCATACCAACAAGAAGTACAGAGAAACTTAACTAACAGCTGCATAGAAGTACACTTAAACGAATTTTAAAGCATACCTTCAGGAGCAATGTTATTTTTAATAGAAAGTGCTTGTGAAGTGTAATAGTGTTGCCAGTGGGTATAATTTTGTTAAAAAGTTGAAAAATATAAAATAAATATATACTTTTAAATAAAAGAGCATTTTAAATGTCAAATAAAATATTTGTTTAAAAGATATATAGCAATCTTTATAAAGAATTTATAATATTATATTATAAAATATTTTCAATACGTACTGTTGCCTTACACTGAAGCTGGTGCACGACAATTTCGCTACGTTGTCCGTCTGTACGTCACATGCTATTTTCTCAGGAACCGCCTAAAATTAAAAAAAAAATCGCCAAAACGAAAAAAATCGCCAAAATTAAAGAAATCGTCAAAATTAAAAAAAATACGAAAACCGAAAAAAACGCGAAAAAGGCGCCAAAATCCAAACATTTGTTTATTTAAAAAATTTAAAAAAACGCGAAAACCCGAAAAAATTGCCAAAATTAGAAAAAAAGTGTCAAAACTAAAAAAACGCCGAAATGAAAAAAGTCGCCAAAATGAAAAAACGTCAAAAACCGAAATAAATAAAATAAATAAAAAAATCACCTAAAAGAAAAAAAATTGCCAAAATTAAAAAAATCGCTTAAACGAAAAAAATCGCCAAAAATTAAAAAAACGCAAAAACCCGAACAAAAAGCGCCAAAACGAGAAAAAAGTGTATAAAATAAAAAAATTGCCAACATTAAAAAATAACGCCAAAAACCGAAAACATTTCCAAAAACCAAAAAAAAACGACTATATGAAAAAAATTGCCAAAATTATAAAAATCGCCAAAATAAAAAAATCGCCAAAATTAAAAAAACGTAAAAAACCAAAAAATCGCCAAAACGAGAAAAAAAGTTCCAAAACTAAAAAAGCGTCAATAAACGCAAAAAACCTCAAAACTAAAAAAGCGCTTTAAACCGAAAAAACACAAAAACGAAAAAAAATTCCAAAACTATATTTTATATAGGCTGAAGTTCGTATTGAATTATTTATCTCGTTTTCGTACGGAACCCTTCGTTCGCGGGTCAAAGTCGCTCTTCACTGAATTCATTTATTATTAATTTCTTATAGAAATGAAGCAAAACAAAAGCTAACTTCACTTTGTATGTTTTTGTATGAAGAATTTGACGCAATCGCCAAACAAAGGCGTTTACAGCAAAACAATACTAATTATATAATACTATATTTATCTACTGATGATTTGGTTCAAGCGACAATGAAATACGTATATAGACCAAGCTGAACCACCAGCAAATAAATTTCAAATTAAAATAAAAAAATAGTGGATATGGAGCAAAATTAATGCTTAATATCTCAGAAACCATAATAAATTTCGTGAAACTCTTTTTTTAAGCAGAAAGAACGTATTCAATAAAAAAACATATATACCATACCTAACTAACTTTTTTTTAAGAATGGTCGGTGCAGCAATACTATTCTGGGGCGACAACATGTGTTGTTAATATCGACTATATGTTGTCCTTTATGTATTTATTTTTTTATTTATTTCTTTATTAACGTTTGTTTTGTGTTTTAGTGGAGATTTTGGTGTGAGTTTACAAAAAAACTCTTTTATTGTTTGATAAACAGCAAATGTTTTTTTTTTTTTTTGAAAGGGGAATGAGAAAAAAAGACATAAAAATTCTAAACTATTAAAAACATTTCAATGCATGATAAATATAATTCAAATAAACCATTAACTCCACAAGACCAAAGATTTTTCTTTTATTTTCCTATGGAACGCTACAAAGCCTTTCTTAAAGAAAATCTTAGAGAACACCCGTGTGTGTATAAGCAGACATTTGTTTTCTAATAACGTGGTCTTTATAATGGTTTAAAATCGTTATAAAAGAAAAAATAATAAAAAGGAATACCAATTTTTATTGGTGGCCGTAATTGTTTAAAAATATTGTGGTTTCCGCTGGGATTAATAATAAAGAGTAGACTCTCGCGTCTGTATTTTTTAAAACAGTTTTTATTTTAAAGATTAAAATTTTTCTAGTCCTTATTTTCTTCTAATAGCTAAAATATATAAAATAAAATTATAAATTTCAATAGGACCATTGATGTTTAAGTTCCAAAAAAAAACAAGCTAAATTGCCACCTCGCTTGATTTGCTTGAAAATTTCAAGGAATTTTATGTTTTAATCTATATTTTAAAAAAGTTTTATTATTATATATTGTTATAACATATCAAACTTAACCCTTTAACAAGAAAAACAAATATACCAACAAACAGTTTAAAATAAATTCACTTCATAAAAAATCAGCGAATTGTCAAACAAACTGACAAATTAACCAAAAGAGGCAAGAAAAGGATTTCTGCGCTAAACAAACCTGGCAACTAACGAATGTGTGTTTTTTATGTTAAATTGTTAACTAAATATTTGTCAAATGGCAACAAAAATCAAACCATGTTTACAGCAACAATAAAGGACGACAACGACGACGACGACGACAACTCTGATGTCTATAGAAGAAAAAATAAATAAAGGCAAGTTTTACAATGTCTATTTTATTTCACAAATATAAATAAAACTTAACGAATTAAAATAATATAAAAAAATATTTGTCAAACACGCAAGAATTTCGCCTATTTAAGTGCATACAACTGAATTCTCACAAGTACACATACATATACTGTTTATTTACATACATATTGGGTAAGGGAAAAAATAGCAACGGAAGGACTTATGGAATACTCTGAACACTCACGCACTTATACAGAGAAAAAATAACTATTCCCATTTTTTATAAATATGTAGAGAAATAAGCAGATCAAAAGGATTTAAAAAATTCCATTTTTTTATTTTACGTGAAAAAAGGGAATTCACAACAGACAGCGCACAGTGGGATTTTGGTAACGAAAACACGATTTTTGCAAGCACTCAATGTGAAAAATCCTATGCACTCTTGAAATATTCAAAAACACTAAAACAAAAAAATTCCGAAATAAAAAAATCGTCAAACTGAAAAAAATCACCAAAACCGAAAAAATCGTCTAAAAGGAAAACAAAAATTGCTAAAACTAAAAAAATCACTTAAACTAAAAAAATCACTTAACAAAAAAAAAATCGTTAAAACAGAAATAAATCGCAAAACTTGAAAATCACCCAAAATCGAAAAAATCACCAAAAACCGAACAAAATCACCAAGCGGAAACACAAAGCGCCAAAACTAAAAAACAGTGCTAAACTTAAAAAAAAATTAATGAACTGAAAAATCTAAATCCAAAACTAAACTGAAACTGAAATAAGCCGCCAAAAATCAAAATTGCTCAAGTCGAAAAAATCGCCAGAAAACCAAAAAAAATTTCCAAATCTAAAAACAAAGCGCCCAAACTAAAAAAAATCGCTTAGACTAAAATAAACCACCAAAAATTTAAGAACATCGCCAAAAAGAAAATAGCGCTAAAACTAAGAAAAAATCCAATGAACTGTTAAAAAGCTCCAAAACTTAAATAAAAATTGATAAAACTAAAATAAATCGCCAAAAGCAGAAAAAATTGCCAAAGCAAAATATTTAATAAATTTAAATAAAGCGCCAAAAGTCAAAATCGCTCAAAATCGAAAAAAATCGCTGAAACGAAGAACAAACTGCAAAAACGAAGAACAAAATGCCATAACTAAAAAAATAGCTTAACTTAAATAAATCGCCAAAACGGAAAAAAATTCGCCAAAAAGAAAAAACACCAAAACCAAAAAAAAATCGCTTGAACTAAAAAAAAATCCAATTAACTGATAAAAAGCGCCGTAACTAAAAAAATCGCTAAAACTAAATAAATCGCCAAAAACAAAACAAAAATAGTTAAAACTAAAATAAATTCCCAAAAACCAAATGCGCTCGAAGTCGATGAAAATCACTAAAAACCGAAAAACATCGCCAAAAATAAAAAAACAATATACTGAAACTAAAATAAACCGGGAAAAAACCGGAAAAATTCGCCAAAAAGGGGAAAAACAACAAAGCGCCAAAACTTAGAAACAGTCCGAAAATTTAAAAAAAATCCAATGAACTGAACTAAAAACATAACTAAAAAAATCACTAGAAGTAAATAAATCGCCAAAAGCAAAAACAAATTGCAAAAAAAGTCGTTAAAACTCAATTAATTCGCCAAAAATCGGAAAAATCGCCAAAAACCTGAAAAAAAATCCCATAAACGAAAAACAAGGCGCCAAAATTAAAAAAAAAACCGTTAAACTTAAATACAAGGCGAAAACCCCGAAAAAATGGCCAAAACGAAAAAAGGGTTAAAGCTAAGAAAAAGTGCCAAAACTAAAATAAACTGAAAAAAAAATTAAAAGTGCCAACACTAGAAAAATTCGCTGAAACTTAAATAAGTTGCCAAAAATTTTAAAAATCGCCAAAGTTTGAAAAAATCCTATGAACGAAAATAACCACCAAAACTAAAAAAAGTTACTAAAACTAAAATAAACCGCCAAAAACCAAAAAAAAATTTCAAAAACTAAGAAAACGTACCATAACTAAAATAATTCCAATAAACTGCAAAAAAAAATCGCCAAAAACCAAAAATTTTGATTACCGGGTACTTGAATTTTTTTAAAAAATTTCTAAGATTTTCAATTATATAAGCTAGTATTATATACATATGTAGAGGCCGTACAGATCCCTTCGTCAGCGAGTCGATCTTTACTGAATTTATTCACATTTTAAAATTAAAAACTCTCAGTGGAAAACACTATATATAAAGTCTCCCCTTTTTTAGGCTTCTTATCTCATTTGGATTAATACCTTAATTTAGGTTATAATTTGATGTACTATTTCAACTTCAATGTATTGCTTATAGCAAGTGAGTATAACGAAATTTGCTTAAAAAAATAAGGGTTAACAGAGAATTTCCAAATTTAACTGTAAAATAAATTAATTTCTGAAAATCCACTTGAACACTGCAAGACAGTAAAATATGACTTAGGCACAGAAATCTGATCTGTTAGCGAAATCAACTATAATATTCGGCCCTATTCTGTAAACCGAATGCGAGCAAATTTCTCGTTTTCAAAAAATTAATAATGGTCCTGCAGGCGTGTTTAAAATCATGCACGATAATTTTCTTTCAAATATCATATTTGGGAATCTATGTACATATTTATGTATATAATAAAAAAAGTTCTAAAATTTGCGTTTTCCTCGCACACAATTAGCAGACTCTTGCTCCCATCCACTTCTTCAAAAAAGGGTAACGGTACAAATATACAACATTAAAACAATGTGCAAATCACTTGCTTGACAACAAAATGCCTGCACATACAAAAAAATAAATAAATAAATAAATAAACAAAAACAAAAACTCAGACTCTTATGTACAAACACCCGCACACAAAAACCTCGAATAATAAAATCCTTTCCTGCTTCCTTCTCTTAAGCCAAAAAAAATCAACTTCTCGTTATACAACTCAAAATAAACACAAGAAAAGAAAATGTTAATTTTTCATCAAATTCAACTAAAAAAATATACAACTGTAACTAGAAAGCACAAATTTAAAATACAAATCACTCGCAGGAAAATGTCAAAAATTATAAACTCACACCATTAGCATAAAAAAAATACAACACACACTTAAAAGGACATACAAACAACATTCTCTCATTCTTTCGGCAACCCGTTGACAAATAAAAAACAAATAAAAATAAAATACTCGCATCTTGCGATTTTTACAAAGAAATTTTTTCCTTAAATGATTTCATAGGTTATACTCGTGTAATATATATTTTTTTTAATTTTATGACAAGACGTGCAGGATTCTGTCATAAAAAATGAGTTTATATTTATTTGAGAGTTTAAAAAAAATAAAAGGAAAGAGTTTTGTGTTTTGAAATAACATTAACCACCTTTTTACAACCAGGACTTTGGCTTTGCTCTGGAATTAGAATTTTACTACAAAAAGCCACTGACCAACCGCTGAGTTAGTGGGATAATAGAAATGTCTGCCTCACTTAGAAACTTATTTTACTCTAGCATAACTGCAGAAATTTAGTAATAACTTTTATTAACTAAGAATATTATCATTCGTTTGCCAGTTTAGTTGAAATAACTGCCTTGTTTATCCTTTTTAAGTCCTTATTGTCTATATTTCTTAGTTTTAGGGACAATAAACACAAAACAATCCACAAAAATCCTTGAGTTCTGAATGTACTGATAAATTTGTTGCATGATATTTTGCAAGTAGTCAGTGTTGCATAAAGTGTTGCAATAAATTTGCCTGTTACATGGATAGTTTGTAATCTCGTATAAATCTTAATTGTTTGTGACCTTGAGCTGCAGGTAAGAACGAACTAGCAGATTTTTGAATAAATTTGGAAGGTTGCTGGCATAACAAGTGAGTCTTGTGAATATTCGCAAAAAAAATTTGACTTTTTTACTCGTACCATAATAAAATTTTATTTATTATTTATTTACATGAATGTAGCCCCTCTACAAAACTTGACAAACAACAAACAATTAGGATGCAATTTTTGGAACGTAAAGAACTTACGTACCGAAAATCGGCGCCTTTGGGGGTTGAAACAAAAATGTACTAAAATTCAAAAATGCTGGCAAATACTGGTTACAAATATGTAGTGGCAACCAGAGAAACAAGCCGATCGGCTCACAGCCGGCTCAGGAGCCGCCGTCGACTTTCAATGTGACTTCTAGTCGCCGCCGATGCATGTGGGTAGCCTCGACTCTAAATTGCTTTTTGTAGTTGCAAATTTAGTACACCTTAAAATTTATATGGATCAGGTGTATTAAATTTCTTTATAGAAATGTGTTTAAAAAACTTATAAAAAGCGGCTGTAAATGTCAGCTGACTCAAGCCGGCTTACGAGCCGCCGCTGACTATTTTTTCCTAAGCCACCGCCTCCAAGTTTTTGAGACGGCTTGTTTCTCTGCTGATAAAAACTAGTGTCCTGCACAAGACCATTTATAAGACCTTTCAAGACATGAGAAATTTTTTAAAGGCTTTACTACAGCGAAATATTCTAAAACAAACGCTAAACAACACAGTTGGCAAGACATTTTTTTCAGTTGTTTGTCTTGCCAACAGGGTTGTTTAGCGTTTGTTTTAGAATATTTGTTTAGAATATTATTAAAGCATTTGAAAAATCTCGCATGTCTTGAAATGTCTTATAAATGGTCTTGTGCAGGACTTTAATAACAATTATACAACATGATGCTGCTGCCACTGCGGATTTTTTTAGATTTTCCATGCTGCTGTTATTTACCGGGGAAGTGCCGGTAAACTCCTCGGATTTTGGAGGTCTTAGTCTCGATTTTGGGGAAAGTACAATATGGTTTGCTAAAAGTTTCGTGACTTGGATAAGTGATAGCTGAAGGTGTCTCTGCTGATCTGACTAGAAAAAAAGACATAGGCAATATTTTTATTTTCAAAAATAGGACCATAAGGGGAGTTAGGGGAAAATGCTTCCTCTTTGAAACTATCTATCCGATTTTGACGATATTCAAAACATAGATAGATCTGAGTCTAAAAGAAGACATAAGATATACACTTAAAAAAAATAGGACCACGAGGGGAGGTAATGTGCAATTTCTGCCCCTTTTTAAAATTTCTACAGATTTTGATGATATTCAAGACATGGATAGATTTGATTCTGGAAGGTCACAAAACGCCATATATTTTATCTAAAATAATCCCACTAGCGGGTAAGGAACAATTCCTGATGTAAATAAAGCTTAAGAAACTATGTTCCTACCCGGTAACCCATACACCGTGCGTTCATTTTTTTTTTGTCTTAATAAAAATTTTCTTATTTTAATTAAAAAATTTATTGAATAAAATTATCAAACCCGATAACCTTCGACCGAGTACTCAAACAAAAGAAAACAAAAACAAGCTGTCGATCGCGTGTTATTTCGTATTTGAAGCAATGAAATTTTTGATTGCATCAATTAAATTCTTAATTAAATCAATTTCATTTTCAGTATAACCAATTAAATTTGTAATTGAACATATTTTAGTTAATTTTTTATTTTCGTCTTTTTTTTAATTAATAACAAATTTATTTCATTATCGATATTTCCTCAAGAAGCTACACAAATAAATAAATTTGTTATATACTGGTTCACACACATAAATTTTTTTTTAAATTTTCTTTGAACCTGCATTTGCACTCAAACTAACGTTCAAGTTTGTTTCATCAATTTGCGTTGTCATAGAGTATTACGAATGACAGAACAATTCGAAAAAACAAGCTTGACTGGTACGTACAGTCAATTCTGTACCCGTCCCACATTATCTTTTCGTCTCTCTCTCTCTCTCTCCTAAAAACTAAAGAATCCACCAGTCAAACCTGAAGTGTGTGAACCACGACTATCAGTTTTAAAAAGAAAGGAGAGAGACCTAAAGCTGAAATAAAATGTTAATGTAATAATTAAAAAGGTCGAATAAATTATTATAATATTTGTAATTAAGCCAATTAAATTATTTGTTATAATCAATTAAATATTTTATCAATACAATTAAATTCTTAATAGACTTAATTAAATATTTAATTGAAAATATCGAACCATAACCACTAAAATAGCTTAAGCGTCACATTTTTTGGACTTTGTTTTTATGACGAAATCGACCATTTACGATTGCACGTAATCGATTTTGGTCAAAAAATTAAGTTCGAAAATTATGTCTCTTAAGCTTTTCTGCCGGTTGTGGCACGATATTAAGAAGCAAATGACTAAAATAATTTAATTGAAATCAATTTTGTATGGCGAAACCGGTTTTAACGCATGCTTTTATTTTAACAATCGTTTTTGCATAAGAGCATTAATATTTAATTAAATATTTAATTAAACCAATAAATTTTTTTATTAATTTAATTAAGTTTTTAATTAATTTAATTAAATTTTTAATTGAAGATATTAAGAAGTAAATAAGTTAATAAATTTAATTTTTATTTTTTTAATAAAATTATTTTTAAGAAATATTTCTTTATTCATTTTTCTTTATTTCATTTTTCTTTATTTCATTTTTCGCACCAAAGAAACCCGATGTGTGTTTTCCAAAAAACTTTAGTGCAAATAAGGGCAGCGTGTTGAAAAAATTATGATAATAATACTGAAAGGAAAAAAACGTTTGTGGATGAAAGAAGAGTTTCAAATAAGAAACAAATTAAACATTCATTCTTATTCCAGTTGTCTGCAACGACGTCACTTAAGCACAATACCAAAATATTGGGCCTTGTGTACCCGTTGTCGAAAACAACTGACTACTTTTGGCATGTATATGATATTTTATAGATCTTAGTGGACGTAAATAAATTTTTAGCAGCACAAAATTGTTCACGAGAGTGATTAAAAAAAGCCCGAATTTTTTGGTATTGTGATGAAGTGATGTCGATGTCGACAACTGGAATTACGGTGACTATTTCTTTTTATTTTCATCCGTTTTTTTAACAAACGCGAACTTTTCAATCTCGTTCAAAATATATTCGTACTTGATGAATAACCACAAGACACTGATCAAGCATGCCAAGACTCGAATTTTTTCTTATTTTTCATCAGTCAGCATCGGTGTTGCACATACAAACTCATTTAAGCAAATTTTACTATAATGATTGATGAGTATTTTGATAGTGTGTAGATTCTTTTAGGAATAAAAAAAATAATAGTGCCACAACTTAAAAAAACTAGTGGTATATAAAACGCGATTAAAGTTTTCCAAAATATACTACTCTCAAGAATTGATATTACAAGCTATTTATACGTATATACACATGTCGAAACCACTTTAGCGCAACACGCTTTACTGAAAAATATCAAATTACTGAAAGCGATACAAATCCCCGCACTGATTATAAGCGCAGCTAGTGTTATTCACTTCGCTTTAGCGAAACATCGCTTTACTGAAAATATCGTATTACTGAAACCCAAAAGTAGGCCCACAACTACGTTTTGTATGAAACTTAATTCGCTTTAGTGAAAAAATAAACAATGACAAATTTATTTATTACAAATCGATGGCACAACTTAAGGCTAAAAAAAAATTGTGCATGTTTTGTCCGTTAAAAAATTAAATGGCAAAATGTATTTGTCCTTTTCGCTCTTACGTACTTTATTGTATTTTTCTATTATATTGTACTGATTTTAAGCAGTACGTTTGCCTGTAACAAATTTCAATAATCCGAACTACGTTTAAGAGAATACTGATTCGGATAACTGAAAAAAAGCGGAGTCGGATAACTGAAAAAACTGGTTTTTGGTTATTTCCAGTAAAGCGGAGTCGACTAAATTTTACAAAAGATAATATAGGAAATTTCAAATTATTTTGCATTATTAACTTAGAAAACGAATTTTTTGAGTTCTGGCACTAGTGAAGTAAATGAGCGATATAATTCGATGCAAACAGAGACATTTGCGAATCACAAGTTCTCTACTTGTTGGATTTCTTTCTATTTTTTATCTTATTTTGCTTGAGCTCTTGCTGAACGTTTGATGATTTTCAAAGTTGTTTGCTTCATTTTTGTTCTATATTAAACTATAGTGAATTTAAGCTAAGTTTTTTAAGCTTTCCATGGAGCTTTCTTTCTTTTCCCTTTATTTTCTCCAAAAAAAAATATAATAAAACATTCTCACCATTATCCAAACCAATACATTCTCTCTCATGACAATGCCTGCCCATGTCTATTATTTTCGAGCTAAATATTTAGAAATTGATATTTCTTTTGTTTTCACTTCACTTGAAGTCCTTAAAACATATAATTCGCAAAAATCAAATTGAAATAGAAAGTAAAAAATACACAAAAAAATAAACAATTCGTATTCTTTTCCGCCCTCCAATTTAAAAACAAATTTTATAAATTTCAATTTTATAGATTTTTAAAATTATTGCCAAAGCAATTTAACTAAAAAAAAACATCATGCACACATGCAGAGCGAAACATTTGGAGAAAAAAAAACATACTTGTCAAAATATTTAACAGCCCACGCGAGTTAAGGGTATAAAATTAAATGATATTGAATTTTTTTTTCTTTATTTATGCTGTGACATAAAATTTATAAATCAAAATTTTTATATGGTAAAAATTAGTTTGGAAAAAAAGGAATATAAGCAAACCAGACGCACACATGAAATATATATTTTATTAAACCCTTTTTATAAATGAAGGGCATACAAAACCATGCACCACACGCAATCATGGGTGCAAAAGTAAAAAATGTGTAACCAGAAAAAAATAGAAATAAATAAATAAATGAAATAACAAAGGATTTTTATGACCACCACCATATCAGCCAGTAGTCACATTCATACAAAGAAAGTCATTCAGCAAGCATAATTTTAGGATATTGAGCAATAAAAGAGCTCTATAGATATGAGTATTTTAGAAAACAAAATTATGTTTATGTTTGGGAATAATGCCAAAATAAAATCAAAGCCACAATCGGTCTAGGTTTACATAATGAAATTTTCCTTGGGAAAGGGGAAGTAGAAATAGAAAAGGATACATATGTAGCTTTATGTACTTGAAATTAGCTATTTCAGTGCCTGAAATAACTTCAGTTGTACCTACAAAAAATTTCTAAAAGAAAAATTTCTTTGTGTAAACGCAAAGGCAAGTTTAATGAATAAAATGATAATTGCTGCAAGAAAGCCTTCTCCATCTTAAATGGAACTTGAAGAAAATAATTGTGTGCCAATAACAAACAAAAATGCTTGAGTCTAATCTTGAAGTTTTTCATTGAAGCTCTTATGAGTCGTTGAAAGATGGCAACGGAACTTTAGTTGCATTGCCAGTATCCCAATTATTATTACACACTGCAACTGACAACTAGTAGCTGTTAATTATAGTTGCCAGATTGGAATAATATTGGCAAGCACAAATTTTATTTTTGCTGCATACTTTTTGAGACAAAATGGTGGCAAAAAATACGTTCCGTGCCGCCGATCGTTCAATTGCCAATATTTTCAATACAACAACAATGTAATAAACAAATTTATTTTTGCTTTTAATATAAGTAATAATAAATGGAATTTTTCTATCGACATAGTGGGAGAGGCTGTTAATTAAATAAACTACACCTTATTTAAAAAGGTGGTAATATGATTTAAAGTTAAAAAAGAAATTGTTAGCTAAAAATTATTTCAAGCAGTAATATTTAGTCACCAGTGATGCCAACTGATGGTTATAAAAGCACATCATAATTTAAAAAAAGCACGAAAAATCGTAATTTTGATATCTAAAAAGCACTTACGTGGGAAACGAGTGGAATACTGAAATTTAATAATGTTTAATATTTTCTAAGCTATTTTCTATTTCGGCAATAATATCATCTTTAATGAAATATATCAGACGATGCTTTACACTCAAAAAATAAATACACCAAAATTTTATTAAAGTAATTTTAAGAAATACACAAATTTCTTAAAAGCACTACTTAGTGCTTTTTTTAGTTTGGCACTAACGGTCTGGCGTTTTGAGTATTCAAAAAGCACTAAAAATATTGCCAAAAGCACCAAGTTGGCATCGCTGTTCGTCACAGTAAAGCCTTTAATTCTAAAGCAGATAAGTCGCACAATTTGCGTGATTTACAAGAGAGCTTTGTGCTTTCACACCGACCACAGCCTAAGAGCCAGTAACATCTCGGCGTCATAATGCTTGCTGCTTACTTTACAAGGAAACAAGAACAAATTGTTGAGCTTTGAAAGCTGTTTACCTTAAATGCAATGTGTTTGGAGGTAGATGTTCTTAACGATTTGAATTGGCCCTTACGTGTCGTTACGTGTCGTCTAATAGATGCCACATTTTTCTCTTCATCGAAAAATAATTCCACTTAACTAATTATATTTATTGTAAGTATTGCTTTAAGCACATTTACTTAAGAATTTTATTTTTGACACTTATATTTCTTAAATTTGTTTGATTCACTTGTTGATATAACGATTTGGTTCGATGGATTACAAATTTTTTTTTCATTTCTAACAGAAACATTGAGGCTCAACTGCCGAAGGAATGTGTACTTTAAGTTTAGCATTTATTAACGCACTAATAATACCAAATTATTATTTTACTAATTGAGTAAAATATGTTTTTTTTATTAAAAATGCATTGAAATTGATTATTGAGAACTTTGGGTAAGGGTTCCCTGACCATATGCATTAGTAACAATGAAATGCGCATAGAATCCCACTAAAGCCCTCAATAATCAATTTCAATGTATTTTTAATAAAAAAAAAATATTTTACTGAATAAGTAAAATGATAATTTGGGATTATTAGTGGGTTAATATCTGTTAAAGTTAAATTGTAACAAATCTCATAAGAAAAAACTAAATATGTACTTTAATCATTGCTGACATTGTGGCGTAGTGCACATTTTCATAACACAATTAGGTTTGAAGGACCACAAAGTATAATATTCCTGTTAACAGCAATATTTGAGACCATTTGACTGCCAAAAATAAAGTATTATATACAAATAACAACTTATTACAGTTAATAAATATATTAATTTCGAATTAATATAGTCGCCTTGCAATTACTAACCTTAACATCATATTTCACTTACAAGAGAACATCGTGTAAAAAAAATTGCAACAAACACCATACACAATAAATTACAGACATTATTTTATTTCATATTTATATATTCTTTACATGTCATTACAGTACTGTGTCCTCAGACTGCTCCAAATAATTCACCACATTTCAATATCTCTCTTACAAAAAAAGGGAATAGAAATGGGAAAGGAATTTCTTTAGAAAACCAACAAATTAATTATTTAATACTAGTTAAGGGTGGCATTGGCTGAAGTAATTAGCTGTTGACTAAAAAAACGAAGGTACTGGGTTCAATCCCTGTATCTAACAGTCATTCAAATATCAACTCCACGCATTTTTCTGATTTGCATTAGTGTCCCTTTGTGCCAGTTGTTGTCGGAAAGTTCAAGTGATGAAGGCATAGGTAGTCACTAATCACTGAACTATACCGACTTCAGAAGATACTAATCCTAATGGAACATCAGAGCGCCCTCCTTCGTTCTGTAGCAAAATCATCGGCAAAGTAAAATAACCAATAATTTGGCTGCTACAAAAAATTTTAATACGCCTCACTTAACACCAGAGGCGCTGCAACTAACACTGCGATGTTAAAAATGTGCAAAAAAAGCAGAGTTGTAAAAGAATGAAACTTTTCTCTGTAGCTTTCTGCACCAGCTGTCTTCTCTATCACTATGCCTTTCCTAAAGAAGGTAATACCTAAATAGTATAAGGCAGTCATAGGCCGAGTGGTACTTCTCTTAAAAAAATAAATAAAAATCAACCAAAAAAATTTACTCATTTTATGTTAGAACCCACCAAATAAATTATATAATTAGCAGATAGTAAAATCCTTCCTCATGCTTTAACTTGACCCTTAATGCAAGTCTCTAAGTCCTGAGTTACGCAATTTTCCCTTCCCAGAAGATGCTGTATGCAACCCTTAGCCAGAAGCGTTGCACAAGAATTTTTAGTTACAAATGATAAAATATATTACAATATATTATACGGCCAGGTTCTGAAAACCATTTCGTTTTGAAATTGCAAAGTTTCAAAAGCGTAAAACAGTCAGATAATTTAGTGCATTCGAAATTAAGTTCGGATAAAATATTTGAAGCAAATGAAATCTTAAAACCAAATAAAAAGCTGCCATAAGTGAGCTGTCTTGTTGATTTTTTCCCTGAAATTTGTAGGTTTCAAAACAAAATGGCTTTCAGAACCAGGCCGTTAATTACTTTTTTTGTTATGCAATTGATTTCTTATTGTATAAAGGTGTAGAAAAATAAAATAGATTCATATCGAATATAAATTGTTTGCTGGGTTTTGTATAAGTTTCTAAGCCTGCTAAGCTTATTTTTCTTTTGTGATTTTCAAAACTTTTATTATTTGTAAATTCTCAAATAGTTCTTGAAAGTCTGTGCATAAGATAAGAGGTTTGTGACTGTTCAAAATGTGTGGATGAAGTCTACTGACGATTTGTTGCAGCAACTATGAAATGCATATAGACCAAGCTGAACCACCAGCAAATAAATTTCAATGTTCCGCAAAATCTTTTTACATTTAAAAATTTTAAACTATTTTTAAATTGATTTTAAATCTTACCTTGGGTCGTAGTTAGAATTCAATCTGAAATAAAATATAAAAAAATTAATTTAAAAAATAAATATTCAAAATGTTAACTAAATAAAAATTGAAAAGAAAGGTATTTTTAAGATTATTACAAAAAAATACGTTATTTCATACATAACAGCAAATTCTCCATTTAAATCACAGCCACAACTTGCAGTAAAAATAAAAAAGCAAATACAGAAACATATTTAATCTAAGTTCTAACACAATGTATGTAGTTTAACTGTAAACTTTACAAATGAAATTGGTTAGATTAACCTACAAGACTCTCTCAGTATCAATGTATTCCTGTGGACATTTAAAATTTTCGAAAAATTCTTTTTCAATTTCAGAGGAATTGATATCTGCCTCTTTTTTTTGCTAAGCCTTCCTTCCTTCCTTCCTTTACAAATTCTTTAATAGAATTCTAAGCGCTATTTTGTGTATTTTATTCTATTATATTTAAAACTTCATCTGCTGCCAACAGAATGTGTATTAAATAAACTGAACTGAAATATATAATTCGTAAAATAGCTTAAAATATTTTATAGCATTTTAAAGAAAAACTGCCTGCCATCCATATCCGCAATATAAATCAAACAATAATTTTATTACTAAAATAAAACTAAGTGTTGCAAAACAATTCATTTGTGCCACACACACACAGAAACACTTAACTGCTACTTAAATAGTGGCATCATCTTCAACATCATCATTATTAAAAAATAAATAAAATAAAAATAAGTTATAATATTAAAACTCTCGTATCAAGGAATATAATGGAACATTTAGAATTATGTTTTCCTTTCGTAATTGTTGTCACAGTCACTATAAATGACCATCATAATTCATTCAAACAAGCATTTGCAATAGAGTGGAAGAAGTCTTGGATAATAAAAAAGATTCAGCTGAAAAATGAAACTTAAGAACAAAAAACTATTTCAGACAATAAAACCAAAATCAATTTTATAGTCAGTGTCAGAGTGTTTTTGTCTTAGAGAAGAGATTTTTGTGTATGTGTGTGTAAATGTATTTATAAGCCAAGAAAATTGCCACATTGTGTTAACTGCAACAAAACAAAAGAACCAACAATCTAAGCAACAATTGTTTTCAAAAGTCTTTTTGTTTGCTGGCTAAAAAAAAAGAAACTCTTTAAGCATTTTCTTAAAGCCAACTAACTACCCAAGTAGTTATAGCTGCCTTGATTTTCTGTGTGGCCTTCTTCTTTTTAACTTTAACCAACAAACATAATAATTGTCTCAACTTTATAATTTGGCTAGAGCCGGGTAATAATGATGATGTCATTGCAAATAAGTAGATAGATGATGACAAAGGAGGCATGGTTTTTGGTGAATAGCTGGATTTCTTTTCAAATTCTTGTATAAAATTTTAAAGAGGGGCATATGTTCTTATGTGCAATTTCCTCTTCCTGTTTGGAATAGCTGTTTGTTATTAACGGAATAAATTATTGCATATGCTTATACAACTTTGTTTTATAATAAATGTTATTAGGAATTTATAATGTTTGCTTGTTGGTTAAGCGTGGCTTATAAGGATTTCGAATATGTTCAAGAATCTTGTCAGTAGACTTCAACCCAAAGATTTTTGATATAAGCTAGAAAAAAGTGGAGAAAAATTAATTTTGGCTACTCAGAAATAAAAAAGTCTGAAAATAAAAAGTAATTAAGCCAACTAAATATAATAGCTATTGGCTTGTGGCAATAAATAAACAAATATACAATTGGCAATGACTGTTGTATATTAGGGTTGGTAAAATTAAGCTTTCATGAGCAGATACTAATCCTTAAGTAACATCAGAGCACCCTCCTTTCGTCAGCGAAATAAAAAACTAATAAAATGGCTACTAAGCACAGTTTCAAAAATATAATAATACTCTTCTTTGACACCAGAGGCACTGCAGCTCTGCATTATTAAAAAAAAACCAATGAATATGAATATGAAGCTTTCCTCTATATTTTCCTTCACCAACTGTCTTCTATATCACTATCCGTTTCCTAAAGAAGTAGTAGTAGGCATCATTGCCTGAGTGTTATCTCTCTGAAAAAAAAAAATAAAAATATAAATTCAGTAAAGTGCGACTTTGACCCGCACACGAAGGGTTCCGTACGGACACGAGATATGTAACTCAATACGAACTTTAGTAGCCTATATAAATAGTTTTGAAATTTTTTTCATTTTTGATGTTTTTTTTTAATTTTGGTGATTTTTTTTATTTTGCCGATTTTTTTTTTAATTTTTGGCGATTTTTTTTTGTTTTGCGATTTTTTTGGTTTTTGGATTTTTCTTCCATTTTAGCGTTTTTTTATTTTTGGCAATTTTTTAATTTTGGCGACTATATTCATTTAGGCGCTTTTTAGTTTTGACACTCTTTTTTCTCATTTTGAAAATTTTTTCGGTTTTTGGCAATTTTTCAATTTGGCGATTTTTTTCATTTTCACGATTTTTTTTCATATTAACAATTATTTTGTTACTGGAGCCTTTTCCGCGTTTGGCGATTTTTTTCGGTTTTTGGCGCTTTTTTCATTTTGGCAATTTTTGTCAATTGACCGAATTTTTCGAATTTTGCGAATTATTTTAGTGTTAGTAATTTTTTTTTTAATTATGGCGACTTTTTTCGTTTTGGCGATTTTTTTTAATTTTTGACGATTTTTTTTTTTGGTTTGGCGATTTTATATTTTTCAGATTTTTAAGTTTTACCGTTTTTGAAAATTTTAAGAGTTTCCCAAGATATATGAAATACGGTGTGACGGACAGACGGACAGACAGACAGCCTAGCGAAAACAATAGGGCTCCTTTTTTAACATTTGGTGTACGGAACCCTAAAAAAAGATTTCTGCAATTTTTAAACAATGAATCAAACCATTTTACATATTTCATTTGAGTTGAAAAATATGTATAAAGAGTTGAAGTTTACCCCAATTGAAACCACTCACAGTGGCGGAGATCGAAAACAGCATGTTGTTCCGTTCTGCTAATGTTTGTCGAAATATTAACAATTAACTTTAGTGGTATTTATTTCTTAAAAAGCATCACATGTAACTTGGCTACAGAGTGAAACGAACTTTAGCCTAATCAAAAACTAAACACATAAGCAAATAAAGTTCAAACAAAGGACCTTACTCATAGGACCTTATTCATAAAAAATATTTTTTTATAAAAGGTTTTTCAATCAAATTCCATAGAAAATTTGTTTAAACAATTTATTTAAACTTAAAATATTTTGACATATATTTTTTGATGACAGCATCTCTATAACGAATTTTCTCTTTAACATAGAAGTCTGCTACTGCGTTATAGAGAAGTGCGACTGTATTTAATTTTTTTGATTGTAATTTCCGCTTCTTCATTTATGGTTTTGCATAAATATTCCGTCATTTTACAACTTTCTCTCCACCGTTTCATTTAAATTTACATAATTTAAAAGTAAGTAAATTTTTTGTTGCACTTTGCGATGTCGCACGTGGCCAACTTTAGGTACCACGATCCAGCTTTCAAAAAGCTGTCTGCCAAAAAGTCACAGCACGCAAAAATAGCTGTTGCCTGAGCTTAAGCAGCTGCTTTCCAACAAATTAGATGTCTCTGTGGATGCGGCTGTGCAAGTTTTAACAGCTCAGCCTCAGCTCAGCCTTTTGTTTTAATTTTGATAATTCGGCTGAAACTGTGAAAACGAAGAGCAGCTGCTTGTCGGCTGCTGTGAATACAAATGACAATGACAAAAAAGCAAAGAAAATTTAATTTAATAAAATATTAAATTTCTATACGTTGAATTTTTAAGAAGTGGTATAATAAACGATGACTCCCTGTAAAAATAAAGCAAATATTATATGGGAATATTTTTAAAACACATTTTATACAAACAAAAAATAAGTGCCCATTATAACGAAGTTGTGAAAAAATTAAATTAATTAAATGCGCTTAAAATATTAATTAAATATGGATATTTCCATAGTAAATGACTCCTTACAGTGATAACCATTACGTGGTTGACACATGCGAACGTTTTCACGATTCGCCTAATGATCGTATTTAGCTTCCACGCGATGCACCGTACCGATGCTGTGACTGTGGCTGTAGCTGTGGCTGTGGCTGTGGCTGTGGCTGTGGCTGTAGCTGCTGCTGTTTAAATTTAAACAGCTGCCGTTCAGCTTCAGCAGTTTGAATGATAAAATGCCTGCTTTTTTTAACGCTGCTAAGATAAAAAATCTTTATATATTTTTAAAATTTTAATTGCATTAAATATCTGTGTTTGGCCTGATTATTTGCTGAGCTTTTTGAATGTACTTTCGACACTCTGATTACAAATGTTGTTTGGCAATTTCGCACGTGACTTGCGATTTTCAAAGCACAAATTCAACAGTTATTTGCAATCACACAGTTTCTGATGCACACATAGTTTTTTAATCTTACAATCAGAAACAATTTAGAGAGAGAGAGAGAGGGAAAAAGTCCCTGGAGATAAAGCTTTTCTTTAAGAACGTTTATCAAAACAAAAAGAGTAAAATAATATAATAATAATATTCAAATAAAAAAATGAGCTCTTGTGACTTTTTATTTTATGATTCTTACATTAGTGAAAGTTGATTTAAAAAAAAGCATTTTCAAGTACTTTTAATTTTTAAAATTCCCTGCCTGTTCAACGACGATTAAAAATTTTCTGTCGATATCGTGGAACAGGCAGTAAAAACTGTACATTACATTAATCTTTCAAGCTTAAGCATTAAACACATTCACAACAGCAAGCTACCGACTACCAAATGTCAAGGATAGTATACACATGTTTATATGAGAATGATTCTTTTGAAGACAACAAGGCAACATGGCGGCTGGTTGTTGTCTATGCTGATTTTGTCATTGTAGTCCAATTAAACTAATTTCTATTTCTTTGGCTGCAATGAGAACACTATAATACAAAATATTGATTTAGTGATATCGCACAATTATTTCATATTATTTAAACAATATCCAAGAATTGATGTAAAGCATAAATTGGTTAATTTTTGTTTATACTTTTACGTCATAGAAGTACATTTTGAAAGATTATTTTAATATTCATAAATGCGAAGTATTTGAAGGTGGCAATACTGAACTATGTATTTATACTTAAATATGAGGTGCAGATGGTGCTGCTGCCGTCTCCAAAATAATAAAGTAGCTGGCTACGAGGCGACAAATGCTGCTAGCGGCATTTGAAGTCGTGTGTTCGTGTAGCCCGCTGCGGTGAATGTGTTTAATGCATTATGCTTCACTTCTGGCAACTGTTTCATTAAAATTGCAGTAATGCCAAGTTTTCTATTGATATATATGAAATTTGGCATCACTTAATTTTAAACGTTCTTTAGCATTTACAACTGTGTATCATAAACGTAGAAATTCGACAACAAAAGTTTCCTTTCATATCGGAAATAGTTTTCTAAAAGTTATGTTTTTCTAATCGAATTACATAATATACTCCCTGTAAAATAAATTATAATAATAAGTAAAATTATTAGGAATAAATAGTCTGTTTTAAACAACCAATTTTACAAATTAACATCTCTACTTCAGCCACTTACATAATATTTTTAATTCCAATATTTATACAAAACTATTGTTTATTTTAAATAAAAACCCAAAAACATAAGTTTCACAGATTAACACAAACTCTAGTGCTAATGTTATCCAGCAGCCAGGAAAACGTATAGTTTTACAATAAAAAAAAACCTTTAAGTATTAAAACCACAATAACCGCCCGAAAACTATCCTGTGTCTGCTGATAAGAAACCGAGATTTATTTTGTATTTTCTTAAATGGAAATTATTAAGAAAATCAAAACAGCAGACACCTTTGGAAGTTGACACATAAGCCGACACTTTCCGAGAAATTTAATTGAGCCATAATATAAATTTCGAACGAGTTTTCTTTTTTACTATTTGGTATGTTTGGTCCTTATCGGCCAGACATGTCATCATGTGGCACCTGAAAAGTAGTTTCGTTACTTACTAGTGCGTGATTTTTACCAAATCTTACATACCAAGCAAAAAAGAAATAAAAGGAGCCTTTGAATAAAAAGAAAAAAACCGACAAGTATAAAAATAAATAAGTTGTTGTTGTTTATCTAAAATTAAAACACACAAAAAAAAGACAATTAAACGAGTTTAACTTTAGCAAATGTCAGGCAGACATTAGTTTTCAATAAAAAGTAAAAAAGGAAAATAAGGACATTAATGTCCTGTTGTGTTCTAAACAATTTCAATAAAAGATCATTTAAATGACATTGAAACATTAACAAAACATTTATTTTTTTTTATTTTTAACAGAGAGAAAAAATTAATAGTTGAGATAAGTAGATAATTTCTATCTACTCGTAAATTCTAAAAATAAAAAAACTGTTGGTTTGCATGTCTTCAATTAAACATACCGAACAAATGGGTGCTAATGTACAGTTCAATTGAGTTTTTGCTTTAACCACCACACTTACTCCTCCATAGGGGGCCAATAGAAAATATATAACTAGCAATCGGTAAAAAGTTGTCCCTTTGAAGCAATTCTTTATAAATTATATCTCATAAATTTTTTATTTCAAGAAATTTGCTAAAAATTACTTAGTTGCAGCTAGGGAAACATGACATAAGGATTTGGTTTTTCCATAATGATTGCATTGTGCAAAGAAAACCACAAATGTAAACCAAATTACTGCAGAATTCTTGTGGTCCCAAAAAAAAGTTGTTAAATAGAGACAAATTTCTAATTAAAATTTAATGTTCCTTTATGGTCCTTCGAACCTAATTATTTTATCGAATAAAATACAGTTTCTTTTTTTAGCTAAGCTGGAGTTAGCTTTACCAGGATGTTAGCAAACGTATGCTTACTTTATAAAAAGAAATAAAGAAGAAAATTTTTGTTTTATTATTCCACTGACAGAGATTTGTTTATATATGAAACTTTATTTCGAACTCATTCAGTGGCTCGTTTTTTGACAAAGCCATTTAAATTACATGGGTTTGATGTTTGGTTTGTGCCAAAAACAAGCTACTGAGTTTGATGCAAGTCTACTTAATTTAACTATTTTGTGCCACTACCACTGCTAGAGCCCTGCGTAAACATTCTTGAAACATAAATACGTCTTCTTTTTTTAATGTATTCTCGTGGCATGTATTATACTAAACCAACAATAAATCCTGTCGTATTATAAGCGAAGCATGATTTATGCATTGGTGTTCGTGTATATGGGTGCTTATAAATGATGTCGCCAAAAGTTCTTGTTCGTAACAAACACTTCAAATACCACAAGAAGAAGTAGTGTCTTCACCTGGTTACAAATACTAGTAACAACTACATAACATGATGATGCTGTCACTTCGGAGAAGTGCCAGGGAACTCCTGGCATTTTGTGAATCTCTAATATGGTTTGTGCTTTTGCTAAAAGCTTCGAGTCTCGGATAAGTGGTTCGTAGCGGTGATAGCGGAAGGTGTCTCTGCTAAAATAAAAGAGCACGCACGCACAGAACTTATGCGTGTATGTACATTAGAATGGCCGTTATTTATTTTTTTTATTTTTTTTATTGTCACCCCCCCCCCATCACACAAGACGGTTCAGTTTTATAAAAAAAAATATAAAAAAAAATTCAAAGCGATAAGTTGTGTTTTAGGGGATGCGCCCGCCCCTCAAAGTTGGGCTTCAAGCACATTTTCAATGTAATTTGTTTGTATACGACTAAATTTAAAAAAAAATCATTTTACAAGAATATGTATGATGTATTACAATATTTTAGCTTTTCGAGTCAACAACATTAATCTCACAAAAAGTTTTTTGTTCAAATTAATATTTAAAAAATAATGAGCAAAATAACCAATACCTGATTTACATTCAGCATTTTTTCATGAAATTTCATGAATTTTTTTGCACGCAAATTTTTCTATTTGGTAGTTGTAGCGATATAAAAGAGAATATTACATAAAAAAGCACGCAGAATGAATCTCTGATGCATTTTTGGGCAACGCATTTGATATAAGTTTCTCTTCCAGGCCTCCTATTCAAAAATAAAAAAATTGCATGCAACTAATTTTATGAGAAATATGTTTAATGTAAATCAGGTACAACAAAATACCAAAAAATGTTTGTAACACTATTATATTTATATTGAAATTTTATATCTTAAACATGTACAATGAGAGCTTATTTCTATTTAATTAAAAAATAATAAAAATTACATTGAATAAATAGGCTTGATGGGCAATTTTGAGTAGCGGCCGCACCCCCCCAAAAAAACACAACTTATCGATATGAAATTTTTTTCCATAAAACTAACCCGATTTTGGGGGGGGGGGGGGGGAGAGAATATAAGAAATCAAAAAAAAAAACTTCTTCATACAACTAAACGCCACTCTTGTGTACATGCATGACGTTCGTATACGCACCCATGCATAGGAAAAACTGAACATCACAAATTCTGTAGTCACGAGGTATTTGCTTCTATATCTACAACTGAAACAAATCTGTTGCAAATAGAATTATTCCTTATTTTTTTTTATAGACTTCGCTACAGTACAGCATTTGAAAAATCCCTCATGTCTTAAAAAATCTTTTAAATAGTCTTATGCAGGGCTCTACTACCAACTTTTAATATAAAATGAGTAGAGTAATGCACGAAGCTGAATGCAAATCCAGCTTCGGCCGCCGCCGCTGCATACGGCTTGCATCGACTAAAATTTTCAGTCAACGACACCAGCTGAGCTGGAAGTTTTATATTAAAAAGCACAATTATTTAGGCATTTCAACTTTTAAAAGATAACAGAAATAATATTTATACATTTTATTTGCTCAAAAGAAATAAATAATATATAAAACGTGCCTTTTTAGCCGATTAAGCCACCGCCATATTTTTTCTTTTTTAGCTGACGTTTTTCGGCTTGAGTCGACTTTCAGCCATCGCCATAAATTATTTTGTTCAGCCGCCACTGGTCAACAAACCAGGTCGGCTACGGTGCCTGGTCGTATCGTATCAATCTGAATGTTAAGGCAACCTTAAGCCTTAAGTTAGCCAACTGTAATGTAAAGTTACTGCAACAGTAGGAAACAGCTGATCGATACTGTTATGTGAAAAGTAATGAAAATGTTTATAGAGATGCAAGGTAACGTAACTTTTTTTTTCATATAAAAAATATCGATCAGCTGTTTCCTACGTTGCAGTTACATTACATTACTGTCAGCTAACTGAGGTTTAGTTAACCAACAGCAGTGTAAAGTAACTGCAACAGTAGGAAACAGCTAATCGATATTTTTTATATGAAAAAAAGGTTACGTTACCTTACATCTCTATAAAGGTCCAACTATAATATGAATAAGCTGGCTTAAGCTAATGCCAGAATTGAACGATAAGTCTGTCAAATACTTAAGCAATTCAGATGTGACTTTTAGGTGGCAACAATATACTTACATGCACTTAAGTATTCTTTAGCCGCAGGTGCACATATAGGTATTGTGCACAATTTTTTAGTAATTTTGTTTCTTCTTATAACAACTAAATGAATGCAATTCAATCAAATTAACTTGTTGGAATATCCTAATCCATTAAAAATTCACGTATATTTACTTCACCACTTTATTACTTGTTTTATTTTTGTTGCCTATTAAAAAGTACAACAATGAACATACATTTCTTTTCTGAGTTTAAAATATGAAAAAACAATAAACAAATATTTAAAATCAATGAATATTTTCTGCTGCTGTTTGCTTGAATTTAAAAAATGCATAAACAGTGTTTTCCGCAGGGAATGTGCGTTCAGTTTGGCACTTAGCTTAAGCAAATGACATTTGACGAAAAGTTCCATAAGTACATTATAGTTTGCCACATACGTTTTATATGTAACCGCACAGTTGCTTAAGTTCGCTTATTCATATTAGAGTTGGGCCTTAAACATTTTCATTACTTTTTACATAACAGTATCAATCAGCTGTTTTCTACTGTTGCAGTAACATTACATTACAGTCGGCTAACTGATCCTTTAATTAGTAAAAACGTGAGGTTGTAGCGAGCGTATCAGCTGTTATTGAACAAATATTTCTCTTTTTTTATGCGTGTGTGTGTATGTATGTAAGAGAGAAGTTGATGTAGAAACATACGGCCTGGCCCACGATGTCGACAAGAAATTATCTGTCGCTTAGTTTCTTATTTTGTTTTTGTTTTCAATATAAATAACTAAGCGACAGATTATTTCTTGTCGACATCGTGGGCCAGGCCGATACTTTCTGTATATTTATACCTCACATACATTACGATACATATTAAATAAACAGCAACATGCTTTATTTATGTTACAGATTTTGTCAGCTGATCTGTCAACTCACGTTACGAATCGAATCGACTAATTCTACCTATGACACATTTTGGTATGCAAAAGAAAGTGGAGCTGAAAAATCATTTTTGGCACAGAGCATAAAATAGTAAAGTAATAGAGCAAATAAATAATTATTATTTTAGAGGTTACAGCACTTTTAAGCTGATAGTCTCGAATATTGATTAAGTATGCCTTAAAAATCTGCTAAATAGATTTTGATAAGCTTTAGCATACCAATTACTAGTATAAACAGCTTTAAAGGATATAAATGCCCTGTCGGAAATTTGGCTAACTTTAAACTAACTTTAAGCTAACTATTTCGCAACTAGTACTGACTGGCAATGGATTACTTCGCAATGTAATCAACTGACTACTTTAACATTGCGAAGTCCTAGGCGGTAGTCAATTGGTTCACTCTGCATTACTTTCAGCTAACTTAAAGTTGACTTTATTTAATCCACCTTGTAGTCAGTAAATTAAAAACAAATGGGTTTCGAACGCGCTACCACTCAGCTACGGTACCATCTAAAATAACAACAGCAAAATGTTAAAACAAAACTGAAATCAGTTTCAAAGTAGCTGAGAATAAGTTTGTTGGCTCTCATCAAATTCGACTACGTACTAAGCTTAAGAGTTAACTTTGGGTTTGTTTTGGATGACATTTTAGTTAGCTTTTAGTCAGTCTAAGAAAAGTTAACTATAAGTTAACTATTTTTGTAGTCAACCACACATTCTCCGACAGGGTATTTAATTTATATACACATGTACATCTGTATGTAAGTAAGAAACCCTTTAAAATTGGCTCTATTAAAAATAATTCTAACAATTGACCAAAACAATAAAAAAATCAGCAACAAAAATATATTTTATATAAATATCTTTGATGAAAACATAAAAATAAATGCGCAACAATAAAAAATAGCAATGAAATCGTATCGAAAATCATTTTTAGTAAAATGCCAAAAGAAAAAAAACAACCAAGAATCGTTAACAAAATCACATGAAAACGTTTGAATGCCAGAAAAGAACAGAAGAACACAACAGTCAGTCGCATGTTTTAAATGTGCGTACGCTTCAATGTCCTGAATGGAGTCACATTCACATCCATTCATTCACTGGTAGGTCGTTCATTCATTTAGCATGTGATTTCATTTGAAATGTTTATTTTATTGTCAAGAAAATGACGCCAAAGTGGCCGAAAGTAAAAAAGAAACAATACCTTTTCCCAAAACAATTTTGGCCAATGGTCAATGGGCACTTGTTGGGAGGGAAAAGTATTTTTATTACACAAAGTTGTGTGATAGCCCATTTAGTTTTTGCTCTAATAACAACTTTGAATGGCTTAGAAAAGAAATTCGTAGATGAAGAAATCAGTTAAAAGAAATTCAAGCATAAATACGTAATAAAATTCAAATGTTTTTGTGATAAAAATCAAATGTTTCTGTAGCAAAAAAAAAATATAAATAAAAATAAAATGTAAAACGATAAAGTCTCAAAATAATATCAAAATAAAATTAGATGTTAAATAAAGTTAAGAAGAGTGAGTTTGTTTCGCAATTTCTTCGTTGTTTGATGTAAAAACTTTTTGAAGTAGCGGAAACAGTAAGTAGCCCAAAGAACAAGCAGCCAGCACCAAGCACTCCATTTATAGTTCAATCATGAGTGTATCCAATGAATACAAACTTTTAGCTAATGTTTTCCTGTAAATGTGGCTTTCAACACAAAATATACCCTTGCGGCCGGTCATTACGGTTTAAAAGAGTGTGGGAAAAGGGGGGGGGCAAGAGAAATAAATTATTCACATAAAATAAAAATCAAATAAAAGAGAGTTTGTGATTTTTCTTAGAATTTTATTATAAGTTTGGCAAATTTGAATTTAATTTTATTAAAAAACAATTGAAATAATTATAAAACACATTAGCTATATAAAAAAGTATTGGATCGTCCAGTAGGGACTTTAATAATTGTTAGCGGCCATATTTTTGAAGCTTAAACTGCCGAGTTGTTTGTCATATCTTCATTCGTCAGCATAGACGTTAAACAACATGTGCAAAATAGGACCATTTTACTGTAGAGAGCGCTATAGGTCGATGATAACTAACTTTTTTTGACCACAATGGAATGACAATGACACCCACTGCATGAAGTTTCAACGTAATGGAGCCACGTGCGACACAGCTCATGCAAGGTTGGCCATCCTCTACAAGCGATTTAATGGTCTTAATATTTTTATTTGCAAATAAATTAAATCACTGTTTATACAGCATTTTAGTTGTATAAAAACTTGGTAGCACTTCTATAGAAATGTTACTTATGTTTACAAAAAAAAATTTTATAAATGTATAAAATGACAAAGAATAATTTATTGTTATTGTCATTATTTTTTTCTATCAATGTTTTTTTTTTGTGCCGTATTTATCAATTTATTGTTTTTTATTAGCAAACATTTATAAGTGTGGCAACCTTATAAAACATTTTATTTGCAAATAGTGCATTAATCGTGAATAGTTTTCTGAATCCGTAAGTCACAATAACAACAATAATATAGCAAAAATTTACAGTTTTATTTGCAAATAAGACGTGGGTGTAATGGTAGTATCTTTCTCTCTCTCCCTCTCTCTCTTAATGCAATTTTTACTGAAGTAGTTACTGCGTTGAACAAAAAGCAACTGAAGGTCCTCGAGAACATGAGTTCAATTCCTGTCTAGACTTAGGGCCAGTTTCACCAACTCTATTTATATATCAATTCATATGATTTTAATTAATTTTTATATGAAAAAATTACTTTTAAATATGAGTTGATATAACGATATCAATTAATTAAAATGGCTACCTAGCCTCAAGTTATGCGCTGCAACAATGCTATTAAAAAAATTAACAAAACGCAAAATAACACTGTTGTGAAACGAGTTAAGGATCAGTTAGCCGACTGTAATGTAAAGTAACTGCAGCAGTAGGAAACAGCTGAGTATGGAAAAATCGTATGATAGTTCGTTATACTGAGCCAATCGGGACTGGTTTTTACGATCCAAAGATTCAGGATTTTAAAAAATCAAATTCTGAAAAATCCCAAAATTAAAAAAATTACGAAATGAAAAATCGCCAAAATTAAAAAGCGCTTAAACCAAATATGTAAGTGACGAAAAACCAAAAAATCTCTAAAATGCAAAAATTCACCAGAAGTTAAAAGGTCGGCAAAAACTTAACAATTGCCAGAAAGCGAAAATCTTCAAACGAAAAAAGAGCCACAACTAAAAAAATCGCTAAAACGAAAAAAAAAAATAAAAAAAAGTCGCCGAAATCCAAAAAAATCGGCAACGAAAGAAAACGTTAAAACTAAAAAAATTTCCAAAAAGAGAAAAGCAGCACCAAACTATAAAAATCTCCAAAAAAAGAGGAAAAATTTGGCAAAACAAAAAAAGTGATATAAATAAAAAAAGCCAAAACAGGTAAGATACAGTCGACTCCGCTTTACTGCAAATAACCAAAACCCAATTTTTTTCAGTTATCCGATTTTTTCTCTAAATCATAGTTCGGATTACTGAAATTTTGAACTACTAAGCGCACTGCTCAAAATCAGTACATTATAATAAAAAAATGCAATAAAGTACGTAATAGCGAAAAGGACAAATACATTTTGCCATTTAATTTTTTAACGAACAAAACATGCACAATCTTTTCAGTTAAGTTATGCAATCGATTTCTAATAAATAAATTTGTCATTGTTTATTTTTTCACTAAAGCGAAGTAAATTTCATGCAAAACGTAGTTTTGGGCTTGCTTTTGGTTTTCAGTCATACGATATTTTCAGTAAAGCGAAGTGAATAAGACTAGCTGTGCTTAAGATCAGTGCGATGATTTGTATCGCTTTCAGTAATCCCATATTTTTCAGTATAGCCTGTTGCGCTAAAGCGGATTGGACTGTATTCGATTATATAGGCCTAAAGTTCGTATAGTATTACATATCGTCCCTGCCATGCCAAACTATACAATATGCAAATTTGTACTTTTCAGACAAGCACGAAGGCCCGTCAGCACATCAAGACTAGGTTGTGTATCAATAAAAAATTCTTTATAGAGAAGAGTCTATAGTAAGATATATTCATTATAGGGAGATAAAAATGTGAGAAAAGTCTTAAGAAAATATGTACAGTGTTCTCAAAAATAATTCATTATAGTCTAGTTCGAGTGTGTGCAAAATCGTCTTGTATAAACTGCTTGGCAGAAATTTATGTACTATAATTGAAGGTTACCCGCGAATAGCGTTATAAGTGACAAAGTAATACGTTCTCAGTACAGCCACAAAAAGGTACTTTAGATTATGATTGTTTTTTTTCGTTTAATTTTTTAGCTTATTGAATATCAGGATAATTATTATTAACTTTTCTTTTTGTACATTTTCGACAATTTCCTTTGCATGATTTTGTAGTTACTAAGTTCTTCCACTGACTGACTGCTTGTAATTTTATTTTGAGGGCGATAAGATGCATAATTTATGATGTTTTGATGTTTGAACAACACAAGAGAGTAATCTATGAAAAAACTGGTTTTTAAAAATTGTCCGGTTTTCTACGCTTCAATTGCTGCAGAAAAAAAAACGAAAAAAAAGAAACAAGTGTTTTTTTTTACTATTTTCCCCCCTTTATAAACTCTCAAGTGTTAAGCACATTTTATAGAATTAAAATAAATTGTCTCTTAGTTTATAATACAAGTACTTTTAAGCAACAAGTACATATTTTAATATTAATAATATAACAATTTGCCACAATATGTAAATCCTTTTACAAATTTAGCTTTAGAATTTCTACAAAATTTTATACCAATTTCTCAGTTTATTCTTTTCTTTTTATTTAAAAATTTCTTCTTTTTTTATAAACTCTAAAATATTTATTTACTTTTTATTTATGAGATTCAACAACATGCTTGTTGGTTCGACCATAATAAAGCCCTCAGGGTATATCAGGCTTTAAAGAGGATTTCACAATACATACTGACATTTTATTATGTTACTCCAAGCAACATTATTCAAATGTACTGTTTTGCTTGCTCACTCTTTCTACAGAATCCTTAACTGTTGGTGTTGTTGTTGTTATGCTTTTTTTTCAACACTAGCGTCATCAGTTAGAATTTTCCTTTTAGTTCTTTGCTGCTTTTCTAACTCTATGCAGCTTAACTGGGTGTAGCATAGTATTATTGAGAGAATTCTAGGTATCAAGTATGCTGTTATTTTTTTAATAAATTTCTCTAGCAATTTTTTGCAAATTTTATTTTAATTCATTTTATTTCTTTTTTATTTTTTTCTTTTGCACAATGCCTGGTTGTCCTCAGTGCTATTGCCATTGTGGCCTTGCTTATGTGGGATGCTTGATACAAACCCCAGATAGTAGATATGCCAACATCGACGGACAACAAACAAACAAACAAACGGCAGTTACTTAGTTAGTACGAACTAAGCCAACCGAACTAAACCACCCAACCGTGCAATCATAGGATAAACTAAATCCTTCCAAGTGACTCTTCTTTGCCATGCACATACACAAACACATATACCTACACATACTGTGCACCATATCCTTTATAAGCATATGATGTACTTATGCAGATGTATGTGTTCATTTATTTTTTTATTCTTCTTCCCAGGATAAGTATCAACAGAACTCTCTAACATCACATAAAGTATGAAAGATATATATATTTTTTTTGTCTTGTGCATAGAGAATATTCAGACTTATGCATACAATTACAAGTAGCCGTTTGGACACAAGGACACAAGGACTTGTTTGCTAATTTTTTCCACTTTTTTGTTTTCTATTCTTTCTTCTTTTGTTTAAGCAGCATGATATGCACATATGCATGCAGAAATGAATGTTTTTAAGGTCCCCATACATGGTCTGTTGTGTCGTAGAAAGTAATACACACATGCGAGCAGCATAAGTATTAGATATGAGAAAATTTCAACAACAAACAACAATGAACCAAGTCAGCTACTAACAAAAAATGCATACACTGCACTATGGGAAGATTTTTACCTTTTTTAAACGAAAACTAAAATACTTAAAATTGAAATTTCGTAATTATTTTTGCTCTAATATATCTCAAATATAATAAATTAAATGTCTCGTTTTAAATTCTACAGCCACGTTGCTTTATCCATACATTATAATAACGTAACATAAGCGCCAAAAAAAAGCTTAAGCAAGATAATTTTGAACTTAATTCTTTTCACCGAAATCGTTTATTTGCGATCGTAAATAACCGATTTTCGTAAAAAAAACAAGGTCCAAAATATGTGACCAGCGTGACCGTTTGACCCACTAAAGTGGCAAATTGCCACTTTTTCGACTGCCTTGCCACTTTTTGTCTCCCTTTTTTAGGGTGAATTATATAAAAATACATTAAAAATAAAAAGTTTAGTGTAGTTTTCTCGTTTTTTTTTTATTTTACCCCTTTTTTAATAAATTTCCTTTATTGGTGGTACTTTTTGAAAAATGTCATCGGTCACCCTGTATGTGACGCCTAATTTTTTTTGGCAGTTATGGCTCGATATGTTTACCATGCAGTTTGTAAATGAGTTAACAAGTGAATACAATACCAATTTCAGATGAAGGTTTTAGCAATAAAAATTTATAAATTCTAAAATTTATTTTTAAAATTTAAAATTTAATTTAAGCTAACGTGGAAAGTGATTAATTTTTTTCATTTATGTATAAAAATAAATTTGTGAATTCGTTTGTTATGTAGATTAAATCAAAATGAAGGATTAAGGAAATCTAATAGAACTATATATAAAGTGGTACTTTCACATGAAGAGTTACGTACGGACACTACATAAATATGTAATAATAAACGAACTTCAGCCTATATAATCCAATATCTTACCTGATGTAAAAAAAATTGTTTTCGTGTTTCTTTTGGTTTTAGCAATTTTTCTCGTTTTACCGATTTTTTCGGCTTTTTTACGCTTATTTTTGATGTTAGGCTATTTTTTGCTTACCGATTTTTTTCGGTTTTGGCGATTTATATATGTAGTCTTAGCGATTTTTTTTCAGTTTTTCGATTTTTCTTTTGCACTTTTTCGATTTTAAACCATTTTTTGGTTTTTTTCTTTTGCACTTTTCCGGTTTTAGACCCATTTTTCAGTAAATGTTTAGTTGTACCGTTTTTGTTGAATTTTTAGTTGGAACGATTTTTTTCGTTTTCCGATTTTTTCAGATTTTTTTTTGTTTTGCGTTTTTTTTTGGGTTTAGAAAATTTTTTCGGTTCTTTTTTAATATAACTAATTTTTTGGGTTTTTGATAGCTCTTTTCCTTTTACCGATTTTTTTGTTTTTGGCTTTTTTTCGGTTTTAGACGATTTTTTCCGATATTTTCAGCTTTACAGATTTTTTTATGTTTTACCGATTTTTGACGTTATTCGGTTTTTGGCGATTTTTTTGTTTTGATTATTTTTTTTTTGCGATATTTTTTGTTTTAACGATTTTTTTCGGTTTTTGGCTTTTTTTGTTTTTGACCTTCGATTTTAGACGATTTTTTCGGTTCTTTTTTAGCGTAACCGAATTTTCGGTTTTTGGTGATTTTTTTCGTATTACTGATTTTTTTGTGTAACTGATTTTTCCGTTTTTGGATTTCGTCTTAGACGATTTTTTCGTTTTTTTAGTTTTACCAATTTTATAGGGTTTTTGGCAATTTTTTTCGTTTGGTTTGCTATTTTTTAGTTTTTGAGAATTTTTGGTTTTTGACGAATTTTTCAGTTCTTTTCTAGTTTATAAATATTTTTTTAATTTTTTTAATTTTAGCGATTGGTGATTTTTGACTACTTTTTTGTTTTAGCGATTTTTTTAACTTCTGGTGATTATTTTTTTCAGTTTTTGATCTGATCAGTTTTTGGCATTTTTTTGTGTTTGGGCTTTCTTTCGGTTTTAAACGATTTTTTCAGTTCTTTTTAGTTTACCGAATTTCTTGTGTTTTTTTCCTTCCAGCGATTTTCTCGTTTTACCGATTTTTTTCCGTTTTTGGATATTTTTTTAATATTTGCGCTTTTTTCTCTTTTCAGACGATTTTTTCGGTCTTTTTTTAGTTTAACCGATGTTTTCGATTTTTGGCGAATTTATTTTGTTTTAGCGCTTTTTTCGGCTTTATAGGATTTTTTTGGTTCCTTTTTGGTTTCACCGATTTTTTCGGTTTTCGGATATTTTTTTTTAGTTTTAGCGATTTTTTTCGTTTTGGCGCTTTTTATTTTTTTTCAAGGATTTTTTTATTTCGAATGTTTTTTACTTCTAGCGATTTTTAAATTTATTGTGATCTTTTTATTGTTTTAGATACCTTTTTACTATTGGTGATCTTGTTTTGTTATAACATTTTGTTAGAGCAACGAAGCAGCTTATCTACAATGTCGTATTGATATACCTTTTTGAATACACTTGTTTAATTAATTACTTGTTTGTATATTTTACAATTGTATGTATGATTCTTTTTATTAATTGTCATTCGTATTCTTATTTTTTCATTAAATTAAATCAACCTGAGTTACATAAAATCGTCTTAGTATTTTAATAGGTTATGGGCCCAGACTGGTGGTGAATCCAAACTGGTGTCTTAGCGAATCTTACGGAAATCCATTACATTGGAAAATTAGAAGAAACGATTAAATAAATAAAAGCAGAAATCGTCAGTATGGCTGGTGTTGTGCGTATAGAACCGCTAAACGCGGAGAACTATGACACATGGAAGATGCAAATGCGTGCTATCTTAGTGAAAAATGATTTGTGGTCATATGTTGACGATAGTATCAAGTGCCCCACAGTTGCAAAAGAAGCTGAATTGTGGAAAAACCACGACCAGAAGGCGGCTGCTGATATTATGCTTGCGATGAGTTCTTCAGAACTAGGTTTGATATCAGAGTGTGAAACTGCAAGACAGATGTGGCTGAGGTTGGAAGCAACTTATCAATCGAAAGGTCCGGCTCGGAAAGCAACTTTACTCAAACGTGTAGCATTATCGCGTATGCGAGAAAATGATAAAGTACGTGAGCACTTAAATGAATTTTTCGATGCGGTGTCAAAATTAAGAGAAATTGGTGTTTGCATCGGTGATGAACTGTTAGCCATTTTATTGCTTTATAGTCTTCCAGATTCATTCGAGACTTTTAGATGTGCGTTAGAAACACGTGATGAACTACCAAAGCCCGAGATGCTTCGCGTGAAGATTTTAGAGGAATTCGAATCAAGGAAATCTAAAGAAGGTAAAAATGATTTAAATGCATTATATATTAAACGAGATCAACAAAAACAGAACCAAATGAAGCCGAAACAAAACATCACATGTTTTAAATGTGGTAAACTTGGACATTTTGCAAGAAACTGTAAAACAAAAGTAAAAAATATACAAAGTACTCAAAAAGTTGAGCTAGATACAAAGAAATCAAATATTTGTTTTACATCAACGGAATCGGTGTTTTTGTGCCCAAGTGATAATACAAAGTGGTGCTTGGACAGTGGATGCACTTCGCACATGAGTGCTGACATTAATAATTTCGATCAGTTTTCAGAAATGAATCAATCCCTTAACTTGGCAAACAATAGTAAGACTACAATAAACGGTAGTGGAAATATGGAAATTTCTGTTAATAATGGAGGCTTAAATTCGAATTTGCAATTGAAAGACGTTCTTTATGTATCTGACTTAAGAACAAATTTATTATCAGTATCAAAAATTACCGACAGTGGTTATAACGTAATATTTTCTAAAACTAATGCAATAGTAACTGATAAAAGTAAAAAAGTGGTCCTTTGTGCAGAAAGAATTGGCAATTTGTATTACGTGAAAAATAATGAAAACACAGCAAATATAACTGAAGCCAAAAATGAACTCGATTTATGGCACTACAAAATGGGACATGTTAACGAAAGAGATCTTAAAAATATGGCAAAGAATGGTGGTATTTATGGACTAAATTTTAAACATGAATTGAAATTATCTACCTGTGAAGTTTGTATAAGTCAAAAACAAACGCGCGCGATTTTTCCAAAAAGTAAAAATAATAGGTCTAACCAATTACTGGAAATCATCCATACTGATTTATGTGGACCAATGAGATGCAAATCAAATTCTGGTGCTCAATACTTTGTAACTTTTATAGATGATAAATCTAGATGGTGCGAAGTATATTTTTTGAAACAAAAATCTGATGTATTTGCTGCTTTCCAAAAATATAAAGCTTCAGCAGAGACTTTTACTGGTCAGAAAATAAAAACGTTACAATCAGATAATGGGCGTGAATATTGTAACCGGAGTTTGACACTTATTTGGAGAAACATGGTATAAAAAGACATTTGACAACACCTCATACTCCGCAACAAAACGAAACGGCAGAACGGAAAAATAGAACACTTGTCGAAATGTCACGATGTATGCTGAAACATTCCGAATCACCTGCATCGTTTTGGGCAGAAGCCATTAATACTGCATGTTATATTCGCAATAGATGTGTTACAAAAAGTAATAATGAGATTCCTTATAAACTTTGGACAAATAAAAAGCCTACAGTGATGCATATGAAAGTTTTTGGTTGTAAAGGCTACGTGCTAAATAAAAATCCTAACAAAGGCAAATTTGATTCACGTTCAGAACAGTGTGTTTTCGTGGGATATTCTTCTGAATCAAAAGCTTATCGGATGTGGTCTCCAAAGAAAAGAGATGTTATAATTAGTCGAGATGTAAAGTTTATTGACGAAAACGGTTTTAATGACAAATATGAGGACTTTTATGATATAAAAAACAATAATCTTGAAATTGAATTGAAGAAATCTGATGAAATAGAGCAATTGGAAACAAGTATAGACAACAGTCCAGCAAATATCGATATCAGTTCAACAAATATCGATGCCAGAAATGAATACAAAGCATGATGGAAAGAAAAAGGTTCGTCTCGTAGCAAAAGGTTATGCTCAACGTCCAGGTGAAGATTTTCACGAAACTTACTCTCCTGTAGCTCGTTCATCATCAATCAGACTTTTAACAGCGTTGTCAGCAGAATTGCATCTGGAAATACACCAAATGGATGTGATTACAGCTTATTTGAACGGTGATCTTCAGGAAAACGTATATATCAAAATACCTGATAACTTAGAATGCATATTAAAGAAAATAAAATCGGGTAAGTCCATGGGATCCAATAGTATTAAAAACCACGATAAAAATGTTGAAAAAACAGCTAAGAAATGGTTACAGAACCTATATACTACAAAAAGTCCTGTATGTCTTTTGAAGAAAGCTTTATATGGACTACGTCAATCTGGTCTTATGTGGTATAACAAACTAACAACAGAATTGTTAAAATTGGGTTTGAAGCCCACTAAAAAGGATCCTTGTCTATTTTCGAAAAGAGAAGGCGATAAAATTTTACTTATTTTGATTTATGTAGATGATTTGTTACTAGCTTCAAATGAACCTGAATGGATAAACCATTTTAAAACGTCCTTATCTCAATGCTTTGAGATGAAGGATATTGGCCCGGTAAAGCGTTGTTTGGGCATTGATTTTCACCAAAACCTTGGTTCAAACCAGATTTTCTTATCACAGCGTAACTACGCCGAAAATGTCTTGGATCGTTTTGGTATGTCAGAATGCAAACCTGTAATGACTCCTTTGGAGCCAAACTGCAAATTGACTCGTCCTTTAATCAAAGATGAAAAAATAATGTCAAAATATCCTTATCAAAGATTAATAGGAGCGTTAATGTACCTTGCTGTAACAACACGACCAGATATTGCATATGCGGTAAATTACATGAGCCAGTTTAATTCTAATTACAATGAAGAGCACTGGCAGTCAGCTAAACGAATTTTGCGCTACGTACGAGGGACACTCGACTATGGTTTACAATATAAGGCTAGCAACATAGAGTTGTATGGAGTAGTTGATGCAGATTGGGGATCAAACCTCACGGATCGCCGATCGTACTCTGGCTATGCATTTATATTAGGAGGTGCTGCAATAAGTTGGGAAGCCCGAAAGCAGCGAACAGTATCTTTGTCTAGTACTGAATCGGAATATATAGCCATAGCCGATGCAATGAAAGAAGCTCTCTACATTAGAAGTATTCTTAGTGATATTGGTATAAACTACGAAAATATCACTTTGTTCAATGATAGTCAAAGTGCGCAAAAATTAATAAACAATTTTGGATACAATTCCAGGACGAAACATATTGATATTCGTCATCATTTTGTTCGCGATTGCGTTCGTAATGACAATATAACATTGGAATATATGTCAACAGAAAATATGCCAGCTGATATGCTAACAAAGCCTGTTGGTAAAACAAAACAACATTCTTGTTCAACTAACTTGGGTTTAATAATTCAACATCAACAGAACTTGTAGTATCTCTACTTCGAGGGGAGGTGTTAGAGCAACGAAGCAGCTTATCTACAATGTCGTATTGATATACCTTTTTGAATACACTTGTTTAATTAATTACTTGTTTGTATATTTTACAATTGTATGTATGATTCTTTTTATTAATTGTCATTCGTATTCTTATTTTTTTCATTAAATTAAATCAACCTGAGTTACATAAAATCGTCTTAGTATTTTAATACATTTTTAACTTTTTATTAAATTTTTGGAGATATTTTCCATTTAAACGCCTTTTTTTAATTGAAGATTTTGCGATTGAATGTGATTTTTATTTAATATCAGATGATACAAATAACACCATCCCAGTTCTCTAGGAGAAAAAAAGAAGAGAGTTGTCTGACAAGGATTTTTTTCTAGTTTAACGATTTTTTTCGATTTTTGGCGATTTTTTTAATTTTTTAAATTCCAGCAATATTTTCCCTTTTGGCGATTTTCAGCAATTTTTTTAGCGGTTTTTTTACTTTTGACGCTTTTTTCGTGTTGGCAATTTTTTTAATTGTGTTTACCTCTAGCGATTATTAAATCTATTGCGATCTTTTTAGTGTTTTAGGGACCGCTTTACTATTGGTGATTTTTTTTGTTTTTGCATTGTAGCGATTTAATTTATTTTGCCGATATTTTTCATTTAAACGTTTTTTTTTGACGATTTTGCGTTTCGTAATTTTTTTAGTTTTTAGATATTTTATTTGATAGCAGATGATAGCAATAACACAACATCACAGTTCTCTAGAACAATCGGTTATCTCCGAACTTGAAAAAAAGAGAAGAATCGGGTGTCTTAGGACACCCGATTAGAGCTATGCTGTTTAGCTATATAAAACAATTGCATAAGTTAAATAACAAGGCAATAAAATTATATCATATGCTTATGTCAAATTCGCCACAAATATTTCAAAAAGTTTCCATTTATATCTTTCCCATTATTTTCTTTTCTAGCTGCGTACGATTAAATTAATTTAACAAATTGAGCAATTGAGTTATCGCTATTTCTGAATTGTTTTTGTTTCACTCACTTCAAAGAACGCAACAAAATAAAATAAATTTTTTTTTCGTTTATTTTCGTACTTAAAAGCGTTAAGTACAAAGAAATCGAAACAAAGATAAATTAAGAACTGTAATAGTGTCGATTTTTTTTTTGTTACGAAAACCAATTTTTATGCGACGACACAGTGCTATGTTTTGGCATAAAGAGCATAGCTCTTATATATTTCATTATAAGGTAGTAAGGTATTTGAAAGTTGTCACAGGTGAGAGTGAGTGAAAAAATAATTTTTGCTTTAATATAAAAAAAAAAATATTTAATAACAACAAAACAATTCTTCTTTAAAAAATTTTTCGAAAATTTTGATTTACTGTCACTTTATCAAGTGTTTTGCGTGTACTTTTAAAAATCGATTAAAAATTGAGCTTTTGGAAATTAAAAAATTTAATACAATGTCAAAGGTTAGTGTATTTATAATATTTGTCAAAAGTTGTCACGCGTGAGAGAACGTGAGCGGAGTGATATATTTTTTTTTCTTCGTGAGATTAAGTGATGAAAACTTTAGGGACGTTAAAAGGCCGGCTTCTGAAGTTTGATTCCAAGAAATCATTTCAATCAGTCCAGCCGTTTGGCTGTAATTAATTATGACCACAAAATGCGTAAAACGTCCTATAGTGCACTGCAGTCAGAGTAGACAACGATGAGTGCATGTGTGGGTATGGTAATCAAAGATATATTACAGCGATTTCAAACAGCTGGTAGCAAAAAATAAGTCAGCGGCTAAGATTATTTGATAAACTAGTGACATATATATATCAGGCAGGAGTTTAAATGATTGGCACTGTGAAATATATATAAACTTTTTATTTTTCCTTTTAGTTGTTTTGCAAGGAAATATAGAATATTTTGCTGAAGTAAAGGTTTCAACTGAAAATTTCAGGGCCACAAAAAGTCTATCATATCTAAGTTAATCCAAACCCATAACCGACTCCTTTACATGGCAATCATTTAAGATCTCCAACAAAACATCTACTCAAGATTCTTATTTTGACACTGACTGTAGTTTGCATTTTCTATGCGACAAAATTTGTTGCTCTTTCATTTCCTTTGCAAGGCATTATGTAAACTTACATACATGTGTGGGATATTACCACTTTTGTCTCTACTGGCGTGAAACGTATTTTATTTTAGCACTTTACTATTCCTCGCTCCTGCGATGCCTCTTCAACGTTGCCAACAGCCATCTTTATAATTTACAATTTTGACGAGTTAATTCATGCCATGTTGTAGTTCGAAGAACAACAACAGCTCTGAGTCAAGAGTAGAGAAAAATAAAAGAATATAAAAAAACAAAAGTTTATAGTCGCATTCAACTGGCTAACAAGTTGCTTACAACAACAACAACAAGGAAAGGAGAGTTTTGAATATGGCTACAAATCCTGCTGCCTTCATTCGTTGCTGTTTATTAATCACATCTTGTCAGAGTGACAATACAAATTTTACATTTTCATTTTATGGTGTTAGCCACTGGGTGACAGACATTAAATAATTAATATTGGTTTATTGTTGTAAGAAATTTAATTATGCATGTTCGTATAAAAGTTTAACATTTGCATAAAAATTGCTCAGGCCAAAAGAATGTGATGAGATTAAGCAAAAGTTGTATAAAAGGGTCAGCGTTTTAAATTTAAAGGTTTTAGTTTAACTAATTACGGGAATGTATACGAGTTTATGTGAAGATAAAGTGCCTTTCCCACGATGTCGACAATGTTCGACTTGTCGCGCAGTGACATTGGAAACAACAACAAAATTTTAAAATTTGGGACAAGCCCTAATTAAGAGAAAATAAGGTATTTATGTTTTGATATAAATTGTATTAAAATGTTTAGACTTAGTAAGTTATGAAATGCGTATTCTTCCCTCGATCTAAGAAATGTACTATTTTAAAAGTACGTTTTTAAAACGTACATTTTAGAACATTTTCTGAAATGTATTTTTCCTAAGTGATCATATTAACAAAAGATATTTATTAATAAGTACTTTTTTTAAAGATGCTTTTTTAAATAGCATTTTTTTAATCGATGCTTGTTTAAAAGGTACTTTTAACAAAAGGTACTTTTAACAAAAGATACTTTTATCAAAAGGTACTTTTAACAAAATGTACTTTAAAAAAAAGGTACTTTTAACAAAAGGTACTTTTTACAAAAGATACTTTCTACAAAAGGTACTTTTTACAAGGGGCACTTTTACAAAAGATACTTTTTACAAAAGGTACTTTTTACATACATATGTACTTTTCAATAAAGGTACATTTTTCCAAATGATACTTTTTTCAAAAGTTACTTTTTCAAAAAGGACTTCTTTCAAAATGTACATTTTACACAAAGTACTTTTTAAAAAAAGTACTTTTTAAGAAAAGGTACTTTAAAAAAAGTTACTTATCACACAAATTACTTTTTACGAAAAGGAACTTTTTAATAAAGGTACTAATTTCAAAAGGTACTTAGGTCGAAATGTAGTTTCGTCAAAAGGTAATTTTTCAAAAGGTACTCTTTATAAAAGATACACAAGGTAATTTCCAATAGAGGTACATTTTAAAAAAGTACTTTTTGTAAAAGGTACTTTTTCAAAAAGTACTTTTTTCATAATGGACTTTTTCAAAAAGTACTTCATTCAATAGGTACCTTTTACTCAAGGTACCTTATTAAAACATGTACTTTTTACACAAAGTACGCTCTACGAAAAGGTACTTCTCAATAAAAATGCTTATTTCAAAAGATATTTTTTTCAAAAAGTACTAATTTCAAAACATATTTTTTTCAAAAGGTACTTTTATCCGAAAGGTATTGTTTTCAATAAATAATTTCTTGAAAATGTATTTTTCTCAAAATGTACTCCTTGCAAAGTACTTTTTACGAAAATTTGATTTCCAATAAAGATGATAATTTCAAAAGGTACTTTTTTTAAAAGTGCTTTTATCAAAAAATACTTTTTTCAAAAGGTACTTTTTAAACAAAGTACTTTCTAAAAACAGGTACTTTTGGCACAAAGTACTTTTTACGAAAATGTACTTTTCAATAAAGATTCAAATTTCAAAAGGTACTAATATCAAGAGTTATTTTTTTCGAATGTACTTTTATCGAAAAGCAATTTTTTCAAAAGGTACTTTAAAAAAATCCTTTTTTAAGAAGGTACTTTTTTCAGAAGGTACTAATATCAAAAGTTATTTTTATCAAAAGTACTTTTTTAAAAAAATATTTTTTTCAAAAAATAATGTTTTAGGAAGGTACTTTTTTTTAAAAGGTACTTTTTTCAACATCTAAAATTTTTTAAGGATACTTTTTTAGAAGGTACTTTTTTCATAATATAATTTTTTCAAAAGGAACTTTTTACTCAAAGTACTTTTTGCAAAAACGTACTTTTCAATGAAAGTACATTTTACAAAAGTTTTGCAAAAGATACTCTTTTCAAAAAGTACTTTTTAAAAAGGTACTTTACCTTTTAGTACTTTTACAAAATGGTAGATTTATAGAACGTATTTTTTTGCAATAAATTTTTTAAAATGCACACTTTTCAAAATGTACTTTTATCAAAATTTACTTTTCGTAAGGTTTGCTTTTTAGAGTGCTTGATATAAAAGGTACTTTTTCAAAAGTTACCGTTTTGAGAATTATTTTTTAAAAGCCAATTTTTTTAAAGGTGATTTTTTAACGGTTTTTTAATAACATTTTTTCATCAAATACTTTTATTGCAAGTTAGGAGATTTTGAGCAAAACTCAGCGGATGTCGTCAATCATATTTAAAAATTATTTTTCCATAAAAAAAATTAATGAAAATTGATATTTAAATAAAGTTGGTAAAATAGCCGTTTGGTGATGGGTTTTCGAGAAATTATATTTAAAAAAAATAAGCCATTGTACTAAAAAAGGTGTGTGAATTAGCTATACTGCAGTTGTTTGGTTGTAGTTTAGGAAACATTTCAGCTAATGGTTTTTGTTTGGGATAGGAAATCTTGTTAAATATATAAAAAAATGTTGGTGTAAACGGCATAGATTTTAATAAAAATTGCAATTGAAATTTAAAGTTTACTAGATTTCGTGCAGTTGTAAATGTTCTATTACATAAAAATTGATTTAAATAGATTTCAAATCTTTGCTTTATTTCTTCAATAAAAAAGTATTATTTATTCATTTTATGTTCTATTGAAAAACTGCAAAGATTTTTTCAATTAATTAAAATATTTTTTAACATTCCGGGCATTAAGTAGCTTTTAGCTTATTTTAAATACACGCTGTAGATATTTTTACTGGATAAACAAAAATAACAACAAGAAAAAAAATAACTCTACATATGAACTAATAAAATCCCTCTTGTGTTTAAATCAAGCATAACGATGATAGATTCACTCAGTCAAAGAAATCACAGGATATTATACTCGTACATCAAAGCCATACCAATATGCAATAAGAACAACAAAATCATTATTCTTACACAGAGGTTAAAAAGCTGGAATAAAGGGCCCTCGGGAATGCCTGCTTAATATACTTCTTTTTCCTTGCAAATGAGGGCAATCAGTAACAAAAAGAAGTACATTAAAGAGCCTGGGATTTACTGAAGTTCAGTCCTTAGAGGGACAGCTGAAATAATTATTGGATGTTTTTTTTAAAGGTCTGCAAGACAAAGGTCCTTTTGCTTTTTAAACCTGAGTTACTTGGAGTGAATGCACACACTCGTCCGACCACGTAGAACACACTTGCCTCTCCAGCAAACATGTTTTTTGTTTTCTGTTGCACTAGTGTTGTTTTCTTTAGGATATAAAGTGATTTGATATTGACACTGGTAAACATGTAAAAATTTTCAAATACAAAAAAAGGATTAACGCACACCCGGTTAAAGGAGTTTTGTGTTGTTTTCTATTTTTCTTTTTTTGAGAAAATAAGAACTTTGAAAAAAAAAATATTTAAAAAAATATAATCCAAGAATGCATGTAAAAGAGCTTGTAGAAAATATTTAATTTTTTCCATCTGAAGTTGAACTACTTTCAATAAATGTTGCTCTAAATAAAACTAAAAATAAATAAAAACCCTGATAACACCCTACACACAAAAAAGTAATATGAATGATTTTGTAATATTAATTAAAATATCTGTAGTATTAATGAAAAAATTAATTAAATTTTTACCTATAAGCAATTTGATAATATTAATTAAGTTTTTCCATTCAAATTAATTAATACAATTAAAAATTTAATTAATACAATTAAATTCTTAATTGAAAATATTAATTAGTGAACACTTTTGTGTGTACAAAAAGTCGAGCAAAATTAAGCACATAATAGATAATAGATTAAAGAAATTTATTATTTGACATATCGTCATAATCCCACCACAAGTGAAATTTTTTTTGGTGGTGGTTAAGCATGGCTTATAAGCATTTAATTTTTGCTTTAACAAATTATCAGTAGACTTCAACCGGGCATTTGGAAAAGTCACAAACTTCTTATCTTATACACAGACTATCAAAAACCATTTGAAAATTCTCAAATGAAAATATTTTTCTAAAATCACACAAGAAGAATAAGCGTAATAGGCAGCAATGAAATGCATATAGACAATGCTTAACCACCAGCAAAGAAATTTGACTTGTGGTTAGATAATAGATAGATAAAGCTGCCAAATGGGGAAAATCTTATATGGGGAAGTATTGAAACCTGTTTGGAATTGGTTTTAAAGCACACTGCATATGGTCAAGTAAACCATTCAAGCAGTGCATATGTATGTATCAGTCGTCAAACAAATTGATTTTCACCAATCACTACCGGCAAAGCGTACGTTTTGTCGGGGCGACGTTGGGTGAATTATTTAGCAGATTTAACTAGCGAGCCGAAGGTCCCGGGTTCGAGCTTCCTCACCGAAAAAGTCATTATATAACAACATCATGAATTTTTCTGATGTGCATTAGTGTCATTTTGTTTCAGTGTCTGTAGGAAAGTGAAGGCACTGGTCACTGGTCACTGAACTAAACCGACTTCAGCGGATACTTATCCTAAACTAATATTATAGCGCCCTCCTTCGTCGGTATTGTACAGCAGAATCATCGGAAAAATAAGATAACCAATAAAATGGGTTTAGTATACAACTGCGAACATTTAATATGCCTCGTTGACACCAGAGGCGCTGCAACAGTGCCTTATTTAAAAAAAAACTTGCAAAAAAGCAGAGTTGTAAAATAATTAAGCCTTCCTCTTTCCTCACTTTCCAAAAGAATAATAATAATAAAGAATACAATAATTGAAATTTATTTGCTAGTGGTTTAGCATGTCTATATACGTATTTCATTGGCGCTTGAACCAAATCATCAGTAGACTTCAACCACAAATTCTGAAGAGTCACAAACCTCTTACTTTATGCACAGACTTTCAAAAACTATATGAGAATTCATAAAAAATAATATTTTGAAAATCACAAAAGAAAACATAAGCTTAGTATGGCTTTGAAACTGATACAAAACCCAGCAAATAATTTATATTCAGGTGAACTCATTTTATTTTTCTTTATCCTTTATACAATTAGAAATCCATCGGATAACAATAAAAGTATTTACAAGGCTAAATGAAAAATAAAACACTAATTGAACTTTAAAGAAATTTATTATGTGACATATTGTCAGAAGTTTACATACAATAACAAATAATGACAATATGTCAAATAATAAATTTCTTTAAAATAATAAGGAATAATAATAGTAATAGTAGTAGGCATTCATTGCCTAAGTATTACTTATCTTTAAAGAAAAACGACTGCACTGATTGATGGGTTTAGTTGATTGTCTGCAGGGCATTTGCTTTTTTAAGCACCTCTTTCAAGTTAAAATCGCACCAGAATCTATTTTAATATGTTGGCCAAACCATTTACTTGGGATAGTAGTACAGCCTAACTGCATATTTCGATACTTTTCAGCTTCTTAACAAACAAAGAAAGACATTCCAATTTGACTATCCACCGTGCTTAATTTTTCGACAACTTCAAATTTCCCATCTAGAACAAAGCATTGTCAGATTAAGAACGTAATAATAAAATATATTATGCATTTGCCAGATGGAAAACAAAAGCTGTCAATTCGAGAAGGAAAATATATAAATCACCAGACAATCTGGAATTGAGAACGAAATTTGTCAAACTAAAGAATTAACTATTCTCAAAGCAGTAGTGTCTGGTTGTTAAATAAACAACGTAATATTGAAATAAAAACCACATGTTGTCAAAATAAGAAAAATGTCTTCTGAAATTAAGAAAAACTGTTACCAAATGGAGAACAAAACATTAACAATTCGAAGAGAATAAATATATAAATCACCAGACAATATAAAATTGAGAATGAAATTTATCAGATAAAGAATTCACTGTTCTTATTTTCAAATAAATAACGAAAAAATCAAAATAAATATGTGTTCTAAAAATAATAAAAACTGTTGCCGAAGTTTTGTGAAATTAAGAACAGATGTGCCCTTAATTATAAATGTGGTCTAAGTCATGTGAATTTTTGCTTCAAAATAACAAATAAATCTTACCAGATCCTCAATAAACATTTAATGAATGTTAAATAAATTTATATTAATCGAGACTAGTACAACTCTAAATTAAAATCTTGAATAACATAAAAATATTTTTCACTTTGTTCAAATGTAATCTACTAAATATCTCGACAAGAGAAATGTATGACTTAGGTCACTTTCATAATTAAGGGCACAGATGCGCTTAATTTTTCACTGCGGAGGGTTTCAACTTCCATGTTTGTTGACCAATTTTTCCCTCTCTAAACAGATGCTGGTAACACTCCAGAGAAGTGTCTTGTGTTGTTTAAAATTAAATCACATTAATAAGCAGCTTTATGACCTTATATTTTACTATAAACACATACATAAATTTTAAATAATTCTGCAAAAAAAAACCCAATTCAATGCAAAGAATTGTTACAATATGTTCGAAAAAAATTATGAGATGAAACTGAAACTCCTTCAAACAAAAAAAAATTCAAAATGTGATATATAAAATTAAATTTTAATGGGCCTGCTTCAGCCTATTTTTTTTAGCATGACTGTGTATTTTTCAGAGCTCAGGGTGTGTGTTAAGTTTAGTAAAAATCGTTAAAGTAGAACCAGTTAAAATAGAATACAGTCGACTCTGCTTTAGTGGAAATAACCAAAACCCAATTTTTTTCAGTTATGCGATTTTTTCTCTAAAACGTAGTTCGGATTTGTGAAATTTATTACAGTTTAGCGTACTGCTTAAAATCAGTACAATATAATAGAAAAATACAATAAAGTATGTAAGAGCGAAAAGGACAAATACATTTTGCCATTTAATATTTTTAACGGACAAATTATGCAAAAAAATTTCGGCCTTAAGTTAAACAATCGGTTTCGAATAAATGAATTTGTCATTGTTTATTTTTTCACTAAAGCGAAGTAAGTTGCATACAAAACGTAGTTGTGGGCTTTCTTTTGGTTTTCAGCAATACGATATTTTCAGTGAAGCGATGTTTAGCTAAAGCGAAGTGAATAAGACTAGCTGCGTTTAAAATCAGTGCGGGCATTTGTATCACTTTCAGTAATCCGATTTTTTTCAGTAAAGCAAGTTGTGAGTTCGGCTGACTCTACCAATTTTTTAAATGGAAGATTATGTCTATTCTAAAGGTGTGTACATGTGTGTGGCAAATTTCGTAAGTAGGTTAAGTAGAACCACGTGAAATGTAATAATAAATTTTAATGGGCGTGGCCCCACCCATTTTATCCACTTTAAAAATGTGTAATTACCAGAACCAAAGGTGTTTGCTAGGTATTGCAGAAATAAAATAAGTAGAACATCATACAAACAAGTAAATAAATTATAAGCGTGTCTCTGCCCACTTTTGTGCAATGGAACTAATTGGAAGCTATATCCTCTTAGACGAAAAAAAACAATTTGTACAATCGGTCTGAAATATACCGAGTTATGAAGCAATGAATAATGTAAGAAAATATATATGTATGTGAACTTCTCTTAGTAAAGGGATCTAGTCTGTTAAAAAAACGGGTTTGGACTTAAGAGTGGATTTGGGTGTAGAATAAGATGAAATGTGTTTTTCTCAAAACTTCATTTTCACACACTAGGTTCCTTTTCTCGGAGAAGGTCACATATATACATACCCAGTAAAAAAAGATACTCCAAAAAAGTCATGAAAATGTAGAGTTTACGATGCGGAAGTAGTGCAAATTTCGATCCGATCTAATGATTTTTACATAGGGTTGTCATTGCAAGAAGTTCTCTTTTTCGATGCCTGGTCACTGAATTGGAAGCGATATTAAGAAAAATTTCCTTTTTTGTGTTCTATGATAATATTTTCATCTAGGAAAAATGATAAATAGTTGCCTTTTTGAACAATTCGTTTCTTTTTATACGAATTTAAGCCCGAAAGAGTGTTTTCATGTAAATTTAAGCAAATAACTTTTAAATTTTAGACTAAAAATAGTTCATAAATTTCTTTAAAAAAATAAATTTTTTTTAAATTCTGGTAAGTATTTTCTAACACTATGGAGGAGTTACAAGGTTTTGTGTGACTAAAATAAGCTTCTACATGGTTTTTTTGCGCACTCTCGGCAAATTAAAAATATCGATTTCTTGGAAGCAATGAAAATGTACTTCCGCTAGAATGACTTCCATTTTTTTTCACTGGGTATATAAACGAATTGATAACATCCTGCTTTTTTGAAGTCGGTTAAAAAGTATTCGATATTTTTTTAACCAAAGCCTCTGAAGCAGCCTTTTGAAAGTTCTACCAACACCGACAACTTTATCTTTAACCACGTTGGCTTGCTTCTCATATACTCGAATCTCGATGAAGACGACTACAAGTAAGCTGCTGTTGCTTTAGTTGTTGTTGCTGCCACCCGCTTGAAACCTTTATCATTTCCTGTTTATTATTGGTGGAAGAATACGTATCCGCACCAGCTCGGTTTACCCGCTGTGTTTGTGTATTCATGGTTCTTTACATGGGTTTGCGTGTTATATATTGATTTCTAGCAATAAACGTGTACATGATGACGATAACGAGATGGCGATATGCAACCACTCCATAAAGAAAATGGAGGAAAGATAGGAAAGATTTGCATATGCATAGATATTACATTGAAGTGCCTGCACAGGAGTTTACTCGTATTTATGTGAGTATGAGAGCATGTGTGCGCGGGTGTGTACATATTTTTTTGTGTTTTTCCTGCATTGGGATTTCCGTATCCTTCAGCATTTGTTGCCAAAGGAATTGTATGCTATTGCATTGCGTTTTAAGTTTTAAGCTTTACCGTTTTGGGATATCGTTTGCAAATGTTGTTGTTATGCTTTTGTTTCGTTTTTTTCCTTTTCTCTTTTTTTTTTAGCAAAGAAATTTTTTCTTTTAACTCGTTTAGCGGTAGCTGGGGCAGGTATATAAAGTTTTCGAAATGATTTGCTGCAGCCACGAAAAGCTTTAAGCTAAGCAAAGGTTTCTAAGGCAAAAAAATCTCTAAAACAAAGTGATTTTTAAACAATACATATTATTAGCCTGAAAGGATATTTGCATGGTAGCGATGCTAGCCTGTCAGTGCAAAAGTTAGGGTTCGGTTCCCGCCAGGGAACCTGGGGGCTCCTACTCTGCCGAAAAGCTAATAGCTTTGGGCGGTTGTGTCTTTTAATAATGCAAAATGAAATTTTCTTGGCATGTTCTGTAAACAGAGGACCCAGTACAACTCAGATTTTAAATAAAATAATCTCTACTCAAATAAAAATTCTGCAACTAACTTCTTTAATAGAAAAAATTACTCAAATCGTCACCTTAAATGCAAACGGGCGTAACTACACTAAAATTCGAAATCAAGTTTTTGATTGATTATGGTCCATTATGTCAATCTACATGTGCACGCAAATTATTAAAGAAATTCAAACGGACGTAATTTCCAATGCATTTATTTTATTATTTTACTACATATATATTAAAAGGAAATAAATGGTTAAAAACATTTAAGTAACCATACTACAAGAAAACTTAGAAGAAAATGTTCAAGAGCACTTTAATATTAATGATTTTGAAACGTTTTTAGTTTCTCCTGTAAAAAATATAAAAGAGTAGTTACGTCCGCTTGCATTTAAGGCGACGAAATAATCAATCTAAAATGTAAATGTGTCTTTTAAAATTTTGTTTATAAATTTTATTTATCAAAACTTTAATTAAAAATTCCATTGAGTCAACTAAGCTTTATTTATCAAAATGTTTTATTAACATAATTAAATTTTTAATTGATTTTTCTTTTTTTTATTAAAGTTTTACATTTGAGAAATATTTTTTGTTTGTAGTAAAGGGTACTTCTGCATTTACCTAACGTCATGTAAATTTTACAGGTTTTGTTCTTTTACCTTGGTTTAAAACTCTCTTAAGCTCTCCGTAGTAGTTTATTCGATTCCATATCCGTTTCTTTTCCATTCTTTAAGATTTTTGTTCTACATTCATGCCGAGTTGGTTGTTGAAGTGCTTGTAATTTTTTTTAACACAGCACAGTGGAAATGTGTAAAGAATATGCAACAAGAAACACACAACTAAATAGATGGATTTTGAAATTAAAAATATTCCAATTTCTTTATAAAAGTTTCAACTTTAAAGGCTCATGCTTGTAAAAACGCAGTAGTTTTAATGATATTTTCCAATATAAATGTCTGTAAAGTTCCCTGGTGGAAGCGATTAAATAAACCCCTAAATCAGTGCATATGTGGGAGTGTCGTATGATTGTCACTTAAAAGGCCACGTACAAATAAGAATGTCCATCACCAGTTTTATTTTTATAATTTAATGTTTGATAAAGCGCATTATAAATTTTTGTACGTCAGCACATTTTTTCCTTATTAACCCGAATCATACACAGAAATTTATGTTTTTTTGTCAAACAGATTTGTAAACGATCAAACAGTCAGTCCGCTGCCAAATAATGAAATCAAAAATTTTTGATTTTTATTAAATATTGCCGGCAACATGTACTTACAAGACGCCGAAAAAACAAGACTGCACGAACACGAGTTTGAGATTGATGAATTTATTTAATCGTCTACGGCACCCTGAATACCTGTTGTCATAAAATTATACAATAAAACAACTTTTTTCACAACTTTTTAACCATAATAGATAATTAGCACTCCAAATCACGCAAAAGGCTCTAAAAGTAAAAAAAATTATTCAAGTGAAAAAAATCGCTAAATGAAAAAAAATCGCCAAAGTTAAAAAATCGCCAAAACGAGACAAAAAAGTGTCAGAGCTAAAAAAGCGCCTAAATAAAAAAAATCGCCAAAATAAAAAAAAATCGCAAAAACAAACGAAAAAATCGACAAAAATAAAAAAAATCACCAAAATTAAAATAAATAGCCAATCTTAAAAAATTGCCGAAATAAAAAAGTCGCCAAAATGAAAAAATATCAAAAACCGAAAAAAATCGCCAGAATGGAAAAACACGCCACAAAACTTAAAAAATCGCTTGAAGTAAAAAAATCGTCTATATAAAAAAAATTCCCAAAAATGTAAAATAAATCGCAAAAATTAAAAAAAATCGCCGAAACGAGAAAAAAAGTGTCAAAACTTAAAAAATCGCCAAAGTGAAAAAATAACGCCAAAAACTGAAAAAATCGCCAAAAAATTCCAAAATTAAAAAAAACACCAAAATAAAAAAAAATCACCAAAATGAAAAAAATCGCCAAAACGAGAAAAAAATCGCCAAAACGAGAAAAAAAGTGCCAAAACTAAAAAGCGCTAAAACCGATAAAACGCAAAAAACTAAAAATATGCTCAAAAGCGAATAAAAACCTTAAAGAAGAAAAAAGTGCTAAAACTATATTTTAGTTTTTTAGGCTAAAGTTCGTATTGAATTACATATCTAGTTTACATACGGAACCCTTCGTGCGTGGGTCGAAGACGCACCTCACTGATTTTTTTTGGGTTAAAACATCAAACATCTTGAATTAAAATTAAATTTATTTATTTTATTTTGTTCTTTATATTCAAAGAATATTTATGGTTGTTGTTGCTGTAGTGGAAATAACTTTGATTCAACATGATATTTTTATTTTAGTTTTTGTTTAGTTTTGCATCAACATGAAATAAGCCTGTATTAAAAACTAACATTTTTCTTTGAATATGACTCTGTAGGACGCATAATAAGAAAACTTGAATCTGTTTAAAAAGAATTATTAATATTTTGTCTCAGTAGTCTGTCATGGGATGCTAAAACTAACCTTTTATCAGATGAAAGGCCTTTATATCTAACTATTAAATTTTTTACTCCAAAATTTAAACATGCATCTATATTTCGTTTACTTTGAACTTTTTCTTCTTGATGGTTACACAACACAAATTTGCAAAATTTTAAAATCAGAAGTTCCATATTATTTAGTAATTAGTTTGTACCTGTTCGTAAATGCATCACTGCTCTGTAAATGGAAATTTAGATATCCTAAAGTGCTTTGCTGATGTAGATAAATCTTAAATCAAACATGAGTTATAAACATGGATAATACTAAAAAAATTATCAGCGTTCTCTGCTTTGCGTTTTAAATTAAAGTTTGCTGGTATGATGCAGGGCAGTGATGCATCTTTTTTCTGCCTTAATCTCCACTGTGCAATATTCAGTTCAACACTGCGTTTGCTCTCTTCTCCTTATCCTGCAAAACTGAGTTTATCTTTTGTGTTTTTTTTTGTTGTCTTTTTGTTTTTATTTATGGCATATTTTTTCTTCTTTTAATTTGCAACGTATTTGTAACTGTCAATTGTTGATTGTCACCATTTCGTTTATACGTATAAAATCTGTTTTAAGCCCACTTTTTATTTTTTTTTTGCATTGCAGGCCGATTTGCATAAGGCAACAAAAAGTTTAACAACATTCCAGAGTATCGTTTGCTAAATCTGTACACAAAGTGTTTATGGGGCATTAAGATGCTCGCTCGTACTTGTACCTTATGCATTAATATGCCCGAAATAGCTTTTATTTTTCTGAGCATACAGTATATTTTTTTTTATTATGCATTTTTTTTTCTCTAGAAAAAAACTTATTGCATTTTTTTGTTAAGATAGAGAGCACTTGTATTAGAAGGAGTGAGTTTTATTTTCCCTTGATTTTAAAACTTACTTACATGGGTATCCTTTTTTTTATGAGAGCTACATTTTCTTAAACAAGATCTTATTTAGCATTAAAGACCGGAAGACATTGTGTCTGCCACAATGGAGGTTTTGTTTTGTTTAACATTAAGTGGCATACAAAGGAAACTTCTTAAGAGTAGGTAAATAGTTAAATTGTATGCTAATTTATCTTGAGTAGATCAATTTGGCAAAAGAAAGAAAGAAAGAAATAAATATATAAAGCGCCAGCTTATATTTCATAACAAACTACACATACGCACACAATTCTTATCTGTGGCATAAATCCTTTGGCCAGGCTTTAAGGTTAAAGCCAGGCATAGTTTTCACAAACTATACATATAGGTTTTAGAGATAAAACTAAAAAATTACACAATACTTTTTGTCAGAGAAATATTTCCATCTTTGTTTTTTTTTGGCACAAGGCTTAAATCAACCAAACACTTGTTCAAGAGCTAAAGGATAATCTAGAGGATTCACTTTACATTCCAATGATTTCGGTTTCATTATCCAGCAGTTGGTCTTTTGTTTTATATTGAACACAATTTCATTTTAGTTTTGGCGGCTTTTTGTCTTTGCTTTACTTAAGAAAGAGACTTAAGGTCTAGAAAATTAATGGAAAATTACATTTTGGTTTTATTTAACAAAATTCTTTTATATCTAAAAAAAATATAGAAAGCATGTTTTATTCTTTTTGGACAATAATGAATTTTATTTATTTTTTCCTAAGCATATGCTTTGTTTTGTTTTTTAAATCTGCATACGAACAATATTTCTATTATAATAAGATGGCTTTTATTGTATTTTTCAAGTGGTTGATATTGTTCTGTTGAACAATTCAACAATGTTCCAAAGCGCCAGCTTAGGACTATTCAATAATCAGTTTTGAAACTAAAGCAAATTTGTCATTTTTAAACAGTCTTTAGTCTAAAGCAAACCAACAATTGCCATTGTCAATTTTCACTTTATTGCTTTTGAGAACAGCAACTAATGACCACGACCAGAGAATGATAATGAGTACTCAAAAAAATATATACATAAGCAAATACTCTTAATATTAATAACTGCTTATAATCATAATTGTAGCGCAAATAATTCCTGCTCTCATATATTTTCTCTCAAGCAACTAGGACTATAGCCGATTCCAACAATTACAACAATTACAAATAAAAAAGGACTATGCGTATCAATAGCATTGACTCTCTCTCTTTCTCTTACAATTATAGCTTTAGTATGTTTATACTAGGGATATTTAATCGGATAAAAAAGATATGCACATGATATCCGGGATATTTATTGTCTTTGCCACCGTATATATACATTTCTGTATATAAAATCAAATGGAAAATGTGTTATGTGTGCAGCAGTTTGAAAACATGCTTTAAATAAAATAGCCTTGTATATACGCATGTGTAGCCGATTAATACTCAGAGTATTTTTATGCTCATGCGTATGATTGTAGCTCGTACCATCTATAAATTTTCGTTTTAGTTATTTGTGCTACGTTATTTAAAAAAATTTGTCTAAACATAGTTGTTGTATGTTTATAGTCATACGTATTCGGTTTAAAATTAATGCGTGAGTTTGCATATGAACGATTTTTTATTTCTAGCAGTAGGCATTCGTAGTTGTTTGACGGGCAATACTCAAAGAGTACTTAAAAGTAAACTCTTGTCATTCGCTGTGCATGGCCTGATTAGCTGTAAGAATTAACTAAAACTATTTACTGTCAGATCTTACAATATTTTCAGATCTGTCAATGTGCTGGCAATGTACTGGCAATCGAAAATTGCCAGTACAATATTCCTTGTCCGTTCTAATCTAAATAAACTTGTTCCAATAAAAGTTAAAGCTTCTTTAGATTTGATAGAAGTTTCCTACTTTCAGCAGCAATAAAAATGCTTCTCCCAAAAGCTATATTTTGGAACCGGAAAGCCGATACTGCAAGTTAATAAAAAACTTTAAAAAGAGAAAAAAAAATTTTTTAAATGCTGTTTTGGGTTTTCCACTCCCACGATTATTATTAGAACTTATCTTTAAGTATATTTTCCCTTGTTAATAAATTTCTCGTGTACTTAAATTTAAATGACGTTTAAACTTTTTTTATTTTATTGTTTAAAATTTCTTCTTTTCTTTCTTTCTTTGTATGTTTTTTTTTCACTGCTGTGTTGTTTTGTTTCAATTAAGTACATCATCATAAGCATCAACACCAATTCAACATTCCAAAACATTTCTCAAATGACAATGCCAATGAGCCAGAATATTGTACATGTGCAACGAAGTAGTTGAAGTTAAATCTTTCCAAATAAGTGTCATGGCAAAATACTAGTCGTCAACAACAACAAAAACAACAACAACAACAGTAAATAAAATGGCAATCTACAACAACAATAAATATCAATGTTTAAGCTTTAGAGCACCCATCAATGTCAAATGTCACGGAATAATAGCAGCACCAGGCAGGCAGGCAAGGCGTCACAAATGAATTTTACTGGAGCTAGGAAAACAAGTGTTTTATATCTTCTTCCGTTTTTTTTTAATATGTATTGCTTTTGTTCCACTTTTAAAATAATAAAATGTCCTTTAAACTTAACTGCCACTTAAGAAGCTTTGCGTGTAAGAGCATTTTATACTACAGAACTTTGTAAAGTTTATGGACTTCGTGGAGAAGACTTTACGAAATATTGTTACAATGAAAAAAAATTCTGAGATGTAAGACGAAACCTTCAGCACTCTTCATTTATGTAGGAGTATGAAAATTGGAAATTTTGCCTATAAAAATAAATAAATTAATAATTTTCTAATTGAATTCACAGTTAGAAGATTGTTAAACAGAAAAGGCTAAAAATAGTCTACATTAAAAATGAAAACTTTGAGGATATGAAATGCCCTTCTTACAATATTTACACAATGAAGTGTACAACTTCCAGCTATTATAAAGATTCAAGTTTCTATAATCAGGCAAATTGGTTAATCTAACCAGTATTAAGCAGTTAATAAATTTTAGTGGTACAATTGCTGTGGCAAAGTTATGTATACACAAAAGAGAAAAACGGTCCGCAAAGTTCACTTTGCAAGATCATATGAATATAGGAGAGAAGGGAAAGGAGAAATGGGGGTATCTCTTCTATAAACTCGAAACTCTATAAGGCAAAAGCCATCAATAAAAAAATGTTGAATGACTTTTAAAAAAATTATAATAATCTTTAAGTAAAAACTTAAATTAATGCGAATGATCAATAACCATGTTTTACAGTAAAATTAACAATTGTAAGTTGTAACTCACTTCAGTTCAGTTTTTTAATCACATATTTTATTGTATTTTTAATTACAACAACAAACATTTTTATATACAGTAACTTAACAATTAAAATTGGTTGAATTAATTAACAATATGAAGAGTTTCGTCGTTTAAATAACAAAAATTTCAAAATAATTGTAGGTTTCATGTATGTATATTGGTCGAATTAATTAAGATTGTAGTAAATTATATTAAATTTCGCATGAAAAGAATAAGACGTAATAAGTAAAGCAAGAATTTTACATCACTGTAACTTAACAATTAAAATTGGTTGAATTAACAATAAATTCAGTGAAGTGCGACTTTGACCCGCGCACGAAGGGTTCCCTATGGACTCTAGATATGTAATTCAATACGAGCTTTAGCCTATATAAAATATACTTTTGGGATTTTTTTTCGTTTTTGGGTTTTTTTCGGTTTTGAGCGTTTTTTTAGCTTTGGAGTTTTTTTGCGTTTTTCTGTTTTGGCAATTTTTTTAAGTTTTGGCGCTTTTAAATTTAGTTTTGACACTTTTTTTCTCGTTTTGGCAATTTTTTTTTAGGTTTTTTGCAATTTTTTAGTTTTGGGGGTATTTTTTTTATTTTGGTGATTTTTTTTTTAATTTAGGCGATTTTTTTTAAATAGGCAATTTTTTTAGTTTTGTTGATTTTTTCGGTTTTTGGCGTTTTTTCATTTTGGCAATTTTTTTTCATTTATGCGCTTTTTTTAGTATTGACACTTTTTTCTCGTTTTGGCGTTTTTTCATTTAGGCGATTTTTTTTAATTTTGGAGATTTTTTTTTTCATATAAACAATTATTTTGGTTTTGGTGCCTTTTCCGTCTTTTGACTTTTTTTTATTTTGGCGATTTTTTTCATTTGTGCGATTTTTTGGAATTTGGCGATTTATTTTAGTTTAAGAATTTTTTTTTTAATTTTGGCGATTTTTTTTAAATTTTTGACACTTTTCCTCTCATTTTGGCGATTTTTTTCGGTTTTTAACGTTTTTTTCATTCAGGCGATTTTTTTTTAATTAGGGCGATTTTTTAATTTTGGAGACTTTTTTCATATTAACAATTATTTTTGGTTTTAGCGCCTTTTTCGCGTTTTGGCGATTTTTTTTCGTTTTGGCGTTTTTTTTATTTTGGCTATTTTGTTCATTTGGGCAATTTTTTCGAATTTGGCGATTTATGTTAGTGTAAGAAATTTTTTTAATTTTGGCAATTTTTTTTTTAATTTTTGATGATTTTGTTTTAACTTTTTGCAATTTTTTTTGGTTTGGCGATTTTATAGTTTTCGGATTTTTTAGTTTTACCGTTTTTAAAAATTTCAAGAGTTTACCTGTTACGGTTTTCAAGATATAGCAATTTCTCAAAATTACATAATCAAAATTGCATTAACTGATTGAAATTAAAGGGTGAATTTAAATTTTTTAATATTTTAATGTTAATTGTTGTAGTCTATACAAATATACCCTAATTTTACAAATTTCAAGTGTCAATATACATCTGTACATACAATTGTATGTATATTACATGGGATTTTAAAATTTTTTGTTGCTCGTTTTGGAACACCCTTTAATTTATATTTATCATGTATTTGTTGTTGCAGCGGCCAAGATTCTACATACTCTGTCTGAAGCTCTTACGGTTCCTGAGAAAATAGCATGTGACGAACAGACGTACAGACGGACAGAGTAGCGAAACCAATAGGGTTCCTTTTCATCTTTGGTGTACGGAACCCTAAAGGAAGAGTTTGTTCATTTAATAATCAAAAACTTCCTTTTCGGATGATTTTTCTTTATTATTATAAGTTTAATTTTTTCAACTGTGTAAATCTGTCAAATTAACCAAGATTGCAGTAAAATTTTTTTAAGTTTCGCATGAAAGAAAAATAAGTTAAAAATTTGAATTTGCAGTTAAAGAATTTAGAATTTCTACAAAAAAAATTTATATTTGAGATGCAACGTAATTCTCATCAGGATAAGCCGTAACAATTTATTTTGGTTATTTTAACAAAAAAAACTTGTTCTTTTGTAAAAACTTATACTATCAAGTCAGTAACTTTTATAATTCCAATAACAATTTGCACTGAAATTAAATTATTATAGATTAGTTAGAATAGCCAGACAAAATTGTACTGACGAACTATTTTCGGCAAATATATTTTTGTTCCAATTTAGCAATTTTTAAACTCTTGCAAGTGGGTTTTATCTTCCCTGACAAATTCAATATGCCTCTTAAAATAGATTACAGAGTGTAGCGCCTTTTTATTTTTTAAAGAAATTTACACCAGTGTAATTTTTAATTTTGTTAACTTAAGAATGTGATTTAGTTTGTTTTTTTTTTGTTCTTTGTTCAACGATTTTTTTTATTAATCAAATGTAAAATGAGCAGGAAAATGAAAATGAAAATAACTAACTAACAATATGGTGGCATGTTTAAGGTTTGAAAATAAATGTTATCAAAAACAAAAAAAAGATCCAGAGAACAATGGAAAACAACATGGCCACCACGACGATAAACGCAAATCATCAACAACCAGAACGCATTTGGTTACGCTACATTTGTTTTATGATGAAAATCAACAAAAATTGGTGATTTCATTTTGGAATTCTTTTATTATTACAAAACTGTTATATTGAATCAAAAAAAAAGGAAATTTGTGAAAACTTTATTGGATTATTAAATATACAGAAGTGAGGGTGTCCACCGTTTTATATACGCGTTCCTCTTTCCTCTTTCCTTTTTTTTGTTTTCATTTTATTCCTCTTCATTTATTTATTTTATTGCGGCCTCATTTGCGTTATCAACTCAATGGCCTGTGGACATATTTTTATAATTGTTCTCTTGTTTATCCTCCACAAGCCATTGATTTTCATGTTTAAGTTATTAAAGATAAAATATAAAGCAGTAACAAACAGTAAAAAAAAAGTTAAGGAAAGTTCTTTGGAGTCAAAGGCAGCAGCAGAATACCAAAGGCAAAGATGCTGTCGCTTTAGGAATTTGTTGTTGTAATTATTAATAAATTCGAAATACAAGAATTTCATGACCAAGAAGGCCGGGGGTAAGGAGGATATTTTCGAACTGATAAAATAGTAAAGGCTGGTGGTACTCACTATCCTACACAATCGCACGGCTTATGGAACAAAATAACCATGATATAATGAAATGTCTTTGGAAAATTTTCTTAAAATCCATGTACTATCTCAAAAGCCGCACGCTTGTGTAGGATAGTGATTATCAACCTTAAGTATTTGGAAAAAATAGGACAGATTTCTTTACAACTAAAGCTTAATTTTTCAACGACTTCGGAAAAGAAGCAGGTTATTAATTCGTCTGTATTTTTTATGTGTGTTACTTCATAACTCTGTCAATTTTAGATCATTTTTTGTTGAACAGAGTGCAGTTTTCATTCGGTCCCATATCCATAAATGTGGGCGAGAGCACGCCTATCAAATTTTTTCCACTGATTCTATGTATTTTTATTTATCGGATCAGTAGGAAATTTAGCACACAATCTCGAAGTTAAGAAAATGGGCAAGGCCACACCCATTAAAATCTAATGAGGGCAATTATGAATAAATTTCCTCGAGAACAGTTCCAACTAATAGCAAGTAATAGGGAAAACAAAAAAGTCTAATTGGAAAAGGGAGAAATTTCTCGCGGAATTTTATTCATAACTGCACTGAATATTACCTTTTTACCAGTGTTGTCAACTTTGAAATTTCAAGACGCACCAAAACGGAGAAAAAAGCACCAAAAAATTGCACCAAGCTTAGAATTTTTTTTTTTTTTTTTAATTTTAAAACGTTAATTGAATTAATAATTTTCATAAAAAGTATAATAAAGATATTCACGTCAGAAGTTGCACTGGTGCGAAAAAGCAAAATTGCAAAATTTTCAAAAAATATAACAATAACCATATAGAAAATTATTTTTCACAAATGATGCAAAATTGTCAGGGTCTGAGAAAGTGCAAGATTATCAGGGTAAGTTTTGCAAAGTTGTGCAACTTTTTATGGCATTGCCAATCCAAAAAAATTTGCAAAAACTACTTAAAAAATCAACCATACATCAAATTACAAAGCAGAAATACCTAAATGTATTTCTTTTAAATGAAAAAAACAAGTGGTTGAAGATATTTTCGGTACAAATAAAGTAATTGAAAAATTATAATTTTTTTAAAAATTCTTAGCTAGAAATTGTAAAGAAATCTTTAAATTTGATTTTAAGATCACAAATATATAATTTTGCTATATTCAAAAGAGCTATGTATGGCTTAAATTGTTTTTAAAATTTTGTTATATAATACCAATATTATTAATATTGATATTTTTATTAGTGAATTAATTACAAAATTAATCAGCAAAGTTCCAACTCTTTTAACAATTAAGAAACATACGAGTAACAATATACCTGTTCACGTATTGTGTTGCTTTATAGACAACTAAACAAAATGGGTTGCTCACGTCAGAGAGTGGAATTATGCTTTTTTGCACAGTTGCAAGAGTTGACGTGAATACCTTTATTATTATTTTTTTGTAAATGAGAATTTTTTTGATTAATTGAACTGTTGGAAAAATAAAAAATATTTTTGGATTTGTTCACATGTAATATACTGAATATCTCGACCAAAGAAATATATGACTTATACAAGTTTCATAATTAAGGGCACACACATTAATTTGTAAAAAATTATAAATTTTCGTACATTAGTTTTATAAATTCTGCCTAAAAAAGAGATCAAAAATTAATAATTCCAAATTAATAAAGGTAATATTTGCATCATTATTGTTATAATAGGGTCATTAAAAAGATTTCATTTCAAATTGTGTGTTATGTAAACATCATTATTATTAATATGATAATTAACACTATCAGGAAGTTGGTAAAAGTTTCACAACAAAAATTTTTCAGTTTTAACCCACTGTCGTGTTCAATTTGCGTTGGTGCCACCAAAAATTGAGAAACGCACCAAAATTTAAAAAAAGCGCACCACGCACCAACTAAGGACTTTTTCGCACAAAAAATTTCAAAAAGCACCCAAAATGGTTCGAAACGCACCAAGTTGACAACGCTGGCTTCTACAGAATGGATTCTTAAATGGCACGATATTCAATTACAAAAAAAGGGCGGGACCACGCCCTTTAAAGCTTACTATTAAATTGTATGTACTTGTATATATCCGATCCTAACGAAACTCGGCAAACGATTCGGACTGTTGGAATGTCATCATCTTGCATTAAAATTTAGTATTAAATTGTATATACTTCTACCTATCCTATCACCAAGTAACTCGCCAAAAAATTTCGACTATTAGAATTACAAAGTCTTGCATTCAAAAAAGTAGGCGGGGGCACGCCCATTAAAATTAAGCAGTAATTTACAAGTATTTCTACTTATCTAATCCCCACGAAACTTGGAAAGTAGTTTGGGCTCTTGGAATGATAAAATCTTGCATTCAAAAATGTGGGCGGGTCGACGCCTAATAAAATTAACTAGTAAATTACAAATACTTAAACTTATCCAATCCCACGAAAGTTGGCAAATAGTTAGGGCACTTGTAATAATCCCATCTTGACCCTAGAAAAGCCCATTAGAATTTAGTACTAAATTATATGTACTTGTACATATCCGAACCTAATGAAACTTGGCAAGCAGTTTGGGCTTTTCAAATGGCATAAGCTTGTGCTTAAAAAGTGGGCGAGCCACTCTGCCCATTAATATTTAATATTAAATTTAACGTGCTTCTACTTGAGCGATTCATACGAGAATTTACACACGATTTGAGCTCTGATCTTGTATTTAGAAAAGTGTGTGGGACCAATATTGTTTTAAAAATGGGCATGACCATGCCTATTAAAATTTTAAATTGGCATTAAAGACCTAAAAATAAAACTTTTTAGAAAAACGTCAACCGACTGCAAATATAAGCAGCTAAAAGTTTGCATGGTGATCTCCAGTAGCAACAGTAAAATACGCAAAATATTCAGCTAACCCCTGAATAATAAATTTTAATGTATTTAAAACAACTAATGTGTTACTAGATGAGTTAAATATTAATTTTGGTAAGAAATGCGATAAAAATATTAAAATTTAACCTAAAATCTTTTGTTTGTTTTTTACCAATAAAAATTTGCAGTTATATATGTGATTTAAAAAACCTCGATTTCCAACAATACAAATTGTAGATACAACAAAAAAATTAATTTAAAAAAATGTTTCCCATTAATATAAATTGTTAATATAACATTAAGTTTAATTGACCAAATAAAGAAAATACATTGTTGATATGACAAATTATTTAATTGAACCATTTACGCTCCCATCGTACAATATTAATATTTAATTTATAATTGTATTAATTAAAATAATTGTATTGTTAAAAATCGTAATAGTTTCAATTTCAATTAATGATTTAATTATATTAAAACAAATTATTCACATACACAAAAAATTAGTTGCTGCGTAAGCGCATAAGTAAAATACTAATGCTGAGTACAGATCTGGCATTTTTGCTGGTGTCATTTTCAAAATTTGTGCAACGCCGTTCATATTATGTTTTATACAGGGAAAACAATGACATATAAAGAAAAATATCGGAAATTAAATATGTTGCCTCTAGTACACAAACTTTAATCGATTGCTAAAATCACTCTAAATTTTAAAATTCATCAAACAGAATTTTATAGTATTCGTATCTTATTTAAAAATATATTACGACATTGTTCAAATAAATTTGCGATATGTATGTATGTAAGTACATTTTATGGAATATATCTAAATTTTTTCTTGTCATAAAATAAAATTCTAAACTGATATCGTTACACCTGCAAAATCCCTTTAAAAATATTTTAACAATTTTATCTGCATCTCTTGAAAAACTAAAATACACATATACGAGTACATACATAAATAATTAAAAAGAATAAAACAAAATATTTACTAGTATTACGATTATCATTTGGGAAATATCTATGCAAACGCCACTACAGAGACACTTTCCTATCTGCCATTCAATATCATGTTACGTTCCTCTCTCTCTCTCTCTCTATTTATATTGGCAACTGCATGAGTTTTGTATGTTCAAACGGGGATAATTGTGTTGCAAGTGTAAAACATGCAATATTATACAAAACAACCAGACACACACTCTTGAAAAACAACAAGTATGAATATGAATAACATTTTGGACTTGTAGAGCAGCATCGCATTCATCAAACATTTATGTATATGTGTCCGTCGTTGTGTCTCTATGAATATTTATACATCCGCTAGTTGACAAATCCAAATACAAATACAAATACTCATGCAAACTAAATGAATTTGATGGAAATTCATGCAACATAGAGTGATTACCGGAAGCTGTACTGATTAGAAAATAGAGCAGTTTTTTGTTTTTTTTTGGTCCAGCTCAGATTGCATGTTGTTTAGCTGAGTGTTAAAAATGAAATAAAATTAAAAAATATTTCACATGTTTTGTAAAATACTTTATCGGGACAAATTTTCAAAGGGTGTTTGTTAAATTTAAAAAAAAAATAAAAATATTTATGCAACATCATTTGATTTTATATAAATATTTATTGATTTGTTTTATAAAAGGCTTTTGTAATTTAAAAAAAGAAGAAACTTTATAATTAAACTGTTTTATTAATTAAGAGCTTTGTGGATAGAAACATTAAAGCGTCGTGTACGTCGCGTTGCCAATTGCTAAAAAAAACTCTGTTACCGACTGAAGACAAGGCAACCACGAAACTCTGTTTTAGCTTGTGGCAAGTACGAAATTTTTGCTACTGAAGTTGTATTCTTCTAAACAGAAAAAACTTGTTAAAACGATTCAAACAAAGGAGTAAAAAGCTGTGAATACGAAAAAAATATTCGAGAACTGTTAAAAATGCTTAAATGAAAAAGCTACTGAAATCGAGAAAAATTTACAAAAATTTTTCAAAATCTATGAATATAGGCACATCAGCAAAATAGTTTATATAAAAGTAAATTCAGTAAAGTGACACTAGATACATATGTAATAATATATGAAGTTTGGCCTATCTTTGTATATATGTGACAGCGCATAGAGAAAGGGACCTAAGGGTAAAAAAATCTCTTTTCTCCTTTTTCTTTGATGTGGACAACATCTGAGCATCGAATGAGACCGATCCCATGCCGCAAAAGTGTTCCCTCCCAGAGATGTGCGCGTTTTATGAAGTGATGGTACACCAAAGATACACGTATTTAAATCTTTGCAGCCGTATTCATAACAATTTTAAACAGCGTTTTATAAGTTGTTTAAGCAATATTCGCTAAAATTGTATTTATAATAGAATTTTAGCTTAAAAAACGTTTTTTAAACCTTGCGTAAATCATCAAAAAAAAAATTGATTACCCCAATGTTTAAACCAATTTTAAGATGACGTTCTTGTGATTTTGCTTCGTGTTTGCTTACATTTTTAGGGTCCGTACGCCAAAGGTGAAAAAATGAACCCTATTGTTTTCGCTACGCTGTCCGTCTGTCCGTCACACGGTATTTTCTCAGGAACCGTAAGAGCTACGGACCTGAAATTTGGACAGAGTAAGTAGAACCTTGGCCACTACAACAACAAATACAAGAGAATTAAAATTTAAAGGGTGTTCCTAAACGAGCGACTAAAAATGTTAAAATCCCACGTAATATACATACAATTGTATGTACATATGTATATTGACACTTGAAATTTGTAAAATAAGTGTATTTTTATATAGACTACAACAATTAACACTAAAATTAAAAAAAAAATTAAAGGGTGTTCTATCAGTTAATGCAATTTTGACTATGTAGTTTTGACAAATTGCTATATCTTGGAAACCGTAAGAGGCAAACTCTTGAAATTTTCAAAAACGGTAAAACTAAGAAATCCAAAAATTATAAAATCGCCAAACCAAAAAAAAATCGCCAAAAATTAAAAAAAAATCGCCAAAATTAAAAAAAAATATAACACTAAAATAAATCGTCAAATTCGAAAAAATCATCCAAATGAAAAAAAATCGCGAAATTGAAAAAACGCCAATAGCCGAAAAAATCGCCAAAATGAGAAAAAAAAACTCAGAACTAAAAAAGCGCCTAAATGAAAAAAATCGCCAAAATTAAAACAAAATCGCCAAAACGAAAAACATCGCCAAAAATTACAAATAAACGCAAAAATCTAAAAATATCGCCAAAACGAGAAAACAAAGTGCCAAAACTAAGAAAGCGCCAACAAACGCAAAAAATCCCATAGCTAAAAAAACGCTTTAAACCGAAATAAACCCAAAAACGAAAAAAATGCCAAATCTATATTTTATATAGGTTAAAGTTCGTATTGAATTACATATCTCGTGTCCGTACGGAACCCTTCGTGCGCGGGTCAAACTCGAACTTTACTGAATTTATTTCGGTTTTTTTTCATTTTGGTGATTTCTTCGGGTTTTAATTTTTTTATTTTATTTTTTTATTTTAGTTTTACATTTTTTTTTAATTGGGCGATGTCTTTCGTTTTGGCAATTTTGTTCGGTTTTTGCGATTTTTTTCGGTTTGGCGATTGTAAAATTTTTGGGCGTTTTTGAACACTTCAGGAGTTTCTCGTACGCTTTCCTAGATAAATTTTGTAGTCCATATAAAAATATACTAACCTTAAATATTTCAAGTATGTATATTAGATGGGATTTTAAAATTTATTTTTTAACTCTAATGTATTTGTTGTTGTAGCGGCCAAAGTTCTACATACTCTGTCCAAATTTCAGGTCCGTATTTTTATTACATTTACTCTTTCCTGGCTAGAAAATAATTCGCAAAATATGCGCAAAATATGATGTTTATATATCGCTACCTTAAACACAAACCATTTTAACAAACATTTTCAAAAATTTTACAATAAAATAAAATAAAAAAAAACTATACTTCAAAATTGTATGACTAGTTAAGGCTTTTTGTAATATAAAAGTTATTATATGAACTATAAAAACTTGCCAAAATAAGCCAAAACACAAAGATTGTCAAATGCAAAAAAAAAAATCAGCAAGGCTTACAAAATTTAAAAAATCGATTGCATGAAAAAATCGTCAAAACGGCAAAAATTGCAAACATAGGAAAATCCTAAAAAAATATTGTCTAAAGCAGCCCATTCACTATACAATATTATTGCATACGTTATTGCAAATATTTTTTTAAATTTTTCTTATACTATGCAATAAGTGGCACAATATATTTCAATATAATATGGCGCAACTTTCTCACAATAATAAGCGAACATAACCTAATTGGATGTTTGGATACAAACTTTCACATTTATAAAATATTAGTAGGTACGTATATTTCCCCATAATAATAAACAAAATTTATTTTATTAAATTTTCTATGAACTGTACAAAAAAAAATTCATTAAAAAATATTGCACAATATTGCAGACATATTTCACAGTATATTGTACTTTTTTTTGGTTGTGCAATAAAAATCAAAAGTATGTATTTCACCAATATATTGTGTGCTATCTTCATATATTACGCACATAGCGATATTATTGCACAATACGGAAAATTGCACAGTTATATTGTAAATAAGTGGGCCGCTTAAAGGAATTTCAGTACTTCAATAGTGTGTTTTTTTTTTGAGTTAATATTAAATTTTTATAATAATAATAATAATATTTAAGAAATTTATTATTCGACATATTGTCATAATTATATTTTAATTTTAAATTTATTTGCTGGTGTTTCAGATTGGTCTATAAGCATTTCATTGTTGCTGTAACAAATCATCAGTAGACTTCAACCACACATTTTGTGATTTTCAAAAATATTATTATTTGTGAATTCTCTAATAGTTCTTTAAAGTCTGTGCATAAGATAAGAGGTTTGTGACTATTATGTTGAAGTCTACTGATTTGTTACAGCAATAATGAAATGTATATAGACCAAGCTGAACCACCAGCAAATAAATTTCAAATTAAAATAATAACAATATTTAATAATAATAATAATATTCAATATTTATTAAATTTTTGCTTCAAAAATCCTTTTTAACGCCCCTAAAAAAAGGGGTGTTATAAGTGTGTAGGAGTGTGTCTGTGTATCAGTGTATATGTGTGTCTGTCCGTGTCCAAGTGCAGGCCAAACGGCGGAACCGATTTTGCTTTATTTTTTTTTTTGTTTGAAAGTTGACTTGATCAAGAGGGTTCTAAGCTATGTTTCAAGAAAATCAGTTCTTTTCTATATATGTTAGGGGGTTTTTTAAATTTTTAATTTTTGTTATTAAATATTTATCAATTAGCAAAATTAATTTTATTATTTAATTTTATTTTATTATCATTTTATTGTAGAATTTTATTTTTATTAAGTGACTATAGAAACTTTATTGATTTTTTTTGTGGGGTCATGAGTTCGATTCCCATTAAACACTCCAGTATATTTTGAAAAAAAAAACGTTTAAATGAAAATATCACCAAAAATTAAATAAATCGCTCAAATGCAAAAAAAATCACCAAAAGTAAAAGTGTCGTCAACAACAAAAAAATACCCAAGAAACGAAAAAATAGCCAAAACGAAGAAAGCGCCACAACTAAAAAATCGCTAAACTAAAAAATTCGTCAAAAACCGGAGAGAAAATCTAAAAGAATCGGTCCTATTCTCGTTCCAGTATTAAAACGACACATAAAAAAGCTAATTTTATATTGAAATGGTAATACGGTGCTAAGGTAAAACGGTATATTTCAATGTAAAATTTTCGTTGTTGTCTGTCGTTTTAAAACGCTACTCAAACGAGAATAGGCCCGAAAAGCTAGAGATAAAAAAAAATGTCTACATCAGGTAACACGCCTTTTCCACACGCAAAGTTTACTTTGCAAATTCTTAATTCATACAGCTGAAAGACAGCAGTAGTACAGTCTCTTTCTTTCTTTCTCGCAGCTGAATTAAGACTTTGAAAAGTAAACTTTCCGTGTGGAAAGTAAGAGTAAGATACTAGATTATAAAGGCTATTGAACTATTAAGGTAGAGAATTACATACATATGTACGGCACCCTTGGTATGCCCGTTAAAGTTGCACTTTATTGAATTTATTACTCGTACTTAAATATTTTAAGAAATAAAAATTAAAGTAAAACCCAAACTACAAAATCAATATAACAAAAATGTCTAACTAAAAATATTTGCAAGTTTATTTGTAATTTTTTTTTTGTTTGTAATATATTTTTCATTTTATTATGAGCAGGATTAAATGGCACAAAGTGGAACCACTTTAGCGGAAACGTAGTAAATCAATGACACCAACATACAGAAAAACTAAACTTTAACCATCACTTCTAAACCACTTGCTCGGCTAAACAATGTCATGCAATCAGTTTAATGTAAAACTGAAAAACTAAAAAACAAAAACTAAACGAAAATAAAAATTGAAGAGGAGGTAAAATAAAACTTTCACAAAAAATAGTTGTAACAATTAAAAAAAAAGTATGTAGTAGTAGCTTTAGCAAACTAAAGCGAAAAGTGTAGAAGAACAAGTGCAACTCAAATGTCACATATAAAGTGATGAGTAAAACAACAGTTCAACGACTACGACTACTAAAAGTTGTTGCTGAAAGTAATGTGGAGGAAGGAAGGATGTGAAGCCTGATGATGATGATGATGAGAGTGGCTCTGTGAGAATTAAGAGTATGAGGCCATGTAACAACAAAATACTCCTACTATACTATACATGTGTATGTACATAAGAGGTAAAAGTGACTGTGACAGTGTCAACAAAAACTAACATGAAGTGTAGAGACCAACTACTAAAACTTCAATGAGTGTGGAACAACAACACTTACAGCAAAATCAACATGACAATAATGATTTTTTTTTTCTTTTGCTTAAAATAAAAACACTACAACTACTGGCAGTACAAAATAAAATGCAAAGCAACAAAAACTATTTAAAAAAAATCGCCAAAGTTTAGAAATACTTGACATATGAGAGGGTTGTTTATTTTTCTTTACATGCATCCTGCCTGCGCTCCACCAGATTTGTGCTTAGTTTTGTAAAACATATACAAAAAAAATTCAAAGTACTCGAATATAAAAATAGTTACGGTGTATGATTCCATATAACTCGAGTCTAACAATGTAATAAATTTCATCGCCAAACTTGTGAAAACTCACAAATAACAATAGCGACACAAGAATCTGTAGTTGTTGCAGTATTTTAAACTATAATTGTTAACGTAAATTTAGGTTTAGAAAAAACTGTAAAAAACTTTTACAACTTTATATACAATTTGATTAATTTTTTTTGTATTTTTGCAGAGTCAAACAAAAATCCTTTGGCCACATAGATTTGGTTTTTTTAAAGAAAATTAGCCATACATTTTTGAATTTGTCAAAGAAATATACTCGCACCGAAATAAACAAGCTGATATGTGGCATTAGATTTTCAAACAAATTGCAAACTTAGATGAGTTAGGGCTAATAAATCAGTTAAAATTTAAAAGTTGGTTTAGTTGAACTAAACTCTTATTTATATGTGGTTTAAACTCAACAGGAGTAAATCACTGAACCATACCTTATATGCAGTTTAAAAAATAATATTGTGGCAAGATTAGAATAAACAATCAAAAATGCAAAAAATTTATAAATTTTATCAAATACTTGCCAAATTGTACTAAGAAAGAAATTATATTTATGCTTTGCGAAGCAGAATAGTATAAAAGAACAATAGAGTGTAAAAAACAGATCGAACAACATCTGAAGAAAAAGTAGAAGTAGAATAGTATCCCAAAGTAAATTCAGTTTAAAACTTTGAAAATTGCTTTATTTAATCATTGCTCATTTGGAATAATTCAAATAAATTTATATGAAAACGAATATTTCTTTCACTCTATTTTTTTTTAATATTTATTATCATACGACCATTTGTCGCAAAACAATTTATTTCAAACTAAATTATTTTTATACGTGCTCAATTTAATAAAATATTTCTTTAAATTTATTTATATACATAAAAAAAATCATAGACTTCATTCAGCACACACACACACACATTTCTTCTATTTGTTTTGCAGTAACAATTGTAACAAATTGACCGGAAGTAACCTTTAGTCTAGCATATGTTACATTAAAAATCACAAAAATTTTGCCACCTTTTTTTTGCGAAACGTATTACAGTTTACTAAGAAGGTTCCCCTAGCTCGCCAGCATTCATGATTAAAGGATATCCTTTTTATACTTCTTGTCCCTTCTGCTTTCCCTCACTCACTCTCTTTTGCTCTCTCCTGCTAACCTTTTTGCACACACGTGAATTTATTTTATATATAAAATATTTACTTTAAAACTTATTGGCTTGGCCAAATGTGATTTCTGGCCACTGAGGTTGATTATGGTTGACTACTTGGTCAATTTATGCTGCTTTTTTTTGTCATGTATTTATTTTCTTTTTCAAATTAACTTCCATTTTTAGTTATTTTTTTTCTTATTTTTCTTCGCTACCCAGTCCTTGGTGTAAATAAGCCACATTGTAAACATTTGTTTAGTATTTTTTGTGGGGTTAAAAGGCGCTGCTGAGGAAGATGTAATAACCAATTGTATCTTTTTATCTTATTTTAAAGTGCGCGTACAAGTAATAAGGTTAGTCGTATTTATTTGTTCTTTTGATTATATTGCACTTGCATTTCAGAAAAAAATCGCTGAAATGCAAATAAAAATTATCAAAAGTAAAAAAATCTCAAATAAAAAAGGAAAAAATCGTCAAGACGAAAAAAATAAAAAAGAATGCTTAAGTAAAAAAACGAACAAACAATTTGCAAAAACCGAAAAAAACGCTCAGAATCAAAAAAAGCGCCAAACAAAAAAAAAACGATCAAACTAAAATTCAATAAAATTTTGGCGATTTTTTTTGCGTTTTTTTATTTTGGCGATTTATTATTTTGGCGTTTTTTTTTCATAGGTGATTTTATTTGGGTTTTGGCGATTTTTTTAGTTTTGGCACTTTTTTCTCGTTTTGAGGATTTTTTTTCGGTTTTTGGCGTTTTTTTCATTTTGGCGATTTTTTTTAATTTGATGATTTATTTTAATGGTAGAATCTTTTTTTTAATGTTATCGATTTTTTTCGATTTGGCGATTTCGCTTTTAGTTTTCGGCGATTTTTTTCAGGTTTTGGCGATTTTTTTCGGTATGACGATTTTATAATTTTCGGATTTTTTAGTTTAACCGTTTTTGAAAATTTCAAGAGTTTATCTCTTACGGTTTCCAAGATATAGCAAGTTGTCAAAATTACATAGTCAAAATTGCATTAACCGATGGTCTACCCTTTAATTTAAAATTTTTTAAATTTTATCGTTAATTGTTGTAGTCTATAAAAAAATATACTAATTTTACATATTTCAAGTGTCAATATACATATGTACATACAAATATATGTATATTACATGGGATTTAAACATTTTTCATTGCTCGTTTTGGAACACCCTTTAATTTTTAATTGTCATGTATTTGTTGCTGTAGCGGCCAAGGTTCTACATACTCCGTAGCTCTTACGGTTCCTGAGAAAATACCGTGTGACGGACAGACGGAGAGCGTAGCGAAAACAATCCGGTTCCTTTTTTCACCTTTGGTGTACGGAACCCTAAAAACAACCGAAAAAATCACCAAAACCCGAAAAAAATCACCGAAACGAAAAGAGCGGCAAAATTAAGAAGAAAATAAACGCTGAAACTAAGATAGCCGCAAAAAGCCGAAAAATCGCAAATACTGAAAAAGGATCCGAAACCAAAAAACCACCAAAACTAAAATAATACCGAAAAAATTATTAAAAAAATAAAAAAATCTCAAAACAAAAAAAGCGTCAAAATTAAAAAAAAAACACTGAAACAACCGAAAAAATCGCCAAAAACCGAAAAAACGTCAAAACTAAAAAAACCGAAAAAAATCACCAAGAAACGGAAATCAACAGAACGAAAAAAGCGGCAAAATTAGAAAAGCCGAAAAAAATCGTCGGAAAAAAACCATCGCCGAAAACAAAATCGCCATATTGAAAAAACACAAAAAAACCGAAACAAATCTCCAAAACGCGAAAAAGGCGCCAAAACTAAAAAATCGCCGAAATGAAAAAAATTGCCAAAATGAAAACAAAATCGCCATATTGAAAAAACGACAAAAAACCGACAAAAAAATCTCCAAGACGCGAAAAAGGCGCCAAAACTTTAAAAAATCGCCCAAATGAAAAAAATCGCCAAAATTAAAAAATCGCCAAAAAAATTCGCCAAAATGAAAAAAAATCGCCAACATGAAAAAAAAATCGCATAAAATTAAAAAAACGCCAAAAACAAAAAAATTCGACACAACGGGGAAAAAGTGCTAAAACTAAAAAAAGCACTGAAAACCGAAAAAACGCCAAAACTAAAAAACGCTCAAAACCGAAAAAATCCAAAAACGAAAAAAAGTTAAAACTATTTATTATATAGGCTAAAGTTCGTTTTGAATTACATATCTAATGGGCGTAACGGAACCCTTAGTGCGCGAGTTAAAGTATCACTTTACTGAATTTATTTTATTATAATGCGTAGTGTGGTTTTTTAACCAAATATATGTATCAAATTTTAATACAGTCAGATTTTCAATGAACCGTGAAAAGCTGATATGTCTCCTTTGTATGCTTCTAAGTAGCCCTATCAGTTTGCAGCTCGGTTTAGTAGACCTTTTTCAGTATGTGAATTTTAGTTATCCTTAGAAGTTTATTATCAAAACCATTTTCTTGCTTAATATTTGCAATAATAAAAGGACAGCACAGATGTATTTAAGGAATTCTTAACTGTCAATTTCTTTAAGTTTTAGCTAGTTTGATAGAGAAAGGGTTAGTATTAAAAGAAATGTACTTAAAGAAATTTTGCAGTATATCAATATGCGTTAGCATGGGATTTTATAACAAGGATATTATTTAATATAATTTATATGTTCTTAAGCTGAAGAAGACTTTTTTTCTAAGATATATTTTTCAAAATACCTAAAATAACATTTTAGCTTTCTTTACTAAATACTTTTGGCAACATTTTAAACATTTTCTACGGTTTTCAAACGCAAAAGGTTTCAAAACGATGACATTATTATCCACCAAAAAAAGGAAGGACATAAAAATCCTTAAAATTTTATTTAAACTCTGTGTTAAATTTTGCAGCAAAAAAAAAAGGAATCTTTAAGCACTTTGGCATGTGTTGCTAAGTGCGAAATTGCAATTTCAAGCTAAATTATTGAACATTATTACATGGAAGCGACAGCAACATTTTGTGGAATGACAATAAATATATAGTTTGCGCCAAAAAAAAAAAAGATTTAACATTCTACAATTTGGTATAATTTTAAAATGACCAATTTTGCTGCAGCTACTCGAATGTTAAAAATCAATTTGTTCCACGACTGGTTTATAAGGTCTACCACATTCATGCAGCAACACACAAGCATTTGTTGGATGACAGTAGGGGATTTTTTTTTAAAACAACTAATCGATCAATTATGTATGAGATAATTTTATTTTTTTTTTGGTAGAAAATAACAACATTTTGGGCATAATTTTGTACAAATGAAATAAAGACAACAAATTTCATGGCTTTTTGGTTGATTGCTGACAAGCGTTTAAATTCTATGAGGGATTTATTGAAGAAAGTGTAACCAATTAAGAAGAATTAAAATGTTAAAGTAAATCAATCAATAAAAATTGTTAAACAAATTTTTCTTTCAACAAAATAAAAAAAAAACTTTCTGCTCAACTCTCAGGTCTATACATTAAGTATTTTTTTACTGCAATTGAAACTAAAGAACCACCCTTACTTACTTCATTATTACAGCACCCTGCTGCATATGTCCTGTTCAGCTGATAATTGTGGTTTCATATTACACACATGCTCATACATTAGTTTTGTTAAAAAAAGCAGCAGTAATTAGCGACAATTTTGTAAAATAATTTTTTTCCATACTGCTGCTGCTGATGGCTGTACCACTTAAGAAAAAAAAATATAAATAAAAATAAATATTAAAATAAGGAGTCACACTCATTTCTGAGAGTGTTTGCACGCCTGCAGTTAGTTAACACTTGCAGCATTAGCTCGTTAGCGAGCATTTAATGAGTGTTGCGTTAATTTTGACACTTGTGTATAAACATGATTTCTTTACTACTCGTTTTAAGTACTAAACGAGAAGTATAAACATTATGTAAATTTCTTTTAATTGTTTCAACAAATTCCCACGAATTACGGCGCCACCGTTCAAGTGTTGTCGCCCGTAAAGACTAATTCCAAATAAATAGATAAATTTTATTTCAAAGGCTCTGTGCTACAAATATTACAAAGCGGATACATGTAGATAATGCAAGCTGACCAAATATAATTTTTGGGAATTACGTATAAATCAAATGCTATTTGTGCGGTTCCCATATTTAAACTTAAATATAAAATATACAGCCTTATTCTGAATAACATCTCCCCGGAAGTTGGTTCCCTAGTCATTCTTTCCCCATTTTAAAAAGTCACTTGAAAGCTTCCACTTAAAATAAAACATCTGAAAACAAAATAGCTGACTGCCGAAATTCGAAGTTCTTTCTCCAATTTAATTTTAAGATTAATCTGTTAAGGCTAGGTGGATTTTATTTTTAGAAAAAAATTAATTATTCATTCGAAAGGTCAGGAAATGTTCGTGACAGCTAAACTGAGCATGTTGTAGTATCACGTCATGTCATGTCATGTCGTTTCGTGTCACGTCATGTCATATCGTGTCTTGTATTGTCGCTTCGTGTCGTACCTGTTGGAAATCTTGGTACTCCTGTTCGAGTCGTGTCGTGTTGGAAAAAAAAGGAAAAATAAAATCTCCAAAAATTATTTCTTGTAAAGTTTTTTCTTTCAAATTCGAAACTTATTAATTACACCGATAGAATTATGCTTCGTAAGTCCAATGAAACAATTTCATTACAAATTTTTCACAAATCTAATGATAATTTCACAAATCCAATGAAAATTTCATGAATATTATGAAACAATTTCTTTGGAATTGCTTCCTTGATATTCTGGTTTCGTTAGAATATTTTATTGGATTTATGACAACAATATTTTCTAATTATTAAGAAATCGATTTATATTTAAGTTATTTCATTCTTATCTTGAAATTATTTTATTGTTTCGATGAAGTTATAGCACTAGATTAATTACACTATTAAATAAGTTTGATGAAGTTTTCCATAAAATAATTTTAACGAAAGTGATTTCATTAATCTGACGAAGCGTGACGTTGGTTGAATTTTAATGAATTTTTCATTAAGATTAATGTCAAAATTCATAGAAATTCTGCCGAAAATTCTTTCAGTGTAGTAAAATTAATATAGAAAAAATCATCAAAATTAAATTATTTTAGTAGGAGCCAAAAAAATTTATCGCCAGAGTAATTGCCATGTCATGAAATTAAAAATTTAGAAGCCAAACAAGTTGAAGAGTCACCACGTTTGGCGAGATATCGCCATATCTGACAACCCTGCTCTAACTCTCACTCTCTATATCTATCTATCTATCTATCTAGAATATTTATATAACCGTTTTTGCAGCGCCTCTGGTGTTGACTAGGCACATTACTTTAAGCGATTTGGCCATTTTATTAGTTAGTTTACTTCGCCGACAATTTACTGCTCTTCATAACGGCACTGTTAGAGAGCACTGTGATATAAATGAGCACAAATATTAGTACATGTCATTAAATTCCATGTTGTTGATGTGACTTGAGTCTGATCAAGAATCGAACTTGGGATCCTGACGACCATCATTTGCTTTGTAGAATTTTTAACCTGATTTTCACTTTTATGCTTAAGTTCGGTAATATGTACACTCATGGAAAAGCTGCAAAATTCAATAATTTTAAATATAAAAACTTAAAAATAAATAAAATAATAAATTAATATTTTTCTATATTGAAATAAGAAATTTCAACATGACTAGGCTTTCGTTAATGTTTCTTATTAATTCAATATGGTTTTTATTGATTTTAGGCTGTTTTTTCTCTGGGTGTATATAAACATAATCATTAGCTATGATCTCATTTTTCTAAATTTTACTTACCTGAAACTGAAAAACTTTAACCTATAGACTTATGGCCGCCCTGATGTAAAATGTACCACTGCCATTCCATACAAAAATTAAAAGAAATACATCTCTTTAATTAAGTGCACAAAATACACAAAAATCATTGCAAAAAATGCAGAAATTTAATACTAAAATTATAAAAAAGACATGCTATAAAAATGCTTTAACAAAATGTTGCAATAGTTATAATATTGCAGAAAAGAAAAGAAAAAACGGATTAGGACATCCTGTTATTAATACCTTGCAATAGTTTGTTTAAAATTGTTAAGCACAGGAACAAAATATATATAAATGTATTTCATTATGGTTAAATCTCGATAACATTTACATGTGCAATAATTAGTTTGATTAAATAAATGTCAAAGGTTTTTCATACTCGTACAAACACAGTGCAGGATATCGTGTAACTGAAAGCAAAAATCACCAAAAGATCCGAATTTTGTGATAATAACTGGCAAACAATGAATACAAAATTCACACTGTTTTTATTAAATGAACGAGAGGAGGCAGGCAGAATGCTTGTTGTAATGCAACTTGCTATTTTGTAGATGTATCCCGATAATGATGTTAAATAGGATCTTTCATTCACTTGTATGCAGTTAAAGGGCATATAAATAACACCCTGTGACAGAAAATTAAATACAAAATATTTCACTATTATACTGCTTTGCGCAAATCAGATAACGTGGTAATGCTAGACGTTTCAAAAACAAAAAAATTAAAAAAAAAACATGACACAACACACAAATTTAAATGCAACTCCAAACAAATTTTTAAATTATACTTACAGTCAGAGTATAGATTTGGTGTATTTTCTATTTGGGATTTGTAACAGGAAGTTAGATAATCTTTTGAAAGAAAAATTACAAACTACTCTGAATACTTTTTTAAATACTTGTAGTGGAATCTTCCCAAAGTTGTGACATACAAACAGCAGAGGAAGCCCCATAAACCATATTTATTTTTTCAAAGGCTTCCTTAACCCCTCTTGACCAAATCTAAGGATTAGACAGACCGAAGACTTGATTAAACAAAAAACTATGTCTATAAGTGAAAGTGTAATTTGTATTAATTTTCATGTTGCCCATTAAAGTCCTGCACAAGACCACTACAAAAACTTTTACTACAGCGAAAAATTCTAAAACAAATGATAAACAACATTTTTGGCAAGACATCTGCTCGACATCGTTTCCCAGCAAAAAATTACACATTACCATTAGAAGTGCTTGCCATATAATGACTTACTTTTCTGATTACCAAATTTCATTACTCGCTTACAAATCACATTACCTAAAATTTAAAAAAATTACATACAAGTTGTTAAATGACGAGAATGATTTTTTTAGATTAAATAGACTACGTGAACAAGTTGTCAAATAAGAAAGTAAGTACTTCTCAAGAGTCGATTATTTTAGGCTCACTCACACCTAGTTAAAATCATTAAGTTGGTAATCCAGTAGGGAAGAGCTTTCACCAAAATTGCTTAATTCCAAACGCGATTACCTTTTTTGAAATTTTTTGCTATACACGTACATCAATACATCCATCGTGCTTCCCTTATTAAACGACAAAATTTATTATTGGTTTAGTTTAATACATGCCACTGGAATACACTTAAAAAAACCAAGACAAATTTACATTTTAAGACTGTTTATGCAGGCCTCTATTGCCAATCAATTGTTAAACTACAAGCCTGCAAATACTCGTATTTAGTAGAGTAAAGGGTAATTGTAATTTATGTTGTTGGAAACAAACGGTCGAGTAAAAGTCGAGTACATACATAATTATTGACAATACCTTGAACAAATGCTTGCTTGATGGCTTTTTTTATTCTTATTCCTATTTATTGTACTTTATAACAATAAGGATAATACACACTTTATTTTTGGGGAGTATTTTGTGTTTGTTGTCATTTGTAGGTTGTTGAAATTGTCATTTGCTTAACAGTATCGTGTAACACCTTAAATAATGCATGCGAAAAATTATTGAAATGTTAAATTTTTATACAAATTAGCTGTTATGTACGTACGTACGTACGTAGTCATGGGCAAAAGTTAGCGAATAAATTTCATTTTGTTATATACTTATAGTTATATACTTTTACGCGAAAGCATCGCATGATTATTTAATAATAGATACGAGTATTTTAGCTAGAGCAAGTGAATTAAACAAACCTTACCTCGGTATCTTTAACGCATCCTCTCAATATTCTTCAGTCTATACCTCTAATGTGGGTAGTGTCTGGTAAAGTATCATCTTCAAAAAAGCAGAATATCGGCTGAGAGAGTAAATAAGAGAGAGCATGTTAATTTTCCTAGTTTGGACTTGATTAATTTCATTAAACTTTTCTTTTATCTTCTTCCGGGTCGCCCCATTATGACGTTCGTTGGATCATGGTATCAATAATAAAATAAAGCTCCAATTTTGTCTCTCTCTCTCTTAGAGACCTTCCAACTAGGTGGAGAAAAGTCGGAGTTGTTTTCATTCCGCAGATTGCAAAAAGAAGTCATGAAGACGCAAAGGACTTCCGATTCATCAGCCTTTCTTCTTTCCTTATTAAGACTTTCGAAAGACTAATAGATAGTCATATTAGGCAACGGCTGTTAGGATCGTCAGGACTTTTAAATGGCCAGCATGCCATATTCACACCAATAGTATATGTCTGACTGATTTTTGGTAAACAAACGCACACAACCACATATAATGAAGCTGAACATTGATGTGTCCGGCACACGCCTTAGGGACGTTCTACAGAAGCAGCGCTACATAAACTTTGTCTGCCTTCCTAGACATAGAAGGTGCCTTCAATAATGTATCGGTGAAAGCCATGAAAATTTTCTCCGGGATAATGATGTTGAGGATAACATCAGCAACTGGGAGATCTCACCTTTGCTATGGCTTCTTGTAATCAAATTTTTCTGGGATATTGATGTTGAGGATTGGTTAACACAATACTTTTCAGTTTAGATGCCCTGGGAGTTAAAGTTGTAGCGTAAGCCTACGATATGGTTGGTCATAATGGTCTCAGGGATGTTCACGAACGGAATAAGCGATATAATGTTCAATGCCTTGGGCGCACATAGTAACTGGGCTATAGACTGTGGTCTAGGAGGGAACCCAAATAAAACGAAACTGGTACTATTTACTACAAAGACTAAGGTACAGAACTTTTAGCTTCCTCGGTTGAATAACTATGAATTGGCGCTATTGGACAATGCAAAATACCTAGAAATTATACTGGACCAAAAACATGCATGGAAAGTGAATGTCCAAGACAGGGTTAGAAAGGCAATGGTTGTGTACTACTCCTCTCGTAGGATGTTTGTATCTAAATGGGGTTTAATCCTCAAAATGCTTAAATGGATGTATACAGCAATTGTGTGTTAATTACGGTTCTGTAGTATGGTGGCCTGCCACAAGTAAGAAAAAAATAGTAGCTCAACTTTATAGAATACAGAGACTCGCTAGCACAGGCATAGCAGGATCGTTAGGTACTAGTCTTTCGGAGGGTCTGAGTGCTATAATAAACCTTATTGGGGTGTCCTTTACTAGTGCAGCAATATTAGCAGCATCTGGGTGGTGAAGATTAAGGTCATATGGGCATGCCAGAATCCTGCATCAACTACCCGATACGCTGAGAAAATCTACTGCTTACATGCTACCTAATCTAAACTTTTATAAAGTATTAAAAGTTCTAATTCCATCAAGGTGTGAATGGAATTCGGCACAATAGCAATAGAATACGATGTCAGAGTATGCACTGATGGATCAAGAATGGTCTGCGGTGCCGGCCTGGGAGTCTTCTTAGATGATCCAGGTATAGAATACTCCTTCCGTCTACCTAACGAAGCCACGGTAGTTCGGGCTGAAAGTTTTGGAGGAAATGGAAGCAACTAGAGTGCTAATTGATAGGAAGGTACAGGATAAAGTCAGTAGCGCTTCTATCCCTAAAATCACATACTATTTCCTCTATTCTAGTGTGCTATCGAGACTGGGTGGTCAGGTTGACCTCACCCTCATCTAGGTTCCAGCATATAGCAATTTTTTAGGTAGCGAACGAGCGACGAGCTGCCTTAAGTTGGCTCTGCGATGAATGCCTCCACCACTGAATCGGTAGTCATGCCGTTTGCTACTATTACAAACTACATTTTTAAGCATTATCTGCATAAGGCTGAATGCAAATGGGAGATGGTGCAAGGTTTCTAAGAAAATATGACCTTGCTACAATGATAGAGCATCATTACAATTAATAAGTAGCAACTGTAAGGACATCTTGAGGCTAGTCGCAGCTATGAAGGAACACTGGACGGTTGGCAGACATGCTAGTAGCATAGGCCTTTCCTGTAATGAGTTCTGCCGAAGTTATTGAGAAGAAAGCAAAGAAGAGACAATCATCCACTTTCATTGCAAATAGCCAGCTTTACTTATCACGAGACAAAGGTTTTTGGAGTCATGTATTAGACGAACCATCAGGTTTTTCTGAGATTGGGTTGAGTGACCTTATCAGATACCTCAACGCTACGATTTGGATCTAGTACCAATCACCATAACCAAATACTTAGATTGCCACGTAAACCAACCAAACAATCATTAATATAAACAACTTAACTTTTTAATGTTTTATTAAATTAAAATTTTGGACCTTAACGCATGGATGAGTTGAACACAGGAGGGTCAAACTCATCTTCATCATCTGTTTGCAAACGAACGACTTTATTACCTCAGCCACAATAGGACTTAAAATTTCTTCAGCTGAAAGTGAATTTAAAGTTTAGATCAAGATTTGAACAAACAATACACTACTTTAACAATTTTAAATGGTTATATCAATAATTACAACCTGAAGCAATTAAATCAAACAATAAAAATAGTTTAATCAAGCTAATCGCATCAACAACTTTTATTTACAGTAAAACTAACAACTCAAATTGGTCAGTCAAACAGTTTAAAATTAACAACGCAAATTGTTTAGATTAACTAGGCAAACAAGTTATTTATCTAAGTCGAGAGAGCATTTTATTTGCAGTAAAACTAACAATTAAAATTGGTTAGGTTAACCTTCTTTGTTTTGTTGATTTTAATTATTTTAACTTTTAATTTTTTCAATGGTTTTGGCTTTTTTTTATTAGTTAACACAATTTCTGAAGCTACTTTGGCTTGTGGGCAGAAACATTTAGAGTCTGCAGCAGGTATCGAACCCTCACCCTTCGACTACTAGATAGTGCACTGCAAACAAGCAAAGAGGGCACTCTAGACCCAAATTCTGTATGTCTATTGGATTAACCCAGAAAATACTCTTAAAAAGCTTAATAAATTTCGCATATAAAATTTTGGAAAACTTTTTAACTTCGGAATTAATTTGTTTTTTTCGCTTAATAATTTATTTATTTTTTATTATGTTGTATTTTGAAACTTACCACGTATACTTTAATTGTCAGTGCTAAAATGTCACTGTACACAATTAAGGTAAAAAAAGTTAATGCAAAGCCAGAAAAGGGTTTCAATCGAGAGGCTAATTGTTACTGCCAAAATGAAAACAAGACTTTGCTACAACCGACCTGGCTCACACTCTAAGTTAGTAATTACATATAATTAACAAAAGCAAAAAGGTCATTTGTTTAAGAAGCAAAAAAAATATAATCAATATTATTTTAAACAACAATCAAGTGTCAACATTTCTCAACACACACACACACACACTCATACGCATATTAGTGTGTATGAACTCTAAAGGACACTCTCGCTCAGTGACATTTAACCCTTATTACATGAATTGTTTATTTTTTATACTCATATTACTTAACAAGGTCTTAAAATATATTTTTGGCAAATAGATTTTTTTTTGTTCTTCATTTTAAAATATTTCACACATTTGTGCGCGCTTTTTATGATTTTAACACTCAATGCTAATGAATACATGCTGTGTCAATATAAAATGTTGACAAAACACAAATCAAAACGACAACGTTCCTCCCGTTGCCTTTAATGTTGCTGTTGCTGTTTTATTTTATTGATGGAAAAATATGTATAAAAAAAGAGGGCTTTGAGGACTTAATGATCACAGCAAGTTTACAAGTTATAAAAAAAAGTGTGTAAACAGAATTATTGAAGCAAAAAAGTAACATACGATTCAATTTAGTTTTACAATTTTAAATTGTCCTGCCGAAGGACCACAGCATGCAACATTTGTTTTTTGTTGTTTAATATTGAATAATAGTAATTTTTTGTTTTGCTTCTTAATTTTTTTTCAATTCATTTCATTTGTTTCAGTTGCTTGAAGAAATTTCATAAGCATTTTGTATTGTATGTATAAATTAAAGTTTAGTTTGGGCCAAAGTTAGTCGAGTCGAAGGCGAATTCTAAAATGCTCTACACGTTTCACTGTTCATGAACTTGTTATAAAAATGAAGGAAAGGAACATAACATAATAACTGGGCAACTCGTTAGGGCCTGCCTTAGGCTCTTCAAGAATTATTTTAAGTAGTTTTAAACGTTGACTACTAAACCGAAGGCCCTGGGTTCAACTCCGATCTCCGACAGTCATTAAATAACAACACCACGTATTTTTCTGAGGTGCATTGGTGTCCTTTTGTATCAGTTGTTGTAGGAAAGTTCAAGTGATGAAGGCATACACACTAGTCACTAAACTAGTACTGCTTCAGCGGATACTAATCCTAATCCTAATGTTACTTCAGAGAGCCCCCCACCCCTCAATCATTATTGTGTAGCAGAATAATCGGCGAAGTAAGATAACGTATAAAATGGCTACAAAGCACAGCTTTGAAATTTAATACGCCTCATTGACACCAGAGGCGCTGCAACGCTGCCTTAAAAAATAACTTGAAAAAAAGCAGAGTTGTATCTCCTCCTTCATCACTCGTCTTCTCTATAAATATCCTTTTCCTTAAGAAATTAACACCCACTAACAGTAGTAGGCATTCAGTGCCTGAGTTTTCCTTCTCTAAAAGAAAAAGAATTACACAACGGGTCACGGCTTCTATTACCACCACGTGATTGTTTAGTAGCGACAACTAAACTCTACAAACTTCAGAGATTGAAGTTTCTTCTTGCAACAGGCGCAATGAGGTCATGTCCAATGGCAGGATAAACTGTGAATTAAGGTTCGACAGGAGATTCAACGTCACAATTCCACCAAGGACAATGTGGGACGAAAACGGTCCCGCTGTGGATACCAGAAGCTTATGTCGCTATACGAATGGATCCAAAACGGAAGATCGAGTGATGGAGTTGTAGGGCGCAACGTAAACATTTTTTTGCCCATGGGCGAATTTCCTATGGTATTTCAGACAGAAATACTGGCAATCGCGGAACTGGTGGCCAGGAATATAGTTGAAGATGATAATGTAACCTTCTGCGTCGACATCCAGGCAGCGCGAAAAGCTATGAAGGGAAACAATGTCAAATCGAAACTTGTTAGTGTCTGTAGGAGAGCCCTCGACTTCCTTATGGACAAATATAGTGGCAGACTATGTTGGGTTCCTGGTCACAGCAGTGTTTAATGAAATGAAACTGCCGATGAGGCAGTTAGATGAGGGAATGTGTGACAAGATCGTTGAAATTATCGATAGGTCACTACTATAGGGAACTCAGTAATTTGGTAGAAAGCAGAACAAATATTTCACGGCGAAGTAGGCAGGATTGTAGAGTCTCGAGGGCTATGTGTGCAAAACTTGACTCAGGAAAATCAAAACTGTTACTAGACATGGATAAGAAGGCGATTTGAATCATGATAAGAGCATTGACTGGTAACTGCTCTGTCAGAGCAAGAACCAGAATATGTTAAACTGGCACTCCAGATTTCTGTAGAATATGCGGGGATGAAGAGGAACCATAAACCATTGAACATATTTCCCATTATTGCGAATGGCATCGTCGACGTCACATCAACAAGACAGTAAAAAATTCACTTGTCTACTTTTTGTCAACAACAATTGACTCGTATTAAAATTCCACATTAATTTACCAAGCCTTAGAGATTAATAAGAGATTGTCAATAAGAGCCAATTATTGCTGATAAAGAACAGACAAGTGACAATATTTACTGTCGTCTTGATGTGACGTCGACGACGCCATTCACAATATGGGGGATTATCTGTCACTGGCCGAAGCTGCAACGTCATTAGCTTAGATGGCTGAGCAGACGTTAGCATGAGATTAGTACTAATATCGGGAGCACATCAGGGGCTTCATCATTGAGAATTCAATGGCTTAATGGCGGATAATAGGATCACTTCTAGCTACAAATAGGGGGTAAATATTACTTTTAATGGACCGAAATGGGTGTCCGAGTGGAAGTGCATTTTTGACAGCACCCTTCCTAACCAAACCAAACCTAATTTAAATAGGGGCACTAGAGGTGCACATATAGCTATCTCTTTCGAGAGTCAGGCAGCTTTTAAGCTCCTCCTTTCATGGGAATTCCGTTGCAGGCTGGTTTAAGAGTTGCTTGTCTCATTGCAAAAGCTATCCAAACAGAACAAGGTTTCCATTTACTGGATACCTGGCCACAGCGATCATACGGGAAATGAGGAAGCGGATGAAGTGGCCAGGAGGGCCACTGCCGCTCCGTTTAGGGGCCCAGAGATGTTTTGTGGTGTCGACTGTTATATCTCTGATGAAATGAGATGACACTGCGACCACTAAGGAAATGTTACTGACTTCTTCTCATTTAAGGCAACCCAGAGGATTGATGCAGCCAGTTTTATATAATGGCATCTTGAATCTCAACAGGAATAATTTACGGCTTCTTACTGATTTTCTTTCTAGTCACATTGGACTGAACTATCCTCTGTGAAAAAGTAACCAAGTTCGTTCACTCTTGTGCCGTTAATGCTTAGAAGATGACGGGACAACGTCACACACTCTTTGTGAGTGTATCGTCTTATGTAACAGTAGACGACGTGTTTTTCATTCCGAGTTTTTGTGTTCCGATGATATTAGACAGAGTTCTCCAATATCTGTGCTGAATTTCATACGGAAAGTTATTCAAAGATTGATCAGGTGTCATCAGGTGTCGCAGTGCTTGTATTTGTACCACATCTTCCCCTATTTTATTCTATTAACCTTACCTTACCTTAAGGAAGGCAAAATTTTTTATATCAGCTGTAATATTTCGTTTAATAGTACGAGTTTTGACTTCAATAAGTTTTGATTACATAAGGTCTGTTCATTTACTTTCCCAGCAGAAACTAGCAACGAGAGAGTAAGGCAGGAATTTACAAAATTACTCTCTCAAAAAATTTTATTCATATCAGAACCATGGATGGAAATCATGATACAATTTTACTTTTTCTGATTTTCTGAATTTTTTTTAAGAAATTGATCTTTAATATGAAATTCTTTACACAGTTTCATGTATATTTAGCAATTTTATGAATTTTTCATACTTTTTTCATTTTATTCCATTAACAAATAAGGGCATTCGACTTTCCGTCTCTGATCACACATGAGAAACACACAAAATTATTTGCCATTAAAATTGAATTTAGTTGGCTTAATGGAAGAAAAACAATAAATTAAGAAAACATGCTTTCTTTTTTCATACGTATACATGTTTTTTAATAAAGAAATGCACATTTTTAAAGTTTTCCTTTTTCAAATATTTTTTAAATAATTTATTTGACAACAAAACACACAACAGCTGGTTAGATAATTCTTGCTAGTAAAAATTTTACTAGTAATAATTTGTAGGAATTTGTTTGTAGGAGATTTTTCTCTCTTTTGACGCTCTCTCCTTGCAAACTTTTTGAGTTAATGAACACTTTCCAGTAACAATTGTTACAAATTCGTAATAATTTTCAGTAAATGAACAAACCTATAATTACATTTAATAAGCTTAGTTTTCCTATTTATAATCAATTTAAGGTTCCTAGTTCAAATCACAATCTCAACTTAAAATACCTCTTCTTTTCTCACTTCTCTAAAAGTATTGTGTGCTTCGGCTGGTTACAAAATAAAAGGAAACCAAAGCAGCCGCGTCATTGTGGGCTTGTGACTCCGGCCGCAATATTGGGCTACCAAAAGCAACCCCGAAATACTACAAATAAAACAACAATAATAACAAGCAATCGACATGAAAAATAAAGGACACTTGATAACTCTTATATATGAATTCGATATAACAATACCTTGTATCTCCTGATGTGTGCTATGGAAATAATACAAAGCGCGCAACAAAAAGAAAAAAGAAAAAGAGTGTTGAACGAGCGAGTGTTCGCAAAATTTTAATAGTGGCAAAATACAAAAGCGAACATAAAATGAAAAGGAATATAAATTAATTCAAATAAAATTATGTTACGCATGTTTGGTTGATTGAATAAATGACACCATCATACCCTGTAGAGACATACAAACTCATTGACTCTTTTTTATTTTTATTTTTTTTTTACTTGTCTGGCACTATTTTTTTTTTTCTTTAAATACAAATTGCTGGCTGGTGTTTTGTAGCTTTAAATTTGTAAATAGTAAGTTCCTTGTATTTGTTATTTTATATCAACACATTTTACGCTTCGCTAGCAGCCCTAAAAAAATTTTATTATTTATAATGTGCGTTAATGTCAGGACATACATACACAAAAGGTCCTGTTAACCTTTAAAACTTATAAAGGTAAAATAAGTATGGATATTCTTTCTTTTAATACTCTTTTAATAGCAACAAATCCAACGGATGATCCGTTGACAACGTGAAATGGGAGTGCAATCTACGCATGCATTGCTTTAATTAAAATGTCAAACTATGACAACACAAGAGTAACTTACAAAGGGCAAAAGATTTTTCCTAAAGAAATCAAAACATAATGTTTGATAATTTTTATTATTTCTTAACTATTTTTTTTTTCTTTATTTAGTTTAATGACCCTTAAATCTTATTTATTTTCATTTCGATAATTAGGTAAATAATTTTAACAGCCCAAACAATCTACGGACTATAAACCTTTATTTAAGATATCACATTTTACATTGACAACATCTTTAGCTTGTTTATTTTTATTCACGCGCTATAATTCCTTAACAGCTGTTTTCTTTCATTTCTTAAGACATTTTTTTTTTAAATCAACACCTTTCTACAGCATCTGTTGCGTATTTAATTCAGTTTTTTTTAACTTACACACGTGTTAATGAAAAGGCTATTTAGGATAATATATCTTTAAAGTTTCTGCAAGACAGAGTGAGCCCAAGAGAATTAAATTTTTTCAATCAAGATTTTTGCTGGTATGAATATTTAAGTTTATTTTTCAAGAGCTGTAGTACTTTTACAATAGACCTCCCTACTCTCTGCTCCCTGGCCAAAGATAAACAGTCTTAAAAATGCATTGCATGTTAACTATGTCACGGCACACTTTTCTTATAGAAAAGTTGACTTTTTTTATAGAAAAATGTATTGTGTCACACATTAGTTTTCTTACAGAAAAAGTTAACTTTTCTTATAGAAAAGTCTACTTTTCTTATAGAAAAGTTTACTTTCCTTATAGAAAAGTCTACTTTTCTTATAGAAAAGTTTACTTTCCTTATAGAAAAGTCTACTTTTCTTATAGGAAAGCCTACTTTGCTTATAGAAAAGTTTACTTTCCTTATAGAAAAGCCAACTTTTATTATAAAAAATTTACTTTTCTTATAGAAAAGTTTACTTTTGTTATAGAAAAATTTACTTTTCTTATAGAAAAGTTTACTTTTGTTATAGAAAAGTTTACTTTTGTTATAGAAAATCCTACTTTTCTTATAAAAAAGCCTACTTTTCTTATAGAAAAGTTTACTTTCCTTATAGAAAAGTTTATATTTCTTATAGTAAAGTTTACTTTTCTTATAAAAAATTCTAGTTTTGTTAGAGAAAACTTTACTTTTCTTATAGAAAAGTTTACTTTTCTTATAGAAAAGTTTACTTTTCTTATAGAAAAGCTTAAATTTCTAATAGAAAAGCTTACTTTTCTAATAGAAAATTTTACTTTTGTTATAGAAAAGTTTACTTTTGTTATAGAAAAGTGTACTTTTCTTATAGAAAAAAAGTTTACTTTTGTTATAGAAAAATGCTACATTTCTTATAGAAAAGTTTACTTTTCTTATAAAAAAGTTTACTTTCCTTATAGAAAAGCCTACTTTTCTTATAGAAAAGTTTATATATTTTTTAGAAAAGTTTACTGTTTTAATAGATAAGCTTACTTTTCTTATAGAAACGTTTATTTTTCTTATAGAAACGTTTATTTTTCACACTTCTCTTACAGAAAAATTAGATATCTTAATCGGACTAATTGGTATTGGCTTTGTTTGGATTTCGATGAACTACTGGTTGGCAATTTTTTGAATGGATTTAGATGTATGATTTAACAGGCCATTAAAAGCATGATGCTCTACGATAATTGCTTCAGCAATTTTTATATATTACAATTTACATATAAACTATCCAAGGGTACGATTTATGCAAGTTTTTTAAAAAAGATTTTAACTGTTTACATATGTTAGTTTAACCAATTTCGATGGTTGGTGGAATTTTTTTTTTATTTTTTAAATTTTATTGGTTGGTTGACGTGGCAGTAAAGTAGAATTGTGAAATTCCATTGCAATAAATGACTTTAATCGTTCGAGTGCTAACCTTTTAAAGTCGCAATTTTCAGGAGGTTTTGCGAGAATTTCTTTAGAACATCATACTAGCTGCCTCTATTATGGCCAGTATTTCAACCTGAAATGCACTTGCACCAGCAGGAATACGATACGGTACAGTAGTTCCATGCCCAGATCACTTGAAAAAATTACAGAGCCCATACCACAGAGAATTCGTGATTACTCGGTGTGGAGTCTGGTGTTACAATCATTTACCATTTTTCTGCTTTTCCATTGCCTAACAAAATGCGCGATTGTCTAAAGAAATGTTCAGTGAACGAATAATGTTACCCAATAGATCTGCGAATTGGCTTTCACTGTCGTGTTATTTAACACAGCTGGGCTATTTATTCAAAGTTTATGTAAAGTCTCGGGTTCAAGGCCAAAATATGCAAAAGATCTTAAAAAATTATTCAAGTGACTGAAGTAAAGTTTCTTAATTTGAATTTTAAATGAGGTTGTTCAATGTCTTGATGTAGTAGTCAATAATTAATTAAAAATTCGATTACAGGTTTTTTGTTTTAGCTGACAATGTGTGAGTGCTTAATTTAACAAATTATAACCTCTTCACAAACCCAATAAAATCATTTCAATATCCCAATCTTTGGCAAAAAAAAAAAGCTGTTTCTTTTGCAAAATTTTCCATAAATTTTCTACTTGAGTCTTTAACGCTTTGAAAGAACATCAAGCGTATCGATAAAACAAAGCGCTATTCGTTTAGATAAAGTAACAAATTCAAGCAGATGCAAAATCTATTACAACACAATAAGGTTTTAAATCAACAGGACACTTTCAACAATAGATAAAAATTATATTATTAGAGCAGAAAAGAAGATGCAGAGGCAACAATATTATAAACTAAACACAAAATGAACACAAACATAAATGTCCTGCTAAGTGTTGCAATTAGAGTAACATTTGTCGGTATTTATTGTAATATCGAATTGTAAGTCATTTTAGATTAAAAAAAAAGAAACAGTCTAGATGCCACAAAAACGGCACGAGGTGCCATGATGGTTTTATTAAAATGTACTAGTACATATATCCTGATGTCAAAGTAATATTAACTAGCAATCGTTGGCTATAAAATCTGTTTTTCATTTCATTTGAAATTTGTAACAATCGACAAATGTTTTAAAACGTGATAAGAAAGTAGCAGACGTGATGAAAAGTTGTTAACAGACTTTAAAGAATATGAACTATGTATCTCAATAGGAAAAAGATAATTATGGTTGCAGCGGTCACCTTTGAATGATTATCATAGAATAGAAATATAAATAAATGGTGCCAACTTAAAACATAAGAAAGATATTATATAAAATGCTGAATTTAAAGAGACTTTAAACTGTCGTATTTTTTTAAAACATGGCAACGAACATATACTATGTATCAGAGCTGTAAAAGATTGTAATCAATTTAATTGCAATCACTTGATTTCATGTCACTGATTTCTAATTTTTTTATTGCAATCAAAACCTTAAATTGATTTCATGATTGAAACTTACGGTTTTGATTGCAATAAATTTTTTTGAAATTAATTTATACATCAATTGATTGCAATCAAATTTTATTGCAATCGATTTGATTACAATTAATTTGATTGCAATTAAATCTTAATTGCAATCAAAAGGAAATCAGAATCAAAGTAATCGTTCTCTTCAAACCAAACTCTTTCTTCTAGAAATAAATCTGATTCTGATCATTTTGAATTGCCAATAATGGTCATTTTTGTTTGAAAAATGTTTTAAAATTACTGAACATAATTTTTAACTGCAATCTGATAAGTTTTAAATATTTTATAATATAATCTACTTTGCGTGAATTTTTTTTAACGTCGTAGTTGACTCAAGTTTCAAATTGCTAATAATATTCATTGTTAAAAGTGGTTGGTTTCCACCACAAATTTAGTAATTTCTACTAAAATCTGGGGTTTTCCACTAACACTATGGAGGATCCTATAGCCCTTGAATTTTCAGGACACAAAGGTCAAAACTGCAAGCTTAAACTCAACCTACAATATTTTATTGAATGCTACCCCTTTAGATTTGATTTCAGACAAATTGATTGAAATCCTATGATTTCAACAAAAACTCGATTGCAATTAAATTAATTGCAATCAATGATTTCTAAAAAAATATTTCAAAATGATTGCAATCTTGTAATGATTTCATTTTGAAATCTGAAATCATTTTGAAATCAAAAGAATGAAATCAGTATGGCTGAAATCAATTTGATTGCAATCCCAATTGATTGCAATTTTTAACAGCTCTGCTACGTATGTACCCGTATATTCAATAGAGGCCTGCGTAAATAGTCTTGAAATATAAATACGTCTTGTTTTTTAAATGTATTCTCGTGGCATGTATTAAACTAAACCAATAATAAATGTTAATAAGCGAAGCACGATGGATGTCTTGGTGTTCATGTATATGAGTGTTAACAAGCAATGTCGCAAATACTTCTTGTTCGTAACAAACAATCAACAGAAGTAGTGTTGATGCGTGTATGCTTGTTATTTTGCATATTGTACGTTTGAGTGTGTGTGTAAGATGTAGATGGTAAGCTATTACGTGCTTAAGAGTGGTTTTTTAAAGCAATCGCACACAACTAATGTCAATGCAGGTCGTTAAGCAGCTCTGGGTTAGGGAACATCTCTCGCATCATCGTAATTATTTCTTAACTGTGGTCAGTCTTGTGTGTGTTGTTTGGCCTTCGAGAGTTTTTCGTCTCGCTCGCCGCACTGGTTGACTGATTTGCCACGGATTACCGTAGAATCTTGCGGTTCTTTTGTGGAATTTCTTTAACAACCACGTTGCTACTTGCTATGTGAAGGCATAAGTCGTGTACAGTCAGTCACAAAACTTTTTAAAATGCTGTTAATAACATCTTGGGCATATGGTCTAGTTACTCCGCCCATATTTGTGCAAATTTACTTTGTATAATATGTTTAAATAAATAAATAAATAATTTCAATGCATGTGCGCATTTGTATGTGGGCAGAAAACTAAAAAATCATGCACAGAACGTGTATGCGTATGTACATGCATGAAGTTTTTAAACGCAACCATGCAACAAAGAAGCACAAGCATCACAAATTCTTCAGTCACGAAGTATTTTCTTCTTTATAATTAAAAATCCCTTATGTCTTAAAAATTCTTGTAAGTGGTCTTGTGCAGGGGTCTAATATTCAATTAAGTTTTTTTTTTAATTTCTAATCGGCAAAGTGTCAACGATGTGATAGCCTCATGCTTTACAAGAAGTGTTTTTACTGTTTCCATAACAGTTGGCTTTATACATTATCTTATTTCGTGTGAAATTTTATGATTATTATATTAATTAGGAAATAGCAGTTCAGCTCAGTTTGCTACGAATTCCTTAATTTGGTTTAATCCATATTTTTTCCAAATGACCACTAATCTTCGCAAGAAATTATAGTAAAAATTTTCAAAATCGGGTATTTAAATTCCCAAAATTATTTGAGAAACGTGATCAATTAGGTCACATTTAGGACCCTTTAGATTACCACACCTCCATATATGGTGTAGTACGTGTGCTCTTCCATATTTTATCCAAATTACCACCAATCTTCTCCAGAAAATAGTGTTTTCTTAAATCTAATTTATTGGCTGTTGGCTCTAAAAGACATATTTTCACCATAATACTTTTATATTTTTTTTAAAATACATTTTAGAACAATTCTTCCAACAAAAAAATTATCTTTCTCGAATCCTAATCTATTTAGCGACTATTGTTAAATAGCTAACAGTGCTCTGTTATGTGCTTAACATGCTATGTTAAATAATTTGGTTCCTGTCTCTGCTAGTTAAATACGAATTTATCATCACATATATTTGGGTCGGGCATATTCTCGTTCCAGTATCGTTTTAAAACGACACATAAAAACGACAATTTTACATTGAAATGGTAATACGGTGCTAGGGTAAAACGGTATATTTTCAATGTAAAATTGTCGTTTTAAAACGATACTGGAACGAATAGGTCCCGATTTTTTCATAAATCTCTTATTAAACAGAAATATGAAGAAAAAAAATATGATAAATTTATATCATGATGAATGTCAAAATTTATATCATGATGAAATTTCATCACGTATAGATTCAATTTATCAAAATATTATATCAGCGTTATGATATAATCATCAGAGCTCACGGCCTGATATCAAATGTCATTTTATGTGTTTTAGTGTGCACTTAACATTTATTCATTAAACAATTTTCATTTAAAAAAAGCAAGCACAACAATTATTTGTGACCAAAAAATTAAACAACACGCAAATTATTTATTTTTGGCAAGTATTTTTCAAATATTTGTTTATTTCATCTTGATATAAAATCATCAACGTCTACCCCCCCTTTGTGTTGATAGTAATGAAAAAGTGACAGTTGCTCTGCCGGCGTCATATTACGAGGCATGATATAAAACCATCAGCGGTCGGCAGCGTGACCGTTTGACCGACTAAAGTGGCAAATTGCCACTTCTTCGACTGCTTTTGCCACTTTTTGTCTCCCTTTTTGAGAGTGAATTATATAAAAATACATTAAAAATAAAAAGTTTAGTGTAGTTTTCTGGTTTTTTTTTTATTTTGCCCCTTTTTGGTGCCACTTTTTGAAAAATGTCATCGGTCACCCTGATCATCAGGTGTGGACACTATGTAACACGATGTGATAAAGGGATGAACTTTTTTTCGAAAATATTCCATCAGATCTTTGTATGAAAGGCGGAATTTTTTTTTTTTTTTTGCAGAATTATGTATTGATAGTTGCAAATGTAAACAATGTATTTATTAGCAGAACAGCAACCAAAATAAAAATGTAAGCTACACCACTTGTAAGCTGATGGACGCAATTGAAGTTGCTCTAAAAGTGTTCGATTCCAAAATGTGAAAAAAAAAATTCGGCTCAGTCTGAGTCAGACAGAGAATTTATTTCCCTGGTGATGTGCAACATTTGGCATATGTCGTTGTTATCTTCTTTTAACTAAAACATATTGCATATTTTAAATCACTTTTATAAGATATATTAAGTCCAATTTTGAAATGCAATCAAATATAATGCATGCATTATTAATGAGCACCCATATTGTTATAAAAGATTTGTATAGCAAATTAAATTCTATTTTCTGTAAATAAAATTTAAATTGAAGGAGAACATTAGAAAGCAATATGATCTTCTGCTATTTTAAAGGATCAACACTTGGCGCGACGATAAGCATCTCTAGTGGATAAAAAATTTGAGAAATAGCAGACAAAATTATAACTAATTCACAAAGAATATATTATGGAATTGAGCTCAAAAATCTAGATCCAATTACAAAGGATAATTATAAGGTGTAAATTCTACAGTGCAAGTATTAGTTTGTTTTTTATTTTGAATTTATTAAGTAGCAGACTGCAACTGCTGTTTATTTTCTTTTTTTTTTTTCTTATTTTTTTAATGGGTTTGCCAGAATGGTAAAGGTGCTTACGCCCAGTGTCAAAACATGATGCAAACAATTATTCAATAAATTCAACAAGAAAAATGAGTGGAAAAGGACTTGGATTTTTTTATATTTTCATTTTCCTTTCCCAGTAAACAAGGATCAGTTTCAAACAACAACAACAGCTTCAAATTACTTATTATAATGTAGTTAATTAGAAATTAAACAGGCCCTTGTTGTGAGTATTGTTTTGTAAGTGGTATTTGAATTTGATTTAGGCTAAAGAAATTTTACACAAATCTTGCCAGAAGTTTTATTTTTTTTTTGTAAGAGTAGCACTTGTAATGTGGCTTCAACAACTTGAGTACTTGGGAAGTGAGAAAATATTTAGTTTGGCAATTGCTTATAGTGACATATCTTAGTTGATAAGAGTTGTTTTGTTGACTTAGTTTCTATTTAACTACTTATGTATTTATTTGTTCTTTTGAATTTTCTTTCTTTGAAATATTTTACGTACATATATGTAACATTTTACAACTGCTGCTAACAATTTATAATAGTGACCTCATATTTAGTTACTTGACATAAATCATCAAAGTTTATTTGAGAATATTTAGTTGTTCTTTTTGAGACATGTTGGTCATGTTTAAGTGGCTACTGGCGCCGCTAGAGTTTTTCATCTTGACAATTTAACGCCATCATTCGTGGAAGGAGTTAATTTTATTGTTGTGTGAATATTGTTATGAATTTTGTTTAACTCGTATTATTATTATATACTGATGTCACTTTGAAGATAATTCTCATAACATATATTGTTTTGTTTATAGCACAACTATAATTTATATGTAGATACGAATAACATTTGGAGTGGAAAGCAAAAAAAAATTTAAATGTGAATAATTTGAGTTAGTTTTTCTTCACACTCGCATATCGTGCCATAACCGCTAAAAAAAACCTTAAGCTCTTACGGTGCTCGAGAAAATAGACCGTGTAGCGAAAACAATAGGGTTCCTTTTCACCTTTGTTGGAAGGGAGCACTAAAAAAGTGTCAGTTATTTTGATTATAACATTTTCCCGATATGGATATCGTCAGCTAAAATTAAAAAAATTCAGTGAAGTGCGACTTTGACCCCGCAAGAAAGGTTGCGTACGGACACGAGATACATACATATGTAGTTCAATACGAACTTTAGCCTATATAAAATATAGTTTTGGTATTTTTTTTCGTTTTTGACGTTTTTTAATATTGGGGATTTTTTTATTTTGACGATTTTTTTAATTTTGACGATTTTTTCGAGTTTTTTGTTTAATTTTGGCAATTTTTTTAGTTTTGACACTTTTTTTCTCGTTTTGACGATTTTTTTCGGTTTTTAGCGTTTTTTTATTTTTTGGTTACTCTTCATTTTGGCGATTTTTTTCATTAGGCGCTTTTTTAGTTTTGACACTTTTTTTCTTATTTATGCAATTTTTTTCGGTTTGTGGCGTTTTTTCAATTTGGCGACTTTTTTTAATTTTGGCGATTTTTTTAATTTTGCCGATATTTTTTTCATATAAACAATTATTCTGTTATTATTATTCGTGTTTTGGTAATTTTTGCCGTTTGTTTTCATTTTGGAGATTTTTTACATTTGGGCGATTTTTTCGAATTTGGCGATTTATTTTAGTTCTAGAAATTTTATTTAATTTTAGCGATTTTTTTTCGTTTTGGCAATTTTTTGTAAATTTTTGGCGATTTTTTTTTTTGGTTTGGCGATTTTATAATTTTCGGATTTTTTAGCTTTACCGCCAAAACGAAAAAAATCGACAAAATAAAAAAAATTTCTACCACTAAAAAATAAATCACCAAATTCGAAAAAATCGACAAAACGCGTAAAATGCGCCAAAACCAAAATAATTGTTTATGTGAACAAAAATCGCCAAATTGAAAAAAAATCGCAAAAATTAAACAAAAAATCGCCAAAAATTAAAAAAAATCGCCAATACAAAAAATATTGCCAAAATTAAAAATAAACGCCGAAAACCGAAAAAAAATCCTCAAAACGAGAAAAAACGTTCCAAAATTAAAAAAAATCGCCAAAATGAAAAAAAAAAATCGCCAAAACAAAAAAAAATTCAAAAAACAAAAAAAAAATCGCCAAAACGAGAAAAAAGTGCCAAAACTCAGAAAGCGCCAATAAATTCAAAAAAAACCCCAAAACTAAAAACAAACGCTTAAAAACAAAAAAAAACCCAAGAACGAAAAAAATGCCGAAACTATAGTTTATATTGGCTAAAATTCGTATTGAATTACATATCTCGTGTCCGTACGGAACCCTTCGTGCGCGGGTCAAAGTCGCACTTCACTGAATTTATTCACCTTTGGTGTACGGAACCCTAAAAAGCAAATTCCAAAAAACGTATATATTAAATTCCCGTTGAAAATTTCGCGGGATTTGTAAAAAAATAATTCCGGGGACTTTCCGGGATTTTTTTTCGCGTAGAAACTCTAATATATACATACCTTATGTATGTACATATCCTTACCTTAATATAGAAAGGCCCTAACTCATTATTTTTTTGAAAACAAAATTTTGGCATTTTTCGTTACATTAGCTGTTCTTCTATTGAAATATAAAAAAAAACGATTTCAAAAAAATAATGAATTAGGGCCTTTCTATATTAAGCTAACGATAAGTAAGTACTAATTAATTTTAAAGTCCTTGAAAAAAAAATTGTTTGTAACAAATATCAAACTGTTTCCTAAAGAAAAAATTTTATTTAAAATCAAGCCGAAAAAGAAATTTATCGAAAACTGAACAAAGTCGGCCCAATTCTAACAATTTGACATCACCTGCAAAACAATAAACGTTCTAATTTCCATTACACAAAAACAAAAACTTAATAGTTACATATTAGCAATTGCAACAATTCTTGTCTTGAAGAAACCATTATGCAACACGCGCGCACCTAATAAGAGATAAAACAATGTGCAAATGAAAAGTAAAAATAAGGACCCTTTCACAGATACATATGTATGTAAATACATACATACATACATACATACATAAATATGTATGTCGTTAACTTAATACGAAAAGGCCCCAACTCATAATTTTTCGAAATCAATATTTTTACATATTTCGATAGACCATTACTACATAGATACACCTCCTCCAAAAAAATCAGATGAATTAGAAAAAAAATACCGAAGTTATAGCCTAATAAAAATTGCGTTTAACAAAATTATGTATCAATATTGTATTTAGTTTTTTCCTCCTCCTTTAAACTATGAAAAACATGCGTTAGGGACTTTTCGTATTAAGCTAACGATATGCATAGAAGGAAATATTTACTTATATAAGTATGTACATATGTATGTACGTACGTGTGTACGTATGAAAAGCACTTAGAAACCCATGAAACAATTGCTTATTGGTCATGGTCAATAGGACTATTTCAAAAGAATAATAGAGGGTAAACGTATGAAAAAACCAATATGACCAATAATGAGGGTAAAACTGAGGCTGCCCGCCCAACAATAATGGCCAAACATTGGTCATATACATTCTTTAAAGGAGTATTTACTTAATAGCCAGCCAGCTTGCTATTCCCATTACATACAAAACTGACCACCAACTTCATCTACAACGTGCTTCTATTTAACATTCAAAGGATTAGTTTTATAATTTACAAAAATAAATGCCTTAAAATGTTTGAAAACTATTTTAAAATTTAAATACACATAATAAATAAAAGCCTACTTTTGATTTCAAACAAAAATGTCTCAATTCATTTATAAATCACCCATTGCTGTGCCACGTCAGCAAGCACCCTAAATAAAGTTGTTACATTTTTTGATTTTCGTGTATTTAACAAAAGCCAACAACTGGTCATACATATATGTATAAAGATCATACTGTGCCGCAATCAGAAGGAGAGCAAGAGAGAGGCGTATAACGCCTTTTAAATCATTTATTTTTGTGATTAACAACCGCTGTGAATATTTTTTTTCTGCATTCGGCTGAATTCATAAAAATTATGCACGCTCATTATTGTATCGTTTTTTATTTTAAACATTCTCAAATAAAATTCTATGGAGCAGTTTGTATATAAATATGTCAAAATGTATTGTAAGAATGAACACGGTGAGCCACATTGTGGCCAAAAATTTGCATTTGAATAGATGAAGCAGGAAACAAGATTTTAATGAAAAAAATATATTTTTTTTTTGTAAGAGCAACTTATAAAAAAATAAATACATAAATAAGATGAGAGTAGTGTTTTTTATACATACTTATGTATACGAGAAGACTTAATTATAAAGAATTTATTTAAGCTTGTGAATCTCTTGGTTTGTATGTCATAAGTTAAATCTCATGCACATATTTTTTGAAAAAATTAACCCAAATTCCTATTGAATCTTTTGAAAATGTTTAGCATTATTTTCTTTGCTATTGAAATACTTGAAAAATATATAATACTGCTGCTGAGTAATAAATGCATATCGCTTATTTACTCAACCAACGTTATAACCAGGGAAACCGCAAATATTTAATTGCATGTTATTTCTTGTGTGGCGTATTTATGCGGGAATAAAATATTTATCCGTTTTAGAACTTTTTAAGAAATTTAGCATCGATATGTTACTGCATATAATTGCATATTTTACTCTTTAAAGCATGTTTTTGCATATATCAGTCTTGAGCATATTTTCGAGTTTTTAGAGCATAATTTACGCTTTCAGGGCATATTTTGATATTTAATAAATTTTTTTAATTTTAACCCACTTGGCGCAACTATCCTTTTAAGAGAACACTCCGTTCCGAAAAAAAATTTATATAATTTTTTTTATAGAAACTTATTAAAATTTTATTTTTAAAATAAAAATTTAATTAGTGTTTCTTATGAGAATAATTCCAAATTTTTATTCTAAGCACAATGTTTGCGGAGAGGTGCGATTTCTCGTTGCGGGAGAGAAAAATAAACATAATACAACGGAAAACGGCGACGGCAATACTTGTCATTCTTTGTTTAAATTTTTATTCATTTTTTGTGCATACATTTTTATAACTAAAAACAAAAATTTATTAACATTTTATACATACTTTTTATACTCTCTATGGCAAACATTTTTAAACTTCAAAATCATGTTTTTTGTTTAGAATAATGCTGTGAACACCGCCAATTATTCAAAAACTACGGCAACGTCAGCAAGAGAAAGAGTGTCAAAAATTTAGAGAATAAGAAAGTTCGCAATGAAAATAAAAAACGGCTGGATGTTCCGTTCAACAACAAATAACAAAGATGAAACAAGAACTCAATAATCAACATGTTTTTTATTTTCTTAATTTACCATTGCTACACTGCCTGACCTTTTTTCAGCTTCACATTGTAGTTGTAAGGGTATGTAAAAAGAAAATAAATGTAAATAGCAACAACAGCTGTTCAAGAATAGAGTGTTGCCACACAAGTACTTTTTTTACCGGGTGCAGTCAAGTTAATAATTAGTGTTTTTATGGGAATTGTTACAATTTAAGTTTGCATTTTTTCCTAAAGCACTAATAATCGCAAATTATTAATTAATCAAATTATTTTACTTATTAAGTAAAATATTTTTTATCAAAAATCCATTGAAAAAGCTGTAAGTTTTAAAGAAAAAAAATTATGCTCACAAGCTAAGGGGTTGGTCAAAATTTTTATTTTTATTTTTCGCCATCTTAATATTTGCAATGTTCCATGTAGTTAGTGCATACATTTTTCTTATATACGAGTATTACTCAGTTTTACGGAAGTTAGTTTCAATACAAATTCAGGTTTGCTATTTGTGACGGACTCTGCCCCGAGTAGACATTGACGGAACATTGTCAATGTATAAAAAATTATTTAGATGTGACAGCAACGATTTTTTGTTTGAAAATCTAGGTCAATAGTTTGTTTATTTCAATAAATATTATAAATAAAAATCTTGGCTTATTTATCCAAAATACAGCTCCAAAGTTTTTATTCTAATATCGTGCTCTCTTTTGAAATTGAAGCTAAATTTTTATTACATATTTGTCTTAGTCAAAATTTGTATGGTAATTTTGTTTTAACCTGTACCAGAAAAGAAAACGTCATTGCTTTTAAATGCAAAGGTTGTTGAATTTTTGAATTAGAAATATATTTTCATTTACAAATAAACCAATTTATTTTATTTTTTTTACTTTTTAGTGCATATTTTCAAGTTTTTAATGCATATTGAATGCGCAATAAACACTTTTTTAACAGCATAGTTCTGGTTTCCCTGGTCATGATTTAACTCTATGCACATTTTCACTACTCATTGCTCTTCTCTGCTACATACATACATACATATGTACACATGTACATATTGTCCTGCTTTATGGACAACTAAACAAAATGGGTTGCTCACGCCAGAAAGTGCAATTATGCATTTTGCACAGTAGCAAGGGTAAACGTGAATACCTTTATTAATTGGCGGATTTTGTAAAAAAAATCGTTTCAAATTTGTATAAAAATAACCACAATTCGTTTCAAAAAATAGTTTTCCTATAAAAATTTAAAAAACGAAAAAATTTTTTGTACATACATATTAACAAAATCTGCCCTTGAGATAAAATTCCAATTGAAACTTTCGAAACGCCTTAAAAATTGGTGGCAAATTTACAAACATTTTATACGCTATTAAATTAACCCAATGATAGGGTTTAGTAAAGACAAGAACACATTACTTATCCATTTCATTAATAACTAAGGATTCTAACATTGAATAGCACTGTATTATTAATATTCTGTACAACAGATGTCGTTTAGCAAGTTAACAATAAACTGCGTTATCAGACGTACATAGGTAGTACAGTGCAAAACTGTTTCAATTTGTTTATGGAACTTTTGCGTTACAATTTTAAATTTACGTTAAAGCTCAAGTAAAATTAATTATAGATGGAAGCAAATATTTATGTAAATGTAAGTTTTTTTTGATATGTACATAAATATATGTAGTAAAAAAACAATAGGAATAAAAAAATCCTACGAAAGATATGCAAACAAAAATTAAAATACTATCACATGGTGTGTGTGCATTGTGGGCTTTTAGAATCATTAATGTTTTGTTCTTTAGAACTCTTTGAGAGACAGATAGATGGAGATTGTAGGAACTAGCCGAAATTTATGATTCAAAGCTCTTTCAAAAATTTACGCCCATATTCCACAATCTATATCATTGCCTTGAGTACAAAATTTACATCAACAACACTCATGTTTAACGTGCTGTTTCCACAATACATATATCAAAAACACTTAAATTGTTAAGTGCAGATACTAGAAATTAAAGACAATCAAAAATTCTCGTCTGCCTGTTTAAATTGAAAGTAAAAAAGTAAAGCACTCAAATTTGTTTGTGTTTTCAATGCGACTAGGCTGGCGCTAATGTTTGATAGTCTTTGTTAAACTGACAGTTACCCGTGTTTCCACTGGTCTCCAGAGGACTCGTTTAGAAGATTTGTATGAAAATCACTCAAAAAATTAGTGCTTTTCATTAAAATCTTATACTCAAGTAGACCAGCCTGGGGGCAAATTACGGCATTCGTTATCGAACGAAATTAGGAAATATTTCAATAGAGTTTATATGGAAATATTTCGTAATTTCGTTCGATCACGAGTGCCGTAATTTGCCCCCTGGAATTTGGATATTTTGTATGTAAATAAAATAGGAATAATCTGAAACTAGTTCTACAAAGCGTTCTTATTAGAATTTAAGTTTATCACACCGTTCCAAAACTAATCGTTTTAAAATCACATACCTGTTTAGGTATCAATAAATAAAATGTAAATGAAACTAAGATCATAACACTTACCAAGATGAGTTGGATATTATCATCAGCTTCCATAACTATTTAAATACCTAAACACATTAATATTAATATTTATATTATTTAGCACGTGCCTAAATGAATACGATTTTGATGGCTTAATTACATCTTTTTAACCATTATTTTTTTTTACCGAAAACTTCACTTTTCACAAAAACTTTGTATAACTTTCTCACTTTACTTGTAATTAATTGTTCACACAGATTGGCGCTATACTTAAGTAACGAATATAGAAACTTCCAGTAATAAGGAACAAGAAAAGATTGCAGCTCTAATGTGGCCTGCACTTTTTTTGTCACAAAGATTTCTATAATAATTTTATATGTAGCTTTTGTATTTCATTGTACCCATACTTATTGTACACTAAACAATATTTTTAATAACTTTAATTTATTAATTCACTCGTTTTTACTTATTTATTTAAGTAATTAAGTTGGCGTCCGTAAATATACCAAAAATGCGAAAATGCGCTCAGAAATTATCATTATAGACTATTTGACACTAAGAAGTGTCATTCACAGGAAATGTTAGTTTAATTAGAATCATTCAAAATAGTATGAAGAATATATTCACCAATTTTCGCAATGTAATTTGATTAGAGGAGTACGATAATGTTTCCTGTTAATTTTTAATTTTTTTTTTAAAGAATAAATTTAAAAACCGGTAGCTCACTTTTTTAACACATATCAAGTCTATTTGAACAATCTTTTTTTTACTATGATGTCAAAACTTTGCATGAAGTTTTAGTTGCGAAAAAGAGAAAAAGAAAAAGACTTGATTAACCAACAACAGTATTATAATCATTTTATATGTAGCTTTTGTATTTTACTGTATCTATGCTTGTTCCACACTTAACAAAATTTTTAATAACTTTAACTTATTAATACACTCGTTTCTACTTATTTATCCAAGTAACAAAATTGGACCGGACCAAGGCGAATAGATAACAGGTGACCTTAGCAGTCCAGATGATTATCAGGTGTGCGAAGCCTAATTGAACTGCTTGCACCCCGATTGTCAAAATCTCTTCTTTTATCTAATGTTTGTTTACATTTAAAGTGAAAAGAGTATGTGTTTTATAAATATGTATGTATGTATTGGTATATTAGTCAACTGTTTTTGACAGATGGGGTTTTTTAAAGCCAGACGAATTGCATGTTGTTTTTAGTATTGTTGTATTGTTGTAGCGATAAGGTCACCTTATATGAATTCGCTTTGGACCGGACCATAAATATATGTAAAACAAATGCGCTTATAAAAGATCACAATAGACTAGATGACACCAGCGTTGCCGTTCTTGTTACTTGTAACCAAAATGGGTTACCTATTTTTCCAATGTGCACTTGATTATTTTTTTTCCACCAGTACACATTGGAAAAAATTTCAGTATCCACAAAAAATTTATTGCTTACTGAAAAAAAATAATAAAAATAAACTGAATACTGGAAAAATTTCAGTAAGCAGTAAATTTTACTGCAGTAATCCATAAATATTTACAAATAATACTTTTATCAATGGAAGTATTCATTCGTTAATGTAGATGTAGCTGTAGCAATACACCTTCAAAATCGGAAGTTATCGATAAAAAAAACCCCTAAAATCGCTTTTTATCGATCGCTTCTGATTTGGATTAGTAAAAATATATGGGTTACTGAATGTTTTCAGTAATCAGTAAAAATTAACTGAATACTAGAAAAATTTACTGCTTAGTGAAATTTTTCTCAGTAATCAGTAAAAACTTATTATTGCAATTGTAATTTTACTGCAGTATTCCCATGTATGCTTTTTATAAACACGGAAAGGTGTTTTCTGTGCACCTGCAAATACAATAGCCAATTGCATAAATTATTCAAGAAAGCATTCTAGTAAGCACGCAATCTATGAAAAAATCAAATAAATTTTCTAAATGTAATAGATGGTAAAAACGAAGAGATTGTGACGTTGTGATAAGGGTGAATTTTGTCATACAGTTCACAAACATTTAAATAAACTGAATGAAAAATGTTTGGATGACTTTAATAGTTTTGTTTTTAATTCAATGTCATTGCCAAGCAGTTCGGTAGCTTATGAAAAATATCTTGGCAAGAATAAGCTTTATTTAAGACCATCAAGTCCATAATGAATATGTTTATTTTAAAATTTTGTTTTCCAGCCCCACATTTTTTTTTTGTTATTTCTGATAAAACCTATTGGCGCATATTCCGAAATCGAAACTAATAAAACAGAAACTAAAAAATTGTTCGTAGATAGTTATAGCTATTATTCAAAATTCATAACTAGCACATCAACTCCTTTCAGCTGGTAAACGAAATGCAACCTTGCATATTGGCATAAAGAGAACATAAAATGTCGATAACGATAAATTCTGTAACTAATTAACAAGCTCATAAAGCTATTAAAAAACATTTTATTTCCTTAAAAAATTCAAATTCTAAATACGTAATTTTTTGGTTATATTATAAATGAATTAAAATAAGGGCTTGTAAAAAGAAAGTTGTTGAATTGAACTTTATTGACAAAAAAACATCTCTTATTTATTTTTATTGCTTTATATGGATGTTTTTGGTCGCAAAAGAAATAAATTCCAGAAGTAAAGATAATAAGGTTTGCTTATTATGTAGGAAATCGTTAGGAAATAAAATGTGTTTGTTGGTTTATGCATTTTTGAGAGGTACAAATTTATTTTACTTTTAAAATGAAATCAATCAGATATTCCTTGAATGTATTAGTTAGATGACATTTAGTTACAGCTTTACTTATAATAAAGTGTAAACTTTTATTGCTGAAAGTAATCAACTATGAATAACTTAAATAGGTACCTAAAAAAACAAATACTTAGTTATAATTTCTGAATATGCGTCATTGACTTTAAAATAATAAAAACCCACAAATTATAAGACTGATTTGATTTGAAAATAATTATAAATTTTTAAGCTGAAGAACAAATAATATATTATTTTAGATGCGTAAAAATTTTGATACTATTTTCACAATTGATTAACTGTGCTTTTATATTTTGGTTAGAAAAATTTTTTGGTTGTGGCAACACCGGATAACACTAAAAAGTGCTATTCACCATAAGTGGTAGCTTAATTACAATCATTCAGAATAGGAGGAGAAATATTTTCTCCAAATTTCAGTATTATTATATTATTGTTAAAGTTTAATATTTCGTATACATATATTTTTTTAGCGAATTAAGGTTTATATTGAGTTTTTACTGAGATTCACGCTCAAAAAAGAACTGCTTGTAAAAAAATTATGGAAATTAAGGTAAATTTCTTAAAGAAAAATTCCTTTTTCCTATAAGAAAGAAAACCATGTGCATGGAATTTTTTAAATTTATTGTTTATTGCAGGCATGTTATAGCTATAAGTGGAGACTTTTTCAGTCAACGGAAAAAAAATTCATATTCATACAACAGTTTGGTCACGGTATACTTAATATTTCTTATATTTTACAAACTGTAATTAAGTTTTAGAATTTTTTTTGTGTGGCAATTTTAAAGCTAAATGATTTTGTGTGTATGCAAGCATAATTCTATGCAAAGGCAACACGATTATTTTTCTGTGTAGAAGTTAATGGAAATTTACAAACGTAAATTTTGTAAGAACTTACTGCACTTTAAACACATAGCTCACCAATTTGACTTTTAAAAATAAAAACAAATTTTCTATATATTATCTAGATAGTAAATCTAAATAATATAATATATTACATATATTGAAAATAAAAACAAATTTTCTATATATTATCTAGATAGTAAATCCTAAGTTTTCTTTCGATATCGTAAAAGAGTCATATGAGGATATTAACTAAATTTGTTCAATATTGAATGAACAAAAAAAAACAAACAAAAAATAAACACAAATTAAAAAATCATATTAGATGATTAAATTAACCCACAATGTATAAAATAAATTTTAAATTCTTTTTAAATTTCTCAATTATTATTAAAAATACCTTTCAAATTCAAAATTTTAAAGTATTTTGTTTAAATAGAATTTTTGATTCCGTTATAATCTAATAATATGTAATTAGTCCCCTGTGAATTAAGTTTTAATAATCTGTTATATTGGTTATTGTGAATTAGGAATTGTCAAGCTGTGTATGCAAGAATTTGACAGCAACAAAAAAGTGACAGCAGGCAAAAAAACAAGTAGTTCATACTGCAAAATGTTTAATTGTTCATAGTTTTCTACAAATAATTAAGAAATTCTATGCTATTTTCCAAGAAAAACACTAGAAACATGTTGGAAGCAAATAATGTGCAGTGTTCGTGTAGGAATTAAAGTGTAAAAGAAAACCTTCAGACAACTTGAAGTATCATATAACATTGGCAATGAAATATGAAAACTACACCCACTCTCCATTAATCGATGTTTGGAAGAGAGTAGTGAAAAAATAAACAAATTGCAATTTGCTGCAACTATAACAATAGTTAAATTTAAAATAGATAACCAACCCATACATTTAGTGAAAAAATTATAATAAGGCAAATGAAAGCAAATTTTTTAAGAAGAATAACAACAACTGCAATAAACATTGTCTCTTTTTAACAATAGAAAGTGATTATTCAAGTGCTTGGAGCAAATAAAATTCACATAGTAAATGCTCTTCTTTATTTTAAAGATAATTAAATAAGCAAACGTTATATACACACATACCACATACATACATACATATATTGAATAAAACACAAGCAAAACCATGACGTCTATGGAGGGAGCTACTATTCCTACCATATCTGCAGCTGTTTCAACATCCAGCTTATCGACAAAGTCTTCACGAAGTAATTCTAATGATGCATTTAATTCTAACAACGGGAAGCAACAGCAATGTTTGACCACAAAACAAATTATAGAACAAAAATTAAAAGAAAATGAAAACGTTTTATCGGTACAAAGTGAAGATTACTCTGCTACGTTATGTGTCCTTGTATTTATTGTATTTTTATTTCGTTTCTTTAAGATATTTGAAGCATATCAAATTGTGGGCCAACAACATATCAGTCGTTTACTTAGTTTGGTGGTTTCAATTTCGGGTGGAACATATGCCGTTTTTTCCATGACTGCTACTCGTTCACCTGCCAGGAATGCTGCTGATATTACAATCGACAAAGTTTTTCCCTTGAATGAAACGTTCGAAATTGGTTATGGTAAGCAAAAACCTAAAATTGCATGCAGGCAACCAACCATAATCTTATTTTATTTAAAACCATAATCTTAGATGTTAATTAAATTCATTCACGATATCTAATCAAAACATTGAAATCTATTAAACCTTTGCGGGATAAAAAAATTTTATGGGTATTATAACGACGCAAATCGAATATATGAAAGAAAATAAGTGACGTAAACCAAAAACAAAAACATCACACTAATATTAACTTTGAGTGGCTGCTCAATATTAAAGCTTCAATATTTATGTTTGCGTGCGTTTGTTTACAAAAAAAAATCGTTTACAAAAACAAAACGCTAGAATTTGTTTTTGTTTTCAATATGTATATAAACTTGCAGAAAGCCACTGCTAGAAATAGGGTTCTCGAAATTTTTACTCAGACATATTCCCAAATCTATAATGTTCATTCTCTAAAATCGCCATAGGAAATGTTTCTATAAATAAAATACTGCAATAATTTTATTTTCACTTTGGATATACTTTTATGTATCTTCATTTAAATCCACTTTTTATACATAAATTTTAAATAGAAAGTTTCACCATACATACATATATTGTCGTGGATAAAATCGATTGAAAAAGCTATTTTATCTTTCTCTATACTTTTATTAAATTTAATTCATATTAAGTTCACAACGTACGCGACATTCTTATTCTTTTAGTTGACAAAAAAAAAACAAGAAAGCCAGAAAGGAATACCATCATTAAGAAAAATTAAATTTCATTTAATTTTTTATATAATCAGAAGATATAAGCTAAAATCAGCGACAAACGTACGCGGCAAAAAAATATAAATTCTTTTTGTACACTTGTAGAAAGAAATATCCATATTTCAGCGAAATTTTGTGAAGAGAACTTTTTTCTGAAATATGAAAATTTCTAGATTTTTTAAATTTGGTGCAGTACAATCACGGACAAGACAATTCTTTTTCCAAGAGTGCAAAACAGTAACATTGCTAATAATAACAATAGAACTTTAATAAAAAAATTAAAAATTAACAAATGCTTATTTAGTACTGAAAAAATAACAAATAATAATTTTTTGCGACGAATGCGAGATTAAGATATAAGTGAAAGCAAACTACAGAGCTCAGCCCTCCTTCTTTTTTGCCATTGCGTAAGATAATTGTTAGTAGAAAAATTCTAAATAAAAAAAATTTACTTTAAAGTCATCAAAAGATTCAGCAAAAAAATATTTTACAGTCGTATATATTGGTAAAAAATGAGAAAAATTACAAATTTAACATATAGAGCAAATTGTATTGATGGTTGACAATTTTATGGAATGGCCCATATGTACGTATCTAATATTAAATATATTTTTTGCCAGAAGAATAATTTTGCAGTAATGCCCAAAGAATAAACAAAATCCATAAAAAACTCCCCAATCCCTAAAACAATTTTTTCCCTTTTTCTATGAATAAATTCCCTATTTAGGGATGGGGATAATTTTTGCTTGTGTGAGTTTGTTTACAAAAAATACTCGCTACGAGTGTGATTAATATTTGTGAGAACAAAAACCAGCAAGTACCAGCGTTGCCATTTTGGTTCTTTTCGGCTATATTTTTGTGCTTTTTAGGGTTCCGTACACCAAAGGTGAAAAGAAACCCTATTGTTTTCGCTATGCCGTCCGGCTGTCCGTCACACGCTATTTTCTCAGGAACCGTAAGAGCTACGGACCTGAAATTTGAACAGAGTATGTAGATCCTTGGCCGCTACAACAACAAATACATGCAAATTAAAAATTAAAGGGTGTGCCAAAACGAGATCCGAAAATTTAAAAATCAAATGTAATATACATACAATTGTATGTACATATTTATGTATATTGACATTTGAAATTAAGTTAAATTAAAGGGTGGTCCATCAGTTATTGCAATTTTGACAACTTGCTATATCTTGAAAACCGTAAGAGGTAAGCTCTTGAAATTTTCAAAAACGGCAAAACTAAAAAATCCGAAAATTATAAAATCGCCAAACCAAACAAAGCGCAAAAATTTAAAAAAAATCGCCAAAAAAAATCGACATAATTAAAAAAATTTCTAACACTAAAATAAGTTGCCAAATTCGAAAAATTGCCCATATGAAAAAATCGCCAAAATGAAAAAAAACGCAAAAAACCGAAAAAAATCGCCAAAAACGCGAAAAAGGCGCCAAAACCAAAATAATGTTTTAAATGAAAAAAAATCGCCAAAATGAAAAAACCCCAAGAACCGAAAAAGATCGCCAAATGAGAAAAAAGTGTCAAGACTAAAAAAGTGTCTAAATGGAAAAAAGTCGCAAACATGAAAAAACTCCAAAAAACGAAAAAATCAACATACGTAAAAAAATCGCTTAAATGAAAAAAATCGCCAAAATTTCTAACATTAAAATAAATCGCAAAATTCGAAAAAATCGCCCATATGAAAAAAATTGCCAATATGAAAAAAACGCCAAAAACCGAAAAAAATCGCCAAAACGCGAAAAAGGACGCCAAAACAAAAATAATTGTTTATATGAAAAAAAGCCAATAAACAGAAAAAAATCGCCAAAACGAGAAAAAAAGTGTCAAAACTAAAAAATCGCCTAAATGAAAAAAACGCTAAAAACCGAAAAAAAGACAAAAACCAAAAAAACCGCCTACATATATAAAAAATCGCCAAATTAAAAAAAAATCGCCAAAATAAAAAAATCGCTAAAATTAAAAAACATCAAAAACCAAAACAAAAAAAATATCGCCAAAAAAAAAAGCGCAAATAAACGGAAAACGCTTAAATCCGAAAAACCCAAAAATGAAAAAAAAAATTCGAAAACTACATTTTATATAGGCTAAAGTTCGTATTGAATTACATATGTATCTCGTGTCCATATGGAATCCTTCGTGTGTGGGCCAAAGTCGCACTACACGGAATTTATTTTTAAAAACGGCAGTCGATTTGTTAAAAATATCAGTGCAATTTTTTGGGATATAAAAATATCGAAGTATATTTATTTCACTGTTAATATGAAATATTTTCAAAATAAAAAATTATAAAATCTTGTGAATTTAAAAAATTTGTTGAGGACTTTTAGCTTTTTGTGTTTATGTACGTAATTCTCAGTGACATTTTGCAAGTTTTTCTATAAACAGCTGAAGTTTTGTAAAGATTTATTTTTCAAGAATTATTTGTTTGTAGTCTAATGATGAGTTTCCTAAGCAGAAAGAAACATTATATAATCATTGCTTAACCAACAACAAACGCAAATACTTCATCATTTGGGATGATAAGTAAATTTTCCATTTAGAAGACTTTTAGATTTAAGTTTCGTGTGCGTGCAGTTTAATGATGATTATAATAGTCCCAATTGTTTATATATGATGTATGTCTCATGTATATCTTTTGCAAATGTCTCTTTTCACAGAATTCATATAAAATTAATGATGTCACTCATTAGTAGCAAATGCACATGCAAACATTTCTTGCATATATTTGTGAAGTTATTAAACTTACAATGACCATTATAGAATTTATAATTATTGCAACAATCTCTCTCTTATCATTACGGCAATGAATCATTATAAAAAAAACTTTTGTGATTATTATCAGCAACCAACCATTTTAAGAGATTCCAAAAATTATGAATATATTTCCCCTTAAAATTATCAGGGAATCATGAATAAAACTCCGCGTGAAGTTTCTACCTTTTCCAATTAGAGATTTATGTTTTCCTTATCATTTGCTATTAGTTGGAATTGTTCCCCGGGAAAAATCTGTCGCGGAATTTTATCACAAGTTGCCCTCATAGATTATCTTTCTCTTTAATAATCATATTAATTATTATCTTTATCCCTGAAATATTATTTCAGACAGAAAAGGTTCCATTTCCCAGCTGCAGTTTACTTTAAAAAATGCCGATGAAACGCCCTCAAAGTACTACTACTATCCCATTATAACTGATGAAGATGCTGCAGATTTTGAAACATTCGTTTCACAAGTAATATCCGCCAAAAAGACCATGATACATACAACGAATGAAACGAATGCTTTAAGTTTTTCCTGGATCAATGACTATCGTCAGATAGGCGAGGTCAAGCAGGAAATGAAGCGCAGAGAAAATGAATATATTAAATATAAAGATTTTACGTAAGTTAAGTTATTTATTTTACTAGCATTTTATAACTTTTTATTACTATAATTAATTCTCTTTCTAGGATTTATTGTGCTACTTACAATGTAAATAACAAATCATATTGTGATTCTCCTTTGCACTTGTGGTTGGCAGCTTGCGAACAGCCACCAGACATTTATGCAATTGCCTTGCAGGAGTTGGATACTTCAGCAAAAGCGATAACTTTCAGTGAAAATCGACCAGACGCTTTGTGGATGTGAATAGAAAAATAAAATAGTTTCCTTTATAAAACAGAAATTAATTGTAAATTTTTTTATTTGATTTTTGCAGCAACAAAATGCTTGAAAACGCTCACGACAAGGGTGAATATGAAGAACTTACCTCTGTGCGTTTGGTGGGCATGATGTTGAGTGTCATTGTTAAACGCCAAATACGTTCATCCATTACACGTTACAATGTCAAGTCCATTGCTCGTGGCATTCTAAATGCTTTAGGTAATAAGGGCGGTGTGGCGGTCAGTTTGCAGTTGAATGAGGCAAATTTGTGTTTTGTAAATTCACATTTGGCTGCTCATATGGGCTTTGTGGAAACTCGCAATGAGGATTATGCTGGTATTGTCAAGGGTCTGGTCTTTGACGATGAACTAAGAAGAACTATAAATGATCATGAGTAAGTTTTAACAAATTACAGTTTTTATGATTCCTAAATATGTATTTTTTTTGCATACTTTTAGCCATATATTCTGGATTGGAGACTTAAATTATCGCATCGAAGAACCGCCTGGCTTGCAATTGCCCTTGGCTCGTTCAGATCCAAATGCTTTTGAAATACTTTTAGCATACGATCAATTGCGTCAGGAAATGCGCAAAGGCAACTGTTTCGAGGGCTACACTGAGGGCCCCATTAAATTCCGTCCCACTTACAAATATGATCCTGGAACCGATAACTTTGACAGCAGTGAGAAACAAAGAGCACCCGCCTACTGTGATCGCATACTGTGGAAGGGTTCGCGCATACAACAGCTGGCTTACGATAGTGTCATGGACATCAGGCAAAGTGATCATAAGCCGGTTTATGCGGTATTTCGGGTCAGCATTAAGACTCGTGATGATCATCGTTACAAAAAGGTGCACGAAGAGGTGTTAAAGCTATTGGATAAACGGGAAAATGAGAGTCAGCCTCAGATTACGGTTGAGAAGACCATAATTGATTTTGGTGAGGTAAGATTTAATGAAACGGCTGTTAGCGACTTTACGGTATCGAATGCCTGCCCCATTCCGGTTGATTTTGAATTTAAGCGCAAGGACCCGCCACTCAATGATATTTGTGAGAAATGGCTGAGAGTGGAGCCTCGAGCGGAGAGTTTACTGATTGGTATAAATGCTTTTAAAGTATTTTTTTTTGCCTTAATTAAATCTTTGTGCTTTAGATTCTACCAAAAGTATACGTGTAAAATTAATGGCCAATGCTGACTCGATAACAGGTTTGCTGCATAAAATACGCACCACTGGCAATTGGAAATTTGATTTTGATATTTTAATACTGCAAGTAAAAAATGGTCCTCACATTTTCATCACCGTGACGGGTGAATATAAGCCCAGTTGCTTTGGCCTGTCCATGGAAACTTTATGTCGCACTGATCGTCCTTTGTGTGAGTATGATCAGCAGCAAATTAAAAAACTGGTAAGATGGTTCTAATGTACATATGTTAAGTAATAGTTAAATTAATTTTAATTTTCTTTATAATAAAGATGAATGACAATTCGCCCGAGTTTCGTGTGACAATGCCTAGAGAGTTCTTTTTGTTAATCGATTATTTGCATAAACAAGGACCTAAAGTTGAGGGTGCCTTCTCACTCAGCTCTTTGGAATTTAAACGTGCCAAGGATGTTAAATTTAATTGCATCAGGGATTGGCTGGACACCTGGTCCACTAATGAGTTTCGTAAGTTTTTTAAAATATTTAAAAGCTGTTTTTAATTGTAATTAAGTATATTCTATTCAGCTGATACACCTCATGCTGCGGCCGAAGCTTTACTTATGCTTCTCAATTTACCCGAGAAGCCCTTACTTGATCCTTATGTGGAGGATCTGTTAAAAACCAATACCACAGCAGAAGCCATGGAACTGGTAGCCCAATTGAGTTCACCCAAGCGTAATGTTTTTGTGCATTTGTGTATGTTCTTAAGGGAAGGCATCGAACGCAAATATTACAATCCCATGCATGTTGGTAAGCAATACTTGTACAGCAAATATTAAAGAAAGAAAAAAACAATTAACTGAAACTCTTTTCACACAGCCACTATATTTGGTCGGGTTTTGCTGCGCAGTACTACCAAATCGATGGATTATTATCGCGATACACGTTGTCGTGAGTTTATGCAACGCTTTGTTACGACTGGCAGTGAAATGGGTACATTGTCTTCATCAAATACCTCCATGCCATTGCCTGCATCATCTGCTGCATCTACAGTCACTTATGGAAAAATACCTGCAAATGCTGCTGCCCCATCAACAACAACAACACATTCTACTAATACGGCATCATCCGCTTCCAAAAGCAATATAGTGGAAATGACTTAATTTTTCTTTTTAGTCTTTTAGGATTTTTCATTAAGGGTCTAAATCACGTTTAGATCACGTCACCAAAGTGATAATTAGATAAAGACATTTTTAAAAGTTTTCCTGGCTTTTCATACAAATTTAAAAAATGGCAGACAAATTCAAGGCCTGAATACGTTTGATATTCTTCTCTGAAGAATTTGCATGAAAAACAAAAACCACTTTTAAATTAAGGTTCATTTCATTTCACTTTGAATGTACCTTGTTCTAAATTTGGTTTTTGTTTTCATATATAAATATCACTTTGGTTATGTGATTTAAACAATTAGTCCCGCTCCAGACTTGCAATTTTTGTTGCGGCAATTCTTGAATATGATGTGGCAGAGTGTGGAAATAGAAATGTATACATTTTGTATTTCTCTCTCGCTCTCTTTTTCACTAAAAAATAAAAAATTGCAGCAACAAAAATTACAAATCTGAACAAAGACTTTCTCTTCTGTCAGCTTGTGTTAATTATTGTTCGCAAGCTATATTTATTTATATTTAAGTTGTAATATTTAATGGAGTATTTTTAAAATGTTTGTTTACAGTTTTAGGTTTAACATGCCTATTCGAAATTTCGAACTATTCTCACCACTAACTTATTTTATTATTATTTTTCTTCACTTGTTTTTGAATTAATTACTTATGTTTTTGGAATTTCATAATTTTTCTTGCCTAGATAATTTTAGTTTGATCAGAAATATAATTTAAGGAATGTTTACAACCTTTAATTTATATTTAATTTTCTGCTAGCAAACTAATCAAAATTTAAGGCCTTATTTTGACTCTTATTAAGAGCAACTTTTGATCTTCGACTGAAATCGAAAGTACTGATCCAACGAATTTTCATTTGGTTTATAACGAGCATTCAATAAAGAATGTCGTTATTGTGAATATCCAATTTTAAAAATCACATTAAGTGATATTCACAATAAGCACATTCCAAGTGTGCAAAAAATTAACATTTTAATTAAAAATTTAATAATTTGAATTGAAATTAAAAAATTTCAGTTCGAAATTAAAAACTATAGTTCATAATTGATTATTATGTTTTAAAGTTGGAAACTAACAGTTCAAAATTTAAAAAATTAAGTTCAATGTTGGAGAATTCGGGCTCGAAATTGAAAGTTATTGGCTCAAATTTGCTAGTTTTTTTTAAATTTGGAATTAAGCAGTCGAAATTTTCTATCAATAGAATGTCTGTTTCTTAAAAATATAAAATTTTAATTGAAATTAAAGCTTTAATTCGAGTATGCTTTCATTATAAATTAATTTTTTTTATTTTGTTGTCTTATATCAAGATTTCAAATTAATTTAAAAAAAGATTTTGTAAATTAAAATGTAAAGTTTTCTTTTAATTTTAACACAAAAATTATAACAGACATTGCAATATTCTCGTCAACATAATTTTTCTGCAAGTCAAGAGAGTTTCAATCTAGTTTCGCTCTTTTTCATCTAATAATAAAAAAATTGCAAGTCTGGACCTAGACTTAGATAAATAATTATAATTTAAAGTTTTCAATTTAACACAAAAATTATAAAAAATTCAAATTGCGGCCTTCGATATCGTTCAAAGTTTAAAAAATGTTCATATGAACTATTGAAATATTTTTAAATTTCTTATGATATCCAGTGCGGTAATTTGCCTCCAGAAACTTTAATATTTTTATGTCAACTTTAATTTTCTGTAAGTCGAGAGATATTGAATCAAGTACCTCCTAAAAACCAATAACAACAGCCATATCGATTATAAGTTCAAATGAAAATTAATATTATAAATAACTATAATTAATAATAAAGAAATAATAATACGCCAGCTTTTAGTAGAAGTCAAATCACTCGATTTACAGAAATTGAAAATGGAACTTAACTTTTGAATTATGCTTGAGGTAAAAAAATATTTGAATAAAAATGTTTTTAAAATTTATAATTTCTATACAAACTCCTTAAACATCTTTCTCTCTCTCCCTCCCTCCCTAAATGATTATTGTAAATTATATCACTTATTGTGAATTTTTAAATTATTGCTAAACTTAAAACTGTAAAATCTTTTTTTTAATATCGTTAGTACAATTTATTGATAGAACTCTTTCTTTTACGTCTTAATTTTGCAACAAGTTTTTTTATTGTCAATAATTATTTAATATTTGTTGACTAAAAATATTTGTATGTTTTTTTTAATGAATTAAAAATTATACCACGGCAAACGCTGGTAATACGCCATATATCCAGCTCCATACTGAAAAAATAAGTATATAACGCTTGTTACAAACGATTTGCTTTACACGAAGAATTTTATTAGGAGGGCTGAAACGAATTTAAATTTAGCAGAGATAGTTTTCGTCTGATATAAGGCTTAACTATTTAGGCGCTAATTGCCTCATCATTATTTTCATTTACAACGAGCTTCTTATTTTATTTAAAATTTAATTATTGTAAATTTACAAAATGTATGGAAAAAATAATTAATTATTGATTTAAATTATATATAGTTGGTTCTAAAAACTTTCACTTTGTTGTAAGGTGCCTCTATCGTTATACATATTTATTTATATTTAATAATTAATAAATCTAAATTATATTTGTTAACACTTCTTAATAAAATCTACTCGATTTGTTTGTATGAAAAAAATGTTGGCATTTTTGATAAATTTTCGAAAAATTTATCAATTGCTTTCATTACATAATAATAGTACTTTGAAATAAATGAAATATTTAAAACATGAGTGCTGTATATGTGGTTTATTAATTTGTTAGAATCCATTTTTTTATTTGCAACATCTCAGGTTTTTAAGAGCAATGTTTCATTTTTAAATAGCCAAAAAACAGGAGCTTGTTCCGCAAAATTTATAAAGTTTATTTTCAGAAGCAATCGGCCCTGTTCTGCAAACCGAATCAGAGTAAATTTCTTGTTTTCAAGAAATTAATAATGGTTCTGCAGACGTGTTTAAAATCATACACGATAATTATTTTCTTTCAGATATGATATTTGGGAATCTATATAATAAACAATTTTACAAAATCTAAAAAAAATATTTTCTATTGTCGGAAATAGTTTTCTAAAATCGTGCTGTTTCACATCGATCGGTTAACGGAACAGGGCCAAATACATTTTCACAGCTATTTTACTTCATCGAATAGCGCTATTTCAATTTTTACTGACAATAATATTAAAATTTCTATCTTAATGCGATGAAAACTAAAATTATTTCTTTTATACTTCAGACCACCGATATGCCCCTATTGTCGCTCTCAACTCAACTCGATTTGGTCGTCTGGTAGTCAACCGAGCATTCATACAACACAGTTATTTTTTAGTATTGTGTATTGGGTGGTTACTGGTTTGCCGCAGAGTATATTAAAAATACATTATTACTGCGGCAAACCAGTAACCACCTGACAATATTTTCCACCGAAACTATCATCGTTGTCAACTTTGAAATTTCAAAACGCACCACAATGGAGAAAAAAGCGCGCCATTTACAAAAAAAAACGCACCAAGCTTAGAATTTCTTTTTTTTTTTATTTTAAAATGTTTATTGAATTAATTTTGCATTAGGAGTAAAATATTGATTTTTTTGTAAATGCAATTTTTTTAGATTAATTGAACTGTAGTGAATTTTAATCAGAAATAATTTTTTATTCGGGATTAAGTTCACAAATTTAAATTCTTATTGAATGAAATATTTTTTATTAATTAATGTGAGTGGCTAAATAAGAGAAAAAAATTAAACTAGACTTTTATTAGCTGGGGCAAATACCGATATGTTTCTTCGATTTTTTCTATCTACTTGGGTAGAGCTTGTTATTAACATCAGCTGTTTAACGTAAATTTTTAATGAAACGAAACGTGAGAAATGAGTGTTGTGTATACAATTATTGATTTGCCTTTGGTAAATACATTTGTAAGTAATTCTGCTTAAAACTTTTTAAACAGAGATCAAAAATTAATTGTTCCAAATTAATAAAGTTAATATTTTCATCACTATTGTTATCATAGGATCATAGAAAAGATTTCATTTCAAATTGTGATGTTTTGTAAACATCACTGGTATTAATATGGTAATTAAAACTATCAGGAAGTTGGTAAAAGTTTCACAACAAAAAAATTCCCGTTTTAACCCACTGTCGTGTTCAATTTGCCTTGGTGCCACAAAAATTGAAAAACGCAGCAAAATTAAAAAAAAAGCGCACCACGCACCAACTACGGAATTTTTCGCACAAAAAATTGCAAAAAGCACCCAAAATGGTGCGAAACGCACCAAGCTGACAACGCTGTAAACTATTACCCAATGTAGCATATTCCCTTTCCCCATTTAATTACTTTTTCCTATCTGGCAGCCTTTTTTTTGTATTGTGAATTATCTTTCTCGTGATTTTGCAAGTTTACGTTAAAATCGTGTGATAGTTGAAACCTATGTTAAATTTTGAAAATTATGCTATTTAATAGCGATAAATTTTACCAAAAACATAAAATAAAAGTGAAGTGAATACAATTTAACAGACTTAAAAGAATTAAACGCGCAAAAGTTGTAAATCTAAAGTAAACTGAGTGGTGGATTAAAGTGTAAACAGAAGCAACATAAAGTGAATGAATTGGGGACATACAGACAGCAAATGGACCTTTTCAATTATATGATATAAATATGCTTATATGTACATTAAATACCACTCTAACTAGCCAAAGTTGACTAATGTTTATTGTTAAATGTGTGAGGCTTATTGCAAAGAATGTGTCTGGTATGTATTTGCACAAAGTATACTTTGTGGTATTTGCTTAGATTTACAGTGGAGCAGATTCGAAAAAAAATTTGGAAATTAATATGGCTTTGGTGTCAAAACTTATCTTGTGACTTCTTCGACTACATTTTTGTGTTTAATTTCAAAAGTTCTACACAAAGTTATGCAGGTGTTTCTTAGAGAAAAAGGACTCCTTTGATACAACAGAAGCAAAGAAGTTGCTCTAGGTTACAAGTATGTACATACATACATATAAATTACAACAATCCTGTTAAAATCCAATAGGCCATCAAATTTTTCAGAAGTATTAGCTGAATTGGATTCGATCAGGGGGTCTACTCTGTAATTCGAAACGAAAGCAAATCCTTTCGAATTTAAATGTTATAAGAATACAAATTGGAAAGCATTTTCTTTCGTTTCGAATTACACAGTAGACCCCCAGGTCTCGTTGAAATGTGAAGGCAAATTAGTAATCAATTATAAACTTAATGTGTAATTCTGCTTTCTGATTTCTTAGTAGCATCAATAAAACCCAAGTGAACTATGGCTGGCCAAAGTGGCACCAGAACATCAGTCGGCTTTTTATACAAATGAAGACACATGCACGAATACATATCTCTCGTTGGCCAGTATTGCTCTGTTTCTATTTTGTGTTTCTTTCAATTCAATCTTTTTAAGCTTCCCGCTTTCAAAAAGAAGAACTTAAATCGACAATTTCCCTGATTTTCTAAAATCAAGTTTTTATCACATCTCGACGAATTGAGGTCATGGGAATCCATTCGAACTATTTTTACGATGATGTTTGTATGTATGCATGTGTGTATTCGTGTTTGTCGGCATTCGAAAGCAATTCAGCCGTATTTAAAAAAAGAAGTATTATTTTAATTTAATTTCTATTTCAAGTGTGCTTTAGTTAAAATTTTTAAGAAAGTTTTGTTTTAACAAACACTTCTCACCCAAATTATTTTTTAGAACACGCAGATTGACTTTACTTACTACATATCTGGATACAGTGAACCGATTCGGTTCATGAGTACTTTTTAAAAAAGTTTTCGAAAATAATTTTCTTGAAATAAATTTTAAACTACTAAACGGATCTAATCCAAAATCTAATCAGATTTTAATCTGCATTGAAAACGCCAACTGTTGTAAATTTGATTAAAATCTATTGATTCTTTCGAGAGATATCGTTGAATTGCTTTATCCAACACTTCTTGTAAGATCGATTTCGATGAATCATTTAATTTTTGGACTAAAAACTAGTTAAATGGTTCAGAAGATACGTTTTCCAAAAATTTTGAAACATAGTTTTTTTTTTACATTGATCCAAAAATCTATAAATTTTTAAGCGTTTTGAGCTTGAAATTAGCGAGAAGTTTTACGGATGGTCTGCAAGCTCAACTGAATTGCATATTCTTTAATGCGCTCTTCCTTTTTTGTTTTAAAAAATCCTTGAAAAATAACAGCCTTATTTATAAAAATTATTAATTAAGGCCTTATAAAGGTTTAATCAGATTTTGAATGAAAATTTGTTTAAAACTCCCTCTTTTCCTTAATAATTATTATAAATAAAGCTGTAAGATTACTGTGTTATTTTAACGTTTTTTTATTTGAAAATTAAAATTTCAAAACTTGGTACCTTCGTGTTATAACATTAAATTCAAGGTGTATTTATATAATTACGCCATGATTCAATTTTATTAAAATAAAATAAAAATTTTTAAATCGTTTATTAACGGGCGTATATAATTTTTTTTGTGGAATTGTTTATTCCTTTCTTTCTGTGAAATAAAAGTTTCTAAAAATGCAGGAAGAAATTGAAATTACAAAACATATTAAATCAATCCATTTGGGTTTGTTCCCTTCCGAACTTACGTTTCTGGTTCAAAGCAAAATTTGATATCCAGTATACTTGATCGAAAATCAAAAAGCTGGGATTTATAAATGGAAGTTTTACCTACTGTACCTAATATGATTTTGTCTTCCATTTTCCGCCAGTGAATAATTTGATTACTTGCTGTTTTCTTATGAGAAATATTTACATTTGATACTTGTATGTCGTTTTTAATTATTTAAATATTTTTAATTTCTTGTTTGAAAATCTTCAATTTCTATTTCTTATTTCATGCACCAAATATTCCGTAGAGAATCATTCTTACACATACGTTCATTGCCTCACACACATTCTTCTTATTTAAACAAAGCACTTGGCTGTAATTTTCATCAAATCATTTAGCTAATTTTCACTTTTCTAAAGTGTATCGCACTCATACGAATGCATAAAGCACACACACACACACACGCACACACACACACACAAACACACACACACACATGTTCACGAAAGTAGGTAGACCTTTTGTACTTGTTATAAAAGAAGTCACAAGGATAATAAAACTCAAGAAGCATATTAACACTTTAGGGACTGCTGCCAAGTTTTGTATGTCAACAGTATGTGGAAAAACTATTCTGCAAAAAATTGTTAAGTGTTAAAAATAAAATAATTACTTATATAAAATAATGATTATATTCGTAACTTTTATTAAAATAAAAAGTGATAAAAAATTAAAGTTTGAAGATTGAAAAGCAATTTCATGAAAATGATTTTAAAAAAGAAGATTTTTATATGGAAAGACATAGAAGTGACGATATGCAATTCAACAAATCCATGTAAAAGGTAAGCAAAAATTAAAATTAAAAAGAAATTATTAAATGAAAGAATTAACTTATTGTTGTCAAAATTGAATTAAAATCGTTAGAGTTTAATATGTAATATTATTGTGCAATAATTATTATTGTACAATAAAATTGCTGTGTGTATATTTTTTTGTTATATGGAACAATATATTGGATATAAAATCAAAAGTCTTTTGATGTACATATATTGCGTAACAAGCAATATTTTGTAACGTGTAAACAACATCATACAATAATTATTTCAAGGTATCGCTAAACATTATTTTTCTACATTTTAAAAGAATTAAAAATTAATTAGCTTAGGATTTTATATGTATCTAGTATGTATTACGAAAAAACAATTTCAATGTATTATATTGAATGGAACAAAACGAAAATAATCTGCCTTTTAGTGTTTGGCATATTTTAAATACGACTACGATAATTTGTTGGTCGTGGAAGTCTGCTTTAATCTATTACAAAATCATCACAGGCGAAGTAGAAATACGCCAAACACGATAGGGAGGAATAATAATATTGCTCAATAATATTGCATAGTCTATGGTTATCATAACAAATATTTGGCATGACGTTAGCACGTTGATTATTTATACAGAGCTGGCTAAGAGTACGCACAAACTACGCAATGCTATTGAGTATTTTGTGGCAACATATTGTTATTATATATAATTATTATATTATATAAAATAATTACAATACCTGCAAAATTATAGTAAATTAATCTCTAGACTTAAAAAGCGTTGGAAATATAAATTTTGGTCGATTTTACAACGTACTAAGCAGCGCTTTTATAGCAAGCTTACGGTGCGATTTAAGTTTTTCTATAACTTATGATTTTTTTTTTCAAAATTGTCACAAATACGTGCCTTGTTTTTGTTTCCAAATTTTGAATGAAGATTTGAGGAGCATTTTTCACATCGTTTTTGAACTAATTTGGTTCTATGTATACAGGATGTCCCATAAATCAACGTCAAATCAAAAGTGAGTGAAAGGAAAAGTAGTGACAGCTCCTAGAAAAATTAGAACAAAATCTATGACACTCATTATAAAAAACACCTTCACCTTTTTTATATACTTGTTCTCTTACATTATTGTAAGATCACCTTCTGTAAGTGACAGTTAAAAATTTATACTGCAATGACCTGATTTTCAAAGGAAATCTTACTGTTTACCAAACGATGACCGGTTGTGTTTGATAAAAATGTACTCAGCATTTTAAGCAAGTGATATGAACATTTAACGCACTCAGGCCAAAGTCCAAAATGGTACAACACTTGGTGCATCTGTTATCCATTTAATTTTTGTTTATTTTTTATTAATTTTCTTTTGGGGACCTACTATTGAAATTATTGTAAAATAAAGTTTATAAAAGGTTTTTAAAACCAATTTTCATATATATATATATATACATATATATATATATATAAGCCTTTATAAAGCCTTAATAATTTTTATAAATAAGGATGTACGTTAATAATATCTAATCACATTGTTTGCCTTCAACCGCAATGTAAGAACTACATATTTTTAAAATTGATTTCTTACTATGCCAAGAATATCTAACAGAGTTGATGGCTTCAACTGCCTCTAAATTCATTACCGAAGTTTGGTATATATTTATTAAAATTTTTTGTTAAAAAATTTCTTGTCAGCTTACTTTTATGCACCACTGTATACTTTAATGTATGTGCTTAAATAAACGAATGTTAATTTGAAACTTTTCTGTTGCTCAAGTACAAACAAATACTTGGCATGAACTTCTACATATATTAAACATATTTAATATAAAATTTGAGTTTAAAATTTAACGCCTTAATGTGTTTATTACGATTGAATTTCTAATGATTTAATTTCAGCATAAAACTTTAATTAGGACACGCGAATGAATATTTCTGATGTTAAGTACATAGTTTTTTTTATTTTTTAAAGAAAACTAACACTCGGGCAATGAATTCCTACTACTATTACTAAATGTTAAATTCTTTAAAAAAGGAATAGTGATAGAGAAGACGAGCGGTGAAGGAAGAGACAGATAAAAGCTTCATTCTTTTTACATCTCTCCTTCTTGCACGTTTTTTTAATAATGCAGTGTTTCAGCGCCTCTGGTGTCAATGAGGCGAATTAAATTCTTGAAGCTGTGCTTAGTAGCAATTTTTTCTCATACCAAGGGCTTATATTATTAAGCATAGGCAATTATCGGCTATGAGAAGCAACTTCCCCAGTCTCAATAGATTTGCATTAATATTTTATATACATTATTACGAACATAGCAAATTTCTGTTAGTTTATAATTGTTTTTTTAGATTTAATGAAAGTATGCTTTCAAATGCATTATTTTGCTAATATTAGGCCAGGTTATAAAAAGCTTGTTATGCAGTTCGTTATAACCGAGTTCCACTATATTGCATTAAAAATGTATCCTTCAATTACCAATATGATTATATATATCTTCCTATTTAATTGAAATTTCTAAATAAATTAACTTGCAAGAGTTGCTTAATTTTTTTTCAACACTTCTTCATTAAATGGGATTTCACACAATATTTTGATTTATTATCCTACAAGCTGAATTAACACTCTTTTCTTAACTCTTTTAATAGGTGTAAAAAAATCACATCACTTAAGCAAAAAAATAAACAGACAAAATAAAGAAAACTTGAGGTAAAACTTTATCGTTTTTCGCTCATATTGTTGCTTCTTTCTCTCTATCTATTTTGTTTCTTAAAGTTAATTTAAAGTTTTTCATCAGAACTCTTTATGAAAATAGACTTAATTTTCAGCAAATTCGTTTACCTGACGCAAACATTGTGTAAGAAGTACGAGTTTTCAGAATTGTACATACTCGTACATACGTATAATTCCTGCTGAAGGCGACAAGAACCATGACGATGAAACCTGGCAAATGTTTTTCTTTTTTGTATAAGCAAATATATCGTACATAAGAAAATTTGCACATTTTGTTACATGCATATATAAATACATACATACATATGTAAATACAATTATGTACATGTATTTGTGTATTGTATAAGTTACATACGGGTAAACTTAACCGTGAGCAGTCAAATATGTATTACACTGTTGTAAGGCATGCTTACGCAGGATATATGAAAAGTTTTTTTTTTAAATCTTAGATTTATTATATAGGAAAATTTATGTAGATTTGCATAGCTGAAAACTATTTTTTTTGATAGTGAAAGCAAACATATGGAAAAGCTCATTTTCAATATAATTCACAGCTTCAGGGATCTACATATTTGATCATGGCCATGTTAAGCTTCAATTTTTTTTGCTCTAGCAACAACACTGAACGCACGAAGGGTTGTCGTATGAACACTAGCCCCCATATGCAAAAAAATTAAAGTGTGCTTGAAGTGTACGTTGAGACAAAATTTCCAAAAAAAAACCGGGTTAACGTACAGTTGAAGCATACGATAATTTTTTTTTGCATATGGGGGTAGATATATGTATATGTAATACTTTACGAACTTTTGCTTATATAATATACATATATGTACTTTTTCGGTTTTGAGCGTTTTGTTAGTTTTGCCGTTTTTTTGTGGCGTTTTAAGCATTTTTTCGGTTTTGGCGATTTTTAGTCTTGGCGCTTTTTTCTCGTTTTGGTAATTTTTTTCGGTTTTGTGCGTTTTTTTTCGTTTTGGTAATTTTTTTTTAATTTTGTTGATTTTTTTTTAATTTTGGCGATTTTTTCATTTTGGCGATTTTGTAAAATTTTTTGATTTATTTTACTTCTCGAAATTTTATTTTAAATTGGCACTTTTTTCGTTTTGACAATTTATTTTCGGGTTTTGGCGATTCTTTTTTTGGTTTGGCGATTTTATAGCTGTAAAGTTTTTTAGTTTTATCATTTTTAAAACTTTCAGTAGTTTGCCTTTTACTTGATACAGCAAGTTGTCAAAATTAGATTAACTGATATAATACCCTTAAATTTAAATTTCAACAAACGCTAAAACTAAAAAATCGACAAAACAAAAAAAAAACAAAAGCTAAAAATAAAATAAATCGCCAAAATCGCCAAAATTAAAAAAAACTAAAATTCAAAAAACGAAAAAAGCACCACAACTAAAATAAATCGCAAAAACAAAAAAATCGCCAAAACAAAAAAAAAATCCAAAACTAAAAAAGTCGCTAAAACTAAAAAAGGCTAAACCCCAAAAAAATCGCCAAAACAAAAGAAAGCGCTAATTTAAAATAAAATTTCTAAGACTAAAAAAAATAAAAATATCCTCAGAAAATCGCCAAAATGAAAAAAATTAAAAAAAGAAAATCTCAAAAATTAAAAAAATTACCAAAATTAAAAAAAGCAAAAAGCTGAAATAAAATCGCCAAAACCAGAAAAAAGCGCCAAAACTAAAAAATGGCCAAAACTGAAAAAATGCCAAGAAACGCAAAAATAACTAAAAAAATCAGTAAAAAAATAAATCGCCAAAATTAAAAAATAAATCTAAAATCGAAAAATTCCAAAAACAAAAAAAGCACCAGAACTAAAATAAATTGCTGAACGAAAAAAAAACAAAAACTAGAAAAGTCGCTAAAACTTAAGTAAATCGCTAAAGGCGCCGAAACGAAAAAAGTCCTAAGCCTAAAATCGAAAAAATTCCAAAAACGAAAAAGTCTAAAACTAAAATAAATCGCCAAAACGAAAAAAGCACTAATACCAAAAAGTCGCTAAAACTAAAATAAATAGTCAAAAATTAAAAAAAAGCACCAAAACTAAAAAATCGATAAAACTAAAATAAATCGTTAAGAAACGAAAAAATCACCAAAAACTCCTAAACTAAAACAAAACTCCTAAACTAAAAACTAAAACAAAACAAAAAAGAAAAAAAAAACGCCAAATCTAAAAAAATCGTTAAAAACCTTAACGGATACTTAATTTTTTTTTTAATTTCTACATCAGCCGCCATATTCTGTAACACTTTAAAGCTAAATCTCTATCGCTAAGAATCTATAAAAATGGTTTATTGATTTTAGTCTTCGAATGCAATTTTGAAAATTTTAAAATTTCATCGCCAAAAATTTTTAATTTTCTATTTGTTCAGCATTGTATCGATCGAATTTAGCTTTAAGCTTTAGCGAGTTACATAATACGGGCAGTTAAGATATTCGATTATATTGGCTAAAGTTCGTATAGTATTTATATAAACACATGTATTTAGTGCCAGGCTGCCCAGAGTAGCGCCAGAGTGCCGAACATCAATCGGCTTTTTATACAAACGAATACACATACGCTTATACAATTCTCTGGGTTCTCTCTCTGTGGGCAGCACTGATTTAGTGCCTTTACCGAACCCGAGTCAAAGTCGCACTTTGCTGAATTAATTTGCTTTGAATCTCTCTCTCTCTCTCTCTCTCTTCGATATTCAATCGCTTAATTTGGTTCCAGATTTCTTAGACGGCGTGCACGTATACATTTAATTCCAAATAAATAATCATACCGTGTGTTATAAAAAGAACAAAAATTGTGCAGATGTTCCAGTGTATGAAGGCTTTATATTTACCAAGGAGCAGCAACCAGTTCCAAAGATTTTGCTTCCATGTACATATTTATTTTATTTTATCACAAATACTCTCTGTATCATAAAAAAGAAATCTGTATGCCCTCGCATAATTATTTGTGGAAATTTATGTATTTTAAAAGAAGTCTTTTATTTACCTTCAACTTATGACTGTGCACGTTTGTGTATATATGTACATATGTATGCATGTATGTATATGTGTGGGTATTTGTATGTGTGTGTGAGCCATGCAAATATTGTTGAGGATGCAGGATTTCAGTTTTATTTTTCTTTTGTCATTTCATTTGTCGATGTTGTTGTAGTCGCTGCCGCTCTCCCGTTTGTATTGCCAAGCTAAAATCTGTAGGAAAATTGTAACTTGTTACTTACTCTACTTTTGCTTAACTTGTCATGTCAGCTTCGTGTGAGTGAGTGTGTGCGTTTCAAGGATTGTTTGTGCATGAGTTGTATATAAATAAAAATAACGCCAACGTTATAATATTTTTTTCTTCTTTAGGTTGATTATTTTCTTTAATAAAACTTTACTGCGTTATTACGTTTCTTACATTTATTTTCTTAAGGTAGAATTTACACTTTATTTCCCAACATCCTCTTCACATTTCCTTAGCTCCTCTATCATGGAGACATAGAGACAGTGTGCTGTAATATAGAAGAATGAGGGAAAATATTAAAATATATATATGAGACTATTAGCGCAGACATAGTGTATGTAACCCACAATTATTTAATTAAACATTTGCTCTATTAAATTATTTAAATGCTTTATTACTTTGGTATATATTATTTATCTGTGCAAAAATGATTTTTCAGAGCCATGTTCTTTAGAATACCAAAATGTAGTGTAAATAATGTATTTATCACCAGAACAGCAACCAAAAAAAAAATAATCCTGGTTACACCACTTCTACGCTGTTAGCCTCATATACACTATATATTTGGATAACCAGATCCTGGTCTTTTTGACTCCTTTTGCACTAGTTTATTTTACGTTTAGGCTTGCAATACCATATTTACTTTCTGAAAGGTTCCTTCACCAATTCTCACATTTGCGGTTGTATATCCTCGATAATTTCAGGAATTGCATCTTTGAGGTTTTTAATTGATTGTAGGCAATTGTCATAGACCTTATCTTTCACATACTAAGTCTAAAGTTGTTAAATCACAAGACCTAAGTAACCTCGGTTAGGAAATTTTTCACTTAAAAGAACGATGGTAACGATACTCCTGTGACACGTAACGCCGTCTTGTTGAAAATAATTGTCATCTAATTCCAAAGATAGATGTGAAATGGACAAACTTAGGTTTTCATCAACACTATGGGCTACACACAGACAAATTTCATATTAAAATCTACGGAAAGAAGGTTAATTTAAATATATTTATAGCAATGATTTTGTTTCTTATATCACAAATTTTGAAATATTAAATTTTTGCAAGAAATCAATGTCAGTGGTAATATATACCCACTGTAAAAATCTTAAAAAAATATACTTTTATCCCTTTTTTTAATATAAGTAATTTGCTTCTATAGAAAATTTGTAAATTTTGAGTTGACGCTGTTTAGATCAACAAGTGCGATATTTTTCATATTAATTCAACATAATTTAAAACAATCTTCAACGAATATTTTTCATTTTGAAATAATTTTATTTCATGTTGATTTAACATTCCAGTGATGTTAAATCAAAACTAAGCATCATGTTGAATCAATGTAACTTTAAGTTTAAACAACGTGAACTTGAATCAAAGTTCTTTGAAGTTGAAATTTTATTTTATTTATCTTTATTGTGAATAAAATATGAAATTTTTGTTCCCATGAAATTTTTTCAATCTCTGAGCAGGGACATTTACTATCGTGAATTTCATGGGAATGTTTGTTCCCGCCATCAATGCGTAGTGTATGTAAAAAACAGGAAGAAGATTTATAAAGCTTAAAAATAAATTAAAAATCAATTAAATTTAAGTTTAAAAGTAAGAAATACTCGTACACAAATTTTGAGTTTAAAATTAACTGCTTTTAAGCAATTGCAATTTAAAATATTTTTCAAGTTTAAATATTCTAACAGTAGTGGAAAAAATTACTGAATTATAACCGGCAAAAAATTTACTGCTTGTGAATCACAGAGCTTCATACTCTATGAAAAAATGTGTTGCAGGAAATTATTGTTATTAATCGCGATCTTGCCCTTGACATATGTATGTACTTATTTTGAACTTTAAATATTAAATTGGACGGATATTATTGAAATTAAGTATGTATAAATTCAGTTTGTCTGCTAAACCAAAGTAAAAGTAAAAAAATCCTCTTAAAAATATATTCGGCCATGTCACAGAGTTCAATTCCGTTCGGAAACGGAATTCAATCCACCCCATTGTTATAGCAGAGTGTGTCTGAAAAATAAAACTTAAATACGGAAATTTGTCAGGTGTGTTCAGACTGTTGGGGGCGGTGGTATACTGGGGTATGCTCCGTCTAAGGCTTGACATCTTTAGGTGGATTGAATTCCGTTTCTGAACGGAATTGAACTCGTGACATGGCCGAATTAAAAAAGGGAATATATTTCTATGAAAAAATCATTCACGATTGCAATTTGGGGAAAAAGGAAAATATTTCGAGAGAAAAACTGTTCACGATAAGGATCATTATTTGTCATAAATTTAATATGATTTGCAATCAAAATTTTCACATGTCGATTTTACATTGATATTTTGTTGTTCCTGAGTGACGTATGTATACAACAGGTGGTCGAGAAGGTGCTTCACGACGTCCCAAAAATGTTTTAGTTTTGCGAACTGTGACCATGAAATTTTAAAAATAATTTGAATCTATTGTTGAAGCATTTATCGTCCGTCAAGTAATTACAGTTGGAAGGCTCAGTTAGCCGACTGTAATGTAATGTAGCTGCAACGTAGGAAACAGCTGATTGATATTTTTATCTTAAAAGTAGGTTACGTTACATTATATCTCTATCACCATTTTCATTACATTTCACATAACAATATTGATCAGCTGTTTCCTACTGTTGCATTTACATTTCATTACAGTCGGCTAACTAAGCCTTGACAATAATAGCGGGCTATTATACGAAACGTGTTGGAAAACTGGTCGTGAAAATTAATTTTTTTATTCTATTAAATTTATATAACCAATCGCTATGTAAATCGAGGGATTACTGTATTCTAGTGTAAAAAGACATTTAATCAAAGATTGTGGTATATATAACCCAATTATTCCTTAAGTCCACTTACGTTGTTATCGTTTATTGCCACCATTATGTTATTCTTTTTAAATTCTATATTTTTTTTTTATTTCTATTTACAACTAATTTCTTTCTTATTTTTCCCACTGTGCATTCCACAAGTTTCTTCATCACGAAATTTTCGTAGCCTAAAAAATAAAGTTAAAGACAGAATGTAGCAAAGCTTGTTTGTTTCCTCTTTTAATGATATAGATTTCCTTTGCTTGGTAATAAGTTATATAAACCTGTTGTTACATTAAATAAACACTGAACATGATGATATCAACAACGCAGAACTTGGCTTTTTTTTATCATTTACTTATTTACCTTTTGCCTTGAGGTTTGTGGAAAATTGGCAAGTTTCTGTCACATAATTACACCACAGGCGTGTTGCATAATTACACTTCAACATGGAGACGTGGCAAATGCATAAAATAGTTTGACGTACAAGTACATATGTATGTATCTATGCATGCCCTGCAACAGCAACTTGGAAAAGGTAGCAACTTGTCAGCCAGTCAGTCAGTCAGTCTGTCATGTTTGTTGTTATTAGAAAATACAATAAGAAGTGGTATGTTAAGGAAGCGGGAAGGAACGCTTTAATGCAGTCGCATTAAAATTATCTAACGAAGAGTATAAGTGAAAGCCTGAACCAGCGCGAGGTTGAGATTAATTGGAAAATTTTTACACAAGAAGAAATAAATTAAAAATATCTTGGTATATATTTTCTTAATAAGTATTTAATTTAATCTTTTCAAGCAACATCTATTCGTAAATAGTTGAGAGAATTGCTATTTGATTTAAGATAATTAACATGAAGGTAAAATAGATGCTGCTGCATTCACATTCACGAAAATCGTGTGTTGCATAAATGTGCTTAATATTTATATTTATTGTTGATTACATAACTTTTGGATTAGTTAGCTCGACCTTTGGTAGAATATTTGCATATCGTCAGCTAAAATGCAAAACCAAGAAACTAATAAAAAAAAGCAAAATCGAATTTTTAATTAATTATTGTGTATTGAAACACATGTATCTTTCAAACTTTATCATAAAAATCAGCCGAGTTTTAAAATGAAAATAAAAAAATCTTACTTCAGTCACTTGAAAAATTTTATTTAGGGCTTAATTTTTTAAAAAGCAACGCCAAGCGTTGACAAATTTTATGTGAAAAAAAATTAAATTGCAAAAATAAAATATATAAAAAATTTGCGTTGCGTTTTACAAATAATTCCCTTAGTTTTTTCTCTCTCCTATAAAATGTAAAATAGTGCAGTTACGTGTTATTTTGCGTTTCATATAACGATATATAGATGAGCATACCATGCTGTATACTTATGATTTCATACTAATGTTGGCAATTTAAATACAAATTTTCCAGTTGTATGGTTTTCAAACATTTTTGTGTTCAACTAAAAATGTAATTTGCTAAAAATTTCCCAGCAAAATAAATTTAAATAAATTTAGTGAAATGCGGCTTTGACCCGCGCACGAAGCCTTCCTTCCCGCTTCCATACGGATACGAGATATGTAATTCAAAACGAACTTTAGCCTATATAAAATATAGTTTTGGAAATTTTATTTCGTTTTTGGGTTTTTGTTCGGTTCTAAGCGTTTTTTTAATTTTCAGGTTTTTTTGCGTTTTTAGTTTTGGCACCTTTTTTTCTGGTTTTGCCAATTTTTTTTTGGTTTTTGACGTTTTTTAATTTTTGGCGTATTATTTTCTATTTTGGCGATTTTTTTAATTTTGGCGATTTTTTCATATAGGCGATTTTTATTTTGGTTTTGTCGATTTTTTCGGTTTTGGCGTTTTATTTTTCATTTTGGCAATTTTTTTAGTTATGCACTTTTTTTCTCGTTTTGGCGATTTTTTTCGGTTTATGCAGTTTTTTTATTTTGGCGATTTTTTTCCATTTGGCGATTTTTTTCATTTTCGCAATTTTTTTAATTTAGGCGATTTTTTTAGTTATGTTGAGTTTTTCGGTTTTTTCATTTTGGCGACATTTTTAATTTTGGCGATTTTTTTTCCTATAAATAATTATTTTGGTTTTGGCGCCTTTTTCTCGTTTTGGCGATTTTTTTCGGTTTTTGGCGTTTTTTTTTTCATTTTGGCGATTTTTTCCATTTGGCAATTTTTTTAATTTTCGCAATTTTTTTAATTTAGGCGATTTTTTTAGTTATGTCGAGTTTTTCGGTTTTTTCATTTTGGCGACATTTTTAATTTTGACGATTTTTTTTCCTATAAATAATTATTTTGGTTTTGGCACCTTTTTCTCGTTTTGGCGATTTTTTTCAGTTTTTGGCGTTTTTTTTTTCATTTTGGCGATTTTTTTCATTTGGGCGATGTATTTTAGTGTTCGGAATTTTTTTAATTTTGGCGATTTTTTAGTTATTTCGAGTCTTTTGGTTTTGGCGTTTTTTCATTTAGACGATTTTTTTAATTTTTAAAGATTTTTGTAGTTATGTCGATTTTTTCGATTTTTTCATTTTGGCGACTTTTTTAATTTTGGCGATTTTTTTTCATATAAATAATTATTTTGGTTTTGGCGCCTTTTTCGCGTTTTGGCGATTTTTCGGTTTTTGGCGTTTTTTTAATTTTGGCGATTTTTTTCATTTGGGCGATTTCTTCGAATTCGGTGATTTATTTTAGTGTTAGAATTTTTTTTTAATTTTGGCGATTTTTTTCGTTTTTGGCGTTTTTTTCCAATTTTTGGCGATTTTATTTTGTTTAAGGACTTTATAATTTTCAGATTTTTTAGTTTTACCGGTTTTGACAATTTCAAAAGTTCACCTCTTACGGTTTCCAAGATATATGTGGCAAGTTGTCAAAATTACATAGTCAAAATTGCATTAACTGATGGACCACCCTTTAATTTAAATATTTTAAATTTTAGTGTTAATATAAAAATACACTAATTTTACAAATTTCAAGTGTCAATGTACATATTTACATACAATTGTATGTATATTACATGTGATTTTAACATTTTTCGTTGTTCGTTTTGGAACAGCCGTTCCTTTTTTCACATTTGGTGTACGGAACCCTAATAAAACAAGTGCGGTCTCGTTCAGTTCAATAAGAGAGAGAGATTGTTATAGATCAGTGCTGGCCAACGAGAGTAGTGTATTAGTATATGTGTATTAGTTTGCATAAGAAGCCAATTGAAGTTCGGCACTCCGGTGCCATTTTGGTCAGCTATATTATAGATCAAATGCTGTAGATTATTATAAATAAAAAAAATCCTCAAAAAAGTCCCTTTATTGAGTGTCAAGAACTGCAAAGGCCTTGCAACAGTGATGAACATATTATCACCCAAAATTATGTCATTTCAGCTTTTAAGGAGTTACAATACCATTAGCAGACTCAACATCTGTCAGACATATATTTATAAATAATACCAGACTTTTTCGACCGAAAGTTAAAAATTTAAATTTTGCTGGGTATTTTAACAGACCAGAGCTGACTTTTTTCATTTCTATTTACAGCTGGTAACTTTTAACAAAAACGTACCACAAGAGATTTTAATATTACACATGTTAGATTAGATTGCAAGCACATACAAACACACACAGAGACATACCCCCTCAGAGATCGAAACACGTGTTTCGAAGCTTGTCTAATGTGGTGCAACAATCTAGTTAAATATGCAATATTATCTAAATGTGTGTAGAAAGAAGTCAAATTTACAAAAAAAAAAAAAAAGAATTCATGTTTTGCTTCTCGCACAAATACAAAAACAAGCCTTATTACTCTTCATATTCTGCATAAATAGTGAAATAAATAATTAGAGGACATGGGTGAAGGTTATTGTGGAAAAAATGCTTTTAAAGCAGAAATTTTATTTTATTTTGGAAATTTGTATTTTTAGCAACATAAACCTTGTGTAAAGGTAATTAAAACTTTTGTATATGATTTTTGTTATTTTGCACAATGAATAAAATGCTGACAAAAGTTTAGAAAAATAATACTTAAAAAAAGTTCCTTTTTAAAAAGTTCTCTTTTGAGAGTTTCCTTGGTTCAAAGTAAATTTCTGAAAAATTTCCTTAAATGAAAATCAAGATAAAAATCTTTAAAAAAATTCCCTCTGAAAAAGCACCTTCAAGAAATATTAAAAAAACATCTCATATAAAATTAGCAACATTAAAAACACCCCATACGTGATATTTATTTGCTGGTAGCTAAACATTTTCTATATGCATTTCATTGTCGCTTTAACAAATCGTCAGTAGACTTCAACCACACCTTTTTGAAAAAAGTTTTTGTTGAAAAAGTACCTTTTGCACAAAAGTAAATTTTGAGAAAAGTATCTATTAAAAAAGTACCTTTTGAGAAAAAACATTTCGAAAAAAGTACATTTTTAAGAAATACCTTTTGAAAAAAACCCTTTTAAAAAATTTCATTTGACAAAAATTACCCTTGGAAAAATGAGTACTCCTTTGAAAAAAGAGTACCTTTTGAAAAAAGAGTACCTTTTGAAAAAAGCACCTTTAGAAAAAAAGGACCTTATGAAAAAAGTACCTTTTACAAAAAATTACCTTTTGAGATAAGTATCTATTGAAAATGTACCTTCTGAGAAAAAACTTTTCGAAAAAAGTACATTGGAATAAAGTACCTATTCTAAAAAGTACTTAAAAAATGTAGTTTTTAGCAAAACCGCATTTGAAAAAGTACCTTTTACAAAAAAGTACCTATTGCAAAAAGTACCTTTAACAAAAAGTACCTATTACAAAAAAGAATGTAAATACCTTTTGAAAAATGTACCTTTTGAAAAAAGTGCCTCTTAAAAAAGTACCTTTTTAAGGAAGTATCTTTCTTTATCTTAAAAAAATTTTAATTTAAAAGAATTTAATGCCTTTTTGTGGGGAAACAAACATTTTGAATTATAAAATACGTTTATTTTCGTCCTCCGGAATTAGCTCTTGCATACGGCGAATTATTATAACTAGCAAATTCCTAGAAATATACAAGATATGCACAAACATACATACGTATGCCCATATAAATTCATGTATTCACAGATTTTATAACAAACGCATACATATAAAATTTTAACAGATGCCAGTAGTTGCTACTGTGTAGCGTCTGTTGTATACAATTTGTAAACTTACTCTGGCCTTGTTATGTTGTTATTACACCAATACATATTCACATGCAAATGAATAGCGGAAATATTACAACATTTCCGTTACACTCAAATACAAACATACATACATATATATACACTAGCATGTGTTCCTTCATTCGATACTGATATGCCACAGTCTTACAACCAACAGCATATAAAATCATACAGAGTTTCCTTTAATAGTTACGAAATGAAAATTAGAATGACAAAAAAAAGTATATGTTCAAACATACAACATGGATTCAAACTGAGGCTAAAAACTTATTTTAAAATTCACCTGCTGTTAATAAAGTGGAAAAAAAGGAAAAAAATAAATGAAAAATAGAAAATATATTAAAGCAACAACAAACAGTACTTGGGTTGGTTGGTTGCTAACCCGTTTCCTGTTTTTATTTTCAAATGCTGAATGTGTTTTAATTTTTGTTTGTTATAGTAGTTGTTGTTGTTGCTTTCGTTGAAATCGCTTGATTTGATATTTTGCACAACTGCCGGCGGATACTACTGTTGCTTGCCGCTGCATAAAAATTAAAAATTCAAACACTACCAATTTCATTTGGCAGTCAACGACAACGACAGCAACAGCTACAGCAGGTCTATTGCAAACATTTTTAAAGTAAACTTGTCGATCCATTAAATATGAAAATCTTTACAGTGACGACGCGCGGAGTCAAGCAAAAAAGTTTATAAAGGCGAAAGACAAAAAACTGTCATTAAATTTCTAAAACTTAAATAAAAAGTTAGCGAAGAGGATTCGTTATCTCTACACAAAAATTAAGATAAAAATGAAATGTGTTTGTTTTTTTTTAGCTTAGTTTTTGCCTCCACTGTTAGAATATTTGATTTTTTTATTTGTTTGTAAAAAGCTGAAATATATTTGAATTTGGTTTAAAGTTTTTAACAGCAGGATGTTGTCATATTTATGTGGTAGATAACTTTTTTCTCTCTCTCGCTTTTTTTCTCTTGTCATGTATGTGTGTATATGTGTGTGTGCACGTGCGTGTGTGTTAAAACATGCATAAAACATTTGTATAAATGTGATGTTAGTCAGTTAGTTAGATGTACATATGTATGTGTGTGTGATGCCTATTTTAAATGAATATTCATATTTTTGTTCACACCAGGAAACAGAAAAAAACAAGCAAAAAAAAACTTCAAATGTAGAAAAGAACAAATTAGTTTTCCTTTTTAAATATTCATTAGCAACTATTTGCGATGAAATACTAGTATGTGTCTTTTTTATGAATAAAGTAAAGTTTTAACCTTTTTTTTATCCAAAACAATGATTACACAGAAAAGTTTAATTAAAAAGCCGTTTGTATTTAAGTTCAATTTAAATCAAGGATTATTGTTATTATTAGCAATAATTATAAAATAAGGCAGTTAACAGACAAGCCAGGAAACTTAAAATTATTTAAGTTTCAAATTTGTTAACGCACTAATAATCCCAAAATTATTATTTTACTTATTCAGTAAAATATTTTTTCCCCTGATGATCTGCATTAGAAACAGTGAAATGCGCATAGGATCCAGCTAAACTCCTCAATAATCAATTTCAATGTATTTAATTAAAAAAAAATTTTTTACTGAATAAGTAAAATAATAATTTTGGGATTATTAGTGCGTTAACAAATTTAAAATTATTTTGTTAATATGCTCCCCCATCCCCTCCCAGCAGAGTGGTATCGCAAGATTTTTTTTTTTTGAGTAACGGTCACGTTATTATTTAAGAACTATTTCCCCCTTTTTTTTGCAATTTTATTAAATTGTTTTCAACCAAATTCATGACTAAAATGAACCCTACTGTTTTCCCTACGCTGTCCGTCTGTCCAATGTAATTTTGAAATCTAGAAATCTTCAAAAAGCTAAAACTAAAAAATCCCAAAATTATTAAATTGCCAAACCGAAAAAAAATCGCCAAAAACCGAAAAAATCACCAAAATTAATAAAAAATTGCCAAATACAAAACCAAAACCGAAACTAAAAAACACTAAACTAAAAAAAATTTTCAAGAACCGAAAAAATCGCCAGAATATAAAAAATCTCCAAAATGAAAAAAACCGAAAGAAATCCCCAAAAAGAAAAATCCGAAAAAATCGCCAAATCAAAAAAGCGCCTAAACAAAAAAAAAAAAAAACGCCTGAACTAAAATAAATCGCCAAAACCGAACAAAAAGGCAAAAACGCAAAAAAAAGAACGTTAAGACTAAAAAGGCGCCAAAAAACGAAAAATTCGAAGAAAAGAGGCCTGCGTAAACAGTCTTGAAATGTAAATACGTCTTGTTTCTTAAATGTATTCTCGTGCTATGTATTATACTAAACCAATAATAAATGTTGTCGTATAATAAGCGAAGCACGATGGATGTGCGGTGTCAGATACAACTTCAACGCTTTGCGTGATGTTTCTAACTTTGGGAAAAAAAGCGTGAAGCAAAATGTGTATGACACAATAAAAACATTGACAACACTCACTGTTTGTTTCACTATTTGGTTTTATATACGAAACCCAGCACAATTACATTACTCTGGTGCCACTAACCCCTTTTTATGCAAATTTATCGAAATTGTAATAAATATTTCATATTTACATGCGAGTTTGGTCAAACAAATTCAGAAAATTATACCAACTGATTGTCAAAGCATGCAAAAAGTTGAGAGTTGCCTAACTTTTCGCTTCGCTTTGCGTTAAAAGTACTTTATGTGACATGTTTCATATAAGCATGTGCACTTCATCTTAGATGTCAAAGCGAATCTGCACTTAAGTCTATCGACTTGGTTAGAGATTGTTATTAACAACAGCTATTTAACATGAATTTTTAATGAAATGGAATATGAGAAATGATTGATTATATAATGCATGCAATTATTATGATTCTTCTCTTCTTAAATTAATAAAAATATTTCATTCAATAAAAATTGAAAATTTAAGGAATTATTCCTGATTAAAATTCGTTTTAAATCAATTAAAATTTAATATTTATCACTTAAAAATATTTAATGTTAAAAAAATTATTTAAAATCATGTGGAGTATTTCTTTGGTCAATCTCTGATCTTTATCTACGATTTCTTTCTAAGTTTTATGGTGAATTCCTTTAGTATGCTCTCAAGTTTAGCAGTATTTTATTCTTACTTCCTGACACACTGTACTTCCATTAATCCAAGCCAGAGCATTCGTTATTTTGTGCCCACATACATTTCACTGTTAAGAAAAATGAACAAATACATTTGCTGTTCCATAAAAGTACGCGCGGCGCGTTTTATATTTTTTCCCTCTAAGTAGTTCATCCCATATAGTTTTTTTTAATTCGCCTCCAGTTCAAAAAAAGAGAGTACGTCAAGAAATGATTCCACAGGATCACGTTTAAAAACATTTAATATATATGGGAGTGCAGTAAAATATGCAACATTTTCCTTTTCTCGTGTTTTTTTTTAAATTTTCATTAAATATAAAACATCAGATAAGTTGGTTGCATGGCACTATTTTTTGTTTTTTTCCTCGTTGAGTTTTTGTTTTATCATTTCTTTTGCTCTTCATTTAGGTGTCTTTTGTGTCTGTTTGTCTCTGTTTTTTTTATTATGTTGACATAACCGAGTTTCTTTTTTTTTTGTAGAAGACTTATTTGAATTCATTTTAGTACTTCATATCAAGGAAATGGTTGCCTTAATTTATATTGCATGCAAATTAAGGAGTAGCTACAGTTTTTTTAACTTTCCTTTCAATGTAGTTAATATCATTTAGTATAATATAAAAAAAACCTGTTGACTGTCTTTGGCCCATAATAGAAATTAAAACAAAGAAAAGATTTTTAATATTTTAAAGTATTCGAAAAAATATCAGAAACATTTAACCAGTTTCGTTTAAAATTTCTGGAATCAACGAAATTGGTTAAATTAACTAATGTGTATCAGTTGAAAAACTTTTAATATAAAAGATTTGTTTTATAATAGTTTCTACACGCAAAGAAAAGTTATGGTTGTAGAATGGTTGAGAAAACAATATTATGTTCTCAGAAACAAATTTGTGGTCGTTGAAAACAAGTTATTGTTATTTTAAACATTAATAGTGTTACGGTAAGCAAAGTAATGTTTGAATTTAATAATTACGTTATTATATTCATAAAAAAGTAAGTGTGATATGGTTAGAGTTTAACAATATAGTTTTGTTAAAAATTTATGACTGCAACATAATTATTGTTATTTTTTAAAAATAATATTATGTAAATAACAATATAATGTTATCCAAGACATCTTCTGTCAGTTCAGTGTTTCGTTTGTAAGCTATCGGTATTGCACGCGTCGTGTTAAATAAATAAATAAAGCACAAACAAACAAAAGGGTAGATAAATAAAAACATATACCTACGTACATATGTTTAGCTGTGTTTATACAGACGTGTCTGTATTTTGATTATACACACATATGTAAGTATACATTTCTATATATACATTTAATTTCAACAATATTAATTTATTTTTATTTCGGACTTAGCGCACAGCTATTTTAAACAAGAGATCCACCAATAAATATATGATTGAAAAACAAAATATTATTATTATATTAAATAATACTGTTGTCGTATTTAACAATATTATTATTATATAAGAACATGGTATGCTGAGTCTCAATTATATTTTGGTCACATTTTAAAAAGCGTTGTCATATTTACAATAACAAAATTAGGTGTAACAAAGGTCATTGTTTCTGTTAATAATATTATTATTAACTCAGATAATAATATTATTAAAAGTTTGCTTTTCTATTGACAATAATATGATTTAATTACAACCATATAATTCAATCAGAGCATGTTGCTGTTTGATTATGGTTACCTCAACCATATTTTTTCTTTGCGTGTACTGTTAAGCAATATGTAAAAGTTTTGTTTACAATAGAATTGCCAAATTAATTTGGTTAGATTAACTTTCCTCATTTTTTTGGTTTAAGTTTTTTTAACTGTGCATGGCTGGTTAAATTACCCAGGAAAACTGTAAATCTTATTACATTTCACTTCAACGATTGAACAAACAATTGAATTAATTGGAAATAAATTATGATTAATAGTTAGAAAATTAATGATAAACAATTTTACTTGACTTGGTTGTTTTAATAAAAATGTGTTCTCTTGTAACAACAATTCATACTTGCAATTAATTCAGTAACTTTTTTATTATTATTATTTTGTAACAAGAAAATAGTTTCTTCATCTTATTCGCTACAACAGTCTGTAACAAAAACATTAATAACATTATGGGGGAAAAAATTACGTCTACTTAAAGTGTACGTTTCTATGGAAATTTTGTTTTAACTTTCACTTCAAGCAAACGTTATTTTTTTTTTGCATAAGGTGGTAAATGATTGGAATAATAATAGATCCAATATATTGCAAAGTGTTTCGTCCTAAATTTTTAAAAGTTGTTCTCTTTTAGGGTTGCGTACACCAAAGGTGAAAAGGAAGCCCACTGTTTCCGCTACGATGTCCATCTGTCTGTCACAGGCCGTAAGAGCTACGAGTTTGAAATTTGCACAGAATATGTACAACTTTAGCCACTATACATAACTAATACAGACAATGAAAATTTTCAAATTAATAAAATTAAAAATTTTTTAACAAAAAATTAAATGGTATTTTATCATGTAATTTTGACAACTCAAAAACGCTTAAACTAAAAACTCCCAAAGTTAAATTAAGTCGCTTAAAGGAAAAATATCACTTGAAACTCTAAACAAGTCGCCAAAAAAAAAATCGCTAAAAACCAAAAAACTGCCAAAACTAAAAAATTGCTAAAACTGAAAAAAATTGCCAAAAACCGAAACCAGTCTCCAAAAGCGAAAAAACGCCAAAAACTAAAAAAGCGTCAATACTAAAAATATCGCCACAAACCAAAAAACAAAACGCCACACAGACCCCCTTATGATGCGATTCAAAATCTCACTTCATTTAATTTTTTTATAGTGCATCAGAGCTGTAAATGAATCATTCTCTTTTGATATTAAATCGTTACATATTACCTAACTTTTGAATTAATTTTATTCACAACAAAAAAGAATTAAATGAAGTGTCAATTAATTGAAATGAATTAGGTAAAAATAAATTTCAATCCGTTTCAAATTCAAATGAATCTGTAAAATGAATTCCAATTCGTTTCCAATTCAAATCAAAATGAATCGCAATTCATTTTCAATTCGTTTGAATTGAATTGACTTTGAATTCAGTCAAATGAATTAGAACAATAAATCAATTCAATTCTAATGATTTGGTAATGAATTTCTAATTATTATTTTTAAATTAATTTGAATTAATTCGAAATTTATCCAATTCAAATGAATTGGAAATTAATTGAAATTCACTTTGAAAAATTCATTTGAAGTACAAACGAACTGCAATTGATTTTTACCAAATTCATTTGAATTGTTTCAAATTTCATTGAATTCATTTTTTTGATGATTCGCGAATTAATTAATTAAAAAATTAATGATTCATTTACAGCTCTGTAGTGTATAAATAAAATAGAAGTAACACAGGCAAATGCCTGCTGCTATTACTAGGTGTTACCTTCTTCAAGGAAAGGGATAGTGATAGGGATGAGAAGTGGTGAGGGGTGGTGCAGGAAGAGATAGAGGAAAGCTTATTATTTGTTTGCACGTTTTTAATAATGCAGTGTTGCAGCGCCTCTGGTGTTAAATGAGACGTATTAAATTTTTTGAAGCTGTGGTTAGTAGCCATTTTATCCGGTTATTTTACTTCGCCGATAATGCTGCTACACAACGAAGGAGGGCGCTCTGATTTTACATTAGGATAAGTATCTGCTGAGGTCGGTATGGTTCAGTGACCAGTGACTATGCCTTCATCACTTGAACTTTCCTACAACAAATGCGTGGTGTTGTTATCTAATGACTGTTGGATACAGGGATTGAATCCAGCGCCTTCGGTTTTGTAGTCAACGTGCTACCTACATCAGCCAATGTCACCCTCAAAAATACTTTCCTAAAATAGTGTATTTAAAAAAATATCGAATCTGAATCTGAGTGTGTATATTTAACAAGGGTCTCTTGACAACTACTTTTGTTGCAAAACTTACATATGAAAAATGTAATTTCTTAAGAAGTTAAAGTATGTACTTCTTAAGAAAGTAATTTTTTAAAAAATCTACTTTTTTAAAAAGAAAGTCTTTGAAAAAGCTACTTTTGAACAAGTATTGTCTTTAATTACGTTACGCTCCAAGGAATGCCCACATTAAAGTTTTGTTACAGTTTAAAAAATTTATACTGAACATTTTGTAAAAAGTTTCATTGGGATGGGGGAGGGGGTTGGTGTTATAAGAACTCTGAAAATAAGGTTTCGTAGTTCTTTGTGAAAAGCTCCTTTTGAAAGAGGAACTTTTCGAAAAAAGGTCTTTTTTAAAAAAAGTTACTTCTTGAAAAGTTACTTTTGAGAAAAAGCACTTTTTAAAAACATACTTGCTCATGAAAGTACGAGTACTTTTTTTAAAAAGATACTTTTGATGGAAATACTTTTTTCTGAAAATTATTTTTTAAGAAAAGTCCTTGCGAAATTCTGTCAAAAAAATTATATATATTTTTCTTTCAGCAAGCTGTCCGCTATTTTACAAAAATATTCAGTCAATCACAATCACTTCCATTTATTGACAATACAAAACAAGAGTTTTTATGTACATATGTATGTATGTACATATCGATCATTTACTCAAACAACGTCATAACTCAAAAATAGTAGTTTGCCAAAAAAAAAACGCGTTGAAAGCTTTAAATTTAAACACAACTTAATAAGGAAAGAAAATTTTATTTTTCTCTCAAGATACATACATATATTAAAATGTTTCTTCAAAATTCCATTTTTTGAGTTATGAGGTTGTTCGACTAAATGAGCGATATGTATGTATATTTTCTCTCTTCCTTTTTCGCTCTACTAAAAGCGTTACAGTCGGAAATTAAAAAATTAATTTTTAATAAGCTTGTTGAAATTGACATACAATTTGTATATCGAGATGTTGTTGATGGTTGTAAACAAAAATAAAATTTATGCAAAATTAGACGATAATGAAATGTTATTAAAGTGAATAATAAATGATGTAAGGAGTGATAAAGTAATTTCGTTTTTTATTTGATAAATCAGTAATGGATTTCATAATCAAAAACTTTGTAAAAAGATACATAAAAGCCTTCTTTCTTATGGCTTAAAGTTTTTGGATAAGTAAATAGACCTTGCAGGAAGCTACGCTACCTCAGCTGATGAGCAAACTACGTTTCGTTATTCACATGTGAGTTTGCTAATTTTCTCAAAAAATTTAATTTATTTAACTTCAATTAAAAATTATAATTTATGTGTGTGGGTGATCTATTTAATTATAATATTTTTTAATTGTTTTATGTTATTTTTAAGTGGAAATATAATACCTTTTGTCAGTCAAACAAATTTAGAGCTTAGCCAGGTAATTAAAAAAGTAATAAATTTCTTATATAGTCGCATCTCCTATATTTACGAGTAATTTTGCTCATTATGTTAAAAACCCAAACATTAATTGTAAACTACTTTTTTTAACAACAATGTATTAACTTAAGTAATAAAATAAAAATAAAATGTGATGTACATAAATATATATTTTCCATAAATAACCTATTAATATTTATTATAATTGCTAACGCAAAAATGCCTAATTAAATACTGAAAGTATAATTTCATGGCACAATGTTTTTTGAGAAAAAAAGTTACACTCAGAAAAAAATACCAATGTTAAATCAACATGCAAAAATTTTGTTTTCATATCAGAATTGTTTTGATTAGGAATTTACATTTCGGTGGATTTTGTTTTAACTTCTACAGATTTCATTCGGTTTTGTTTATTTTGAAAAGGCGGCAATTTGACTTATTTTAAATTTAGATGTTTCAATATTGTGTAATCCAAAACAAAAACCATATGTATGTTATTAGAAAAACAAAACAAAATAAAAAAAACCCAAACAATTTTTTTTTGACATTGAAGTGAATAAAAATTAATACATGATACATGATAATACATGAATAGCGAAATAAAGTTGTTTGAAATAAATTTTTGTATTTGCATATACAGCAAATTATAATTCCGGGCATTAGATTTAAAGTGGTTTCATTTCGAGCAAACTTCCTATTACCAGCGAAGTAGGAAATGGTGCTGGCTAGTAGGCACTGTACTAGTCGAAGAACACGACTGGGGGCAAATCGTGGCACTCGTTATCGAACGAAATTACGAAATATTTACATATAAACTCTATTGAAATGCATAATTTCGTTCAATAATTAGTGCCGCGATTTGCCCTCTGGTTATTTCTTGAGGTAAGCCAAAGTAGCTTTGCAGTTTGTGTTTTTTTAACCAAAAAAATAAATTCAGTGAAGTGCGACTTTGACGTGCGCACGAAGGGACACGAGATATGTAATTCAATACGAACTTTAGAATATATAAAATATAGTTTTGTAATTTTTTTTGTTTTTGGGTTTTTTCCATTTTGAGCGTTTTTTAGTTTTGGGGTTTCTTGCATTTATTGGCGCTTTTTTTAGTTTTGGCACTTTTTTCACGTTTTGACGATTTTTTTGGTTTTTGACGTTTTTTTATTTTTGGCGATTTTTTTATTTAGGCGATTTTTCTAATTTTGGCAATTTTTTTTCATATAGGCAATTTTTTTGGTTTTTGGCGATTTTTTCGGTTTTTGAGGTTTTTTATATTGGCAATTTTTTAGTTTTGACACTATTTTTCGCTTTTTGGCGATTTTTCAGTTTTTTTGGTTTTTTTAATTTCAATTAATTTTAAATTTTGCGATTTTTTTCATTTTGGCGATTTTTTTTCACATAAACAATTATTTTGGATTTGGCGCTCTTTTCGCGTTTTAGCGTTTTTGGCGTATTTTTTAATTTTGACGATTTTTTTCATTTGAGCGTTTTTTTCGAATTTGGCGATTTATTTTAGTGTTAGATTTTTTTTATTTTGGAGATTTTTTTTTAAATTTTTAGAATTTTTTTGGTTTGGCGATTTTATAATATTCGGATTTTTTAGTTTTACCGTTTTTGAAAATTTTAAGAGTTTACGGTTGTCAAAATTACATAGTCAAAATTGCATTAACTGATGGACAACCCTTTAATTTAAAATTTTTAACAATGAAACTATTTTTTTAAGCTTTAGGTCAGTAAATTTTATAAATTTCTTTATATTTTTATTTTTATATCGATATTTCGTTAACCTTTGGTTAACTTCTTCAGGATTATTATTGTTTTTATATTTTGATAATTAGTTTTCGTCTTTTTTTCTTTTCAATCAAAAAAATTATTTTATAGTTATAAATAACAAATAAAAAAATATAAAATAATTTTTTTGATTGAAAAGAAAAAAAGACGAAAATTAATTATCAAAATATAAAAACAATAATAATCCTGAAGAAGTTAACCAAAGCTTAACGAAATATCGATATAAAAATAAAAATATAAAGAAATTTATAAAATTTACTGACCTAAAGCTTAAAAAAACAGTTTCATTGAACATATAAAAAGGTCGAAAAATTAGATAAACAATAAAATTTTTAACATTTTTGTGTTAATTGTTGTAGTCTATATAAAAATACAATAATTTTAAAAATTTCAAGTGTCTATATACATATGTACATACAACTGTATGTATATTAGATGTGAATTTTGTCATTTTTCGTTGCTCGTTTTGGAACACCCTTTAATTTTTAATCCCAATGTATTTGTTGTTGTAGCGGTTCTACATGCAAGGTTCTACATACTCTGTCCAAATTTCAGGTCCGTAGCTCTTACAGTTCCTGAGAAAATAGCCTATGGCGGACATATGGCCATACAGGCAGACGGCCAGACGGCCAGACGGACAGCGTAGCGAAAACAGGGTTCGTTTTTACCTTTGGTGTACGGAACCTTAAAAAAGAGAACTATAACTTAAATTTCAAATAAATTTTATGTTAAATCATCGCTTAAGTCATGTTGAATTAACATTTAATTCATGATGTGAATTATTGAAAGCGTATCTAAATAAATACTTAATATTGCTATAGCTATAGTGATAACAGTGATAAGCGAGATGACTACCACGTCGTGAATTAGAGTTTAAATCATGGCCTGGAAAGCCCACTGTATACAACATACCCACATTTTCTGCCATCTGTGCCATTCTACATGTGATTTAAAGTTGAATAATTATTAGTAATATAAAAAAAGTAAAGTAATAAAAATAAAATAATAAGAAATAACTTTGATTCAACATGGTTCTTCCTATTATTTCAGTATCAAATTCAATTTGTTTCAACTTGAAATAACTTTGATTCACATGGATTTTTTATTTTGATTTAATAACAATACTGGAATATTAAAGCAACATAAAAAAAGTTAAAAGTTATTTCGAAAGAAAAAACTTTCCTTAAAGTTTACTAAAAATCATGTTGAATTAAAATGAAACATATATGAATCAAAATCATTGCCAAACAATTTTAAATTAGCTTTGTTTTCGTTGATTATATTACATGAAATTTTTCTGTGTGTAAATATGCTTAATGTCAGTTAACATTTTGTTTTAATAATGTAAATATTTCATATGAAAAAGTAATAACAATTAATTGCATTTTACTGAAAAACAATCATATATTATATTTTAATAAAATAAAAAATTAAAAGCCTAAAGCATATTTTGCACAACCGTACTGTACGGCCCATACTGTACGAGACCATATAAAGAAGTCAATTAAAACATTAACAACAAAAGCGCTTCCAAAAAAAATTTTGCCAACAAATTTAAACAAAACATTTGAATAAGTTGCCTGAACTTGATGATTACATGATTAAATTTATTACTTTTTCAAAACTACTTGGGAAAATTAGGATTTAATTACGCAAAGTTTTTAGCCTTTGCGGTCCATTACCCATTTATTCGATCTGCAAAAGCTCGGTTCCCTATTTGACATTTATTTTTTTGCCTAGTGATGTAGAATTTTAAACAAATTAAGCGATTTTTTTTAGTTTTCGCCGTATTTGAAAATTTTTTTAAACTAATTTTTGAAATGACCGTCTTTGGCCCTTATAAGCGGGGCAGTCAAATAATTTACTTGCATTTGTTTTCGTTCGACTGCATTTATATGTATGTATGTATGTATGTATTTATGATGTCGCCTTAAAATTAACATCAATGCAGAAAAATTATTTTGCCGGATGTGTAAAAATTTTTGTTTATTAACAAACCAAATTAAAATGCATTTATGCTGATCTTATTTTTTATTGATTTACTACAGTGTTTCAACCAACACACACTCACTCACGCACACACATTTACTTCTGTGCATACAAAATTCACACATACATACGTATACCTACTCCAATACAAATAACAGTACATTTATTATCTAGTGTATTAACGGTTCTTAATGCGTGTATCCGCAATTGCCTATTTCATTAATATGTTTTCAAATTTTTTATTTATGTTATTTGTTAATTTATTTAAATGTGGTTGAAAAAAATACCATATAATTAATCAATTATTTGAATTAAATTAAATTTGTGAAGCTTTCATAAATGAACAAGACAAGTAACAAATTTGAAAGCCGTGCTTTTCGTAAAATGTGTGGGAGCTTCATGTCCTCTTCTTCAATAAATTTTATAGTTTTAACAATATGCATATATATGTATAAACAGACAGAAAAAAAGTCTATGAAAACAAAGTTAATTTAAAAATTTTCAGCAACGTTTTTTTGCCTCATATGTGTTTCATGTTAATTCAACATTATTTATAGTAAAAATTTTTTTAGAAATAACTTTATTTCACGTTGATTTAAGATTCCCAGTACTCTTAAATCAAAATGAAGAATTACCAATGTTGAATCAAAGTTATTTCAAGTTGAAATAATGTAAATTTGATACTGAAAGAAAACAAAAAACCATGTTGAATCAAAGTTATTTCAAGTTGCAACAACATGAAGTTAATAGTAACTTAACGTAGTAACTTTATGTTATTAATTATCAAATTATTTATTTAACTTACGTGATTGTATTGACACAGGCATGACGAAGGTCAGTACATTTATTGGAGAAGCCCGCCTAATATCATCTGAACACAAAAACTCAGAATGAAAAACTCGCCTTCTACTGTCACACAATACGATACACTCACAAAGAATGTGTGCCGTCGTCTCGTCATCTTCCAAGCACAGGCGACACAGAAGTGAACGAACTTGGTTACTTTTCCACAGAGGATAGTTCAATCCAAAGTGACCAGACAGAAAATCAGTAACAAGCCGTAAATTATTCATGTTGAAGTTCAGGATGCCATTATATGTAAATGGCTGCATCAAAGCTTTGGCCTGCCTTAAGCCAAAAGAAGACAGCCAAATCTCCTTAGCGGTCGAGGTGACGATATCTTCTTTAATCAGAGACATTACAGTCGACCGACTTACGCCACAAAACGGCTCTAGGCCCATAAAAGGAGCAGCAGAGACCCTCCTGGCCAATTCATTTACTTTCTCATTCCCTGGATGACCGCTGTGTCCAGGTATCCAATAAATGGAAGCGTTGTTCCGTATGGATAGCTTTTGTAATGAGTCATTAATTAAAAATATTTTTGAAAATCACAAAGAAAAAACTAGCTTAGTAGGCTTTGAAACTGATACAAAACCCAGCAAATATCCGATGGATTTCTAATTCAGTTCACGAGAATATAAATTATTTGCTAGGTTTTGTATCAGTTTCAAAGCCTACTAAGCTTATTTTTTCTTTGTGATTTTCAAAAATATTATTTTATGAATTCTCATATAGTTCCTGAAAGTTTGTGCATAAAGTAAGAGGTTTGTGACTGTTCAAAATTTTGTGGTTGAAGTCTACTGATGAGTTGGTTCAAGCGCCAATGATATGCGTATCTAGACATGTTAAACCACCAGCAAATAAATTTTAATTATTAAAATTTCACATTTTTAACATTATTCTATTTTATTGAAATCATAAAAATTTTGCGAAATATCGCCAAGTAAATCGACAATCGCTATGTCAAAATTTTCATCGCCAAAAACAAATTTTCGTCACCACGTTTGCTAAGATATCGCCATATCTGACAAACGCTGACTACACGCACTGTTGCCAGAACTTCTAGGGGTGAAATCGTCAAAAACTACAGATTTCTGTGCAAAAAATCGTCAAAATCGTCAAGTCATTTTAGAAAATCGTCAAAAAAAACGTGAAATCAAATATATTAAATTTTTTTGTATATTAATTGTTTTATTTATTACAAAAATTATTACAATGTTTCAAACTTATTAATCATGATTTCAACAAATATACACATACATATACATTAATATATATGTACATAATCTAAACATGAAAAACAATTAAAATTAAAAATAAAAGATAAAAAAACTTAAAATGAAATCAGAATTCACATACGTACATATATATTTATTTTTAAAACAGATAATTTATAAAAAAAATAATTAACATTTTTGTTATAGAAACATTTTATGTATAAATATCAGAATTTAATATATTTTACAAATTCGAACTGATCTCAGTGTCATAGCAGTTTGACTTTTAAAGTTTTAAATAGTCCTTCGTGATTAGGATGACTTCTAAAGAATCTTTTTGTAAACGATTACGAACTTTGGTTTTATTTAAATTCACCTAAATATCCTTTCGATAAAGTAAAAATAATAATAAATAAAATAAAATAAAACTTGTTAAAATGGGGAAAGCCAGACTTGGATCAAATCTTTTAATTTCTCATATTTTTTTCCAAAATTCAGTAAAGTTTCTTTCCTTTCCTTCAAAAATAGTTTTAAAATCTAAAAATTGCAATTCCCTATCATTTTCGTTTAAGAAATTTGGAAAAGTCTTTGCAATGTCCAGAATAGAGTTGGATTCGCCATTTACTATTAGGTTTGGATGAATTATGTTTAAAGATTTATATTGACTTTCAAAATCAAATCTTTTAAGTATATGGTCTCATAATTCAATGTAAAATTGTATACAATTATTCATTATTTCTTCTTCATCACTTTTACAAAGATTTGAGTTTGAAAGAACTTCTGCAGCGTAAACACATACATATAATATATATATATATATATATATATATATATATATATATATATATATATATATATATATACTTTTTTATTATTCTCGAAATTAAATTTAGAAAAATCGTCATTTCCAGACCTAAAATCGTCACTAGTGTATTTTGAGAGGTGAAAATCGTCAAAATGCAGAAAAATCGTCAATTCTGGCAACAGTGACTACACGTAGAAATATGAGAGAGTTTACCAAAGAAATTGAGAGAGAGAGAGAGAGATAGAGAGTAATTAATGTACAAAGGTCCTAAAGCCGTGGTCGGCAACCTATACAGTTGCATTTAACAATCATGTTTGTTATACTCTCACCACGATTTGGTATTGCCAGTGAAATTTCGTCTCATTTTCCTAATTTGAAATTTTAAATCTCCAAAGGCAAAATTTATTTTATTGTGGTCAAAAGAAACATTCAAGTTTTGTTTTGTTTCTGAAAATAAAAATTTTAAGTAAATGAGACATTTTTAGATTTTTAATTGAACTTTAGTGATTTTTAATCAGAAATAATTTTTAGTCAGGCTTAAGTTCAGTAATTTCAATTCTTATTGAATGAAATATTTTTATTAATTAATGTGAGTTTCTAAAGAAGAGAAGACAAATTAAAGTTAGACTTTAAGCTGGTGCGTGGCTGCACAGAAAAGTATCGGTATTTCCCCCAGCTTAAAGACTAAATTTAATTTTTCTTCTCTTCTTTAGAAACTCACATTAATTAATAAAAATATTTCATTCAATAAAGAATTGAAATTATTGAACTTAAGCCTGACTAAAAATTATTTCTTATTTTTAGTAAATTATCATCACACAACGCCGATTCTTAACAGTATGCGATAAACATAACTTGTCTGCTTGAATTTTGAAGATAGACTGATTAATGTTGTTTATTTCTCATCAATGCGTGTGTACACATACGTAATAGAAGATTATATTAAAAGGTACGGCACCCTTGTTTCGCCGACCAACGTCATAAAGCGAAAAGTACAATCCCAGTGGGAAAAGTTTATCAATACGAGTAGTAAAGGTGAAGGTAATGCACAGCATGTATAATTTTCATTCCAGAATTCATTACTGTTAACACAGAACATGTCCTAGCGAAGTAATGAATTATTTAAATGCGTAGATTCCTTCTTCTGCAGATGTAATAAAGCACGTGATAATCATTGTGAATATATTGTGTTCGATAAAATTACCCTTTTCATTTTTAAAGGAATGCATTGTCTTGCTTTGGAAAATAATGCATTATTTCTTCCATTGTTATATCATTAATGACCTTTTTTCCCGCTGGGATATTTATAATTGTTAATTATGAGGGCTGGCTGCCTCACATCAGTCATATTTTTTCGTGTTTTTATTTTAAAACATATTATATTATGAGTATCGTGTGAATATCCCAATTATTTCTAATCATATTTCTTATGATTTGCAATCAAATTTGTTTATGCTGATCTTACATTACTACTTTTTTCTGTGTGTCTGATATCTTTAATTTATTTAATTTAATTCAAATAAAATATTTATTTAAATTGTTATCATGCATGATACAAATTGTTTAAGATTAAAGATGGACATAAATACAACAGAAAATTACTGGTGGCTTATTGCCAAATATTTATAAAAAAGAAGTATAGAAAAAAAGTAAAGAAATACGAATAACAAACAATTTCCCATCAAGTTTGGCTTTAATTGGAAATTGCAGTTATACAGGATTGACTGATATACGTAAAATTGTAATGGCTGTTCTGGTTAAAAGGAATTTTTTTTAATAATCATACAATTCAATAATAATATTGCAAATTGTGTGCTCAGTTTCAGGAAGAAAAATACCAAAAAAAAGTAGAAATAAATTTAGTAATTTTTTTAAATCTGTGCTCTATTCACGCTCAGCTGAGTGTAGTGCATCCCACCTGTTTTTGTGCACGTTCTTATTTATTTTTTTTTTTTTTTGGCAAAACTGCAATCAGGGTTTTCGGTATTTTAGATAGCAAGAGTACATGACGATGTGTGTGTGTGTGTTTATATATTTATTTTATTGCTACTGGTAGCCAGCCAACAAAAATTGTTACTAAGGAACTGGGTCATTGCTGGCTCTTTCGAAAATTATCCACTATTTGTGTGATTTTTAGTGTTATTTTTCCTTTTGATTTTTACTGTTGAATTTATTACATAGATTAATTTGTTGAAGGCAAAAGTGAGCAGACAGCCTGCTCGTATTGGCAGCAGGCATAAAAGTCCAAAATAAAAATACATTGTAAAATCCTTTTTTCCTTTTTCATTTAGTAAAACTAAAAATAAAGAATGCCTCAATTTCTAAAATAAATAAATAGTGTGCTAGTTTGATTTGAATTCACTTTGTGATTTTATTTTTAGAATATTGGAAAACCAGTGCAAATTTACATTTCGTCCTTGTTAGGGGAATAAATATTAGTTATACAAGTTGTGGTAAAAAATACGAAATAAATTTCAACTTAAATCTGTTGTAATGAAATTTAAAAATTGTCATAATAAAGAATGTGAGAGTAAGAAAAAAGTAAAAATCGTTATTAATGATTTTTTTGTTTGCATTTCATTTGGGGTTTTTTTTTTGTTGAACAGTCTCTTTTTAATTTAATTAAGAAAAAATTAAAAATCGCTATTAATGATTTTTTTTATTTGAATTTCATTTGGGGGTTTTTTTGCTGAAAAGTCTCTTTAGTTTGGTTTCTAATCTGAGATAAAAATTCATGTCCAATATATTAAGAAAAAGTGCAAAGAATATTATTTTTAAAACAAATTTCCTTAAGCGCTTCTTTTATTTTAATTTAAATAAATCAAAGTTTGTGAAATATCAACCAAATTCCTTATCCGTTTTAAACTCTCTTTACTCTTGCTCATAAATCAGGATGTGTTTTGACTAATGGCATTGGTTATATCGGCTCTGAGGTCTTATTATTATTACTATTAAAAAAAACGTACAAGTGCCATAGCGTGAGTGGAAACACACAAAAAAGTAATATGAGTACTTTTGTAATATCAATTAAAATATTTTTAATATCAATTAAAAAATTAATTAAATTTTCACCTATAAACGATTTGATAATATCAATTAAGTTTAAGTTTGATAATATCAATAATTTGATTGAATCAATTAAATTCTTAATTAAAAAATTTAATTGGTACTTTATTCTGTGAAATGTCTTCGTCCTGGGCTCGGATTTCCATGAAAAGTTATCTACTTTTTTCAGTTGTTTTTAAGATTTCTGTATACGCAGAAAAAAATTTTTTTTTTGCAAAAAAATTTTGCCTGCGTACATAAAAGGGAACTTTCAATGCATAGTATATGTTATTGCAGAGCTCCAAAGGAATATGTTGTCCCTAAAAAAGGGTATTGCTGATAAAATGTGAACATTGATATTTTACGGATGCACCGATTATGGGTGTCGATGTGGGTAAGAGCTTTTTTAAATCAACAAAAATATTTTAACAGATAATAGTACATCTTTTTTGTTTTGAAAGTATAAAAAAAGCATTTAACATTAGGTCTGTGCATTTACTTTCCCAGCAGAAACCACCAGCGAAAAAGTAAATCATAAAATTACAAAATTATTCGCTTAAATATGAAATGCTTGTAAAAACTGGCAAGAAAATTTTATTCATATCAGAACCATGGATGGAAATCATGATACAATTGTACTTTTTCTGATGTATTTTGATTGATAATACATATTTCAAATTGAAATTTTTTTTAGAAATTGACATTTAATATGAAATTTTCTACACAGTTTCATGTATTTTTACTATTTTTATGCATTTTATCATAGTTCTTTAATTTTTTTCATAAACCAATACAAAAATACCACTTTCCATCTCTGATCATATATGAGAAACAAACAAAATTATTTGCCATTCAAGTTGAATTTATATGGCTTTTTACATGCGTGTTTTTTAATAAAGAAATGCACATTTTTCAGTTTTCCTTTTTCAGATATTTTTTAAATAATTTATTTGACAACAACAACAAAACACACAACAGGTGGTTGGATAATTATTGCAAGTTAAAATTTTGTAGGAATTTTTTTTGTCTCTCAATTTTTTTTCTTCTTTGACGCTCTCTCCTTGTACATTTTTCGAGTTAATGAATACTAGTGTTACTGGAAAACAATTGTTACAAATTTGTAATAATTTTTAGTAAAGGAACAGACCTTATATGTTAAAATTCATAGAACATTGATTGAAATAAAACAATTTAAATTTTTTACGCCTTTGAGTTATTTTTTGTTCTGTTTGGGGCCATTTTTCGTATATTTAAGATCATTCCGAGCCCTGGTCAGATCAGTGTTGAATTTGTACAAAATCAAGTACTAAACAAATTGACAAGTCGTCTGTTTCAATGCCGATGCCGCGCTGTTGTTTATGGTATTTTTCTGCGTCTTAAACCGGCTCTAAATATTGAATATGCTTATCTTATTAAAATATATTTCGTGCAAGAGTTAAAGGTATATTTTTATTTTTCTTTTCTTTCTCTTATATATGTAAATCGATTACTTTAACCGCCGAATATTTTCAAAAGGCTGGCTAGTTTGCAGCCTGCATAAAACTGCTCTGGCGCCGCAAGTCAACGGTTAATATAGGAATATCAATTCTGAACAGCTGTTTGCTTTCTGTGTACTTTTGTTTTAAATCTTATTTGAGATATGATGGTATGAACACAAAATATTATTTTAAGCTTGATTTTTTTGACAGTCGAAACAAGTATCGCTAGATTTCATTGTCGTAAAATGTGATGAAAGTCTTTCTACTCTTATAATAGTCTGAATAGCTCTTGCAAACTTGAGTAGTAATATAAAATCTGTGTATTTTTTAAATCTTTTTTTTAGCATAAATTTAACTGTAAATGCCAAGAATTAATCTCAAAAAATAAAAAATATTTGGCTTCATTATTTTGCATAATTTTAATTTATTTTTAAAATATGAAATTACTTATAATGGCAGGCACTTAATATTAAATATGTACAAAATATTTTGTTTTGTGGTTAATTAGCTTCACAACCTCTCAGCATGTGTTATATTATGTAAATTAGCTACATATTAATTTAAAACATACAGTGCAGAGCAATAAGTATAAAACTGGACGATTCTTATTGTGAATGATTCTGTATGAAAATTAAAGTATAATATTGGAAATAATATTAAAAAATATCGTGGTTTCTTGAACGTTGTCAAACGCGCATACGTTCGTTCGGCAATTTACATTAAAACTATATAAATAAAAAAATAGTTCAACAGACGTTTAAGCTGTTTGTTCATCCATAAAGAACAAACCGACTCTGTTATCTCATCAGGCATTATTTAAAGTGATAAAAGTTTTCCTTCAAAAAATTTTAATTTAATTTTTTTAACTTTCACTAGCATTCACAATAAAAAACTTTGTGTCTCTATAAGATAACATTTTTGTTTTCAGGGTTGAAATAACTCACGAGCTACCAAATCAAATTTCAAGTGCATAATCTTCTAATGTACCCCTTTTCTATTATTCTTTCCCTCATGACAACGCACCAAAGAAAGGCCCTTTTAGCCTTTTTCAACCGACAACTAAGTTGGAATACATGGCCCAAATGTTTACATCAGTCATCGTATCGACCTAATAATAATAATTAAGTTACACGTAAAATACCTAAAATAATTACCTTACGCCGGGTTTACATCTGTGTGTCATGTCACACACAAGCTTAAAAAAAGCATAATCAACTAATTACTAATGAAAAACTGTTTGATTCAGACATGTATTTATTAATTTGAACACCTTCATACATAACTTGATTGATTGTTTAAATAAATAAATACATGTCTGAATCAAACAGTTTTTCATTAATAATTAGTTGGTTACGCTTTTTTGGGCAAATGACACAGAAGAAATGCCAGATGTAAACTCAGCCTTACACGATAATCGTATGAAAGTGGTGGCATCATGATATACGATTTCAAACGGATTGTGATTGAGGTAGTTTACACGAGAACAATTTTTAAGCCGCACAATTTTTGTTCTATTCCAAATTACACAAGACTAATTAATCTGGCATAAAATGTATAGGTATACACAGCTTTGTGTGTGTTAGTATTTTATTTATTCATTTGAAGTTTGGTTTTCATTATAAACGTATCGGAACATACTTGCAGGAATAAGAATAAATTAGAAATTGTTTATTATTGGCAATATTTACTAAAAAATTAAAATGAAAAAATTGTTTTCATTATCTTTTATGAATTAATGCGAAAATGTATTCATATTTCTAGATAGTTACATTATCCAAAGTACTTTTTGTAACTTTTTTTAAAAGAATTAATCAAAATCTCTTTCATTTTATTTTCATACAGCCTTATTTATAAAACTTATTAAGCCTTTAACAAGGTTTTTTAAAACAAATTTTCTTAAAAAGTCTATAAAGCCTCAATAATTTTTATAAATAAGACTGATATAATTTATTTAACACGAAAAAACAATAAATTCAATTATTAGTTTTAAAGTTTTTTGACGTGACCAACTCCCTTCTTCTTTCAAATTCATGCTTCCACGACGATGACCAACTAAAGACTAAATACGCTCTGTAAAATAAAAAACACCGAACCTGTGATTTCGCAAGTGTGTATGTATTGCTTTTGTGCTGCTAATGCGGGGTTGAAGCTGGTTGGAAAATTATGCCAACCAAAAAACCACTCTCTTCACCGAATTTGCCAACAAACTGGCATGTTGTGCCAGCATAATTAATCCCGTGTAAACTACCTCATTGCCATCAAAATTCACAATAGTTCTTAGCTTGCACATTATTTTGAATAGTCAGTTAAATTCACAATAGATAAAGAACTGGTAAAATAATAAAATTTACAAATTTAAATATGACAGAGATAGCAAAGAAGATGAAAAAATAATAATAATAAAAGATAAAAAAATAAAAAAAAGGAAGAAAAAAAAACTGGGAGGGATCGAAGCAATCCATTGGCAACATCAAACAAAGGGTAATGCGTTTGAATGAAGAGACTTTTTATATGTCGTGGATGAAGTAAATTTAAAACCAGTCTATTCTAGAAGAAGTGCTAAATTGTTTAACCTTTTTTTTAAAGAAAAATTAAATTTAGCCTTCGTTTAAAGAAAAAGTGATGATGAATTGCGTGGCTGCACAGAAAAGTATCGGTATTTCCCCCAGCTTAAAGTCTAAGTTTAATTTTTCTTCTCTTCTTTAAAAACTCACATTAATTAATAAAAATATTTCATTCAATAAGAATTGAAATTACTGAACTTAAGCCTGACTAAAGATTATTTCTGATTAAAAATCACTAAAGTTCAATTAAAAATCTACAAATGTCTCACAAAAATTTTCGCTCGTAAAGTCTGATACAATAATTAATCCTCTATTTTTAGAAACCATTTTATTGCGAATTTATATTTAAAAGTTCAATAAATGTATAATCTTTTACAAAAGAAAACTCCATTTGTATAAAAATTAAACAAACATTTCCTGTACATTACGTTTGTACATTACGTTCTCGTATGTCATAATTAAAAAAATGTATTTTAACGTTACGAGTTGTACGTTCAAGTATGTAACGATCATGTTTAATAAATAAAAAGCAGAACAAACCTATCAGCTTCAAACATTTCCCTAAACAAAGTATCTACTAATTGTAGCAACCCGCTCCGTCATTGCGTTAAATTCGGATTCTATGTGCCTTGGACTTAAGATTTTCTGCAAGATAAATTTGATCATCTAATAGTTTACATTGTTTTTTATAATAATATTTTGCTCAATACTGTACTTTTGGCTTCTCACTCTGTTATTGCATGTCGTGTGTGGCGTGTTATATTATAACGCGTTTTTGCGTGCATGTGCACGCACAGCCAGTCATTCGTTCATACCTTTAACACTTGTTGTAACAAACATTTTCACACCTTTTTAGCAAAACAAACTGTGACAGCATTAAAAATGCAAAATATTTGCATATCCATGTGTGCGTTTCTGCCAATTTCTAAAATTATTTTAATTTGTTTTATTTCTATTTCATGTGGTCACTTATTTGTTGAGTGCTAAAAACTAATTGGAATAATGTTTTTGTGTCATACGGTTTTTAGACTCATGAAAACCACAAGAGAGCTGTCAATAGCTAAACATTGTTGGTATTACTGACATAAATATTATTACAGATTTTGTGGAAAATATTGCTAGCATTATATAATTATTATTAATTTTTTAAAATTAAATTTGCTGTATTTTGAAATCAATGGATGGTATTATTGATTTCAAAAGTAAAGGAAAATTTAATGGAATTAAATATTGACTGTTATGCAAATTGCAATTATGCATTCCTGCGGTATAAGCTGTCCGCGAATTATTCGGCCCTGTTCTGTAAACCAAACCCTATAATTTTCTTTCAGATGTGATAATGAAAAAATTGGAAAAAAATATAAAAAAAATATTTCGATAGTGGAAATATTTTTTATATAATTTTACAATTTTTTTATTATATAGATTTCTTTGCTAAAAAGGCATTACTCGCAAAACGCAAAAATCGCACTTTGAAATAAATTGCAAATAACTCGTTGCTTAATATGTACTTAATTTATGCTTTAAATTTGAAAGGGGTCAAATGGGGTCAAACTTTTGAGGGCCTACATAAAATCATTATCAATAATGCTATTAAGTAAATTTTTTAACGATATTCGCTGTAGGTTAATGTCAGTTGTGTCGTTATTTAAGCGACAATAACTTATCTGCTGTTAATTTTATCGACAAAAATCAACAGAAAATATCAGCTGCGTACTATCGTTAAAAAGAAATTACAGAATTACACAATCGTTATGTGTATAGCCAAAAATCACGATTGTCGGAATGTTAAAAGTTACTGCATTGCATCACAGGTAAGATTTTCGATTAGTATTGCATAGATACATATCGTCAGCCCATTATTGCTTTGACCCACCGACCATTTATCATGAAACAAAGGATTTAGGTATGAGGTATATATATTTCGAATATATCCTTTCCAAATACAAAAGAAAATGTTTCGCGAAATTTGTTATGGTTTCTGAGATATTTTGCATTCATTTTGCTCCATTTCAACTATTTTAATGTTTATTGTTTTGCTGTACATGCCACAGTTTGGCATTTGCGTCAAATTCTTCATACAAAAAAATGCAAAGTAAAGTTAACTGTTGTTTTGCTTCATATCTACAACAAGAAATGAATAATAAAAAGAGAAGGTGCCGTAAGGAAAATTCAATGGCGACTGTTAAGCAAAAACATCATCACCGAGACGCAGCCGCCGCCGATTAAATGTTTTAATATAAACTTAGTAAACACTAAAATAAAATAAAAGAAACCTTAATTATGCATGTTTGAGTATAAAAGAAATCCTTTAATTTTATTCTTTATATTAAATACGCTTTAATTACTGGCTTTTTTTTGTGTAAGTGTGTAAGCGGATAGATAGTTAAAAAATATTAGAGCGGCGGCTTCTTGGTCGGCGTTAACTAATCGACTTATTTCTCTGGAAAGCATGAAAAATAAACCAAACAACAAAATTCTCAATTCTCAGCAGTAATGTATACCTATGGATCAAGACAAAGTTACTTTTGAAAATAAATCAAGAAAAGTGGTGTATGCGGCACAAAACGTACGAGTATTTTTACTTTTACAATAAAGTAATATTAATTTCTAACTTTATTCATGAAAGTTCACTACAACTTACACATTTCTTCGGAAGCAATGATGAAAATACAAAAAAATTTTATCGGCTATACTTTGAGAAAACTTCATCTAATCCTTCTATGACGTTTTTCTCCATTCCGACTTTTTGGCATGCATATGCTTCAAACCAATAATGGGCTGACGATATATGTAAGCGTCCGTGTGTCAGTTTCACACTTTAGTGAATTCATTTATTTTTAATTAGACAGAAGTATTTTAGGCGTTTTTACAATTACAATTTTTTTTAATCTAAAAACTTATTTTTAAGGAATTTATTTCTTGGAAATTTCCAAATGTCAATCTAAAAAATTATATGAACCTCTTATACGTATGTATGTATGTATGTTTGTATAAGTATTTTCAAGTGTCTGCCACTGCTTGTTAATAAAAAAAACTTGATACCCTAAACATTTCATCCTTGTTGTGTTTCGTCATCGTCATACTTCACTCATATACTCTGACATGCTGTTCTTTTTTCTTCTCGTAGTTTAAGCTTCCTACTTCTGTTTTTGTTGTTTTATTTAGAAGAGTGTACGAGTGAGGCAGAGTATGTATGTATGTGTGCATTTTATATTATTTTTCCATATTGTATAAATAAGCAGTGTTTGTTGATATCATTTTTCGAACACTTGAAAATTTTCAAAAGACATTTCACTGCAAGAGTGTGTGTCATTAAGTATCTGTGTGTGTGTGTGTTTTAATGTATTTTCCAGCATGACTGTCAAAGTGTAAGATTTTGCTTAAAAATATTTTGGTAGGAAAATTTCCAAAACAAGTCTTTATCTTAGAGTGCTCTGTTTATTTTTGAAGAGCGTATGAAAAAAGGAACAGGTATAAAATAAGTTGTAAAAATATTAAATTTCATTGCTGGCATTGTTAAGTAATTGTAAAGTGTTGCGTTGGTATTTATTTGCATTACGAAGTCGGATAAGGAAATTGTTTAAGTGGTTGTATATTTTGGCTTAAATGTCTGTGGTTTTAATTTTCTCCACGAGAGCTAAATATGAAAAAAAGCAAGTAAAGGCATTTTATTTGGTTGTAAGGGCTATTTCTTTAAGTTTTTCCTATCTTTGAATTTAAATAATAAGTAAGTGTCAGTTATTTTAAAAATTTTGTATTCGTGTGGATTTCTTCTGTCTGTACAATGTGTGTTTGGTATTCCTTATACTATTTTCATAAAAATTTGTTTGAACTTATTGATCATACTATCTAGTTATATTTGTTAAGTTTATTGTTGGTTTACGTGGTTGCCTTCTTCACGCAGACACAATTATTATCTAAATGAATCCTTTTGGAAATAAGATTGTTGTTAAAATAAATACATTAAATACTTCTATGTTTTTATTTGAAAACATTTTTACTAAGCTTTTTCATTTATAATTTCGGTAAAAAAGCATGGGAACAAATATAAATATCATAATGGAAAAAAATTTCACGTGCGACATATTACACTTGGCATGTCACGTGCGACATTTTAGTTGAAAATGCATCAGTGCACAACATATTAATTTTATTTATATTCAAATATTGTTTAAGGTTTCATTGAAATCTGTATTTTTATCGTTAGCTGCTTAAACTACTTCTGTTTTTGTCACATGCGAATAACCTGTTTATTTACAATTATCTTGAAAATTAAACTTAACACCAATTAAAGGTATAATTTAGAGTTTTAAGTTACGCTTATTCTAAAAATTAAAATCTGTTACAATTTGACTTTTTTCACTTTAAATAGCATGATGGAAAAAACAACATGTCACATGCTACATTCTGGTTAAAATTTAAAAAAAATTTTAGAGTCACCAGGAGACATTTTAAAGTTCGCTACTTCCAAGTAGTGCTTCAGTTTTCGCTGAAATCAGCGTTTTAATTGTTGGCCGAAAAAAACTAGTTCTATTTTTGTCACATGCGAATTTTTTAGTTTCCTACAAAAATTACTCAAAGTCAAACTTTGGCCGAGCCTATATCTGTATGCCAAATGCCACACAAGCGTAAAAAAGCGTAACCACTAATTACTAATGGAAAACTTTTTGATTCAGACATTATTAAGTATTTATTAATTTAAACAGTTTCATACATAATTAATAGACAATTTTATAGAATCCAACATGATTGCAACTCTTTAAATCAATAAATACATGTCTGAATGAAACAGTTTTTCATTAGTAATTAGTTGGTTACGTTTTTTTGGGCCAGATGTAAATTCAGCCAAATGTAAACTCAGTCTTAGCACCAATTGTATTGCTAACCAAGAGCTATAAGTTACTCTTACTGCCAAAATAAAAATCCATTTAATATTGACTTTTTTGCTCTTTAAATGTGTACGCCAGTCACGTTCGACATCACTAAAATATGCATGTATGTATTTTATATACAAAAGAGAAATTTGATAAAAAAATAAAACAGAATTTATATAAGCATAACCGACAAAGGAGCTTAAGCGACATAATTTTCGAAATTATTTTTTTTTAATAAAATCGATCATTTGCAATTGAAAATAATCGATTTTCGTCAGAAAAACAAGGTCCAAAAAATGTATCGGTTAAGCTTTTTTTTGGCGGTTATGGCTCGATATTTTGAAAACTTTTCTTGAATAATTTTTTTGTTGTTTGAATCAATTCCTATAAGATAGACACGCCTGCCTCAAGTCGCTTTGAAAAATTCAAAGCTTGGGATGTGAAAAAAATTATTAAAAAAATTTGTGTTAACATCGACAGAGTATTCAAACTTGTCTAAGTTTGGATGTTTTAATAAGAATCACGTATTCTTATTAAAACGTATAAGACGGTTTTACTACATGCAAAGTTTATTTTCCAAAGTCTTGAATTTGTTGGAGAGAAGGGAGAACAGAATGGGAGCTTTTAAACTTTGCAAAGTAAACTTTGCGTGTCGACACCCCGTCTAAGAGCCAATTTCATATTTAGATGCTATTTTCCCACACAAAAATTAATAAAAATCGTCATTATAATATGAATTGATATTTAAATAGACTTGGTGAAATAGTCTCTAAGAGCCAATTTCACCAACTTATTTAAATATAAATTCATATTTAAAAATCATTTTTCCATACAAAAATTGATGAAAATCTAAATTTAAGTATGAATTGATATTTAAATAGAGTTGGTTAAATTGGCCCTAAGGGTTACTAAAAAACTAAATTTAAAGAAAATACATGAAATATTAAATATTAAATTTAAATGAACTTATGCCCTAATTCTGTTCGACGATTGTATCGTCTTCTCTATGGACGAAAAAAAGCCGTAGTTGTGATTCTTTAAAACAATTATTATTTACTGTCTGTGCTAGAAGGTTCGTGTATTTGCTTTATGATTTTGTTTCAAACATTATTTCCAATACATATTTTTTTTATATATTTTTCAAACTATTGTATAATACTTTAATTTTATTTTTATGTTTTAAAAACATGGTAATAATATTTTCATTTTTCATTATCAAAGACAACAACCATTTTAAAAGAAAATAATTTAGAGAATTCAAACACAAAAACTCAGAAGTATTTTTAAACAAAAATATCCTAAATCTGCTTACTGAATTATTATTCTCCTCAAAAAAAGTTTTTAAATATTTACTTTAAATATAATTACATAATTTTTAATGCAAATAATTAAATAAATTGTGCAACAAGAAACAACTTAAAAACTTTTGACAATTATTAATCTCTTATAAAGTAGTATTTGTAAAATAAATCTTCGAAATAATCTTTTTATTTGTAACAAATTAAATACACATTTTCTTTTTATTGAAAAACTCCATTACATTTTGCTCATACATTTTTAATATTTGCCATATTGATTTTTTGTAAAGAATTTATTATCTTTTAGTTTGCGAAGTATTGCAAAAGGTTTGATATCTATATCTAAAACATATCATTTTTACTTTACAAATATATAATCAATAGGCTTATGACAGTAGAAATGAATTGAAAAAAAAAGTTTGTAACTATCATGAGATGCTAGTATTTGAAATGAATATAATAAATTCTAAATTGAATATGAGTGGGAAATACGAATTTTGAATGCCTTACATGTCAAAACAAAATTAAATTAAATTTTAATTGTTGTTAAAAAATTTGCTTTTCTTACACTGGGTTCACACGCAGAAATTTAGTTGAAGAACTTTTGTGCTCAAGAGAGAGATAGAGAGAGATATGAGAACACAATGTAAAGAGTAGCCATCACATATTCCTCTCTCTCTCTCGCTCATTTAAAATTGCTGTGTGTGAACCTTGACTTCACATTAATTTATTTAAATTACACTTAAGCCTTTAACACCTGTTGACTTATGCTCGTCGTCCTGTTGAAAAGCCATTAAAATTTTATTTTGTTGCAACCAGGACTACAAAGTTATTTCACGCCCGACCTTTTAAAAGTGTAACAAAATGAAAATCAAACTTTATTACCTGTATTAAACTGACAACAGACACCACACACATACAAACATACATGCACACTTATGCATAAGCAGTTATATTCGTGTGTGTATGAGTGGGTGTGTGTATTTGTGTGTGGGAATATACACACACTGAACTCTGTGTAATAACTTCTGACAAGTTCTTTATTTGAGAAAATTTTATTTTAGGAGAAATAACTACATCTGCATAAAAATATACACACATACTCGTGTTCGTAACACCGTGCAACAGTCAGAAAAAGTCTAAAGACTTGTAAGTGATTTTTCTTTTAAAAGTTGTAAAAGCGGGGATATCTGTCATTAAACCCTTCACCCTTAGGCATGCCTAGGTTTGTCATATAATGTGCAACTTCCACAATATTCAAATGCCACCACATAGAGTACATTTATATACTTTAAATCCTTATGAATAAAGAACTCAAACAAACAATGTCCGCGTGTCTACCTGAAATGGATTTTCCGAAAGCTTCGTTCTTAGTTTCATGTGTCAGAATTTATCATAAATAGATTTGTGTCAAAACTCAACTAAAATAAAAATGATGGTTCCAGGGCTGGAAAATTATCTATATACATATGTTTTTTTTTTGATATATAAAAGACATTAAGCTTAAACTGATTTTTTCTCTCTATTAATTAAACTTATTTTATATTTAAGAAAGAAAAATATTGTTATTGAAAATCAGAAAAATCTAAATGATGATGGTTCCAGGGCTGGATAATTTAATTTTTTTTTGATATATTAAAGTAACTAACTAAAACCAGTTTTTCTTCTTTTTTTAAACTTATTTAATATTTAAGAAAGTAAACTCCAAATTGCGTTTCCAGGACTGGAGAATTAAAAATTTATTTTCGTATTTAAAAAGTAACCAATTAAAACAAATTTTTCTTCTTCATTAATTAAACATATCTATATAATATTTAGAACGAAAAAGATCGATATTGGAAATCAGCAAAATAAAAGAGATGGTTCCAGGGCTGGATAATTGAATTTTTTTTTGATATATTAAAGTAACTAACTAAAACCATATTTTTTCTTTATTAATTAAACATATTTAGTATTTAAGAAAGTAAAATTCAAATGGCGTTTCCAGGACAGGAGAATTGAAACTTTATTTTTGTATTTAAAAAGTAACAAATTAAAAATACTTTTCTTCCTTATTAATTAAATGTCTTCAATATTTAAGAAAGAAAGAGATTGATTTTGAAAATCAGCAAAACCAAAAAGCTGGTTGCAGGGCTGGATAATTGAATTTTTTTTTCGGTATATTAAAGTAACTAACTAAAACCATATTTTCTTCTTTATTTATTAAGCATATATAATATTTAAGATCGATATTGATAAGCAGCAGAATTGAAAAGACGATATCATGGCTGGAGAATTGAAACTTTTTTTCGACATATTAAAGTACATAACTAAAAATATATTTCCTTCATTATGAAATATATAATAAGCAAGAAAGAAAAGGATTGTAATTTAAAATTAGCAAAATCAAAAAGACGGTTACAGGGCTTGAAAATTTCGACTTATTTTTGTTATATATGTTTATTATAATATTTTTTTCGTTATTATTATAACATATTTAATATTTAAAATTTCAACTTATTTTTGGTATATAAAAGTAACAAAAAATATCTTTTGAAGTACTCTTTGGGTGTTGACCGTTAAATAACTATAAATGAGTACAATTAGAATTATAAACCATACTCATACGCAAACGTAGTCATGAAGTTTGAACTGAGTATAACGGAAAACTATATATCTGAAATTACGCAGCACGGGAGAGCTACAGCTAAAATTAATACACTATACCCGCTAAAATTATTCACATTAGTATTACAGTACTCTGAGTAATTATTCGGCTACACATGAGTACATACTGGAGTATTTTATTTGATCACTTTTCAATTATAAGTGCTGCAAAAAAAGTGATAGTTGGTAAAATTCTAAACTGGCAACATTGTTCAATTGATTGCATTACAGGTATGGAGAGTGCATTTCAATAATTTCCGCTTGTGTAAAACAGTTTTCTTACTAAATATATACTCGTCTTAGAAATATGTACATTTATGACTCAACCAATTACAAAATTTCAGTTCATTAACGATTTTTACTCCGAGTATTTATTCTATTGTACATGAGTATATACAGGGGTATTTTATTTATACATACTTCAATAATCAGCGCTGCCAGAGAAGTAAATTAGTTAAACGATAACCTGGCAATATTGTTCAACTGACTGCATCACGGGAATGGAAAGCGTGATTTAATAAGCGAAAAAATATATCACATTATTACTGAAAACTATTGCTTTAATTACGCTTGTTTTTTTATATTAAGTATAACCAAATATTTGTTATACAGTGTAATCATACAGGTGAGCATGAAGGATTTGTGTTGAAAACAAGTCACACTCAGACTTATGTATGTACATACTAAACTCCTAACATTTTATAAGTTTAATCTTGTATAAAAATATATTACCTACAAAAGCAGAGACAATTCAAGCGTAAAGTAAAATGCCATAACGTTAGACTAAAATAAACAAAAATATAAACTTTTCCTACACACATTTTCGTACGGCACAAGGATTAAGTATTTCATATGAAAATTTTGTTTTTTTCTTTCTTATTTATCTCGTAAAATTTTATAATAAGAATTACAATATCTTTAAGAATACGAAAATAGTTTCAAAAGTAAAACAGTCTAAGATAAGAACTTAGTGTGATGTATGAGATGCTTAAGTAGTTTTTGAAAATCCTTGTGTAACATAAATGTGTCTTTTTAATAATACATACCTTTAGAAACAATTCAAGTCAATATATCAATAGGTGTTAGTTTGTAGGAAAAGGAATTTATAATTTTTATTTAAGATTTTAATGAGCAAAGTGCCTTGAATGGATAAAATAACTTTTAATTTCGTACCTAGTGCCAAAATAATTATATAAATTAGAAAGAAAAATTTGAAAAAGCTAATATTGTTTTTTAGTTAATTTTAGTAAAAAAAATCAAATAATTGACTGTAATTAAAGGTAAGGTAAGTTTATGTTTGGAAGGATAGCGCATAAGCATTTAGTTTGCTTATTGTATCTGTACACACAGAAAAAAAAACAATGTAGAATAGTTAAAAATATGATTAATTTCACATTTTTTGGCAATGATTTTGCTTCATGTGTGTTTCATGTTAATTTAACATGATTTATAGTAATTGTCAAAAAAATTTTCCCTTTGAAATAAGTTTATTTCACGTTGAATTAACATTTAAGTACTGTTAAAATCAAAATGAAGAATCATGTTGAATCACAGTTATTTCAAGTTAAATCAACATGAATTTAATTTAATGTGTGGTTGACATAGAAATCAGAAAAATGTTTGTTTATAAATTAAATTGGCTTCCCCGGCCAAGATTTGAACTCGGAACTCATCGCGTGGTAGTCAACGTGCTTACCCCTGCAGCCACAATAACTTGAAATATTCTTAAGATAGACACTAAATATGTACCATTTTGAATTAAATTGTAATTTAACATTATTTCTAGTCATTTAACATACAATTTATTTCAAAAGTTTTAGTTTAATTAAAAAAAAAAACAAAAGTGAAAAGTTTTAACTAAAAAAAAAATACAAAATACTTTGACTTGACTCCAGGATTCGAACCTGCGATCCTCCCAATACAAGACTAGTACACTGCCTACCAGCCAGCAGCAGTTTGTCCGCAGTTTAAAAACATAAGAAAACAACAACAATACAAAAACAATTCACAAAACTAATCACATAAGTGTATTGCAGTTATGAATAAAGCAAATAAACACCAACACACTCAAACAACATATTATTTCTTGTAAATTTAATGTGATTTGAATGAATTTGAATCAACCTTTTGGAATGGTGATTTTACATTGGTACATTTACATTTCTGTGTATAGGTTTTTGTGCTTGATTGATGTCTGTGGTGGTTATCTCTGTTTGGTTATGGCTTGGCACCTGTCCTGACGGACCGCTGTAAGCTCTACAATCGCAAATAATCGATTTTGGCCAAAAAATTAAGTTCGAAAATTATGTCGCTTAAGCTCTTTTGGCACGATATTTTCACTTTATTGATCAGAAAATTTTTATTTCTCTCCAAATGAGACTGAAGCTAAAAAAAATTATTTTAATTAATAAAAAGCATTATTTTGGAATATTGGGGAATTTTGGGGATTTTGCTAAATTATTTTGGGAAAAGCTATAAAAAAGTATCTGCCAACCCTGTGTTAAATATCTAAATACTCTGCAAAGAGTGGGTATAAGTCATGTATTTAGTAGAGTATTTGAAGTATGTATAGAAATATAAAAAAAGATTTGCAAACAGATTGTCATATAAAATAAAAATATCTAAAACTTATGTCTCTAAACGTGCACAAATATACAAATTTGCACAAATAAAACTGTACAAATATTTTGCTAACAAACAAGAAAACAAATAACTTTTAACTAGATTAAGTTTATGTATTTGTCAATGCTATTCGTATTTGTGAATGAGTGCTTGTTGTATACCTTCTTCTGCCAACTGAAAACTTTTGCTCCCACCCCTTTTCAAGTCATTATTATTTCGTATTTATGTGTATTTATATATAAAAATGAATTTATGCATGTGTATATTGTTTGTTTTAGCACCATGGGGACTAGTGGATCTAGTTTGAAGTATTTGGATATATCGCTAAAACACTGTCTGGTTATTTATATAAACCAAAAAATCTGATGCTATTGAAAATTTTCTTTAAAAGCGCAAGAGCAGTTATCAATTACCGCAATGCAAAGAAAAACTTTTGGCAAATTTTTGCACTCATTTTAATGCCACAAAAGCCTTTTAAGAATTGTCGCAAAACTGATTTGAGGTATAGATGGTGCATTAGTTTGAAAAAATTACTTGTGTGCAACCTTATCAGTTCTAGGCGCCACGTAAGTTTGAAAACATGTAATCTGCGGTCTCTACCTGGCATGAAATTACTAACTTTAACATTAACTTCAAGTTAATGTTAAGTGTGGATTTTTTAAGTTGTTTTAACAACTCAATTATAACTTCAAGTTACAACACAATTTCATGTAAATTTTTAGACGTAGAGTAAGAAATTGGTCAACGCTATGTAATTCAATACTTAATTTGAAAGGAAGTCCGCTCCTTCGTTTACGACTATAAAATAATGGGAAGCAGAGCTAAAATAAGACCGTATGATCAATCAATGAAAAAATTCCAAAATTAAAGTTTTATGTACATTTTAAATAGTGGCCACCAAATAACTATAGATGTTTAAAGTGAAAAATAAAAATGCAAATTTTAAGGCTTTTAAGCTCATTCACTGCATTTAAGTTTTTTCAGTTGTCAGCTGTTATTTTTTCCCATTAAGTGCACATTCACAATAGCGAATGCCTACTTACCCATTCACAAATTTATCAACTATTTTGCGTACTAACTATCAATGACGCAAGCTTTTTTTGGCTCTAAAAGCACATCAAATTTTTTTTTTTAATTTGTGGCGATTTTTTTTGGGTTTTTTCGGTTTTTAGATTTTTTTATTATGGCAATTTTTTTAGTTTTGACACTTTTTTCTCGTTTTGGTGATTTTTTCGGTTTTTGGCGTTTATTTTATTTTTTGCGATTTTTTTCGTTTAGGCGATGTTTTTTTAATTTTGGGGATTTCGGTTTGTGGCGTTTCTTTATTTTGGTGACTTTTTTCATTTAGGCTCTTTTTTAGTTTTGACACTTTTTTTTCTCATTTTGGCGATTTTTTCGGTTTTTGGCGTTTTTTATATTTGGTGATTTTTTTCATATTAACAATTATTTTTTTATTGGCGCCTTTTTCGCGTTATGGTGATTTTTTCGATTTTTGGCGATTTTTTCATTTGGACGATTTTTTTGAATTTTGCGACTATTTTAGTGTTATAAACTTTTTTTTCGTTTTGGCGATTTTGTGCAATTTTTGACGATTTTTTTTGGTTGGGCATATTTATAAATTTCGGATTTTTTAGTTTTACTGCTTTCGAAAATTTTCAAGAGTTTACCTCTTACGGTTAAGTGTCAACATACATATTTATGTACATACAATTGTATGTATATTACATAGGATTTTAAAATTTTTCGTTGCTTGTTTTGGAACACCCTTTAATTTTTAACTCTCATGTACATATTTGCTGTTGTAGGGGCCAAGGTTCTACATACTCTGTCCAAATTTCAGGTCCGTAGCTTTTACGGTTCCTGAGAAAATAGCGTGTGACGGACAGACGGGCAGCTTCCCTTTCCCCAAGTCTGTTGCTTAAACGAATTGAAAGGTAGAGAAGCCTTCTTTGGATTAAAAAAATAGTTCTCTGCAGGCAGAGTTCAGAATATTCGGCCTTTTTGAACCTCAAGACACTGACTTTCAGTGTCTTGCGATTTATGTTTTCTGGCTCAAGACTAGCGAAGCATACGGGTAATATCAAATGTTCATAGTTGTCACTAAGAATATGTATTCGTATTTATGTATAAACATTAGAATTCTTATCTGTAAGTGCATGGATGTATGTGTGTATGTGTTTTTTTTTGTTTATATTTATTTATCTACAACTATCACTTATTGTGTTGTTATTCATTACTTTTGCTTGTTAGTTTTGATTGTTCTTGTTGACTATTAGATTGTTCCTTCTGCTTGTACTGACTTCAACTTCCTTTTTAGTTTCCATTGTCTCTTTTGTTTTATATGTATTATTATATTTATTGTCGTCTTCATTGAACATTGATTGCTGTTGAATATTTAGATAAATATTTATGTAGAATTTTATGTTCATGGCATTATTTGAAGAGAGATAGTAAAAGAGAGAGAGAGGGATAGTGAGTAAACCAAATTGAAATGATATTAAAAAACTATTAAATAATTATATGCACTGAAGCAAATTTATATTTGTATATATGATAAATATTTTGTTATTTACACAACTAAATGTGTGTATAAAATTTTGCATAACATTTAAGATTAGCCTTTGGGGGATTTTTTTTGTGAATGAAATATAGGTTGCCATAAATTTTGTATTAAATAGAAAATATTTTTATTTAAGAAAAAAATGCGAAATATATTCTAACCTGAATTTAAATTTATAAAAATTAAATAAACAGCGCTGCAGGTAAAAATATAATAATATTTCTGTGGCAATAAGAAAAAATTGCTTAAGTCATAATTTACTGTTTTGTAAGATAACACTTTTAAACTTTCAAGTCGATTTTCAGAAATTTATTTCTTTTTTAAAATTCCTTGTTAATTTAAAATTTTCAAGGAAAATATAATTCTATACAATAGGTTTGTTTCTTTACTTTTTGCGCAAAGTTCGGTAAAACGAAAGGAAACTATAATTTCGCTCAATAATATACAAAAATGCACAAAAGTACGGGAGCGCGAAAAACCAAAATTTTAACACGAAAATAAACGTCAATGCACGTGTGCATATACATACGCATACACATAAATAAACACATACTTATGTACATACACACCCACGTATTTACTTACATGATTAATTTCATATAAAAACTTATAAAACTTTGTTTTTAAACATATTTTGATAAATTTTCCATTTTTAAGTGTTTAGACAAATATAAATTTTCTTTGTAATTGTTATTTTTTCAAACAGCTGCTTCATTTTGTGTATGCTCAAACTAGCACGACGAAAAAGTACGGGCTGTTCCCTCTCTCATTTACCCAATCTTCGATACCGGAACGCATTTCGTGCAAATTGAGATCCCGCGGGATCCAAATGTAGAGTACAGAAAAACACCTAATATATATGATTCATTCAATTTGAAATATGTCAAAGCATAAACTGAATTAAGCTGTTATGAGAGTACAAGTCGTACAGCAAGTTATTGCGCTATAACTTACTAAAAAATCAAACATAATAATTGAGATTTTACCCAGGAGTACTTTCAACTATCAAGATTACAAAATCAAAATCAGCTTATCTCGACTTAAACATTTTTTCCTTTTTGCCACATATTTTATGCAATTAAAGTATTATTAGAACAATCTGCTATGAAATAGTTAGATAGCGAGTTGTTTGTAAAAGATTTATACCAACCGCAATCAAATTAAGCAAAAATTTCGGTACCAAATATCTTAAATTTTTTTTGTTTTTGTTTTACCAAACCTGACCAAAGTCAGGCAAAGACACGACATACATCCTTACATTATTTATATATTAGTGTATAATCTATGAGAGAGAGAGAGAATATTTTTCATGAAGTACAGCTGCGCTGACAGTTTTAACATGTTTAGTTTAACATTACCATATTACCATATTGAAAATTACATGCTTTTTATACTTTTAAATTTGCCACCTGGTAAGTAATTTGATTTACATACAAAACAAAAACAACGAACTTGCCAGACCATATTAAAGTATTAAAATTGATACGTTGCAATATTAAAACATATTTTAAAACGCTATTGTGAACTCCCTAAGTAATTTAATATAGAAAAATTACAACTTGCTTTTAAAGTCCAGAAAATTTATTCACTTTGAATTACGTAAATTAGAAAATATATTATTTACATACCTTATTCCACTTTGAAACATATAAAAGTAAATGCATTCCTTGTGTGTCTTACAAAAGAACCTTGTCCTATATATTTTTTTAACTAAAATGTTAAATAAAAATAAATTTATAACATATTTTTATTTTTGCTTACTTTTGCTTGTTCTTATAATCTATTTAACAATTTAGAGCTGAGTGCTCATACGGACTTATATGCAAGTTCATTTGAAATTTCTTACTTTGCTTTGTTTGCTGACTTTGGCAATAAAAAAAAATATTCAAATAAAAAACATTAGAGCATCTTCTGGCTACAAGAATGAATACTTTGAGATTTTAGGTGCTTTTATGCAAAGTATATAAAAGGAAAGTAGAACGGGCAAAATAAAGGAAGAAGGGGCCCAGGCAAAAACTATTTTACTAAAAAAAAAAATAAAAAAAAAATAAAAATAAAAAATATATATTTCTCCAATAAATTAATTGAAAAAAAAAACAAAAATCAGTTAAAAATTTTATTAATTTAATTAAAATTTTTCATGAAAAATTTTTTTAACAAATTAAATTTTTAGTGAAACTTTTAATAAATTAAATTTTTACACAAAAGTTTACTAAAACCAATTAAATATTTAATTGATTAAATGTAAATTTTTTAATTAAAGTTTTTAATTGCAGAGAAATTTTTTACAGTGTACACAATTTATTAAACAATGATCTCTTAATAATATTCCGAATTTTTCTTTTAATTATTTTTATTTTCAATTGATTATTTGTATATTTTTTCAATTAAAGTTGTTATGTAAAGAACTTTTTTTTCGGTGTACATAATTTATTAAGCAGAGATATTTTAAACATATCTAAAATCTTTGTTTTTCGACAAAAAAAATTAAAAAATTTTCCACTTGAAAATTTTGCTTATTTTTTTAAAAGGTGTTTGTTTTTTATTCCCTTTTTAGCAAACATTTGAAATGGCAAAAATAAAATTAAGGCCTTGAGGAGAGGCCCTTTATACTCAAAATTTCTTTCTAGTGTAGTGCATCCTTTATGTTTTAATAAAAGTATTTAAATGTATTCACATACTTAATATATGCATTTCCATAAATTGTGAGCATGCTTTTTGAAATTGTTTGTACATACACATTTATTTTTCATTTTTGTTTAAGAGTAAATCCTGTTCAGTCATGTGTGTAGCATGTTTATGCATGTATGCTTGCATACTAAGGCTTTCATGGATTTTTTTTACATCAAGTTCTTGTCCTATTTTCATATAAAATATGCTATTTTCATATCGCTCTTGTTTCTCTAAAGGGGTAAACAAAAAAAATTTAAGTTTAAAATATATTCAGTAGAGTTAAATAATTGTTCTTAATTTCTTATACATAAATACTCTTGTATGAAAAAGAAGTATAAAACTATGAGAAAATGCTGTAAACATTTTTGCAAAGGGTACAGATGACCACTGTATGTATGTCGCTTAGTTACTAAAAGTGAAAATGCAAAATTTCAAGTTTTACCCTCTTTAGAAGAACAAGTGTATTATGTATGTTTTTTTGTATTTATTTTACCTTAAGTTATTTTGTTGAAATAATTTATTTACTTTACAATTTTTGTTGGTTTGTTTATTGGCCTATTTCTATGAATGAGTTGTATTCGTATAACCACTACATGCACAATTAATATAGTTTTTTTTTAATTTATAACATGTAAATTTAAATTGAAATTCTATTATTTATTATCATAATTATTGTATGTTTTTCTTGTAGTTGTGACTGTCGAGCATTTTGCTTTTCCAATGACAGCATTACATAATTAATTTTTTCTGCACATCTTATTTAAATAAATCATTTGTTTTGTCTAAATAAATGATAATATGAATTTTTGATTTTTACTGCATTATTCTATTCATATCAAATATGTTAGTTTTTTATTTGAAAAATAAAACAACATTTATTTTCGTATGTAAATTTTGTTTATTTCATTGGAAGGATTTTATTTCCATTTAAATCGCATAAAGTTTAAATATTTTGCAATTTTGGTAACACGTGACGTATGATTAATATTTGTGTGTATGAGTTCATGAATAATTACATATTAATCATACGTTGCTACAAAAATATGTAAATTAGAGTGACGGTTAGTTGTATGGGTGATTTTTTTGTTGATTTATTTTATTCTCACCCCCCACCCACCCCCACCTTAATCAGTTCAGTCTTATGTAAAAAAAATACAAAAAAAATTTCATAGCGATAAGTTGCGTTTTATGGGGTGCGTCCGGCCCTCAAAGTTGGCCTTCAAGACCATTTTTCAATGTAATTTTTTGCATATGACTATCTCTTTAAAAAATAATTTTACAAGAATATGACATATGGCAATATTTTAGCCCTTCAAGTCTACCATATTAGTCTCAAAGAAAGTTTTTTGCTAAAATTAATATTTTAGAAAATAATAATAAAATAACAAAATACCAACAATTTTATGTAACAAAATTATATTTATATGGAATTTTTTTATTTTAAGCATAAAAAATAAGAGCTTATATGTATATATTAAATTATTTCATACATATACATATAGTCAAAATAAAACTAAACCAAAAAAATAAATATTACATTGAATATATGGGTTTGAGGGCCAACTTTGAGAGCCGGACTTACCCCCTAAATACACAATAATTAGAACAAAAAAGTATTAATATGAAAATAAAAAGTTATTTAAATAATAAGTTAAATATTTTTTTATCAATAAATCAGGTTGGGATATGTTAAAACAGGAGCATTTTGAGATTGATTCAATCTCTATTTTTTTTTAAATAAATCTCGTTTTTGGATTATTTGAGGGACGGATTCGGATTTAAACCAATCGCATTTTCAGATTAATTAAATCTCAGATTTTCTTACATCCATCGCCAAAACGGATCGGCGCACAGTGTTGCGAAACCGGAATTTTTTGGAAATCATATTGTCCAAACTGTAATTTTAATTGTATCGATGAGAAACTTCTACAGATTGGTCAGAATGAAATCCCAAACAGAATGAGTGAAAAAAATTTACACCAAAAAAAAATTGTTGGGTCAAATTTTCAACAAAAGTCAAAAATAAAAAAAATTTTTTTCGAAAAATTTAAAAAAAAATTTATTTTAATTCTTCTTTTATTTCTGATAAATACCCTATGATTAGTGCTTAAAATAAATTATAGGGTGGTACGAACAAGAATTATAAACGTAAAATGTTCATGGTTTTTCGATATTTGTTGAAAAACTCTGAAATTTTATATAAAACCAAAATCTATTTCATTTCTTATTTGAAAGGTGACAATAAAAGCTTTAATTTGATACCGGTTTGAAGTCAATAGCCTCAGTTTTAAGAGAGTTATGCTCATTTTTGTGGAGTGCTAGACTAGATTATTTCACCCACCAGCCAGGTAACGAAAAAAATGCAACATAACTGAAAACAGATAAGAGGATAGCATAAGCGCGCACAATATACCAAGCAAGAAAATAAAGTACTTATACATAAAGGCCGCATTCCACCATAAAAAGAAAGGGGTAGATAGAGCGAAAGAGAGAGAGAATCAAATAGTAAAACAACAGAGAGAGAGAAAGGTACCACCACAAGCTAAAAGAAAACACTATATAAAGACGGACACACATGCGGACTAATTAGTTACAAAAAAGAATACACTGAAGATGGCGATTAGCCGAAACCGGTCTGAAAATAATAAAAATTTGACGTGGGATGACGGAAAGTCACTTGAAAACCAATATGAATTAATTATTCAATAAGTGATTCCGAGAATTTCCGTTCTATTTCTATGGAATAAATACTGAGAGTGATATACTAAAATCGCTATAACTCCCAGGAAGGCAGGTATGGGCACCTGATTTTTTCACAGTTCGTTGAAAAATAAATTATGTAACATTTCTGTAGTGGTTTGGAACTGGGACTCTCTGGGACTTTTTAGATATTGCTTACCTAACCCAAATTTTAAGGAAAAATGGACCTTTAGTCGGGGTTTCGCTCTAAAAAAGGTGCATATGAAAATGTCTCAAACACCATTCCTTTTTTTTTACAGAAGATACTTGTCCAAAGGAAGATTTTTTTCTGAATCAAAATATCTGTCACCAAAATTAAATGAGATCATTTTGAATACAGCCCTGAAATCCCCTCTTTTCGTGAAAATTTTGTATATTTGACTTCTAAAATCAATTAAAAATCAACGGGCCAACATAAAAATAAGCTTTATGTGTTTTTTGTTTACTTGGAATTTTTGTGACAAAATTGCATCATTAAAAACACTGAAAAAAATAATCGGAAAACAGTTACTTTTCCACTAGCCGCAACACAGTGCGGCGATTAAATCAACTAGTAAATTCTTGAATCAAGCGCAATTTGAGATTGATTCATTCTCAGGTTTCCTGAAATCAATCTTCTTTTGGATTTATTTCAAGTACGGATTCGGGATTGGATATGGATAGAAGTAAGTATTCAGCACTTGATTAATCCGTACTTGAATCAAGCATTATGTACTTGATTTAAATAAAACCGTACTTATGACACGGCTTCGGATTAATTGAAGTACGGATGAAATGAGTTTTATTTTGAGTGTATTATTAAATTTTTAACTTTTAAAATAGTTTTATTTGTATGTTTAAATATTTGGATTATAAACCAGCGGCCTTCGCATTCTGTAACTCGTTGAAAATAAAGATAAATTCGATCGCTAATTGCTGAAAAAGTTTAAAATGAAAAAAGTTTGGCAACGATATAAAATAGTAAAATTTCTGCAGATTAGAGATCTAATAAACCATTGCCTAATTTAGCAATACAAGTTTGAAAATTATAGGATTGATAAATTCAGTTAGAGTTGGGCATAGTTGTTCCTTTTGCGGATTGTTCTTTTTGATCCCACCAACAAAAAGAACTAGTTCGTTCTTTTCGTTCAGTTGTTCTTTTCGGTCAGTTGTGCAGTGAACAACAGATCAGAGATTACACATACATGCATACATTGAATCCTCTTCAATGTTTTATTCGTTTGTTAATATTCTAAAGTAATTTCATTTCATACTTAGCGACCTTATTTAATTAATAATTTTTGATTGGAAATGCTTAGAATGAAGTTTGATCATTTGAAAACAAATTTTAATCACTTTTTTAATACTGATTTATATTCGACACAACAAATTATTTCTTTTAATTGAGTAAACATTTTCTTTGCTTAGACGTATTTTCATTTGTCCTTTGTAGTTTTATTTGTTGTATGTTTTTAGTAAGTAAAAGGTAAAAATTAATATTTTTGAAATTTTTAAAATGAAATCCGTTTTCAATTTAAAACAAATTATAATCACTTTTTTAATTCTAATATTCTTTTTCACAATCTGTTTTTTAGTTCCATACTACAAATTATTTCTATTAATTTTGTAAAACTCACTTGTATATTTCACTAAGTATACATTTTCTTTTGTTTGTTTTGATTATTGTGCTAAAAATTTAATAGGCACACTACATTTGTGTATTTTTAACAGTATGCAAACGAGAAACTATAATATTCTACTTGAAATATTTTGCATGTGCATTGGTCAGGAACAGAGAATAAGATAAACAAAACAAAATAAAGACCAAAAATTAACGAACGAACAAGACCAAGATATCAAAAAGTACCAAGAGAATAATAAAGACCAAAAGAACAAGAAAGGCTAAAATAACAAAAAAGACCAAAAAAGAACAACTAGTCTGAACTAGTTCACATCGTTCACTTATGGGAATAGTTCAATTGAACTAGTTCGTTCTTTTTGAGCCCAACCCAAAATTCACTAATAGGTTTTTAGCTATAGAGTTTTAGCTTACGCTATTTACGAAGACAGAATAATTTATTTATGCAACACTGATATCCAAATCTTAAAAAAAAACGCAATGTTAAATTATTCACTGTTAAAATATCACCCTTTTAGCTTCGCTGTTCTTAACATAAGGCTGCTGTTTTAGCTGTTGTATCCAGGGGTGTCAGATTTTTCTGATCTATTTCGCCAAATTGATTTTAAAAATCGCCAAAAGTCGCCAACATAAAATTTTATGTAGTTTTTCTTAATAAATATTTGGTAATAAACTTATTTTTATATAAAAATTATTTTAATAAAAATTTTTATAAAATAATCGCATAAAAAATCAGCAGAAAATCGCCATTTTTCTCATCAAAATGCAAAATTAATTATTTAATATAAGAAAAATCATCAAAATCAAGTTCTTTCAATTTCTTGCAGACGAGTTTTGGTAGGATTTATTTCTTTAAACTATACTGTAAATTTTTTTAAAAAAATAGCCATAAGATTCGCCAACAAATTTCTTTACCGCCAGAAAAATCGTCATGTCACCAAACCAAAAATTTTAACGCCAAACAAGTTAAAAAATCGCCACGTCTGACGAGAAATTGCCATATTTGACAGCCCTGGTTGTTTATAATTAGCACTAAGCTTCCAGAAGGATGTTAGCAACATCCAAAAAGTCTGAGCACATTCAATAGTCTCTCAGTATTACAATTAATTCTGTGGTATTGTGTGTATGTTAAGTTAAGTGATTAAGTGATGAAGTACTATAGTTAGTGATGTTTGTGCCTGGCATCTGCACTGGTCTAAGTATTTGTGTGGTTGTACATTTTTATTAATAAGTAGAAGGTATAAATTTTAAGTTTTTGCTTCGCTATCAATGTTTACTTCAATGTTGTGTTGTTCATATGTCTGTGTGCTTGTGTATTATGTTCTTTAATAATATCAGGATTATTTTGATTGTTGACAAATTTTTTTTAAGGAAAACATATGCACTCGCTGCAACGACGGTATATTTTCATAGTAATATTATTTAAGTATACTTTTCAATCATTAATCATAAGCTTATATATTTTTGTACTCTTATGTGGTATCAAATAAGTTTTGGAGCAGACAAAATTTATAATAGTTGTTTGTTTTTTGTTTTTTTTTGGTATATAAATTGGTTTATTTTTATTATTTGTTTTTTGGGAATTATAGTAATTTACAAACATATAAATAAAATACTCACGGATGTGGCATTTCCAGGCATAAATACGAGTATATTAGAGGGGCTCATATTACAAACTGTTGTGCAAGACTACAAAGTTTTCGAAGATATATTGGGGAATCCAGCAGTGACCACTCATAGATTTTGCAAGCAATTGCAGCTTTTTTTTGCAACAAATTCCAGTTACAATATTTTTAATCATATCTTATGTTACAAACGGTTAAATATATGTATGAAATACATGAGTTTGTTTTTTGTATTAAACTCGGCTTACAAATAATGTAATATTTCTTACATCTTATGTAGTCATTGATAAAAATACTACAATGAAAAAAGTACTTACACAGGCTCTTAAACTACAACTTTAAGCTCTCAAAATGTCTTGAAAATCGTCAAAAAAGAAAATTATTTTTATTTAGATAGGTATAAATAATATCATGTTTTATTATTATAATTCTACAGCAACTACATACGTCCAAGCCATATGCACACACACAGAGAAAAGAGTGCCTAATAAATACCTCTTAAAATATAACAAAATTAATAAGATATCTCTATGGTTTTTTTCAATAAGGAAATCTTATTAATTTCATAGAGAAAACCTTTTTAAAAAACTACAAGAAGAAATCTTGTAGTTTTTATTAGGTTATCTTATTGATTTTTTCAAAAAGGTTTTCTTTTTAGGCAACCTAATAAAAAATAATAAAAAATTGTACTTATGTATGTCTTTTCATTTAAATTCTGTACGATATATGTATGTATGTATGTAGTATATTTAGATGTTATTTATTTATACATACATACACACATATTATATTATATTCTTAATTAACTAACTCACCATACATACATATTTATTACTTGGAAGGAGACAAGTATTGAACCAGCAACCTTCTGACTGATAGACAAGAACTCTAACCAATATGCTAACAAACAGCCTGAATCCGCACTGAAATTATTGTTCAAAAACATGCTTATACAAGAACGAAAAATATCATGAAAAAAAAATTGTTTCTATGTTTACTTATAGATATGAAATAACAGGAAACCTAATAAAATTAAGAAGATTTCCTTATTAAAAAATAATAAGATGCTCTACACATAATCATATAGCAACCTAATAAAAACAATAAGGAATTCCTTATTGAAAAAATCACTAAGGCAGCCTAATGAAATCAATAAGGAAAACCTTTTTGAAAAAATCAATAAGGCAACCGAATAAAATCAAAAAGAAATCCCTATAGTTTACAATTTATAGAATCAAGAAGATTTTCTCTATGGATTGTTTTTTGGTGCAAAAAATAACGGAAATTGAGTAAAAAAAAATTTGTGAATAATAAGATTTCTTCTTGATTTTATGTGGTTTTCTTCTTGATAAAATTAATAAGATTTACCGCATAAAAACAATAAGGAATTTCTATGAAAAACTATTCGCTTCTTTCTGCTGGGATACCCCCTTTGTCTAAAAACGTTTCATAGAGAAAGTCTTCTTGATTCTATTAGGCAGCTTTTTCTCTGTGCAATGTGCGAACTTTTAAAAAGAGCTTTGTGCTTTTACACAGATGAGACCACAACAGCCCATCAGACCTTAGGGGCAATAGTGCCTGCTGCTTACTTTGCTAAGAAACAAGAACAATTTTTAAGAACTTTCAAAGCTGATTATTTCAAATGCAAGTATAATAATATGTTAGTTTGGACGTCGCTATTCTACAAGATGAGCCGGTCTAATGTGTGTGTGTGTGTGTGTGTGGAGTTGTTCATATATTGTTGACATTTTATTATTTCAGCTGCCATTGTTTGCTGATTATTGTGCTATTGTTGTTTTCATGTTTATATGCAACTGTTTTGTATGATGCATGCATGCATGCATGCCCAAGTTCATGCATGTTTGTTTCTCTTTATATGTTTGAATGAATCGAAAGTGTGTGTTTGTGTATGTGTGCGTGGGTCTGTGTTAAGAGCAATTATAAAAATTCATCTGGTTTTGTATATGTATGGAACTGCTAGTTTTTATGACGTGTTGCAATTTATTTTGATAACAAAAGTTGAGATAAAATTCTAATTTATGATGGCGCAAATATAAAAAAAAGATAACTCTGTAATTTATCAAATGTATTTGCATAAAGTGTGCCAAGTGTGTCATGTGTCAAAAAAAAGCGTAACCACTAATGGAAAACTATTTTGTTCAGATACGTATTTATTAAGTTAAATTTCACACTCTTAAAGTGTGCAAAGTGTGCCTGTTTTTTTAACGGTTAGGACCAGTGATGAAAAATGTGGCACAATTGGGCCATTTGTGGCACTTTTGGATGTTTGATGGCCCTGTGGTACTCTCTAGGCTATTTTGGCCCTTTCAACTGAAAATTCAACTAATTCCGTCAAACCCTTGAGTAAAATTTTTTGATTGAGTTTTCTCCGTTTTAAAAAGTACTTTCATTTTTGGAGATTTTTATTTAAACTGGTGTCCGAAAACTGTGCCAGATCAAGTTTTGAATGGGAAAGCCAATAGTATTCTACCACTTCCTATTAAACTTTTTCAAAAGGAAACAGAACAAGTAAAAATGAGAATAGGGCATAGTATCGCAACTTGCAGAATTTAAAAAGCTCAAAGATTTAAGTAGAACTAAATTTTGCAAAAGGATTTCTACCATTAAAAATCGTTTGGGTAAAACTTTGCATACAAATTTATACAGAATTATTCAAAGAACTCTTTCTTTTCCACATTCCTCAACATGTGTGGAAAAAATCTTTTCTTTAGAGTGAAAATTTATATTGAAATCAATAAAGTATTAAAATTCGCGTTAGTTTTCAATATAAATTTTCAGTCGATAGTTTTCTTTCGATATCAGGCAACAGTTTCCATAACAGAAGAAATCGTCTTCAATTCTTCACTTCTTTAGAGTGAAAATTTATATTGAAATCAACAAAGTATTAAAATTCGCTTTAGTTTTCAATATAAATTTTCAGTCGACAGTTTTCTTTTGATATCAGGCAACACGTCGCATAATAGAAGAAATCGTCTTCATGTAAAAAATACTGTGTCATATTTAATACAATTAAAATATTTAATGAAATCTAATAATTGTAATAATTGAAGATATTTTAAAAAAATGTTTTAAGCAGGAGTAAATTTGGGAACTATTGGATTAAGAATTTAATAAAATTGGAATTACATAAATTTTTTTTACACAAAATATGTATTTACTTTAATTTAATAAAAAAATACTTAAAAAAACTTTAATTTTTGTCGCTAATTTCTGTTTTTTGCTTTAAACAAAATAAATCACATGTACTATATTATTAATGCCCCAGTAAAAAAAGGGACTCCAAAAAAGTCATGAAAATGTAGAGTTTGCGATCTGGAAGTAGTGAAAATTTTGATCCGATCTAATGATTTTTACATAGGGTTGTCATTGCAAGAAGGTCTCTTTTTCGATGCTTGGTCACTGAATTGGAAGCGATATTAAGAAAAATTCCCTTTTTTGTGTTCTACATATAATAATATTTTTATCTAGAAAAAATGTTAAATAGTTGCCTTTTTTAACAACTCGTTTTTTCTTATACGAATTTAAGACGGAAACAGTGATTTCATGTAAATTTAAGCAAATAACTTTTAAATTTTAGACTAAAAATAGTTCATAAATTTCTTAAAAAAAATAATTTTTTTTTAAATTCTGGTGAGTATTTTCTAACACTATGGAAGAGTTACAAGGTTTTGTGTGACTAAAATAAGCTTCTAGATGGTTTTTTGCTCACTCTCGGCAAATTAAAAACATTAATTTTTTGGAAGCAATGAAAATGTAGTTCCACTAGAATGATTTAAATTTTTTTTTCACTGGGGCATACTTTTGTTTTTATTTAAATTAAAAGATTATAGTCAAATACATTAAAAAAGTTTTTTGGCCCTATCAAAGGTATTTTGACCCTTTTAAATCGCTAATTTGGCCCTAAACCCAAAAACTCAAAATGCATCACTGGTTAGGACTTTAAAACTTAAAGTTTAAATTGGCAATACTTTTTGTTATAAAAGCGATTTTTGTAACAGCTGTTACATGCTTTTGGTTTCGTTTGAACTTAAATCGACTAATAGCGAAACAAGGCATATTTTATTTATTTATTTTTTTGCAAAAAAATCACATATTTGTCTGCCTACATTTAAGGGTCGACAATTAATTCCAGATCGTTTCCACTCCATTTTTGCACTCTACCGTACTTGGATTCTGTAACTTTTTGAAAAACGAAAATCGTAATATTTATCAACATATTTATTCGCTTGTGGTAACGATAATGTGATTCTGTAACTTAGTTTTTTCGATAGTCTCCAGCCTTATCTTACTCACCATTTAATTCAATATTATGTGGTTTGTCTGTATTGAAAATAAATTTTAAAATAAGCGAAAAGCAAAAAGAATAATAAAGAAAAACTCAATGAATTTGTTATTGTGACTAAATTTGTTTTTCAACCAACCGACAGCGAATATCGTTAAAATATGTTACTGAATAGCTAAGCTAATAAATTTTCGTTATATTTATTATATCGATAAGATTATCGTAATTAAAGTTACTGAATCCAGGTACAGGACTTGCCATTTAAACTTTTTTACAAGCCATTGAAGTTGGCCGTGTGCCGGAAGTCGTATTCAAAAAATTATGTTTTGAATAAAGCCATATATGTACATAGAAGTTGACACCACTTGTCTGTTTAACCGACTTCGAAAAAGCGAAGGTTATCAATTCTTCTCTATTTTTTATGAGTCATAACCTTTTAGACCGATTTAAAAAATTCTTTTTGTTTGTCAAAGAAATTGACGTGAACGGGCCAACTAATTTTTTTCTTTGATTTTCCACTGATCTGATTGCTGCTAAACTTAGCACACACATTGGGCTTTTGTAATGACAAAATTTCAAAGTAGAAAAAATATGGGGATTCCGGGCCATTAAAATTTAATATTGTATTTCACTTAGTTATACTTAACCCATTTTCAAGAAACTTGGCACACATCTTGAGCTGTAAAAACACTTGATATAAAAAGTAGGCGGGACACTCCCATAAAAGGTTAGTATTAAATTATATGTACTTCTACTTATACGGTTGCCATGAAACTTGAATTTTTTTTTGGCTTTTCGAGTGGCAGGGACATGCCCACTAAAGTTTAATACTATATTTCACTTGCTTCTACTTGACCAATTTTTAGGAAACTTGGCACACACTTTGAGAACTGTAAGTCACGCAATTTGAATTATGAAAAGTGGTCATACATTAATGCATGGAAAATTGGTTGCGACCACGCCCTTTAAACTATAATAAGTTTTAAACATTTAAGGCTTGATGGTTTATAAAACAGTTTTCACTACACATTCTTTTTATTAAGCCTTTATAAAGCCGTAATGTATTTTTATTTTGTTGTACATGTGTATATATTTTATACGTTCTCGTCTTCACAGTAGACTAACTTATGACTTATATTTGAATTTTATACATATACAATTACACTAATAAGATAATTGAATAGAATTGTTTTGTTTATTATATCATTTATTATATTATATATACCAAAAATTATGACTTTATCCGCAGCCATTAAGACCCAAAGCAGCAGCTGAAAGTAATATGATCGCATTCTCTCTACTTTTTTTTAATTTCCCTAAAGAACAAGCAAATTATATAAAATTAAATTAAATTAAATTATATTAAATTAAATTAAATTAAATTAAATTAAATAAAACCACCTTATGACTTTTCAATGTTTATAAAGCTTTTCTCATTTGGATTTTATATAATAAATCTTCATGTTATTCCTTTTTTTCTCCAAATGTTGAACAAATGCAATTATAAATTTACACACACACGAGTATGTACATACATATGTACATATTCTTTTAAATGCATAAAGCATAACTGTGTATATATGTACATATGTATGCATGTATATTTTTTTTTTATTATGTATAAAAATTTATGCCATTCTTTCTACTCCAATTAAAATGTGTAAATACAAGCAAGCTCCACCAAGCTCACCCCTCGCAAAAGCCATGCACCGCATCCGGCAAGTTTTCCTGGATTTTCAGCTGAAGTCTTGCGAAAATATTTATTTGTTGTATGTATGTATGTATGTATGTATGAATGTTAAACCAGCACATACTATAAATATTGAAAACCATAAAGTATGTAAAACTAATAGGATTTTGAACTGTGGCTGCATTGTTGAACACATTGTGCATGTTGACTACATGATTTCTGCTCCTTCTTCTGACTTCTGACCCTTGAAGGATTTGTTGTGCATATAAAAATAAATTATGGCTAGTGGGAGAGTTTCTTTTATTTTTCCTATATGAAGACAAAAAAAAATACTGTATGAAAATGAAATGTGTAAAAAACTCTTTTTATTTTAAATTAAACATTTTATAGCTGGAGAAACTTTGCATGGCAACAATTTTTACTTTTATGTCCAAAGATCAAGTTATAAATGAAGGTAATAAAACCAACATTAATATTTATGTAAGAAGTTTTTACATTTTATAATTAATTAAAATAAAAGAATGTTAAAATTAAAAAAAAACAAAAATTATTACAAATAAACACCAATCCACTTAAACAACATATTTAGGGAATTCACAATTGGGAAATTCACAATGAGTATCTTAGAATTTTAATGTGGCAACATTATGCCGTCTTATTTGTTAGGGTTCCGTACACCAAAAGTAAAAAAAGGAACCCTATTGTTTTCGCTACGCTGTCCGTCTGTCCGTCACACGCTATTTTCCCAGGAACCGTAAGAGCTACGGACCTGAAATTCGGACAGGTAATGTAGAACCTTAAATTAAAAAAAATAAAATAAAGGGTGTTCCAAAACGAGCAACGAAAAATGTTAAAATCTCATGTAATATACATACAATTGTATGTACATAAGTATATTAACACTTGAAATTTTTAAAATTGGTGTATTTTTATATAGACTACAACAATTAACATTAAAATATTAAAAAATTTAATTCAAAGGGTGGTCCATCAATTAATGCAATTTTGACTATGTAATTTTGACAACTTGCTATATCTTGGCAACCGTAAGAGTTAAACTCTTGAAATTTTTAAAAACGGTAAAACTAAAAAAAAACGAATATTAAAAATACGCCAAACCGAAACAAATTGCCAAAACCAGAAAAAAACACCAAAAATTAAAAAAAATCGCCAAAACGAAATAAATCGCCAAATTAAAAAAAAAATGTAGCGCTAAAATAAATCGCCAAATTCGAAAAAAACACCCAAATGAAAAAAATCGCCAAAATAAAAAAAACGCAAAAAACCGAAATAAACGCCAAAAACGCGAAAAAGGCGCAACCCAAAATAATTGTGTCTATGAAAAAAATCGCCAAAAGGAGAAATATATCCAAATTAAAAAAAATCACCAAAACGAAAAAAATCGCCAAAATTAAAAAAAAACCCAAAAACCGAAAAAATCCCCAAAACTAAAAAAAAGTGCCAAAACTGAAAAAAAGTGCCAAAATCAAATAAAAACGCCATAAACCAAAAAAATCGCCAAAACCAAAAAAAATCCCCTATATGAAAAAAACGCCAAAATTAAAAAAATCGTAAAAAAAATCACTCAAATGAAAAAAATCGTCAAAATTAAAAAATTACGTCAAAAACCAAAAAAACGCCATCAACCGAAAAAATCGTCAAAACCAAAAAAAAATCCCTATATGAAAAAACGCCAAAATATCGCCAAAAAAAATCACCCAAATGAAAAAAATTGTCAAAATTATAAAAAATACGCCAAAAACCGAAAAATCGCCTAAACGCGAAAAACCCAAAATAATTGTTTATATGAAAAAAAAATCGTCAAAATGAAAAAAAAAATCTTAAAAATGAAAGAAAATCGCAAAATTAGAAAAATAGCTAAAATTAAAAAAACGCGAAAAACCGAAAAAATTGCCTATAGAAAAAAATTCCAAAACTAGAAAAATCGCCAAAATAAAAAAAATCGCCAAAATTAAAAAAATTTCAAAAACCAAAAAGAAAATCGACAAAACGAGAAAAAAGTGCCAAAACTCAGAAAGAGCCAATAAACTCAAAAAACCCCAAAACTATAAAAAACGCTTAAAACCGAAAAAAACTCAAAAACGAAAAAAATGCCAAAACTATAGATTATATTGGCTAAAGTTCGTATTGAATTACATATCTCGTGTCCGTACGGAGCCTTTCGTGCGCGGGTCAAAGTCGCACTTCACTGAATTTATTTCATTCTGAACAGGCAACAATATAAATAACCGTACTGTGTGTAAATCAAAGTTTTTTTTGCGCCGTCCTGTTGAAACCAATTTTTGTGAACAAAAATTCGTTCAACATGGCCCTAAGTACGATCGCCATTGGCCACTCCTTGCTCATTTTCGGAATTATGCCTCTGGACCGAATTCCTCACCAAACAGTGACTCGTTTTGGGTGCGTCAGCTTTTCAATGTATGCGTGCGGGTTTTCCGTGCCCCAAATGCGACAATTTTGCTTGTTTACATAGCCGCCAAGATCAAAATGAGCTTCATCTCAAAAGATGATTTTTTTTGGCAAAATCGGCATCTTCTGTAAGTCGATCGCAGGCCCACTTAGCGAAGCAAAAATGCATTTTATGGTCAGTTGGCTAGTTCAGCGGAAGGATAAAACTAATTATCTGTCAAATCAGATATGAGCTAAGTGTTATCATTCACGAAATAAGCACCAGTTGAAAAAAAACGTTAGATGGCGAACCCTTTATAAAGAGAGTAAAATGCATGTTTGTAAGAATGCTTATGAGCGACTGAATTAATTTCTTCCGTACGTATAAAAATAAGAAAACTTTTTAAATTAGAAATTGTTGTTGGATAAATTGTTTTTAATAACTTTTGTTCTTCGAAAAATACAAATATTTGTTCATCAACTACAGCTGCACTGACAGTTTTAACACGTTGCCATATTGAGAATGACATGATTTTTTTTAATGTGGCAACATTGTGCCATATTATAATTTTTATTGTGAGCAGGCAACGATATAAAACACAGTATATTTAAGTATTTATTAAAATAAAAAAAAATTTTAATAAGAAATTATTGTTGGATAAATTGTTCAAAATAACTTTTGTTCCTAAAAACAAAGTTTTAATTTTTTTAGTTTAACATTGCCGTGTTGTCATATTACATGCTTTTTAAACTTTTAAATTTGCCTCCTGTTATTAAATTGAATTGAATTGATATAAATTGTATTAAATTTGAAACCTTGCAATATTAAGACATATTTTGAAACGCAATTGGGAACTCTAATTATTTCTAATACATTTTGTTTATTTTGCATGGATATTTTTTTCAGTGTATACCAGTATGAAATGTATGGAGCTGCTAATTGCCCAATACATTTATGTGAATGATAAATATTAATATGAATTTTTCATAGAATAAAAGGACTTGAAATATTTTACATTTGCATGTGCATATAGTTTACTTAGTTGCAATAGTTTCGTTAGATTTGATTTTTATTTCAAGAGGAAATTTTTTTTCTAAAATAACATGAATATCAAGCAAATTGCCAGGGCGTCATATGTGATAGAAATCAAAATTGATATGTTACTAATATACGTAAAGAATTTTAATATTCCTATACAAATGAATTTAGCTAAAATATTAACTATACAATTTTAGATTTATTTGAACTGTATTGAAGAAATGCCAGATGTGTAATCGGATTAAGGTTGAAATAGTGGTTACGAAATCCACTTGATAAATTTGTGCATGAGTAAGTATGTAGTTAGTATTGTGAATATGTATTTGAAGGAAAAAAAATAACAGCTGACAATTAACAAAAATAAGATGCAGTGAATGAGCTTTTGCATTTTGTTGCTCATAATACGCGCTCTGTACATAAAATCAATTATTTTGTTTATTTTAAACGATATTTATTTATATACTTATATATTTCTATTTATTTATTACTTACATTTCAAGTGAATATTTATCTTATACTATTTTGTAGTTGCAACAAAGAGAACTACAATTTCCGTTAATGCCTATTCACAATAGTTATTTTGTAGATGCTCTTTGAAAAGTTAGGGTTGCCATATCTCTTTAAATGCTGGCATTTGATAATACTGATTTATAAATTTTGTGGTAAAAAGTTCTTTTTTTCAGCCGCACGTTGGTCTTCATAAAAAACCAGGATGTTTTTTTTTAAATTTATAAAATTTAATTAATATATTTTTAAGAATTCAATCACAGATTTTAATTGAATTTAATTGAAATATTCTTGAAGATTCCACAAAAAATTTATGAAAATTTTTAAAAGCTTCAATTAAAATCTCAATTAGAATATTTGAAAAGTTCAATAATATATAAATTAAAAAAAATATATATACATTAAAGGAGTTGTCATATAAAATGGAAACATTTCTCTATTCAATTCGAAAATTTAATGGCATGCGGTGCTTGATGCAAATGATCTTGCGTAAGTATAAATGCAAAATTTTGTAGCTTTTATTTTAATTGTGTGTGTATTTTGTAGCTAGATTTTAAAGAAAAGCTACAATATTTTTCATTTACTATTATGCCAGACCATTTTATGTAATAGCTATGTACCATTTAAAAGTATCTAGAGTCAACTTCTTTTGATAACACATTTTTTTAAGAAGGAAGAAATTTAATTAAAATACACTTAGATTTAATTAAATTTTTACTTTAAAAATATTATTTTCTCCAAATATATTATTTTTATCAGTAAATTAAAAATATACTGCACAATAATTTTTTCTGTTTTCTGCAGTATATTTTTAATTTTTTTTAGTGTATTAAAGGGAGTCACTATAAAACGTGACCAGACTATTTTAAGAAAATGTAGAAATTTTGTAATATTTTCAGGTAAAAAATAATTTTAGTTATACTTTAAAGATTTCTTTCGGTGTTTTAAATTTTTTCTTAAAACACACAATTTACTCTGTGTAACCTTTTTAGTCTAAATATATATATAAATATTCCAAATTTATATTTAAATTTCTTTCATATTTTTGTTTACAAATATTTGCTTGCAATCCCGTAATATTTTTGCAATATTCATTGGTGTGTATTTAATTGGAAATTATTTAAATGTATTTGCTAAAACCTTAAAAATCTTTCCTTTATATAAAAATAGAAATATGAACTTGCATGTGAGTGCTTGTAAGCTTGTAAGTAATGTAGTTGTTGTTGTTGTTGCAAATTATGTTATTATTGATTTATTATATGAACTTTTTTTTCATTCCTTTACATCCTTTAACAAAAAATCCTATTGTATTTGCGTATTTACACAACAATGAAGAGTAAATAATTAAAATATTTTATGGTTATTTTGGACTGTATTGCTGTGTGTGAGAAATTTTGTTGGTTTTATTTGAATATTTTTTTTGTGAGTGTTGAATAAATAAAGTAAATAAAATATGAATGTAGTTTGTGGAAATATTTGGTTAAATATGTTGTAGTTCTCAAGTATAAAAAGGAAAAATATTTAAATTGTACGAATTTGTTGTGGAGAGAGAGAGTAAGAGTTTTTAAATTAAGGGTCAAACTCTTAAAGAAAATTTTTTTTATAGTTTAACGTAGCATCAGTAAAGACTCAGTTAGCCGACTATAATGTAATGTAACTACAACGTAAGAAACAGCTGATCGATATTTTTATATAAAAAGCGGGTTACATTACATCACATTTCTATAACCATTTTCATTACTTTTCATATAAGAATATCGATCCGCTGTTTCCTACTGTTGCAGTTACTTTATACTACAGTCGGCTAACTGAGACTTAACTTAAGTCCTAAGGGGGAAAAATAAGCTTACATGTTTCTAATAGTTTCCAAAGAGTATATAATTTTATTTAAAAATAGAAGTATTTGAGTTCGTATTAGAGGCCTGCGTAAACAGTCTTGAAATGTAAATATGTTTTGTTGTTTAAATGTATTATCGTGGCCTGTATTATACTAAACCAATAATAAATGCTGTCGTTTAAATAGCGAAGTAAGATGGATGTATTGATGTTCTTGTATGCATAGGAGTGTTACCAAGCAATATCGCGAAGACTTCTTGTTCATAACCAACAATGAAAAGAAGTTGTCTTGATGCGTGTATGCTTATTGTTTTGCATATTTTACGTTTCGAGTGTGTGTGTGTAAGATGTAGATGGTAAGCTATTGTGTGTTTAAGGGTGGTTTTTTTAAAGCAAGCGCACACAACTAATGTCAGTGCATGTGTGCGTTTGTATTTGTCGAGAAAAATAAAAGATCATATACACAACATGTGTGCGTATGTATATGTACGACGTATACCCTCAATAACTGAAAGAAATTTCTTGCGAACAGTGTTGTTTAGCGTTTATTTTGGAAGATTTCGCTGTAGTAAAGCATTTGAAAAATCCCTCATGTCTTAAAATTTTTTGTAAGTGGTCTTGTGCAGGACTTTGCCTATCTTGGTATAGCAATTGTATTTTAGTGATTAAGTGATAACAAATATTAAGAAAGGAGAATAGAAGATGGAGTCAAGAGAAAAAAGAGTTGTGATGTTAAGAAAAAGTTATTGTTCCACTATCTTCTCTGAAGTTGTCCTGACGTTGAAGAAACGCACATCTAGAGATCTAAAAATTCTGATTATTTACTATCTAAACTTATTCTAATATTTTGTAATATTAATTAAAAAATTAATTGAATTTTCACTAATAAAAAATTTAATAATAGAAATTAAGTTTTACTAATCGATTTAGTTAAAGAAGTTATCGCATCTTTGTGGCAAACTATTCTCCATACATACATACAAATATTTTAAAAATATATGTTATTCAAAATTGCCTTTCGGCTTTAACTTTCTAGACATTTTATTTCAACCAAATGTTTAAGTTTAGCAGATGCAAAAATGATGGGAAAAGTCTTTTGCAAAATATTTTATTCTTTTTTTAAACTTGTTTTCATAAAAGTTATGGCATAAATTAAAACTAAAAGCCTTATTCATTTATTACTATTTTAGCAATTTGACTGAATTTGAAAGTTGTCTTGATATATGTACATATGTATGCAAAAAAGAATAAGAAGTTTGGTTTTAAAAGCATAAAGAATATTTTCGATTTACTATCAAAGCAATCAAGTGTAAAACATTTGTTTTCCTTTATCATCTTCTTCCGCTTGTGGGTTCTTTCGAAGAGAAAAATATAATAAAAAAAAAGAAAACGAAATTTGTTATGCGCTTCGTTGCCCTTTTTCATTTATTATAAATATTTTTTTTATTTTTTTCCTGGCTTTTTTTCTTCGGTTAAAATATGAAATTAAAAACATATTGAATGAATATACCAAATATTGCCAAGGTATAACTCACTGTACTGACTCCATGAATTTGTAATGATGAATAATAAAATTGAGGATTTGCAGTTTTTGCAACAGGCACCATAAGGATGTACAATCAATACAGTATTTTTTTTTTTTTTTTTTTTTTTTGCAGGAATGGATGATTTTAAATCTATTATTAATCACTTTAACATAAATCGAAGCGACTGGCATTGATATAACAATTTGATAGAAAAATGATAAAGTGAGGGCAACAAAAAAAATGATGTGCTCTTAAGTTGATAAGAATTAAAGTGCGCTTAAAAAGCAGAAAAATTGATTTAAAAATCAAATCGATTGATTCAAGCAAAATATTTTTTAATAAAAATTTTTTTATTAGATATTAAAAAATTTAAATATTTAAAAAAAAAACCAATAAAAAGCATAAATATAATGGCTTCAAAAATAAAATCTAAATTCAGTTTTGTAGTTTCAAATTCGCATACGTAGATTTCAATAAAACCCTGGTTTCTTTTTGGTGATTTTTTCGGTTTTCGGTGCTTTCTGTTTTTATTTTAGATTTTTTAATAAATTGTGCTTGCGATTAATTTCAGTTTTGACGATTATTATTTGTTTTTTTTTACAATACACATTCAGGCTTATTCTGAACAGCAACCATCAAGTGGTTGAAAAGTGCAAAAATTTTGTCAACTAACTCATGTTTTAGACTCGGCAGTTTTTCTTGAAGCAAGTCTGAGTTTATGGGAGAGAGAGGAAAGAAGAAAGAAGAGGGGTACTGACTTGCTTGTACAGAAAAGTTACTTCAATTCTCTTTTGTTATTTCATTCGCTGCATTCAAACAATACGAAAATTGAACATGAAACTGTCTGAGTGTAAACGAACGAGTAATTTTAAAAGAGAATTAAAGAGAACTGCTTCAAGAAAAACTTCCAAGTCTAAAACATGACTAAGGTTTGCAATAGTTATTACCATGATACAATTATACTAGGTACATGCACAAGCCCAGCCTGTCACTGTATACATTGCACATAGTTGTCAAACTTTGTTTACAAGCTGCAAAAATGTTAATGTATGTGTGTGAATAAAATGATTACAGTGTTGCCAATGAATTTACACATGGCTGTGTCTCCAATTACACATTGAAGAAAATTACACTACACATCTTTTGTGTAGGTTAAAATTAAAACAAAATTAAATAAAATAGAACCCAAAGTAGAATTACACACAGATTACACAAAAATTTAATTATATGGAATACACATGTGAGTTGAACTTACACACTGCCTAACTACAAACAGATTGGCAACACTGAATAGCTATAATCATGCAGGAATGCCGCGTCTGCAATTGTAATTTAGTTACTCTGTAATTGTTGTTTTTATAAACAAAAGACTTTTGTTTCCGACAATTTTACATTTGTTTATACCAACAAAATACATGTGTTTTTTGCTGTTGTAATTTTGTTGTAGTCGTGCATGTACCGAGTATAATTGTGTCATGGTTATTACGAAAACTAGTTGATAAAGTTGTGAATGATTGAGCAGGTAATCGCTATTGTGAATATGCATTTGAAGTGAAAAAATATAACAGCTGACAAAATAACAAAAATAAGATGCAGTGAATGTGCGGAATTAGTTAAAAAATTAGTAGAAAATTTCATTTAGGTGGACCTAAACTATTTAAATCCGTTGTATATTCCTCCTATAATTTTTCCGCGGTATGAAATAAGGCCCAATAAAATTAAGGAATTTTGAATTGGGATTTATTTAATATATTTTGGGGCTTTGTTTCATCGTAGGCATTTATTTCAGCTTGAGTTATGCTTGGAACATAATTGGCATGAACGACGAATTTAGTCCACGTCGACGAATTCGTTGATAAGCATTCGCTGCGTAAATTCATCGTGTGAAGCACAATAACGACGAATTTACTCACCGAATTCATCTCTCATAATTGACAAAGTTGGTTGTTGTGTGTACATAAACAGAGAGAGAGAGAGAGAATTTTCTCTCAATTTTTTTTTTCGTCGTTCGTCGGCGTACAAACTAGAAATAAATCTATCTCAGAGTTCGTCACGCACGACGTGTTTCGTCGTACGGCGGTGTTGTGTTCATTTTCATATGCACAAATGTGTTTTATTTTTATGACGAAAGTTCGCACCGAAAAATTCGTCGTTCGTCCCAGTTGTGTTCCTAGCATTAGGTTTCATTGGGCTTTTTTAATTAGGCTCTATTTCATTCATATTGGGTGTTTTTCATAAATTTTCTCTTGACCTTGTTTAATGTTTTTGGGACTTATTTTATTGGGGCTTATTTTATTTTTTATTTGGGGTTTTTTCCTCGGGTCTCATGTCGTAGCGCCTTATTTTTCACCAACCACTTTAGAGCATGCAATATGCTTTTTGTTGCTTATAATACGCACCCTGTAAATAAAATCAAATTTTTTTTTTATTTTTAACAATATTTATTTATATATTTCTATTTATTTAGTACTTACATTTCGAGTGAATATTTTCTTCTCCTACTATTTTGTAGTTGCAAACAAGAGATTAAATTTCCGTTAAAAGCTATTCACAATAGTGATTTTATAGTTGCTCGTGGAAATGTTTCAACCGAGGATATTTCGTGATAGTGATTTATCAACTTTGTTTTAAAAATTTCTCGAATCAGCCACACGTTGCTGTTCATAATAAGCCTGAATTTAAGTGTTAGCGATTTTTTTTAGTTTTGGCGCTTTTTTCGTTTCGCCGATTTTTTTCGTTTTTTTGAAGATTTGTTTGTATTTACGCTATTTTCGAGTTTTTGCGTTATTTTTTCCTTTGTTTTTGTTTTTCTTACAATACATATTTTTAGTTTAAGCGCTTATTTTAGTTTTAACTATTTTGTTCGTTAATGATTTTTTCTTGCATTTGAGAGATTTATTTTAATTTTGGTGACTTTTCGGTTCGGAATTGTTCTAATTTTGTGATTTTAGACTTTTAGCGTTTGTTTCTGTTTTTGGAGATTTGTTTTTGTTTTTTGCTCACCTTTTTACTTGTGGTGATTTTTTTTTTGGTGATTTATTTTATTTTTGGTGATATTTTTCATTTAAGCGCCTTATTTAGTTGGGCGATTTTTAGTGATGGCGATTTTTTTTCAAAATTGGAATTTTTAGTTTTAGCGCTTTTGAAAATTTCAAGAGTTTGCCTCTTACGGTTTTCAAGAAACAGCAACTTGTCAAAATTATATTAACTCATATAATGTTTTTGACAGTTTCAATCTACTCGTACTTTTTCAAGTATTTTGAGTGGGATTGCAAATAACGATTGATTGTAATTCATAATAAAAATTTATAGTTTTTGAAAATTTAAAAAAAAAAATTTAAGTAATGTCGAAGGTGAGTGATTATCAGTAATATTTAAAAACGCATCAAAATTCATGAGCGTGAGTGAGAAAGTAATGTGTTTTTTGCTTTCACATAAAAAGAATATGTAAGAAAGAAAACTAGTATTTATTTTATTTTTTGACAATATTGATTTACCGTCACTTTATTAGTGCTTTGTGAGTGATTACAAATAACGATTGAGTGTAGTGAAGGTTTTTCAACAATAAAAATTTATAGTTTTCGAAAAAATATAAAATGTGTAATGTCGAAGTTGAGTGTATTTTTAATATTAGTGAAAATTTATCACGCGTGAAAGAATGTGAGGGTGAGTGATAAAATATATTTTTTTTGCTTAAATATAAAAATAATAACAAAGAAAACGATTGTGTTTAAAATTTTTTTTGGACAATTTTGATTTAGTGATTGAGTTTTTGAAAATTGAAAAAATTTAAAATAATGTCAAACGTCTGGTGGTGCGTACTAATGCGTGAGCGTGAGTGAAAATATTTTTTTTTGCTTTAATATAAAAAGAATAACAAAGAAATTGACTTTTGTTTAATATTTTGACAATATTAAATTCTTCATTTTATCACTTTGTGTGATTTCAAATAACAATTACTTTTAGTAAAGGTTTATATAATAAAATTTCACAGTACTTAAAAATTAAAAAAAAATAAAATTATGTTGAAAGTGGGTGCATTATTAATATTAGTCAAAAGTTGTCACGCGTGAGATTACGTGAGCGTGAGTGAAAAAATATTTTTTTGTTTTAATATAAGCTAACAAAGAAAATAATTTCTTTTAAATTTTTAGACAATTGTGACTCACCGTCATTTATCACTTCGCGTGATTTCAAATAACGATTGATTGTAGTAAAAACTTCCACAATAAAAATTTTTAGTATTGAAAATTTAAAAAATTTAGGATTATATCAAAAATTTGTCAAGCGTGAGAGGATGTGATTGAGTGAGAAAATAATTTTTTTCTTTAACATAAAACGAATAAATAGGGAAAGATTTTTTTAATAATTTGTGTCAGTTTATCGTGTTCTGTGTGTGATTTCAAATAGCGATTGTGTGTAGTAAAGGTTGCCATAATACAAATTTATAGTGTTTGAAATTTGAAAAAATTTAAAATAAGTCAAATTTGAGTGCAGTATTAATTTTAGTCAAAAGTTGGCACGCGTGAGAGAACGTGAGCGTGAGTGAAAATATTTTTTTTTGCTTTAATATTAGAAGAATAATAAAGAAAACGACTTTTTTAATTTTTTTTTGACAAATTTGGTATATTGTCACTCTATTATAAAGTGTTTTGTGCGTGATTTCAAATAAAGAATTTCATAATAAAAGTTTAAAGTTTTTGAAAATATTTAAAATAATGTCAAAGGTGCGTGTATTATATATTTTTGATGTCACGCGTGAGAGGACGTGAGCGTGAGTGAAAAAATTTTTTTGCTTTAATATTTTAAGAAGAATAACAAAAGAAAAAACTATTCTAAATTTTTTTTCGCAACTACGATTTACTGGCACTTTATCAAGTTTTTTTTTGGCGTGATTTCAAATAATGATAATAGTAAAAATATAATAGATTTATATATTTCAATGTTTGTTTGAAAATATTTAAAATAATGTCAAGAGTGAATGTATTTTTAATATTAGTCAAAAGTCGTCACGCCTGATGGGACGTGAGCGTGAGTGATAAACAATTTTTTCTTCATAAAATTAAGCGTTAAAAACTTTAAGTACGTTAAAAGAGATGCTTTCGAATTTCGATTCCAAAAAAATCATTTCAATCGGTCCTGCCGTTCGCTGTAATTAATAACAACCACAAAACGGGCAAAACTTCCTATACTGCAGGGTAGTGCAGGGCTAAAAATTATCTACCACAGAACCATAAAATTCTACTATATATAAGATATTATTTAAAACTTTAAATGCGTTGAAGGGTTTATTTCATATATAGTAACACTTGCATTTCATTTGTTGCTCTTTTGAAACGAATCACTTCATTTAACTGCTAATTTTAAATAATTACTTAATTTTGTTATTGATGAATATTGAAAATATTTTTTTACTTTAAGACTCTTTCAAAAAATAATTTCATTATAAGTAAATAACTTTGCAAATTACTCTTTTCTTTTCTGTTGTAAAAAAGAAAAACTTAAAGAAGAAACCAATTCACAGTAACACAAAATTCACCGGAATCGTTTGCCTTTAACATCAACTTCATTATCAACGCCATCATTAAAGTCATCATTGCCATCATTAAGTATAAGTAGTGGTGATATTGTGGTAGTGCAAGCATGGCAGCCATTGTGTCTCTCTGTCTCTCTGTCTCTCTAATTTGTGTGCAAGTGTGTGTGCTGTTGAATGCAACCGCTATTGTAATACTTAAATGGTGTGTAAATTTTAAAGTATTTTACTGTCGCACAGTTTAATAACAATGAAATAGTTTGGTTACAAATCATAAAAAAAATATTGTTCACACACTTATAAATATTTCAGTAAGTAAAAGTTCTAATGTCCTCTGTGCTTTCTGTTTCTCAATGAATTTCAGTTTTAAGACAGAAACTTAATCATGAATATTGTTGGCAGAGAATTTTTTGTTTTCTTTTTTCTTACTTTTAGTTATAGGAAACAAAGTATTGCGTTATTTTTTGTTTAAAGTTGTTGGTTCTTTTTGTTATAAATAAAATTGTGCATATTTTAAATTTTTTGATTTGTTACAAGAAAGACAATTTAAGCAAAAACTTAGAATTGATTTAATTTGCATTTTATTAGAAGAACTTAAGTTTGTTTGCACAAGAAGTTTTAAAAACTTTTAATAACATTTTTTTTGTAAAAAAGCACAAAGTAATAAGTTGTCAATATTAAACTGAAAGTTTTATTAATTGTCCTTTTTCAGAAACAAAATCTTTTTAAAATAATATTTGAAATATTTTAAAAGGAACTAGTTACTTTAAGATTTAATTTAATGTGAAATGCTTTAATTTATCTTCAGTTGTTTAGTTGTCAAAAGAAGTTGGTTCAACTATTGTGAATAATATTTTTTCGAAGCAGAAGAAGCAAATAACTGCGCTTTTATTACAAAGAAATATAAAACAACGGGCTTGTCCACTTTCTTTCCATGTTGCCCTTCTCGTTTAAAAATTGCTTATTGCATTACAACAAAAATTCACAACAATTTCCAGAAAACTAAAAATTAGTAAAAAAAAAAATTTATCGTTTTTAATTGATACTAAAGTCGTTTTATTAATTTGAAACAATTTAAAAATTTGTAAGGGTGTCGCAAAGTAGGCCTTATTGTTAGAAAGGAATTTTTATGAATCTTCTATACTTATAGGCACACTTTTAGCTAAAATTAAACAACTGGAAAACTGACCTCGAAAATTTTAAGTTCTCTCTCACTCCTTATATCTCTCACTATTTGTTTAGAATAGGATTTTATTCTCGAAAAAGAGGATTTTCCTGGGAATTATTTCAGGGGAAATTTTATAGTAGAATTGAGCTGGAAATTGCTGTCATTATAAAATTATGTGAACTAGATTACAGGATCTTTTAAAAGAGTCTTTACTGTATAAGCTCTTAATTTAAATTGTATATTTTCTTGTGACTGATTAAGGAGCCCTTTTAGAGCAGGGCTATTTACAAATGCTGTTTCACCGCTGACTTGTATTTTATAGTTTTAGTTTTATTGGAATAAAGAAAAAGAAACCGACAACTATGAAATATTTTTGCTGATTCAAGCTTTTGAAAAATGGAAAAAGGAAACTTACCAAATTCATTTATAACCACTCAAACACACTCACATACACACACACCAACGCACACACACACACACTGACACACACACATACAATTATTTTATTTAAACTGTACACCAGTGATACCCATTTCATGATATGATTTTACGTATACAAGTACTTACGCTCTTGAATTTGGTTTTCAGCAGGACAGCAACGAGTGTTCAAATTAAGTAAATTATTTGAATATATATTTTAGCAAACTGTAGTGGGATTCAGTAACTTTTAACGATCCGACAATCGTAATTTTTGTCTACACATTTTGTCGCTTAACATAACGATTGTGTGATTCTGAAACTTATTTTAACGATAGGACGCATCTGATATTTTCTGTTGACTTTTGTCAATAAAATTAACAGCACATAAATTATTGTTGCTTAAATAACGACACAGCTGACCTTAACCTACAACGAATATCGTTAAAAATGTTACTGAATAGCAAATTCGATAAATTTTCGTTATAATTATTTTAACGATGCGATTATCGTTATTATCGTTAGTGAATCGCACTACTGGTTTAGAAGTACAAACACACACACACACACACTACCACATACATGAAATCATTTCGTGTCAATTTATGGTTACCATGGTGGCCGTTTGATAGCTCAAATGAGCTAATACGAATTTTCGATTATACGAGTACCTACACTCTTGTATTCTGTTTTCAGTTTCACCTTCAGAGTTTAATACAGCTTTTATTTGTTCAGCGGAGTCTCAACAGTCACACACAGCGTTGCCAAAAGCTTTGCAAAAAAAAAATCGTCATATGTGACCTTTTGAAAAAAACGCATTTAAAAAATAAAATTTACATTTTTTTACTAATTTTAATCGATTTTCCCAAGTCCACATTCTTTGACACACTAGTTCAATTTTCTTGGAGAAGGTCACATATGCCGAAAAAAATTTGACTATAAAAATCATCACAAATTGAATATTATTCTAAAATGAAAAAAAAATCAAATTTCAACATTTCCAGAAGATATAAGAAGACATATTGAGTGCAATTGTGGTGTAATACTTGGGTTTTTGGTATAAAAAGTTTTCAGAGCACTTATTCATTAGAACATTAAAAGCAACATTTTTGCTGCTATACATTAAACTTTTAATTCTTCTGGAAATTGAGGCTTTTTTGCATTAAAAAATATGCAAAAATCACCTTCAAAACAGGAATTTATGTAGTTGAAATATTCTGTGAAAATATATCTCAAAACATTCTACTATTCTCAGAACACACTTAAGTCGAAAACTGAACTTAAATACCAGAAATAAGCAAAAGAATAAGCATAATTTTTTAAAACGCAACGCTTAAGCTACGTACAGACGGTTGACAGATGTTATAAAATATTGCCAGTCAAATGTGCTCAAAATTTCTTACAATCGTGTGAACTGGAAATTTTTGTCAGACGTCGTTGCCAGAAAAAAACATTGTCAGTCCATTGCAAGACTAGCAGCTGACAACAAATTGTCAGACATCTTACAATCTTGTGAACACATTGTAAAATTATTGCCATATATTTGTCAAACATTTTAATATTGTCTGATGTGTGAAGTTTATGCATCTGACAATCGCGTCATTGTAAGATAATTCTTTCTATGGACAACACTGCACACGCTTAATTTTAAATAAAACATTTATAATAAAATATATGCACACAAAATCATTGCAATTGCTTCTTTATGGTTCATAGTAATTTAAATTTTCACTTTTTACATTTAACACAAACACAAACGATTGATATTTAACAATTTAAAAAAATGCTTTTAGTCTGGCAACGCTTAACAACAGATCTGACAATTTGTGTATATGACAACCGTGTGAACTGACAATTTTTCGACTGACGATTTTATCAGATGAATTTATTGCCATACAACCGTCTGGCAATAAATTGTAAGATTTTCTTACAACCGTGTGAACTGACAAGGAATATTGTACTGGCAATTTTCGATTGCCAGCACATTGACAGATCTGACAATATTGTAAGATCTGAAAATCGTCTGTACATAGCTTTAGCGTTGACAAAATTTTTATGTGCTTTGTTATGGTAATTTAGAGACTTACTTTGTAAAATACAACGCTTAGAGTTCATCAATTTTATATGTGTTTGTTTTTGTAATATAAATTTTTTTCTAGTATGAAATTTGTCAACGCTGCGCGTTCCGTTTTACAAAATTAAGCCTTTCATTAAAAAAAAATTGTTGAACAATAATGAACGTTGTATTTACTTAAAGTAAAAATCCTAATTGAAAAAAATTAAAAATCGTAATAAAAGAAAAAAAAATCATAAAATCATATTTGGTTAAAAAAAATCATCAAAAATATGTCATAATCATAATTCTGGCAACGCTGGTCACACATGATTCACGAGTATGTACAAACACAACAATGGCTTTTAAGGCTTCATTAGTCTTTACTTTCTGTTGCTGTTCTGTGCCGTTCTTTTCCGTATAAAATATTTTGCAATTACTTTTTCTGTGAAAAAAATCACCTGGCAACCTATAGAATTGATTACACTTGTACAAAAAGTATCACAACACACTAATACATACACACTTTTGGCTGTCACTTAACGTTGAATTCTATTTTCTACAGATCTGTCCGCAACAGAACAGAACGAAAAAGGAAAAACTAACCACACATACAGATTTTCAACTAAACAGAAACAAAACAGCTGATTCAGAACAGAACACCACGTACAAACTAATTCTGCCTTTAATGTAAATAAAAGCACCGTTAGGTTTGAAATAATTGATGAAACTCTGGATGAAAAGTAAACATATGTATGTATGTTTGAGATGCAGCGTTGCCGGTGTAGTATTTTCAAGTTCTCTGTGTTGCCGTGGTGGTGTTGAGAGAAATTCTGTGATAAATGTTAATGTTAATAGATACGAAAAACTCGCTATATTCTCCTCCGCATAACATTTTCTCCAAAAAATTTAAAGATTAAAGGCTTTTCCTTTCCAAAAACTTTTAGTTTAACATGCTTAAAGAAATCTTATGTACATTTTTTGACGTGTTTATATTTTCTTCAATGTGGTATCTCTTCAATACTAGGAAAAATATTTGTTGGGCACCACTGCCTTACATAAAAGCATCAGAATACAATCCCTCGTGGTTGTCCGTGTTTGTTGTCCGTGTTTTTGTAGAAACTTCTGTTAGTTTTTAACAATAATGTGCTATTTTATTGTAGTTCTACATGCATACAAACACACATACCTACATATGTATATTGTTGAAAATTAGATGAGTAAGTGAAAATTATGTTACAAATATCAATCAGACTGTAATATGTGAGTGTGTGTGTGTCTGTCATTTTTTTTCTAATATTGTTTTAAATGTTAAAAGGAAATTGCTAACATTGTTGTGATTTTGTTAGAAAAGTTTTTTACTTTATATTCGTACTTTTGTTGTTATTTAAGTTCCTTGTTAGTTAAATTAATGTGTGTGTGTGTGTGTGTGTGATTTATTTAAAAAGTTGCTCAAGCAATATCTTTTGTAGCAGATAATGAGCTTAAATTTGAGGAAAGTTTTCAAATTAATTTGTGGTTGGGTTTGATGTGGAAACAGAAATATTTATAGTGTATTGTCATCAGGAATACAAATACAAATAAATATAATTTTTTTTAAACATTATTCATGCGAACTTTTATTCATCAAGCAATATTTTAAATGGCCTTGTGTTTCATATTGGAAAATTTATAAAATTAAAAAAAAACTAATAATAATTAGGAAATAATTGAGAACATGGTTGCTTGTTCAAAAACTATCTAATAAAATAAATTTTTCTGGTTATTTATATTTATGGAGTTAGTAAACGTTGTGAGGATGGCATTTAATATACAATATTTTTTTCTTCTCTTTTAAAATTATTAATTAAAATATGCATGAATTTAAATTGCAGGATAAAATTTTGGTTTTCTGTGAAACGTTTATCAACAAACATGTATTTGTAATGCATGATGCCGGCCTGATTCAGTCGTTAGAACCTTATTGGTCCTAACTACGAGTGTCGTATTTCGACTTCGACTACCACGATTTTTGCTAGATTAAATAAAATAAATTCAGTAAAGTGCGATTTTGACCCGCGCTAGAAGGGTGCCGTACGGACACCAGATATATAATTTAATAGGACTTTAGTAGCCTATATAAAATATAGTTTTGGTTTTTTTTTTTCATTTTTGACGTTTTTTTAATTTTGGCGATATTTTTTATTTTGGCAATTTTTTTAATTTTGGCGATTTTTTTTGTTTTGGCGATTTTTTCAGTTTTTGGATTTTATTTCATTTTGGCCATTTTTTTAGTTTTGACATTTTATTCTCGTTTTGGCGATTTTTTTCAGTTATTATCGTTTTTTTTGGCGAGTTTTTCGTTTGGGCGATTTTTTTTAATTTTGGCTATTTTCGGTTTTTGGCGTTTCTTCATTTTGGCGTCTTTATTCATTCATTTTTTTTTTGGTTTTCGGCAATTTTTCAATTTGGCCATTTTTTAATCCTGGCGATTTTTTCATTTTAACGATTTTTTTCATATTAACAATTATTTTGTTACAGGAGCCTTTTTCACGTTTGGCAATTTTTTTCGGTTTTTGGCGCTTTTTTCATTTTGGCGATTATTTTCATTTGGACGGTTTTTTCTAATTTTGCGACTTATTTTAGTGTTAGAATTTTTTTAATAATGGCTATTTTTTTCGTTTTGGCGATTTTTTTTAAATTTTTGGCGGTTTTTTTTTTTGGTTTGGCGATTTTATAATTTTCAGATCTTTTAGTTTTACCGTTTTTGAAAATTTCAAGAGTTTATCTCTTTTACGGTTTCCAAGATATAGCAAGTTGTCAAAGTTACATAGTCAAAATTGCATTAACTGATGGACCACCCTTTAATTTAAATTTTTTTAAATTTTAGTGTTAATTGTTGTAGTCTATACAAAAATACACTAATTTTACAAATTTCAAGTGTCAATATACATGCATATGTACATACAATTGTATGTATATTACATGGGATTTTAACATTTTTCGTTGCTCGTTTTGGAACACTCTTTAATATTTAATTCTCATGTATTCCTTTCTCATGTATTTCCTTATTTCAACTTTGATGTACGGAACCCTAAAAATGTTGCAATGCTCTTAAGTTTAGTACAAAATCATCGTAAACGTAGTGGAAAAATGACACAAGTAATTGAGTCCATTATTTATATATTTATTATTGTTTATTTATATAGAATTAAGTTTTTGGAAGCCCGAAAGATAAAGCGTAATTACTTAAAGTGATTAGAGCTGCTGAAAAAATTTAAAGAGAATTCTATTGCACCTTCTTTGAAACGTTTTTCTTTAACATCTCTAACACATGTTTAAAGCTTAAACGTTAACTTATCCAAAGATCATATCAAACATTTTCTTATTTCTTTAAACTTTTTGTCATAAATAAAAAAAACATATACACTTTAGAATCTTAAAAATGCCTCTGCAAGAGAATGGAAGGGGCTGTCTTGTTATACTTAAGATTGATGATGGGATAGTGAGGTTGTATGTAAAAGGAAAAATCACTTGAAATTTTCAACGCATCATCTTATTTTCTAGTAACATGCTAATGTTATTGATGTTAAAAGAAAAGAAATTTTTTTAGAAAATTCAATTCTCTTAGCAAAAGTGTCTTGGTAAGGTTACATATGAACCTGTGTGTGCGTGTTTGTGCATGTCTCAAATCCTTTTAACATGCATACATACATATATCCTAGATTTTAAGCTTACATTATCAAACCCCAAACTTTCGGAAGCTTTTAATGTTTGTCTGTTTATTGTTGACTCTAGAGAATCATACATACTCTTCTGTGCTGGAGGAAAAGGAAAATAAGCAAAGATTGTGCACGAAATAATATGCCATCTTTATTGTGTTTGTTTTTTTTTTTTTGAAAGAGAAGTAACACTCAGGCAATCAATGCCTACTACTATTACTAAGTGTTACCTCCTTCTAGGATAGTGATAGTGATAGAGAATACAGGTGGCAAAGGAAGAGACAGAGAAAAGCTTCATTCTTTAACACCTCGGCTTTTTGCACGTTTCTTAAGAATGCAGTAGTGCAGCGCCTCTGGTGTTAAATGAGACGCATTAATTATTATTATTATTTTTTTTTGAAGCTTTGGTTAGTAGTCATTTGATCGGCTATTTTACTTCGCCGATGCTTCTGCTACACAACGAAGGACGGCGCTCTGATGTTACATTAGCATTAGTATTAAGTATAGTTTTCCTAAAAAACTATGTTTACCTCAACCATATTATTTTCGCTTGTCACTTATATAATTCTTACTACCTATGCATTCAAAATAGAAAAAAATATAATGTGTGCATTCTTTCCTCTGGCTTTTTATATTCACACAAATCTTTTTCAAAGGAGTTTAAGCGTTTAGAAAATTTATGCTTTTATTTTATTCCAAAGACAATTTTCGTAAATTTTACTCTCTGTTACACACATAAGCATACACGACCAATTGTTGAGGAAGTCATACGCAAAAAAAAACAACGAATAAGAGCAGCATTTTATATGAACAAAAAAAAGTTAGCAATGAATAAATTGTGGGGCGTAAAAATTGAAAATCAAAAAACGAAAGGGTTTAGCAAATTTATGGCTGAAGATTTATTTAAATGGCAGCTCATTTTTTCTCGTAGAATTTTTATAAGTTTAATATTGCCAAACATTTTATTTTAGATAAATTGTGGTAGTTTTATTTTTAAAGGTTTTTATTTGCAAAGTATTTGATAAATTTCTGTTCTATACAGCTTTTAAATTAAAAATTATATGATTGTGATAAGTCTTGTACATAAAATAAAGACCAAGCTTTTACATTAGGATGAGTATTGGGAAACATATTTTGTTTTTCATTTCTTTTAATGCAATCTATGCAAATAATCAGGCTCATTGCTGTGGAAAAATAATTTATAAAACATTTTCCCTATTGCATATTTCAAGCAATTAATATTGATTAGACCTTCGTTGCTGCAAAAAAAATAATAATAAATGAAATATACTTTGACAAAAAACCATTCCCTTGAAAGATGCCAGGCAACACAGAATGAATGAATGAATTTACGCACTACTGGCTTTTAACACATTTCAACTACAGCTAAGGCAATAGTAAGTAACTACTGCAAAAAAGTGTAATTCTAATGAATTCTCTACTACTGGCTGCCGCTGCCACATCTTGTAAGTCTGTGCAAAAAATACACAACATCAAGTAAATTGACTGACATGACATGAGCTGAGGTGAGTTGTCAACGTTGCTTATTTATTAAGGATTCATCTTAATTTGTTGTCATGGCAAAGTAAATATAGACAAACTACACATACATTCATACATTCAACCAAACTGCGTAAATACACCGAAAAAAATATTTCTCCAATCATCATCATTAATTGAAAATTAAAAATAAAAATCAATTACAAATTAAATTGTGTCAATTGAACTTCGGAATTATTTATAATTTTAAACAAATATTTAATTAACTCTATTAAATTTTTAATCAATTAAATTTTTAAACAAAATCTTAATTGAATTGATTACAATTTTAATTGATTTTTTATATATTTTTGTTCAATAAAAGATTTTATTTTGCAGAAAATTTTTTCTGTGTATGTGTGCAGTGGTGTAATTAAATGTGCGTGTGTGTGAGAGTGTGTGTTTGAACCAGACCATCGCATACAATTTACTGTAGGCTTACCATACACGACCTTAGTCTAAAAAAATAAACATAATACTGTGTGCGGGATTGGAAAGGTTTTCTATTTTTTTTGTTAATATTTAAAAGCATGCACACAAAAAGCTGTAAACTTGTTAATAGTTGCATACATACGTTCTTATATACTTATAAGCATTTCCACACAGAATCTGGATTCAGTAACCGTTTGCGAACCTAAAATCGTTAAATTTATCGTTATATTTATTATTATTATTATAATAGTATGTAATTTATTTTTTACGATAGTGTTCATCTGGGGTCCAATCGTAATAATATGATTCGATATAGAACGCCACAATCTTAAACTAAAAAAACTTGATGGAATCAGCTCGTTATCGAAAGCGACAATTAGACCCCTGTGTTTTATTCGCCATTTAATTGTACATATATCATGTGGCATCCCTGTATATGAAATGTTAAAATGAGAGAAAACCACACAAAAGAGAATTAAAAAAAACCAAATGAACTTGAGCATGTTATTTTACTTCTTTTTACTCCAACCGGTAGTGAATATCGTTCAGATACATATGTTACTAAATAGCAAACTCGATTAATTTTTATTACATTTATTATAGCGATCGGTTATCGTAATAAAAGTTACTACCTTGAGATTCAGTCCTATCGTGAGAAAAAGGAAATTTTATTCTCGTGAAATATTTCTTTCTTGCTATTGTGAATTACCCGGAATTTTTTTCCGCTTCGTAACATATGTTTTGTACACAGTAGTGTCCTGCACGAGACCATTTATAAGACCTTTCAAAGCATGAGAGATTTTTCAAATGCTTTACTACAGCGAAATATTCTAAAACAAACGCTATTCTAAAACAAATGCTAAAAAAATTAAATTGTTTGAATGAAAAGTTATTAAATGAAAAATAGTAATGTCGAGAGTTGGTAGAATTTTTTTATAACAATTTATAACAATAAACCATAGATGTGCAAGCATCTCTTTCCCTATAATACGTACACGAAAAAAATAATGTTGTTACTCTCGCTCTCTGTAGGTTTTGGCTTCTCTCTTTAACATAGAGCAGGGATGGATAACAAGTATGTTTTAATTTTATCTATATTTTGAGTTGAAGAGCTGGTTGCTACTACTCGTATGTCTTGCATTTATAATTGTATTTATTGTATATAAAGCCTAGTACTCAGCTCGAAGTTGTAAAACATTTTCAGCAACATTGATTATTTCGCGTGAAAAATTTGACACGTAAAAAGTGATGCCCATATTGCTTTTTCCAAAAAAATTGTAGTTTTCATTGGTTAGAAGTATGCAACATTGATCGACTTTTGTAAACAAAAACATTAGCTGTCAATATTTCCCGCGAAATAAATGACAGTCACATTATTTCACAGATGGCAAGGAAATGTTGGCAGACACATTTCACAAATATTTCACAACTTACTTGAACAGAGTACAAGTTTAGCAAAATTTTTTCATAAATATTTCATGTGAATTTTTTTTATATAGATTATGTCAACATTTCGCGTGAAATGTTGAACAGAGTACCAGGCTTAACGCAATAAATTTATTTATTAGCATCGGACTGAGACATGGCTTTAACTGATGAAAATTTTATTTATTTTGTAAACTCGTTTATAATAAATTTTAATTTAAAATAAGTATTTATTAGCTCATCCAGATCTAGGTACTCCTTAATTCTTAGTAGGTCGGCCACATGTTTGTCGTTATTGTCTATCGTTGTTGTTTTAACAAGTGATAAGCAGAAAGTTCTTCAAAAATCATTTCCACCTCTGTTAAAAGTAAGCAGAGGTTTTTTTCTGCTCCACACACAAGCGCAAGTGTGTTTATGTGTTAGTGCACATCACTGCATTAAACCCATGCACTGCAGCAGGCTACATAAACACACGACTTCAAATGCACCTGGCTACATTTGGCGCTTCGTAGCCAGCTACTTCATTCTTTTGGAGGCGGCAGCAGCATAATCAGTACCTTATATTCAAGTCCAAAAATATATACATATCAGTGTTTGCACCATCAAATATTTCGCATTTATAAAAATTAAATTACTCTTGTGAAATGTATATAAAAATATAAAAATGAATCAATTTATTCTTAACGTCGGAATATCGTTTCTGTTAAATACTACTAACTAATTGTAGGATATAATTTTGTATTATACTTGCAACAGTGGATATGCTTATTGTCGCTAAAGAATAACCCCCATATGCAAAACAAATTAACGGTTTTAACGTAAACTTAAAGCACACGTTAATTTTTTTGCATAAGGGGGTTAGAAATTTATTTTAATTGGACTACAACGACAAAATCAGCATAGACAACATCCTGCCGCCCTGCTGTTTTGCTGTCGTCAAAAGAATCATTCTCATATAAGCATATTGCTCATTTACTTAAAGAATGCATAGTTAATCTACATATCGTTTTTCATATTGTGTAAATATGTCGTACAAATATCTTGTTTAGTCATCTCTTGAGAGAAAAATTAAATTTAACTTTTTCATTAAGTTGTGTGTAAATTTAAAACTTTAAACTCGTTTTTATGTACAAATTGCTAAATGAAGAGAATGATTTTTTTTAGATTAAATAGATTACGTGAACAAGTTGCAAAATAAAAAAAAACAAATACACCTCAAGAATCGATTATTTTAGTCTCACGCCTTGTTAAAATCATTAAGTTGGTAATCCAGTAGGGAAGAGCTTCCACCAAAAATGCTTAATTCCAAACTCGTTTATCTTTTTTGAAATTGTTTGCTGGGTTAAGAAACTAATGTTAAAACAACAGTTTGCCGCTTCAAATAAAAGTAAACAAACAATATTAAAATGGCGTACAAATGTCTATGAAAAACATCATTCACGGTAGCGGTAATATATTTCGATGTTGCCATATGTTTACGAGGGCAACATTCAAGATATGGGATTTTTTTAATAGGGAGCAAAATCCCATATAAATTTTATTCACGATGAAGGTGATTATGTTATCATTTAATTATATTTTGGAGCAATTATTTAAAATTTTTTTTTTGCTTTGAAAATAAATGAAATTACATATGAGGACTAGGAAATTTTAAAATATATAATATATAACGTGACAGAGGGTAGTTTTTTGTGTGGAAATGCCCATATACAACATAAATGTAATTCACACATACATAATCGGTTTCGACTTCTTTTTACTGTACGTGTTCTTAATATTTCAATTTTGTCTTTGTACATACTCGTATAAACATATAAATTGTATTATCATTTCTGTTTTACTAGTATCATCACTGTCTACATACATCATTGCTTGTGATAACCAGTTGATGTAAACTTGTCATTGTAATTACAGCAAGCGCAATGTATGTATGTATGTATACTTGTCTTAATATTAATGCCAAATTATGTGTATGTATGTAAGCCTTAAGTCGCCTTTTCTTTAAAATAAACATTTCAATTACATTTTCTCTTTTATATTTTTAAATAAATGTATGTATGGGAATTTTTCTTTTTAGACATTAAAAACAAATTAGGAACTTATTCCATTAGACAAAAATAAAAATTTTTATTCTCCTAATGTCACCATTAAATTTTATTATTTTACTATAAAATGTTAAAGATCTCTTATATTAGGAATCGTAATGGAGATTGAAAATTTTCTTAAACTTTTCTCTAAATTTTGTTTATAATAATTGCCACAATCATAAAAGGGAAAAAGGAAAAATAATAAACGAGAGCTGAAAAGAACGAAAAAATTTATATTAAACGTCCATTATACGACCATCATTAGCACATTTAAGAATTAAACAGCTGTTCGCTTTCACATTTGACAGCACTTTAAATGCATTTGAATGAGTGTGCGTGTATATGCATGTGTTTTCGTGTTATTTCAAGTTAAATTTAATAACTTAAATGTACAAACTAATGACTTGGTTTTAACATGAATTTATATAATACTCCCCCTCTCTTGTTAAAATAAATTTTAATATAAATACAGTGAAGCCGCGATATGACAAACTAATTTATATTCAAGTTAATATCAAATAAAAAGTTGCGATTAATCATCAGAAATTTAGTTTTTCTAAAGGTACTTACATATACTTGCAATATTATTGTGCAATAATTAATATTGCACAATAAAATTGCGTTATATTGTTGTATGGAACAATATATTGGATAAAATAAAAAGTCTTTTAACTTATATTGCTTAACAAAATTGCAATATTATTGTACAATAATTAATATTGTTCAATAAAATTGCCTTATATTGGTACATGGCACAATATATTGGATAAAACCAAAACTCTTTTAGTTTATATTGCGCAACAACATTACAATATTATTGTGCAATAGTTAATATTGTTCAATAAAAATGTATATGGCACAATGTATTAGATAGAATCCAAAGTTTTTTAATTTATATTGCGCAGAGAAATCGCAATATTACTGTACAATAATTTATATTGTGCAATGGAAGTTCCTTATATTGGTATATGGTACAATAAAATGGATAAAATTAAAGACTTAGTTTATATTGCGAAACTAAATTGCAACATTATTGTGCAATTATTAATATTGTACAATAAAATTGCATTATATTGGAATATGGCACAATATGTATATTGGATAAAATCAAATGTTTTTTAATATGTATTGCGCAACAAAATTGCAATATTATTTTGCAATAATTAATATTGTACAATAAAATTGCCTTATATTTTATATCACAATATAGTGGTTAACATCAAAAGTCTTTAAAATTATATTGCGCTACAAAATTTTAATATTATTGTGCAATAATTAATATTGTACAATTACTAATATTGTACAATAAAATTGCTTTATATTGGTATATGACACAATATAGTGATTAAAATTTAAAAATTATTTTAACATATGTACATTGAGCAACAAAATTTCAATATTACTGTGCAATAATTAATATTGTATAATAAAATTGCCTTATATTGGAATATGGCAAAATATATTGGATAAAATCAAAAGTCTTTTAATTTGTAATGCGCATAAAAAGAGTGAATTAGGACCTTTTTATATTAAGGTAACTATATATTGTAAAAAAAGTTTTTTATCGTAGAATTTATTAAATAGTGTGGAGCAAAACGACTATAACAATAATAGCAATAAAGTACTCAATAATATTGCGTGGTCTATGGATACCTTATGAGAATTAAATGAGTACTTAATGTATCTCAAATAAGTGAAATATTTGTGGAGTGTGGAGAAGCAAAAATATTCAATGTTTTATTTACGAGCGCGCTGCTTGATAAGGGCTATTGCCGATCAACGTGGGAGCTTAAATTGGATAGTCTGCAATTTTAGTATTGCATATTTTTAAGGTGCATGATAATTATTCAGTTTTAATTTAAATTTATACCTGTTGCTTTTCTTACTTATTTAACTTACAATATTCTAGTCTTATTCTTAGAAATATTAATTAAAAAGAAAAATATATGATCGTAAAAAGATAAGTAAGAATAGTTAAACATACTAAGGTAGAGTAAAATAATTTCGTGCTAACTTAAATAGAAAAATAAAAAATTGGAAAAAACAGAAAATTAATAGTGATACTTATAAATGTGTTTACCAAAGGTAAATCAATTGTATACACAACAATAGTTTCTCATATTCCGTTCATTGTACATTTAAGTTAAATAGCTGATGTTAATAAGAATCTCTACCCAAGTAGATAGACTAGGGTGCTGATGAAGTGCGTGGCTGCACAGAAAAGTATCGGTATTTCCCCCAGCTTAAAGTCTAAGTTTAATTTTTCTTCTCTTCTTTAGATACTCACATTAATTAATAAAAATATTTCATTCAATAAGAATTGAAATTACTGAACTTAAGCCTGACTTAAAATTACTTCTGATTAAAAATCACTAAAAGTTCAATTAAAAAATTTACAAATGTTTCACAAAAAGAAAAATATTCATATACAAATTTCAACTCTATACATAAAAAAGTACAACAACAAACTCATCTTAAAAGCACACTTAAGACAGCGGTGAAATATCGCAGACTCCCTGGTCGACAATTTTCTAAAAGAATAAATTTCAAACTCCAAACAAATGCATGCATAACCACGAGCGTATAGTACTTGGAGTACAAAAATTAGGGGTACGCTTAATAAAAATAAATAAAATGTTAAAATATCTTTTTCTTCTTTTTTTAAAAAATTTTTGGTGTTGTTGCTATAACTTTTATTTAGTTAACTTAAAAATTTACTTGAGTTATAAGATAAAAATTTTTAAAAACATTAGTGGCAGCCACCCTAATATACATACATATAAGGATACATGTGTGTGCTTGCTTACTTTAAAGTCGCGCAGAAAGATACTTTATTATAAACTTAGAATACAAAAAACTCTTAATGCCACAACAACCATAATTCATCGTAGATATATGCAGACATGCATGTGCATGATTGTTTTAGTGTAAATTCACACCCTGAAGTATGAACTTACTGTAAACGGAAGTTGAAATGACACAACGTGTGAGAGTTTTGTAATAAACTACGTGATCTCACGCAATCCAGACGAAAAAAAAGTTTGCTGCAGCGGTTTTGAAAGTAAATTTTAGTTTTATTTAGAATTTAAAATTAAAACTTAAGATGAAAAAATTTTAATTTCTGGTTTAAGGAGAGTTAAACTTTAAAATTTCTTTTCCTTAAATAGTGCTATAGCAAATAAAAAATTTTATATATAGACACATACATCATATTTTTATATATAGAGAGAGAACTTTAAATTGCTGCAAAATAAGAATAGAATTAAATTTTAGTCTTGGGGAAAAAGTGCATTAAAAAAATTTAATTCTTAAAAAAAAGTGTTGTATCTTTCAATGAAATTTATATGAAATTAGCAACAGCTGGTGGGCCGTTTTTAGTGCTTCGTAATACACAGTTGAAAAGCAACCCAATTGTTTTCGCTACAATGTCCATCCGTCTGTCTGTCTGTCTCTCTGTCTTTCACAGGCTGTTTTTTTCAGAACCGTAAGAGCAACGGAGCTGAAATTGTCAGTTTTACATGATCAAAACTTAGGCCACTACAGCAACAAATATATTACAGTTAAAAATTAAAGGGTGTTCTTTAGAGAGATACGAAAAATTTTGACTATGACATTTTAACAACTTGCTGTATCTTGGAAACAAGAGGGAAGAAGCAAACTTTTGAACTATTCAAAAACGCTAAAATTAAATAATCACAAGATTTAAAATAAATATCGAAACGAAAAATCGCCGTAATTAAAAAAGCGCTTAAATGGATAATATCATTAAAAAAATAAATAAATCGCTAAAATGCAGCAAAATCGCCAAAAAGTAAAAAAGTCGTCAAAAAACTAAATAAATCGTCTAAAGCAAAAAAAAATCGTCAAAACGACATAAACGCCAAAATTTTAAAAATCGCAAAAACTAAAAAATAAAAACCGCCAAAAACAAAAAAATGCACTGAAACAAAAACAAAAGTCGAAAAAACCCGAAATAAATCCACAAAACCAAAAAAAGCACTAGAAGCAAAAAAACGCTAAAACTTAAAATATGTATTTTAAAAAAACCAAAAAAAAAAAAAATTAAGAAACAAATCGCAAAAACGAAAAAAGTGAAAAGGCTCTAAAACTAAAAATATTTGTTTAAAAACAAACAAAATCAAAAAACGGCAAAAACTGAAAAAATCGTAAATAAAATTAAAACTGCGTCAAAATTAAAATAATGCAAAAACCAAAAAAAAATCGCCAAAACGAAAAAGCGCCAAAAGTAAAAAAAATCGCTTAAACTAAAAACATGTATTGCAACAAACCCAACAAAAATCCCAAATAAAATAAAAAATATCGCTAAAACGAAGACAAGTCAGAACTAAAAAAAGCACTAAAACTAAAAAATAGGCCTAAAACAGAAAAAAATCGCCAAAACGGAAAAAAAGTTACAAAACCGCAAAAAAACATTTATTGTAAAAAAACAAAACAAAAAACGCCATAAACCGAAAAAATCCTAAAAACGAAATAGAAGTTCAAAACTGAAAAATCGTCAAAAATAAAAAACCAAAAAAAAAATCGTCAAAACGAAAAAAGCGCCAAAAATAACAAAATCGCTAAAACTAAATATATGTATTGTTTAAAAAAATGCCAAAAAATATAATATGGTATATTAAGAATTCAAATTTGCATCGTGATTTAAGAATGCCACTAGTGACTGAAGAAATTGCAAGATACGCAGGCAAATACTTAACAAAACTCGAGTCACATCCTAATCCGCTTGCTCGTAATATTTTGAATTTTAATGGTCACATCCGCCTAAAAAAGAGGGACACAAGGGCTCTTATACTCAACACTCTAGATGGGAATGCTTGAAAATACATTTCATTTTCCTTTTTGATGATCACTACTTCGTATTATTTAAATTATCACTAAGTTTTGGCCGACACTTTGGTCGGGCTAAATAATTATATTTTAGCTTTAAGATTTGATCACTTATTGTTAGTTCATATTTGAAGATACAATAAATAAATATATGTATTAAAAAAAATAAATAAAATCGCAATTAAAAAAAAGCATTAAAACTAAAAAATTTTCAAAAACTAAAAAAAATCGTCAAAAAGAAACAAATGCCATAAGTAACCCTTCGAGTGCGAGTCAAAGTCGAATTCTACTGAATTTATTTTCATACTCAACGACGTAAAAAATCTGTACTATCGAGTACATATTATGGCATTTTGTGACATCGCAATAGTGTATACTGGTGGCAACGTTTGGGATTTCCGATATAAATAAAAACAATGAGAACGGCGTTGCACACATTTTGAAAATTTCACCATAAAATGACAACACAACAAATGCCAAATGTGTACTCGGCGCAATAAATTATTCCCAAAATGGGGTATTAAAAAAAACGATGGAAATAATTCTCCAGTTTCTGAAAATGCGTTTTCCAAAGGGGAGGTTACGAAGCTTAAAACATTCACTTATTACAGCTACATAGCTTCAATAATGAAGAATTAAATTAATAGTCATTTACTTGGATTTACCCGTACCTGTAGTACTTTAGTGGAGGAATTGCTCAAATTAGTACTAATAGGACATTAGAGGTCTTAGCCCCGTTTAATTGAAAAATTACGAAATTAACATTTAATTATATAATATTCTGACCACCCCGCAATTCCCAATGAAGTTCCAAAAAATCCCCAAAATGGGAATTTCCAGTATTTTTGCTGGACTTGTCTTATTTTTTTTGCTAGGCTCAAATAAATTGTTTGAAAATAATTAAAAACTACACTACTGCCTTTGAATTTGAAAAAAGACCTTAAATTTAATATTTGCGATAACGAAAAGGTAATTTTTGAAACTCTCTGGTTCCTTCTATAACGAAAACTAAAAAAGAAAAGTAACTAATTTTTTAAAAAATATACATAAATATACTATTATTTTGCTTGACTTAAATTAAGTTATAAGACTCTGTTGTATCTTTTGCAAACATCCCCATTAACAAAAACTGTTTTTAGTTCGAATATTTCCCAAACTGTAAGCGGACATTTTTTAGTTGATAAATAGGGAAATATTTTTGCAAAAATATTTTTTTATCAAATCAAAAACATCAGCTTTGCCCACTTTGGGGTCCACGCCCTCCAAAAATGAAAACTTAAGCTTAATAACACGTCCTCACATGCTCTATGAAATTTTATAAAAATTGAGCCGTTTTGAATTTTTTCCAAAAACCCTCCACTGTGCGTCGCTGTAATCATGGTTTTTACTTTTGTAGGCCTGTGTTCTCTTCATTTATTTCTCTTTCTTTATCCTTAATGGAACTTTAGTTAAATAAAAATGCCTGCAATTTTTTTTCAGTTGATGTAATGTATAATTTGCTAATGGCACACTAAGAAAATAATCCTTTTTAAGAGAATTCGTCTTATAACTCCTTTTGAAAAATTCATTTCTAGTAAAACATTTTCGATTAGTTCTTGTATTGAAAATCTATTTGTTTGTGTGTTAGTTATGCTACAGCTGCTGATAGCTTATTCTTAAATGAAAAAAAAAAAAATTTTATGCACTAGTTTCGGCTGCTGGTCTAATGAACAGGGATTTATCAAAATGTAGTTTAGTTTTTAACCTAAAAAGTATTCAGTGCGTAACAAATCAATAGCAAAAACTGGAAGCAGCTACATAAACTTCAATGATTGCATGAGAGAAGATAAAGGGTGAAACGGTAAGTGATGTTATTTATTTTCTAGGAGTAGGATATTAGTAACAATTTTGAGAGTCCAATTCTGGCAAAAATGAAAGAATTTTGTAAACGTTTGAAAAAACTTACTTAAAATAAGGGTTTGTCGCAAGTTTGACCTCGAGGATTTTGCGATACAGAAATGAGATCTTATTAATTTTTTAGAGCAACTTTCAATACGCTAAAGCTAATTTCAATAAAATTTTTAACAAAAGTTCTTACCTCCCATTCCTTGTTTAAGATTTTTGTTTTACTAAAAAGACTGTTGCATTTTAAAACAATTTAAATGCGTCATAAAGAGTGCTTTCCATACAATCAATATTAAATACAAATAATTCTAAAGTTTTTCCACATGCTTTAGGTAGAGATTGTACCATTGTGACGGGTGTGACCATATTGCTTACATCTCTGCTATATTCAAAAATATAAAATTCATAATTTCAAAACAAGAATGTTTCCAAGCATGTTCATCGTCAAAATATTTAACAATAAACATACACTAAAAGCAAGTGAATTCTATTCAGAATGGTATTTATAAGTCTGTGACGGGAGTGACCTTAAAAATCTAAGTTTTGACAAAGATATTCAATCTATAAAATTTTCTTGGCGTATAAACTGGTTGAAAATCTTTTCGGTTACATTAAATACTTACTGCCTGGAAAAAACAAGTTTTTCTTCAAAAAACTTTTGCAAAAATATGATGGGTGTGACCTATGTGATGGGTATGACTTCATAAAAATAATAAATTTTTTAAATTTCACTAGCTAAAATTGTGATTCTTATGATTATTGCAGACAACAGAGATTCTAAAGGATCATATTTGAAGAGTTGTTTAGCAGCCGCCATGTTGCCTTGCTGTCTTCAAAATAATTATTCTCATATAAAGATGTGTATCTATTTTTGACATTACTTAGTCGGTAGCTTGCTGTGGTGAATGTGGTTAATGCTTAATGTTTTTCTTTCTTCTTCCAATGATTTTCTATCAATCATAATTTTGCTTAGCACTTGCTCCTTTGCTGTCGATCTCTCTCTCTCTCTCTCTCGCTCTTACGTAAGTGTTGACATTTTTTTAATGTCATTTTGTAATTTTCAAAATCTGTCGAATGCCGTTCACGTTATGCTTTCTGTTCATAATCCAACAACGACAAAACGAAAAATATCAGAAATGACACACGTTGCCACCAGTACACACCGTTGCGATGTCATAAAATGTCATAATTTGTACTAACTACAATATTTGTGTTGGGTTTCTTTAAGTTTGTTTCTTTCATCCTGTTTTTTTTTTTTGACACCCGTTGAATAACTAGCATTTCAGCGTTGGTGTGACGGGTGTGACCAAATATTTTCTATACCTAATTATTCAAATATTAAAATTAAAGTTAACAAATTTTTATTATATAATTAATTTTGCTTACTTTTTTATTGTTGACAAGTATAAAGTATTTTTTCATTAAACTATTTAAATTTTTAATGTGACGGGTGTGACCGGCAAATTTTGTGTATCAATTCATCCACTGGAAGACATATAAAGTCGAAACTTTAACAAAAAGTCAAAAAGAATATATTCTTTTCCGAGATAAATATTTTTATTAAACATGAGAAAGCGAATAAAAGAAAACGTGAAATAAAGACCAAACAAACAATGATTTTTAAAAATTATATATATTTTTATTTCTGCATGATTGCCATTCTCTGCTTGACATCAGTTTAACTATGTTTTATTAAACATAAGTAAATTATTATTATTCCCTTGTAGGGTCGCTTTGCGTAAAATTGCTGATTTAAGACGTAAAGCTAATTTCAGCCTTCTAACTTTATTATCCTTTTCTTTTCACATTTTGTGTATACCATGTATTCTTTGTAACCCACAAATAAAATCTCAATAGTTTTTAAACAAACATTCCATGAAAAAATCGTACTCTAAAACTTGTAGATACTCGTATTTCTTGAAATGCAGATTTAATGTCGGTGTATGTGTGTGTGTGTTTGCGTGTAGTGGCTTCACATTAAAAGCTTTATAAGTTTCATAAAATTTTTCCAAATTGGAAAAAAGGAAGTATCATCAGACGTAAGTAAACAAGAATACAGCCACTGGTTCTATTTGCTTAATGCTGTTGTTGGATTTGAAATATTAATTTCTCCCCAAAAATAGTGTTTTACTGATTGTACATCAATCAAATACATAAAATATGTATAAGGAAAAATACAAGTATTATTATAAAAAAACAAGTAAACAAAGGGAGAAAGGAAGTAAACGTAAGATTAAAAAATGGGATAAGAATGAATGTATGCTCCACACGGCTATTTGAAATATAATATACCCTGCCTTTCTTCTTTATATCCTTAATTGTAAAAATTATGTTACAGCTTTCTAAAAAAAATCATAGCTCTCTCTGTGAAAGGACACCATTAGCTCCGATATATCCTTAATTTCAAAAAGTCTAATGCACCTTTATATATGCCTTGTAAAAATTAAAATCTAGCATTATATCTCTCGCTCTCTGATTAATGTCCTTTGGAACTCTACAGTGACATCAGTTTACTTGTTGTACATCGAAAAATGTTCAATTCACTTTCATCTATGAGAAGAGTGCAATAAAATATCTTTAAAATTGTACAGTTAAGCAATCTTGCTAATTAACCCATAACCGTTGCAAGAAAATGATAAGCTTTTATATATCCTTTTTTCTAAAAATCAAAATGAAGCAATATTTATGTTATTACATTAGTAAAAGTTGAATAGTATTTCTAAAATTATATAGTTATGATAATACGGTGGCGGAATAAGTCTACCTCCCATATATTCTCAACTTAAAAATTTGATTTTCACCTAAAACTAAAATTGGTGACGATTTTTGAAATTGTGCACAAATGATCGCTGTAAAATTTTAATGTAATCGGCGCAGAAACATAGCAAGGCATATATCCTTTATTTTAAAAATTAGTTATCAGCTGCAATTCTAATGGCAAACCAACTAAAATTTGTTACTACTAAAAAACTTATGCTGCCATCGATACTTTAAGATTTTATTTTACTCTGTGCAATTATATGTCTTGATCTCAAATATCCTTGATTTAAAAGTTTGGGTTTTAGCTAAAATTGTAATTGCAGATAAATTTAAATTGATTAAAACTTTTGAAATTATACGCTTATAATTTCTTTCGAATTTTATGCTAATAAGTGTAGGCATATGGCTTGCTCTCATATGTCCTTTATTTGTAAAAATTGGTTTTCAGCTACAACTGAAAAAGCAGAGCAACCAAAATTTATTACTATTTATAAAATGATGCAGTTGTGACTTCTGATCAGTTTTATAATAATCGAAGCAAAGACATATCATATTCCCATATATCCTTTATTTTCAAAAACCTTTATTTCCAAAAAAGAAAAATGGGTTACTATTTATAAAATTATATAATTATGGCTGCTCTTAAATTTTATTATAATCCGTGCAAGGATGTGCCCTGCTCTTATATATCGTCGACCTGAACAATTACATTTCAGTAGTAATTAGTGATTCAGGAGAGTCACTAAAATATGTTACAATTCCTTAAATTATGCAGTTATGGCTGCTTTAAAATTTTATTACAATTAGTGCAAGAATATATCTTGTTTCTCATATATCTTTTATTTTAAAATTTTGAAAATGGCGTTTCAGCTTTAATTACGAGCAGATCAGACCAACTAAAATTGGTTACAATTTCCAAAATTGTGCACTTTAGATCGCTGTGAAGTTTTATAATAATCGGTGCAAAAATATGTCTTGCTTTCATATATCCTTTATATTAACAATTAGTTTTCAGCTACAATTTTAATGGCAGAACAACCAAAATTTATAACTATTTATAAAACTATGCAGTTGTGATTTCTGGGCAATTTTATTGCAATCGGAGCAAGCATATGTCTTTTTCCCATGTATCCTTTATTTAAAAAAATTTGCATTTTAGCTACAACTGCAATTGTATAGCAACTAAAACTTATTACTATTTATAAACTTATGCCGTTAAGGTTTCTGAGAAATTTTATTATAATCGGAGCAAGGACATGTCTTGCTTTCATATATCCTTTATTTTTGAAATTGCATTTCAACTGTAATTATGATATTAGAGAAACCAAAATTGGTTATAGTCTTTAAAATTATGCAGTTATAGCTGCTTTTCATTTTTTTGTGACACGGTGCAAGGACATGTCTTGCTCCCATATATCCTTTATATAAAAAATTGCATTTCAGCTTTAATTATGATTGCAGAACAATAGAAAGTAGTGGGTTTGTTTATAATCGGTGCAACGATATGTCTGACTACCATGAATCCTTTATTTTAAATATTAATTTGTAGTTTTATTTAAAGTCGAAGGAAAGCCTTTATCTACGCTTCAAATTACATTATTCAAGCTTTGTTAAAAACTTTATTTTACTTGGTTCAAGAAAAAGTTTTCCTTGATTTCCAAGATTTTATTTTAGCAATAATTATCTTAAAGATGCTAATATTAAATTTCTGCTTATATCCTTTTTAATGAAATATTTCATTTGCTAGTAAACTAATTTTGCTTAGTTTAACTTTGTTCTTTCTTCTTGCACTTTAGTATAAATTTATTTATCTATCACGTTAATCGAGGTATAGATGTACTTTATTATTACATACCCCAGGATGCATCAAATCTTCTATGCAATTTACCAACATCAATTTTAGAACACATAAACCTCAACAACTTTTTCTTTATACAGACTTTTTGCTTCAGTTTGAAAGATTTTCTCACAGATTTGAGGCAATAGAAGAAACAGCTTAATGGATGGAAAGCATGAAAAAAAAATATAAAAATGGAATTCAAAACAAAAAGAGCAAACTAAATGTAGTCTGTGTATGTCCATTTATCTCTCAATTTGTCAAATGGTCTTATTTTTTTCTTCCAGAGGTAGTAACATTATCCCAAAGTCCATTTACAATTGTAATAGATTTGCACAATCTAATACAATGAACAATGGCCGGAAGTGGTGCAGCTAGACCATTAACACAAACCTATAGAAACCACAAATAGTAAATGTAAATGTATCATACTATGAGTATCTATCGGACTAAACAAATGAATGCTGTTTTATTTGTGAAATACATTGTTTGTATGCTTTTAAGTAGGTGAAGGCTAGAGTATTTTTGAGGGGAGGGGGAGGTGGATGAGGGTATTAAATCATACCTGCTCATAGATTTTGCCTCAAATATTGACTTCATTTCAGCACAATCAAGCATAACATCAGCCTTCAGTAGTAACAAATAAACAATATCATTACTTTATTTGCATGTTGCTATGTTGTATTGAAAGAATGTTCTAGTGTTGCTATTTGTGGGCAAATGCAAATGTTTGTGTCTTACTAAAGTTCTTGTTTTATGCATAGTGTGAGAGAGATATAGAGTGACTGGCATCATGGCTTAAGTTACAACTTATTGATTTACATTCTAATGTTTTACAACCATTTGTTCTATTTTGCTAGGAATTTAGGAAAATTGTTAGTTGGTACGCTTGTTAAAAATTAAAGTATTCGCATTTTCCAAGCAAAGTATTTTCTGGCTGAATTTAAGAGGTTTCTATGCTTGTGAATTTAAAAAAAAAGTTTATTTTACAAAATTTTTAATTTGATTCTTGATAAAATTTGATTTATTTTTGCTAAATTTATAAGTTTCGCATATTATTTATTCCTACACGAACAATTTTTATTATCATTGTGAATATTTTCAAGTGTATTGCATTTCCCATCTCTGCATTCCCGTTATTAGCAATATATACTCTGCTATATTGTTGTTGCATTTTTCTTTTGTTTTAGTGTCTCTCCTCTGTAGCTGTAGCATTTCTTGCTTAATGGCTACACTTTTTGACTAAATGCACACACACACTGCAGTGCAGTGCAATGTAGTTTGCATTTGTGGCTTTTTATTGGGCTGCTTTTCGGTATAATAAGTTTCCTTAAAAACAAGCGGAAAGCCAACAGCCAAACAAACAAGAGTTTTATTCGCTTTCAAAATTGGCAAAAGATTTATTTGTGGAAAATACAAATGAAGAGAATCGTTGTTAAAAGGATTTCATCTGCAAGCAATTAAAATCTTTTTTAAGGCAATGAAATAATTCTAAAGAAGATTTGGTTATAAAGAAATGATTTCAGTTTTTTTTTTTGAAAAGAAAGGAATCATCAAACCAATAATTAACAGAAACCTGGATGAGGATGCAAATTTGATTTAATTTTTAGTAAGAAAATTCTCGAGCAGCCATATGAAGCTATAAGCGCCAAAAAACCTTAACCAATAAATTTTTTGGATCTCGTTTTTTAAGAAAATCGATTATTTACGATGGCAGGAAATCGATTTTGGTTAAAAAAAATAAGCTCGAAAATTATGTCGCTTAGGCGGTTTATGGGGGTTATGACACAATGTGATTCAAAAACATGAAAATCGGTTACCCTTGCAGACAAAGCGATAGATTTTTTTATAGTCTGTACAAATCAGTTAATATCTAAAACCACCAACCTTCTATAACAGCATCATCGCAGAGCAACCAAAATTGGTTACTATTAATAAAATTATGCAAATATGGCTGCTATTAAATTTTATCATAATCGACTCAAGGATATAAATTACACCCATATGTCCTTTATTTTAAAAATTGCATTTCAACTATATTTATAATGGCAGAGCAACCAAACATGGTTACTATTTATAAAATTATGCAGTCATGAATGCTTTTAAATTTTATTATAATCAGTGCAGGGATAGAAATTATTCCCATATATCCTTTATTTTAAAAATTGAATTATAACTATAATTATGATCGAATAGCAACCAAAATTTTTTAATATTTATAAAATTATGCAGTTATGGCTGCTTTTAAATTTTATTATAATCTATGCAAGGATATACATTACTCTCATATATCCTTTATTTTGTAAATTGCATTACACTTATACTAATGATCGCATAGTAACCGAAATGGCTTACTATTTATGAAATGATGCAAATATAGCTGCTATTAAATTTCATCGTAATGGGCTCAAGGATATAAATTACTCCCATATATCCTTTATTTTGTAAATTGCATTACAATTATAATTACGATCGCAGAGCAACCAAAATTGGTTACTGCTAATAAAACTAAGCAGTTATGGCTGCTTTTAAATTTTGTTATGGCTTAAGGATATGAACTATTGCCATATATCCTTTATTCTAAAAATTGCATTTACACTATAATTATGATCGAAGGACAATCAAAATCGTTTAATATGTATGAAATTATACAGTTATGGCTGCTTTTAAATTTTATTATAATCGGCTCAAGGATAGACATACATAAATAACTCCCATATATCCAATATTTTAAAAATTGCATTTCAACTATAATTATGATCGCAGGACAATCAAAATTGGTTAATGCTTATAAGATAAAGCAGTTATGGCTGCTGTTCAATTTTTTTATAATCGGCTTAAAGATATAAGTTACTCCCCTATATCCTTTATTTTAAAAATTACATATCAACTATAATTATAATCGCACGGCTAAAAAAATTGGTTAATATTTATAAAATTATGCATTAATTGCAGTTATGACATCTGGAAAATTTTATGTTAAACAGTCCAAGTATATGTCTTGCTCACATATGTATGTCCTTGACAAAAAAATTACATTTGAGGTGTGCTTGTGATCTCAGAGCATCAGAAAATAATAAAAATTTCTTAAAGTACACAATTCTGTTATCTAGAAAGTTTGGGTATAATCGGTGGAATTATATGTCTAGCTAAAATATGTATGTCCTTGATTTAAAAATTTAATTTAAGCGCTGAACAATTAAAAGTTGTTACAATTTGTAGAATTATGCAGTTATACCTCTAGCAAAATTTGATGATAATCGGTGCAAGGATTTGTTTTTCTCCCATATATCCTTTATTTAAAAAAAATTAATGTCAGCTATAATTGTAATCGCACACAACAGAAATTAGTAACAATCATTACAATATAAGATTTTGTTAGCTACATATACCTCTAGCTACCAAATTAAGCATACATAATTTTATATATTGATTTGTGGTTTTATTTCAAGATTAAGGAAAACCGAAAATTTCTATCTATGTCTATATATATGTATATATGTATATTTAATTGCTGCTTCGCCAATTTGTTAGTGTACTTCAAAAATAAATTTTCAATTAAAATAAACTTATGACAATAAGTCGAATAATAAATTTCTTAAATGATAAACGAAAATCTGTATCTATACGTGAGGTTACTTTTTTAAGTTTTCTTATAAATTCTATTTTAGTCGGTGCAACAATAACGCAGACCAATTACCGCTATATAAGCAAATTCCACGATTAGACATTTAAAAATAAGGTTATTTCAAAAGGAAAGAAAAAATTTTTTAGATTACTCTAAATCGTATTGAATTAACATGATTTCACATAAAAAGCGAAATCATTGCTGAAAATTCTTAAATTAAGCTCGTTTTCGTAATTTTGATGTGAAATTTTTTGTGTTCGTCCTGTGAGTCTCTGTTATGATTTCATAAAAATAAGCAAGAAAACTTTCTTTATATTTCGTTTGTAAAACTTGAAAATAAATATATCTTCCGATGTGACGCTGAATGAGAAAATTTTGTTATCACTTTTTTAGTTTTGTAATACGTCTTCTATTCAGAAGTGATGCCTCAAAATTTTTCTGCAGCATTCCCATTTTCATCAGCCATAGGACAGTTATGTTCAAACCAATTTTTGCCACACTTTCTGTAGGATTTCAAAAGCTAATAGCTTATTTAATTTAACTAAGGCGTTATATCCCTTAGTACTCGTATTTAACATTAAATATATTTTTAAAGTAGAAAATAAAATAAAATTGAAATTAATTTGAGAGCTTGATTAATTTTGTATTACCTTAAAATCCTAATAAAAAGCAACAATCAAAATTCCATTAACCAAACTGTATTATTTTTTCTACAAGATTATTTTATATTCCATTTCATATCGTATCCTTTTCCCATAAAATTCTATCTGTCATAAAATGTTGATTAAACAATTTTTTGCTTGTCTACTTTAATTTTGTAAACTCGTACACGAGCATTCAAATGTTCAAAAAAATATGCTTCTTACCATTTCATATACTGTAAAGCAGCAAAAGTTTTTAAGAAATAAAAATGATACAAAAAAATTTCATTCTCTTGATGCCATGCTCTAGTTGGTTATGATTGCCAGATATGCATGCATAGTAAATTTAAATTGGTAATAAAAATGACACACACAAAAAAAAAGAGAGGAAAAAAATTACAAAAGCCATAAGAAAGTCAAATAACAACTTTCAAACGTAACTGTCACTGGGCGTTATAATCTTTGAGAGAAAGAGGCAAATTAAAGCTGGAAAACCACAGAGAAAGCTAATTGAAGTTATGTTATTGGACTGGATAAAACTAGTTTAAGAACAGCAAGAGTGTAGGATTAAGGTTCTCTTTGATACTGTCTTTTATACTTTTAGGTTTGTTTTCAGTTTTATTCTGGACTTTGATCAGGCTAGAAACTTTTGATGGTGGCGTAAGAAATTGCTTAATTAAGAGAAGAATAAATTGCAATTGCAGATTTTTTTTTTCTGAAATACGAAAGTAAACTGAAAGGATAATAAAAATAATTTGGAAATGAAGAATTTTTGTTTGTTTTAGATTATTCATTGAATAGTCGCGAAAACTTCTTCTGCGTAATAAAAAATCAAAAGAAGAAGTGTTGATGCGTGTGTGATTGTTATGTTGCATATTGCACGCTTGAGTGTGTGTGTGTGTGTGTGTGTAAGATGTAGATGGTAAGCTATTATGTGTTTAAGGGTGGTTTTTTTAAAGCAAGGGCACACAACTAATGTCAATGCATGTGTGCATTTCTATATGCACAGAAAAATAAAAGATCATACACACAACGTGTATGAGTATGTACATGCATGATGCGCCCATGCGTATGAAGAAGCAAGCATCACAAATTTTTCAGTCACGAATTTTTTTCTTCTTTACTCCCATACATGCAGTAACTGAAACAAATGTCTTGCTAACAGTGTTGTTTAGCGTTTGTTTTAGATGATTTCGCTGTGGTAAAATATTTGAAAAATCCTTCATGTCTTAAAAGTTCTTAAAAGTAGTCTTGTGCAGGACTTTATTGTTAATTTTACTTAAGGTGAGTGCTTAGAATATTGTACTCGCCTCAGCTGAGACTGAAAGTAAAATAAAGAAAACCAACCGTATTAAGAGCCTACTGCTATTATGAAATCGATTAAATTTTTTGAAAATAGTACAAAACTACAGCGGAGGTATAATTGAATGTTTAGCAAGATGAAAATGAAAGCTTACTGGAACTGATCAGTTTCAGAAAACAGTTGAGAGATGCTTCTCGAAATTTATTTTAGTTCTTGCACATAGTGTGTTCACACTGACATGGTTTTAATAAAAATTGGTTTTAATGTTAAAATCAACTGGTTTTACCTTACAATTTGTTTTTGTTAAAAACAGCTTAAAACCATTTTAAAATTGGTTTTAAGTTGGTTTTATGAAATGCAACCTTGCTTTCGCTGTGCTAAATTCAGTGCTGCCAAGTCAAAATGACAGGAAGCAGCTGATAATGTTTATGCCAGTAAATAACAATAGATGTCGCTTGAAAGATTTTCAACTTAAAAATGGATGCAGCAGCAATAATAATCAAACAATTATGGAAAAAAAGAGTTTTTTTGGAAGGAAAACTGCGAAAATATTTTCATTGCCTTCTGGGAAGTGAAAATAAACGGTATGACCAACATCGATTAGCCGATAAAAAAGTTTTATTATGTGAAGTATTTTTGCAATTTTTATATACAATAACTTAATGTCCAAGCACTTCTTCACTTTGTATTACTAGTTCCATAATTATAAAATATTTATTTAAAAAATATAAAATAATTTTTATTTTACAACGCTTTGTAAAATTTCCGGGTTTTTTATACAAACAAAAACAGTTGTACGGTTTGTCAAATAATTGTTATAAAAAGCAGAAAAAAATACAACAACAAATACACGCATTCCTGCGGGAGATTTACTTTATTTTTGAGCAAAGTTATTAGACAGTCTGTGAGTTAAAACCTGAATTTAACAAACTTGCAGTGTGAATGTAAAATCAACTTTCAGTGTGAAAACACTATAAGACTTTTTTTATGATAAATTTTCGATTTTCGACTCTAGTCGAAAGTGCAAATTCACAGATTTTAATTTTGTTTATTGTGATAAGCATTCAAACAAAAATGTCGCTATTAAGAATTTCACTCACTGTGAATGTTCAGAATATTATATTCGTGTCAGCTGAGACTGGAAGTAAAATACAAAAAAACCTTCTGAAAGTAAGAGCTTTTGCTTCTTCGACTGCGACTGTTTGGTCCATATTTACAAAAGCATGCAGACTGCTTATGCATTTAGTAGCGAAACTGAACGAAAGCAACAGAAAATCAAATTCAAGCTTTTAAAATCGTCGACAGCCGAAAGTATTGCGCAATTGTACATAATTTGTTTTCTGCTTCTGCTGCGACTGTTGATTATTTTTACAAGCACATGCAAAAGCATGGGTTCATTTTAAACAGTTGGAAAAAGTCAAAGCAGCGAAAAATAAAAAAATTTACGAATTTTGCTACTTCGACTTAAGTTTTTTTTAAACAATGGTTAAAATTTCGAAAATAATACAAAACTACGTTTTCAAATTTAGTAAAATTTAAAATAAAAGTAAAAAATAACTACGTTAGAGGTATAGTTAAATAATCAGTCGGATGAAGATAAAAAATTACTGGATCTAAGCAGATACTGAAAGAAATTGAGAAATGCCTCTGGAAATTTATTCCAATTCTTTTACGAAATTTTCATTATTATTGCAAACATATTTATTTGATTTTCTAAAAAAATTTCACATATATTTATAATTTAAAATTATATATGGGAAATTCCACTATTTTGTAGCGTGCGACAGCAAGCATTTAACCATGTATTTCTGAACAACGTGAATCGATTTTTCTTAAAATTTTACCTAACGTAGAGCTGCTGACGGCCAACATAAACATAAAAAGAAGTAAAAAAAAGTTTCGTTTTCTTTGAAAAAAAAAAACAAGAATTTTTGCTTGGTGTCGCATGCTACAAAAGTTGACATTCCTGGGGAAATGCCCATATTCCATTTAAACTATTAATTGCGAGCTTTTCATGATGTCCATTAAATGAATATTTTCTTTGGTATGCCATTTCTAAAAGCCTTCTTAATATTTGTAGTGGTAAGAACTATTAAAGATTTTATGTGGATTTAAAAACGGTTTTATAGATTTTTCTGCGTTCTCTTTTAAGGTTAGTTGAATTTTTTATATTTAATTTTTTTTGCTATAAAGTTTTATTAGATTTTTCTTTCCTGTTAAATGCATGCGCTTTGTTTATATATTTTCTATAAAAAAAATATCATCTCTACATGTCAACATAACAACAATTGCAGCAATAGTTGCAACTTTGCTATACATTTCAAACAACTATTATTTCTTTTCTTATATTGCCGACGAATGACACCATCAAACTGTTACAATACCACCAGGAACTGGTTGTCAGTAGATGTAGAGAGAGAAAAAAATATTCATTTCACCAAAAAAAAATTAAACAAAGAGAAACTATTACAAACAAATGAAAAGGAATAAAAACTTTTGTAACAAGGGAAACAAAAAATCCACACAAATACTCGCATGCCGGCGACCAGTTATAGAGTTAAAACTAATACTTTTTGCTGTGGCATACCAAAAATATAAAATAAAAAAATAAAAACCCTAAGGACAACTGTCGCCAACATGTGTATATACACAAGGATAAATGTACTAGATAGACGTATGATTATATACTTTCATACATAAAAGAAATTATTTTTCCTTTTTTTTTTGGTGCAAGAAACGAACGAAAAAGTTTGCATGATTTGAAAAATAAAAATGCAACAAACAATCTCAAAAAACCTCACAAAACTTATTTACGTGTCAGCTTAAATGTAACAAAAGGAATATGAATTTTTTATTATATATATTTGCTTTTAGTTTTAGTTGAGAAAAAATGTATACATATGTTACTTGTTGGATTTGCAACATTATTGGAACATTTTAAATAGAAGGGTAGGAGGGGAAATGAAGTGTGTGGCTGCAAGTTTAATGTACAGCAGTGCTGCTCTCTCTTCAATGTTGATTATGTTCGCATCAAAATGAGTAAAGTTTAAGCAGCATAAAATTTTGTTTTATATATTGTCCCAGAATCAACTGATCTTGTTAATTCCCGATACTTTAGTAGTGTAGTTGTAGTACTTTCACATCCATGGTTTTCTAGAGTCTTATTTAATATGAAATAAGTATTTACTTACAATGCCACGGACTATATGGAACCTTCTCTGCATTGTGCAGCTCTGTTCTATAAGATCGACTTCATATATCCTAAATGGTATTCATGATTACATAAGTGTAATTCGTTATCCCTCAATATACAGAATAGTGATGGCAAAATTGATAGAATTGTCCTTTTTTAGGTACTATTCAAACTGGAAAAGCACAATAGTACACCAATGGTTAATTAAGCACTATTAAGGAATCTCCCCAGTTTTAGTAATTTCAATCCACATATATTTTCATTGTTCAAAAAAGAAAATCCTGTATATGTAAATATGATAATCATTTTCTTCTCATTTCAAAACAGTGTTGTGAAAGTACAGCGCAACGATGTGAATGTGAACTCTTCCTTTTCAAAATTATATTTCTCCTAAATTCGGATGCTAGAGCACATGATTAATTTGTATGTTCTAAATTTCAACTTAAACAGCTGTAGCATATCCTTTAACATTCGAACTCACAAGAACATTTTTTCTGGCTACCGACGATTATTTTAATGAAAAAAAATAAATAAAAATAATATCAATTAAAAATATTAAGGTCAAAAAAGTAAAATTTTTTAAAGTTGTTGGCACAATTTCAATCCCATCTCAATCCCATCCCTGATACAGAAATACCCTAACTCATTATTTTTTTGAAAAACTATTATCCAAAAATGTTTAAAAAAGCCTAGAGCTATTATATTAAACTTTTACTCAAACCAATGAGAAGTCCAACAACTAACAGATAATATAGTTCAAACAAGAACTTTGTAATTATTTTCTTACTTTACCATTATGTTTAATGCATACTTCTTTTGCTGTGAAAATGGATAACGATAAACAAAAATAATTGCTCTTCTTGCAAAAAAAGCAGTATTCGAAAGTCTTTTAAGTTTTTACTTTTCGTCAGTTTTATTTTACCTTCGCTTTGAATTATTGTGAAAAGCAAAATTAAAGCAACAGGGTTTGTTTAAAAAGTAAAGTCTTGCTTTCGCTTCTGCTTTGAAACTGTTGAAAAGTATTTTATTGTGTTTGCTTTCGTTTTGCTTTTGCTTTGCTGTGACTTCGTACTATAGATGAATAAAATCAAAGAAATGATCGTAAAAATATATCAATCTTTTTTTTTCAAAGAAGCTGCTCAGTTGTCAACAGCAAATGTAGAAAATTAAGTTCAAAGAGCACAAACAGTTGCTTTGCTTTCGCCTTACAGCATAAACTCACAGTTTTTTTTTATTTTTACTTAACCCGTTAAACTTATTTTGATTTTCTACGATTTTTTTTAGGTATGACCAGGGAAAAGGCAAATATGCAATTGCATGTTTTTTCTTGTGTGACATATTAATGTGGGTACAAGATATTTATCCGTTTCAGAAGTTTTTATGAATTTTGGCATCGATTTTTTACTGCATATTTTTGCATATTTTACTCTTTAAAGCATGTTTTTGCATATATCAGTCTTACACGTATATTTTTGGCATATTTTCTAGTTTTTAGGGCATAATTTACGCTTTTAGGGCATATTTTGATACTTTATTTTTTAAATTTTTTTATTTTAATATGCCTACAAGCTTCTGTGTTTGTTAAAATTTTTATTTGCAATTCCAATGTTCCATGTAGTGTATAAATTTTTTTATATATTACGCAATTATTGCGGACGTTAGTTTCGGTTTTAGTATTTGTGACGAACTCTGCATCGAGTAGACGTTGAAGGAACATTGTCAATGTATAAAAGTTTACTTAGATGTGACAGGCAATGATTTTTATTTGTAAATCTACGTCAATATTTGTTTGTTTATTGCAGTAAAAATTATAATTAAAAATATTGTCTTATTTATCTATAATACAGTTCCAAAGTTTTAATTCTGATGTCGTGATTTCTTTTGAAATTGAAGTTAACTTTTTGCGACAGTATCAAAAATATAAATAAATATATTGTATTATTTGCATTTATTTTATGGCAATTTCGTTTTAAAGTGCACGTCACACCCAGTTATTCTTTGTTAATTTTGTTTAATGTTTTTTAATTTTTTTTTGTCTTATTTTATATGCAAATGTTGTTGAATTTTTGAATTTGAAATATATTTGCATTCACAAATAAACCAATTTATATTATTTTTAGGAGCATATTTTTTGAGTTTTTAGCGTACATTTTCCAGTTTTTAACGCATATTGAATGCGCATAAAACACTTTTTTAGAGCATAAGTATGGTTTCCCTGGTTATGACACTTTTTCTTAGTATTGACGCTTTTTTTCGTTGTTGCGATTTTTTTAGTTTTTGGCGTTTTTTAAGTATTGATTTTTTTTTATATTATTTCGGGTTTTGTTTTAGTTTAAAAAATTTTTTTACTTTTGACGCTTTTTTTCGTTTTGACGTTTTTTTTTGTTTGAGCGATTTTTTGGCTTTGGAGTTTTGTTTTGTTATGGCTATTTATTTTAGTTAAAGCGATTTTTGTTTTGGCCCTTTTTTTTGGCGATTTTTTAGTTTTTGTGGCCATTTTTTTTACTTACGTTGATTTTTTTTTGGCATTTAAGTGATTTATTTTATATTTTGTGATATTTTTCATTTAAGCGATTTTTTGTTATTGGCGATTTTTGTTATTGGCGATTTTTTCGTTTTGTCATTTTTATTTGCTTTGGCGTTTATTTTAGTTTTGGAGTTTTTTTTGGTCCGGCGATTTATTTTAGTTTAAATGATTTTTATGTTTTGGCGCTTTTTCGGTTTAGGCGTTTTTTTGTTTTTAGCAATTTTTTCGTTTTTTTTTAATATTTTAGTTTTTATGGCGACTTTTTTTACTTACGCTGATTTTTTGGCATTTAAGTGATTTATTTTATTTAATTTTTTTAATTTTTTTATTTTTTTTATCTAAGCGATTTTTCGTTTTGGCGAATTTTTTACTTTGGGATTTTTTAGTTTTAGCGTTTTTTGAAAATTTTTAGCAGTTTGAGCTTTTACTGTGGTCCAAATTACATACTCAAAATTACACTGACTGATAGAATACCCTTTAGTATTAATTTTTTAAATTTCAGTGTTAATTGGTGTAGTCTGCATAAAATGTCAAGTTTTACCCCCTTATTCTGAACTTTGTGACAAATGACGAAATTATAACAAATGACCATTTTTATATCTTAAGCAATGAAAAAATTGTCATTTGTTATAATTTTTATTTTTTCACAGAGCTTAGAATACGGGTATTAATATAAAATTTCAAGTGTCTGTATATTACATTAGGATTTCAACATGAATTCGATGCTCGCTTTAAAACACCCTATAATTTTTAACTATCATATATTTGTTGTTGTAGCGGCCAAAATTTTACATATTCTGTGAAAATTTTAGGTGCGTAAATCTTCCAGTTCTCGAGACAGCATCGTGTAAAAGGCAGACAGACAGACGGACGTACATCGTAGCGAAAACAATAGGGTTGGTTCCCTTTTTATCGTTGGTGTATGCAGCTCTAATAATTTCTAGTGTGAACGCTCAGTGTAAAAATAAGGTAAGATGAGATTTAAAAAAATAATTACAATTTATTGTACTATCTTTTTTTTATCAAAGCTTAATAGGTTCTAATACTTTTGCATTCATGGGTTATTTAAATTTATTTTATATGTAAAGGGTGGGCAAATTTGAGGTTAATAATAAGTTGGCTTAAAACAAAAATTTTTTTTTTTACAAATTCAGTTTTATTGATACTAATGTAAACTAGAAAGTATGGGAATTAATAATGGAATATGACGTCGGGCAAATGTTTACCTCTAGCACGTCGGCAGACGTCTGCTCTCTTAACACAATTTTGAAGCACAACAAAGTTTCAATTATCTCGTCAATGCAGCAACGAATTTAATCTCTCAAAGCGTTACTTTTTTCGGATTTGTTCACGTAAAGCCGGTCTTTAAAAATTTGTGGCCTGTTTCACAATAACGAAAGAAAACTATCGACTCACAATTTATAATGAAAAAATATAAAATTTTTACAAATTAGTGGTCATGCTTATTTTGCAACTCAACTCTTACTGGCAGTTTCTTACGTATTATAAAGTAAACAGCAAAAATAAATTTCATATAAAACTATTTTCTTTATTTACATACATATATAAAAGTGTACCGTTTCCTGAAAATCTGTACAAATAATTCCAACATTCCTTGCAATTTTACCCCTGGTTGGGTCATTGTAGTGATGTGTGTGCAAATAGAATTTTGACAACAACAACAACAACAACAACTATGCTGCTACTTCTGGACAAGTCTTTGAAACTACACTTGCAAATAGTGTTAAATAAATGTGTCCTACGAAACACTTAAACATAAAAATTTAACACTTCTAACACATAGCCAAATTTAAGTATAATATTGACACTGCACTTGTGCAACATAGAAGAATATAAGAATGCATACATACATACAAACTACATAAAAGCTAAGAAAACAAATATATGCATTTATGTCTACACAACTACTCACTTAAACTTAACTCATACATACAATCATATTAAAGTGCATGCGTTACATTATTTCATTTGATTGTGTGAGTGTGTGTGTGCTTTGAATTATTTATTGACACGTTACATTGGCCCCTTGAGTTTGTTTGAAGTTTTCTTTTCACTTTTCGTCCTGCTTTAGTTGCGATAGCAAAGACATTTTTTTTCAATGACTTGTTCAACAATTTTATTATTTTCAACAGGATACTATTATTGTTAAATGTAGCTTTTATATATTTTTTTATTTTGATATAAGAAATTGGAAAAACTTGCAAGTTTTATTTACTTACCAAAAATTTTAATTCAAAATAAAGGAAATAACTGTATTAAGAATATAATAAACTATTAAGAAGTATAATATAATATTATATTATTTAAATAAGCTATTTAGCTAGAGGATATGTTACTTTTTTTCTTTATTGAGTTTCTGTTCTTGTTCAGTTTTTTTGTCAGCTTATAGCTTAAATTGCGAAATAGCCAAAGCTATAGATACATATATGTACATATGTATGTATAATGGTCGAAAATCGAAGAATATTCCAGCAGTTTGATGAAGAAAAAAATTATTCAAAATTAGCTTAAAACACCTTAAATTATTATAATATCCTGTAAGTTAAAGTTTTTCAAAATTTCGAAAATATTCGAAAACTTTCGAAGTTTTGAAAATTTGCTAGATATCGTTTAAAACTTGCTCAAAATTCATATAAAGAATAATAATTAAAAAAATTCAGACATTTTTAGATTTTTAATTGAACTTATTATTTTTGATTAAAATTAAAAAAATTTAAATATTTCGAATATTATCAAAAATTCGAAAAACTTCGAATATTAAAAAATGGCTCAAATTTGGTTAAAAAAAATATAAAAAAATTTCGCAAAATTTCGAAGATAAAAAATTGCTCAAATATTATTGAAAATCCCTTTTAATTATTATGATGGCCTGGAAATAAAAAATAAATATCAAAAAATTTCGAGTGTCTAGAAAGTTTCGTAGATTCGTTAAATTGCTATAAATCCTTTAAAACTCTCTCAAAATGCATAAAACAAATAGTAATTAAATAAACTAAAAATATTTCGCATGTTACAAAAAATACGAAATATTTCGAAGATTAAAAAACTTGGTCAAACTTGGATCAAAAAGTCAAAAATTATAAATATTTCGAATATCATAAAAACCTCAGAATACATATTTCAAATGTTAACAAAAATTCGCCAAATTTCGAAGATAAAATTTTTTTTTAAACTTTATTAAACATCTTTTTTAATCAATACAATTGCCTGTAAATCAAAAATTATGACAGTTTCGAAAATTTTCGAAAGCCTAGAAATTTTCGAAGATTCGAAAAATTGCTATAAAACGTTTAAAACTCTCTCAAAATGCATAAAAGCATTAGTAATTAGATAAACTAAAAAATATTTCGCATTTGACCGAAAATTCAAAATATTTCGAAGATTAAAAAACTTGGTCAAACTTGGTTAAAAATGTCTTAAAATTAATAAAAGGCTTGTGCGTCAAAAACTATAAAAATTTTCAATATAATACAAAACTCAGAATACATATTTTGAATGCTAACAAGAATTCGCAAAATTTTTAAGATAAAAATTGCTCAAAATTTATTACAAAATACTCTTTTAATTATTATCATAATTGAGAAATTTTTTTAGATTCTTTAATTGAACTGTAGTGAATTTTAATCAGAAATAATTCAGACTTTAAGTCTAATTTTAATTTTTCTTCTCTTCTTTAGAAATTCACATTAATTAATAAAACTATTTCATTCATTAAGAATTGAAATTACTGAACTTGAGCCTGACTATGAATTATTTCTGATTATTATCATAATTATTATCATCATAACAGGCCATCATGGCCTGCCTGTAAACAAAAAATTAAAATAGTTTCAAAAATTTTCGAAAGCCTAGAAATTTTCGAAGATTTGAAAAATTGCTAGAAATCGTTTAAAACTCTCTCAAAATGCATATTACAATTAGATAAACTAAAAATATTTCAAATGTTACCGAAAAAATCTCTCAAATTTGAATTAAAATTCCTTAAAATGAATATAAGTTAAAAATGTTAAATATTTCAAATGTTATTAAAAATTCTCAAAATTCGAAAATTGAAAAATTGCTCAAATTTAGCCAAAAAATTCTCAAAGTGCAAAGTTGGGAGAAGTAAACAAGAACTCTGAGTTTCTCACATATGTATGTATGTATAATCTAAAATTCAAAAAATTTCGAAAATTCAAAAATTCTCTAAAATTTTTTTTTCGAAATTCCTATAATATATTAATAATTCCTATATATATACATACATATGTATGTAAGTTGAAAGTTTGAAAATTTCAAGTGTTATAAAAAATAACAAAATTTCAAAAATAAAAAATTGCTCAAATTTGGTTCAATAATCCTCTAAAATACGTAAAAGGCTTTAAAAAAAATTCAAAAAGTATGAACATGAATTTTTTTTTGTGTTATGCAAAATTTATTAATTTAATTAAGGGGAAAGCTATGAATATTTTTCATACTAGCGTAAATTTTCGAAATTTCGAAGATTTGAAGAAGTGGTTTAAATTGGCTCAAAGTGCTTTTAAATGTATGCAGGAGGTGGGAAATCGAAAACTACAAGTATTTTGAGTGTTATAAATACTTCGAAAAATTTCGAAGATTGAAAACATGGCTCAAATTTTTTTAATTTTTGTTTGCAAATGATAGAAAATTCGTAAGGTTTCGAAGTTAAATTTTTTTTAAATAAAGCAAGAACTCAAAAAATAAAATTTATGAAAATTTAGAAAAATTTCTTAAGTTTCAAGTATATCGAAATGTGGAAAATTCTTTAAATTTGTTTCGAAATTACGTAAAGTGCATACAAAAGCCAACAACTTCAAATGTATATTATATTATTATTATTATTATTATAACTATATTTTAAAAACTTCAAATATTTTACTCAAGATTGGTTTCAAAATCCCTCAAAATGTAAATTACGGGCAGGTGAATAAAAAAATATGAATATTTTTCATATTATCTAAAATTCGCGAAACTTCGAAGTAAAATAAAAAGCAGTTAAAAATTAAATTAAAAGCTATTAAAAATGACTTTGAAAGCATGCAAAGAAATCAAAAATTATAAATATTTAGAACAATTTCGAAAGTTACAAGTTCAAACATCCGAATATTTCATAAATTCTATTAAAATTAAATTACCAGCAAATAAAATGCGATAAAAGTTTCTAAAATTTCGAAATGTTTTAAACTCATGAACCAGAAATAAAGAATTTCATGGTCATGATGAAGAAAAAAAAAGATATATTAAAATGCAGCAGCTTTCTGGAATTTAAGGCTATAGACTTTTTTTAACTTACGAAATATTGCACTTGGTTCTAAAAGACAACGACTCTTAAAAATAAATGATATAATTTATTAAGCTATTATTTTTTTTATTAAATATTTACATTATAAGTTTACTTAAATATTGTTGGTAGTCTAACGTTTGTTCACTCATAACTTTGTCTGTTTATTAATTTTAATAATAGTTAATTGCATTTATATGGTTAGATAATTGCATTTGCTTACTCACCAATAACATGGATGTGGAAATGCATTTAACATTTAAGTTACCAAGTACATACGCACAATGTGCTTCTCTTAAATGATTGCAACATTTTGCAATTACTGTTGTGGCATAAATACATGAATTTGTCCCCACATACACATTAATGTGCTGCAGCGGCATACCAAATGCTAACAAGGAATTGCTGAAATAATAATATTAGAGTGTTTTGAGGTTTTACTAGACTGCCCACGCACGCACACAAGCACATGCTCACACACAGACACACTCTCATACATACACAGCCACAGACACACACAGGGACACACACAATAACGTACTTTATTTACGTGGTCATTCGAGAGAAGTCAGTTCAGCTGTAATTACTGGCTGCAGTCTAAAATGTTTTATTTTTTATTGTTTAGTGCAAACATATTCGAGTAATAATGAGTGAGACCCATTAAATAAGTGCTCTCGATTCATGAATGTACAAAAGTCAGCAACAAAAGTTTTACTTATAAATGATAATAGTGAGCAAATCCCCTGTACTCTACAAAAATAAAAAAAAAATAAAATATTTGTTTGTATTAATTTGCCACGGATTTGTTGTAAATGAAGTAAATGAGCTTTTAGGGTTCCGTACACAAAATGTGAAAAGGAATCCAATTGTTCTCGCCACAAATGTCCGTCCGTCCTTCCGTGCGTTCGTCCTTCCGTTTGTCTGTCTGTCCGTCACAAGCTGTTTTCTTGATAGCTCTAGCAGCTACGGCCCTGAAACTTTCAGGCAATATGTAAAGCTTTAGCAGCTACAACAACAAGAGTGTGACATTTAAAAATGAAAGGGTGTTCTAAAGCATGCAACGAAACATGTTGAAATACTCATGTAATATACAGACAATCATATATAGATACTACAGGTCTGCATGAATATAACTGTTTGCACCAGTTATACGTGTGTTGGTTCTGGTATGTACAGGTACATACATATGTTATTCAGCGTTTCTGTTACTAGTCATAACTTATTGATTCAAGGGAATCACTACTACTCTTCTTTCTTCATTGCTCTCTCTTTCATAAACTCAGACTTGACACAAGAAAAACAATCGAGTCTAAGGGACACATTTTGTAAATAGAAACGTTTTTTTCGTTTTGAAATTTGTATGGAAAAAATATTTTTTGAGACGAATTTTCGTTATTTTTCATACAAATTTGAAAGGTTTAGAAACGAAATTTTTTACAAAATCTGCCTATTAAACTTGACTAGTAACAGAAACTCTGAATAACATATAGTATCTGTACATAGCAGAACCAACACACGTAAAACTGGTGCAAACAGTTATATCTGTGCAGGCCTATAAAATAAAACACTTTAAATTTTCAAATTTATTGAATTTTTATGCAGACTGCAACAATTAACCCCGAAATTAAAAAAATATGAATTAATTATCAGTTAATGCAGTTTTTATTGAAATATCTTGGAAAACGTAAGAGGCAATTTGAAATTTTTAAAAACACTAAAACTAAAAAATTCCATAATAAAAAATTGCTGAATGAAAAAAGCGCAAAAACTAAAAAATCTCGCGTTAACTAAAATAAAATGCCGAAAACCGAAAAATCCGCAAAAAAACTCCAAAAAATACCAACAAAAAATCCCAATAAGAGAAAAACGCCAATACTAAAAATAATCGCCAAAATTAAAAAAAAATCGCCAAAAAACAAAAAAGTTAAGGATCGTATATTATTGTATATATGTGCCCTTAATTATGAAAGTGGTCTAAGTCATATATATCTCTGCTCAGGATATTTCGCAGATTTCATTTGAACAAATTAAAAAGTATTCTTATATTATGCAACATTTTAATTTAGACTTGTAGTAGTCTCGTTTCATATAAATTTATTTAATATTTTTTAAATATTTATTGAAGTTTTTCAAAGATTTATTTGATATTTCGAAACAAAAATGCACATGACTAGATCACTTTCATAATTCAGGGCACAGATGTAGTGTCTGTATGGTATCCTTCCTGTGTGAGTCAAAGTCGCACTTAAATGAACTTATTATATATTTAAGTTAATTAAATTTATTTTCTTTAATACTAAGCAAATAAATATTTGCATAAATGTTATTAAAAATTACTAATTATTAATTTAATGTATTAATTAAGTTAAAATGGGGCTGCATTTTAAATAATAATAATGAAATTGAAAAAAAACTTCTGCTAAGAGTAATTTGATTTCTAAGAATAATACAAAAAAGTAAATTTAATTTGTTTGAAAAGTTAACACTAAGTAACTATTAAAAATATAATGATACAGATTTTTTTTGCAGAAATAGTTGCTGATATATCAAGGTTTTTTTTTTAAACATACGGCTTTAAATAGAAATAAACGTCAAATAAAGGGTTGTAAAAAAAGCAATTATTTACTTATATTACACAACTATGAATGCGTACAGTTAAAAATAAAATAAATTCTTCTGACTCGCACACGAAGGGTTCCGTACGGATGCTACATATGTACGTATGTAATACTATACGAACTTTAGCCCATATAATTAAATATCTTACCTGATATAGAAACTTAAAAAAATAAAGTTCCCAATAATTTTTTTTTTCGGTTTTTGGCAATTTTTCTAATTTTTGGCGGTTTTTCTTACTTTTGGCGATTTTTTTCGCTTTAAGATTTTTTTCGGTTTTTGGCGTTTTTTAATTTTGACGTTTTTTTGGCGATTTTTACAGTGCTTTCCAATTTATTTTAATTTAAGAGTTCTTTTTGTTTTTGAAATTTTTTCAGTTTTTGGCGATTTTTTTTCTGCTTGGCGATTTTTTTTCTGCTTGGCGATTTTTCAATATTGGGATTTTTTAGTTTTAGATTTTTTCTCTTACGGTTTTCAAGATGTCAGTAAGCTGTCAAAATTATCTTAACTGATAGAATACCCTTTATTATTTTTTAATTTTTGTAGTCGGTGTAAAAATACACTAACCTTGAAAATTTCAAGTTTCTATATAAAATTTTATGTATATTACATGGAATTTTATTATTTTTCTTTGCTTATTTTGGAACACCCTTTAATTTTTAACTTTTATGTGTTGTGGCGGCCAAAGATCTACACATTCTGCCAAAATTTCAGGTCTTTAACTCTAACGGTTTTCGAGGAAACTGCCTGTGACGGACAGAGGGACAGCGTAGCGAAAAAAATAGGGTTCGTTTTTACCTTCAGTGTACGGAACCCTAAAAACTCGCTCATATGCAAACACACGAATTAATTTTAAAACGAATACGTTTAAATGTAAACATTCAACAACTATGTTTATACTTATTTTTATGATAACGCAGCACAAACATTTATAACTAAAATTTATAGATTATCAGCTCCATGAGTATACAAATACTCTGACTTATTAATCGGCTACACTACACTGTATATTCAGGGCTATTTTATTTACACACACACATAAAGCATGTTTTCAAATAAAAAAAAAATTGAAAGGTGGCTTGATCTGTCCAGCCGCTTAGAAGATATTGCATGTTCTCTAGATATATTCGGGGGTTTTTAAAATATTTAATTTTTGTTATATTTACGCAAATGTGCCCTTACCCAGTGAAAAAAATGGAAGTCATTCTAGCGGAAGTACATTTTCATTGCTTCCAAAAAAATCGATATTTTTAATTCGCCGAGAGTGAGCAAAAAACCATGTAGAAGCTTATTTTAGTCACACAAAACCTTGTACCTCCTCCATAATGTTAGAAAATACTCACCAGAATTTAAAAAAACTTATTTTTTTTAAAGAAATTTATGAACTATTTTTAGTCTAAAATTTAAAAGTTATTTGCTTAAATTTACATGAAAACACTGTTTCGGGCTTAAATTCGTATAAAAAGAAACTAATAGTTAAAAAAGGCAACTATTTACCATTTTTCCTAGATGAAAATATTATCATAGAACACAAAAATGGAATTTTTCTTAATATCGCTTCCAATTCAGTGACCAGGCATCTAAAAAGAGAACTTCTTGCAATGACAACCCTATGTAAAAATCATTAGATCGGATCGAAATTTGCACTACTTCCGCATCGTAAACTCTACATTTTCATAACTTTTTTGGAGTCTCTTTTTTTACTGGGTAGTTAAACAATTTCAATACATATTTAAAAAATATTAAGTAAATTTATATTAATCGAGACTTGAGACTTAATTGAGACTTGTGGACACAAAAAATTTATGACTTTGGCCCTTTTCATAATTAAGGGCACAAATCAGGATATCAGCGCAAAAATGGTATAACCCACATTTGTTTTTTTGTGCTGTCCTGATAATAAATGCATTATTTACACTACCAACTATCAAATAAAGTAGAATTTACCACCTTTTGTTATTGTAAAGAAAATGGAGCTGAAAATGATTTTTGCAAGGGTCATAATATTGCAAAGTAATAAATTATTTAAATGATTAAAAAGAGCAGTTGTTTAAATAAATAGATATGGTTTACACCACTTCTGCGGTGGTGTATTATGAATAAATATCCCGCGTATCAGGCGCATATATATTTGTCTGACTAAATATCTCTAGCTTGAGTATAAGTATACTCCGACTTTAAGTATGACACAGAGTCCATACTCTTGACATGCATGTGTCTTTTTATTTTTAGTTGAAGCGTATTTAGGAAGTAGAGATGCTCTATGTTCGTGTGTTGGAATCGCCTATAGTCATAGTTGGTTGAATGAAAATATGTCATCGTACGAATTTTTTGAATTAAAACTATTTACTTATATATAATATTTTTGAGTTATTATTGTCATTCTCTAGTACACACTATCGATAGAACTTGAGTGTTTGTCAAAAATTCATCAGTTTTGAATGATAGTTCTGACTCAAACCTTAATTCAAGAAACAAAAATTACCCCCTGTTTCTACAACACAGGCGGTCGGCTTGAGTTAAAAATTTGTATGAAAAGCACTCACTTTTCTGAGTGATTTTCGTACAAATTTTCTAGACGAGTCGTCTGCCTGAATTGTGGAAACCGCACATTAGACACACAAGCATAAAAAAAATATTAAAAAAAAATTTATAATAATTTTATTTTTTATTTTTTGTTATCACTTAACAACTCCTCGTACAATTTTGACTCAACATGTTGTTGTAATATCTCGCATAGCCTTGGATTACATACAAATATATGAATTCCTCAAAAAGAAAAAAAAATAAATAATTTTCCTCGTTAATGCTAGAAAAAGTAGCTCGTGACTGATACTTTTTGCTACACACTATCAGTCAAAAAGTAGTTCACTATTGACTGACTAAATTTGTACTCCCACCATAAATCAAGCCAAAATTTGAGCAAAACTTTCACTCATATTCTATTAATGTGTACTGAAGAATACGCACAAAATCTTGTTTCCATTTTGTTTAAGAAATATCAAAATTTCGTTACCATGCATCAATCATCAAATGATTACATTTCAAACATTTTAAATAATAAAGTTAAAAAAATAAACACTTTCTGTTGCCGGGTGTAAAGTCCATTAACATTAAAAAAAATTTTTATGTGTGCATGCTTTTACTTCATGCACATGCAAACAACTCAAAGTATGCCAAGAATTGCATTTAGAAACAACACATGCTTATGTGAAGGCAATAAATATTTATCTGGTCAAGTTTCTATAATTGTGTGTTAATTAAGTTTGGTTTGCTTTATGACAACGTACGTTTATTTGTATGTGTAGATCAAATGTGTGTGCATATGTTTGTGCTTATGTGAGTGTTTACTTTGTTAAAATCTTGTATATTAGACCCCTGCAAAAGACTACTTGCAAAAACTTTTAAGACATGACGGATTTTTTAAATGCTTTATTGCAGCGAAGTCTTCTAAAACTAACGCTAAACAACACTGTTGGCAAGACATTTGTTTCAGTTATTGTATGTGTAGAAGTAAAGAAGTAAATACTTCGTGGCGGAAGGATTTGTAATGCTTGCTTCTTTCTACGCATGGGCGCATCATGCATGTTGTGTGTACGCACACATGCATTGACATTATATGTGTGCGCTTGCTTCGAAAAACCACCCTTAAACTCATACTAGCTTACCATCTGCATACATCTTACACACATATACTCAAACGTACAATATGCAAAATAACAAGCATACACACATCAACACCAATGCTTTTAATAGTTTGTTTTGAACAAGAAGCCTTCGCGACATCACTTGTCAACACTCATATACACGAACATCAATACATTCATCGTGCATCGCTTATTATACGACAGCATTTATTATTGGTTTAGTATAATACATGCCACGAGAATACATTTAAGAAACAAGACGTATTTATAATTCAAGACTGTTTAAACAGGCCTTTATGATGTTTGTAATTGCGTGTGTGTTACATTACCTCACAGTCGAACTTATGTGAGTAAAAGTTTGCCTAACTAAAACTTTATTTACATTTCTACATAAATAAAATATTTGTGTCATACTTATTTATTAGACACACTTACTTGTTAATTAAAACTTAATAAATGTAATGAAAGGAACATGGCTTTGAGCAAAGTTGTGCACACAGAAAACAAAAAAATTCCAATGTAAAATCAACATGAAAATAATGTTAATTGGAAATCATACTAAATTTATTGGAAATAATATGTTGCTTAAGCGTGTTAATTGGATGCTTGACTATCATCATGATGATTGGTTATTTAATTTAATTTTTTTGGGGCTTTATTTCTTTTTGAGTTTTTTTTTGCATTGGCCTTTTGTAATTGGGGTTTATTTCATTCATATGAAGTGTTTTTTCATAAATTTTCTCTTGGGTTTTATATAATTTTTTTTTTAGTTTTATTTTTTGAAGCTTATTTAAATTCTTATTTGGGCGTTATTTCCTTAGGCCTTATTCCACAGCGGCGGTTCTTTAAGTTCCTATAAAAATCATAAGGCCTCCTTACTATATAACCTTGTAAAATATTTCAAAAATTGCTACTCCGCGCAGTAGTTATAAATTTGATATTAATTACTTAATATGTAAGAATAAGCCATCAAAACCTTCGTTACATTTCTAAGAAACTTGTAGCTATTTATGTAAGATATTTAAAAAAACCTGTTCTTTTTACTGACATCTTTTTTTCTCTTAGTCCTAAAATATATTGAATTTTAATTAAAATCTTCAATATAAATAAATACTTGTTTTCTAAACAACAAAACACTTCAACACTAAATCAACTAATTAAAATCTACTCGAATTTTGTTGAAACTGTAATGACAGACAGCTTTTGTTGTTGCTGCTGTTTCCCTTCCTTTTTCATTATTATTATTATTATTATTATTATTGAGCTAAAATGTCTAAACAATTACAACAACAAGTGCCAACAACAAGTAAAATAAATAAGTATTTGAAGTAGAAAAAACAAACACAACGAACGAACAGGAAATTAAAAAACTCTAAAGGAACATTTTTGAAACCATTAAACTTTTGTATGCAAAACTTGGCCCCAGCATTTAGTTACTTGATGAATAGCAAGCACGGCTGTATTTTCTTTTCTATTCTCTTCTATACAAATGCTAAAACGCAATTAAACGTTTTAGTTTTTCTAGTTTGTTTCTTTGTACGGAAAATTAATTTGCAGGACTTTCCTTCAATTACAGGGTGTTTTAAAAGTGTGATGTTACTTATGGCTAAAGGAACCAAATAATTCTAGAAAAGTTAAAGCAATCGCCAGAAAAAACACCAGAAAAATACTCAACATGATTTGCTAGGAATGGGGAAATAATTTCTAAGAATTAAAATTATTCAGAAATAATTCATAGTTAGGCTCAAGTTCAGTAATTTCAATTCTTATTGAATGAAATATTTTTTTCTCAATTAAAATTATTTTAAAAAGAATTGCAATTTCTAAAAATGCCAGAAAAAATTACATAGTAAGTAAAAGTCGCTATAAAGGACGAAAATCGCTAAAAAAAAAAGGACGAAAGTCGCTAAAATTGAAATGAAATTCTCCAAAGAAAAAATTTTGCCAGGACGTAGAAAGATGCCGAAATAGTAAAAATTACTCAAAATTATAGAAATCGCCAAAAAATATTTACTAATACTGAAAATTTGGCAAAAATGGCAAAAAACTGTTTAAAAAGTAAAAGTATTTGAAAAGGGATTGCAATTTGTGAAGAAGCTTAAAATTGCCGAAAAAACGCAGGAAAATGCCAAATTGAGAAATCGCTTTAAAAGAATAAAAGTGCTAAAAATTTAAAAAGACACTAAAACAGGCTTAGAATTCTCTGAAGCTAAGAAAAAGTCTAATTAATACCTTAGAAAATTGCTCAAAAATTTTAAATTTTGTCACTAAAAATTAAAAAAAAGTCCGAAAACCTCCCAAAAACAGAGAATTTTTCAAACCAGTGTGAACATTTTCAGGAAATAATTCGCTGAAAAAAGTTCCTAAAACTATAAAAAAAATTCAAAACGTACCAAAGACTCAGAAAGACGCAGAAAGACGACAAAACGATGAAAAATCGCCAAGATATTAAAAAACAGCCAAAGAGCAAATAAATTCACCACAACAGAAAAATTTCAGTCACTGATAATTTGCCAATAACTTTTCACACAAGGAAGGTCTTCAAACCGAATAAAAATGTACAAACAAACAGAAAACTCGGCGAAAACGCATAAAATTTCTGTAACGAAAAAAAGACGTTACAAATTAAAAAAATCGCCAAAAAGGGGTAAAATGCTTCCAATGAGGGAAAATTTGTCAAAATAGAAAAAGAAGATCACCGAAACGCAAGCCAGACCCACAAAATTGTAGAAGTGACAAAATGCTAAATGGCACTACAAGGGAAAAATCTTCTAAAAAAAAATTAAATTCACTAACAAAAACTGTGCCAAACAAATTCGTTTAAATAGTAAAAATCGCTGAAATAAAAAATCGGCAAAGCGTATGGAAACTCGCTAAAACAAAGAAAAATATCTGCCCCTAAAAATGTTCCAATAGGAAGCATAAAAATATATCAAAATTGCGAAAAATTTGCAATAATAAAAAAAAATATGGGATGCAGAGTAGCAAGCCGGGCAAAAAATTTTGGCGGCGGCTGAAAGACAAATATTTTCGGCGGCGGCGGCTGTACGGCTTAACGCCGATTTGCTTAAAGCATTTGAAAAAAAGGTTTAACCCAGTCTGTTTTTAGAAAAATACGTGAATTATTGAATCACCATGTTGTAACATTATTTATTTTTCAATAGTTTGAATATTGCAGTAATTGATGTCCTAAAAAATAGCTTCGTAAATTATTTGTTAAACCATAGAAACATATTCTAGACTATCAGGCCAATTATGAATAAAATTTCGCGAGAAATTTCTCATTTTTCATATTAGAATTTTTTTCCCTATTACTTGCTATTAGTTGGAATTTTTCCCCGGGAAAAATTTCTCGAGGAATTTTATTCATGATTGTCTTTTACATAAATTTATTTTAAACTTTCCGATTTAGTTAAAAATTAATTACTTTATTGGAACACTGCTACGGCTCAACAAACAAAAAGCTTTGAACAATTAATTATCAAAAAGTCGCTTAAACAAAAAAGTCTATGTAAACGTGAATGTATTTAAGAAGGGACTCCAAAAGAGAACGTAAGTGTTGTCGCAGCTTCCTTACCGTTCAAATAAACATTTTCTTTTTATGTGGAAGCAAAAATAACTATCTTTCTGGGACGCTCGCTATCATATTAAATACGAAATTTATAATTTATAATAAATTATAAAAAATAAAAGACAAAATAACGGCTAGTACTAAGCCGCCGATAAGGCAAGTGGTTCGGTGGCGGCTCGGCTTGTCGAAAAAAGTCGGCTGACTGGCTAGCCGCCAGCCACGTCGGTACGGCTTGCTACTCTGATGGGATGGCGTCCGTCGAAAAAAAGTAGGAGAATTTAAAAAAAAAGCAGGATAGTACCAAGGTACGAAAAATTCGCCAAAAACATTAAAAAGTCACTAAAAATCAATAGATAGAAAAATTAGCAAAGCTCTAAAATTTACTCGCATACATGAAAATTGTTATAAAGTTAAATATCGCTTAAATGAGAAAAGGTTAAAATATCACCAAAATGGGAAAATTTCCAGAACCGAAAAATTTCTAGCCCTGGAATTTTGCTTAGAACGAAGAAAGCTGTTGAATAGAAAAGTAATTAGAACGGATAAAGAGCTGATAATATTTGGAATATAATCTGCAACTCCTGAAAAATGTCCAAGTGATTGCAAGCGAAAAACGCCAGACACAATAAAAACTTGTTAAAACTGAGAAAAATATCAAAAAACAAAATATTTATCATAACAGAAGATAAAAAAGTGGTCAGTCAAAATAAAAAATTTTCTAAAGAGCAGAAAAAAGTCCAAGAAAAAAACTAGAAAGATTTATGAAAACATGTTCTACAGAATTTTGAGAAATGCGGAAATTCGCCTTAATCCAGAAAAACGCCAAAAACGGAGAAAAGTCATTTCAACTCGGAAAAAATTCAAAATTATTAAATTTAAGAAATAAAAAAATCAGCGAAATGTAAAATATAAAAATCTTAAAAAATATTTTTAATTTGCCAAAGAATTATTCGCGAGTTTTATTGCTTTTGTTTGCTTATGCACCAAAAAAAAAAAAACTTGAGACGAGTATAACAGAAAATATTTTCACACAATTTTTATTAACTCGCTTGTTTTAAAATTTGTGCTAGAACTCGCGAGTCGTTATGAGTTATGAGTCGAGCACAAAAGGAGTAAGAGTCTTATAAATTTAAGCTCGGGAGTCAATTTTTAAAACGAGCGAGTTAGTAAAAATTGTGCTCGCGAGCAGAATTTTTCAATAACCTGGTTTTTTATAAAATTTTTTTTATTAACAATATGTAAGACCACTTAATTTTTTATGAATACGGCAGGTACTTTTTTATGAAAAGCTGAAAAAGCACCCAAAACAGAAGGTAAGCCCCCTGATCTGTAAGTCGCTAAAGCTAAGGCTAAATTTTATCGCTAAAATACTATATATATATATATTATATCCTGTATTTCATATATAAGGATGTAGGCCTACATGAAATTTTGCCAATAATCCAGAAGAAAAATTAAAAAAAAACTAAATATAAAATATCGCCGAAACGTTAAAAATAGCTGAAACGATAAAACTTTTTTATAAAAAATTAAACCGATTTCAAAAATAAGCACTAAAAAGCTAAAAATATTATTGATCTAGTTAAATAAAATATTTTTACATATGTTACCTATAGTGTTGTTTGAAGTTAGTGGGCAGCAATATTGGTAACTAAGCACATACATACATACATATATACATACATATATACATACATACATACATATATGTGTGTACATAAAAAGCTCTTGAAATTTTTTAACCGGTCATATTCCTATATGTTTAGTACCTGTATTACTGGCCCCAACTTCAAACAACACTATAGATAACATCCCAGTAAAAAAAGAGAATTCAAAAAAGTCATGAAAATGTAGAGTTTCAATCCGATCTAATGATTTTTACATAGGGTTGTCATTGCAAGAAGTTCTCTTTTTCGATGCTTGGTCACTGAATTGGAAGCGATATTAAGAAAAATTCACTTTTTTGTGTTCTATAAAAATATTTTTATCTAGAAAAAATGGTAAATAGTTGCCTTTTTTAACAATTCGTTTCTTTTTATACGAATTTAAGCGCGAAACAGTGTTTTCATGTAAATTTAAGCAAATAACTTTTACATTTTAGACTAAAAATAGTTCATAAATTTCTTTAAAAAAATAATTTTTTTTTAAATTCTGGTGAGTATTTTCTAACACTATGGAGGAGTTACAAGGTTTTGTGTGATTAAAATAAGCTTCTGCATGGTTTTTTGCTCCCTCTCGGCAAATTAAAAATATCGACTTTTTGGAAGCAATGAAAATGTAGTTCCACTAGAACGACTTCCACTTTTTTTCACTGGGATATGTAAAAATATTTTATTTAACTAGATCAATATTATCTTTAGCTTTTTAGTGCTTATTTTTGAAGTCGTTTTAATTTGTTTTTAAGTTTTATTTTTAGCTTTTTAGTGAAATATGTATTAAATTTCATAGGTCGTGGCTACACCCACTTTTTTTTTAAACAAGATTGCGTATTTTTAAGAGTTCTAGGTGTATGCCAAGTTTCGTAAATATTGGTTAAGTACAAGCACGTGAAATATTATACTAAAATTTAATAGGCGTGCCCCGCCCACTTTTTTGAACGCGAGATTGTGCCTTTATTAAGCTTAGGCTGTGTGCCAAGTTTCAGAAAAATCGATAAAATAGAACCACGTGAAAGGTTATAATACATTTTAATGGGCGTAGGCCCGCCCACTTTTTCAACTTTAAAATTGTGTAATTTCAAGAACTAAAGATGTTGGGTAAGTTTCGCAGCAATCAAATAAGTAGAAGATCGTAAATTCAAGTTAAAAAGTTGTGGGCGTGTCCCTGCCCCACTTTTTTTTTAGAATGGGACCAATGGGAAGCTCTCTCTCCCTCTCAGACAACAAAAAAGTTTTACAATCGGTCTAAAATGCACCAAGTTATAAACCTACACACTTAAAAAAAAATAGAGGCGAATTGTTAACCTCCTTCTTTTTTTGAAGTCGGTTAAAAAAACTCATCAAAACTCGTATTTAGAGTATAAAAATTAACCAAAATGGGAGAATCGTCGACAACGAAATTGCCAGTATATCTAAAATATAATTTCCTAATAGATATTTTGCACCTGCTGTTTGAAATCCCTGTAAAATTTACTTGTGTAATAGTTACGTATGGAAACGTAACAACAATTCATCTTATATAATACGAGTAACAAAACTTTGCTAAGCTATTGAATAAATCTCCATTATATTTATATTTATACCAGCAACCCTTGTTTGATACTCTCCCCCCCCCAACAACCAAGGGGCTTTCAGCAAATAAATTAAATTTAATTTACAATTCTATAGAACCCAGGTATATATGTATATAAGCGTAATGGCAAAGTCTTATTAACTGGAATCTTAATGGGCATATAAATTTTATTGAAGCAGCTTATTAACAGAAATTTCATTAAAAATTTTACCCCATGAAAATATTAACTAAAACTTCAATTTACATAGACCCTGCTTCAATGTTCAATGTACACACACATTGTGTGTTAATTGCTAAAACGGAAATAAAATACAATAGCCTAAAGCTTAAAGCTTTCAATAGCTTAGTTCATTTTAAAGGCCATGTGTATAATGGAATTCAAATACGGCCTTTGAAATTTAGTGTTTCTAAGGGAATGCCTATTCCCTTAGTTACCCTAAAACGATTATCATTAATTAGATACAAATTCAATGAAATAGGTCTTCAATTAAGGCAAGCAGTTTTTTTAATCACATTTAATTAGTCTAATGAAAAGCTTTAAGTTGTACTTGTAGGTTAGACGCGAAAGAAAATGAGTAAAACTTCATTAAAGTCATTATTTTGTAAAACTCTGCGCAGCGCAAAAATGTTTATAAGAAAATGGGAAAATAAATAAATATTTTTTGACCAGCAGCATCTTCGAATCTCTATAGAAAGCGTCGCCTAGCTAATGAGAAGCTGCAAATCCAATTCATTTGCTTGCAAAACTAATAAGCTGACGTTAACGAATTTGTCTCTTACCTGTTCAATAGAAAAAAAATATGTAGGTATGTAAATAAATAAATAAATATTTCAACACCTGGGCTTCATGTTTAAGGTTTTGTATTTTTGTTTCTGTATTCAATTGTTAACAGCTTCAAACAATTTTATGCCTCAATGAATTTTTAACTACAGCCTGAACTGAGTATTCGCCAGACCATAAACGGAAATGGATTTTTTTATTTCCTTTTTAATTAATTTTCATTTGAATGCTAATTTTAGTTTCAAAAAGCAATTTATGTGTTTGGCATACTAATTATTTGTTGCCAAGCATCTTTGAAAGTGTATTTGAAAATTTGAAATTATGTATTTACAGCTGCCGTAGAAAAAAAATTTGTGAGCCAATTTATAATTGATTTATTTTTAAAGTTTCTGGATTTTTCATTATACAACATCTTCTACATTTCGATATTTAAGCACAAAATGGAAGATGAAATCTTAGATAAATATTTTGAAATAATTTGCATAGCGATAATTGAATTTTAATATTGTTAGAAGAAGAGAAATATGTATAAAAAGAGTGATGGAATGAATATTGCTTATGAATTCTTTTTTTGTTTGTTTGTTTAAGAAAGACTTTAAATTGATAACTTTAAAGTGCTTGCTTTAGTTTAAAAAAAATTATTATTAATTAAAAAAACTATAATAAATAGTTAATAGTGCGTTTAGATTTGATTAGGTAGATTTGGTAGATTTCCCATACAAAAAAAAAACTCATTTGTCAAGTAAGGATCTGTAGCTAAAAAGGTGTGTGAATTAGCTACGTTACAGTTTAGGAACATTTCTAGTTAATGGTTTTTGTTTTGGATAGAAAACTTATTTTCACGGTATAGCCTTTGATAAAGATTTTAGTTGAAACCTGCTAGATTTTAATTGTAATTACCCAATTAGTGATGTAACTATGGTGTTTTTCAAAGTTGTACTAAGAAGTAAAGCTCTGTGCTTTAAAGGCTCAGTAGGAAACAGCTGATAGAATATCAATATAAATATAGTATATACTTTAGGTAAAGTAGACATTAAAAAAATTTTTGTACTGGACCGTTTTCGGCTTTTGACATTTTGTTTTTAAGTTTTGGCGCTTTTTTTAAGTTTTGTCGTTTTCTTTGTTTTTGTGATTTTTTTTTCGGTTCTTGGCTTTTTTAGTTTTGGCGTTTTATTTTGCTTTTTTGCGTTTTATCGGTTCTGGAAATGTTTTAGTTTTTGCGATTTTTTTAGTTATGGCGTTTCTTGTTTTTTTATATGTTTCGGCGACTTTGTCAGTTTCTGTGATTTATTTTAGTTTTAGCGATATTTTTTAGTCTAAGCATTTTTTTCGGTTTTGGGATTTTTTTTGCTATTTTATTTATTTTTTTTTTTTTGACATTTTATCAGGTTTTTTGCGATTTTTTGGATCTTGGCGATTTATTTTAGTTAAAGCGATTTTTTTAATCTTGGGATTTTTTTCGGTTTGGAGTTTTTTCGGTTTTTTAAATTTTTTTAAGTCTTGGCGTTTATTTAGGCTGTGGTGAATTTGTCGGTTTTTTGAAGATTTATTTTAGTTTTGGAGATATTTTTTAGTATTATGATTTTTTCGGTTTAGGAATTTTTTTCGGGTTTGCCATTTTTTAGTTTTGGCGTTTTTTTTGTTTTGTTTTGGTTTTGGCGATTTTGTAATTTTTTGGCGATTTATTTTAGTTTAAGCGATTTTTTAGTTCAGGAATTTTTTTCGGTTTTTTGATTATTTTTGGATTTTGGCGTTTTTTTAAGTCTTGGCGTTTATTAGGTTTTTGGCGCATTTTTCGGTGTTTGGCGAAGGGTCCGCCAGATAACTTTTTTTTTTGAAAATGATATAAAAAAACTACTGAAGCTCCGGCTGTGTGGCACGTAGCGCCGTCCTGTTGAAACTAAATGTTGTCAATATCCTCTTCTTCAATTTTTGGGATCAAAATCTCGTTCAACAGGACCCGATAACGATCGCCATTGACTGTAACGGCCACTCCTTGCTCATTTTCGAAATTATGCCTGGACCAAAATCCGCACCAAATAGTGAGTCGTTTTCTGTACCCCAAATGCGACAATTTTGCTTGTTAACATACCCGCCAAGATCAAAATGAGCTTCATCTGAAAAGATAATTTTTTTTGGCAAAGTCGATCGCAGGCCCACTTAGCGCAGCGAAAATGCATTGGATAGTCAGTTCGCTCGTTCAGCGGAAGGATAAAACTTATTATCTGTCAAATCAGACATGAGCTAAATGTTACCATTCACGAAATAAGCACTAGTTGAAAAAAAAACCGTTAGATGGCGGACCCTTTATTAATTAACTGCTATTATTTCCTTTTTTAATATTTTTTATAATTAGTATAATTTATATTAATTCTCGTATATACATATTTATAATCCTTTAGTTATTTTTATGTGTATTTTGTTTTAGAAAATATTTATAATAGTGTATAATGTCCTAGTTGCTCATTAGTGGTTTAGTTTGTTTTTTTTTGTTTGCAGTAAATTTATTGTTATACTTTATGCAGATTAAATGGAAAAACTTCTCTGAGCGAAAATGTTAAGGGTGTCCCTTAAAAAAAAACTTAATAGATTTTAAAAATTGATAAAATAAATAAAATAATTCTTAACTAACCGAACGTAAAAGTGAACATATAAGCTTCCTTTCTTTTTTGTTTGTTTTATCATTCGTGACTTTTCTTTTAAATATTAAAAATTATTATCAAACAAGTGAATAGAACAATGAGTGCTATGGATTTATTAATACTCTGCAAAAATTGTTCGTAAAAACATGTAAAATATAAATAGAATAGAATATAAAAGAAATAGAATAAATGGAAGTGTTTATTAAAAAAATTTATAGCATGAGTTCTATCAATGTGCTAAGAGTTCGTCGTTCGTTACTTGAATATTTATTCCAAAAATTCAGGCAATAGTTGAATAAATGTAAATTATTATTTTAAAATTACACATTGGGGGGATTCAAACGATAGTCTTAAGGCCTTAAATTATTTTAAAACAACAATTTTAAAACATTATGACACTTAAGACTACCGTTTGAATCCTCCAATTATGTTTCAATTGTAGTAATTTAAATTGTAAGTAAATAATTTTAATGAAAGATATATGAAATGTTTGGTTTTTTTTTCTTGGTTAAGCAACGTCTATATGCATATCGTTTCTGCTCATAAGACTCGTCAGTAGACTTAAACCCAAAAAATTTCGAAATTCGATCAAATAAACTTCGTAGAATCACAATATACAAACATAAGTTCAAAAGTCTCAAACAAAAATCCCTACAAAGCAAGCACCTTTATTCAATTTTGCATCTATTTTATTTTCCACCACCTTCGAATTTAATATGCACCAAAGTATTTTTATTTGACATTCTTTAAAGTATTAGGAAGTTTTGCTTGTTTTTGCTGTTTTTTTTCAAGTTGTTCAATTATATAAAACTATTTGCTTAAAATTTGATAAGGAAAAAAAAACATAATATAATAAAAATTTGTAATTCGTGACTTGTATAGTTTCTAATCTAATCTAGCTTCAATGTCTTTGCTATTGTTTTGCGTTTTATTGTAGAAGAAAACTAATCGAAACAGAGCAGAGATACAAAAACGTTATAGAAAAAAATTCAAACTAGCTGAGAGACGGTGTGCAGAATATAGGCAAGAAACAAGGGAAAGGTAAAGGAAATTACTCTTGAAACAACTAGTTTTAGTTATTTATACACTGGCTTTAATGTAAAAAAGTTCTAAACAATCAAAACTAAGTTAAAAGATACGCTATCATTCCTAAACTCAGGTAAGGAATGATAAAAATATTGAAAATGTTTGCTATATAAAGTAGTAAATGTTAAAAAATATATTGCTAGTAAAATTAATGTTAATGTAAAAAATTTGGATTCTCCTGTAAATGTTTTTTAGGAGAGTGTGAAATTATAGCCTCCCAAAGTTAGGTAAAGAATGACAAAAATAAAAAATTAAAAAGCAAGGCGACTGCAAAATCTAAACATCTTTAGGTAAGGTAACGAATGACAAAAATATTAGACGGTAATATGGTAAAATAAAAAACACCTAAAATGTAGTTTTTATGAATTATAGGGTCGTAAATTTAGGTTACGAATGACAAAATATTGTGAACGTTCGCTTTATTATATAGTAAATGTTAGAAATATATTTCTAGCAAAATTAATATGGCATTTGCTATGTAAGGTTGTTAATGCAAAAAACTTGGACATTGGTTATACATATGTAATTTTCTTTAAAAAATAAAAAAAATTAAGTATTGGTTATATAACGTTGTTTAAAATTTCAACGTTCGTTATAATTGATTTTCTTAAAAACCATATTCGTTATCCGAAATTTGCTGCATATGTTTAATATAATTAAAGTAACGAATGACAAAATAGGCGATATTATGATAAAACAAAAAATATCTAAAATCCGTGTAGACTGTGAAATCTAAGCATCCTGAGGTGAGGTAACGAATTACAAAATATTAGGCGACTATAAGGTAAAAAAAGAAGTAAGCATAAATTACAATTTTAGGAGACTGTGAAATTATGGCAGCCTAAAGTGAGGTAACGAATAACAAAAATATGTAACTAATGATGTGGTAAAAAAAATCATATGATTCTTGTTTTAAAGGGATTCTGAAATCACAGTACCTTCCCAAAGTGAGGTAACGAATGACAAAAATATAACGTGATAATATGGTGAAAAAAATTTCAAAGGGACTGTAAAATTAAATCTTCCTAAAGGTATCAAATGACAAAAACAGTAGGCAATTATGTGGTAAAACCAAAAAAAGCATACGATTTTTGATTTCTTAAGGGACTGTGATATCATAGCTTTACAAAGTGAGGTAACGAATGACAAAAATACTAGGCGGTAATATTGTAAAACAAAGCAACACAAAATTTTTGGTTTGTTAGAAGACAGTGAAATCATAGCTTCCTAAAGTGAGGTAACGAATGACAAAAATACTGTGCGATTATATGGTAGAAGAAAAAAAGCCATAAGTTCATGTTTTTTAGAATAAGGCATAGTAGCTTCTTAAAGTAAGGTAACGAATAACAAAATAGTAGGCGATGATGTGGTAAAACAAAAAAAAGAGCAACAAACCATTTTTGTAAAGGCTGTAATCAAAGATTTTTAAATTGAAGTAACGAATGAAAAAAATCATAAAATGCATGTTTTTAAAAGACTATGAAATCATAGCTCCGTAAAGTCAGATAACGAATGACAAAATAAAACACAATTTTTTTGTAGACTCTGTTATGTTTCCACAATCTAAAGAAAATTTTCTCATTCATTACATGTATTAAAAATTCAAAAAAAAAAATAAAATTCATTTATTAATTATTTTTTTTTGTTACGATATTAAACATTTAAGCAATTTATTATTCAACATATTGTCATAATTATACCCCAATCTGAAATTTATTTGCTTTCATCAGCAGACTTCAACCACACATTTTGAATATTCACAAACCTCTTATCTTATGCACAGACTTTCAAGAACTATTTGAGAATTCACAAATAATAATATTTAATATTTATTTATTTTTATAAGAGGTTTGTTAATATTCAAAATGTGTGGTTGAAGTCTACTGATGATTTCTTACAACAACAATGAAATGCATATAGACCAAGCTGAACCACACCAGCAAATAAATTTCGGATTGGGTTACGATATTAAATGAATTTTATCCTTGTACGTTCATTCAATATACTTTTAAATTAAAGAACCATATTTCGACTAATTCTGTAATTAATATTAACTAAAAGTTCTGATATGTTGAGCTATGATGTTGCTGAAATATGTAAATTTAAAAGATTTTTCTTTATATTTTTGAGCTGCTCTTAATTAATTTTTTTAATCGCATTTATTTTTTATTATTTTTTTTTAAATGGATGCCCTTTGTCACATGTGTTCGTTCATACATCGTATATAAAGTGATTATACATATTATAACTATTCTATGTAAAATATATATTAGATTCTTTGGTTTGTTGCTTGTAGCACTTAACAATAACAACAACAACAACAACCATGAGTAGTAAAATTTGCATATGAGATTTTTTTTAATACTTACGTATTGTATTTTAGTTGAAACATAGTCAATGTATTTGAAATTTATTTGCTTGTGGTTTAGCTTGGTCTATATACGTATTTCATTGGCGCTTAAACCAAATCATCAGTAGACTTCAACCACAAATTTTGAACAGTCACAAACCTCTTACTTTATGCACAGACTTTCAAAAACTATATGAGAATTCATAGAATAATAATATTTTTGAAAATCACAAAGACAAAATAAGTTTGGTAGTTTATTTATTTTTTTTTTAATAATTTTTTTATAATGTTTCGATTACAAGCACTTTGTTCCTGGGGTTTTGTTTGTGTTTGGTTTTCCAATTAAATTCTATGTTGAAAATTTTTTTTGTATGTATATTCCATGTAGTTTTTCAAAAGCTGTAACTTACAAAAAAAATTAGATATAAAGCGAAAAATAGTGGAAAACATACAAAAAGTAATTTATAATATAATTAAAGGCAACAATAGAAACAATTAATTACTCGTACACAAACAATATAAAAAACAGTAAATCTATTAAGTGTGATATGAAATAGAAAAGAGGAATGGTAAAAAAAAATAAAAGTTGAAGAGGTTGAAATATACATTGTATTAAGTTGAAAAAAGGATACATATATTTTTAATTGGAATACAATGTAATAAAAATTATCAAATATATATTTTGAACAAATATATGCAAACTAATCACATCCAAAGGTGGCCAGCTTGAGCTCTGGGCTTAACATTATTTCGAGAGGCCTTCGTCACGGCCACAAAATAATCTGTCAATATCGTACTGCCATCGTAAAGTATTTTCAATTTTCTTATCGATACAGCGCCAAGCTTAATTTGCAGCCCTTCATATACACCGAAAGAATTTTGCTTCATAAATCCAATGAAACAGTTTCATTAAAAATTTTTCACAAATCTAATGATAGTTTCACAAATCCAATGAAAATTTCTTGAATATTGTGAAACAATTTCTTTGGAATTGCTTTCTTAATATTCTGGTTTCGCTAGAATATTTTATTGGATTTATGACAACAATATTATTTTCTAATTATTAAGAAACTTCTTTATATTTAAATGATTTCATTCTTTTCATGAAATTATTTTATTGTTTTGTGAAATAAATTTTATGAAGTTTTCAATGAAATAATTTTTATAATTTTTACGAAACTGGTTTCATTAATCCAACGAAGCGTGACGTTGGTTGAATTTTAATGAATTTTTCATTAGATTTATGTAGAAATTCATAGAATTTCTGCCGAAAATTTCTTTCAGTGTATAACACCTCTTGCCCTCAATAAACTTTCAAATTAATAAAATCTTCCATAACATCTACATCATGTCTCTTGCTTTTAATTGAGATCTCTAAAAATATAAATAAATAAATAAATAAATTTTTTTTCTTGTCAACTTCTGCTGCTAATTGCCGCTTTTCCTTCATTTTACTTTCATTCTACAAAGTTAAAAAAAAAATTTTAGATGTAGAAAAAACAACCAAACAGACTTGACTTTCTTCAACCGGAAATAAGTTTTCTAATGGTTCTTTCCCTTTGACAATCACACAGAAAAAGGGTAAACAATATTCCATTTAACATGCAAATGTAGATTTTTTTTTTTAATATTCTTGTCTTTACTATAATTTTGCCAACGACAGACATCTTGTCACGAGAATTTTTAAATATTTATGTAAATTTAACTCAACAAGAGAACAATAGTTTAAAAGGCAGGCAGGCTCTTTGCAAGTACGAGTATAAGACAGATTTTAAAAATATCTACTCCCACATGGTTGAGGGTATTATTTGTGGGTAGTAAAAAGTTCAAGTGTCATTAGTAATTAATATTGTTAGTACGAGGGTCTATATCACAACATACAGGGTGTCCGCCGGGAAGTTATACTACTTTGTCTTGCCGCCATTTTGGTAAACATTAGACTTGACAGTTCATATTTGGCAGTCGTAAAGTAGACACGTGGCAAATTTATTATGGAAAAATATTCGATAAACCAACGTGTTTTAATCGTTAAAAGAGCTCGCTTACAACAACCCCGATTTTCGTGAAAAAAAAATCATAATGAGTGACGTGGCACATTTTCATTTTTATTGATATATAAATACACAGAATAGTCGTTTCTGGGCACTGATAAACCCTCAAATTATTCATCAGTCACCTTTCCATCCATTAAAAGTGACAGTCTGGTGAGCAATTCATTGGATCTTACTTCTTTGAAAATAAAAACGGCGTAACGGTAACTGTGAATAGGGAGCGATATCGTGATATGATTGAAAACTTTTTAACCTTCCCGGCGGACACCCTGTACAAATAACACCAAAGTTAATTATAAGTATTCTGACAAACACCAGCAAAATGGAACAACATGCTGTTTTCGAAGGCCGCCACAGCTTCATTATCAGCGTTCTTGCATTTGGTCCACTGCGTAATCGAATCATAAATTAAAGAAGCACACATAAAGTTCGAACAAAAATTATTAAAAATAAGCTAGAACTATTTTTAGTTGCTTTATTTCAAATTAAAGTTCATCCACTCTAAAAAAAACACCCATTACAATATTTAAATTTATGGAAAATAAAAGATATTGCTATGCATACGTTTTTACATTTAAAAATCATTTATTTATTCAGGTTAGGAATTGTAAATAATATAAAAATCAGTTAGAATAGAATTAAAAAGTTATTTTGCTCGAAGCTAGAATTTAAGGCTTTTACGTACACCACAATTGTCGTAATGTTAAATAATTCGCTGCACTGTTCTTCACAGGATTGAATGACTAATTATCAGAGCTGTTAAAAATTGCAATCAATTGTGATTGCAATCAAATTGATTTCATTCTTTTGATTTCAAAATGATTTCAGATTTCAAAATGAAATCATTACAAGATTGTAATCTTTCGTGATTGCAATCATTTTGACATATTTTTTTTAGAAATCATTGATTGCAATCAATTTGATTGCAATAAATTTTTTGTTGAAATCATAGGATTTCAATCAATTTGCCTGAAATGAAATCTCAAAAGGTAGTATTCAATACAATATTGTAAAGTGCTTAGAGAGGTTGAGTTTAAGCGTCGCAGATTTGGCCTTTGTGTCCTGAAAATTCATGGGCTATATGATCTTCCATAGTATAAGCGGAAAGCCCCACTTTTGAGTTGGAAATTACTAAATTTGTGCTGGAAAACAACAAATTCTAATTCGTTTAATTTGTTCACTTTTAACAATGAATATTATTCGCAATTTGACACTTGAGGCAACTACGATGGTAAAAAAAATTCCCGCAAAGTAGGTTATATTATAATATGTTTAAAACTTATCGGATTGCAGTTAAAAATTATGTTCAGTAATCTTAAAACATTTTTCAAACAAAAATTACCATTATTGGCAATTCAAAATTATCGCAATCAGATTTATTTCTAGAAGAAGGAGTTTCGTTTGAAGAGAAGACGAAGAGTTTTGATTCTGATTTCATTTTGATTGCAATTAAAATTTATTATTTGATTGATTGCAATCAAATTTGATTGCAATCAATTGATGTGTAAATTAATTTCAAATAAATTCATTGCAATCAAAACCGTAAATTGATTTAATGATTTCAATGATATTATGAAATCAATTTAATTGCAATCACTTGATTTTATTGAAATCATGAAATCAATTTACGGTTTTGATCAAAAAATTAGAAATCAGTGACGTGAAATCAAGCGATTGCAATTAAATTGATTGCAATCTTTTACAGCTCTGCTAATTACATATTCAATAATCAACATAGGACTTCTAGAGACTGCTGGCAACATCTAGAATATTTATAAGAATATTCTCTTTTTGATGTGTAGCGACCTTTATTTACCACCCAAGAGGTTAGAGGATGAACTAAATGTGAATATTATCATCATTATCATGTACATGAACCGCATGGCGAATTCAAAACAAATTGTCCTCACGTTGAAATAAATTTCGTTCATCTCCTCATAAGCGTAACCACCAACAATTAAAATTTTTTAAATTCTTCAAAATTTTTTTAAATTCGTCTTCATTTTAATAGAGAGGTTAAATCAAAATAAGAAATTCTTCTACAATATTATAGAATATTCGAGAGCATTTGTTGTAATTAAATTTGAAATTTTACAGCTCATATTTTATACTGGACAGTCCGTGGTGTATTGTAATTTTAACATAGCCCAGTGTTGTAATTTATTTTTTCCGTTAAATATAAATTCGTAACATTGTTGTATGTTATTTTATGAAAATAACATTTTATTATAAAGTTCTCAAGTTTGAAAATATTTATATTCACCCTCGTTTTTATTTTGTATAACAATACTAGCGGCAACAGCTTGTGTTAAGAGGCCAGCACAAAGTTATTTTAAACTTTTTCATTAGAAGTACTTGCGAAGAGCTTAAGGGATCTTTCTTACAACTGTAATTTTTTGTTTCCTTATTTCACTCAGTTAAACTGCTGCTTTTGGTTTTGCTTATTGTGGTGCTTATTGTGGTTAATAATATCAAGAAGTTGAAGACAATTGCAAATAATATTCATTAAGTTTTTTTAATAATTTTTATTTTAATGCATTTGATTGATAGTAGAAAAATATTGAAATTATTATTAAGCCTTGAGGTGGCAAAATTTAATGATTCTTATATAAAGGGTATTTTTTATATAGAGTGACACAAGTTTAAATCATAATAAAACAAGGAATAAAATTTTTGAAATCAATGTATATCTATATTAGTTTAGTTTATGCAATCTATTCTCAAAACTTAAAGCAAAAAACTTTTGTCTTAAAATTTTGAAAACATTCAGTACTGCTCCTTTGAAGAATTTTTTGCGACTTGTGGCCAAACTAGAATAGAATACGGGATAGCACATTCTTTTTTTTAACTAGTTTATCTTATTATTGCAATATATTTGCAAAATGAAGCAGTAATCCATTCTTGACTAACAAAAAATTAAATTTTTAGCTTTTTTAAACCGCTAAGTTTTTTAGGTTCGATTTGTTTTAATTACATTAAAAGTCAACAGTTTAAAATTTTTATTAAATCAGAACACTTTAGTTACTCAACAATGATATTAAGAGCTTTAAAACACTCAATGTTAAATAGTTTACTGCTGGAGTACCACGATGTTAACTTTTCTAAACAATGATAATAGCGTATTGTTACTGTTATAGTTGCTGTTATTACTGGTGTTTGTGTCTGACATATGCACTTGCTTGTATGGTTTTGTGGTTTTATATATGTTCATAAGCGAAAAGTTAAACAATATAGTTTACTTATTTATTGATTTTATTGTTATGCTTTGCATATTTACTTCAACCTCGACTTGTATCTTTGAGTTCGTGTGTATTATGTTACTTAATTAATCATATCTGCATCATTCTTGTATTTGGCCAGTTAATTGTATATTTGCATAACAATATATTGTAGTAAAATATGCCTTACATTTCTTAAAATTTTATTAACATCAACTACATATATTGGGTGTTGCAAAAAATATCTAGTCTTCAATGAATACAAAAATAGTATTTTTCTACGAAAAAAAAAATCACTAAAATTTCATACTTACTGAAATTTTTGTTTTATTGCTCTTGAGTGTCCTCTGTTTTAGTAGGCAGTATATTAGTCTAGTAGGTGGAGTGAAGCGGGTTCGATTCCTGGCAGGGACGGGTTCGATTCCTGGCAGGGACACAGTTTGTATTTGCTTAAAAAAAAAGATAAAAATCTTACTCTCTCTTTGTTCTCAACAATACTTGTGATCATTTTTGGACACCAAAGCTTTGAAAAAGCAAAGATCGATTATCATACAATAATCAAAAAAAATTACTTGTTAAAATAAAAACTTTTTTACGCAATGACTTGTTATAACTTTTCAATTTGAACTAATTTATTGAATAAAAGAAGTGGCGTGTGCCTTTACTTGTAAAAATAATTTTAATTATTTTAGCTACTCCAACTAGTTTCCAGCAATAAACTTTAACATTTTCAAAAGCTATACAATTTGTACATTTAATTCAAAACTCTTATCTTATTTACTTAAATGATGTATGGAGATTTTTTTTGAAATATTAAAAAATATGCAAAATGACCAAACGGCAGCACACATATACTTCTAAAAATACACTTTTAAATCATACAATTGCATTTGTTCGCAAAATTTATTTAAACATATGTGTTTGTACTATCTGTAGCTTAAGTTATGTAAATTTCATCAATTGCATTAAATTCATTTTGGCAAGTGTTATTTGTTATTAAACTGCCACAAACATGTGATTGCACTTTATGCAACCAATAAGCTTACTTATGCAAAACATACACTTGTAGTTGTATTAACACACAAATATCATAATAAGTGTATATATTAACACAGATACTGATTATACATGCATTTATTTAGTACACTACACAATTTCAGATTAAGGAATGCACTTATTTTATGAATAATTTTTTTTTTATTTTTACAGAAAATAAACAAAATAATTCGAAAACATATTCTGCAAAGCTTAAAACGTTTTTAAACCTTTTTGCTTTTGAATTGACAATTTTTTTTTGTAGGTTTTAAATTAAACAAATTAATATTTAATTAAGAGAATTTTGTGTTTTGTGTATAAAGATATAAACAAAACAATATTGACTTGAGTCTTAAATAAAGTCCAATCAAATTTATAATAAGCCCCAAATTATACTTAAAACTACATTTTTATAAATTCTTGAGTTTATTCGTTAATATAAGGAGAGACCGTTAACTTTTAGCTGTTTTTGCTTTTAACTTGCCTTTTTAGATTTTTTACAAAAATCTTTCATACTTATATGCAACGAGAGCACAACAGCCAATCTAGATCGTGGACAACAATGCTAACTGCTTAGTTTGCAAAGAAACAAGAACAAAGCTAATTTTAATTATTATTGTTCAAACTTCATTTGTTTCTGATTTGATCAGGCTCGTTTCTGATTTGATCAAGTTCGTATCGCTTTTTAAGCCAAATTATAAGTGATAATTTTTAATGAACAAATAACACGAAAGTTAATTGAATATATTTTGACAAACACTTAGTAGAACGGAACAACTAGCACTTTTCGAAACCCACTACACCTTCATCATCAGCGTTCTTTTGTGTTTGGTACACACAGTGGACCAAGTTATGGTTAGAGTCACTCCACATTCGACAATTTTGCTTATTATCATTCTCATTTAGATAGAAATGGACCTCGTCTCGTATACTTTTAGTATACTAAAAGTAATAAATTTTATATCGACAACGGTCTAAAATTAAAAAATAAAATTAACTGATAACTTACTTGGAAAAAAATCATTACATTTTATATTTATGAATGTTCGTATTGCTTTGTAAGCTAAATTACATGTGATAACTATTAATGAACAAATTACACCAACGTGTTTTCAAAGGTCACTACACCTTCATCATCAGCGTTCTTTTGTATTTGGTCCACTGTGTGTGATAAAAAGCGATACGAACTTTAGGCTGATTAAATCATAAATAAAGAACAAAATTATTTACCTCAAATGCAAATATCATTTGTATTTTTCGACTTGCTTTGTTATCGTAAGTTTTTTATCATAAATTTTTTTATATTTTCATGGCGTATGATTATTATATTATTAGAGCTGCATAATAATCATACGTCGCGGTACCAACAAGCGAATAATTGCATTGACAAGGAATTGTTAAAATCCCCCACTAAAGGGCGGGGCACAATGAATCCGTCATACGTTAAACTTCGGCTTTTTCAACTGACATTAACACAGCGACGGATAAGGTTGGCACAATGAGTGCTTTATTGACGGAAGCATTTGTAGGTTGATTCTCCATTTTATTTATTAAATTCAACTTTTTTATTTATTTCGTTTATTTGTTTTGTTTAATTTTAATTTTGCTGTGACAAAACACAAACACATACCAAAAAACATACCAAAAAAACCAACTAATATCTGTCAAACTACTCAACGTACGCAAAAAGTTGAAAAATGTTTGTACTTTGCGTTGACAGACACGTACTGAACGTATCCGATCTCATAAGAAACCATGTCTTTCAACTTAGCTGTCAGTTAAAAAAGTCGTCCTTTAAACTATTGACGGATTCATTGTGCCCCAGCCGTAAGAGTTTTTTTAAGCGGCCCATCCATTACAAAATATTGCATATTGCATATGTCGTTGTATATATTATTGTCGTTTTGACCTATACTATGCAATAAATGGTACAATATTTCCAAAGAAACTATTGCCCAATTTTACTGACAATGAAATAGTAAACAACATTGAAAAATTGTGTCACCACATTACACAATGGTCTTGATTGTACAATAAAAATCAAAAGTCTTTTGATATTAGCCAATATATTGTTCCACCTTCGAATATGACATACACATTAGCGATATTATTGTACAATAGGGATAATTGCACAATTATATTGCAAGCGGGTGGGCCGTTTTAGGATAATATTTAAAAGCACGAAAAATCTGATAGTTAATAATGCAAACTATAAAAGTGCCCTTAATCTCATGGCGAGGAGTGTATTCAAATGTATACCGAAATATATTCACGTCAGTGTTGCCGCTATATACATATGTCATTCACAAGGAAACATTTTTTATAGAATAAATTAATAAAAATGAATTTTTTAAGGTCTGCACAGAAATGTTTCGGTATTTCCCCCAGCTAATTAAATCTAGTTTAATAGAAACTCACATTAATTAATACAGATATTTCATTCAATAAGAATTGAAATGACTGAAGTTAAGCCCGATTAAGAAATTATTTCTGATTAAAATATAAAAAAAAAAATATTTTACTTAACTTCTTGTTAAAAATTTAGACAAAAAATAAAAAAGGAATAAGGAATATATAGAAATTATTACACAAATGGAAGCTTCGTAGAAATTAGATCAGCTGTTGATGCCTTGCGAGTATCGTTTATTTTAGCAATTAGTCGCTTAAAATTTGGTTGATGACCTGTTATGTTATGAAAAAAAATTTTTCTAAAAAATGGGGAAAACTATTTGCAAACTGAGAAAATCAATTATTATATTTGAAAGTTATTCTCAATTGTTTTCCATATTAATTCAAAGGTAGGTTTTTGTATTTTTCGGGTTGTCGCCGAACCGGATTGGCTGTTGTATTCTGGAGGTTAAGAAAGCACAAAGTTCTATTATAAAACCTCGCAGTTGAAAAACGGATCCACTTCAAAACTGGATTAAAAGACACATTTAAGAACATAATTTACGAACAACAATTTTTTCCTTTAAAATATAATTGCTTTCAAAAATAAATAAATGAATATTTAATATATTAGTTCGTAAGTGGGACTCAAGAAGTGGACATACCTGGCCACACCGGGTATAGAATCTGCATAATTATAATTTATTGGCAAACATTTGTGTATAGTCTCTTTACAAATTTTCATACAAAATTTGTTTGGTAAAACTTTTGTAAACCAAAATAATTTTTTCTCTTCCCAAATGGTAGAAAAAGTCAAGACAAGGACAAGGACAATTTAAAACCCTAATTTTTTTCACGTATAATTGTACTCAAAAATACTGAACACACCCCAAGTCCTTCACGTGTTCCTTGCGCAAATCGAGCTCGTAGAATAAACAATATTTTCTTTTTATAAGAATTTCAAAGTATATTTATTGAACATTTCAGGACTTATTGATAAAAAAATTGTTTTGGTTTACAAAGCGTTTAGCAAACAAATTACAAATACAAATTTTGTTTTTTAAACTATTTATAAACCTTAGTGATTTTTAAATGAATACAGCAGTTACTCCCATATTAAAAAAAAATGTCATCACAAATTATTATTATTATTCTTTTTTAATTTATTATAGTTTAAATTATAATAAATTTAACTGAAACAAACCACTAGCAAAGGAACGATACAAATTATGTTTTAATATATGATAAAATTGCATACATACGAGTATATATGAAAACCTTTCAAAATGTTATTAAGAATTAAGTACCATAAAATCTCAACTATGGCAACATTGTTATGTTTCAGCTTATACGCTGATATAACAAAAAAAAACATGTATACAAGTGTTGTTGTTTACGAGCTTATAATAAATAACAAGCATTACAGTAATAACAAACTCATAAATAAATATCTGTGTATGTATGTGTATAACTGTAAAACAATACAAATGGCTACTACACCTAACAAAAACAGCTGCATAAACAAAAACAACAGCAAGTTGTACAACAGTAACAAATCACTAATTACATATAAAATGGTGCGTATCTGTGCATAAAATCACTTTAATTAACTAAGATTTATTATCATCGTATTTTGTTTTCGTGTATGACAAGTAGAGAGAAAAAACAAACATATAAATAAATAAATATGCTTGTCTATATTCATTTAGTAATTGGAAAAGACAACATAAAATAAAGACACTTGAGTTAATTCTAACATGAAAGTACTTGTAGTTATTAAAAAAAAACTTAGCGCTATAGAAATATTGTAATCCAAATGATCATTAGATGAGATAATTTGTTCAACTGAAATAAATCGTTGTCATAATTCAAAAACAAATGCTAAGAAGCTTACGAGTGTTCTGTAATGCTCTACAATTTCTTTTTTTCTGGACTTTTTTTAAATAATATACATAACTTTTATGCGTTTGCTTAAGGCAAATCTATTGAATTAATTAGGAATTGATAATTACTGTGAATAAATAAATCAGCGTAAAAACACATAAAATTGCTAATGATGTGCTCAATACAAAACAGGCGATTTAAAGATAATAAATATATTCTATTAAACCTACAACATTTCAGTAATTAAATTTTGCCTACATTTTTCATATTGTAGATAAGTTAAAACTAGTGTTTGCATTTAAAGTTTTAAATTAAATGCAGTTCTCTGTGTGATAACCATTTACACGATGTTTCTTTTTTCACCATACACTTCTCCGTACTTCTGATAACACTCGCATTTTCTCAAGTCATAGGAGGAATACGTTTGGATCAATTGTTACTAAATTTTTAGCAGGCTAATTATACAAAAGCAATAGTAAAATAATAATATAATAAAATTATTAAATTAAGGTAAAGCAAATAAGTTTGAAATACAACTCTGTCTTTCATTACAAACCGTAACAAATTATGTTGGTTGTTTTAACCAAAAAAAATTTTAGTTTCCATTTCACGTTTTTTCAAATGCAATCCGAAGAAGAAAAAATAGAATTTTATCTTTGGCAACAACAATTAAATTACTTTTTAGTATCTGGTGTTAATTGGAATTCCAACATGAATTAACATTTATCGTAAAGTTAACAATAAAAATTAGTTAGACAATTTTTTTCTAACGAAGTGTTTATAAGTAAGTCACGTTTGGTTTATTTATTATAAACATTAAAATCAGTCTTGTCTATGACAAAGTAGAAACAGAAAGCATTTTATGTAGAATTTTGTAAAACTTAATTTGAGTATTTATTCTCTTAAGACATTTTAAAATAGTTGATATATTTTCAAATATTATCAACCCTATTCCACTGTGTAATGCTAGATAATGAAAATAATATTGATATTAATTAATTTTAGTGAAGAGAAAATATTTTACTGTGTGATCCCTCCCCCCCCCCCCTCCCAAATGCATACAATAAAATTAATAACACTTAATGAGATGCTTTAGAGCTAAACATGTTCATATCAGTTATTCTAAATATAAATGAAAAAGGAGAAAAAAAAACAACTAAATACCTTTAATATATACATATAAATTTTAATTTAAACCTCAAAATCTTTGGCATACAGGATTTAGCTAAATCCAAAGCAGTTCTTGGCTGACAGCATCAAAAGGATGTGCGTGTTGTGAACGGTAATGCGAGTATAGTTTTCTGTTTTCAGTTTAAATGAGTTTGCAGCACAGGAATGGTTGTGAAATTAAATCTTAATGCTACTAAAAATCAAACAATAAAACTAATGCTAGAGAGATAAAGAAACTTAATATCCACATTTGCACAAATTTCAAACACATGCACGCACACACACATACACCACACGCTAATAGCGTTTGCGTGCGTTGGCAGTAGTTGTAAACGTCCTTGTAAGTAAATATGTCTGTGTGTGTGTGTGTGCGAACAAATATACAATTTAGTTTTACTATCCTATAATTCCCCTCCCGCTTTTAACCAAACCAATCGTTGGATATATAATATATGTATATATAGAGAGAGAGAGTTTTTATGTTGTTTATTATTAAGTCACGGAGTCATAAAAATACCACAGCTCTTAATACTCGTACTATAACAACGATTATTTTTTTATGATTCTATTGCTTTCTCTAGATTTTCAGTTTTCTGTATTTTCACTAGTATGAAATTGTTGGGGTTTTCGAAGGAATTTAATTGTGTGTGTGTGTGTCTGTGAGTGTCTGTGTGCGTTTGCATTTCTTCATTCCTTACAGTATTTCGGTAAAATCAACCAAATAGCTTAAGCAGTCAGAATGCGCGTTAAACCACAGCTGTTGCCGTTAAGACACCAGCAAATACCATTCCTTTCTACATACATAGATATTTGGCATCAAATCCATATATTGCTAGAATACTGATTTGACGTGGCACGTTATCTAAATGCTGACTTTGGTTTTATTTCAGCTGCATTTAATCTTTTAGCGCTGAAAATTTTATACAAAATTTTCATTAAATAAAATGAAATAATAATAAAAAAAAAATTCAGTGAAGTGCGACTTTGACCCGGGCACGAAGGATTCCGTACGGACACGAGATATGTAATTCAATACGAACTTTAGCCAATATAAACTATAGTTTTGGCTTTTTTTTTCGTTTTTGGTGTTTTTTCGGTTTTAAGCGTTTTTTTAGTTTTGGGGTTTTTTTGAATTTTTGGCACTTTTTTCTCGTTTTGGCGATTGTTTTTTGGTTTTTGATTTTTATTTTTAATTTTGGCGATTTTTATTATTTTGGCGTTTTTTTATTTTGGCAATTTTTTATTTTGGCGATTTTTTGAATTTTTGCTTTTTTTGGGTTTGGCAATTTTTTTTAGTTTTTGGCACTTTTTTTCTCGTTTTTAAGCATTTTTTTCGGTTTTTGTGTTTTTTTTTAAATTTTGGCGATTTTTTGCGTTTTGGCGATTTTTTTTAGTTTTGGGGTTTTTCTTTAATTTTGGCGATTTGTTTTTAATTTTGGCAATTTTTTTTTACAAGACAATTATTTGGTTTTGTCGCATTTTTCGCGTTTTGGCGATTTTTTTCGGTTTTTTGACTTTTTTTCATTTTGGCGATTTTTTTCATTTGGGCGATTTTTTCGAATTTGGCGATTTATTTTAGTGCTAGAATTTTTTTTAATTTTATCGATTTTTTTTCGATTCGGCGATTTTTTTTAATTTTTAGCGATTTTTTTCTGGTTTTGGCGATTTTTTTCGGTTTGGCGATTTTATAATTTTTGGATTTTTTAGTTTTACCGTTTTTGAAAATTTCAAGAGTTTACCTCTTACGGTTTCCAAGATATAGCAAGTTGTCAAAATTATATAGTCAAAATTGCATTAACTGATGGACCACCCTTTAATTTAAATTTTTTAATATTTTAATGTTAATTGTCGTAGTCTATATAAAAATATACTAATTTTACAAATTTCAAGTGTCAATATACATATGTACATACAATTGTATGTATATTACGTGGGATTTTAACATTTTTAGTCGCTCCTTTTGGAGCACCCTTTAATTTTTAATTCTCATGTATTTGTTGTTGTAGTGGCCAAGGTTCTACAGACAGACGGACAGCGTAGCGAAAACAATAGGGTTCCTTTTTTCACCTTTGGTGTACGGAACCCTAAAAACTATTTATCCTTTAGACAAAAAAAAATTAGACGAAAGTAACACAAATTTCTCAACCGTCCTACGCATTGTGTGCTACAAATACTCGTAGTATAAAATAGAAGAATAGAAGATATCATAGACCGAGCCATATACATACATATATGTATGTATGTTATGTTATGTATGTTAACATATTTAAACACTCAATCACCGAATTTTTTTCTCTCATCAGCCGCACATTTGCTGCCATAGACACGCTGAAAGGAATGTGTAAGCATTTAAATTGCTTGTGTTTTAGTATTTAATTTGATCTGTATTATGTATTTTATTGTCTTCTGTGTGTGTGTCTGTATGCATAAAAGTGATTAAGTAAATTTAATATTACATACGTTGATTATATTTTGTAAAAAGCACGTGTACGTTTGTTTTATTTATTTGTCTAACAAAATTTAATTGAATTTTATTAATTTGCGCACATAAATGTGAAATAAATTATATTGTTGACTATTAAGTGTTTGAAATTAACAATTATATTAACACAAGCGATATACGAGGGCTGGCTGATTACTTACATTTGTTTAACTTGAACAATGCAATAAATTTTCTTTTGGCGAATATGCATGTGTTATTCGTTTTTCGTTTTGTTTGTCGAAAAATGCTGGAAATAAATGTTCAAATTAATAATAGTCCGGTCAGTTTTGACATCCGATGTTAAAAACATTCGAAACCAGCTGAAAATTGGATGGATTGTTCAAAACATTTTTATAAATGAAAAGTGGAAAGTCCTGATCGTTTAGACACCTGGAAAGAAATTTACTCGAAGTCGAAGGTCACAAAAACGGGGTTTCGCGAAAGGCAAAACGGTAGTTTTATCATAGTATTAGCCCATACAAAAACCTTAGATCACGGGGCAAATTTCGGCATTCGATACGATTCGAAATTTAAAAATATTTCTATATAAACTCTATTTAAATATTTCTTAATTTCTTTCAATAACGAGGGCTGCAATCTTATACATTTCTTGAGCTGATTTAACAAATTAATTAAAAATAATGACCGAATAAATAAATATTATGCATCGATTCGTTCAAATGACAGATAAAATTTTTAAATGATTTTTAAATGTTTGGTATGCATGTTTGATTCGATTGTTTTGGTAAAAAGTGCTAAATTATTATTTTCTTGTAATTATATACAACTCTTATTCGATAATTTCGTTCGAATAGAAAATATTTAAATGAAAATTTTACTTACTTACGACTTCTTTTTTTTTTGATTGTACTAATCGAATAAATTTAAAATTTTATTCGAATAAAGTTTACACACTATTCGAATAAGTATTAAATTTAAGAATTTTATTTCGATTGGTTTAGTCAAATAATAGTTAAATGTTATTCGATAAAAATAAGCTAGTTATTCAAATGAATTTAAATTTTATTCGAATAAATTTAAAATTAATTTTTTTTCTGATTAATTTAAAATTTATTTAAATAAGTTTAAAATTGTACTCGAATCAATTTAAAATTTTCGTCGAATAAATTTAAGATTGTATTCTATTAATCCCTTAAGTGAAAACTGAACTTATATTTAATAAAAAAAAATTAATTATGATATCAGAGTACATGACATTTTACCCATTTCCTCAAGTAAATAAACTTATAAACTTTAAGATTAATTGAATTACTTGAATATTAAAAGCTAAAAATTTCATCCGATTAATCGTTTAGAAGAATAACGAATAAAACATTTTTTGAGAGTTCAAAATCTCTCGAATAAAAGCTATTATCTCTTTAGCTGAATAAACAAATGAATTTTGAGATTTATTAGAATATTTTTATATAAAGCGAATAAAAAATTATAATCGAATAAAAAAAGTTTAACCAAAAAATATCCTGGATTTTAGTGTTTACTGTTAAAGACAATAAAAACCAGTCATGGTATCATGTCATGTCAGGAGTCACCATGATATTTATGGCATAGGGAACTATATCTTATTTATTTGGGCACAAAAACATCCCAGGGAACATTTTCCATTGAGTAAAATATTTCAAGTGATTAAATTTTTTACTGATGATATTTTTCTTGGATAAGAGCTGTGAGAGTAAAAGTGACCTAACCCACAAAACTAAAAGACTGGTCCATGATGTCGACAAAAATTTTCGATCGAAAAATTGTATTGAAAAAAAAATCATTGAAATAAGGACATTTGTTATTGATTTCTAACATTTGTGACGCCATCATGGGACAGGCCGTAAGAAAATTTAAAAAAATTATGTTTGAGACAGTCAGAGTTATATAAAATATTCTATAACCTAGTAGTTGTTTGCAAGTCAATTATGCTCCATATTAAGTCCGGAAGATAATAAATTTTCTAGACGAGTTGTCTGCCTCATTTGTAGAAACTACATATTAATTTATTTTACTAACCTATGAGCCTTGTTATTATTGTTTCTATTCCTGCCAGCTATAAGAAAATTAACTTTCCAGGACCAGAAGATTATTAAATGTATTAAGGTATTTGCCATCAATTATTATTCAGTAGGAGGCGATTAAAACAAACAAATGTGCCAAATAATTTGCCAAAATAATTGCGTGTATTCTGTCATTATATATTTTTTCGTTGGTTTTGTTTTAAGATTGCCACGCATGCATACATAATGTGTATTTGCTTAATTCATTTTATTTATTGTTAATGGCTTTTACTACCATTTAGAGTAAAACAATAGAATTAAGAATTGTATTAAAAAGTTTCTCCCCCCCCCCGATGCCAACCAAACCAACGTAATTTAGTAATTTACTACCTCTCTAACAAAAACACATTGCTCTACAGCTTTTACACATTTAAGAGATTAAGTCGCATTAAATGTGAATGTGTGGGTATAATTTTATTTCCCTTTAGGTCCTTTAAATACACCAGAGATATTGGAGATCATAATGTTAGTGGAAAAAGCAAATATTATTACGAGTAGTATTTTAATGAATTCCCTTTTGGTTTCGTGTACGAAAAATTAAATTAAAATGCTGAAGTTGTATTATTATGGTTTGTGTTTGTTTATAAGACCTGCAATTTTATTAATATCTATTACAGCTGTTGTTTGCCAAATTATCACGTGTGAATTGAATATTTATGAAAAAAAATCTGATTACAGCACAGTTCAGGTAAAACTAACTTCAAGAGTCCTCTTGCAAATAACAAAATATAAGAAAAATTTCATATTAAAATCTAACAGCCGTATTTATAAAAATTATTAAGGCTTTAAAAAGGTTTTTTAAAACAAATTTTCATACATAAAGCCTTAATAATTTTTGTAAGAAAACAAGTTTAATTAAAATAAATATAAGAACACAAGTTTTATATAAAATTGTTCGGCAATGATTTTGCTTTACATACATATGTTTCATGTTAATTCAACATGATTTAAAGTAGTCTTTAAAGAAACTTTTTCCTTTTGAAAGAACTTTATTTCATGTTGATTTAATATTATAATACTTTTAAATCAAAATGAAGAATCGTGTTGAATCCAAATTATTTCAAGTTACAGCAAAATGAATTTAAAAGTTAAATAATAGCGAGAACGACGTTGAATCAAAGTTATTTCAAGCTGAAACAACATGAATTTAATTTATAATTCAAGCATATAGACATGCCCTTGCAATTAAAAAAAAAGCTTTTATTTTATAATTAATTAAATTTAAGGTTTACAAATCAGTATTTTCCATTGAAATTTCTCCAAATACTTGAAAATACAATATTTCCATAAAAAACGTTATGGTTTCCAAAATCTATCGAAACGTAATTCCCAACGCCTTTAACAAATTAAAAAAATTTATTTCTCTGGATCAGCTACGTCCAAGCCATATCGAGCCATAAACACTAAAATAGCTTAAGTGACACATTTTTTGGATTTCGTTTTATGACGAAAATCGACTATTTACTATCGCAAATGATCGATTTTGGTCAAAAAATTAACTTAAAAAATCATGTCGCTTAAGATTTTTTTGGCGGTTATGGCACGATAAGCAAAATGTGTAAACTTTAAAAAAACAGCTTTTGTGCTTTCACACCGACGAGACTACAACAGCCACAACATTAACACACTAGACAACAATGCTTGCTCTTAGTTTGCAAAGAAATAATTAAAAATTTAAGAGCTTTCAAAGCTGTAGCTGCTCTGGATACGCAAATCCAATTCCTTTCCTGTTAAGTGCATGTCTAACATTATAAATTTTCATTTACACATAAATAACTTTATATATAAACATGGATACGTAGATACTTGAAAGAATTTACACCGAAAGAATTTTGCTTCATAAATTCAATGAAACAATTTCATTAAAAATTTTTCACAAATCTAATGATAATTTCACAAATCCCATGAAAATTTCATGAATATTGTGAAATAATTTCATTGGAATTGCTTCCTTGATATTCTGGTTTCGTTAGAATATTTTATTGGATTTATGACAACAATATTTTCTAATAATTAAGAAATCCCTTTATATTTAAGTTATTTCATTCTTTTCATGAAATTATTTTATTGTTTTGATAAAGTTATAGCACTGCATTAATTACACTGTGAAATAAATTTGATGAAGTTTTCAATAAAATAATTTTAACGAAACTGGTTTCATTAATCCAACGAAGCGTGACGTTGGTTGAATTTTAATGAATTTTTTCATTAGATTAATGTCGAAATTCATATAATTTCAGCCGAAAATTCTTTCAGTGTACACATTGTGTTAAAACTTCATACAAATATATTTTGTACTTAAGTCTCTAGAGGAAAATAAAATTTTCTATTTCTTTTAAGTTGTTTTTGAATTGAAAACTTTAAGCTGGATTTCTCTAAAACTACTTAATTTTTTGGAGTTATGACCTTGTTCAAGCAAACGAGTGATATGCACATATGTATGTGTGTTTGTATATGCGTGCTATGCTTATTTCTATACCATAGTATAAATTCACTCCTTATCACCATATAAATGCTTTTGATTATATTTTTTTCGCACAAATTCTTTTTAACTTTATAAGACGCTGGTGCGAGTGCGAATGCTACTACAGGTGCCTTAAGGGGGTAAGAGAAGGCAGAATGTGCAAGTGCTATTTTATGCGTTTATGTGCTCTTAAATGCAAATGCATAAAATATCAAAAGTTTGTTTACATTTCATAATGCTGTAGACAAGTCCGTTAACGATTTCATACTGACGTTTTTTTATTCTACTGTTAGAAAGCAAAAAAATAAAAAATAAATAAAAATAGCATCAACATTAAATTTGCATTTTTAAAGCGTTTGTCTTCTGGATCTGCAGCGCACTTTCCTTCCTGTTTAAGTTATAGTACTAAATTTTTTGTTTTTTTTTCTTTCTTTTCTTGGTTTTGTCTTGTCAAGACTTAAGGCATTTGTTAAGGGGAAAAAATGATTTTAACTCGACTTGACTGATTTATTCAAGGTACGCGTACAAAAAAAAAATCATGATGACTATGAAAAGTTTTCTTGTTTTTTTTGTAACTAGAGCGCTATTGTTAATAATAAAGAATTGTTAGATAGAGTAAAGCATAAGAAACAATATAATAATTTTTTTGATTCAGTAAATTTGCTTACTTTAAATTAAATTTTGTTTTTTTTCTGTGTATGTGTTTCAATGTAGATTCAACATGATTTACATTTATATTCCAGAAATTGTTTTCTTTTTAAATAACTTTATTTCATGTTGATTTAACATTCCAGTAGTGTTAAATCAAAATGAAAAATCATGTAGAATCAAAATTATTTCAATTTTATAGAAAGAAAAAAAACAATGGTCTCTAAGTGTTAAATTAACATGAAACATATATGAAACAAATATTTTATATTAATCTGGTTTTCCTCGGTTTTAATATAATTTTTTTTTAATTTTATGCCACAGAACTTATTTAAGAGAAAAACAGCTTCCTTTTTTTGCTGTTAAAAAGTGCCTTTATAAAAGTTGCTTTTAAGTTTGATACTTACTACTCACAACTTGCCAGTCACTATCATACACACTCTAACAATATTCCACATAAAGTCATTTAGTTTTTGTTTCAGCACAGAAACAAAGAAAAAAAATCATGTGATATATCCTTCAACTATAAGTTACATTATGCATTTCAAAACCGCCCACACAAAAATAACATTATCTACAAATATAAGTTGCAAATGAAAGCACTTGAACTTAGCAATCAACCAACCCATCCACTTGGCTTTTTCTTTTTCATTTTTAAAGAGAAAAGATATTGTATTTACCGTTGATGGCTGTGGCAGGGACTGCAAGTATAATGCTTAAGTTTAAGTAAAGTGAAGTTAAGACAATGCAATTGTAAAATGTTTGAAGTAATAAATTTGAAGTGTTACATTTGCCATAGAATAAGTATTTTTTTATCTTTCTTTCCTCCCCAACACAGTTATTTTTCATCATTTCAGTTCATTTTGAATGTAACTTAAGTTTAGAATATAAAAAAATAGAAACGAAGTATTTGTAAGAGAAATACAAAGTGTTTGCCAGGAAATGTTGAAACATCAATAGAAGAATTTTTTTAAATTGTACGGTTTACTTTTGTCAATGAAAACTTAATATTGCTTTTAGTGTGACATTCCAGGCATTTCGTGACACGCACTTGTAAGAGAAAACGTGTAAAGAAAAGAAAAGGTCCTTTTTGAGTTGAAACTCTCCCACCGCCACTAAAAAAAAAACAAGCTATACAAGTATTTGTGTTGTGCTGACTTTAGTCTAAGTCTACTTAAGCATGCAAACTTAGATTAAAAAGTGATGTTTTAAAATAGCCTTAAAGAAGTGTAGTTTTAAAAAGCGAAAATCTAGAAAGTTTTTAACAAATTTCAGTTTTCAAATTCTTAAATGGTAAAAAAAGGAAAATGGTAGAAAAAATGGAGTATTGAGAGAGCGCCATGTATCTTCAAAGGTTGTGTGTGCTTGATCTTTAAAAGAAATTCAAACTCTTGAAATTTTAAAAACCGCTAAAATTAAAAAATCCCTAAATTATAAAATCGCCAAACCAGAAAAATCTCCAAAAACCAAAAAAAAATCGCAAAAACCAAAAAAACACCAAATTAAAAAAAAAAATTCTAACACTAAAATAAATCCACAAAACCGAAAGAAACGCCAAAATGAAAAAAATCGCCAAAATAAAAAAAATTCTTAAAAACCGAAAAAAAATCGCCAAACAGCGAAAAATGTGCCAAAACTAAAAAACTCGCCTAAATGAAGAAAAACGCCAAAATTAAAAAAATCGCCAAAATAAAAAAAAATAAAAAAAATCTAAAAAAATCGCCAATAAGCGAAAAAGGTACCAAAAAACTGGCCTAAATGAAAAAAAGCTCCAAAAATTAAAAAAGTCGCCAAAAATGAAAAAAAAAATCGGCAAACTTTAAAAACGCAAAAAACCAAAAAAAAGTTGCCAAAACGTGGAAAAAGCAAAAACTACAAAAAGCGCCAAAAATAAAAATGGAGCGAAAACTAAAAAAAGCGCCAAACTTAAAAAAAACGCAAAAAACCGAAAAAACGCCAAAACTAAAAAAACACTCAAAACCGAAAAAAACCCCAAAAACGAAATAAAATTTCAAAACTATATATTATATAAGCTAAAGTTTGTTTTGAATTACTTATCTAGTGTCCGTACGGAAACTTACGTGCGCATGTAAACGTCGCACTTCACTGGATTTATTAATAAAAACTTGAGTAAATTACATAGACTTTCATTAAATTCGTATTACTCATAAGTAGGGAAAGGATTTTCATGTAAATACATGTATTCTGTAGTTGGTAGTAGATCAACGTAAATAAAATATCTTTGCGAATCAACAAATTTGCGACAAAATGGCATCGATTTGTTAATGCATATTTTTGCATATTTTATAATAAATACATATTTTTCAATATTTCATCATAAATGTATATTTTTAATACATTTTTTAGTCTTTTCATGCTATAAATCTAATTTTGGTTTTTTTTGCTAGTTGAAAAGTATATAAGAGCTGCAGTTTTTACGACTGTGTAAGAACAAAAAAAGGAGAAAACGAGAAAAATTGACGATCCCTTTTGTTTGTGATATGAATCGATATTCAAAAACACCGTTGGACTCAAAGTTCAATACCTTGGCATAAGTCAAGAATATCAATACCATTGAAAATTAAAGAAAGAAAAAAGAGCATGGTATAATAGCCCTTTTAAACCGCATTAATTTCATATGGATATAAAGTGATTTTGAAAGTTTCTTTCCGTGTTTCAGCCTTTAATGAAAAACATCCAGTGATACGTAACGTATACATTCTACAGTAACTAGATGGGGGACGTGGCAGAAGGCTGTCGGATACTATATTTCTACTAATAAAATTAAAGAAATTTTAGGTAAAAAACTTTGCAACAAAAAAATAATGTGTACGTTTTGAAGTGTACGTTAAAACAAAATTTTCATACAATAATTGGTTTTAACGTACACTTTAAGCACACGTTATTTTTTGCATATGGGGGCAAGTTTTTTTAACTTTGAATTTATTTTATATTTTATTAATTGAAATATAGTATCCGACAGCCTTGTGGCTAAATTGATAATTGTACACACATAGTATGTATTGTTTTCTTGTTCACATTATATCCTAATTAGAGGCTTTCGTTACTTAAACACCTCAAGTTGAATTAATTGAAGATGCGGTAAAAAATAAATTAAAATATATGCAACAAATTGTATCAATATAGTTCTAACAACGAAAACATGGAAACTAAATATTCCACAAACAAAATAGCAGCATTTAAATGCGCACCAACAACTTCGTTTTTATTACATAAAACTTTTTTCAGAAAAAAAAACATTTATTCATTAATGTACGTAAATAAAAGTTCGACTGACCTTTACTCGTATTTTGTAAATTTTGACAAAATATTTGTTCAGAAAGCATTGAAGCTGAGCTTTTCATGTTTTTTAAGTTTTTTATGTCAAAATCTTTGTTAAGAAAGCAATGAAGCTCATTTTTTTAAGTTTCTAATTTTCTTAAATGTTGCAAAAAAGTTGATAAATGCATATTTGATTAGTTTTAAATACATATTTTTATATTTTTACTGCATATCTTATGTACATAAAACGTAATTTTAAATGCATGAAAATCCTTTCCCTACTCATAAGGTTTTCTTTTTAACAAGCTTCAGCCAAAACATAAAAAATCGCCAAAATTAAAAAAAATCTAACACTAAAATAAATCGCCAAAACTCAAAAAGGCGCCAAAACAAAAAATATTTTTATATGAGAAAAAAGCGCCAAAATGAAAAAAGAAAATATAAAAATGAAAAATCGCCAAAACTTAAGAAAATCACCAAAACCGTAAAAACGCTTGAAACCGAAAAAACCCAAAATTTAAAAAAATGCCAAAACTATATTTTATATAGACCAAAGTTCGTATTGAATAACATATCTACGGCCTTATGTACAATCAAAAATTGGCATGAAGTTAGCATAAGTGGCAAAATTGAACATGATCCTTTACATTAAAAATCATACTAGGATGTAATCGTGTGTTAAAACTACATTATGCTTCGATTTTTAATGTCAAATTTTATAAAGGAACTCGTCAACATGTAGTTCAATTTTGTCACTTATGCTAACTTCATGCCAATTTTTGATTATACATAGGGCTGCTAGTGTCTGTACGGAGCCCTTCGTGCTCGGGTCAAGGTCGCACTTCAATAAATTTATTTACGCTTCCAATCTCATATGAATAATACTCGTAGCTTAATTTAGGTTATGCTTTGGTATATTTCAATTTAAATGTATTACTTACTATGTTTAGATCAAAATTTTCTAAAAGAAATTTAAGTGAATACCGAAGTTTCTAATTTAAGTGTAAAATAAATAGATTTCTGAAAATTGACTTGAAAGCAACAAAATATGACTTAAGCACTTTTTCTTTATTGCCAATATATCTGTGGCCACAATCTTTTTTTGCACCCCTATATTTCTTTCTTTAAGTTCTTAAAAGAACTGAGCACACTTAGGACAACTTTAAATATAAAAATCGCTATAACCTTTACCTTTATCTGTCTGTATAACAAATCAGTTGAATGTGCTCTTATGTGAATAATTCGAATGCAAATCAAATCCTTTGTGTACTTCTCTTACATCACATTTAAAACAAGTCCATACATAATTATCTTTTGAGTTTAAACTGCCTTTTGCTTCACACATATTTTAGGTTTTCCATAAAATTTAGAAAGAATTTCCACCTCAATTTTACTGCAGTCTTAAGACGAAAAAAGTTTATTCCCAAATGCATTGAATAATTTTTTTGCCAGCAAGTGTGAATACACTTCTTTTATTTGAATATTTAATTTAAAAGCAGTGATAACAAGAACCAAAATGTCATCTCATTCCATTTAGTAAGAATTTAAAGCAAATACTTATAAAGATACAAATACACGCATCCGTAAACATTCTAGCATTTATTCTTAAGCCACATGTATGTTTATATCTATGTATGTTCTTAATGGTTCCTTTGCCTATTTTGCGGTAATAATGTTATAGAAAAATAGAGCAAAAGAAAAAAAATCTGTTCATTTATGCTGTATGTCCTGTGTATCTGCAGACATATATCAAGGATAATATTAAAACTTTGTGTTTGTTGATGTACGGTTGCAGGATGTTTGTTTGAGGTTTGAGTGAAAGGAAACATTTTGTGTTTTTTCTCTCTCTATATATATGTACGTATACATACATATATATCCTTCTTTTGGTTACTCCTATTTTACTTAGAATAAAGTTCATGCCACAAGACTACATATAATGTTTTAGAATAAAAGGCAGCTAAAGAGCATTTGTCGCCAGAGAGTCATAACTAAAAAATTATGATTTTGCATTTCCCGGATTTTTGGACTTCCCGGGTATTCTCGGGAAAAATTAGTTTATTAAATGAAAGTTGGCGAAATTTAAGGTGAATATAAGTAAATAATAAATTTAATTTAGAAATTTTATATTATTTAATTAAATATATTAATTAAATAAATATTTTATTTCAATATTTTATGGGATAAGCTATAAAAAAAATTTTAAAAATTCATTAATTAATAAATAAATATAAGCTTAGAAATAGTTATTATTATTAAAAATTTTATAATTTATTTTATAATAATTAATTATTTATTTATGTGAAATAGTTATTACACATTAGGAGATCCTTTAAAGACTAATTGACGACTATTACCGTAATAAGTTAAAAAATATTTTAAAAGGCCTTGAAATTATTTAATTACGAACTTACTTTACTTGATTCTCATTCTTCTTAAAAAATTTCCAAGAAGATTCTTATCTTTTGATTATACTATAAATTTCTTATATGAATCAAAATAAATTTGACTGTCGCTTGCGGCATTTTATAAATAAGTATGCCACAAAAATCTATCCCCCATATTTATAAAAAAACAAAATTTATTTGAAATCTATTTTAAGTTTTTATATAAAATTTTAAATAAAATACATTTCAAATTCATTTTAAATTGTATGAATATGAGGGTATAATTTATTGAAATAATTTGTACTTTTAATTTTCCACTATCACAGGAAATTATTAAAAATTCCCGGGAATTATTAAAAATTCCCCAAGAAAGCACACTTTTTCCTGGCGGAAATTCCCGTTACCCAAACCCTAATATTAATGCATATTAGAAAGTCGTGTGATGTTATTATGACTGGGTTTGGCCAGGAATCGAACTCTAGCTCTCGAAGGCCCTCATTTGTATGGTAGTCTAACTTGTCTGGCGACTCCCGCCAGACAAGTTAATAATTATTTTTAATTATTTTTTAGCTTCCAAGTTTTTCAATTTATAAAATTTCTGTGTTAAGTTTGAATTTACTAAAGAAATAGATGCCCTGTTCATATATCTTTTTAATACAAAATTTATTTAAATCTGTTTTAGCTTCTTGGTTTCTTTGCTGCAAGCATTTTTTTGTGTCAATTTCTTATTAACACAACTGTTAAAAGTAAAGTAAAAGCGTTAGCATTTCCGTTAATACAAGCGGAAATATAAAATGCGGTTGTATGATTTGGTGTATAACACCAAAGAGAACACAAGTTTCAAACCTGCTCAGCGTAAGGCAAAAAAATCAGCCCCATTCTGCATTGAGCTAACGTTTAAATATTGAGTTATGCAAAAATCGAAAAAAGGAATTCCAAGAAGCATTTGAATTCCAAGAAAAATAATAAAAATAAATTATGTGCAAAATCAGCTGTTGCCTTGCAGAATATGTTGAAAAAGAAAAAGAAGAAAATAGTATTTTGAAAATAAGCTGTTTCCTTGTAGAACAAGTATTAATAAAAAGTTAAATTTATTTAGCAAATACGACATTGATTTGACAATTAAAACATATAGAAAATAACCATAAATGTTAAGATTATTTTAATTATATTTAAGCCCGATAGAACTTTGAATTGCAAAAAATAAGACACAGATATTTAATTTTACTCCTAAAAATAATTTTATTTGAAAGATCGATGAATGGCATTAATATTTGAAAATAATTTCGTCCATCTGACCACTGCGCATTCTGAACGCCCAATTTTGTGCCACTTTGCGCTTTGTGTAAATAAGCAATATGTGTTTGCAGCCAGCGTGAGGAGTTCTGTCTCGCCGCAGTTAATATTTTTATTCTTAATACACAATTGCAGCACTAAAATAAGGTTTCTATATTTGTTGCTCTTAAAGTAACTATCAGTTTTTACACTTCGGGTGTTCTTGTTTACGATGTGCAATAAATTGTATACAACTTTTACATATCAATCATAAATTAAAAAAAGAACTATTAAGAATAAACTCACGTTTATCTGATATTTTGGAAACTATATTTAAGATTTGTCAATGTTTTCTAATATAATACTCACTGATAATGTTAAAAAAACGATAAAAACCGACAAGACGATAAAAAAAAACAGAATTAAAACCGATTTTAAAACTGTTTAAACCATCAAACCCGAAAAAAATTTAGCTAACCAATCCAAATATGAGTTCTTCGGAAAGATGCGAACTAAATATGTAAGAACCGGTTTCGATACAATATTTGCGGTTTACCGGTTTGATAATCCGGTTCCAAACCGAATAAAAAATAGGCGATATTTGATAATGGCAATGTAACTTTCCACTGGGGAAATAATTTTTAAAATCCGTTTAAGTGCTTGAAAATCTGTACAAATATAAAAAACAGGTTCGGAACCGGATAAAAAATATGCGATGTTTAACGCTGATATTGTAGCTTTCTATAAGTGAAAGACTTTTCAAAATCGGTGTAGCGGTTTGAAAATCCGAATCAAATTTTGAAAAAACCGGTTCCGAACCGGATATAAAATAAACGATGTTTGACTCTGGTAATGTAGTTTTCCATTAGTGAAAGAAAGAATTGTAAAAATCGAATTAGCGGTTTGAAAATTCTTAACAAATGTTAAAATAACCGGTTTAGAACCGGATACAAAATAGAACACAAAATGGCAATGAAGCCCTCTATTGGTAAAAGAATTATCAAAATCGGTTTATCGTTTTGAAAATCCGTACCATATATTAAATAACCGGTTCTGAACCGGATAAAAAACATTGCCTATGCTTAGCGCTGGTAATGTAGTTTTCCATTGGTGAAAGAATTTTAAAAATCGATTTAACGGTTTGAAAATACGTACGTAATATATGAAAAAGCGGTTCTGAACCGGATAAAAACGTTGCCTATGTTTAACGCTTGTAATGTAGTTTTCCCTTGGTGAAATAATCAGTTTAGCGGTTTGGAAATCCGTACTAAATACTAAAAAACCGGTTGCGAACCGGATAAAAAAATAGCTTATATTTGACGTTGGTAATGTAGCTTTCTACTGGTGAAAGATTAATCATTATCGGTTCAGTGGCTTGCGCGTGAAAGCGTAGCAAACAAACAATTAAAATTACTTTCACATTTATAATACATATTAATAAGGATATAATTAAAGGATAATCAAAGCAAACTTTCTATTGCAACTAATACTTAAATTTTTTTTTAAATAAATTGCAATTCGAATCGAAATGCAGAATAGGGGTGAATATAAAAGTGTTCGATATAAATATACACACACCCAGCTACGATATATACATACACCCAACTGCAGGTGTGTGTGTGTGTGTATGAATATGTGTATATATAAAATTCATGTCTTGCGACAGTAAACATTCATGTGTCTCTTCAAACTCTCATGCAATATTTATTCATACCAGTTGAATTCTTAAGTACGAACTACTCGCAACTCATCCTTGCATTAATTTTTATTCACAAATATTGAAATATATGCTTCTAAGTTAGTTCGCGCCGTGTAAGTGTGTGTGTGTGTGTATGTGTGCATGCATAAATAACTAAGGAAATAAGTGACTTTATGGCGGTAAAAGGAAATAACATTTGTTGATTGCTCTACGACACTCCATGTTCAGTGCATAAATTTTAATGCCTTGAGCCTAAGAAAAACTAAAAGCAAATCTTACTTCTTTCTCTTTCATTTACCTCTTACATACATATATCTATATCTTTCCTGCTTTTAAGCTGTTTCTCCTTTTTGCTATATTTGGCGCAAAAAGAAAGTAAATAAAAAAAAATAAAATGTAAAACTTAGTCATGATAGGATTCTAGGATTTCCGTCTAATCATTTAATAATAATAATTTCAAAAATAACTGCAATAGCAATTTTTATAGCAAAAATATAAAGCTCAAGAAATTCAAATGTAAAATAAATATTAAAATAGGATTTTATCTTAAAAGAGAATCTGTAATGAGTTATATTTATAAGAAAGAATCTTAAGTTAATAAAAAGTTTTAAAAGCAGCTTAAGGAAGATTGCAGTAATGATAAGTTTTCACAAGTATTTAAGATTAAATTCTGTTTATAACATTTTCACAAATATATATTTGACAATTTCTATTAAACAAACAAAAGCAAAAGTATTTAATCACGAATATCTATCTCATTTACATTCTAAGCAGAATGTAGTTGAAAATTTATTTTTGCCTGACCAAAAAGGGTATAGTAGTTTTTACAGAGTGCTTGCTTAATCTTTAAAAAGGAAATAATTAATTATCCTTACTAATATTTATTATAAATGTGAAAGTGTGTTTGTTTGTTTGCTTGCTTGTTACTCTTTAACGTGCAAAGCACCAAACCGATTTGGAAAGTTTTTTTTACTACTAGAAAGCTACAGAAGCAGCGTCAAAGATAGATAATGGTTTTTACCCGGTTTGGAACCGGTTTTTTATATATTGCTTACGGATTTTCAAACCGCTAAACCGATTTTTAAAATTCTTTTCCCAATAGAAAATTACATTACCAGCGTCAAACATAGCCTATTTTTTTATCCCGTTCGTAACCGGTTTTTTATATTTGTTACGAGTTTTTAAACCGCTAAATCGATTTAAAAAAATTTTTTTGCGAATAGAAAGCTACATTATCAAAGGAAAATATTGAGAATTTTTTATTCGGCTCAGAACCGGTTTTTTATATTTAGTATTGAAACCGGTTTTAGAAATTCTTTCACCAATGGAAATCTATATTATCAGCGGCAAACATCGCCTATTTTATTTCGGTTCGCAACCGGTTTTTTATATTTAGGGCGGATTTTTTTTTCCGAAAAACACATTTTTGGGCTGGTTAGGGCTTTTTTTATTTCGAGGTTAAACCCGGGTTTTTATTCTGTTTATTAATTTCTTATTGCCTTTTTGTTGTTTTTTTTTTTTAAATATTATCAGTGAGCACCAAATAGGAAAACGTTTATTCTAAGTATTATTTCCAAAATATCAGCTAGTATTTTTTATAAATGAAAGAGTAAGACTTTAAAAATACTTGATAGCCGAAAACACAATCAAAAATATTTTGATAAATTTGAAGCCGTAAACTTTTTATTGTGCAATGTTCAACGTAGAGATGTTAATATACTGGTTCGTTAAAAATTTTTTTCAAAGTATCTAAAAAAAATTGCGATATATTTTTAAAGTCTACAGCAAAAGTTAATATTTCTTAACAAAAATTTCCAATACAATTAAGCATATTCAAAACAGAATTCTCGCCAATTTTTAGAAGATAATCAGCGCGAAATTAAAGGATTTTCAAATGAGGATGGCTTGGACACCCTCATTTAGTTAGCACGTTGACAACACCACTAATTTTTCTGTTGTGCATTAGTGTGCTTTGTGTCAGTTTTTGTACGAAAGTTCAAGTGATGAAGGCATAGTCACTGGTCACTGAACTATACCGACTTCAGCAGATACTAATCCTAATGTAACATGACAACGCCCTCCTTGGGTGTGTAGTATAATCATCAGAGAAGTAAAATAACCGACGAAATGGTTACTAAACACAACTTCAAATAAATTTAATGCGCCTCATTTAACACTAGAGGCACTGCAACACTTCATTTTTAAAAACGTGTAAAAAGCAGAGTTGCAGAAGAATGAAGCTTTTCTTTGTCTCTTCCTTCTCCGCCTGTCTTCTCTATCACTTTCCTTTTTCTAAAGAAGGTAACATTTAGCATTCATTGGCTAAGTATTACTTCTAAAAACTAAAAAGTGTTTAAGTCCAAATAAGCCGATTTTGTATTAATGGCACTGCTGTGATATTCATACTCGAATATAGCCCTAGAAAAATCTCAATTATTTTGTGCAATGACTTGCTGCTTATCTCTTTTGATCTCATATAGAATAATAGCTTAATTCAGCTTTATACCTTGGTATATTTAAGATTAAATGTTTTATTTATAAAGTGTGGAACCATGTTGATCTGAAAAAAAAATTAATCGAATATCGAGTTTCCCAATTTAACTTTAAAGTTCAAAACTGTTCTACTGCAAAACAGTAAAATATGACTTAAACTTGTTCCTTATTGCCATAGACTTATTGGTAATTGAGTGAATTTTTCAATATTTGAATTTTTACCAAAATAAAACACGAGTTGCAGTAGTCCAACTTAGCTAAAATTTTTACCATTTAAGTTTTAGACCAAGAGCCTATTTCACCAACTTATTTAAATATTAATTAAATATATTATTTAAAAAGAATTTTTCCCAACAAAAATTAATGAAAATCGACATTTAAATGTGAGTTGAGTGTTATAATAATAATTTACGAAAATCCCAAGTTTATTTTTTCAAACATTCTAATGCCACTCTAGTACAAATACAAACACATTAAAAATAAAATAAATAAAAATATTTTTGTTAAAAAAAAAATATATTTATATGCAATAACAATTATTGAATGAAACAGCCTGAGAAATATAAAGAAAACACTCTAGAAGAATTTGCTATAATGAATTTCAGCAATTAAGGGTAAAGTACTCATACATAATTTTTTAATTATCACTTAAATAATACAGGAAAAACTTTTTTACTGGTGTCAATAAATAATATACATACATATTTCCGCTATGCTTCCTGTGCTTGAATGTTTTTAATATTGTATATTTCGCTGAACTCTTACCTTCGAAATCATTAACGCACAGCAATGAGAGATGTAACCCAAAGCGATTTTTAAAAGCATGTCCACGTTCGTTTGCACATACAAACACACAAAAACCTGCACACATACACTCACACATTTACATATATTTGACACGCTTAATAATTGCGTGTTGAAATTATTTTTATCTACTTCCCACTTGACCATGACGTTCGTTAATGATATCGATTTCGATTATATCTCGAATATTTATCGAATAGAACTATCGAGAACGACACTCAAAAATTAATCGAAAAAAGTTTAAATGTCGCTGAGTTTTTTTTTTTTCAAAAAAAAAAAAATAATTTGATTTTGAAGGTTAGCTAGCAATAACAAAACTGAGGCAACTTATTTCGGTGTGGCAAAAAGGCAGCAGAAAAAGGAAAAAAAGTAATTTCATTTTTAATTTATTTTATTAATTTTTTAATTCTTTAGCTTACACTGCATTTTAACATCCACTAAGCTATCGTGAAACATTTTCTTTTGTTTAACTATTGTGCATTGTAATTCTTTAACTTACGGTGCAGTCATAGCTCGAACACAGTATCTCCAGACCAGAGCTAGCCCCCGAGGGAAACAAGAGAGAAATGTATTCGCGTAGGTGTATTGATTTGTATAAGAATTCGATTGATGTTCGGCACTCTGGTGCTGCGAGTACTTTGGGCACCTCAGCTCTAGACTAACACACTTGCGCACATCCACTACGCTATCGTCACACATTCGAGAAACTATGGAGAAAAGCTCAACATATAATTTTTTTTAGATTTGCGAACAAATATCAAAAAATTTTGTTTGGCAATTTCTTCGATTTAGTAAGCCTTCTTTTATATCGGATCTCTGGTCAAGTGGGTTCTCATGATATTAAATGCGTTTGTTAGCGTTTCGCACAAGATCTGCATTCCTTTGAGGTTTACCAACACAAAAATAAAAAAAAAAACGCTGACAATTCAATTGCAATATTATGCTTTAAATCTTTTATATGTTTCTGGCAAATTGCAACCAGAAGCTGTTTAAATGAAAATAATTTTTTTCAACTCATCCCAAAATTTAATTTCAGTCTAATTGGATTTTGTATGAGCTCATATTCATGTGTATTGGTGAATTAATATTTCGTTTGAGTGCGAAAAAAAACAAGTTTAATAACTGGAAATGTAAATTGTGTGCAATCAAAAACCATCAGTAATTATATTAAGCCAAGAGGAAATATTTTATTCAAGTCTGCATTTTCCAAGCCATTATTAATCCTGGAAAATATTGTAATAAAATTACGGCTCCTATTGTCCTTGTCAACTCAATCTGAGAGCCAACCCAACTTGTACATTAGTATTACAGTTCACAATGGGTGAGTTTGTACTCACCCCCGTGCCATAACATTTTCAATTAAAAAACTAGTTGTGATTCACAATACTAATGAATAAATGGATTGTGTCAAAGTTGGTTTGACTCTTAGACCACGAAACCGAAGTTCAGAACGAAAATAGTGATGTAATGTAACGTTAGTATTATGTAGAACCATTTGACCTTGTGTTCTAATTAAACAATCGACATCCGTCCATCGATATGATGATTAATTTTTTTAAAAATTCTCCTTCTTAGAAAAAATTAAAGAAACAGAAGAATTCTTATGAACTTCCTGTAATAAAAATTTTTGTAACTGTTCTATGGAAATGAGTTGATATAAAATAAATTTTTTAGTTTTCTGTAATTAAGATTTTTAAGATATTTCAAAAATAAAAAATTTCAATGTTTTTTTCCCAATGAATTTCTAAAAAAATTTACTTTTAGGTGTAAGCTTCAGAATAAGCTTTTTTTTAAATACAAACAAAAATTTCAAATATAAATCAAAAGAAATTTGATTTCACAAAATATATATTGTGCAATTTTATTGTGCAATATCATACTGGTAAAAAGTTATTGTGCAATATTGTCAACACGTTACAAAAGATTTTTATCTTCGTCATGTAAATTAAAATTAATTTGATTTCACAAAATATTTTGTGCAAGTTTATTGTGCAATATCGTGTTAGTAAATAGTTATTGTGCAATATTGTTAACACATTGCAAGATATTTTATTCATGATAAGCCTGGTAATGTTTAATGACATGAGCGGTAGCAAATAATTATTGAGCAATATTGTCAAACACACAACAATATTTTTTTCTGCACAACATATATCAAAAGATATATAATTTCAAAAAATATATTGCACAATTTTATTGTGCAATATCATATTAGTAAGTAATGATTGTGCAATATTGTCAACACATAACAAAATATATTTTTCTGTGCAACATAAATCAAAAGTTATTTGATTTCACAAAATATATTGTGCAATATCATATACATATGTAAGTAAATAATAACTGCAAAATATTGTCAACATATAACAAAATATATTTTGTGCAGTAATTTGATTTCCCAAAATATGTTTTTCAATTGTATTGTGCAATATAATGTTAGTAAATAATAATTGTACAGTATTTTCAGCACATCATAAAGTATTTCTTTCTGTGCAATATAAATCAAAATTAATTAGACTTCACAAAATATATTGTGCAGTTTTATTAAATAACTATTATGATATTTTGTCAAGACATTACAAATTATTTTTTGCTGCGCTATATAAATCAAGAGTAATTTGATTTCAAAAAATATATTGAGCAATCTTATTGTGCAATATCATATTAATAAATAATTATTATGATATTTTGTCAAGACATTACAAATTATTTTTTGCTGCGCTATATAAATCAAGAGTAATTTTATTTCAAAAAATATATTGAGCAATTTTTTTGAGCAATATCATATTAATAAATTATTATTGTGCAATATTGTCAACACATTACAAAATATTTTTTCCTGTGCAATATAAATCAAATGTAATTTTATTTCAAAAAATATGTGATATTTTATTGTGCAATAATTAATATTGCAAATGTATGGTTAGAGTTTTTGAATTCAAATATATTTATTCAGTGAATGTGGATTTACAGGGAAAGCTTATGAAAACAACCAGCATAAAAAAATACTGAGGGCAAATTACAACATTAAATATTGATTAAAATTTTAAAATGTATCCATAAAAATATTTTGAGATTTTGTTCACTATCGAGTGCCGTAAACCTTTCAAACAAAATATTTTTCAATCGCAAATAATAAATGATCAAATAAATTTAAAGTATACAATATTTTTTACAACCTGAGTGTACTTAATTTAAATCAATTTCCACTAACCCTTCGCTTTACATCATGTCCTTGTTTCCTTTATTTTTTTATTGCTAATAAAAATTCGCTGTTTTTATGTTTTATTACATTTTCAATTTGTAGCTCTTTATTTATTCAATAGTTGTTAGACCTTATTTTTATTTTTCTGCCTCTCTGAAATTCAAAACAATTTTGTAAAAGCCAAATACAAATCAATTGCCAGTTGTAATTTTCACTTTTCAAAGTCAAATACGAAACCAATCAATATCAGCCTGCTATAATACAAATGCCGAAGGATAAGTTCCGGATCAAGGAGTGAGGAGCATACAGCAAAATAAAATTTTAAATTCATGGAAATTTGTTTGTTAGAGTAAATATTGAACCTTTTAGTTAAACAAGCTACCGATACAATTCAAATCAATTGAACTTATTTAAACAAGCGACTTCATTTAAAAACTATTACAGCAAAGAAAAAAGAGGAAAATTTCCCTTTTAAAGGAGGTTTTTTATAATATATTTTATTCTTTGCTTATTTGTGGTTTTTATGATTTTTGAACTTCATTAGGAAGGAAGCCAAATAAAAATGATATTTAAATTGTTTGAAAAAATAAAAAATGGGGAAAAAATATAAAATAGATTGAAACCATTTGCTGTTGTGGTAAAGAAAGGAATAAAAAATGTATTGTAAATTTCGTTATTTATTTATCATTAAAAACTTTGCCATTTATTGGTGATGTATGTGTACTTACAAACATTTCATGTATAATGTTAGTATAGATAATAAAATAAATATCATGCCTTTGAAATTAAGGTAAAATGTGGCATTCACTTTACAGCCACTGTTTGCTAAACTGTTATAAATAACAAACCATTATGCGAAGTAACAATATTGAATATCCAGTATTAGTTAGTGAAAGCATTGTACAGAATAAAAATAGACATTGTTAAGTTTTTGATGTGTAAACATCTTTACGCTAAGGGGTAAAAATCTTTTTGACAATACAATCACAAATTTTGAGTAAGATTATAAAGCGTTATCAAATAGGTGTGAGCTAAGTATGTATAAGTGTATTAGTATAATCATACCTACAAGAAGTTCAGAGAAAATTACAAGATGCATAGAAATACACTCAAACGAATTTTAAAGCATACCTTCAGGAGCAATGTTAATTTTAATAGAAATTGCTTGTGAAGTGTAATAGTGTTGTCAGTGGGGATAATTTTGTTAAGAAGTTCAAAAAATATAAAATAAATAAAATAAATATAAATGTTTAAATAAAAGAGCGTTTTTAATGCCAAATATTTTTTTAAAATATATATAGCAGTCTTTATAAAGAAATTATAATATTATATTATAACATATCTTCATTACGTACTGTTGCCTTGCACTGAAGCTGGTGCACGTCAATTGAGTAAAAATCTCCATCTCATGCCATTTATTATGGCTGGAGATTTTAATACAAATTTTGCAAACCCACAGTCGGAAGGTTTATCAAAATTTTTATTTAACGTTTTCCACTTGCATATGAGCAATTCTCCACAAACCCCCACAACTAATAATTCCACTACACCGAAAGAATTTTGCTTCATAAATCCAATGAAACAATTTCATTAAATCTAATGATTATTTCATAAATCCAATGAAAACTTCATGAATATTGTGAAACAATTTCATTGGAATTGCTTAATTGATATTCTGGTTTCGTTAAAATATTTTATTGGATTTATGACAACAATATTTTCTAATTATTAAGAAATCCCTTTATATTTAAGTTATTTTATTCATGAAATTATTTTATTGTTTCGATGAAGTTATAGCACTGCATTAATTACACTGTTAAATAAATTTGATAAAGTTTCTAATAAAATAATTTTAACGAAACTGGTTTCATTAATCCAACGAAGCGTGACGTTGGTTGAATTTTAATGAATTTTTCATTAGATTAAAGTCGAAATTCATAGAATTTCAGCCGAAAATTCTTTCAGTATACTATAGATGCAGTTTTCCATAGATTTTTAAATACAGTAGAGTCAGAAATGTATATATCTTATTTTATTTACCATAAGCCAATATTAAAAAAAATGCATTACTAAATGTTTACACATCTGCCCTGAAATAGCAGTGTGCAATTCTCTTTAAATCAGAACACTTTATTTACTTATAAACACACAGTATTAAACTATTTTTCCCCACAATAGCACGATGTTAACTTTTCTGTGCTTAAAACAAGAGTAACTGCTTAACACTGGCAACTCATATTAAAATGTCTTACTTAACTCATCCCAAATTATTTTTACCTTTTTAGTGCTTATTTTTGAGGTCGGTTAAATTTTTTCTTTTAAAATTTTATTTTAAAGTTCTTAGTGCAAATTTTATATAATTTTGGTCTTAAGTCACGCCAAGTTTGGAAAATATAAGGGGCGAACCCTTTTCTAAATTCAACAGAGGGTGACTTTCAGATCTCCAAGTGTGTTTTAGGTTTCTTAAAAATATCAGTGTAGTAGAAGAAAGTGAAATATAACATTAAACTTTAGTGGGCATGGCTTCGCCCACTTCGTTAAGCACAAAACTAAAGCATTATGGGAGCTAAAACTGTTTCTCAAGTTTTGTGGCCATCGGATAAGTAGAAGTACATATGATTTAATACTAACCTTTCATGGGCGTTTCCCCGCCCACTTTTGAAAATGCAAAATTGAATATTTTTCAGAGCTCATGGTGTGTGCCAAGTTAAGTAAAAATATTTTTATGTTCATGTTGCTACTAATTGAAGGATATGATATATAAAATAAAATTTGAACGGGTGTGTTCTTGTGTAGAAGGACCTAAAATATAATATAAAATTCTAATAGGCGTGTCACCGCCCACTTTTTAATGCAACATTGAGCTCATGGTTTTTGGCAAGTTTAATAAAAATCGTTTATGTAGAAGGATATAAAATATAATATAAAATTTTAAAGACCCTGTCTCCGCCTACTTTTTTTAATGCAAGAATAAAGCTACGGTCGCAGTTGTCAAACATTTGCCAAAAAAAGCGTAACCAACAAACACTAATGATAAAAGTTTTGATCCAGACACTTGTTTATCAAATTAAACAGTTTCGAACACAACTAATAGACAATCTCATAGAATTCAACATTATTGTCTACTCTTTAACTTGAAAAACTTTTGTTTTTCATAAACAGTTAGTGATTACGCTTTTTTGGGAAAATGTTTGACAAGTGTGACCGTACGTACCTTAAGTCTTTTCGAGTGCTCAGGGTATGTGCTAAGTTTAGCAAAAATCGCTTATGTAAAAAGACGTAAAATATTATATAAACTTTTAGAGGGCGTGGCCCGGCCCACTTTTTTGAATGCAAGATTGTGTATCTTTAAGACCTCAAGGTTTGTGGCAAGTTACGTAAGAATCGCTTAAGCACAATCGGGTGAAATATAATAATGAAATTAAAATGGGCGTTCCTACGCCCACTTTTTAAATGTAAGAATGAGTATTTTTCAGACTTCAAGCGCGTGAAATATTATAATAAAATTAAGGGGCTTGGACCCGCCCACCTTTTTAAATACAAGATTGAGTATTTGTTGGAGCTCAAGGGGTGTGCCAAGTTTAGTCAAAATCGTTTATATAGAAGAATGTGAATTGTAATACATAGTTTTAATGGGTGTGTCTTCGCCCACTTTTTTAAATGTTAGATTGAGTTTTTTATTGTTCAATGTGTTTGCTAAGTTTTTGTGAAAATCAGTTTAGTAGAAGCGTGTGAAATATAATAATAAAATAAAAATGGGCGTGGCCCGCCCACTTTTTTGAATATATTTTTTAACTTCTCAGAACTCAGAGTTTATGACAAGAGTCGTAAGAATCGCCTAAGTACAAGCACGTGAAATATAATAATAAAATTAAAATGGGCGTGATAACGCCCATTTTTTTGAATGCAGAATTGTGTATTTTTAGGGCTCTGGGTTTGTGCCAAGTTTCGCAAGAATTGTGTAGAACAAAAGCACATTAATTGTATATTAAAATTTTATTGGGCGTGGCTACGCTAATTTTTTAAACTGCGAAATTGAGTCGTTACGGTAGCCCAATGTGTTTTGCTAAGTTTCCCAGTAATCGAATAATTAAACCATTATAAAATCACAGAAACAAATTAAAGGGCATGGCCCTCCCATCTTGACTATGCCCTCTCATACAAAAAGAAATTTCCAGCTTAAAAGGCATCGAGTTGTGAAGTAATAAACACAACAAAAAAACAGAAGAGTCGCTTAATTATTTAAGTAAATTTACTTTTATTCCTCAAATTAATTTTTAAAACTTTATTTCGCTTCTATTGCCTGCCTTTTTGGATTATAAATTTAAACCCCTGACAAACTAGAAATAAGTTAAAGCAATAAAACGCATTTTGTATTGAATTTTTAATTTTTTTTTGTTAAATTAATTTTTATTTTATAATTAAGGGAGTTTGGGGAAAATGTTGAAACGATTAAGGGGATTTCTAATTTAAGTTTTCTTATACTATCATCTCCATTCATTAATAATTATAATTTAAAGTTTATAATAATAATGGACTGTGCAATTAAATTGTAATAATTTGATTTTTATCTGTTCATAATTTTTTATTTTTCATATTTTCCTCGTAAATGTCATTTCTCACACTATATTTGAAACAAATTTTTTGTATTTAATATCAAAGTAAAACAATAGAACTTTAGTTAGTTAAATTACTAAAAAATCATAAATATTTACCAATATGTATTTTTTTTAAAGAATTGTTTTGTGGCTGCAAATAAATAATCGCTTTGCAATTTTTTTAGCAGTTTCATTTGAACATTTTTATTTTTTTTATGTATATATATATTTATTTTTTTTTTTTGGAAATTTAAAACTAATTGCCTTTTAAATTTAATATTTAATAAACCAAACATTTTCCTTTTGCTGCCATTTATTAATTTATTTTTTACTTTTTTTTGTAATAAATTTGTTTATCAAACATTTCATTTGCTTACAATTTTCTTTTGTTTTGAGTTAATAAAATTTATTATTTATCTTAAATATTTTTAATAATTTTTATTTATATTTGGCATTTGAATTTTTCATTTTCGTTTGTTGGTTTTGTGCTTGTTTCTTATTATAATATATATATATATTTTTTATGTTTATTGGGGAAGTAAGGAACCACCCAATTTTATTTGTTTTTTTTTTTGTTTTTAAACAAAAGTTTATTCTTTTTGTTTCCTTTTTCTGTAATAAAAATTGACTTCATGTTCGTGTTTTAATTTCATGTATATGAATTTTACAAACTGGGGTTTTATTTATTTTTTAATTATTAATTTTTCTTTTACTTTTTGTTTTTTATATTTTTTTTCTATGCTACACATTTTACGTTTTTAACTTCCATTTATTTTTTTTCCTAACGCTACTTTGTGTTATTTGTGTTTCTTAATCCTTGAAGAAAGTTATAATGAATTTTGTAACTAATGATAAACATTAATTGCAGATTGATTAATAGAATTTTCTGTTAAGAACCATAAAAAAATATTGTAAGCAATTATTTATCTCGATAATTTGTTAGAGCTAGCAAAGGATTAAAAGGACATTGAAACATGAAACGTATTTAAAGGCATTTAGTTTAAGAAAAAGGCTTCATTTAAAGATTAATTTTGTTAATATTTCAAATTAAATCTTATTGATTTGTATCAAATGCATTGCAGCTGGGGCTGTTCAGTGGATCGTACTTGAAGAGTTCAGTTTAAGATAAACTACATGTGAGAGGAAAATATAATTACGTCGCCTCAGAATTGATTTAGCCCAAATGCCACAAAGTTGTAGTGGAGATAAACTACATGAAGTTTTCTCTATATATACCCGATAGATTTCTTTTGTGTTTACACCACTGCTTCCGAAACAAGTTATGAAGAAAAATTTTTGTGAGCTTTCTTGAATAAAGTCACAACTTAATATTACTTTATTGTAAGTGAAAAATTCGTTTTGTGCCGCATACGCACCGCAGGAGAAATTTGTCAATCGTTTAATGCCGACCAATATTCCACCGCCCTAATATTTTTAACTATCGATCCGCTTACACACTTACACCATAAAACCAAGTCAAGTAATTGAAGAGTTTTTAATATAAAGAATGAAATTAAAAAATTTCTGCTTCACTGAAACATGCAATCTTTTATTTTATTTTAGTGTTTAATAAATGTAAATCAAAACATATAACCAGCGGCTGCGTCTGTTTCATGATATTTTTGCTTAATAGTCCCCGTTGAATTTTTCTTAATTTTAATAATCAAAAAGAAGGTGCCGTACTTCTTCTTTTTGATTATTAATTTCTTTTAGAAATGAAGCAAAACAAGATCTAATTTTACTTCGTACGTTTCTGTATGAATAATTTGACGACAATACTTATTTAACCTTAAAATAATGGATATGGAGCAAATTGAATGCTTAATATCTCAGAAACCATAGTAAATTTATTTAAACGAGTTTTGATTCAGAAAGAGGGCATTCAAAATATATATATCGATCCTTATTTTCGATTTAATCATAAGCCACAAAAATTAAAGTTTCAGAAGATGGTTTTTTTTAAATATTCAAATTTGTTTTTGTACGTAAATTGTCGCTTACGATACAATTTTACAGCCCGCAACTTAAAAGTTATCAAAAATTTTGGCATTTTATAAATATCTGTAACCCATGACTTAAATGTGAAATTTGTTTACTTTACGTTCCAGAAAGAGTAAAGAATAAGAACGAAGAAGACCTTTGATGTGATGGACAGTGAGAGTCCTTACGAGTACCTCGGTTGGAAGAATAACTTAGTTCAGGGTAATGCACATGAGGATTTGTTGAGAATCACTCAAAATCCAAATAAATTTTAAGTTGAATTCACTCAGTTGATTCGATTTAAAATTTTGTCTGTACCAAGTTTTTCTTAAACTTAGTTTTATGCAGAGCTGTTAAATTTCGATTACGTTTAGTAATCAATTATACTAAATTTCAAAAAGAATTGTACTAAATATATAATTCCCTTTAATAGAATTAACTACGATTACTAATAATCGAAAAGTAATCTGAATTACTTGAAATTAAAAAAAATAATCTCAAAGGCTCGAAAGTAATCAAAAAATAATCCGACTTTTGATTGTTAAGAATCAATCAAAAAGAATTAAAAGTAATCTTAAAAAGTAATCGGATATTTTTTTTAATTACTTTTGATTCTCTTGGATTATTTTTGTAATTTCAAGTATTTCAAATAACTTTTCCTTTATTAGTAATCTTTATCAATTAGTAATCGTGCGAAACTGGATATAATCGTAATTTAATCATTACTTTACATTTCAAAAAAAAAGTAATCAAATTAGTAATCAGTACGATTAATAATCATTACTTAACAGCTATATTTTTATGTATCTCTTGGTGATTTAAATTAAATAATTATCAACGAAATTTTATCATCCGAAATTTTATTTAAAAATTATTTTTTATAAAATTTACTGAAACTCTTTTCAAAATCAATTAACGAGGATTTACTCGTATTAATTTTTATTAACTGTTTTAATTTTGTTTTAATATTTATGGCTCTGTGTGATTTCAGTTTTGGAAATATAGTTTCAAAATTATTCCTTGCTTCTTTAATAATTTATTATAAGAATTTTTCAAGGACTAAGAAAAATGACTTACGTATTTCACTTCTCTTTAATTTTTTTTTAATAGCACCATGCAACGACATAAAATATATTTATCAAGTCTTTGTTATCCTTTTTTGTTTTGCTCTGCAGCTGTCTAGAACAAATTTCCGGCGGCTGCTAATGGACAAATAGAGCCGGCTAAAGGCCACTGGTAATTATTTTGTATATATCTCAAAAAAATATTTCATTGCAAGCCTAAGACAAATTTTTTGTCCTCATAAATTAACACCTTTTCGCGACCTTCTTGAATTCAATAGACTTTTTCTTTGTTTATACATTACCTGCATAAACAAATTTCGTATTATTATTAAAAAGAAGTGCCTTTGCTTTATAAGAAATATTTTGTTGTCAACAAACAATCAACCCTACCACTTTAAAAATATTTTTCTGTTCATCTTTTCTCTTGAAAATATCACATAAATCTTATTACAGAAGATTTTCATTGTTACAAATTTAATTTAACTTACCAGCTAGATAAGCTTGCCTTTAAGTTACCGTTCTGCTTAGGTCAGAGTAATAATGAAAGACTTTTTATACGGCCTTAGCTTCTTCTGGTTCTTAGAATAGAATAGGGAAAATATTTGATAAAAAGGCTGGCACTGGGATACCTATTATATCTTTTATATAAGTTAAATCAAACTCTGTACGATTGTCCTTATTTAAGTCAGCACAGGGTTTGCACAATAACTCCGCAGAAAAGAGAATTTGTACCGTTGCCTCATCGTCTCTTAAGTATTAGCGATACAAGGGTGAATGAACTTGTTTACTTGTCGGAAAGATTACTTCAGTCCAAAGTCACCAGAGAGACAATCAATAACAAGCCGTAAATTACTCCTGTTGAAGTTCATATACAAAAATGGCTGCTTGAATGCTTAGGACTACCTTTGATCAAAAACTGGACGTAATATTTGACCTAATCATCATTGTGCAGATTCACAGAGCACTAGGGTCGGCGGCTACTCGAGGACGTCGGCTAAGAGCCGATGGGCTTGTTTACCTGGCCACAAAACGGTTTCGGTTGAAACAATTGATAACGTTGATAGATAATTGGATATTTCCCGTTAACATTGTAGTATACATATCAAAATTGCTGTCGCTTAATATAGAATGGCCCTAACTCATTATTTTTTTATATCGAGTTTTTTGCATATATTTCGATAAAAGAACATCTAATGTATCGAAAAATTCAAAAATCTTGATTTGTAAAAAAAATAAGGAGTTAGCTCCTTTCTATATTAAGGCAGCGATTTATTGATATCACTATTTTATCGTTGCATGGTGTATTTAAATTATATATTTTGCAAGTGTATTTTTAATCTGTGTATGTATGTTTATAATTATGTGCACTCTAGATTTTCTCGATTTCTCGCTCTCTCTCTGTCGTTCTCTTTCTTATTCCTGTTTTTCCTAATAATTCATCTTTTTTTCTTTGGGATTTTAATTGCCTTTGGGTTTAATTTTCATTATCCTTTTTCATTTTCTGTATACATTTATCATTCGAATTGGGAATGCTCTTTCTTTTTTCTTTTGTTAAAATTAATTTTTTTTGTTGTTTTTTTAGTTATTTTATTTCTTAACCTAAAATTTTCTTTATATAACTCACGGTTTCCGGTTTGGTTAGAGAGCGTCGGCGATTGGGTTTAAATGGCATTTCAGTTGTTACTTTTAAAAAGTTGCGAGTTGTTTCAGGTGCTGATGATGTTTGTGTGGAAGTTTCTGCTTTGGCTGTTAATGTTGGTGTTGCTGTTGCAGTTGCAGTTTCGATTTCTGTTGTGGTTGTTGGTTTGGATGTTGTTATTGTTTTAGGTGATGATGCTGCAGTTATTATTATGGTTGATGTGGGTTGTGTTATGCTGCTTGTGCTGGTGTTGTCTTCGCTGGTGGTTCTTAGTGTGTTTGACGTTGTTGTTGTAGAAGTTATGGGACTCGTAGAGGAAAAGGAAGTTTCAGTTGATTTTATTTCGTTTTGTGGCAAAGTTGTAGTAATCGGTTTAGCAGTTGTTGTTGTTGTGGTTAATTTTGTTATCGTTGCTGTTGTTGTTGTTGTTGTGGCTGGTGTGTGTTCTTCTTCTTTTTCTTCTTGCTCTTCCTCTGCTTGTTTTGCTTGTGTTAAAACTGTTGACGTTTGTAGTGTTTCCGTTGTTTTAACAATTGTTTCCTTTTTATTTGGGTATTCCTTGTTGTTGTTGTCTTCTATTTTTTCTCTACTTGTTGGATCTTTTTCAATTTGTTGTAAAGTTTGTGTGGCTGTTAATGTTTCTGTTTCTTTTTCTGTCTTTGCTTTTGTTGCAGTTGTAGTATGTTGTGTTATTGGTTGTGAAACGATTGTTGTTGTTGTTGTTGTTAATACTTGTGCTGTTGGTGCTGCAGCTTGTTTTTCTGTGGTTAGTTGTAAATATTTGTTTTTATTCTCATTTTTTATTAATGTCAGTGTTTCTTCCACTGTAAGCGCTTGATGTTGCATTGATGTTGCTTTTGTCTCTGTTGTATCAGAAATGTCTCTTATTTTTTCTGTACTGTCTGCAGCTGTCTCCAAATCATAAGCTTTTTGTGTGGATTTGAAATATTTTTCTGTGGTTGCTATCAACTTTGTGGCTTGTGTTGTTTCAGCTGCTGTGTATGATATCTCTGGTATTTTTAGTTCTTGTTCTTGTTGCTGTTGTTGTGTCTCATCCTTGTAGTTTTCTTGTCCGTTACTATTAGTTTTTTTAATATCTTTTGAATTGTTTGAAAGTGAAGTCGCAGTGACTTGCTTTTCAACAGTCTCGAAAGATGTAGAGGAGGCAACAGACTGTAAAGTTGTTGCTGTCATTGTGGTTTGTGTTTCCTCGTAATGCGGTTTTTTGGCATTTTTTTGCAGTTCCGTTTCCCTTGGTTGTTGTTCAGTAATTGGTTTTATGCTGGTGTCTTTTTCAGTTGCTGTTAATGCTGGTTGATATTTGTGTTGCTTTTCTTTATTTAAGTAGAGTTGTTGCTCGGTCTCTGCACTGCTTAATGAGCTGCCCAAAGTCTTTAAAGTTGTTGGCTGCAAATTTAACACGTTTGGAGTTGTCACTGCCATCAGCATTATATCTGAGGTTTGATTTTGTTCTGGCTTTAGTGTTGTTTTGGCTGGCTCATGTGTTGAGGTTTCGAAATACAATTGTTGCTCTTCATGTTTTAGTTGGGGATGATGTTGATGATAATCATGGTCAGCGTGAGCGTGTTTGTTGGCAGGCGGCACATAATGAGATTTCACCATTAGCATGGGAGGTATGAAGTGAGAGCTGTCTGAGGATTCTTTTGCATGTCCATGTTGGCCTTCTTCGTTGGCTGCATTGAGGCGAGATTGCAGTGGATGCATGGGGTGTCCCACGGTGGCGGCCGAAGATGTTGTTGCTGTAGTTAAATGTCCCCAATTATTTTCAATTTCAGTGTGAATGTGATCTGTAGTAATTCTTGTTATCTCTTCAGTTTTTTCGGTAGAGGCAGCTAGCGTTGTTGTCAAAAGCATTTCAGTGTTAGATGTTGCTGTGTTAATTGGTGTAAGAGTGGTTGTTGTAGCCCCTGCCAGCTTTTTGTTTTCCATTTCTTTTGATTTCTGCATAAACCTCTTAATTTCTGTGGCTTCCTTTTCCATTTTCTCTAAGCCATCTTCTTTGTGTATATTGGTTTTCTTGATATGGGGCAAAGGTTCCATTATTTCATTGGAGACTTCTTCATTCAAAAATTGTTCGGGCATTTCGGGTTCTCCTTGCAAAGGCTGATCTCCCATCATCATATCCTCCATTTCCAAAGGCAAGCGTTTTTTATTTTTTTGCATTTGTTCTTCAGCCAAAGCTTTATCCTTTGTCTTAGCATTATCCTTTTTGTTATAGTCAAGAGCTTTTTTGGCTGATTTTTTTACCGGCTTGGGTATTAGGCCTGGTATTTTATAAAATGAGCTAACAGTTTCCATATTGGAGGGCTCATCGGCCTGCATTAATTCATCTACATTGAACTGTTCTATAAGACGTTGTACGGTATTCTTTTCGGTTTGCAAGTCCTCGGGATAATGTGAGCCATAGCTTACTTCCATGGGCAAGAGTTCTATGTCATTGTTTTCATTATTATCCGTGGGCATGGAGTTGATGATTTGCAAGGACTTGAAGTGGGAATTTGTTATATCATTAATACGCTGGGCCTCCAGGCGTTCTCTAGGGCAAATCAAGTCTTGCAAAGCTCTCTCGCGATCCTAAGTTTTATAAAATAAATTTTAAGGCATACATACATATTGATTATTTTAAATTATAAATTTCTTTCTCTAAATTTATTAAATATTATATTTTTACTTATGTATATTCCCACCTGTTTGCCTTTGCACATGGTCCTTAACAAACCCTCCTCCTGGCAATTTCGTATCAATTCAATGCTGGCTGTATCAGCCATATATTGCAAGGTTAAATTTGGCATGTCCTTTAAATTGCAAGCATCTGCCCAGCTGGGTACTACAACAAATAAAATTATCAAGAAAATACAAAAGAAAATAAGAAAATAAAAAAAATTAAAAAGGGCATAATAAGAAGAAAGAAGTCCAATGAGAAAATAAGTGAGCAGGAAGTTGTTTTAAATTAACTTAAAAATAAAATCTGATTATACTTGACATTGTTCAGTAAAATGTGGTTTAATTAAGTTTCGCTACTCATACCTGGCATTTCACACAAAAAGGATGCAGTCTCTGGGCCACCACAACGCAAGGCATGCCAACGATAATCACGTATGGGATCAATTACAGCACACAATGGAGCATCCATTAAGGGCAAAGACTCCGCCCAATAGCCAGTGTCAGCCACCAAAGGTCTAGAATTGCTACTTGATGTTGCAAGTTAATAAAACAAACAAAAAATAAAAATAAAAATGTAAAAGCACAAATTGCCAATTTAAATGACACGAAAACAGCGGAAAGCATACGCGCACATAAAAATGACAAAAAGGAATAAATTAAATTAAAAAAAGGCTTGTTAGTAAATTATACTTGATGTGTAATCAAATGAGATGGTGAATTAAATAAATTGCACTTTAAGAAGCTTAAGACCAGGATAATGCAAAAATAATGGATCAACAATTAACCTTTAAATACATTATCTCCAATTTTTTTGAAAAGGTATTTTTTTTTAAATGTACTGACAAAAAAAATCAATGTAGATAATGTTTTAAAACTGTTCTTCTATGAGAAGATAGTTTTTGAAGAAAAAGTACTTTTTGACAATAGTACGTTCGTAACACAAATGCAATTTTTTGTAAAAATTTTTTTAATAAAAAAATTTTTTAATAAAAGTTATTCTTGGCGAAGGCACTGTTTGCAACGTTTGGTTTTTGAAAATTTTAATTTTTGGAAAAACTAATTTTTAAAACAAAATTTTTTTGGAATAGCATATTTTGAAAAAATATTTTTTTTTGACAAAAAAGAAAGTTCTTGAAAAAGAATTATTCCATTATCAATTCTTTTAGGGAATCAAACTTTCAAAATAAAACTTTTTTTATGAAGACTTTAAAAAAAATTTTTTTTTAAGAATTTTAGAGTTTTCTTTTGAAAATGCAATCGTAGTTTTTGTCAGTTCTTTAAAAAATTATTTTTCGTCATATTTGTTTCATTAGTTAGAAATACTCATACGTACATATCTGTCCCTAAGTGCGAAATAGACATAACTTGAAAAAGCTTGTTTTGCATAAAATAACTTTTAAGCTTTCAATTTATATGCAACGCAGAGGTGCATTTACGAATTTTTTACACAATATTAAATATGACAACTATATATATGACAATCGAACACATTTTTATGCGTTATAGACTCCAAAAATGTATTTATTAAGATATGTCTATGTTGCAATACAGGATCGATATGTGTAGAAAAGTACTTTTAAAGTACTTCTGTCGGAAAACCCCATTTAATTTGAAGTGTATTTTTATAAATATTTTGAAAAAAAAAAGATATTTCTTAGGAGAGGTACTTTTATGAAAAAAGCACCTGTTTTTGAAAAAGGTACAGTTTAGAAAATTTACTTGGTTTGGAAAAAAGTTACTTTCTGTGAAAAGATACTTTTCTAAAAAGTTTAATGTTTGAAAAAAACATTTTTAGTAAAATATACCCTTTTATACACTTTTTTGAAAAAGGTACTTTTTGAAAAAAGTACTTCTTATAAAAACTTCTTTTCGAAAACTAAATTTTAAAATAATAAATTTTGCTTATTAAAATCACATGAAAATTAATTTTTTATCTGGAAAAAGTACTTTTTTTTTTTAAATAAGGTACAGTTTTTCAAAAAATAAAACTTTTGTGAAAAATCTTTTTTCTTAAATGGGTTTTTTTTTGGCCAAAAGTACTTTTTAATAAGCTACTTTTTGGTAGAAGGTATTTTTTAAGAAACAAGTACTTTTTGAAAAAAGGTACTTTCAGAAAAAAGTACTTTCTAGAAAAAGGTACGTTTCAGATAAGCTACTTTCTAAAAAAAACATTTCTTGAAAAAATTTGCATTTTACAAAAAATTTACATATTAAAATAATGTACTTTTTGCAAAAAGAAATTTGTAGAAATGGCCTATTTTTATAAAAGTTTACTTTTTAGAAAAAGGTACCTTTTAGAAAAAGGTACCTTTTAGAATAAGGTACTTTTTAGAAAAAGCTAATTCTTATAATAATGTGGCTATTAAAAAAAATTTACCTATTATAATGTAATTTTTAGAAAAAGGTAGTTTTTAGAATGAGGTACTTTTTAGAAAAAGCCAATATTCATAAAAATGTGTTTTTTTTAAATTTACTTATTAAAATAATGTACTTTTTCAGAAAAGATACTTTTTACAAAAAGGCAATCTATAGAAAAAGGTACTTTTTAGAAAAAGATACTGCCTAAAGAAAGGTACTTTTTCAAAAAAGTTACTTATTAAAAAAGGTACTTTAAAAAAAATATCTATTAAGAAATCTACTCTTTAGAAAAATGTTCTTATTAGAAAAAATTCTTTTTAGAAAAATATACTTTTTTTTAGCAAAATTTACTCAAAAAAATCTTTTTAGAATAATCTAAGTTTTAGAAGGTACTGTTTAGAAACAGGTACCTTTTTGGCTTATTAAAAAATTTGCTCTTGAGAAAAATGTACTTCTTAGAAAAAGATATCTATTTTTACAAAGGTACTCCTGAGAAGAAGTTATTTAAAAAAAATTATCTAAGAAACTTAAAAAATAAATTTCAAAATAATAAACTTTTTGAAAAATAAGTTTTATTATTATTTTAAAACTTATTTTTTTGAAAAATAAATTTAAAATACGAAGCTTTTTGAAAAATAAATTTTAATATAAGAAACATTTGGAAAAAATTACTTTTTCTAAAATTTGGAATTTCTCTTTGGAAAAAGTACTATTTGTAAAAAGCTGATTTTAGAACAAAGCTGTTTTTAAATTATTTTCTGCAAATGTTAAACTCTTGGACAAAAGTACTTTGTTAGAAGTTCTTGTTGGAAAAGTATTAATTTCTATAAGATGCTTTTTGAAACCGTTACAGCAAATATTTGAATTTTTTTTTTAAGAAAATACTTATTTAAAACAGTTAGTTCTATTGAAAAATAGTACTTTTGAAAGACGACTTTTGGAAATTATGTAATACTTTTTGAAAATAAAGGTTTTTTTAAAAGTTTTCCTATTTTGAAAAGTTACTTTTTGGAAAAGATAATTTTAACAAAAAATATTTATTGGAAAAATAATTTCTGGAAAAGGTACTCTTTGAAAAAAGTACGTATTTAATGTTTTATTTTTTTTTTTTTAAAAAAGGTTTATATGAAAAAGGTGCAGTTTGAAAATCAAATATTTTGGAAAAGGTTCTTTGTTCCAAAGGTACTTATTGAAGAGGGTGCTTTTTGCAATAGGTACGTTTGCAATAAAACAAAAAAAAGATAATAATATTTTAGTAAAGATAACTTTTTATAAGCGAAAAACACGTATAAAAAATATTTTATAATATGAAAATTTTTAATAAAAAATATATTAAAATGAGGACTATACATACAAGCTTAAATCATCAAATATAATTGGCATAAATTTTGTACGATTATTATTAAACTATTGCCTGCGCTTCGTTTTTGTAAACTTTTGGGAATTTTTTGCAGCGAGAAATATTAAATAATTCTATGTTTGTCCTATTGTACACCGAATAATTTATATAATATTTTAAATAAACTTAAAAAAAAATATGAACAGATAAAAAAGTTGATGAAAATTTTTTCTAACTGTTCTCACATTCGTTACAGAAACAATGCACTTGTAAGATAATTTTTAATTTTATATTATATATGCTACAATAAACCAACGTTTTCAGCTGGCATATGCATATTAGAATAGTGCGGTGTTGTTTTATATTTTTAGTTTCACATTTAATACTTACGACCACATAAAACGATCAGAGCTTTGAGGTCTCATAAGACCAATCCAAACAATATCGTTAACATCTAATTCTCTTAACAGGTCTCTGGTTGCATCAAATTGAAAACTGTTGTCAACTGTAAACACACAGAAAAAGAAACAAAACATTTTTTTTAAGAATACGCAAACATAAAATAAGTTTTTAAATATTTGTTAGTGTCAATATAAATTTGCTTATTTTAAAACTAATCAGAACAGCGAATTGCCAAAAGCAATTTCAATTTATAATAGACGAGTTAGAAAAATATCTATGTCATCTATTAGTAGCGCATAAGCACTTTTTCAACGTTTTAAATTTTTTTGAAATCCATATTTATTTATAATCCTGTGTGCCATATATTTTTAAATTAAAGTCAATTAAATAAAGAACGTCTTGTTCAATATTTGTTAGTTAAATACTTTCGTAATGAACTTTCAATATAAAATGTCAATTATAATTTAAGTCCGACAACAAGGAAACATAAAATACGTTTGCATGCTTTCAGTATTTATATATAGAATGAATACATAAGTATGTAGAAGTTAAAATAGCAAATGCAGTTTGAAAAGTATAGAAATAAATATCTAAATTTATATATATACACATATATGTAAATATGGGCATTTCCCTGATATCGCCTGTGACCGTCGTACATATTTCAAGTGAAGTAGCCCGTCAAAATAAAACGGATTTTTATTTTGTTAATAAGCATAACTTATAGCTCTAGAGAAACCCTGTAATTAGTGATTAGTTTTATTTAGAGCAATTGTTAGTTTTCAAGATAAATACATAATTGCAGAAAAACAAGGCATTGACATGTGACAAAAACAGAAGTTTATTTTGCGCTAAAATATTAAAATACTGTCTTATGCGACTAACTTTGTAATGTTGTGCACTGATGTCTTTCTAGGGTTCCGTACACCAAAAGTGAAAAGGAACCCTATGATTTTTGCTACGCTGTCCGCCTGTCCATCTCTCCGTCTGTCCGGACCTGAAATTTGGACATGAGAATTTAAAATTAAAGGGTGTCCCAAAACGAGCAACGAAAAATTTTAAAATCCCATGTAATATACATACAATTGTATGTACATATGCATATTGACGTTTGAAATTTGTAAAATTAGTATATTTTTATATAGACTACCAAAATTAACACTAAAATTTAAAAAAATTTAAATTAAATGGTGGTCCATCAGTTAATGCAATATTGACTATGTAATTTTGACAACTTGCTATATCTTGGAAACCGTAAACTCTTGAAATTTTCAAAAACGGTAAAACTAAAAAATACAAAAATTATAAAATCGCCAAACCAAAAATAATCGACAAAAATAAAAAAATCGTCAAAATGAAAAAATCGCCAATATTGAAAAAAGTTTCTAAAACTTAAATAAATCGCCAAATTCGAAAAAATCGCCCAAGTGAAAAAAATCGCCAAAATGAAAAAAAACGCCAAAAACCGGAAAAAAATCGCCAAAACACGAAACAGGTGCCAAAACTAAAAAAAAATTGTTTGCATGAAAAAAAAATCGCAAAAATTAAAATAATTCGCCTAATGAAAAAAGTCGCCAAAATCCGAAAAAAAACCGAAAAAAAATCTTCAAAACGAGAAAAAAAGTGTCAAAACAAAAAAAATCGCCAAATGAAAAAAACTGCCAAAATGAGAAAAGCCAAAAATTTAAAAATCGACAAAACTAAGAAAAGCCTATATAAAAAATCGCCAAAATGAAAAAAATGCCAAAACAGAAAAAAAACGCCAAAACGAGAAAAAAGTGTCAAAACTAAAAAACCGTCAAATTGAAAAAACGCCTGAAACTGAAAAATCGCCAATAGTAAAAAAAATCGCCTTAAAAAAAAACCTCAAAACCTAAGAAAATTGCCAAAAAGATAAAAAAACGCCTTAACTTAAAAAAATCGGCAAAACAAAAAAAAACGTTAAAAACGCCAAAATTAAAAAAAATGCCAAATTTATAATTTATATGCTAAGTAAGGTTCATATTGAATTATATGTCTAGAGTCCGTGCGGGTCGCACTTCACTGAATTATTTTAATGTTCCCAAAAATTATTTATAGTTTTTTTAAATTAAATTCTATCAAAGTCGTGATAGAGAGGTGCCCATTTCCCACTTGACATTTTTTGCATCATAATATTAACATATATTTCTCTTTATCGTGATTGAGATATTTCGACTCAGACTTTTACATTTTTGTAATAGATTAAAGCATTTGTTTTTTAATTTAGGATGAAACTATCGTAGTCGAAATCGAAATAAGTGAACCAGGATAAGGAGGATTGTCTTGGTTGCTCTTTTCACGAACTAATAAATAAATAAGCTCAGTAAAAATGATTTGAAGTTAAGATAAGTTAAGAGAACGCATTTTACCATAAAAAAACAAAATTAACAAAAATATGTTTATGGAATTTTATGAATTTGTTAAATTTTTTTTACTCTGCCATTTGCAATTTTCTTAATTTTTTTTTTGCCGTTTTTGCTTAGCTAAATTTAAAGAATTAAAAACTATGCAAAACAAATATTTGTATCTAATGTTTTTTAATTTTAGAGTTACGATGTCGCACGTGACCAATTACGTGTATGCGCTCCGATCCGATCTTTACATATTTCAGCAAGGTTTTTTTATTTGAGTTGTATTAAATATCTCTGTACTGAATACTAGTTGAGCTTTCTGCATTTACTTTCGACGCACTGATAACATATGTTTTTTTCCCAATGTCGCACGTGACATCAGAGGCTCTATTAAATAAGGGCCAAAGAAATAACACCCAAATAAAAAACTAATTAAGCACCAATTAAAAAAAATATCGAGGACCAAGAGAAAATGTATTAAAAAACATCTAATATAAAAGACTTAAAGCCCTATTAAAAAAGCCCAAACGAAACCAAACTCTAGATGAAATAAAGTCCGAAAAAAATTAAATAAAGTCCAACCAATCTCAAAATGAAATAAAACTTAAAATAAATGAAATAAAGTCTAATTTAAAATGCTTTAATTTTGTTGGGCCTTATATCATTTTCTTATTTGAGCATTGTTTCTTTGGGCCTCATTTCATAGCGCTGACATCCAAATATACGATTTTCAAAGCACAAATACAGCGAAACTTTGATATAACGAATTCCAAGGGGATCCGAAAATACTTCGCTATAGCAATTGATTCGCTATAAATATAATCAGCAAAGCTTTGGTACAACGAAATTTGAAAAAATACGAAACAAATTCGTTATAACTATAGTTTTTTTTATTCAAATTATTTTTAACATAAGAATGCTTATATTTCGTTGTATAGAGGCTTTTGTACTTTTTGTACTTTGTTCTATAGAGGCTTTACAAATGCCCTTGTAAATACGAGTATATTTAGACTTTGATGTTTATTTAACGGAACTTTATCATTTAGGATTTATTCTGATTTCATTCTATTAATGAACGTAAAGGTCTTTTTTGCTATGTAGAGACTTTTTTGCTCAGAATTCATTCGTTATAGCTATAGTGTATTTTTGTATGAAAAACTTTGTAATACAGAGGGTTTCTCAAGGGACTCAAGGAAACATAGGTTATATTAATTTTTTCGTTATGACGAACTTCGTTATAACGAAGTTTAACTGTATGTGTTTTTTTTTGCCATCGTACAGTTATTTAGGCATTTTCTTTTGACTTTTTGATAGCAAATGTTATTTTTCAATGTTGCACGTGACTTCGAAATATGTGAATTTTCAATTAAAAAATTTTCAGTTACTTGCAATCGCTATGGCATTAATATTTGACTCTTTGTAACCCCCAAAAAAAATTTAAAGAGGAAAAAATGGAAAGTTAATAAAAACGGACAAAAGAAATATCTAAATAAGGAAAGTGGCGCACTTGTGAGCTTGCATTCGAATACCTCGACATGGATTATGTATAAATTAATTATTTTGTACGATAATTAAATTTTATTGTTTCCTCATGAGAACAAGACAAAACAAAGTGTTTTCAATTCCCTTCTGGTTTTTTGCTGACGGTGGATCGTTCAGTGGAAATGGCCATATGTACATATGTACACAAACATTGCAAACTCCTATTCATCTAACTGACTTTGTCATCTTAATGCAACTGTGACTTGTCTTGTCTCTACAATACATTGAAGCTTACATACAAACCCTTTTGTACCATTCATCCACTCAGTCAGACAATCATTCATTCATTCATTCACTCGTTTTATTGTTCATTCTTCTATACATTTGCTTTTTCTTTTGCTTATATTATAAATTTTTTTCATTTTGTTGTATTGGCTGCTGTTAGAGAGGCTTTGTGTATTTTGTTTGAGTTTTTTCCTGTTATATTTAACTTGTATCTTCGTGTATGCACATAAATATAGTGTCGATATATACTCGTATACTATATATATGAGTATACTTGGGTGAATGTGTACTTTTACGCCAACATACAAAGATTTTTTTTTTTTTAGAAATAGAACATGTGGTCTGGACCAAAATTCAAATTTTTTTTTAAAAACTGCATGCAAAGTGTGTAGATTTTAATTAAATAGTTCAAGTTTTCTAACTTCGCAGTATCCAGTGGCAGGTCAAAGCCCTGAACCAGCGACTAAAAATTAAAATAGAAGTAGTAATCATGACTTCAATAGGCATCCAGCAATATGCAAGCTATAACGTAAATAAATTCCATTGTACTTGATAATACAGAGATTCGAAAACGTCAGGTTCCTAGTAAAAAAATTCATAAAAAAGTCTTAAATTTCTATGGATTTTTACTGGTATTAAAGGAAAGCCATAACTCAATCTCAATATTGATATTTTGTTTAAATTTAATTGCAACTTCTTAATAATCTTAAGACTCCATAATTTCCCTTCTTTAAAAATAACAATAATTATTGCCTACTTTTAAGAAAATTTAATTAAAAATCTGTTTAAAGTTTCTAAGTATAAAATTTTATTTTTGCCTTATAATTATCAGTTTCTGCTCTGTTCTTGGTATTGATTAGATTAAGACTCCATTTTCATTTTTAAGAAATGACAATAATAGAATTAAAATCAAGCTTAGAAGAAAACTAAACTAAAAATGTTTTTGAAAATTCTAAATATTACATTCTCAGCTTGCATTTGAGCTCTTAGTTTCTGATCTGTTCTTGGTTTTGATTAGATTTATTGATGCAATTTTGAGCACAGAAGACTAAAGAATATTTAATATGAAAAATTCATATAAAGTTAGTGTTATCATTTGGTGTTAAAAGATGCCCAAAAAGTCTTACAAAATTTAATAATTTTATATTTGGAAAGTGGGAGAAACATTTTTCAGCCGTCCATATGATTATGATATGATTGAACGCTGTACACAAAAGAAGATTTTTTTTATTTTATTTATTTTGCTTCGCTATATAAAATATGTTTTCAAAGTAAAAGTTTCACTAAAACACATTTGAGGAAATTAATTAAATATACATTTATTAGAGATCCAATAAAATTTTACGAGTATGAGTAATGTAATTACATATTAAAAACAATCATACGCCCTCGTCTATATTTTTCTAGGCTTATAGGTAGAGAACCAGAGAACTGCATGAGTACACAGCATCTAAAAATATAGTACAACCAATATGTACTCTATTTGTTTTCTTACAAAAAAATTAAACCAAATTAGGAAAAAAAAAACTTACTTATAATTTAAGTAAATTTTTTTTTCAAACTGAGATAACGCATAGATACAGGTATGCGTTTTGAAGAATTTATGGAATTTATATTCAATTAAATTTTTTTAAACATTTATTAACGCACTAATAACGCCAGTAAAATTTTTTTTCAAATAAAAATACATTGAAATTGATTATTGCAATATGCGCATATGATCCAGCTTAACCGCTCAATAATCAATTTCGATGTATTTTTAATAAAAATATATTTTACTGAATAATACCTGATTTACATTAAGCATTTTTTTAAATGAAATTTCTTGAATTTTGTTGCACGTTACTTTTTCTATTTGCTAATATTAGCGATATAAAATAGAATATTATATAAATAAGGACAAAGAATGAATCTCTGATGTATTTTTGGCAACGCTTTTAATATAAGTTTCTCTTCCAGGCTTCCTAATGAAAAATAAAAAATTTTCATGCAACTAATTTCATGAAAAAAATGCTTAATGTAAATCAGCTATAAGGTAAATAATAATTTGGGATTATTAGTGTTTTCTAATGTTAAAACTAAAATTGTAACAATTCCCAAAAAAAAATAGTAAAACACTAAATTTTTTTAGTTAATTTTTAATTATTATTGTTCGAACTACATTTGTTTCTAAATGATTTGAACGCGCAAAGAATAAACTTAGAAATGGTTGAAAAATTTGAGCTTTCATTACAAAAAGCTTTCAGAAAATTTAAATACGATGAATCAAAACAATTCATATATTCCATTTGCATACAACTTACGTATATAAAGTAGAAATCTACTTAAACTGATACCACACAGTGGACCAAACACAAAAAAAATGCTGATGATGAAGGTTTAGTGGCCCTCGAAAACAGCTAGTTGTTCCGTTCAACTATGTATTAGTCAGAATATTTACAACTAAGTTTAGTGTTATTTGTTCATTAATAATTATCACATGTAATTTGCTTAAAAAGCGAAACAAACTTTAGCCCGTTCAAATCATATATATGGATGCAAGTTTTTTATTTTTACAACGTCTTAAAGTTTTTTTTTACCGAAGCTGCTATATGTTGAACACACTTGAGCTCGTCTACATCTCTTGTAAAAGAGGTTTCAAAAAAATTTAACCTTACGTTAAGATGCCGCAAAATTATTTCCATTTGACTTTTCAATTGCACCACTGTGCGATGCGAAAAGGAGCCCTGTTATGAGACCATAAAAGCGGATTGTGATAAACCTTTCCTAGATTCCTAGTGGAAGTTGATACAAAAAAAAGGGCACGAACTACGTACTATCTCTATAGTGGCCACATGCACGCCAAATGTTCAAGGGGGCAAATCGCGGCACTCGTTATCGAACGAAATTACGAAATATTTCCATATAAACTCTATTGAAATATTTCGTAGTTTTGTTCGATAACGAAAAGCCGCGATTTGCTCCCAGAAAATTAAAAAAAAAATTAATCAGATATAATTCATAATCAGGCTCAAGTTCAGTAATTTCAATTATTATTGAATGAAATATTTTTTATTAATTAATGTGAGTTTCTAAAGAAGAGAAGAAAAATTAAACTTAGACCGATACTTTTCTGTGCAGCCACGCACTTCAGCAGCACCCTAGTCTATCTACTTGGGTAGAGATTCTTATTAACATCAGCTATTTAACTTAAATTTACAATGAAACGGAATATGAGAAACGATTGTTGTGTATACAATTGATTCACTACAGTTCAATTAAAGCATCTAAAAATTTCTCAAAAAAATTTAATTTAAGCTGGAAAAGACTGGCAGGCCATTAGCCAGATTAGTTTTTTTCTTTATATATTTTATTTAATTTCTGCTTGAACTTCGCTTAATTTTTTATGGCTTTTTGCACTAAAACCATTTATGAGTTTCATACCTTCAGGTGGTTTAATATATATTTTCTTTGTTATTTTTATAAAGCTCCACTGTTACTCTGACCTTACGATGGCTTAATATATTTTTCATTATTATTTTTATTATTAAGGGTTTTTTTTTGCTTTTCTACACACTGGCTTTATAAATGTATTTTTTAACTGCTAATGTCCTTTACAGTCTGGTTGAGTTTTTATGTTTGTCAATCATTTAACAGTCATTTGGCTAACTAAGGCATACCAAGTTGTTAAATTTTTGTGCTATTCTTTATTTATTTAAGTTTCCTTACATAATATTTCAGTGTCGGTGGTACTGTTGTAAATATAGCTGGCAGTCAAATTGCCTAAAGGTGGACTTGCATAACAAATTTAATGTCTTTTTTTGTTTCGTTTTCATGTCAAAAATTTAGTGTATGACCATATTTTACCTGTCACCAGATTGGCATGATGGAATTGACAAACAGCATCGGCCTCAAACCATGATATTCGATCACGAAAGAAACGATAAAAAACATTAAGACCCTCTTGTGGCATTGTCCAAGTGTTGCTGACATTTACCTGCAAATATAGAAGAAGAAACTCATGAAAATAAATGAATTTTTAAGGCGATGAATTTTTAAAGAGAAAGAGAGTGGGAGAGAGAGAGACAGATAGGAATTATGGACAAGGTATAGGAGGCGTATGAGTGATGTTAATGGCGTTATTTATTGCCCCAGCATTATGACTTTATTGCAAACATCAAATGATGATATTGTTTTTTCATTTATATATATATATTATATTTGTTATAAGTATGTTTATGGAAAAAGAAGCTCTCAAGTGTGTAATAAATGTGAAAATTAATTTAAAAAATTGTTTAGTATTCTGTCAAAATTTTTTTTTAAAGTAGAATATAAATTTTTAGTACATTTGAGCAATACAACCTTCTTAAGAAGATACAATAGTATGTGGATTGAAGCAGACAGTATAAATTAAATTAAATTAACGATTTTTATTGGGAATTGTTACAATTTAAGTTCAACATTTATTAACGCATTAATAATCCAAAATTATTATTTTACTTATTTAGTAAAATATATTTTAATTAAAAATGTATTGAAATCGATTATTAAAGGGTTAAGCTGGATTCTATTCGCATTTCACTGTTGCTTATTATTAAATTAAATTAAATGTAAGAGCTAGTAAATGCAAACTGCATGCTGGATGCCAGAATTGCATATGTTTGGAACCCATTGGCTACTTCTTTTGTGATATTAACACGTCAGATGAATAAGCTTTTCCTCTGTTTCGTTAACGTTTTGAAAATAGAGCCTTTAAGCGTATAAAATTTAGTGTATCTTAATAAAAAAATATAAAATTGTGAAAGTCATACAGAAGCTTTTATCACTTACGCTGCAGCCACACGTTCAATAAATTGCTTTCAATTTCATTACACATATTGCGGGTCAAAGTTCCTTGAAATTGATAGCTGTGACACAAATTGACGAAGAAACAACTCAAATTTGTAGCTTCAATCAATGTGTGCTGTGACTAGATGTCGAAATTGAAAATTAAATTACCAAATAAATGGGTAGGTGAATTCGAAAGCAATCTAGTTTTCAATTCAAAAAGCTTGATTGTGTTAGTGAAAAAAGTGTGAGTGTATTACTAATTGAAGGGAATTTAAAAACAAAAATTGAATGTGTGGCCCCCAAGTTAGAAAAAATAGAAAATTGGAGGTAAATATGTGAAATATCAATTGCAAAATTAAGAGTTAAAATTTTTGTAAAAAAACAGCAACGTGGAAAAAATTATGCCTTTATTTTCTAGCATTAAAAGAATATTCGAGTTTATTTAACAGAATTATTAGTTTTTCAAATATCTCGAATGTATACATAAACAAGTATTACTTCTAATGTTTCACATTTTTACCACCAATTTTCCATTTTTTCTAAGCTTCTGTATGACTTTCACAGTTTTAACTTATTCATACAAAAATATTTTTCTTTGCCAAGCTTAAAAGAATAAAATAATTTTATCTCTTTTATGAGAGTATTTAATATATATTTTTTCGTATAGTTTTGTTTTTCTTTTATTTTTATTATAATACCAGCATATTATTTATTCAGGCATTCTATTTTCTTTTTCTCTTTTTTTTCTCTATCTGCTGCATGCATCCATCAAGCAGCTTGACATTTAAATATTATCATGCATTTATCTCGTCAAAATGCAAATTTGTATTTATTTTTCTTGTGAGCTGAAAAGCTGGCATTCCAGGGTAAAGAAGAAATCATGATAGAAATGAATTAAATAAAAATTAAAATTATCTGCAAATAGTTTGCTCTCTATGAAATTCAAAAACTGTTAAAGAAATTCTTAAATGTTTTTAAATAATTTTTTTTTTATATTTAAAAGAGACGCATGAAATAATATATTTCTTACATGATAGAAGATAAATTCATAAGAATAAAAAAAATATTTTTGGAGTAGTGAATGACTTTAATCAGATGTTTTTTTAATAGTCAGTTAAATAAACAATTTTTCTTGAAGTTAATAAGACAGCGATATAGAGCTTTACTTTACCCATTAATACCGCCCATATTATTTTTATAATATTCTTTGCTTAATATTTTTTTTTGCATTAGTGGACTTTTTAATTAAAAAATGGTTCTTATCTTTGAAAATGCCTGCACAATCCTTGCAAACAAGCCTTTTTTTAGATAGTTTTATGTTATTTCATTAAAATTTTTTATAACGAATTTATCTCTAACATTAATAAATGCTTAAACATTCTAAGAAAAAAGGGCTGATATAAATAAAGAGCTGAATGTCATTATACTTAATTTGAAATCATGGCGTAAATTAATGGTTCGTTTGTTAGCAACACAAAATAGCACAGCAAAATTATATTTCTATGAAGAAAAAAAAATAAACTAGCAAAAAAGCTGCAAATAAATACAAAAAATATGCAGCAAATGAAAAGTTGGAATGGAAACAAGCATAAGAAAAAAATATAAAAAGCATAATAATAGAAATGAAAATGATAAAAATTAAAGTGAAATTCCCTGCTCATTTGAGAGAAATTAAGATATAAAGCATAAAATAAAAAATTACATATAAAAACAGACACATATATACATCCCTACTTCTATATATCGCGTACTAAATCATAAACAGTCTTTGTACACTGTACAGCCTTGTGCATTTTGACTGTACATATTGTGGAGTCAGTGTACAAATCTCTAACGTTTGCAAAAGACCCAGTAGGAAAAGGTAATGAATAGTATAGGGGAAAGGAGTGCACAGCATGTATAATCTTTTATTCCTGAATTCATTACTGTTAACACAGAACATGTCCTAGGAAAATAATGAATTATTTTAACACGTCCGAGAAATGAATTATATAATTTATAACACATGTCACAAGCAAAAACTAAACATTCTTTTTTGCAGATGTGGTAATCAATGTGTAATTAAATTATTTGATTATGTTACTTTCTCATGTCTTTCTTTGGAAAATAATACATTATTCTCCCATTATTTATGAGAATGTCTTTTACTGCACAGTCTTCTTCAACAATATGAAAAAACGACACGCCTGATTTTATTTGCGCCATATGAATAGTATCAAGTTTGTTGCCACTCGTGAATATTTAAAATTTTTCTGAGTTGTGACTGGTTATGATTCAGTGAGCGATATGAGCTTTAATTGCAAAAATCATATACTGCAAAACTTTTGCATAAATAATAAAGCGCAAATTATTAACACTTGAGGAGAAGTTTTAACTGAAAATAAACCATTTCTCTCATACCTGAAGCAACAGTACAAATGGGAACAGGCATAATTGGACAAAGTGCACAACAAATTCTAGGATACGTACATTGGAGATGGCAAAGTGAGAGTAGTTTTACATCATCAGCATGTTCATCTTCATGCTTCTTAGTAAATAAGTAAAATGTAAACAGTAGTAAAATTGGCGTGTTTATCAGTGTGTGTATTTATGTGTGTATGTGTGTTCCTTTGTGTCAATCGATTTGCATTTATCCCCTTTGTATCATTAAATGTATGAGAGTAATCATAGTCAATACAATATGGCGGTTAACAGGGATCATTTTGTGAATACGAAAAAAAAAGTGGCAGAACTATATCAAGATGGGTATCATTCGACAGGTATTTGAAAATCATCATTAGTTTTCTCTTATAATTTTCATTTAAAATAACCATTTAAGATCTCAAATTGTTTAAAATTGGTCACAGTTTAGTTTTGGATTTTTTAACATATTAGGGTTCCGTATACCAAAAAAAACTACTCTTTTCGCTACAATTACCGTCCATCTATCTGTGTGACACAGACTGTTTTCTTAAGAACGATTCCTTGCATTTTCACAAAACATGTAAACCTTTGGCAGATACAACAGCAAAATTTGACAGGTAAAACTTTATAAGGCAAGCAACGATAAATTGTCAGCACATTACTGGTTTGGGGCATATGCCAAAAAGTCAGAATGGAGAAAAACGACAAAGAAGATTTACAAAGTATAGTATACCGGATAGAATTTTTTTGTATTTTCACCATTGCTTCCGACACATTCAGAAGCAGCTGATAATTTATTATAGAAAAAGGAACTTTTACAAATTGGAAATAGAACGGCACAACACAGAACAGCAACAGAAAGTAAAGATTAATAAAGCGCTAAGGAGCTACTTAACATATGTGCCCTTAATTACAAAAGTGGTCTAAATCACATGCAATTTTTTTTTTTGAAATATGAAATTAATTATAAAAAAACTTCAATAAATATTTATTGAATTTAATTAAATAAATTTAAATATATTAATCGAGACTATCACAACTCTAAATTAAAATGTTGCATAGCATAAAAACATGTTTTGATTCGTTCAGATGTGATCAACTTAATATCTCGATCAAGAAAATATATGACTTAGACCACTTATATAATTAAGGGCACATACATAAGTATTTTTATTAAATATTTTAAAGTGACTACTTGTACATTTGAAGTTAATGCAGTTTTCCAGAAATTCTCCTATAACACAAATTAAACATATAGATGATGTATGGATAAATTTATTTCCTTTTTCGATATCATTATTAATTTGTGTTTTCTCCAGTCATGGAGCTCATTTAGATAGCAATTAATAGTTCGCAATTTCTTTAAATATTAAGTCATTGTTTAATGGATGGATGCCCTGTAGATATTTGTCGTATTCCGCCACGATAAAGTTTGAAGTGTTCAACACTGGGCATTCATTACACAAAAATTAATTGGAATATTTTTGAAACATTTGTAGGCAAAAATATCGATATATTGAGACATTGATGTTTTAAAAAATATATATCGATACTGTGCAAAAATATCGATACGATATATATGGATACATTTTTTACATTTTTCCATCCCTACTTGCTATCATGAGGAATTTTCTATTCTAAGAAATCCACCTGTAAATGAAGAAATTAATAAATGTCAGCTGGTGTAAATCATTTTGAAATTTTTAATCTCACTTAAAACAACACGCACTATTACCTCCACGCTGCAACTTTTTTTTTTTTTTTGAAAGATCTAAATTGCAAAATAAAACAAAATACCATAATAAAATGCATAATAAGGACAATGCAAGGACAAACCTTACTGGCGCATCATGTTGTATTGTCTTCCTTTCCTTTTAAATGTTTTTAATGAAAAAGCATAAAAACGTTAGTAAAAAAATTAGATTGAATGAAAAATTATGCAGCAAAATGAAAATAAAATGCTCTGAGGACATGCTGCTTATTTGATGTAGTCTTGCTTTGAAATCTTATTTAAGTTTTAATTACTGCGTTTTTTTTCGAATTTTCAGCTAAAAGGAAACTTAGTAATTTTAAGCTTTAAAGCTAGGCAAATTGATTGATGAAGTAGTATAAAATTTATTACTGTAAATTAAAGAGATTTTTTTAAAAAGGATTAAAATTTACTAAAATAAGAATTAAAAGTATTGGCTATTTTTCCTCTGCACTTGGAGAGGAAAAATTTTTCTGTGTAACTTAGAATATTTTTTCAACTTTACATTCCAGCCAACAAAATTTTTTTGTTGTTGTTGGTTTTATTAAGTGGTATGTGCACACTACGTACAATTTGAAATTGATTTCAGGGAAGAGCTGCAACTTCAACTTTAATATAATTAAAAATTTATTTTGAGATACTTAAAAATAAATAAAATTAATAAATTAATAGTGTAAATTAATATTTTTCCATATTGAAATTAGAAATTTCAACATGACAAGGCTTTCGTTAATGTTTATGTTTTTTCTCTGGGTGTATGGTATTATTTAATTAATTTTAAACGTCCATATTTTCGTAAAATTTTAATTTTTCAATTCTAGACCGACTTTCAAATATTTTTTTTTTAATGAACGGGCTTGCCTGCAATTTGTCTATTTTTTCCAGATCAGAGGGGACATTTGCTCTCCCCTTAAATAGATCTATTATCAGTTTACAATGATTAAAATTTGTTTAAAGGATTTGCCTGCAGCTTGGACCCAATTTATTTTTCTAAAATTGGAGGGGGATATTTGCTTCCCTTATGCACAACTTTCTCATTTGTGAAATTATTTTTTGTCCGATAATATTTTCCTGCACACAGAAAAAAGTAAAAACAAGATTCAATTAAAAAATACAAAGGTTCAGTTAAAAAATTAATTAGTTTTCAACCAATCACAGAAATTGTAGTATTAACTCATCCATTTTAATTGAAAATTTTTTTGATTTTTTCAATTAAAAAAATATTACATTAACTAAAAATTTAATTGATGGTTTTTTAAAGATCCAATTAAAATTTAATTAAAATATTTTTAAGGATTCAATTAAAAAATTAATCGAAATATTTTCGACGATTCAGTTAAAAAACTAGTGAAAAATTTTGAAAGATTCAATTAAAATAATAATTGAAATATAGAAAAAATTTAATAGTATAAAAATTTAAAAAATGATGCTATGTATGTATAAATAATTTCCAAAAATGGAAACGTTGGTATATTGTACCATAAACCTAACTCATGCACCGTATGGTTTTTCAATTTCGAATGGTGCACGAAAGTACGTCCAATGGCCGTATTTGGCGTTTGATAGTGTTCCGTAAGTGTACATGTAGAATATCGCAGCTTTTCTTTGAATTTTGTGGTTGGATTTTAAAGAAAGGCTACGATATTTTCCACAATATATTCATACATACTTACGCAAAATCATTTGCATCGAACCCCAAATACCGCCAATGTACGAACTTTACCATCCATATTTGATCTATCAGCTTGTATTTCTTTTTATTATATGCTTTTTTTCTTAAGAAAAGAGAAGAAAATGAATTTCTGTTTTTTCATTTTATATTTTATTTTTATTCCACGCATGTCAAAATTACTATCAATCAAAAAAATAAAAAATTAACTGAGTAGTTTTTTTCTCCCACATAAAATATTAAAACCAATCAAAAGATTAATTGGGTATTTTAATTAAATTTAATTAAAATTAAATTAATTAAATTTTAATAAAACAATGTGGCATACTATAAAAAGCAGCTCAATTTTCATACATAAAAACAAATGTTTCGTTATTTACTTACAATTTATATGTAATAATTGTTAACCATTTCATAGTATCTTGAGTTAAGCTCTGTTGATAACACTTTTTTGATAAAGCAGTAAAGTCAATTAAAGCAAACATATATTCAATTAAAATATTAATAAAAAATATAATTTTTTCTAAGCAAACACTTAATTGAAAAAAATTCAACAATAATTTTTGCTTTGCAGTTTATTAATTTTTTTTTTTGATCGGAGAGGGAATTCGCTCCCCCATGAATAACTCTGTCACATGTCAACCGATTTTTGAAATTCCTTTTTTATTTGAAAGAGTTTGCTTGCAGTTTATATACATACATGTGCCTTTAACTTCCACTACAGAAAAAGCTTTTTTTGAAAATCGACGAGGAAACTTTCTTCTTCCTTAAACCGATTTTAAAATTATTTTATTTTTGTTAAATAGGTTTAGCTGCAGCTCTGTAGTACAATATTTTATTCTAAAATCGCAGAGGAAATTTTCTGCATCCCCCACCGCCAACCATGAAATTAAAAAAATGTTTATATACATGTATGTATTTATGTATGTTCCTTTAGCTCTCACTGGAACATAGGGCGCAGTTTGGTTCTTAATTTTTTTTTAATTGATAAGGATATTGTCGTGCTCCGTAAACCAATTTTCAAGATTATAATTTTTTGGTTTAAAGAGGTTTTCCTGCAGCTTTGTAGCTTATTTTGATTTGAAAATCTTGCAGGAAATTGGGTTCACCCCTCCCCACCTCACTACGAAAAGCAAAATTGAAAAACAAATATTGAAAACTGGAAATCCTGTGTGGCTCTGTGCCTTAAAAAAATATAAAGCCTATGTGTCATTTCAGATGCACGATCATTTATAATTTAATTTTCAGAAAATATGGTTGCATATTTTCGAAGAGACAAACCAACTCAACCACCCTCTCGATCCTAATTTTTTTTAAATATAAATAATTGTATTTTTTCAGATGCACATTTGCTTCTGTTTAAATTGGTTGCTTAGTTTAGGAGCGGAGACCTTACCCCTGGCCCCTCTTGGTCATAGTTTAAAAAAAATGTAGAGCGTGTGCGTGATTGTAGACACAGATGTATCTTTGTCTTGCATTTAATGAAAAATGGTGGGTTAAATTCGTAGAGGCAGAAATCACCCTCCTGCCCTCTTTTTTGTCCTTTTACAAAAAATTATGTATTCCCTTGTAGACACAGATGTATCTATGTCTTAAATTTTATAAAAATATGCTTTAAAACTTTCTTGGGCTGGTATTGCTCCCTTCTCCTCTTGTTCTTAAATTTAAAAATAGGTAAAGCGAGCGCGTCGTCTTAGATGCAGATCTAAATTTTTTTTAAATTTCCTCAAAATCGATTGAATAGTTTCTCCTTCATCCTGACCTTTCTCCCCTCATTGTCCTAATTTTTAATTTATATAAAACATGTGTGCAGAGAAACAAGTCGAGGAAAAATAATTGGCGGCGGCGGTGCATTCGTTTTGTGACCGTCGGCGGCGTGCCGACAGAATTTTCGGCAGCTCAAATAAGCATATGAAAATTTAAAGAGAAAATAAAAATTTAAATTGAAAATCAATTTTAAAAATATCTTCTCCGAAATTTGTGTTTTTGAGCAGAAAAATTTTGGCTGGTCTTAAGCCCATGTGAGCCGATGCAATTGGCGGCGGTTTGATGTACAGAAAATTAACTGGCGGCGGCGCCAGTTGTTTCTCTGCATTTGCGTCCTTATAGACACAGATGTCTCTATATGAATCAGTTGTATTGTTTCCGAGGGCAGATATTGCCTCCTACCTCCTACGGGACCACCTTTAAAAAAATATACAGTCTTAATGTTAGTTAAGATGCTGAAATGTATGTTTTAAAATTAATCAAAGCGTAACAAACAAACAAACTTAGTCTTGCATTCTGTCAAGCCAAGATCGGGTGAACAAAAGGACTGACCGGTAGAAAGATGTAGTAAAAGGCAAACAGACGAAGTAGAAAGTAGGGCGATGGACTGGAGGGCAGATGGACGGATTGGATGAGTTTACTGACGTTGTTTAGCTTAGTTTTTCTTTTGAATGCGAGATCTTTACAACTCTTGCTTTAGTAGATCGGCCTGCGTATAATTTTTTTAAATCAACATTTTTATACAAAAGAATTAGTATTCAAAGGACAAACAGCGTTTTTGAGATTTAGCGAGACTAACGAGCATCAATTTTATTTTGTATATCGAGCCTTTGCTGCAATAGAATCATAACTCAAAAAAGGTAATTTTTCTGTCAATGTTACAAACTTTCATACAAATATCTTGTATATTTAACTCTCGAGAGAATAATGAAATTTTCTTTTTTCACTAAGTTGATGGTAAATTCAAAACTTTCAACTCGTTTTCAGCAAAACATATTTTCTGCAGTTATGACTCTTTTGAAGCAAAGCTTCGATGTTTATGTACATTAGAGTGACTCTCAGAAAAAAGTATTTGTTACTCCTATCTTTTAAGCGAAGATTCCTTAAATATTTAAGTGGTCTAGCGATAACCGTTCATGAGCTGTACCGTGTCTAAAAAAGGTCTAATTTTATAGTTGTTTGCATATTTTGGAATTATCTTGCAAGACAACATATTACAAAAAATACAAATCATCTGAAAGATTTTCTCAAGCCGCGTCAATTTATCATTCGTACCATCAGTAATGCGTCGTTATTCCATAAAAAATACGAATTTTTAAGAATTTTTGTAGAAGCTGCTACTTATATTAACAAAATTCTATTATTTTTTTAAGTAAAGGGTGTCTCAGTAAGAGTGCACTTTTTCATTTTAAAATAAAAACAAGTATTTTATGACAGAGTTGTGATATTTTTATTGTGTGGAATAAAATATCCGGCAGTTGTCCCCCACGGCTCCAATGAGAGGTCATTACTCTTTTCATGAAATTTTCCATGACTTTTGCACAGAGATGTGGCTGTATCTCCCCGATGATGCGTTGGATTTCCGATTTGAGCTCAGGAATTGTTTCGAGTTTATTCGCATAAGCCCAAGATTTCACAAAACCCCAAAGAAAAAAATCGCGCGGCGTTAAATCGCACGATCTTGGCGGCCAATTGACATTAGAATTTCGTGAGATAATGTGTTCTGGAAATCGTTTCTGCAATAAGTCGATTGTTTTATGCGCGGTGTGGCAGGTTGCGCCGTCCTGCTGAAACCACATGTTGTCCAGATTCATGCCGTCCAGTTGAGGCCACAAGAACTTCGTTACCATATTCCTGTAACGAATGCACAGTCGAATGTTATAACGCGTTGCTTTTTCGAAAAGCGCGTCATTTTAAATAATCGGAATAAGCATAGGTGACAGCTGTCAAATTTCAGAGTTGCCACTTGCATGAATTAAAAGTATTCCAATTTTAAAAAGTGCACTCTTCCTGAGACACCCTTTATTATTTGATTTGAGTCAAACTTGTTTCTGTTGTTGGTTCTCGCAAAAGTTTGCGCGTTTAATATAAATTATTAAAAATAAAATTTAATATTTTGTAAAATAAAAGCTTTAAAGCATTTATTTTAAAATAACAAAAGTTTGAATGTCGTAATTTTTTGTTTTATTATAACAACATTTTAATCGCAATTTTATACTTGAGAACAATTTAAGCAACATAAAGCCACACACAATCTGTTGCCAGAATACACAGATGTTAAAATTAAGAATGAAGAAAAAAAAAGTATAATAATAATAACAAAATGAAGCAGGCTTTTATATCTTACAAAATGGTTATAGCATCACATAAGCATAAAAATCTTTATAGCTTATTATACCATTATTAAAAACAAACCAAAAAAAAAAAACTGGCGGAAACTAAAGATGAGCACAAGAAGTAGTTCATTGCACAATGAACACTGGAGGAGTTGCATAGCAAATCCAGGCTTAGTTATTTTTATTTATTTTTCTTTTCCCCAGCAAAGTATAATAAAAATGAAGATAGTTAATAATTTAAAAAGTTTATAATAGAATTATTAACGAATACAGACAGCGTTCACGTTCCACGTTCATGCAAACACAACAAAATCAACAGTGCAGCAGCAACAGGAGGTCGCTGGCAAGCAATGTAGCTCGCAAGCAATGTAGCTGCTGCTTATAAATTAAAAACTTTTACAGAACAAACAATCAACAGAACAACAGTAAAAATTACAAAGTTCAACAAAAGTATATACGAGTATGTTTATCAAGTTAAAAAAAACACTATTGTTTACTATAAAAGAAAATCGCTATAAATCTTCTTTTATATTCTTTTAATGATGAATAGCGAATGTTAAATTCATAACATTTAGGCAGTTCACTATAGGGTTTTAAAATATGTCTTCATATTACAACTTTTAATACTTGGTTGGTAAATTTTTTGGTTTTGAATTTAAGAAATAAAAAAGATGTATTTAAAAGTATATGGCAAAATGGTAATGTCAAACTAAACACGTTATAGAAATTGTCAGCTCAGCTGGTAGTTGTTCAACAAATATTTGTAATTTTCGCTGTTTTTTAGGAATTTTGCAGAACAAAAATTATTTGGATAATTTTATTTAACAATTATTTTTAATTTAAAATTTGTTATTATTTTAATACTTCAATATATGTATAATGTGTCTTATATCGTGGCCTGTTCACAATGAAAATTTTAAGATGGCACAATGTTGCCACATTAAAATTTTAACATACTCATTGTCAATTCCCTAATTGTTTGCTTGACCAGCCGGTTGCATTGTTTTCATATGCTTTGGATGGATCTGAATAAGCTTAGATGGGGGCAAGATCTGATTTTTTCTCATAAGTTTTAAAAGTCAGAATACTACTGAATTTTTTTAATGGTAGCAAAAGTTTGCAAATGTAAATAAAAGCATATAAACCTATTGAAGAATTAATTGAAGAATAAGGCCATTTTGGTTTATTATTTTTAACTTTATTGCAGTGAGCCAATAAAAACCATATAATGTATAATGCTTTTATAGAGGGATCTCGGCTTAATACATTGCAATACCTTAGAGTGCACTGCACTAGATTATCTTTTAAAAAATTCAATGATAGCGAGGAAAGTTTTCACTAAAAGGATCTCAGGACAGAAACAGGCAGTAGAATCAAATACTGTAGATTTCACTACAGTATTGCCGTAAACTTTATAAGAATATATTTTAAAAGTCATTGTTCTTTAAAAAAAAAAATTAATGATAGCGAGTAGAAATTTAAACAAAATGGTCTATTTGGTAGACAAAGTAACACAATAACAACAATAACATATTGTAGATTTCATTATCGTATGATACTGTACAGTGCAGTGCACTTCAGTTCCATGCGCTTAATATGTTTTAAAAATCATGATGGTACTAAAGAGATTTACTGCCGCACACTAAACTAAAATAAAATGTGACACACTACATTACAGTAGACTTCAGTTAAATATGCTAAACTACAGATAAAGGGTATAATACTGCAATGTATATCATTAAATAAATATATAAAAGAGTATAATAAATAGGCAATCTGAAATACTGAACTGCAATATATTTAGTGTAGTGAAACATGACACAAACCAATACATTTCAGTATATAAATGTATATGCAACATTATAAAATAGTGCAAAGGAGTAGTACTGAAAAATATAGTGCAGTACAATATATCACATTACATTGCAGTTTAGTACACTATACTTTAGTACAGTATACTTCCGTTCAATGCAGTAACCTACAATAAACTAAACTTAAATATAATATACTTTACCATAGTATAAAAGTGCACTAAACTGAACTAATACTCGTATCTAGTACGCACTTCTATACTATTATACAGTACAGACGTACAAGTACAGTATTACTATAGGACACAATGCTGTACTATATTACACTTAATTGTACTGTGTTACACTATACTGTACTATATTACACAATACTGTACTAAATTGCACTATATTGTGTTATATTTATTAGAACATACTAATCTTCCTTACCGGGGAAAAGATCTCATGAGTTTATTCACGTGAATTTTGTTTTCTTTTTCCAGACAAAAAACTTAAGTTTTACATTGACAAAGTGTTTGTTTTTTATTGCCATTATAATATGTGAAGTAATAAATACTACATGAACGATAGACTGCAGTACAGTACATTACAATATAGTACACTAGAGTACAGTACAGTACAGAACAGATTTAGTAAAATTCATTGGTACTGTGTAGTGTACAAGTAACTACTTAAAATTTAATGAAAGTTTCTTACTCAAATTAAGAAAAGAAAACTATTGTGATGCCATTCAACCAGTTCATACTAATCATGTGAGTAGACAATAAATTATTAACAAAAAAGATTATAAAAGTATTTTTAAAAAAATTAAGAGAATGAGCGAAAAATTCTTATTTCGTGATTTTTTTCTTTCACCAGTAGAAAATATTGTTTTGCATACTGCTGATAGCATAGCATCTAAAACATATAAAATAAAGTAAAACTTCGCATCACTGATTTATCTGAGAATCAGCTGACTTGTTCACACTCCCCTTAGAAAAGTACGAGTAGAAAATAAATATAACTTTCGCATTCTGGGAGGTTAGATATTCTTCTTTTTCAAATATACAAATACACTAGGTATAATTTTTTACAGACACTTAGAATGCGAGAAAGTGTATAAAGCCTTTTATATCATACATATACATACATATAATCCTTTTTAAAGCCTTTTCTAATCCAGTAGCAAAGCTGGCTTACTGTTAAAGCTTAAATGAAGCCTAATGGTATTTTTTTCTAATATCTTTGATGAATCTCTATCCTAATTTTTATTAAACTTTATAATTATTAATTCCGCCATTAAACTTGAGTGCTTAACAAATATGAACTCATCTTAAATTCACTTAATAAAAATATAAATTTAACTTTTTTCTTTTGTTAAACATACAAAAATATGATGCCCTATTATAAAGTCTATAATATTATAACATTATGAAAATGAGTCTTTAGCTATGACAGCCATGAATAAAAAAAGTTAGTGTAAGAAAAAAATAAAATAAAATAAAATAAAGCAAAAGAGTGAAAAACTGTTTGCAGACACATAAAAACGATTATATAGTTTTTGTTTTGTTTTGAACTGCAAAAATATTTTCTTAAGCTTTTTGTGTTGCAAGAAAATTGTTTTAATGCATAAATTAATTAAGATAATTAGACACATTTAAAATTTTGCGTAAAAACTTACATAAATTTCTATTAAAAAAAATAAGTGAAAAGTAAAGAAAATTAAACTTACATTTTTCGTGCCATAATGTGGAATTAACAAACAAATTTATAACTGAGAAGAAAATGGGATATAATAATAATAATAATAATGGCAGAGTGTTTAAAACATTTTTAAGAAGTTTTATAGTAAGTCTGTAAGCACAGTTTTTTATTGTCTTAAATTGTTGGTTATAATTATTAAGGTTTCCTTCAAGGTGTGATAATTTAAAAAAAAAAACATTTTATGTGTTAAAAGCTTAATTAGTTTTTATTTAAAACTTGCTTGTCTTTTTAGATAGAGAGTAAAATAATAATAAAAGTAACATTTTGCGATAATACATAATGCATATCAGCAAAACCTTTTTCATGTGTAAACATCTATATGCTAAGGGGTAAAAAGCTTTTTCACAATACAATCACAAATTTTGGGTAATATCGTAAAGCGTTATCAAATCGGTGTGAGCTATGTATGAGTGTATTTGTGTAATCATACGAACAAGAAGTACAAAGAAACTTAACAGCTGCATAGAAAGACACTCAACCTAATTTTAAAGCATACCTTCAGGATCAATGTTAATTTTAATAGAAATTGCTTGGGAAGTGTAATAGTGTTGCCAGTGTGAAAAATATAAAATAAATAAAATAAATATAAATGTTTAAATAAAAGAGTGTTTCAAATGCCAAATATTTCTTTAAAAGATATTTAGCAATCTTTATAATGGATTTATAATATTATATTATAGTATATCTTCATTACGTACTACTGCCTTACACTGAAGCTGGTGCACGACAATTGGGTATTAATCTCCATCTCATGCCATTTATTATAGGTGGAGATTTTAATACAAAATTTTGCAAACCCACAGTCGTAAGCTTTATCAACATTTTTATTTGACGTTTTCCACTTGCATATGAGCAATTGTCCACAAACCCCCACAACTAATAATTCCACTATACCGAAAGAATTTTGCTTCATAAATCCAATGAAACAATTTCATTAAATCTAATGATTATTTCATCCAATGAAAATTTCATGAATATTGTGAAACAATTTCATTGGAATTGCTTCCTTGATATTCTGGTTTCGTTAGAATATTTTATTGGATTTATGACAACAATACTATTTTCTAATTATTAAGAAACCCTTTTATATTTAAGTTATTTTATTCTTTTCATGAAATTATTTTATTGTTTCGATGAAGTTATAGCACTGCATTAATTACACTGTTAAATAAATTTGATGAAGTTTTGAATAAAATAATTTTAACGAAACTGGTTTCATTAATCCAACGAAGCGTGACGTTAGTTGAATTTTAATTAATGAATTTTTCATTATATTAATGTCGAAATTCATTGAAACAAATTTTGCAAACCCACAGTCGTAAACTTTTCAATTGCACTTCTCTTCAAACCCCCACAACTAAAAATTCCACTACTATAGATGCAGTTTTTCATAGATTTTTAAATACAGTAGAGTCAAAAATTTATATATCTTATTTTAGTTACCATAAGCCAATATTAAAAAAATTTCATTACTAGATGCTTACACATCTCCCCTGTGATCGGACTCATATTGCTTTTTTTAAATTCTAATCTAGTTTGGGCTCTTGAGGATCGCAATTTGGTTTGTAGTCAACGCCCTAAGTTCTTCAGCCAACAGCAGCCTTGCTTAGCTTCGATGCTGCGTTTCTTTCCAAGGGCCTAAAAATTATTAAATTTTTTTTATTCTCAGGGGACTTAGCAGCCTTACACTCTAAGCCGACGATATGTATGTATATTACCTTCTTTAGGAAAGGCATAGTGAATAGAAAAAACATAATAAAGTACTCGTATTAAAATATTAAACTTAAATAAGAGCAGAGTTGTAAAATTTCTGCTCTCGTAAATTTTTTTTCAGTTTTCATATAATCATTGCAGCGCCTCTGGTGTTAATTAGCCGCATTATTGTAAGGTATATATTTATTAGTTATTTTACTTCGTTGACGATTCGTTGCCGAAAATACTGCGCATAATGCATATTAGAAAAATTTATTATACTGATACTACTGATTCTGGCCAGAAATCGAACTTGGGCTCTCGAAGACCGCAAATTGGTTTGTAGTCAACACCCTAAAATCTTCAGCCAACAGCAATCTCATTAACCTTATGTGTTATTATTTTTTCTAACATTAACTTGCCAGCCGTTTCATAAGAGCCCCTCTCTTTTATAAAACTCTGTAGAAAAAATTTATATATTTTTGTATCATTTTCTTTTTCTAATTTTATGATGAATACATTGAAACATAAAAAAATTCATATTTAACATACATTAGTATATGAAAAGTGTGTGGGGGTAGGGGCCAAAGAAATGAACTAAAATATATGAAAAGAATTGTATGAAATTGGGTTGATCATGTAGACTGGCTGCATTAGCATTAGCGCACATGTTTTCATATTCCATAATTGAATGAATATTATAAGAAAAAATTTTTCCTTTTAAGGAAAAAGTAATTAGATAATTGAAATAACTTTTTGCATTTATATAAATACATACACATATACACATACTTATATGCTTTTAATATAAATATGTGTGTAGAAATATGAGTTTAACATTTGTAGAATATTTTTTTGTTGCAGTGGTATTTTTTTGAAGCTTAAATAAGACTGCTTAAGCATTTTAAGAGGTTTCTTTGAATTCTTATTAATGAAAATAAATATAATAAAAAAGTGTTGCTTAAATACTTTTTTTTATTAAGCAAGATGCTACTCAAAATATGTTTGGTTGGTAAAATGTTAGTAAGGGAGTGTAGAAAAAACATTTAAAAAAAGAAGGACACCCGGTTAGAGCTATGCTGCTTAGCTATATAAAACAAATTCCATGCGTTAAAGATCAATGCAATAAAATTATTATACATACATATATGCTGATGTCAAATTCGTCGCAAATATTTCAAAAAGATTTTATTTATTTTTCATTATTTCCTATTCTTACTGCGTATGATTAATGTATTGTTTTTCTGGGTTGTGCGAATGTGCAAAAATAAATACGAAAACAAATTAAGCAATCGTTCCCATTGTTTTTGTTTTTGTTTCACTTACTTCAAACATTTCCTTTATTTTCGAACACTGGTTTTATTTAAAAAAAACCAAAACAAAAATAAATTTATAAGTGTAATAGTGTCGATCCTAGCTCCTGTATCGCGTCATAAAGAGCATAGCTCCAAAAAAATTATATATTATTGTTGCCACCAGGCCAAGTTCTGGCTTATGCACCTAATATATTTACAAAAACTCATTTGTGCATTCCAATATATAGAATGTAATGCTGTATTCTAGGGACTGATAGTTGAAGACTAAATAAATTTGTTTGTCGATTGATAAAAAACAAAAAAATATTTTAAAAAATTATTATATACATATATGTATCTTGTTTGTATGATTTTCGTGAGCAGTAGATTGTGGCCGATTTTAAATAATCTGGCGCGGCTTTTTTCTGTGTGACATATACATGGGTGGCATTAGTTCAAAAATAAACTTAGTAAAGTGCAAACTTTTTACTTTGGCGCTTGTTTCTATTTTTAAATTTTTTTAGTTTTAACGTTTCCTTTCACGGTTTCCGAGATCCAGGTAGTTGTAAGGATTACATATTAAAAATTACATTAACTTATAAAATACTCTTTTTTTTAAATGCTGGCCCTCTGTGAGGAGCACAATATATGTATACCAATTCAACCATTCAGAGTAAAATTCTTTCCACCCTGGACTATGGATCAAAATAACATTGATATATCATTACACCGATTCTCTAAAAGTGACCATCATCAATTTCAATTCAGGACTTTATTTAAAAACATCAAACACAAATACGAAAATTATCACTTTATATACACCGATGGATCCAAAAACGACATCAATACAGAATTTAGCGTAACAACAGAAAATAACATAATTCACATTGGAAACTTGCCACAATGTACCACAATCTCTAAGAAAAAAGTTAAATTCGCCATCTCTAGTGACTCTCTCTCCGCCTTTAAATCTATACAAAACATAACTAACCATAACACATATACTATGATGATTCACAACATACTCATCTGCAGATCGTCTGACATCAAACTAATATGGATACCAAGTCGCTGTGGCATTCCAGGCAACGAGTTTGCGGATGCAGCAGCCAAATATGCTCTAAAATCTCCACTAATTATCACAGAAACCTGCAACCCCAAAGATATATCAAATCTAATAGTGAATCACTACAAAAGTAACAGTTCATCCACGCTAAGTACATCCCAGTGGTACAAAAACATTAAGGCCAATTATCCTGATACAACAGCTAATTTCTACAGGAACTCAAATAGTAATAGACTTGACCAAATTAAAATCACCAGGCTACGACTCGGCCATACTAAAATCACACACGGCTGAATTCTGAAACTTCCGGATATATACGCATGCGATTGTGTGCTACCATACCCTATCGATCCAACACACCTTCTCACTGAATGTCAAAATCATCGAACCGAAAGGCAACAGTGCTTCAACGTCAAAAACCCAATCGATTTGCTGGGAAATCTCACAGACGACAACATTTCCACTATCATTCGCTTTCTAAAAGCAGTTAATGTATATAACTATATCTAGAAAAACAATAAATTTAATATACATACATATAAGTACACGTAAATTTACATATAAGATATTTACCGCTATACAAGCTCCTAGCCGATAAAAAGTAAAGCTGAAGGCCTCGTTGCTATTGCTGACCATCATAAATTGGCATATAGTTTATATAATAAATAAATAATTTGCAGTGTTACCTTGTGTTTAGTCTGCATAAAAATACATTAACTTTGAAAATTTCAATTGTCTATATTAGAGATGAGCACGTGTCATGTTTTTTTTTGGCGAAACGAACCTTACGCTTCAACACAAAGTATGCGTTACAGAAAATCTTTGTTAAGCAAAATTAATATGATGAAACACGAAGGGAGTTAAGGTGTAAAATAAATTTAATACATTGTATTATCAAAAACGCAGAAAACTAGCAAATTATTATTAATAGTGTGAAATTTTCGTAAAATTAAATATATGAAATTAAACAAAAACATGTACATATCTTTTAGTAAATAAAAAAAATGCTTTTTTGCTATTCAATTTAGTGTTGGAAAAATTTTTCGCTTCCATGTTTCGTACGTGTTAAACTACATCTTTGTATTCGTGTTCGGCTCGTGCCGTTTTGGAAAGATTCGACACGCGCCCATCTGTAGTCTCCCACCCTTTAATATTCAACTGTTACATACATACATATTTGTAGTTGTCGCAGCCAAAGTTTTACATATTCTGTGAAATTTTCAGATCTGTAGCGCTTTTGGTACTGGAGAAATCAGCTTAAGACTAATAGACAGACAGACGCACGCACACCTTTGGTGTACGCAACCTCTAAAATTGCTTTGATGAAAACCGGTGGCAACCTTTAAAAATATTTAATTTAAGTTTTAAGGTCCCATGTTTATTTTTTTTTTGAAGCCATTAGAAAAAAACTAATTATCAAGATATAAAAACAAGTATAATCCTGAAGAAGTTAACCAAAGGTTAACGAAATATCGATATAACAATAAAAATATAAAGAAATTTACTGACCTAAAGCTTAAAACAATAGTTTCATTGAACATATAAAAAAGGTGGAAAAATTAGATAAAACAATTTAAAAAAACCGCATTAATTAATATAATTCTGCCAAAAGAAACCGGCTTGAATCCAAAAATCTGATAAAACGTTTTCGACAAAAATTTATGGGATATAAAATTAAATTTTAATGGGTGTGCTACCGCCCATTTTTTCAAATGCAAGAATGTGTGTATATGTGAGCATACGGTGTGTGGTAAGTTTCGTAAAAATCGATTTTGTAGAACCACATGAAACATAAGCAGAAATTTTAATGAGCGTAGCCCCGCCCTTTTTTCAACTCCAAAATTGTGTAATTACAAGAACCAAAAGTGTTTGCTAGGTTTCGCAGCAATCCAATAAGTAGAATATCATAAAATCAAATAAAACAAATTTTTGGTGTGTCCCCGCCCATTTTTTTTTACAATGGGACCAATGGAAGGCTGTGTGCTCTCAGACAATAATAGAGCTTATACAATCGGTCTAATATGAACAGAGTTGTGGAGTAACAGTGCCAAAAAATAGAGACCAATTGGTAACTTCCTCTTGATTTTGAAGTCTGTTAAAAATATTTAATTTCATAAAAGGTCTTAATAAGTTATAGCCAACCAACTTCGGTATGGCCTACTGTTCTTCAGTTGTAGTTTTGGAATATTTTTAAAATTAATAAATACCACAAAAAAGCACCCACCGCCTTGGGTGCCGCAGTATTCAAAAATTGTTTAAAACAAAAAGCTCGCTATAAATTTAACAACAAAGTTGACGTTAGTCCATTTACAAACTTTGCTGGTATTAAAACATTTTATTAAACTATCTTTAGAAATATATTAATAACCAGCTCATAAGGATACAGGCAACAAACAGCAAAAGTAAACAACAAAGCCTGCGAACAAAATATCATAAAGAAACCACCACAAACAAGTAACACAAACAGCCACACATACATAGATACACACATACATACATCTGCACATCCATATGAACTCCTGCAGCCTTCGTTCATTTTATAAAAGTACACAAAAATATAAATTATTTGTTATAGTATTCGTATCCTTAAAATATAAAACCTCAGTAAAATAAATTTTTATGTTTTTTATTAGAGGTGGAAATATACCAGAGTATAAAAATTATTTATGTTGCTGAAAAAAAAAAGAAATTGGCAAATATTTTTGCTCGTAAAAGGAAGAAGACCACCACCAGGAAACTTAAATCAAGGTTCAACTATTTAAGAGTTTTTTTATATTTTAGCAGCATTTTCAAACCACATTTTATGTCAGCCAAAGGATATTTGTCGGTTTAGTGAAAAGCATAAAAATTGGAAACAAAAACTACCGGTGTAATAAATAACTTCAATAAAAGCTTTACGATATTCCAAACAAAAAAAAACATTATTAAACAAAATCTTAGATTTACTAAATGTTAAAAGTTTATATATTTTGAAACTACAAACTAGAAACACTAATGATGTGGGTTGGGGGGGAAGATGAAAAATGATGGCCAGTGCACTGTGGGTAAACTAGCAGCAGTGGAAGTAAAAAAATCTATATGGAATTATAGTTAAAAATATCCAAAGACAAACGTAATTTTAAACCGTCTTATTTATAAAACTTATAAAGGCTTTAAAAACGTATTTTAGAAAAAATATTCATAAAAATTTTTCTTAAAACGTCTTTATAAAGACTTAATAATTTTTATAAGTAAGGCAGAAAATGTTTATAATTTCAATTTGATTTAAAAAAATTCTCCCTGGCAAAGGACACTCAAATAGTATGAGTATATCACTGTTAAATTCGTGAAAGAAAATACTATAATAAGAAATAATTTCTTATTCGGGCTTAAGTTCAGCAATTTAAATTTTTATTGAATGAAATAAGAAATTATTTCTGATTAAAATTCACTACAGTTCAATAAAATCTAAAAATAATGTCTCAAGAAAATATTATTATGTTTACTCTAGCCCTTTTGCATGAAACAAGAAGTGTCCCATTACCCTTTGAAAAATAATTTTATATTACGCAGATCATCATCAAAGACCACAAGTGCATGCAGTCAAGCAAGGCAACTACATTAAAATAAATTCATGTTTACTTAAACATGGTTCTTAAGAGTTACTGCTTTAACAACTTCATGCTGTTTCAACCTGAAATAACTTTGATTCAACATATGTCTTAATTGGAATGTTAAAATAACATGAAATAAAGTTATTTCAAAAGGAAACATTTTCTTTGAAGCTAACTGTAAATCATATCAAATTAACATAAAAGATGTGCCAAGCAAAATCACTAACGAAAACTGATTTTAGTATGAAATTTTTCTTTGTATGAACGCTTTCAACTTTCAAAGCTCATAAGTGTTGGAATATCTATTACAGCCTGTTCATCGAAATGCCTTACATTAGAAGAATTGAGTTGGAATTGAGTTCATTTTCTTTTTTCGTTTGGAAATAAAAGCTCTTTTTGTTCGTAATTAAGCGTTTAAGAACAATGTTACCATTACTCTTTTAGTTGTAATTCTTAGAGATTTTTTCATAGAAAATTAAAAAATTCTTTAAAAATGAAAAGAAAGCAACCATATCAATCTGACTTAAAAATAAATAAAATTTAAGAGTCTAAAAAATTTTTATTTTTAAATATACAAAAAATACGTGTTTGCTGAAAAAACAATGATTGGATATGTTGCATTTGAAGCTTTTAATAGCGACCAATATAACGCATTTGTAATCCAACCAAGATTTATTGTGTATGCCCTCATTTCATCCACAAGTGCGTCATTTTGTTGTACCTAAGATTTTAAAAGCTTTATTTGGTTTTCTTTGCTTCGTTTTGCATCTTTGGTTGCCATCTGAACTGGTGAGTTTTGTGTTGATGTTAGTTACCTGTATTAAATTTAGCTTTGCTCCAAAGATGTAGGAGTAATGATCGGATAAAAATTCATTGAGTTACGGCCGCTTATATTTGAAAAAATTTAAGTTTTTAAGTTTTGTTTTTTTTTAATTCAGTATTTAAGGTTGCACCCTTGAGCAAAAAAAAATTCTAAAATTTATCTTAAACCTGCATCTTAAATAAAATTGTAGCCAACTTATTAAGCGTTAAATTGTTATCAGAGGACAAAAAACTAAACAGTTACGACATATTTAGTGAAAATATCCATGATAGGTGACTACTGCTGGATGCCACAAAAAAATCAACCTCTAAAACTAAATGTTTTTTTTAAACAAAATTGCTGCTGATAAGATATATCTTTCTTTTATCACCCCATATGTATAGTGGGTTGATCGGCTAAAAAATCACTAAGTTACGGCCCTTTAGATTAAAAAATATTTTTTACTGAAAACATCCGAAAATTCAAAGTCGGTAACATTCAGTTAATATGTCGTAAATTTTTAATTTTTTGCCCGATAACATTAATTTCACGCTTAATAAATGAGCTACAACATTTTATTTAAAATACATGTTTAAAATAAATTTTAGAACTTTTTTTTGGCTTAAGGGCGCAACTTAAAATATGGAATTAAAAAAATCATAAAAACCTAAAATTTTTAATGATTTTTTATCCGATCAACACAATAAAAATACTGGCTATTAAAAGAAAAACATATCTTTGCAATGGTGCTAAAGCTGCAAAATTTTAATCAACATTTCTCAAGATTTTTGGGAATATCTTTGTAAACTGCAAAAAACACTTTTTTCGCGAATATCTCGAAAACGCTTCTTAGTGGTTAATTTTTTTTTTTTGCTGCATAGTGTAATTGAACGTTTCTTTTTTCTTTAGTAATATGTAAATACTTTAATATTTTATTAAAAACATCCCTTATTTTACTCCTATTTATAAAAATCCAAACAAATTTCCGACATTATACTCAAAATAAAATGAACAAAAACCAAAATTTCAATTCATTCGTTATTTGGCGTGCAATATACAAAAACTTATGTTACAAAACCAGGCTGTTAAACATAACTCTAAAAATTATTCCATAAAGCAAAGCATTTAAATAAATTGTAACAATTTTGTTTTATTCAAATCTGTGAACATTTACTCATATCAAACATTCTGTATAAAACTTCTTTTACTTATCTTTGATATCTTCTTAAAATACAAAACACACAAAAAAAATACAAAAAGAAACTCATTTGCATTTCGGCATAAATTGTTTTCTTTCTGCCTTTCTTTTTTTTCTATTCATAAGAAATCACTGCCAACAGAGAAGTGTGTTAAGGTGTGTTTTTATACGTTAGAAGAAAAGTTGTGGAAAACTTTTCAATTTCATTTGGGAGTAAAAGTAAAAAAACAAAATGACTTTAGCAATAACTGTACACATTTATGTTATAAAAATAAAATAAAAGAAAACTTTTCACTTTCATCATGTGAAAACCTACAAAAAAAAATACTTCTTCTCATTATTATTTTTTTATCTTAATGTAAAAGACAACATTTTCTTTTGCTTCTTTCGAAAACAGTAATTTTAGATGGTGACAGAAAGTAAAGAAAAGAAAAAAAAATTAATACTCTAAGTTGTGCGAATAAATTGAAAGGATATACAAGAAGTTAAAAAGGCAGAAAGAAAAATTTGGGAAACGAAGTAAATTTACATTAAATATTTCAATTCAATTAACTCTTGTGAAGTAAAAAAATTATGATTATTTTTTCAGAAACCTGTTTTTATTTTGAAAATAAAGTAAAAAGTTTGAGTTAAAATAAAATAAATAAGATAAACAAACTTTTTCTTAGGTGCTGCTGCTGGCATAAAATCAGGCTCTCATTCAAAAGTTTGGGTTACGAGAAAACTCCATTACGCCAGCACGAAGAAATGTTGAAAATCTAAAAAACCATAAATTATAGTTAGTTATAGTAGCTTTACCTCTATTTAAATTCCAAGTAACATGAAAAAGTATAGATTTATCAGCTAAAGTAGAATCCACAATTGGTCCGCTTAAAAGCATATCTCATGGTTATAGCAAACTTTTCAAATATAGAAGTTTATGGCGAATAGTTTTTGTGAAGCATTTGAACCCGTAACATCTAGGCTTAATCGTACTAATTTGGACCCTTTTTAGACTAGAAACATGCAGAGAAATAAAATATTCCACATAAATTTTTCAAGTATGATTTAACATAAAATTGCGGAATACATCTCATAATATATAAGCATGAAGTACAAAGTACAAAGTTAACCCTATGACGGAATTGAAGTCTTGAATTGATTTCTTATAGTACAGCTAAAGTTGATGGTTTCACGATTATATATGCAGAGTTATATATAAGCATAATATTACAAGTATCTTCGTGAAACATTTTGATGCGTGATGAAACCGTTCAGGCATCCTTTTTCTCTTTTTTATAAAGGAGCAAATAAAGCTCGCATACAGGGCAATGGTTCCACAAAAATTCGCCTCGTAAAATTTAACTTAAAACTAAGAAACACAATTTATGTCAAATCAAGCGATTAAATGATTTCACCAAGAGAAATTGCAAAATATATAATTCCTTGCCACTTGTCTGGGGTGATATACTTACCCTTAAAAAAAATTTATACTCACGTCCGTTGTCGTGACCAGCATATCACGAACTGTCACCAACGAAAAATTATAATTTAAGTTAATTTTTAATTATTATTTTTCGAACTTCATTTGTTTCTATATTTATGATTTATTTGAATGGGCTAAAGTTCGTATCGCTTTTTTAAGCCAAATTACATGTGATAATTATTAATGAAGAAATAACATCAAAGTTAGTTCTAAATATTCTGACAACACATAGTTGAACGGAACAGCCAGCCGTTTTCGAAGGCCACTAAACCTTCATCATCAGCGTTCTTCTGTGTTGGTCCACTGTGTGTGGTATCACTTGATGTAGATTTCTGCCAGAAAATCGCTAAATTGGCATCACTGGTACGAAACCATAAAAATTATAACATGATAATTATTTCTACTCGTAAAAAAACCAGAAACTATTGTTTCTGCTTAAAAATAATGGCTTAATTCACAAAACCTATTGTATCTCTGTATAGATTGTATTATCATATTAAATACAAGAGTGTAACATTTGTTGTATGAAATTTTCATATAAAAATTAAATACACTATTACACTTTTATTTCATATGTCTTTAAAATGTTGTATACATTAATACACTACACTGAGGGTGTTCACAATTAAAAAACAAAAAGTTTATTTGATACACAAATGCACGATAAAGATTGTTGTGAATTAAGCAAAAATGTAAAAATTTTGTTATCAATCGAGTTAAAAAAAATTATTTGAAAATCATCAAAATCGTGTGATTGGCCATTCGTTAATTTTTTTCTTTGAAAATTCAAGAATAATTATTATTTTCGGTCCGTGCAATGTATAGAAAAATATTCATACTAATTTATGGCAATAAATTCTAAAGCCATCAAATATCAAACAAATTATGTTTGTTGGGTTAAGTCTATCAAATTCACGCACACACACTCACACATTCACACAAATACCAATTAAAACATGTCTGCACAAATAAACATGTGTATTTTGTAAATTGTAATTTAACTATAATTTGTTTTAATTAATTAATGAGCATTAATTATTCCATTGTTTTGCTATTATTTCAATCTCGAGTTAATGATGTTTAATTGCCATTACTTTGCAAATTACAAAATTTTGTCGTGATTTAGCGAAAATTTCACAACAAATCAAATTGATTTATTTACTTGCAATAATTGTGAATACATTTTATACGTTCATTGTGAATTAAACAAATACAAGCATACATACATACATACATACTCGTATAATAAGCATAACAAAAATGGTTATTTATTTAATAAAATAATTAATCATACGCCTCAGTTCACAGGCATAGACATTCATTAATATTGAGTGGTTTGTTTTATTGAATTAAATGTTTATTAGAGTAGAACAAGAAAAATATGGCCTAGATATTTTTTGATATAAAAAATACAGTTTTTTTCTTCTGAAAATAATATAATTGAATTTATTTTCTTTGATATTTTCTAAAATTTATTAGCCTTATTTATAAAAATTATTAAGGCCTTATACAGGCTATGGTTCTCCAAACAATGTTAACATTAAAAAACCTCGGTTTCCGGTTTTTAGCTATTAAAACCGGTCGGTTTCGGTTTCGGTTTTTAAAGTATGCATGTATATAAATAGGTATGTATGCTGCAAACTTAAATGATGATTTAAAAATAATCACACCTGTCGTGTAAAACAAATGGAATTTTTCTTCACATGAATTTTTCATTCTCCTCAATAATAATAATATCCCGTTCAATTTTTCCCCGCTATCAGTCCACGTGAATGTAATAAAAGGGAAGAATATTTGTAAAGCTTAAAAATTAATTAAAACCCGGACAAATTTAAGTTTAATAGAAAATCACACAATCTTAGGTTCTAATACGTTCGACTTATCGCACACTTACATTAAAAACAAAACAAATTTTAAATTTTTTTGCTGTTGTCTATATCGTGGGATTAGCCCTTAACTTTAAAGTTGTACTCATGGAGGTGCTTCTGTTGATTTAGTTATGTTTTCATTAAGTATACCACAGTGGTGCACCACCATGAAATTTACTAAGTGTGAACCAAAGAGATTTATACTCTATGAAAAAATGTGTTGTAGGGAATTATTGTTCACAATCGTAAGCTTTACTTACTAATCTTATTCTAAAAATTAATATCTTTAACTTTTAATGTGTATATAATTCAAAGAAAAATGTCTAAATTATTCGATGTAATAATCCATTGTATTGAAATTGAAAAAATTCACGTGAAAAATATTATTCATGATAAGGAGAATTAAAAAAGGGAAAACATTTGTGGGAAAAATTTTTTGAGGAAAAAATTTGTTACTAGAGCTGTGATGAAGTTTCTCTTGTTTGTATTCAATTCAGGTACTTTTATTAGAAAAGGAACATTTGGTAATAAGTATGTGCATAAAAAGCTTAAAAATAAAAAATGTATATTTAATTATCCAATCTTATTTTTGTGCAGAAGTTACCAGCGACAGAAAACACTCTTTAGCTTTCAGTTGAAGAGAGCTTTATTGTGTTAATGCCTTGTGAAGCAATAATATGTTGGTTGTTTTGTTGTTCGATTTTTTTTATTAAGTATAAATTCTTGTAGAAGGATGTTAAAATTATTTTCTTTTTTGCTTTACATCTGCTAGATGTTTTTTTGATAACAGATTACAATTCTTCCTGCAAAGAATTGTTATAATTTTTATAAATTTTAAAATTTTCTTACTTTCATTGTTACAGAATGCTTAGTTATGTATAAAAGTCTTCAATGTAAAGAACATTTTCGGTGTTTTTAAACAAGATAATAATGTTAAAATAAAATTTAAAAAGGGACGGTTTTTCTTGTCAATTTTGGTTCCGGTTTTTATGGGTTAAAAACCTCGGTTTCGGTTTCGGTTAAAACCGAAGGCTAAAAAAGAAAAATTTTGTGTGAAAATTTGTTTTAAAAGCCCTTTAGAAAGCCTTAATAATTTTCATAAATAAGACTATAAATATTTGCTTATTAGTAAATGAAATATTCATAAGCAGACGACAAGCATTAATTAGCAACAAAAGAAAATTTTTTCCAAAATTTTTGAAGAAAATACTGAACTTGATTTCATTTTCTCTTAACTATATTTGTTGACTATTTTTGGCTTACTATCATTGTTAATAATAAAACAATGTTCAGTGCATTTTCCACCTCTCATCATGAAATTTATGATGTCAGCAGTCAGTTATCGTGCATGTGGTCTGCCTTAATATTTACGCTTCTCTGCATTTGAACATACAGTTGACATTGTGGTTTATTTGGTTTTGCATTTATCAAACACAAATTAATTAGTTTTGAAAATTGCTCTTGTACTTTTATTGTGCTAATGAACGAACAGCTGCAAAAATATTTAAATTTTTCTATTAAAAATTTTTTTCTATATATGCACTTTGTGCAATTAAAATTAAAAGCGTAATTTTAATTTTAATTTGACTCAACTTACCAAATATTGGCAAACAAATAATACAGCAATTACAGAAATACGTGGTTGACACTTACCTGAAAAAAATAAGAGAGAAATATAAATAAATATAATATAATATTATTATACTTATTGAAAAGTTTGAAAGAATATGAGAGTAGAAATTGTAACTTAAAATCTGCTGCTAAAATTTATTAAAACAAAAAAAATCAAACACCTTTGAGACTTAGGCTGAGTTTACATCTGGCATTTCTTGTGTGTCATTTGTCCAGAAAAATGTAACCAACTAATTACTAATTTATAACTGTTTCATTCACACATGTATTTATTGATTTAAATAGTTTGCAATCATTTTGGATTCTATAAAATTTTCTATTAATTATGTATTGAACTGATTAACTTAATAAATACATGTCTGAATTAAACAGGTTTTCAATAGTAATTAGTTGGTTACGCTTTTCTTACACTTGTGTGGCATTTGGCACACAGATGTAAACCCGGCCGTATGTATTAAAGTCTTGCACAAGACTATTTAAAAGACATTTCAATACATGAGAGGTTTTTCAAATGCTTTATTACAGCGAAAGATATTTGTTTCAGTTGTTTGTCATGCCAACAGTGTTGTTTAGAGTTTGTTTTAGAATATTTCGCTGTAGTAAATCATTTGAAAAATCTCTCATGTCTTGAAAGGTCTTATAAATAGTCTTGTGCAGGACACTATTATGTACATGAAATAGTTAAATTTTTCTTAATAAGAAATACTTCTTTGATATTAATTTAGATTCATACTTTGTTTAATTTAATTGCTTTAAAAATTTAATAAAAACTTAAAAATAGGATAATATTGTATAAGTATTGAGTATTGTATTGAATATAAGTGAGAGTATTGTATAAGATCTTGGTTTTGAAGGGATGTGCTGTAACACTTATCCCTTTCGAATCACCGAAAAACTGATTTTGCACATTTACACAAAATTTCCAAGAAGATTGTGTAAATATTATGTTTAATTAAAATTTAATACAACTAATTTTTTCTTATTTTAAAAATTTCTATCCTGCCTGCTTGCAAGTCAATACGTTGTAAGAATTTAAATAATTCCAAACAATTCCAAGTTTCTATTGAAATTCTTTACTAAGCTTGTTTTCAGCAATAAAATTACAAACACAAAAAACCTTTTTCTAATATATTTTAACCGTTTAAATCACCAAAAACAATAAAATAAGAAGCAATAAAAAATACCACAATATCCTTTATAAAGAAATCCTAAACAGGATCTTAAATTGTGCAAACATTTAGTTTAAGTAAAAAAAAATATAAAAAAGAAATCAACAAGAAGCGAAGATAACAATAAAATATTAAACTACACCAAAATCGATAAAAGTAATTCTCCTCTATATTTTCTTTCGGCATATTATTTGGCACCAAAAAATATAAGAAAAAGGATACGAAAATACCAAAAATACATACATAAATATGTATATGAAATTATAAATATGTATTTACCAAAACGTTTTTAACAAAATGGTATTGTGACTTAAAACTTTCAATATTAATTGTAATTGTAATTGTAATTGTAATTGTAATTGTAATTGTAATTGTAATTGTAATTGTAATTGTAATTGTAATTGTAATTGTAATTGTAATTGTAATTGTAATTGTAATTGTAATTGTAATTGTAATTGTAATTGTAATTGTAATTGTAATTGTAATTGTAATTGTAATTGTAATTGTAATTGTAATTGTAATTGTAATTGTAATTGTAATTGTAATTGTAATTGTAATTGTAATTGTAATTGTAATTGTAATTGTAATTGTAATTGTAATTGTAATTGTAATTGTAATTGTAATTGTAATTGTAATTGTAATTGTAATTGTAATTGTAATTATAATTGTAATTATAAATGTAATTGTAATTGTAATTGTAATTGTAATTGTAATTGTAATTGTAATTGTAATTGTAATTGTAATTGTAATTGTAATTGTAATTGTAATTGTAATTGTAATTGTAATTGTAATTGTAATTGTAATTGTAATTGTAATTGTAATTGTAATTGTAATTGTAATTGTAATTGTAATTGTAATTGTAATTGTAATTGTAATTGTAATTGTAATTGTAATTGTAATTGTAATTGTAATTGTAATTGTAATTGTAATTGTAATTGTAATTGTAATTGTAATTGTAATTGTAATTGTAATTGTAATTGTAATTGTAATTGTAATTGTAATTGTAATTGTAATTGTAATTGTAATTGTAATTGTAGTTGTAATTGTAATTTTAATTGTAATTGTAATTGTAATTGTAATTGTAATTGTAATTGTAATTGTAATTGTAATTGTAATTGTAATTGTAATTGTAATTGTAATTGTAATAGTAATTGTAATTGTAATTGTAATTGTAATTGTAATTGTAATTGTAATTGTAATTGTAATTGTAATTGTAATAGTAATTGTAATTGTAATTGTAATTGTAATTGTAATTGTAATTGTAATTGTAATTGTAATTGTAATTGTAATTGTAATTGTAATTGTAATTGTAATTGTAATTGTAATTGTAATTGTAATTGTAATTGTAATTGTAATTGTAATTGTAATTGCAATTGTAATTGTAATTGTAATTGTAATTGTAATTGTAATTGTAATTGTAATTGTAATTGTAATTGTTATTGTAATTGTAATTGTAATTGTAATTGTAATTGTAATTGTAATTGTAATTGTAATTGTAATTGTAATTGTAATTGTAATTGTAATTGTAATTGTAATTGTAATTGTAATTGTAATTGTAATTGTAATTGTAATTGTAACTGTAATTGTAATTGTAATTGTAATTGTAATTGTAATTGTAATTGTAATTGTAATTGTAATTGTAATTGTAATTGTAATTGTAATTGTAATTGTAATTGTAATTGTAATTGTAATTGTAATTGTAATTGTAATTGTAATTGTAATTGTAATTGTAATTGTAATTGTAATTGTAATTGTAATTGTAATTGTAATTGTAATTGTAATTGTAATTGTAATTGTAATTGTAATTGTAATTGTAATTGTAATTGTAATTGTAATTGTAATTGTAATTGTAATTGTAATTGTAATTGTAATTGTAATTGTAATTGTAATTGTAATTGTAATTGTAATTGTAATTGTAATTGTAATTGTAATTGTAATTGTAATTGTAATTGTAATTGTAATTGTAATTGTAATTGTAATTGTAATTGTAATTGTAATTGTAATTGTAATTGTAATTGTAATTGTAATTGTAATTGTAATTTTAATTTTAATTGTAATTGTAATTGTAATTGTAATTGTAATTGTAATTGTAATTTTAATTTTAATTGTAATTGTAATTGTAATTGTAATTGTAATTGTAATTGTAATTGTAATTGTAACTAAAGAATAGTTAGCTTTATTTAAACAAATTCAATGGCATTTTAACTTAGCGCCGCCAAACCAAACATTTAGTTATACACACAGTAAAATTTTATGGGCCCGTCCCACGATGTCGACAGTGTTCGACTTGTCGCAGCCTTCCATTCAAAACAAAAACAAATTTTATAATTTTTGTTATTGTTTCCAATGTAACTGCGCGACAAAGAACTTATACCAAGATTTGTATAACACTGGAAAATTTTCTTACATTATTTTTAGGTTTCAATCGATACCAAAAACCCAAAACTATGTAAAGTAAATTTTTATTATTTCGATTCCTTTTTTTATCTATTTTACTGCTGTTTTTGCTTTTCTTTTATTAGAATTTCTTTTATTGTTTTATCTAGAAGAAAATAAAAGAGTTCGAAAACAAAGGGGCAAACTTTAACTGTTGTTATAACGAAATAAATTTAATTTCAAATGCCACTCACGCTCAATTGAATACAAAACCAAACAAACTGCTAAAGCACTTAAGCGTGTTCTTTTCATTATATTTCGAACAATTGAATTCTTAGTTTGGTTGCAATTAGAGAAATGTGGCGGAAAGAAAAGTATTTCGGATTAACACCGTCTCTGGAACAAGAATTGTTTTTTTTTATAAATTAAACGGAAAGTAAGGAAATGGTGCACCACCACCGCGATGGTGTTTTCTAATATGCTTAACAATTTTACATACAGATGTACAATCAAACTTGACTGACTCTGTAACAAACTTAATTGTAGAACTCTTTATAATACTTTTTGTGAGGTTTGTCTATCGGCTAGTGTATGGATTCTGAATATCGTTTTAGTTGCAGTATTCATGTAACTTCCAACTGATTGAGGAGGGAAATGAAAACGTTTCTCTACAGCAGCTACGTCCAAACAAACAGCTTACTTTGATATTTGCATTTGATGTCAATAGCTATGAAAGCTCTTATAATTTCTTCTTGTTTCTTTGCAATATAAGCACAAATATTGTTTTAGCCAAGATCGGATTGGCTGCTGCGCTCTCGTCGGTGTGAAAGCATAAAGCTTTTTTTGAAAAAACTTGCACATTGTGCATATGGCTGGGCTGGGACTTAGTTTTTCTGACAAAAATTCAACAAGAAGGAAACGTATGTATAAGACAAGACAAAAACAAAGCAGATTAATACATAAATCTTAGCTTTGGCTTAGAAATTGTGTTTGTATATGAAAACGCTAGATTGACTTAAAAGAAGCTAAGCTACTGTTACTTTTTTAACAACAAAAATACTTAATTGGGGATAGTAAATTTGAGCTTTCATAACATAAAAAAGCTTCGAACATATTGGAGTGCGATAAATCAATTCATTTAATAATTCACAAATTCCATTTGTATTGAAAAATATGTATAAAAAGCTAAAGCTTGTATCAATTGAGATCACATAGAGTGGCCCAAATGCAAGAACGCTGATGATATAAGTGTGGCGGACTACGAGAACAGCATGTTTTTTTTTCTGCTAGTGTTTGTCACAATACTTTATCAATCTTTAGTGCAATTTCGAAAAACGTCATAACTCAAAAAAATTCTTGTTTTTCTCTTGTTTAAGAATTTAACTTTACGGAAAAGCCAAAAAATCTTGGTAATAGCTTTTCATCATTGAGTGTGAGTATATTCATGATCACGAGCTTAAAAAAGTCCTGCCAATCGTTCAATACTTCAAACGAAGTTACCTGTATATTACTGAAAAAAATCATTGAAAGCACTGCTTTCAAACTACTGTGAAATATCAAACTCCTTCAAAAAAAATCTAAGTTTTATAACACATAACATGTACAAACATCACTGCATACAAAAACTAAGAAACATTGAACAAATCACTAAATGGAGTAGAAGCGCTGCAATTCATACAAAGAGAAGAAAAATATTATAGCAAACAAACAGAAAAAAAACCAAAAGAATTTGCAAAAAGTTCGAGTTGTTGGTTGCTAAAAGTATGCTGACTATGCCTGGCTGAGCTAATTGAATGAAAAAGGGTATTACAAAAACAAATGAATAAAAAACAAACAATTCAAGTATTCCTTTTTTCAATTCTTTGCAGAAAAGTTTTTATTGCTTATAAAAAAAAGTAAAACAACACGAAAATACGACGAAATAATTGAAGCAGAATTTCACACAGCCAGACAGACGGACATACAAAAAAAATTCAAATTTCCTGTAACACCCACTCAATTGAAAAGTAAAAACTAAAAGTAACAAATTGAATTTTATTACAAAGCAACAACAACTTTAATTAGAATTTTTAATTTATAAGAGATACGGTGGGAGGAATTCCGTTAAAAATTTAATTATTAACACAAAATTGAAGCTATAAAATTTCGTAAATTCCTTGTAATATTCAGCCTTATCATAAATAAAATTTTAATTTTAAATTTTCGTATGTGTGAGCAGTTGGTATCATAAATAAAATATGTTGTGACCATTTCCGAATGTTAAGTTTTAAAAATTGCTTGAGCAATTTTTTTCTTTCAAAAAATTTCTTACGAATGTGAAAATTTTTTCATAATTTTTGAAGAAAATTATTCACAAAGATTTGTCTGTCGGAAAAAGTGGAAATATGCATGTTTTTATTTTTCATTGGCATCGAAGACACGAAATTAAAATCCATGTGATTGAAAAATTTTATTTAGAAAATTTTCACATGAAACATGTATGACAAAGATGATTGTATTGTAATAGTCGAACAGTTTGTTACTATTTTAAAGAAACCAAGTGTACATGTTTTCATTTTAAATCTCTCGGAGAGTCGTAGGAAGGAGTTCATTGATTTCGGCAAGTTTTTAGATGTTCGATATGGAAATCTATTGTGACTACCTTTACGATAAAAATATCGTGTGTGTATACATAATACATTAGAGATGGGCAAATGAAAAAAATGTATCGATATATATCGTATCGATATATATATTTTAAAACATCGATATTTCGATATATCGATATTTTTTGCCTGCAAACGCCAAAAAATACCCCAATTCTTAAATAAATACACATAATAGCATATCGTTCAATAAGCGACAAAAAACTTTAAGCGACATACATTTTGAACAATTACTGAGACTATGAAGGGGTTTTAAAACAGATATCCATAAACAATTTCGTTTATTAATCCTTTAGAAACCCTTAGTAATTTTTATAAACAAGTATGTTAGTCATTGTTCAATGAATGTCCAGTGTTGAAGTTCATCATTGCGGAATACGAGAAATATCAACTGGGCATCCATTAATCAATAATATTTAAAGAAATCGCTAGCAACTAACTTAAAACTTAGTGAACACCATGAGTGGAGAAAACCCAAATTGATATTGATATCGAAAAAGGAAATAGATTTATCCATACATCTTTATGTTTAATTTGTATTATAAGATAATTATAAGAAGTTTAATACACAAGAACTATATATCGAGCCCTTTTTAGATTTTATCGTAAGCCACATGCTATCGAAAATATACTTTTTTATTGAATTTAATTTAATTTTATGAGCCTACCCATAGTTTATAATTAACAAAATGCCAAAATTTTTGATAAATTTGAAGATACAGGCTGTACAATTTTATTGTAAGCGACAATTTTTAATATTAACTGCCTGCCCCACGATGTCGAAAGAAAACTTAAGAGAACGAAAGTAAGTCATTCATTTTCTTCTATAAAAGTGTTCCACTATTTTTCGACTTTTCGTTCGATTGGCTTTACGTTTCTAACGTAAGCCGTATACCCGTTGTCATATATCCATATTACCACATCGAAAATTTCACACATTCATCGTCAAATGGGAATAAAAAATCGTTCAAATGTGTGAATTGTGCTTTAAAAAATAAAACTCTGTTTTAATTTAACCTGCAACAAGTTGTACTCAAAAATAAATTAAAATAAAGAAACTTAAAAAAACAATTTTTGTTAATGATAAAAAGTTTTCAGAGTTACTCAAGGGTTTTTATTTATGCAAAATAAGGACAGAAAAACCACAAGCTATGTAAAATTTTGTGAATAATCAATCACTCAAATGGAAAAATGACCAACAGCCCATTTAGTTTAGTCAATGTCATTTGGGTGATTATATATATATATATCTTTAGATCTTCTTAAAATATCAACAGACCCAGAAAAATACAAGTGCCTGGTTTTGACATTTGAGTTCATACAAATGACTGGAAACATTTTTATTGGGGCGCAAATTTGTATTGAAATGCTTACGTGATCGTTCGCATTCATTTTCTTTCGATTTGTCGTGCTAAAGGCTTTTAGTGGAACGCAAAACAGCTGTTTGTCATTTAAAATGCTTGCGAACGAAAGTGAGTGATATCCTGGAACAGGCAGTAAAAAACCTTCTCCTGAAAATTTTTATTTATTTTCGCTTACGATAAAATCGAAAATAAGGCTCGATATGTTGAGTTATATGTAACCTACTGTAGCTCGTTAAGGCTTCATTAGTCCTTACTTTCTGTTGCTGTTCCGTGCTGTGCCTGCCGTTCTGTTTTAAAATTTTAATTTGTAATAGATTATCAGCTGTTTCTGACCAGAACGGTCACAGTTTTCCACTAAAGTGATGAGTTTTGCATCGTCCATTGTTATTTTTCAAAAACAGCTAAAAAAAAAGTACCGAAGCCCGATACTAGTAAATAAGAACCGATATATCGATATATCGGTTTTTGAAATATCGGCAATAAATATCGATATATATATTTATTTTCTCAAATATCGATATTTCGATAAACCGATCTTTTTTGCTTATCTCTAGTTTACATACATACATACATGTTCAGTGTATATACAGTCAGCTATTGATAACTTCAAACTCGTTAATTTGAATCAATCGATAAATTGAACTCTCTCCCAGGACCCTAAATAAAAATTTCATGTAATTTGATCCCGTCTATAATTTGAAAATATTTTAATTTTAACTTTAAAGTCGCCACGCCATAGTTGGAGTTTTTTAGGCTATACGCTCTATAGCTGGAATTATTTTAAAGTGCTGCATTTGATATAAAACTAAATAAATAGAATAAAATAAAAACTAAATAATCATCTTGTTCGCCGATGTTTTATGATTTAAAAGTTACCTAGTCTACACTCTATAATATGATTTAATATTGTGTTTTAGGAACAACCAAAAAATTAAAACCATCGCTTAAGCTTCCATGCAATTCCTAAAAAGTCAGTGCAAGGGATGATATATACACAATTTTCAAACAATTTGGAGGTTTATATTACAAATATAAACACTGAGGTCGGCCAAATTATGGTCTTTTTCCATTAAAATTATCTATGTATGTTGCATTAAATTTTTGATCTTCTCTGGCTATCGAATATGGAAAATCGAATGTTTAATTCATATTATGAGCATCGAAAATTTCGTTGAGCAAAGAATTTTCTATCGAACATAATTTAACTTTCGATGAAGTAGTTTAGTATAAAAAATTATTATAAAGGATTGTTTTTTATATTTAGGTAAAGTTGTTGCAAATTTATTTTAAAAATCACTTTGAGCAACATTCATAATAAGGACATTCTTTGTTGAATGCTCGTCATAATATAAAATGAAAATTCGTTCGATCAGTACTTTCGAGTACAGTCGAAGATCGAAAGTAACTCATAAGAAGGACGAATATTTATATTTTTTATTCAAACTCTTGTTAATTTGAAATATTGATTTCTCAAACTTTTTCTGTGGACTCCCTTTATTTATAGCTATGGAGAGTCTACTGTATAATTCTTTACACTCATCCCTCGACTTACACGATACTTTATTTACACGATTTTACTTTTACACGATTATTTTGGGTTTCGTATAAATTGAGAGATTAATGAAATACTTTGATTTACACGATTTTTTATGTGTTTTATTGAATATTTTTGTGTCTAATAGGACTTTCGAGTCAGTTCAATGTGTTCTCACATCAATTTCTAAAATAACGTATATTTCTAACAACTAAGACTTATGTGGCAACACCGCAAAATACATTTATAATTTTTCAATAAAATAAATTTTTTACGCGATTCTGCCTTTATTTTCGATTTACACGTTTTTTCATAACAAAATTTTAAATTTCGATTTACATGACTTTCCCAGGAACGTATCTATCGCGTAAATCGAGGGATAGGTGTAATGAAATACAGAGAAAAAAATTAAATATACAATCTATAAAATTTTAAAATTACACTTGAATTTGTTTATACTCTATTATCATTAATTACATACATACGTATATTAAAGTCGCTCTTTTATATACTACCAATGTTACCAGACTTCAATTTAATTAATTCAATTTCGATAAATTTATAAGTTTTCAAATTAATTTAAGTTACATAATATTATATGTGTACATTTTTACAGTTGTAACAAACTTTCCCTGGTAAAATTAGTTGCCTTCTAACTCGTTCAATATTAAATTCCTTCACGTTCTGTCTTTTTTTAAAAAGATTAATACGTTTGTTCACTTACAAATATTTGTGTGTACCGAACATGTCTTTGTTAAAATACTTTTAGTTATTCTACGACAAAAAGAAAAGAAAAAAACAAAAAAAAATGTGTTATAAGTTTTGCCAACGTAATTGAAAATGAAAATTCCTCTTAAACTGGGAAAGAAACTCAAACAATAACTATTTTCAAACAAACAGACTTGCTAACTACCTACCACTTTTGCCCAAGCTTAATATTTTTAGAGAAACTACTGCCACTACTGCTGACAAACAACATAAATGGAAATGGTGTGAACTGTTGAACAAAGAGAATAAAAAAATAAAAACTATATCAAATAAAGAAAAGTATCACAAAAGGCAGCAACTTAGAAACTAAAACAAATAATAAAAAAAGAACTTTAATAAAATGACCAAATATTGAAAACTTATTTGTTTGTCTTAACCAACTGACTGTGTAAGAAACGAAGCCTATTAGGGTCCGAATAAGATGTCCTGCGCTTGGTAAAGTAATCACGAAACTTTTTCTCTAGTGCAACAGCACGTTGTGTTTCTATTTTTTCTTTTCTTCTTGTTTGCATTTTTTATTTCGTTTGACGCTTGAAAGCAGTTTCTATTTTAGTTTTTGCTTTCCCACTTACATTAGAAAAAAGTTTCGTATCTACAAATAGTAAAGGATTTTGTCATTAAAAACGTTTTATTTTTTTCTTTAACAAAAGTTTCTATTGAATAAGTCTAAGAAAGGAGTAAAAAGTTCTATTATAAGGCAATTTGTCTGCATTTAAGGCAAATGTCGAGGGAATTTGGTATGTTCCCAGCAGAACCTTAACCTACTAGAATGCAAAAAAAAGTTTTTTCTACATTTGCAGTTGGGGATTTTGGAGAGCTGTTCAACAAGAAAAAAATCATAAATAATTTGATATTTATTATCCTGGAAGGTTTTGACATCTTACGGTTTTTGGTGTCGAGGAATCCATTTGATTGACTTTTTAATCCAAAAATATTTCTGAGTGTATAAAGAGTCCAAAAATATGCTAAAGAAGATATGCAATTAAAAAGCCAAATATTTCAATGTCACGTGCGACATTGGGAAACAAACTATGTTATCAAAGATTAAAAAGCGAATAAATAAGAAACTATGCATTGAAAGTAACAGTACATTTCAACTTTGAAAATTTTCCATATTTTAATGTGACTTGCGACATTCAAAAAAATATTATTTATATTATTATTTATTATATTATTATTATATTTATTATTTTATTTATCTCTCATAAAGACAACCAAAGATATTTAATAAAATTAAAATATAAAAAAACGGTGGAAAAAAATTAAACATTTGTGATTGTGTTACCTACATATGTATATAAAGTTGGTCACTAGCGACATCAGTGAAACAATTAATTATCATAAAATCAGAAATAATTTTAAGTCAGGCTTAAGTTCAGTAATTTCAATTCTTATTGAATGAAATATTTTTATTAATTAATGTGAGTATCTAAAGAAGAGAAATAATTTCGTGCTAACCTAAATAGAAAAATGAAAAATTGGAAAAAACAGAAAATTAATAGTGATACTTATAAATGTGTTTACCAAAGGTAAATCAATTGTATACACAACAATCGTTTCTCATATTCCGTTCATTGTACATTTAAGTTAAATAGCTGATGTTAATAAGAATCTCTACCCAAGTAGATAGACTAGGGTGCTGATGAAGTGCGTGGCTGCACAGAAAAGTATCGGTATTTCCCCCAGCTTAAAGTCTAAGTTTAATTTTTCTTCTCTTCTTTAGATACTCACATTAATTAATAAAAATATTTCATTCAATAAGAATTGAAATTACTGAACTTAAGCCTGACTTAAAATTATTTCTGATTAAAAATCACTAAAAGTTCAATTAAAAAATTTACAAATGTTTCACATTATCATAAAATAATTTTACATACATATGTACATATACATATACTTTTCAATATTTAAATAGATGCTGAAGAAACTATGCAATTGCAAAATTACATTTGTACTTATTTCGATGTCACGTGCGACATTAAAAAACAACATATGTTAACAAAGAGTTCAAAAAGAGAGAAAAAGCAACTTTAGGATTGAAACGCAAGTATATTTTTTACTTTGAGTAATCTCATATATTGATGTCACGTGAGACATTAAAATTTTTTTGTTATCGGTAAGTCAAAAATGCATGCAAATAGCAAATTAAATATTCAGTTCCAACATAAATATTTAATACAATTAAATTAAAAACAACCTTGTTAAAAAATTTCTTATCGTTAGTCACGTGCGACCTCGTTATCATAATTAATTATCATAACATTTTTATACATATGTACTTTTAAATTTTTAAAATAGGTGCTAAAGAAACTATAAGTGCAAAATCATATATTTCGATGTCACGTGCGACATTTAAAAACATATGTGTATCAAAAAGTTAAAAACTAATGAATAAGGAACTACGTGCATGAAAGTTATTTTTTTGCAAAATGTTATAATTCATTGTCAAGTGCGACACTAAAAATGTGTGTTATCAGTACGTCAAAAATCAAATCAAATATTTAGTTCAAACAGAGATATTTGACAAAACTGAAGTAAAATTACCTTACTAAAAAATTTCTGATCGAGGCACCTATGTATATAAAGTTAGTCACGTGCGACATCGTTAAAATATTAAGTCAATATAAAGAATATATAGGAAACAATGCGATTGCAAAATCAAATATTTCAATGTCACGTGCGACATTGGAAAACTAAAAACGCTATCACAGAGTTAAAACGAAACGAACAAGAAACAATGCGATGGCAATTAACTAAACAAATTACTTTTCAAAATCGTAAACATAAATTTATTTATATATTTATTTATATGTTGATGTCACGTGTGACATTAAAGATTAACATTTGTTACCAGTGAGTGACTCACTGTAAGTCATAAATACAAGGAAAATAAAATATTGAGTATAACTAAACATATACATATGTATGTATAATGCAGCTAAAACAAAAAAACCTTGCTGAAAAATATAAAGATTTCTGATTGCGATACCTCTGTGTATAGAGGTGGTCACATGCGATATTTAAAAATAACTAATATTAAAAAATGTTCACATACTTTTAAATTATTTAAATTTAGAAGATTAGTAACCGCGAAATTTATAGCTGAAGTTACAAAGTTGGAGATTAAAATTGAAGGATAATATAATTTTATTACAAAACATATTTTTATAAAGTTTCTTGTTATTATATTAAATAAATTAACGTATTTTTTTAACATATATTTGTTCCCGTCGGTCCTATAAGGAGCATAGGGCCTTTTTTAACAATAATTCTATTTACTCGAAAATATTTTTATTAAACTTATTTGTTTATAATTTCGTAAAAAGATCATTAGCAACAATGTAAATACTTTGAGGTCACGTGCAAATGCGCTAAAATTTTTTAAACGACATCAGGGCATAACATTATAAAAGAAGTTATATTGAAATATTGCTTCAGTTTTCGCTGAAATCAGCTATTTATTCGTTGCGAATGCCCTGCTTTTTAGCAATTGTCTTGGAAACGAAATATTGCTTAATACCAAACTAAGCAGTAATTATAGGGCTAATTTGGAGCTATTACTTACGGTTATTGGCAAAATAAAAATCCGTTTAATTTAGATTTTTTTCACTTTAAATGTCACGTTCGACATAGGCACAATTAGTTATACATGTAAGTACCACTCATTGAAAGCCATTCAAGTGGTACTTGTCATTTCACAATCATGCAAAGTTTTTGTTGGATTGCTTTTAATTGCAAAATTTATACATCACAACTTTTGAAACTAAACTTTTTTTGGATAAATTTGTTAAGAAAAAAAACTTAGTTTGGTACTCGTATAATTTTTAATTTCAGTATAAACAAGCTTTTAAGTTTTAATATATCATAATCTTCACTGAAGACACTGGATTTATTTTCAAAATATAATATTGATAGTAATTTCAAGGAATATTCTTTAATAAGAAAATTTGCTACACATTCTGATTGAATGAAGTCTTCAAATGAAAATTTCAAAAAATTTTCTGTATATTTTGCTTTAATAACTCAAATCATTCCTGTCAATCTTATTTCTTAATCACACCAGATCTTTTACTTTTCTTTCTTTATTTTTTTTTTTTTTTTTTGAATTTGAAAATTTTCTGTATATTTTGCTTTAATAACTCAAAGCATTCCAGTCCATTTTAGTTCTTATTCACTCCAGATCTTTTACTTTTCTTTCTTTCTTTTTTTTTTTGAAATCCATATTCTGTTTCACTTTGTTGATTCTTGCAGGTTTTTTTTTGTAAAATCTTAATTATGCAAAAGTTTGTTGAGAGTTGTGACAGAGTTTCCAATACATTTTCTCTAGTTAGTTTTTGCTAAATATTTTCGTTCCATTTTGCAAACATTTATTTAATAAAGTATGTGCGCGCGTGTGTGTACATGTATTGTGCAAAGTTGGACATTGTTGCTAGATTGTAGTGACAGTATGCACCACTGTAGTAAAAAGGATTCACAGGCAAAACTTAAAGCAATGGACCTGCACTTTGTGTGCTTAAATTGTAAAATATTTTTTATTTTCTTTTGAATTGCAATCATAGAATGAAATTGGCTTTAGTTACTGTTACATATAAAACGGGATAACTTAGCATAGAAAGAAAAAAGTTGATGTCCTGTTTAAGTTATTCGTTGAAATGAGATAAATATTTGATTTTCATGAAAAGAATTATGGAAAACTTAGTTTTCGCTTAAAAATTGACAGATAATTTATTTGAAAAATGTTTATAAAATTTTTTGTTTAAGTTTTCTTACCAATTTAAATTTAAATTTTATTTTAAGAAAATGATACTTTTACTTTGAACCCTGAGTAGCAAACCGTAATAATGCGACTGGCTGCCTGCGGCTCATCCGCTTTGTTTTGAAAAAGCTTTAGTTTGAAAATCATATAAAGTTTTTCAATTATTTTTGAATTTTATCAAATTAACATTATTTAAGAAAATAGAAGGGAAATGTAGGGGAAACATGATGGCTCCCCTCTTCATTATTTTCTTCTCTCTCTCTCTCTCTCTTACAGAAGCTAAAAAATTGTTTAACTAAAATTGTCTCGTGTAAACCCAGTATAGCGGTAATTGGAGTTGTGTAGTCGTCCTGTAGCCTGCTGTGGGTCAACGTGTTTAATTCATAAACTTGAAGTCACCCATTTGTTTTGGCTAAAGCTCTTATCTTGAAAAATTAATTATTTTTATTCCTCTAAATAATTGAATTCAGCTTAAAGCCGCTAACAAGTATCTATTTCTGCATAATTTCTTAAACTCGATTATTAAAGCAGAGATTAAATTAAGAGATTAAATTACAAACTTCCTTAAAACAAAATTACCATACGCAATATGACATTTAAACATTTTATCATCAATACTCTGAAATAGGTTGCCTTTGCAGTTGAATCACAAACTTTTTCTCCTAGTTGCTTAGCAAACCCATCACTTTTCATTCACTTGCACGCCCAGTTAGTTGGAGTGAATTCAAAAGAAACGCACGTACAAACAAATATACAACTAGCTTTTGATTAATGTTTGTTGGTAACTGTTGTTGGCATTTCAAGTTGATTGCTTGTGTCCAGACATTCCTTTTTATCTCTAGTAAGAGATCTATTTTTTTGCTCTTTTTTGGTTTTGTTTTTTTTTGTCACTGTCCGAGCACAAAAATAGGTTTTCAAACTTTTCTCTAATGGCTCGAAGGAGTGAGATCAAAAGAAAGTTATTATTCAATCTTTTGTTTCATTATCATTATATATTTTGTTAAATTTTAAATTAATTTACGAATACATACCTTAATATAGAAATGCCCTAATTCATATTTTTTTTTTAAATCCAGATTTTTGCATTTTTACATTACATTAGATGTTCTTCTATCGAAATATTTAAAAAAACTCGATTTAAAAAAAACGAGTTAGGGCCTTTCTGTATTAAAGTAACGATCTGAATAAATAATTTTATTTTTATAAAATGAAGTATAGAAAATGATTTTTTACGTACGTTCGTAGTTGTTTTTTAAACTAGTTGCAGACTTCGTTAATTTCTTTGCCTATTAGAGTTTTGTGATTTCGTAAATATTTAACAAATAAGCATTTTAAATGCCTTATTCAGTATATTATAAAATAAATTTTGTATGAAAAACTCTACTAAAAACCCTTACAAATCAAAAAGTCTACTTTGTAAAGAGAATGCAGTAAATTTTGTAGGTTAACAACGTGGAAATTCGAAAGTATTTTCTTTCGTTTCGAAATAAAGAGTAGCCTCACAAATATTCTTTTATGAGCAAAGCTTTAAGTTTTATTCAACAATAAATATAACAATTAAATATTAATTACTGATTTAATGGTTTTTTATAGATTCTCTTTTTTTGCGAAAAAAGTTCTACTTGAGATTTTTTTATTAGCATTCAGAAATTCTGAACTTTACACAATCTGCTTCACGATTTCTACCTAACCACAGATTTTTGAACTTATTTAGTCTAATAATTTTAAATCTTCATTCCAGCTTTTTGTTTTAAGAATAAAAATTTTCGAAATTAAGTTCGAATTTTCGAACTTAGAAAATTTCATATTTTCGAAACGTTTTTGTAATATTCGCTTTCCTAAAGTCGTAGAATTGCAAATTTAATTTCAATTTGAATTATTATGGTATAACTTCCGTTAAGAAATGTTGTTCGATGAACTTTGAATTACGATCATTTATTATTTTAACACAAATTCGATATCAAGCTGAGAATTTAAAAGTGTAAAAGTTCACCACTTAACTTCAACTTGAAATATTATAGCTTAAATTCCGTTGTTTATAAAACTCCTTACAGGTTGATCATTTGGAAACGGCAAAAATAAATACGGGACGTATGTATGAGTTTAAAAGGAAATATTTACTTCGTCTAATTTTTCATTTAAAAAATTTTTAAGACTTTTTCATAGAATTCGAATTTTAAATTTTGGGTAAATTGTTTTTTTTTCGAAATTGTGTTTGAATTTTTGAACTTGAAAAATTGCACAGTTTTGAAACCTTTTTTTTATAATTTTCGCCCTTTCTAAGTTGTGAAATTTCGAAATTTAGCTTGAACACTCGAAGTTAAAATATTATTTAATGTTAAAAAAATAATTCTTATAACCAGATTAGACTTAGAGTTTATAAAGCCTTCTTTTTATTGATAAAAAAGGGAATTTGCTGTATCAAATGCAAGATTTCTACCTTACGTGCACTTTTTCAGCTTAGATATTCTTAAAACCTTATCACATGGTTCAAATGTTCAATTTTGGGGATAAAATTTTTTTTCGAAATTAAGTTTGAATTTTCGAACTTAATAATTTACTCAGTTTTGACACTTTTTAACAGTTTTCGATCTTTCTAAATTGTAAAATTTCAAAATTGAGATTGAACTTTCGAAGTTAAAATATGATACAATATCTTAAAAAATTATACTTTTTTGATTTTTATTGATTGACAAAAGCTAATTTATATTCATTTGTTATTACTTTATTGATTGAGTCAGATAGAATTTCCATAACTATCAGTGCATTTTGTAATTTGTCAGCAATAGAAGTTTAATTTTAATTATATATTAATGTTATTTGAAATAAATAACTTAATTAATAATTGTAGGACTTGCAATATTTGCACATTATGCATATTTGCACATTATGAGGATTAAGTTGAAGTCTTCAATTAAAATTTTTCAAAGTTAACTTCAAGCTTTAAAATTTTTAAATAAAAATTTAACTTTCGACTTCAGTATATTTCTTTTGGCAAATTGGGTATCTTAATTCTATATAAATTCGTTTAGCTTAAATTTGAAGTCCACATTTGATCTTAAAATTTAAAATTTATTTATATGAATTTTTCTTCATGTTTCATTTATTTGTATTTATAGTGATATATTTCATAAAAACTTAAAAAACAAAAATTTAAGTGCCACCTTAAGTTTTGAAAATTTGTTGTGACGATATTTTTGATCCCACTCTCAATACCACACAAAGAAAAAAAACTAACATAAAAGGAATAGAGAAATAGTTCTAAGCTCGGAAGCTGTTTTGTAGAAAAAAAGGAAATAATGAAAAATTAATGAATTTTTGTTAGAAATGGGAAAACATGTTTTAGTTTGAAAAAACATAAAAAGAGTTTCTTTTTTCACATGTTGTGGGTATCTCTTATGAAAAAAAATTTAGCTTGTGTGTATTTTTTACAAAGAATACTTTATCTATGGCAAATTTGGCTCTAGTCCAAGTTATACAGAAAAAAATGGCAAATTGCAAAGAAAAATATGACAACATGCCAATAATGCATTTAAAAATATACTGCATTAAATATATTTCAAATAATAACTATTTGCAAAAAACTAAAAATAAAAATATGGTAATCGAGAGAGAATTACGATAATTGAGAAAAATTTGGGGCATATATAAGATATATGGATTGTAAGGTGGAAAATTCTTGAATATTAGACACAAACAAGCAAAGTGTATCCATTTCATACTTAATTGATTGGTTTTGCATTTATATCACACAAGTTGCACTAACGGGTCAAATTGTTTTCTGACTAAAAATGTGTAAAAAAAAATGTCGCGACTGAAAGCACTAATTTTAAAAATAATGTTTCCTTCGTCTCCTCTTCTTTTTACCTCAACAGCAGGCAACACGGGTCGACTAAGTAATGAAAATAAGTCATGAAAAATAAGTTTCAGAACAAATTAAAAAGTATTTTTATATTATGCAGCATTTTTATTTAGAGTTGTACTAGTCTCGATTTATATAAAATGTATTTAATCTTAATTTGAAATTTATTTGCTGGTTGTTCAGCTTGGTCTATATGCATTTCATTGTTGCTGTAACACAACATCAGCAGACTTCAACCACACATTTTGAATAGTAACAAACCTCTTATCTTATGCACAGACTTTCAAGAACCATTTGAAAATTCACAAATAATAATATTTTTGAAAATCACAAAAGGAAAATAAGCATAGTAGGCTTAGAAACTCATACAAAACCCAGCAAATAATTTATATTCGATATGAATATATTTTATTTTTCTACACCTTTATACAATTAGAAATCCATCAGATAACAATAAAAGTAATTACAAGGCAAAATGAAAAATAAAATCTAAGATTAAACATTTAACGAAATGCATATAGACCAAGCTGAACCATCAGCAAATAAATTTCAAATTAAAATAAAATTTCTTAAATTATTTAATCTGATATATTAATACGGCACAAATTATTTTGTCGTAAACTTTTAACTATCTTATCGTGCACGGCCATTGGTGAAACATATATGGTTTAAAAGTTTTGTGTAGATATGCACAATATAAATGTTTTTAAAAATTATTAGTATAAAAGCGCTAAAAAAGCGATTTAAATTTAAATGGAAAAAAACAACGTTATGTTTGATTTTTGTTTTGAACAAACATGTACACACATGTTAACAAACGTAAAAATTTTATTTAAATATTTTATATTACATTTTTTTCATCTACATTATTTTCTAGATAAATAACGGTCATATATATGTATATATGATTTACTCTAGATCAGTGCCATATAAAAACGATTTTGTTCTGTATTTGTGAGAGCAATAAAAATATAAAAAGATTCACCAACTTCTAAATAAATTCAGCGAAGTGCGACTTTGCCCCGCGCACGAAGGGTTCCGTACGGGCACGAGATATGTAATTCAATACGAACAATATAAACTATACTTTTGGCATTTTTTTCGTTTTTGGGTTTTTTCCGTTTTAATCGTTTTTTTAGTTGGGAGTTTTTGGAATTTATTGGCGCTTTCTGAGTTTTGGCACTTTTTTTCACGTTTTGACGATTTTTTTTTTGGTTTTTGAAGTTTTTTTTTTAATTTGGGCGATTTTAATTATTTTTTTGGCGAGTTTTTTAATTTTGGCGTTTTTTATTATTTTGGCGTTTTTTTATTTGGCGATTTTTTTATTTTGGCGAGTTTTTTAATTTTGGCGTTTTTTTTCATATAGCTGTTTTTTTGGTTTTTGAAGTTTTTTTTTTAATTATGGCGATTTTTATTATTTTTTTGGCGTTTTTTTTATTTTGGCGATTTTTTTTATTTTGGCGAGTTTTTTAATTTTGGCGATTTTTATTATTTTGGCGTTTTTTTTTATTTGGCGATTTTTTTATTTTGGCGAGTTTTTTAATTTTGGCGTTTTTTTCATATAGGTGTTTTTTTTGGTTTTTGGCGATTTTTTTAGTTTTGGCACTTTTTTTCGTTTTGAGGATTTTTTTCGGTTTTTTGCGTTTATTTTAAATTTTGACAATTTTTTTCGTTTTGGCGATTTTTTTTTAAATTTGGCGATTTTTTTAATTTTGGCGATTTTTTTCATTTTGGTAATTTTTTTTCACATAAAGAATTATTTTGCTTTTGGCGCATTTTTCGCGTTTTGGCGATTTGTTTCGATTTTTGGCGTTTCTTTCATATTCGCGATTTTTTTTTATTTAAACGATTTTTTCGAATTTGGCGATTTATTTTAATGCTAGATTTTTTTTTTAATTTTGTCGATTTTTTTCTATTTGGCGATTTTTTTAAAATTTTTGGCGATTTTTTCAGGTTTTGGCGATTTTTTTCGGTTTGGCGATTTTATAATTTTCGGGTTTTTTAGTTTTACCGTTTTTGAAAATTTCAAGAGTTTACCTCTTACGGTCTCCAAGATATAGCAAGTTGTCAAAATTGCATTAACTGATGGACCACCCTTTAATTAAAATTTTTTAATATTTTAATGTTAATTGTTGTAGTCTATATAAAAATACACTATGTAATTTTACAAAATTTCAAGTGTCAATATACATATGTACATACAATTGTATGTATATTACATGAGATTTTAACATTTTTCGTCGCTCGTTTTGGAGCACCCCTCAATTTCTAATTCTCATGTATTTGTTGTTGTAGTGGCCAGGGTTCTACATACTCTGTCCAAATTTCAGGTCCGTAGCTTTTACTGTTCCTGAGAAAATACCGTGTGACGGACAGACGGACAGACGGACAGCGTAGCGAAAACAATAGGGTTTCTTTTTTCACCTTTGGTGTACGGAACCCTAAAAAGGAATTGAAAAGTTAAAAAAGTGTTTAATTATTACAAATAATTTTTTGTTCATTGCATAAAAATTTTTTGAGAAACCAATGGATTTGCATAAATACTCATCATTGTCTTGTTGACGTTTTACTACAAATATAACTAAAGCGGCCCTGTTCTGTAAACCGATCGATTTGAAACTGCACTATTGTAGAAAACTAGCTCCGACAATACAAATATTTCTTTTAGATTTTTTTCGATTTCTTTGTTATAAGGATTCCCAAATACCATACCTGTAGGGCTATTCAGTTACTTTTAACGATCAGACAATCGTAATTTTTGTCTATACATTTTGTCGCTTAAAATAATCTACTAAATATCTCCACCAGAGAAATATATGACTTAGACAATTTTGATATTTAAGGGCACATACACATACATAAATATGTATATATGTTAACATTACATATATTTTATTATTATTAATTTTAATTACCAAACGCATCGTCAACCGAAGATTATCAAATACCATTTTGCAGATTTTATTAACATCAAGTAAAATTTCTTAAAAAATAATATTTTCAAATATGTGTTTCTGCATCTCTTGTACCTTAGAAGATATTTGACTTCAGGCAAAAAAAAATTTTTTTTCTTTTAGTATGTCGTCCATAACTATTATATTAATAGTCAAATTTTAAATTAAAAGTCAGCTTATGCTTTTTAAAAAAATTTTAGGTAAATATCAAAGAAAATATATCGTCACTTAACACATTCACTTTTTAACCAAATAGCGCTAAAGGCAATCTATTAGGAATGTGTTTAAAGCCAATTATGTTGTCTTATGAATGTGTACCCTACATTCGGCAATGTTCGAAAATCGTTAAATTTTAAAAATATTTCTGGTGTTTAAGCGCCAATAAAAAAATGGTGACGGAGGATTTTGAAAATTTCAGCTATAACGTTGACAGTTCTATACATTTTGACTTAAATCTTAGAAACTTTTTTCATTAGATCTATAATATAAAAGCAGATTTTTTGAAAAAACTCAAAATTTTTGAAAAATTTATATATGAGTTTTTTCTACAGCGCCTGAAAAATTATTCCAATACCCTTCTCCGACTTTGAGGTATTACGATTGTAGGGAGCATTTCAAAAAATATAAAGAATGCTCTTAAATTCTTTCCTTTTATTTTTTACACATTGTCGTTTTTAAAAATTTAAAAAAAATTATCAAGTCTTATGAGATGTTAAATTTCTTATCGTATTATTTGCCATTCGCAGTGACATTTTGATATTATTTGAATTTTGGTTATGTATTAGTTCAATGTATAATAGTCTGCACATTGGTTTTAAGTTGAATTATATTTATAACAGAACAGAACTCTTTTTGAGGAAATAAAAGGCCACATTTTCATTATTTTGCATAAATAAAAATAGTTTTGCAACAAAAGAATATTTAACTATATTTAACAGGAGAATAAATTTTGATTTGTTCTTAATGTAAATTAATCATTAAAAGAAGTTCTAGCAGAACCTCTTAGAACATAAAATATTTTTAAACAAATATGTTTCATTCAAATTTTTTTCTATAAATATGTTTTGTATACAATCTTTTCTAAACTCTTGTATGTTCCTAATGAACACCCTTTAATTATTTGTCCAATGTTTTTGCTTCATTAAGCGGAAAAAGGAAATGGTATGCAGGATATTGTCGTAGTAAAGAATTCTTATTTTGTTGTGTGAAAAACTAATCCATGTACTAGTTTTGTTAAGCTATTTATGGTTTTGTTGCATACAGCATACACAATCCATTTAACACCCCTAACCCTCACACCCATCCCGGTTTGGCTCTTCAACGTTTGCCTGACTCTTTGAGTCTAGTGGTATAACTAAATTATGTGTTAGCAAAAAAAAAAAAAAACTAAGAAAAGAATTATTATGCAAGTGTTGTGCATGTCTTAGAGAAAAAGACCATGTACATGGCAAAAGCTAAATCATTGAAATCCTTGATGCAAGTAAATGTTTTGTGCGTTACTGCTTTGCGTTTGCGTATGTCTGTGTGTGTGTGAGAGGGTTTAAATTGGTGCTAGTGCCAGCATATCTGCCACATCTTTTGTTCGCAAGCTTTGGGGTTCATTATTTAAGAAAATTATAGTTTTTTTTTAATGCATGCAAATTTATATTTGTTAGTGGTCTCCAACAAATGTATGCAACAAATCCAACAAAATCCTCTTTCACATGCTCTGCAAATACATTTGGAAAAGTTAGCAGATAATTATGGTTTCCTATAAATTTTCTTCGTATTAAAGTCGTCTGTCTCTTAAGTCTTGCATAATGTATGATTTGGGATTTGCATGCAATTTAAATAGTTGTGTAGTTGTAGCATAAGTATGCATGTATGTATGCATGTTTGTTTTGTTGAGTGTTTATGTGCATTAATATTTGTTAAAACCATACACATCATGTTGTGTGTATGTGTATGTGTGTGTGCTCATTGTCCTTTAAGCTTTCAATTAAATTATAATGATGTATATATGTAGAAGAGTGTGTTGCAAACCATATGTTGGTTTTCTTTCCTACTAAATTTAAAATAGAGAGCAGCAAATTTGTTTGTGCATTATTTGCTTATTTGCACATAATTTTAACAATTAAGAGGAAATTTTATAGTCCAAGAATTAATTGAATTAAATTATTTATTCAAGACATTAAATTTTGCAAAGTAGGCAAACATTTTTAATTTCTTCGTAAAATTTTTATAAAATAAAATAACTGAATTGAATACAAAAGGGATAAGAGACTAAAGGCTCAGTTAGCCGACCGTAATGTAAAGTAAGTGCAACAATAGGAAATAGCTGGTCGCTATTGTTATTGTATTGTGAAAAGTAATAAAAATGGTTATAGAGAAGTAATAAAAAAATATCGATCAGCTGTTTTCTACGTTGCAGTTACATTACAGTACAGTCGGCTAACTGAGCCTTAAGATTTAACATTTAATAATGTGGCAATCACCAAAACAAAACAAAAGAATATTTTAAAGAATATGAATACGAGCATCACTGCACCAAAAAATATGGAGGATGGAGGAAATGTTAATATAGAAAAGCTTTTCTTCAATTTATTATTTATTTATTCATTTACATGCTATTAAACTTATATAAATATAAAACTAATATAACATTTAAATAGCAATAGCTACTTTGGCTATCAGCTGTTTCTTCAATTTAAAAAAAAATATGTATTTGTGTATATGTGAAAGATAAAGTTAAAGGACACTTTGGGTCGAAAAAACTTATTTTTCCAGCACAACAAATCGCTGCATCAGTTTTTTTATAAATTAGCCTTAAAATACACGTTTTATAAAAAAAAAATTGGTCACAATTGATCCAAATGAACTCTTCCTATGTTTTGAGAAAATTGGGGGTGTAACCAAAAATAGGGAATAGTGTATGGTGAAAAACAGACAGATCCTGTAAAAGGTTACATATTAAAGCCCTGCACAAGACCACTTACTACAGCGAAATCTTCTAAAATAAACGTTATACAACACTGTTGGTAAGACATTTGTTTCAGTTATTGCAGGTATAGGAGTAAAGAAGAATATACTTTGTGACGGAAGAATTTGTGATGCTTGCTTCCTCATACGCATGGGCGCGTATACAAGCCTTGTGCATGTACATTAGAGTGGCCGTTAATTGTATGGAGACTTTTTTATTTCTTCTGCTCTCACCCCCCAAATCGGTTCAGTTTTATTTAAATAAAACATATAAAAAATTTTGCGTTTTAGGGAGTGCGTCCGGCCCTTAAAGTTGACCTTCAACCACTTGTTTTATTTTTTACATTTTACTAAACAAGTGTAATATCAATTTTGGAAAAAGTGTGATTACAATATTAAAACTGTTCTTTGCGTTAAGTCAATCACTTTGTAAAGGTGAAACTTATTCAACAGTCTTCTGAAATTTTGAAAATATTGTAAATTTTCTGCAATAACGCAACAACAATTTTACTTGGTTGGATCAACCAATTCATCTTAATTGCAAAAAGAGCTTATATTTGTGCAATATAAAATTATCAACCTTCTATTTTATTCCGATCTTTTCAAATCTTTTATATTAACCCAAAAAAGGAAATTTTATTAAATTAAATTTATAAAATAATTCCCCTTATCGCGTATCTCAAGGGAATAAATTTAAGGGATTATTTTTTTTTGTATTTCCATGTACAATAAATTGGCAACGCCAACTATTAAGAGATAAAATCAACATCTGTGGCAAGTCGAACATTCTATTGTTAATTGCTTTAATTTAATTTTTTACGCGTATTTTTTTAATTTTATTAATCAATTGTTAAATGCAGTATGTATTTTTCAAAAATTTAAGGTAATATTTTTAATTTTATTTGCTGCTCTACAAGAAAAATATTTATTCATAAAAATTAACTTAACAATTTCTATAGTAATTTTTCAGTACTGCCGTGTGTAATAATTTAAGAATATAAATGTAATATTAAGTGCTACTTAATTAAACAAATTCATATCAAAATAAATCTTTGCTAATTAATTCTACTTTCAGCAAATATTAGCTTGTCATCCTTCAGCCATGTCTCTAATTTAACCTCATTTATGTTTAATATTGTCAAATAACTTTTTCTAAGTGGTATACACTGTTTTGACAAATGCTAATACAACCTTTGAATCATAATTCATATGTTTTACTCTTCTTTTCTACTCTTTTTTTTATTTTTGTTTGCCAAATTGGTACTAAATTGTCAGGCCGTTTGTAAAACAACCACATCTATAACACGTTGTGGAACTTTAACGGCAACAGCAGCCGCCGAAACTTATTATTACTGTTTTACAACCGCAATACATGAAAATATTCTTTGCAAAGTCAATATGAAATTTGCCACACTGCTGCTGGAATTACTGGCAAAGGCAATAACTAAACCAAAGGCAGCAAATTATAAATGACAACTGTCAAATAAATTAGTCGTATGTGTTTTGCTGTCTGCCTATAAAATGTAATGTAACAGCTATAAAAAGTTAGTAAAGTAAGCGACAACTTTTATAAATAATAATTTGTAAAAATGTTGATAAAGTTATGCTATTTAATTAATGTGTATGTTAATATATCGGTTTAGTTACTACACGAAAAAGTATTACTAGACTTGTTTAATTTCATTTTATTTTATGAATTTATTTCCTCCTAAAATGTGAAATGTTTTGAAATTTTTTTTAATTTATGTATATATAGATTAACAAACAAACATCGTCTATTCGAATAGCCTATGAATATGACGCAGAATATACACACTTTAACAGTTCTTACATTAATATTTTGAAAATTATGCAAGGCATAACAATCCCCTTTGGCGAAGGATATAAAAATTGTCTATGTTTTTTTAGATCACACACACACACACTGGCATTTGCATTTGAGGTAAACACCTTTGAAAGCTCTTAAATTTGTTCTTGTTTCTTTGCAAAGTAAGAGCAAGCGTTACTGTCTGTTCTGTTGTAGTTGCGGAAGTTGTACTCTTGTCGGTGTGAAAGCACAAAAAGCTCATTATAAAAGTTTGCACATTGTGCATATGGCGTGGACGTAGCCGCTTTAGATTCATCTAGTTGTCAGTAACATATATTAGAGTGTTAACAAGCGATGTCCCGTAGACTTCTTGTTCATTAAAGTCCAGCACAAGACCATTTATAAGCCCTTTCAAGCATTATAGATTTTTCAAATGCTTTACTACAGCGAAATATTCTAAAGCAAACGCTAAACAACACTGTTTGCAAGACATTTTTTCAGTTGTTTGCCTTGCCAACAGTTTTGGTTGAGATGGCATGCTATTATGTGTTTAAGAAAGATTTTTTTAAAGCAAGCGCACACAACTAATGCCAACGCATGTGTGCGTTTGTATGTGCGCAGAAAAATAAAAGAGCATACACACAACTTGTATATCTAAAGTAAATCATTTCAAAAATCCCTCATGTCTTAAAAAAGTTCTTGTAAGTGGTCTTATGCAGGACTTTAATAGCGTAGACAGACGACAGCGTTAATTTGCATTAAGAACTCACTAATGTGAATTAAAAATTTACCCTGACAGATGACTATTATTTGCATTAAGTAAAGAGCTAGCAAAATCTGTGCATCGATTATTTTCCTTGGAAATCTTAAAATAGCAAATATGTATTTCGATTTTAATATTCCTTTTTTCTTTTTCTAAAAACAATTAAAATAACTTATATTTCCCGACTTTGAATCCATTTTAATTTTGAGAACGAAAACAATTTGCCACAATTTGATTGATGGCTGACAGTGTTACCGTGTTAATGTGAATTAAAAATGTCCCTGATAGACGACAGTATTTGTATTAAGTAAACGAAATCTGTGCATTATTTCATACCACACACTTCGATTATTTTCATTAGAAGTCTTAAAATGGAAAATGTGGTTAGATTTTAATATTACTTTTTTCTTTTTAAAAAACAATTGAAATAACTTATATTTCCTGACTTTGAATCCATTTTAATTTCGAAAACGAAAACCATTTGCCATTTGGTTGATTGTTCACGGTATTACCATATTTGGACGGTGTTATTATTTAGCTAAATTCAGTATTAATTCAGTTTCATTTATAGCGTAGACAGACGACAGCGTTAATTTGCATTAAAAGCTCACTAATGTGAATTAAAAATTTACCCTGACAGACGACAGTATTCGCATTAAGTAAACGAAATCTGTGCATTATTTCGTACCACACATTTCGATTATTTTCCTTAGAAGTCTTAAAATGGAAAGAATGTGTTTCGATTTAAAATATTTCTTTTTTCTTTTTTAAAAAACAATTAAAATACCGTACATTTCCTGACTTTGAATCCATTTTAATTTTGAAAACGAAAACAATTTGCCATTTGATTGATTGTTCACGGTGTTACCATATTGGGACGGTGTTATCATATAGCTAAATTCAGTATTAATTCACTTTCATTTACTGAATTTACGGTAAATCGAATGCGCATTAGGATGGGGATAATTCACAAGTTAATTTGAATTAAGACAGTTAATGCAAATTAACGATATCGTCTGTCTATGCTATAATATATATTTAGATTTATCAATTTACAATTACAGCCGATGTAAGCCAATATGTTTTGCCTGCTTATCAAGCGTCTTATGACAATTTTAATATAAAGAATTTGTCTCTTAGTTAAAGAATAATAAAACTTAGCAAAAGAATAACAAAAATAAAATTTTTTATTTAATTTTTAAAGTGTGATAAAATTCACTCAATAATATCTTTGATTTATTGTTTTGTTGATTTAAAATAATATTTCATAAATAAATGATCTGAATACCTAAAAACGCTGCCTTCAATGTGAAACCACAACAAATCTGTGTTTAACTTCAATAAAATTCTCACGTACAAACTGGTCTGCTGGTCTCTGTTTGTTCTAATTTTAGATGGATTTATTTTTTATGCTAAAAAAGCGAAATCATTTTTCATCACTGAATGAGGTCTGGTTATTTGCTTTTCTTGAAAAAAACAACACACACACACAATAACAAATTTACAAGTACACGAGTACGCAGACATATTTTTAACAAGATGATTTTTGGTTACTCAAACATCGCAAATCATGATAAACTAACTTCCTAAACGAGGGTAGTTTAAAGACCATTTAGAATGTGGTATTTTAGAAATATGAAAATTAGATGAGAAGCTCTCATTTATTTTTCGCTTTGCAGTCTTATTGTAAGGAAACATTAATCTTAAGTTTGTTAACTTTCCTTAGCATGTAGTTGCCCCTCTTTCATTTTATATATTTTTTTTTGTAATGTCTTCAGCTGAGTTTGACATTTGTGTGTGTGTGTCTGAGTCATCAAATTGAGCATGACAGATGGTAGAAATGTACATTAGACAAAAAATCCTTAGTACAAACTGTTTTACTTTAGTAAACTTTTAAGCACAGATAAAAGTGATGAAGCAGAGAGAAAATGTCACTTGTTATGCAACTCATTCAATGTTGATGAGCATTAAAATAATATGAAATGTAAGCAAAAATTCCAAAGAAAAAAAAAGAAAATGTTTATGGAAGTTGTAATGAATGTCATATTTACTTAAGTGACAGCTGGTTTGTTAAGAAATATTTGTTACAATAATTTAGGCCAAATTGAATTGATGAAGTTAAAATATAAGCAAGACAAGATGACAACGTTATGTATTGCATTCTCAATTGAATTTTGAGTAATTTCAGAAACAGTACAACCGGTTTCACTAATATGCAATGGTCTCTTACTAAAAAGAAAAAGCCATTACCAAAGCATATTTTCGTATCCATTTTACTGAAGTTTTGTATGACCAAGTAGCCCGATAATATGTTTCTGGAAGACGTTTGATGTTAGATAAATATATGTATACCGTCGTTCCTAAAAGGAGCATAGGTCCTCAACAAAATCTTTCGATCTATATCTGTCCATAGTGATGTTTTTAACTTCATTCCAGATAGTTTGCATTTTTGACATTTCGGTTATAATTTGTCTTTGCCATGTGTGAGCTGGTCGATCTCTTCTACGGCTGCCTTGAGGATTGCACTCAGTCGCTGTTTTAGCAATATCTGTGACCGGCTTTCGTATGGTGTGACCAATCCATTTCCATTTCCTCCTTTGTATGTGAGTAGTTATAGGACACTGGGTCGTTTGATGCCATAGTCTATTGCTTGATATGTGTTGTGACCAAACGATTCGTAGAATTCTGCTAAGGCATTTGTTTATTAAAAACTTGCAGTGCATGCATATCTCGAGGGTCCGCATTCCATGTTTCGCATCCGTAATAATATAGTTCGAACATTGAAGTTGAAAATATTTAGTTTAACATGGCGAGAGAGAGAGAGAGAGAGAGAGTTGAAGAGTTGAATATCTTATTAAGTTGGCCATAGGCTTGAGTCGCCTTCTTTATTCGTTTGGCAATATCTGCACCCGAACCGCCTGATGTGTTGATGACAGTTCCGAGGTAGCAAAACGAATTAACCTACTCCAGAGGCACATTAACAATTATAAAGTTGTTTAAGTTGTTTGTGTTTATTCGCATCACTTTAGTTTTGCCAATATTAATCTTAAGACCAGCCATTAATAAAAATAGCACCATATATTTCAACCTCTAAATTAAAATATTAAAACAAAGTAAAAAATGGTAAATATTTCTCGTTCACACTTCTCAAAACTAAATAATTTTTGAGTAGTTGTAACGCACTTTAGTGGCTAGCAATTGTGAAACTAGCAGATAAAATTGAGCTAGTAGGAAAAGTAAGTGATGTGAGGAATCGAACTAGCGCAGGTCGCTTACGAACAACTAAGAATATTGCTGTAGTACACCATAGTGTTGGGAAAAACTAAAGTATTGCTCGTCGACCTTGGGAATTGAGCTTTGTTTACGTGAAAAACTAAAATACGCTACAACTTTAACTAAAAAAAGCACATGTGTATCAAGCGTATTGACGCTCCATCGTACTTATTGTCGGAGTATGCTTATACTCAGAATATGGATATTTAGTCAGACAACAAATTTACGCATGATACTCGGGATATATGTGTGTATATTCCACATTCACCATCCTATATATAAAATACAATGGAAAACTTGTTTTAGCTATTTGAAATACTGCTTTTCATGTGTTCGTAAACAAAATAGTCGTGTATATACGCTTGTATAGCCGAATAATAGTCAAAGTATTTTTATACTCACGTGTACGATTTTAGCTTACACAGCGTATTTATATATATTTAAGTTGTAGTGTTTTGTGCTGTGTAATTTAAGAAATGTGTATAAACATAGTTGTCGGATGTTTATAGTTATACATATTCGGTTTCAAATTATTGCGTGTGTTTGAATTTTTTCGTGTTTCTTAGTTTCAGCTGAACGCATTCATTGTTGTTTAACGGTCAATACTCAAAGAGTTCTTAAAATGATATTTTTATCTTTCTCTGGTCGAAACTGGAAGATATTGATGTAGGCGACGTTTATTTTCAACAAAAGTCCGCTACGTGCTACAAAAGTAATTATACGATCGCTCTTTGATTTCTCGACGAAATGATCAGAATTATCCAATAATCTAATATCTTCTTGAAAAACAAAATCTTTGCCAATGGCCCACAATCGATTCAAACCCCTAAAATTCGAAATCGTGTTATCTATCGAAGACTTACAGATGAAAATGTGCGAATTGCGTATGAAGAATTTCTACACACAAATGTTGGCAAATCCTTTTTATATATATCTGGAATCTTATATATTTTTCTGACTGGATAAACCTGTATCCTTTATTTTAAAGATGCAACAAAATTAACGTTTACTTCAAGTGTACGTTAAACCGGTTTTTGTATGGAACGTACACTTCAAGCACACTTTAATTTTTTTGCATATGGGGGTTAGTTTCAGCTTATTTTTTCTGAATAGACTGCAATGAAAGTTTATAACTAGAACGTAGAAATATATACTTAATTTTAATAAAAAATCTCGTGGTAATTTGGGCAAATATATGTCTAGCTGCCATATATCCTTTTTATATATTTAACATGGTTAATTTTAGCTATAATAATGATTGCTATTGTAATTAAACTGTTTACTATACTTCACGTCATAAGATCAAGCTATTTGTAAAGTTAAATTTTAAACTGTGCCAGGATGTAACTAGTATCCTTTATTTTGAAATTTATATCTCAGCTTTTATTTCGTAGAAAATGCAGTGAAATAAAGGGATTTCAATATAGTGTTCCAGTTATATTTTTAATTGAAAGGCAAAGAAAATTTTTTAGTATGTCTGTAATACAAATTTCAACTCTATGCTATACAATATTTTAATCTATTCCAGGAAAAAATTGTTATATATGTATACTTAATTTTAAAAGTTTAAATTTAACTTTCTATTTGAAAAGAATGTAATGACAGCTTATTACTATTTGTAGAATTATGCAATTAAGATTTCTGCTAAGTTTCATGTCAATCGATTGAAGCATACGCTTTAGTCCTATATATCCTTTATTTTATACATTAGATCTAAGCTATAGCACTGTACAACGAAATGAAGGTTTTTTATGATGCTTAAATAAAAGTGGTCGATCCTTATGTATTTTGATTTCCTGATTACGAAAGCGTCATTAGTTTTTCCTTATCAGCTCTGGTTTTAAAGATATCGGGACATTTAGCATTTGCATAATTTACACACCTTTTTGTATTATTCCGTTAATATTCCACGAATGGTCCTTCAAACTTAAAAACAATTTCTGGATTTTGAACCTACAAAAAAATCTATTTAATGTAGATAGAAACGCATTGATGAATATACCAGGATATCTTACTATTGTTGTAAGGATTTTAAAAATCGTGTGATTTTAGTTTAGTTCTTAAAATTTTTTTAACCTAATATAACTAATCCTTATGTATTTTTGTCCGCTGATTACGAAAATAGGTTTATTACCTTTCAGAGGTATTATTATGCATTACATAAAAACAAATTACTTTAAATTTTTCTTTTCGAACGCCATCCGAAAAATTTTTTCTAAAGTACATTTGTCAATTTATAAGTCTTTAATGCAATTTTTACGCAAAAAAATGTTGTATGAACCAGTCCTGAAAATGTTGCTGTTGTTTATATAGTTTTATTTTTTTTTGCAGATTTAATTATAATTAAAAGCAAGGAAACATTTCATTGAAATTCCTTCTAAAATCTAATGTTAATCTATGCAAGGATATATATAATTTCCTCTATAAATTCTTAATATGTTGCAGAAATTTTGATCCAGCGCTTGGCACTCGTCGCTTAAAAATTCTCGTTTTTGTATATATCAAAAAGAAACCTCTCAACGGAACACGCTTCAAAACCGAAACTGCCAATTTTATTGCTACCATTTGTTATCAATATCATTGTAATTAAAAAAAAATTTGTTTATAGGAAATGTGGCAACAATTTCTATGTAAAATTATTTGCTAAGTGGCCCAATTTATTTGTGGCCATAAATTATTTTGTTATAGTTTTTGGCGGTCTGCAGTTTGTGAGTTGATTTTTTTTACGTTGAAATTTATTTTTATTACAAGACTATTTTTCCAAATTTGTTTGATGTTTGATATTTTTTTTTGCTTTTAGCTTAATGTAAAAATAAATTTGTGCGCTCTTTCTTCACTTCTTTCTACTGATTTTGTTTTTCTAAATCAATGGCGCCAGTTGTATGTATACCGGGGAAAAAAGTTTTATTGTTGTTTGTAAAAAAATTATGATAAAAAATACATTTTCTTTGGAGACTTTAGGGCACCAGACGTTGCTACTAAAAAGTTGTAAAATGTAATTACAAGGTCATTTCAAAGATTGAAAGGAAAAATAATGTGAAATTTTGTAGATGACTCTTTGATAAAGCTTTGCTGCAGTCATTAAATAAGAATTGAAGATGAATTAATATATTATACTGCACAACACAAAAGAAATAAAAAGATTCTAATGATTGCTTCTGGCAGAGAAGATATAAAAAAATGTTGGTATGTTGGTGTTTTGAAGATTTACATCTGTACATTTCGCTCATTTAGGTCCATAGTGGCACAACTCAAAAAAAAACAGTTTTGCAGAAAACTGAAAAAAAATCTTCTCTCAGGAGGTGATGGTACAAGCTATTTGTATGAAATATTTACACAAGATAAAATACAAAATGCCGAATCTTTCTGCATTATTAACTCAAAAAATCCCATTTTTTGAGTTATGCCACTATTGAAGTCAATGAGCAGTATGTATAAAAAATTTGACTTAAAAACTTACAGCTTTCTTACATTTAAAGAAACCTGGCACCAGTTGTATGCTAAGTTTGCGAAGAAGTGCTTTAAGAAACACAGAAAACACATAAAGGGTTTTCATTAGAACTTTTAAATGGACATTTGTGCAATTGGGCAAACTCGCGAGACTTGTGTCATGAAGCCCCTTTTGAACTTTTGCGCAAACAGTTTATGTAAATTTTTAAAAAAAAATTTCAATAAGTTTTTAATTAAAAATCATTTATATATTCCTATAAATATGCCTAAAGAAAGCCAAAAAAGCAAGAACTTGTTGTTTACAAAATGCACAATTGCACCGCTTAATGCTATAAACACAATTGGAACGAACGACGAATTCGTCGATATGCTTTCGCTGCGTAAATTCGTCGTGTGAAGCACAATAATTACGAATTTACTTATCGAATTCCTCTCTCATATTTGATAAAATTGATTGTTGTGTGTACAAAGACAGAGAGGGAGAGAGAGAAAATAGTTTTATCGTCGTTCGTCGACATAGAAAATAGAAATAAATCTAACTCAAGTTCGTTACGCTCGGCAACTTTCGTCCAACGTACTGATTGTGTGTATTTTCATATATACAAATGTATTCTATTTCTTACGACAAATATTCGTAACCGAAAATTCGTCGTTCGTCCCAGTTGTGTTTAAAGCATAAGTTAACGAGTCAAAACCATTGGGAAACTTCACAGGTTTGTGTAAATAAATTTCTATAAAATTTTGAACATTTTATTTGCGAGAGTTTTATTTCAATAATTTTCAAACAATTCTTACTAGAATAAGTTCCGCAAAGCTTAAAAGCTTGTCTGCAGAAGAGTGTAAAAGTGCACAACTGCACAGTTTGCAAGACTCATTCTTATGAAAACCCTTATTATTCTGTAATGAATTTCTAAATTAAAAGAAATCAAATAATATTTTTACTAAAACAGGACCTACCACAGAATTTGTAAAACTAAATGCCAAAATTCTTCATGTTTGTTAAAACCAAAACTTATCACATATTTTCTGTGTGTTTTTCTACAGATATTGAATATATTCAGGCTTTAGAGCTCATTGAATTTCCTTAAAATGTAATGAAAGGACGTTATTTTTTTACTCACAAAATAAACAAAATATTCTATGTTTCATTCGGAGTTTTCAACATCTCTACATAGCAAAAGGTATTCACCAATTAATTTTTTTCAATTAAGAATTTCATTGATTCTGATTGGCTGCACGAAAAAATTTCGTCATTTCCTACCAGCTAAAGTCCAGTTTAATTTTTCTTCTCTTCTTTAGAAAATCAAATTAATTAATATAAATATTTCATTAAATAAGAATGGAAAATACTGAACTTAAGACCGATTAAGTAATTATTCCTCATTAAAATAATAAAACTTAAAATCAGTTTCAGAAACATGTTTGTTAAAACCAAAAGTTGTCATAAATTTTTCTAAAAGTTTTTCTACAGATATTGAATATATTCAGGTTCTCGAGGTCATTGATTTACTTTAAACTGTGAATCAAAGGATTTTTAATTTAACTTTGAACGTATGCTATGTTTCGGCGAGAATTTTCAATAACTGTAGAGTAAATTTATTTGTTGAAATTTAGCACCGAAGTTAGTTAGCACACTTACGCTCTCACCCCACAATATTCTCTAGCCATAAACTGACATAATTTCATGCCAAATATTGTCAGGTAATAATTTATAATCCACTAATTTGCGAAATTAACAGTAAATAAAAAATCCATTGTGTCATGTTGGATTTTTCGCCTTTTTTTTCAAAACTATAAAATTTTCATTTTCACTTATTGCTTTAGGCAGAAACCCAGCAGCAATTTAGTTGTGGTTTAGCAGTATTCGTGCATATACACGTGCTCACATTTGTACACCCTTCTCTCTCGCACACAAACACTTAGCGACACGCGTTGGAGTGTGTACAAAATTTAAATTTATGCCCGACTTAATGCCAACAAGCATGCATGCATTCGTTCATGCATTTGCTTAAACGTCGAAATATGTTTGTGTGTGTAACCCACAGACACACACACACTCATTTTTATGCAAACATGCAACAACTTGCAATTGCTAAAGCCCACAATTACACGCACACATAAATGTTTGTGCACTATTCATATACATATAGTTTGTTGGACGTCAGGAGAATTTTAAATTCATGCAAGGAAAACTCATTCGCAAAAATAAAAACGAACTTAAAATTGCTTTAGCTTGAAACTGATTAAAGAACAACGACGAAAAACAAACAAAAAGTCTATAAATTTTAGACGAGTCTATGTAGGCTATTAATACACATGCTAGTGTATAATTATGCGAGGGTTGCAAAAAATAAAATACTTTTTTATATATGTCTACAAAATAAGCGTGTGCTTGTAACCTGTCAGTTTTTCTCTTTTAGAGTTAATGCATTTGAGCCAGTACTTTTTTCAAAACCGAAAGAATTTAATTTTATTTAAAAAATCGACAATATCGCAGCAAAAAAAAATTTAAGTCATTCTAGTGGAACTACATTTTCATTGCTTCCAAAAAATCGATATTTTTAATTTGCCGAGAGTGAGCAAAAAACCATGTAGAAGCTTATTTTAGTCATAAAAAACCTTGTAACTCCTCCATAGTGCTAGAAAATACTCACCAGAATTAAAAAAAAATAATTTTTTTTAAAGAAATTTATAAAGTAATTTTAGTCTAAAATTTATAAGTTATTTCCTTAAATTTACATGAAAACACTGCTTCGGGCTTAAATTCGTATAAAAAGAAAATAATTGTTAAAATAGGTAACTATGTACCATTTTTCCTAGATGAAAATATTATTATAGAACACAAAATAAGGAATTTTTCTTAATATCGCTTCCAATTCAGTGACCAGGCAGAGAAATTCTTGCAATGACAACCCTATGTAAAAATCATTAGATCGGATCGAAATTTTCCCTACTTCCAGATCGCAAACTCTACATTTTCATGACTTTTTTTGGAGTTTCTCTCTTTGCTGAGATATCAAGTCTCAACTCCCGCAACTCACCTCGTACATATCCACCAGTATATGTATATAGCTACCTGATTATGCATGTCAGCAGTTAAATATGTACATATGTATGTATAGGTAAGTGAGTGTATGTGTTCCACTATTCAAAAGAAATTTTAAATTATATAAACAATAACAAGGGGCATGTGCGGCTGTCTGTTTGTCTGTCTGTCTCTATGCATTTACTTCTATTCACGATAGTTTATTTTAATTAAAGCATACTTTCAGGCATTAAGATACATTAACCCATTTTTTTTTGTGTTGAGGACAAAGTAAAATGTTATTTAAACTTTAATAATGTTGCGATTAAAGTTTGCTTTCTCATTAATCTTTAGAATATTACAAATGGTTTATTTAATTTAATATTTTTTATTTAATGATAACACAGTGCATCAGGAAAAAATCACTACGTGATAAAAGACTAAAATAAAAAATCCCATTTCTCCAATTTTTGCCCCAAGTCATCCCATTTTTCTTAAGGGCCCCAAGGATTTGAGACCCCAGTGTAATTTTTGCATTTTCTTAGGCTCATATCTTGGAAACTGTTCGGAATTTTGATTTACTCTCTGAAACAAATTTGTAGCTTCTGTCATAAAGAACAAAAATTGTGATGATGTATAATCAAAAAAACTTCATTTTCAAAATCAAAACCTTAAAAAATTTAAACAAATGCGATTTTTTTAAACTGTTTTTCCTGTTCAGGTCCATAGGTAGCAAACCGTTTAAAATGCAAGGAAATAATTAAGTACAAAAATGTACCTAAGATTTCAATAAACAACTTTATATAACATATGAACTTTCTAGGATTAATTCTTAACATCGTTTAGCCAGCGCTTAGGTAGCCGCAAACTTCACTTTTTGGATACCTAATCGCTACCTAAAAGGTGTTAAGAATCATTCCTAGGAAGTTTATATGTTATAGAAAGTTGTTTATCGAGATCATAGCTCTATTTTTGTGGGTGATTGTTTCCTTAAATTTTAAACGGTTTGCTACCTATGGACCTGAACAAAGGAAAAAAGGTAGAAAAAATCGATTTTTTTAACTTTTTTCGATCTTTAAGATGATTTTACATGTTCACAATATTTGCTTTTTTTATCACAAGAGCTACAACTTTAACTCAGAGAGTAAAACAAAATCCTGAACTGCTTTGCAGGATATGAGCCTGAGAAAATGCAAAAATTACACCTTTGGGCCCAAATCTTTGGGGCCTATAAAAAGAAGATGACTGGGGGCAAAACTGAGAGACATGGTTTTTTTTTATTTTTTGGTCTTTTATCACTTGGTGTTGTCCGTATATGGTTGTTTTTCCGTGACTTAAAAAATTACAAACAGTGTAATAAAAAAGTCTGGAAGTTAATTTTAAAATAAAAACGCTTAATTTGAAATAAAGTTTGATTATAATTTTGGAAATATTTTAATGAGATTAAGGTCTTAATTAAAAAAAAGCAGTGTGAGGTCCGATCACAGGGAAGATGTGAAAACATCTAGTAATAATTTTTTTTAATATTGGCTTATGGTAACTAAAGTAAGATATATACATTTTTGACTCTACTGTATTTAAAAATTTATGGAAAACTGCATCTATAGTAGTGGAAGTATTAGTTGTGGGGGTTTGTGGAGAATTGCTCGTATGCAAGTCTAAAACGTCAAATAAAAATTTTGATAAAGCTTTCGACTGTGGGCTTGTAAAATTTGTATTAAAATCTCCACCCATAATATGAGATGGAGATTGTTACCCAATTGCCTTGCACCAGCTTCAGTATAAGGCAACAGTACTTAATGAAGATATGCTATAACATAATATTATAAATTATTTATAAAGACTGCTATATATCTTTCAAACAAATATTTGATATTTAAAACGCTCTTTTATTTAAAAGTTTATATTTATTTTATTTACTTCATATTTTTAAATTTTTTAACAAAATTATCCCCACTGGCAACACTATTACACTTCACAAACAATTTCTATTAAAATTAACATTGCTCCTGAAGATATGCTTTAAAATTCGGTTGAGTGTATTTCTATGCAGCTGTTAAGTTTCTCTGTACTTCTTGTTCCTATGATTACACTAATACACTCCTACATACCTCACACCGATTTGATAACGCTTTACGATCTTATTCAAAATTTGAGATTGTATTGTGAAAAAGGTTTTTACCCCCTAGCATTTGCACATCAAAAATAAATTATATTTAAGAAAGTAAAATTAAAAGAGAAGCCGCTTAGGGAAAGAAACTACGACTATCTAAATATTTTCCTAAATAAAGTACATATATATCTAGCTACTGACTAAGGTCTGTGTATCACATTTTGTTGCAGGTTTTCATATTTCTTTTATATTTTTCCATGTTTAAATTTATTTAAAAAAGTACTATTATTAAGTATTTTTTACTTAAATCGTATTTATTTTGTTCTTGTGAAAAATTTAATATTAAAACGCCCCACATAATTTATGTAAAAATACACAAAATTAATTGCAGCTTATTTACATATTTTAATAAATTTCTTGATGCCTTGCTTAATCTAGCTTTAATATTAAGCACAAAGCTTTCATAAGTTTAAGGGCTCAAAAATGAAAAAAAAAGTTGACCAGGCAAATGATAAAATGTTTCCTCTTTTTATTATTTAAACTAACACAAAAAACATTTATACATACGCCTGCTAATGATATATAAATCTAAGCATTTTCTTGTGATTATACTTCTTTCTCCTTTGTATTTTGTATTTTAATTTACATTTAAATTTTTATGACTTAACTGCCAGCGCATTAAAAAACAATAATTATAATAAAAGCCCCTGGTCTAAAACAAAACGAAAAAAACTGGGTTCAGGTTCATTTGCCACAAACAAACAAAACAAAGAGGCATAAAAAAATAATTACAGGATGAAACAAAAATAAAATAAAAAAAAATAATACACATAATTAAATCTACTGAAAAAAAAAATGTTGAAAGCATTTGTCATCTCTATGGATATTAAATTTTAGTGCTTTGTACAATTTTTCCTTTTGTTTGCCTATTTTTATGGAAATTATCAACACTTGCTTTGCTAAAACTGTTTTATGTGTGTTAATGTGTCTGTTATCCTGCGGTGTTTGTTGTTATTATTTTGTTTTGTTGCTTTTGGTTGCCTAGCTTATTTTAAATTTTTTTATCATTTTGTAATAGCGGGTTATCCATTTTTCAGTTTTAAAAGTAAAGTTAAATAAAGTTATGATTTTGATGAAAGTTTTATTTCAACTATGTTTATTGCTTGTCATAAATCCAAGTAGAAATAAGTGAGAGTTTACCAAAGGAATTGAGAGAGAGAGAGAGCGAGAGAGAGTAAGCAATGTACAAAGGTGTTAAACCAAAATACAAAGAAGTACAATATTTATAATTGTAAATTATAAGGGGTTGCTCACAGCAATCATATTTTTTCGTTTTATTAATTTAAAACGTGTTAATTTATGACTACCATTTGAATATCCCAAATGTATTTTAAACTACAGTCTCTAGATTAATTGAAGTAGTCCATCCTTTTTTTTTGGTAGTTTTCGACCACTTTTTCACTTATTTCGAGTGGTATTTCGGCGAAAACTTCAATAATGCTAGTTTCAAATGCTCCAACTTTAGGGGAATAACCGCGTAGACATGGTCTGTGGCATAGCCCTTCAAATACAGTCTAGCGGCGTCAAATCACATGATCGTGGTGCCCAATGTAAATCGCCAAAAATGTTAAGGAAATTACGCGTTCTGAAAACACAGCACAGTAGGTCGATTATAACAAGCAGTAAGTAAGTTTTAACTAAATTTACGCGTTTTCGGTTGTAAATGACAAACAAACGAGTCAAGACAAAATTAACCAAATATCAGTTTAGACGACACAACAGCTGACAGCCTTGCCAGACTGGCGGTTGTGAAGCTACTAAATGCATTACCATGTACTTATAACAAAAGTAAGTGATATTGTAAACAGAAATTAAATATGACAAATTTTAAATTTTTACCTGAAACCCAAAACTCTTACTTCTGTTTAATTTTATAGAAGGAAAAATCAACTTGTTAAAAGAGAAATTATTGCAGGATTTAATGTTAATTTTTTTTCATGCAGATTTGCTATTATTAACCGACTTTAAAAAACGAAAGGGTTATCAATTCGTCTTTATTTTTTTTGCGGTGCTACTTCATAACTTAGTTCATATTTGAACCATTGTAAATAGTTGTTTATTGTCTGAGAGGGTGTAGCTTCCTATTGCTCCCATTGCAAAAAAAATGGGTGGGGACACTCTCACAATTTTTTTAATTTGACTTTATGATATTTTGCTTATTTGACTGCTGCGAAACTTGCAAAAAAAATGTCATTAAATTCCATCATTATATATCACTCGGTTATACTTAACCGATTTTCACGGAACTTACCACACAGACACAATCTTCCATTTGAAAAAATGGTCATATTTACGCCCATTAAATTTTATGGTTAATTTTAATTGGTTCTACTGTAAACATTTTAAGAAAACTTATCACACACACTGAGTTCTGGAAAACACAAAATCTTATATTTAAAAAAAGGGATGGAGGCACGTCCATTAAAATTTAATTTTATATCCCATGCATTTTTTTCGAAAATAGTTTTTTTTTTAGCGATTATATTGATAAAATTCAATGGTATTTATAAAAAAGTCGATTTTAAAATATTTGTTAGTTTGGGCGTTTTGCGTTCTATTCACAGACAAAAGTTTTTCCCACTAAAACATTTTATTAAAAAAAAATGCAAATAATCAAATATTATAGAAACGTCAGGATTTCAACGTCACAGCAATATGTTCTAATATGTTTTTTTAAATACCTCAGGTTTCCACCATTTATCGCCATTAAATATATGTAATGACTGCCTTATGAAGTCTTGTTAAAACATCAAAAACCATGATAGGTAAACATTTTTTACGGTATAATATATTATATGTTCTTTTATTGATAGTTATATTGCTAATTTATTTTTATTTTATCTACTTGTGTCTTTATATTTCGGTCATTTGTTATAGAAAATATAAACTTTACTAATGCTAAAAGTCTATAAAAATACAACAAATGTACTTGTATTTATTTCCTTACTATTTTATTGACAATAAATCATTTTGTATGTTGACCATTAATGTTGGTTATTAAGGTAAAAATTATGGTCATTTGCCAGATTATTTATGATGTCTACCAAATAAACACATTTGAAGCAAAAAGAACTTATTTATTACTAAAGAAAATTCAGTTCATAAATAAAATATACTGCGAGCATTACCAAGAAAAGTGTAATAAAAAAATTAAATATCGGCGAAGTAAATTTTCCCAAAAAAAATCCTTAAAAAGATGATTTTTGTGTTTATTTTTTTATACACCTTATCTGAGCTGGAAACATTGTTTAAGGGGCTATCATGCTGAGGGAAATTTCATTCCCAGAAGCGTTAATGGCTTTAAAAATATTCTTCTTAATTTTTTATGTATCTTATCAGAGCTAGGAATGTTGTTTAAATGATTGTCACGTAACCTTAGAAAAGGAATATATCACAGTCTACATTTCTGTGGCAAAAAGTGTTTCAGTCGACTTAAGCCAAAATCGAGGTAATGATATCATTTTTTTTTTCAATTTAAAGCTACACCTGTTTTATTTTATTTTGTTTTATATTATTTTATTTTATTTTATTTGAATTTATTTTATTTTAATTAATTTTATTTTATTTAATTTTAATATATTTTATTTTATTTTATTTTATTTTATTTTATTTTATTTTATTTTATTTTATTCTATTTTATTTTATTTTATTTTATTTTATTTTATTTTATTTTATTTTATTTTATTTTATTTTATTTTATTTTATTTTATTTTATTTTATTTTATTTTATTTTATTTTATTTTATTTTATTTTATTTTATTTTATTTTATTTTATTTTATTTTATTTTATTTTATTTTATTTTATTTTATTTTATTTTATTTTATTTTATTTTATTTTATTTTATTTTATTTTATTTTATTTTATTTTATTTTATTTTATTTTATTTTATTTTATTTTATTTTATTTTATTTTATTTTATTTTATTTTATTTTATTTTATTTTATTTTATTTTATTTTATTTTATTTTATTTTATTTTATTTTATTTTATTTTATTTTATTTTATTTTATTTTATTTTATTTTATTTTATTTTATTTTATTTTATTTTATTTTATTTTATTTTATTTTATTTTATTTTATTTTATTTTATTTTATTTTATTGTAATGTACAATTTCTGATGGAACACTAACTTAACTTGGCTGTCGATCTAATATATTCTAATTTTATATTTAAGATTCGTCTAATTTAATGACAGTATTGAAAAATCACTTAAAATTTAATAGTTCTCTCCTTTAAAACTGCTTAATTAGACTTAAACACTTTTTCCTTACTGCCATATATTGGTCTTCAATTGCATTTTTTGGTGAAGTATGACGCTTAATATAAGCAACTATCCAACTCCGAATATAGTCGAATGTGCTGAACGAAGGAATTTTGCTCTGAAAAAATATCACTATTGTGAATTTCACTCACACAGACATATCCCATTGTGATTTTTTTATAATAGTGTATCAGCTGAGAATAAGAACTCAAACATTTTTATGCAGCAAAGTGTAAAAAAAATGGAAATTAATTTTGATATAAAAGTTTGCATAAAAGAGAACATGACAACAACTGCACTATGGTGCGATATTTTGAAAGATAAAACCTCCCTGCAATTGGCCAAATTTAGGAAATAATTAAGATATGCATCTTATCGATTGGAAATTGCTACCACACTAAAATAAATCCTTTTAAAGGATGGTGGCATGTCCAGAGTTTTGAAATTTTTTAATCGCTTTGTAATAAACGTTCAATTGTAAAAGTTGTTGCTTGTCCTTTGTCCTTTCTCCATTAATGAAACCAACCTTTCGAATAGTTGTTGAGCGTGAAGAAATAATTTTAAATATGTGCCTGGATGACTTAAAATAAAATCATATTGCCAAACATTCGCATACTGTATATTAATCAAAATTAAGTTCAATATAAAATTCACTACTCAACGAAGTTTTCTAGGATTTTTCCAGCTTATAATATGAGTTCTTGCTACCCTACACTCGAAACCCCATTAACAGTTTACCTTAGTCGGTGCAATTTCAATGATGGCAATGGGTTAATTTTTCTTATAACTTTTTTATTTTTTTAAATAAAAACTCTTTCTCAAATTCTACATAAATGCTAAAAGAAATGGATTTATAAGAAACAAGCTTTAAAAACTATCTTAATTTCTTTTTATTATATACAAGCTAAAAAACACTTTCTATATCTTTTACTAATTGCAATGTAAATATTTGCTAGTATATTGAAAATGCTATTAAGGTTATTGATAGACCACAAAATAAATATAATAGCAAAAAAAAATTGTAACATAGAGAAGAATAACACCTAACAAATATTTGCAAAGTTTTAGTTATTATACAAAAATGTCCTTGAAATGAAGTACTCCTGCATGAACTTTGGTACAGAAACCTACGCACACACGTTGTCTTAGTAATGAAAATTACATTTTTACAAGTATTATTTTACAAAATGTCTATTAAGGTTATTGATGGCTATAATAATCGTAAATAACTAAAGGACAAGTGAAGCATTTAAACAGAATATTAAAGAACAAAATGCCAGAAGTATATAATGATAACGAGATCTGTTTATGAAAAACTAGCAAATTTTTATTAATTCTATTGCAGTCAAAACATAGTGCAAAAGTTGTTATAAATGATATTTGCTTATAATAATATTCTATACGAGCATTTTACATGATGTCGCACGTGACCATCGCATAAAGAAAAAGTAATAGAAAAGTAAAATTAAAACGGATTTTTAATATAAATTTTAGCCCTAACACTAATTAGTGTTAAGTTTAATTTTGAGCAATTTTTTGGTTTCACAAAATTTCAAAAATTCAAAACGTTCGCATGTGACAAAAACAGAAGTTGTTTTGCCACCAGCGATTAAAACGCTAAAATCTGAGGCTATATTTTAATGTTTCTAATTTTATCTATCATGTTGATGATTTGTATGTTTTTATATAATATTATAATTACTGTCGCACGTGAATTTTTTCTCATCATGATGTTTATATATATTTTCTTTTGCTCTTTTGATGAAAATATTAGTTAACAAGCTCAGTAAATATGTTTTCAAATTAATTTTTTTTTGCAAACGTTCACCTGCATTTTGAAGTCTGGTTTGGGCTTGGTCTTGTCTTACATTTTTGTGAGCTTCTGCTGTAGCCTTCAATCAAATAATTTTTTCCTTCACCCAGTGCTTTTTAAATTTTTTAAGCATTCCGCATTTTTTTCTTTGCTATTAATTTATGGTTTTGTAATAATATTTTATGGACATTTAATTTTTCTCTCAACCGTTTGCTCCTTAGTTTTTAATTATTTTTTTTATAATTATGAGTTTTTTTTAATTAAAGTTCTTAATGCAATTTTTTTAACTTCCCACTGTAGGAAGTTACTGATTTTAACTAAATTTTCGAAAATCGAATTTTCATCATATTTTAAATTTTTAGGGTCCTGGCTTCTGACTATTTTTTTTTTAATTTTGCACTTACAATGTTGCACGTGACTATCTTTATATAGATATAACGATGAAAAATCTTTATATATTTTAGTAAATTTTTTTACAATTCTATTTTAAATGCATTTAATATGTATCTCCGTTTGTCCTTAATATTTCATGAGTTTTCTGCTTCTTTTTGTCGACGCACTGATAACAAATGTTTTTGTATTGCACGTGGCATCAAATATACCACTTTTAAAGCACAAATTTGCAGTAATTTGTTATGGCTTAGTTACTTATGCTTTGACTTTTTTGCTCTTTGATAAAAAAAATGTTGTTTTTCAATGTCGCACGTTACATAGAACTAGGCGAATTTCGCAAATCAAAAATTTGCCTTCTTTGTAAACTACTGGCACATCCAGAAAAAGTTTAGAGAGCAAAAGCCAATGGATAATGCGTCTCTTTAAAGCGGGCCACCCTCTTGAACTCTAATTCTGCAATTTTTCATATTGTACAATAATATCGCCAAATGTGCATGTCATATTTGAAGGTGGCGGAATATATTTTGGCAAATATTAAAATCCTTTTATCATGTTTATTGTCAGTCAAGACAACTGTGTTATTTGGTGGCAACATTGTTCAATGTTGTTTACTTTTTCTTTGTCAGAAATATTTTTTAATATGTTCTTTGAAAAAACATTTATTACATAGTATAGGAAAAACGACAACAATATGTACATAGAACATGCAAAAGAAATATCCAAATGAAAGAAGTGTGCTTTTGTGACATGGGTAAAATTTTTTTACATAATCTAATTTGCTTTTTTACTCTATGAAAACATGATATGATAAAACAAATTATTTTCAAGATCTTTTATTTTTATTTTGGTGTCGCTTGCCTTTCAATGGAAATACCCATATACCTTAACTGACCAGAGTAAAAAATTTATTTATTATTATATCAAAATTATCAAAATTCAGGAGGCCAATTAGGTCTGTCGACTAAGAAATAAGTTTCAAAATCTTTCAATTAAATTTATCTTAATCGTTCGATCGATATCGGAAGACGTTGTTCGACGCTGGTTATAAAAAATCATTGTAGGAAAATAAAAGGAGTGTATACCCACAGCTTAAACAAAAAGTAACTGCCAGTTTATAGAAGACAAGGAAAAATTTTCGTAAGCCTATTTATATTAAAAACAAAAACAAAGCACCAAAATTAGTTTTTGTTTTCATAATAATAATAGACAGATGAGACTCAACGCAGTCGAGTATAAATTTTTCTGTTTATTTATATTGCCATAATATATATATATATATATATATATATATATATATATATATATATATATATACATATATATATATAGATATTTTTATTAGTTTACCGTAGCCTAATTCATGTAAGTGTTTTAGGGGCTTCTCTGTTTATTTTCTTTAGCCTAACAACAACAAAATCGAATAACAAAGCAAATAATAAACACCCTTAATGCATCTGGTTACATAAAAAAACATAGTTTCAGGACATATTAGTCTTGTCTTTGTGTTGTAATACGAGTATTAGAAGGTAATTTATCTACACATTAAACTAGCACAAGTTGATAAATATTAGAAGGGAAAATCTGATTGTATACTTTATTATATCTACTGGATAATAGAACGCAAACACTATCATTAATGTTTACGATAACAGACATCCATGTAAAGCAAGGCCTGCCTGAGGTCATGGATATTAAATACTTGTAATTGAATATTTTCAGTTCCTTTATCCATTAATTTTCATACTTGTTTGAAGTCTTAATATAGCAACGATTGTAACGACGAAATAGTTACGAGAGTAAGTGAAAAATAAAACTTAATGAAATTATAACAGGCAGGATAAAAGAAAAATATACTGAGAAATCTTATAATTCTGTTTGCTTTCTTTTAGATAGGAAGCAGCCATGTAAGTAAACCATCCAATCGAAAATTTATTAAATCTTCACAGAAAAAATTTACCATTAACATCAGAAATACTTACCATATAATGACTTCCCTACAAGAAATGAATGACCGAAACTAACACAAAAGTAATTTTTTCACTAACACAATTACAACAATTTTATATTGAAATCAACAGTGACAGCCAATTGCTCTAGTTGCTCTACTCTAACATGTATGTAAGAGTGGAACATCTAATGTACATATGCCAAGAATTAAAAAAATCGCATTTTATTGCAAAATATACAAATCGTTCGGTCTGTGAAAATTGAATTGAATTGAATTGTTAAAAAAGTTAAGTAAAAATAATATTAAATAAAAGAGCTTTCCAAAGTTTAATTAAATATACATACATTTATGTATATTTCTTTTCCATATTTTAGATATTTATAAAAACTAATGCGTATTGGTGATTGACAAAAGCGTGAAAAGGATAGATGAATCCCAGGTTATTTAATGTTTTTGATTGTTTTTAATTCTTTTTAATATTTAACTTATGTGTATCTTTATTTTTTGTAATAAAAAACAATAAAAATATAATTATGCACGTTTCACTAATTTGCTATGATGCTTATATACATCAAGTGTGATCAGGCAGTCGTGACCACCAAATACATCACCTATGACAAGTTAAAATACGGCAGAGTAAGTAGGTCAGCTGTATATGTTCCATAGTAGACATTTTTAATTATTTAGACAAGGAGGCAAAATCACACGTACACAAAAGTTTACATCACTTTTTCATATTGCTCCTAACAAACTGATAGAAACTTAGATATATAAAGGCATCACCACTACCAGTCAAATGACCGGTCATTTCTTGGTTACTTCTCTGATTGCCAAATCATTAATCGCTTATAAATCATAATCATTACATAAAATTAAAAAAAAAAGTGTTAAATTGACTGAAGTCTCAGTTAGCCGACTGTAATGTAATGTAAATGCAACACTAGGAAACAGCTGATCGATATTGTTATGTGAAAAGTAGTGAAAGTGTTTATAGAGATGTAATGTAACGTAACCTACTTTTCATATAAAAATATCGATCAGCTGTTTCTTATGTTGCAGTTACATTCCATTACTGTCGGCTATTTGAGCCTTGATGAGAGAAATGATTCTTTAAATTATAATAAATTACTTGAATATGTTGCCAAATAAACAGAGTAAGCCATTCTTAAGCATCGATTATTTCAGTCTTACTCCTGGTTAAAATCATTAAGTTGGAATCTATTAGGGAAGAGCTTCTACCAAAAATGCTTAATTCCAAACCCGATTACCTTTTTAGAAATTTTTCGCTTTGTTGCAACTCTTGCCAAAAGCATAATAACAATCATTAGAATTGTGAAAATGTAAAAAGTTCAATGATTTATTTTTATTTAAAAATTTTTTTTTTCAAAATATGTCTTAAAGTGTCTCATGGAAAGAATCAAAAACTCAACTGCTAATAAACTTCAAATCAATTAATGTAATAATAGAATTTTAAATCAATTAATTTTTTAATTGGTTGAGTTAACTATATGAATTAAATTTTAATAAAGTTTTTTAAATTAAAAATTAGAATTTCAAATAGTTATAAAAAATTATATTTCTTAAATTTTTGTAATATTTTTAATGGATACAAGTATCATCATTTTATATACAGAGGAAAAATTTTAAAACATTTTTTATTTACTCAATTAATTTTATGTTTTAAACCAGTTTTTACACCCCGTTTCCACAAGTCAGGCGGCAGGCAAACCATCTTAAAAATTTGTTTGAAAATAACTCCAACAAATTAGTGTTTTTTGAGTGTATAAATTTTACACTCAAGTCGACCGTACGGGTTGTAGAAACATGATGTCAGTTTTTATATCTTTGGGTAAACAAGAACCATTAAATCTGCCTTAAAATATTTTGAAGCACCTCGTTTCATTTAATGTTTTATTTATATCAGACAAAGTACTCGCAACTGTTCCACACAACCGATGTTGTTGTTGGGTAAGAAATAATTGGACGAATATTTTGCTTAGTTCTTTTCTCAGACAATTTGGTAGTATTTTTTTATTTAAAATAGAACTGTACGAATTAATGAAAAATCTAGAGCTGGCGAACAAAACCAGACTAGCCCCCTTAACGGTTTTTTACAAGACAGGCAAATAACTGAACTACTTAGATACAGACTAGCAAGCAAAAGTTAGTTTTCTTTATTTTTTTTAAGGTTAGATCAAACTAGTTTTGAATGAAAATATTTCACGACATCATAGATGTGTACTTAGAGAACCCGAAAAAAATTTAAAAAAATCATGTACTGAGGACATGTCCAGTTTTATTCGCCAGCTCTACAATTGCTGTATAGGAATGCTTTGAGTTAGTAAATAAGAAATATGAATTGACAAGCGCAAGTTTACTATGTGAAGGAAAATCACGGTGCCCAAATTGATCGTTCGTTATTGATATGATTTCACATTTCAGGAATCTTTTTACCAAGTTTTTATGATATAAATTCTTTCAGCCATACACTCAAAAGCTGCTCAACATATCGTGCTATCAAAATCAATTTTTTTCTACGAAAATCGATTATTTACGGTCTTAAGTAATCGATTTTCGTCAAAATATTACAGTCGAAAATTATGTCGCTAAACCTTTTTTCGGCCGCTATGGCTCCATATATAAATTACTGTGTGTGAACGCAGTCTAGCCTTAGGAAAAAAATAGCTGTGTGTAAGCCCAGTCTTGTTATGACATATTACCGAATCCAATTTTTTTTAATAATATCTCTACAATAATAAAACCAGACAATTGACTGTATATTTTATCGTACAACAAAGTTTTTATCACATTATTAAGGGCAAAATGAAGAATGTGGAAGGGAAACTTTTGTATACATACGTGTGATGTTGCATCTCTCTCTAACTAATGGTTTTCGTCTACTATATAACATATATTCTACTGCTTTTTAATAATCACTGATAAGCATAAATATTAGTCAAGTTTGACTGTTCATAATGGTCTAATATATCGCCACACAATAGAGCGATTATACATGATTGATATACTGACAATAAATATACTTTTTACATTATTTTAATTATTTTTTATTATAAAAAGTAATTAAAAAATACAGAAGTAAATAAAATAATTAAAACAAAAAATATAAAAATAAAAAAGAGGTGTCTAAGGACACCCGGTTATAGCTATGCTGCTGAGCTTTATAAAAAATAACTTAATGTGTTAAATTAGCAATGCAATAAAATTATATTATATCATGATGTCAAATTCGCCGCAAGTATTTCAAAACGTTTACCATTATTTTCTTTTGTAGCGGCGTACGATTAAATTAATATATATTTTTGGTGGCCGGTGGCTGATCGTTTGTGTTAGTATTTTATGTATTCATTTGATATTTGCTGTTTTTTAAGTTATGTGTGGATTGGGTTTGTGCTGCTGATACAGTGTTGTGCCTGGTTAAGAAATTATGCCAACTAAAAAACCACTCGATTTGCCCCCCTCATCAGCAAACTGTATTGTTATGCCAGCACAATTGTTCTCGTGTATGAAAGAGCATTGTTTTTTTCACTCACTTTAAAGAACGAAACAAAACAAAACCAAACAATTTATTTCGTTTATTTTCGTACTTTGCTTTTAAGTACAAAAAAATCAAAACAAAAATAAATATTAACTGTAATACTGTCGATTATTTTTTTTACGAAAATCACATTCTAACTCCAGTAGCGCACAATAAATACCATAGCTATAAAAGCAAAAACACAAATTGAACTAAGCAGTATCTATCTAGCCCTCTTCACACATTGTCACAACCAACACACGTTGCTTTTTAAAAATATCTAAAATTTTCAAAAGAAATATATATTTTAAATTAAACTTTGTAATTTTTTTTATTCACTATTTTACTTATCTTTTTCAACACTTTTATAAATTTTATTTTTCATATTCATCTCATATTTCATTATTTTTAAATAAAACTAGATGTTTAAAAAGTTTTGGAATATTACAGTAGATCTTACACTCTAACATATATATTACAGTGGAGCAACTCCAGTTAGTAAATAAATCCATCATTACTACCCATCAAATGATTCGTAAATTGACTCCCACTACTGAATTCAATGTAAAATTGTTGCAAATGTGTAAGTGAAAAATTTTGTTTGTGGGTTAGTTAGTTAGTTACCTAAAACAAATGAATGACTGAATCAGTTCTTGTAGGTATGTTTCATATACTTTCAAACTTAATCTTAAACTAACAAAATTAACTAACACTTATATTAAGACATTATCAATAGCTTTATGGCTACTCAAATTTCAAAGACTACAACATGTCTACATGAAAAAAGAAGTAGAAACATAAAGGCAATAATACAACTCACAAATTGAACATATTTTCTTTACAAGAGTAATTTTGTTTAACCATTATAGCATCTTGAAATAAGTATAATAATCAGAGTCCACAGCATAAAAAGAATAAATAATAAGGAATATTCTTTAGCTATAGATACTTAAAACTATTATTATAATATTGTTATAACATAAAGACACCAAGACATAAAATAAAAATAAATGTTTATTAGCTCTCAGTAAAAAAGAGAGTATTACTGGGAAAGCAAAAAAGATAGAGAGAAAGCAGGGAAAAATAAACTAAAATGAACGTGAATGAAAATATTTAACAGGATACCGGAAATAAAATACCGTTGGTGTAGCATATAAACTTTATGAACGTGCACACAATATTAATGTTTCCTATTTTTCTTTACATACTATATAAATTTTGTTACTTTTGTTTTGCTTTTTATTTTATATTTGTAATGGTCTCAGCTAGAGGAAGTAAAGAAATACAATCAACCAAAACCAGGAATGAAAAGCAAGGAAAATTGTTATAAGCTTCTGCTTATTGTAGTTTCATTTGTGCAGCGAGAATAGTAACAATTGAAAACTAAAAGTATTCTATAATTGTTAAAGGAAAAAGGTGTAACAGTACACACAAGGAATAAAATTTTATTTTTTCTAGATATGGAAGGAATTTGTTTTGTGGATGTTATCCTACATTTATTAGTGTTTTAACTTGTACTAAAAATTTTGAATAATAGTTTTTGCTTGCACGTAATTTCAAGAGAACTAATTTTTTCGATAGTAAAATCGTTAAATTAAAAAAACAATAAATTTTGTAAAGTAAATTTGTATTTTATTAAATTATTTCATAAATATTGTATTTATATATACTCGCATTTATTTATGTTTTCATGCTCTAATATTACTTAAATTTAATAGAGTCATAATACATATTTCCTTTTTTAATAACTTATAAATTTCGCCACGTGCTACCAACCCTACGTATTCATTGTGATACAATATATATAAGCTGGACAATATCACAACACTATCGCCATAAAATTTACAACGTAGTAATGCCAAGCAAAAAATAACACAAAAAACTAAGCTTTTATTACTTTAAAAGGCCACTAGCTGTAGTAACAACAGCCAAAGTCCAAGTACAGCAAGATAAATGCATAGAAAAATGTACAAACAGGTTTTATTGTTGTTGACTATGATTACTTTGGTGAGCACAAGCAATATACATCGCTTGAACAACAGCAAACTATTCAAGCGAATGCACCATCTTCAAAGCACCAACACCAACATGACAAAACACATTCGCCATTTCCATTTCCTACTTCTCCTTCTCTTTTTATGCAAGGATGTTTTTGTTTTAGTAATTTGCTTAAGCTATATTTTGTTGTATGTGTTTCAGGTAAATTTAAAATGTTCTTTTTTTCAACGACTTGTATGTGAATGAACCATTAAAGTCAACACCGTTTCCTAGAACAATAAATTTATGATTAAGATTTTATTGCACCTTATCTTGATTATGATGATTAAGACCAACATAGTTTTAATAGAAAATTTTAAAATAATACAATGCATACTTACTAGCCGTCCACACGAGCAATAATCTCGGCAATTATTGGCTTGGCAATTGTCAAATTCGATTGCCGACACAAGATATTAGCGTGTAGAATATGTGTTAGAATACATATTAAGCAACAAATGTTAAAATACATTGCTGAGCAATAATCTCTTAACACATGCTTTCAAATTAAAATAATTTTAATTTTTTTAACAAAACAGCAAGAAAAAATATTTTAAATAAATAAAATAAATAGAATTTCAAATTGCAATCAACAAAAGATCTAATAAAGGATAATTTAAGTAAGTATATGCATAAAAATACAAATATATTTGAATGTACATATGTGTTCGCCACCTCTAGATAGATTGTTGAACACAAGCAATTTGACATCATCATTTTGCCGGCGTTTTTGCTTATGTTAAGACACAACAAATTGCTCATGTGGTCCTACATATATTCAAATACATAATATTAAAAAAATGAGTTTGACAAAAAAATTTCAAAATCCTATTTTTATTTGACCAACTCGGCTATAATAAATACAAAAAAAATATTATCTCATCAACAATACAATTCCTAAAATTAATCGCTATTTTAGATGCAATTGAACCCAGTGTGCACTAATTAAAATTCGAAAAAAAGACGACAGAAAATGCTCGTGCGTTTCTTTTTAATACTGTGCTAATACACTCTCATCTACATTAAAACCAGGCTCGTCAAGCTAGCACCGGAGTGCCGAACTCTAATCGCCTTTTTATACAAATGAATACACGTACTCTTATATCATTCTCTCGGTTTTCTCTCTGTGGGCAGCTAGCTCTGCATTAAAATTCCAAAACTCATCTTTGGTAAAGTAATGTAATCAAATGCAGTAGCGTATGAGTAATATTTTACAATATCAATATTGAACTATCACTCATACGCCTACGGAAAACTGTTTTATGTGTTAAGAGCACACAGTGGCGTGAAATAAAAAAAGCGGTAAAAAGTCCGCAACTTTTGAAATAGTCAACTCATTTTGATGATACCAAGTGCTTTGAAAAGAAGAAGTGTTGAAATTTTCGAGGCAATATAGTTGAAGACATTATCTTGTAAGAAAGGGTTGCTCAAAAAAGCTTCCAAATTGGAAACTGCGGGTGTCGAAATTCATATAAAAGCGATACAAAAATCAGGTAAAAACATACCAATAATAGGTGTGTGCGCGTAGATGCCTTTATCCTTGCGGGTATTCATAGTGTGCTTGTGTATTAATTTTTATACGCTTGGGCCATATGAAAGTAATTACAGCTTGAAAGGTGGTAACAAATTAAATTTTTGTTAAAGCGGAAAAAACATGTAAATTTTCAGCTGAGGTGTTATATTTGTGTATACATTTTAAGATTGATGTAATGGCAAATGTATACATATTATACACAGTTGAATAGACCATTAGATATTCTATTGTGCTTACAATCGTTCACTTCTTCTATTGTGTTAAAAATTTACACGAACACGAACACGAAGCCAAGAAAATGAAATCAACAATTTAGGCAAAAAGAAAAATGTAGAAAAGTTAATTTTATTATATAAGTTTGATTTTAAGTATTTCGAAAAGTATTGAGGGTATGATAAAACATTTTTATTAGTTTGCTAAATGTATATATACTATTAAATTAAATTAATATGGTTTGTAATATTTCATTTTATAATAATTTTTTTATTTGAAAAAATTGTGTTAGAAATGTAAGAAAAATGCAACCTTATTTAACAATCCAAATACTTACAACTGTTCAAGGCTATAACAGTTTACTATATATCCAACTTTACTTACATCCTTTTTATAACTTTATCATAAGCATGTTTTTTTAATAAATGAATTATATTAAAATTTTGGAATTAAAAGATCGACTTTAATGTTTGCTTTGCAACCGCTTAACAACACGTCAACTTTCACGTAAGTTTCAATTGAATAAAGAAAATCCCAAGAAGAAAAAGTTGAACAATTTTAGAAAATCTTCTATCCTGCCTATATTTACTAGTATAAAAAGTCTATAAACAGTTTCTTATAAATAACTAACAAACAAAATTACAAAAAAGTAACTGCCATATTTTTTTGCCACATTCAAAAATTAGTTTAAAAAAAATCCAAAGTTCGACTAATGCTGGACGTAGGGTGTACCAGCAAAAATCTCTAAAATTTACTTTGCAGTCTTTCTTAATACCTCTTAATAATTATTTTTTAAATCTTACAAAAAAATTAAGAATAATATTATTTAACATAATATTTAAAAATTTTTTCATAATTTTTCAAAATCCAAATAATTTTTGAGATATCAAAAAATTTATTTCCATATAAATTTTAATGAAGTTCTCTTTTAAAAACATTAAAATCAAAAAGTTTGTGCTAAGTAATAAAGAAGTTGTGTACTAATGATTAATAAAAGTCATGGCCAAAATTTAAAAAAAAAAATATATGTAAGACATTTGTAGATTTTTAATTGAACTTTATTGATTTTCAATCAGAAATAATTTTTAGTCAGGCTTAAGTTCAGTAATTTCAATTCTTATTGAATGAAATATTTTTATTAATTAATGTGAGTTTCTAAAGAAGAGAAAAAAAATTAAACTTAGACTTTAAGCTGGGGGAAATACCGATACTTTTCTGTGCAGCCACGCACTTCATCAGCACCCTAGTCTATCTACTTGGGTAGAGATTGTTATTAACATCAGCTATTTAACTTAAATTTACAATGAAACGGAATATGAGAAAGGCTTGCTGTGTATACAATTGATTTACCTTAGGTAAACACATTTATAAGTATCACTATTAATTTTCTGTTTTTCCATTATTTTCATTTTCCTATTTAGGTTAGCACGAAATTTCATTCAATATTTCATTCAATAAGAATTGAAATTACTGAACTTCAGCCTGACTAAAAATTATTTCTGATTAAAAAAATATATGTTCAAGTCAAATAACTTGGAAACTGTTAGAGATAAAATGGTGATGCTTTATTTCTGTTTCTTAACATTGATTGTCCTACTGAAAATATTTTAAAATAGGTCAATATTTGCAAATTTCACCGTAGACGTATGGTCTAGTAGACTTTTTTGATTTCAAGCTACGAAGGAATTTCAAAACCCGCAGTTTCCAACTTTGACGCTCTTTGAAGCTACCTCAAAATATATTGCCTCAAAAGTTCAATACTTCTTTGATTCAATCATAGAATAGATCCCATTGTATCTCCGAGTGGTGGTGCGGTATAGCAGCGCCCTTCCTAACCGTGATTCAAAACAGTTGGTTTCATCGAAATGGATTGACTACTTCGAAAGTTGCGTACTTTTTATTACTTTTTTATTTCACGCCACTGTGCAGCGTGGGTAAACATTTTTGGAGCAAATGCAAGACTATAAATTAGATAATTCTTTGTTCGCATAATCAAAATTTTTGTTTTATTATTTTATCGAATAATGAAAATATTAGTTTTCTAAACGAATCGAACAAAAGTAATTTATTAGTAAATCTTTTTTTATGTGTTACAACCAGCTGAAACCGACAAATGTTGTATCAAGATCAAACATTTTATTTTCATCTAATAATAATTTTTTATTAGCACCTTCCGTGACTACATTTCTACCCACAGAGAAACTGACTAAGCTCTAAACTGTATATTTACTAAGTTTAACAAAAACAGAAAAAACTAACAACAGAACAATTTTTTACAAGTTTTACCCCCTAAGGAGGACTCTTTATTTTCATATGGATCATATGCCCTCCATATCCATCCACCCATTCAATTAACTTCATTGGGAGGTTCCTGGAATGTCCTAGTCATTCTATTTGTTATTATAGTAAGCCTATTAAATAAAATAGAAATATTTATTTTTCTGTACATAAAATTCTGTACAAAAGAATGAAACAATTAAGAATTAAGCTAATTTTTAGTGAGACCCACTGCTGTAATCTTTATGCTCAAAAATTATTTGAATTACTTTAATTCGAATAGCTCAAATAATTCACAGTTTAAAAATACTGGAACAATACTTAAGTCCAAAAATCGATAGATACTTTTACTCGAACAAAACCAAAAATTAAATAATTGGATAGTCTAGTCAATTAAAGTTTTTTCTAATTGTGCGCTACTTCCATCTAACAAAAGGTGTTCCTTTGCAACTGCTGAAAATATTATAGCTTTGTTTTTAGAAATTGTGTCTATAGCCGGTCCTGTTCTTTTTGTGCTATTATCTTCACTTTAAGGAAGTTATAAAATATTTATAAACTTAAATGCAAAAAAAAGCAAAAAGATAGAATGTATTATTATGATCATTATGATGTTCTATTTACTGGTTTCAATACTTCAACTTTTCATGTCAGTCAAAAGAACAAAAAAAAAGGTTAAAAACCTTCAGCCTGCTTGTTTCTCACAGAGAGATAGAGAAACAAACTGTGTTGCTTATTTATTTATGATTATAACAAACATACAACCAGACAAATGTAAGACAAAACAAAATGGAATAAAGAATACTTAGAAATAAATTATTAATGTGTGTTCCAGAAAACACAAATTGTACGGCATTTAAATTGTGAGCACTGCTGGTGATTGCATGCAACACAAATGTACAATTTGTTGAACAAGTGTTGGTTTCATTTCGGTTAGTTTTTTATGTTTATATATATATATATATATATAGTATGTTATTTTGTAAATTTATTTATTAAAACTGAACAATTTTTCGGTTTTGTTTATGTTTTTGTAGTACAAATCGTTGTAAATAGTACAAGAAATTTAACAGAATGAATAAAATATTTTGTTAACTTTGTCAATCTTTAAACTATTTAAGGAAATTTTTACACTATACCAGCAAGTTGGTCGAACTAGTATTTGAATTCAAAATTCAGAAATGTCTAGGTCTTAAGATATTATGGTTGATTTTTAGGGTTCCGTACACTAAAGGTGAAAAGGTAAACCGTATTGTTTTAGCAACGCTGTCCGTTTGCTTATCTGTCTGATTGTCTGACTATCCGTCACAGGCTATTTTCTCGGTGACCGTAAGAGCTACGGACCTGAAATTTGTACAGAGTACTAAGAATCTTGACTGCTACAACAATACATGAGAGTTAAAAATTAAAGGGTGTTCCACAACGAGCAACGGAAAATGTTAAAATCACATGTAATAAAATTTTATGAAATGTTTACAGCAATTAAAACTAAAACTTAAAAAATCTAAATTAAAGATTTTCCTATCAGTTAATGTAATGTTTACTATATAATTTTAACCACTTGCTGTATCTTGAAAAACATTAGAAGAAAACTCTTCAAATTTTCAAAACGGTAAAACTCCTAAAATTATAAAATCGGGAAAGCGAAAAAAATCGTCAAAAATAAAAAAAACACCAAAGCGCCAAATTAAAAAAAAAATCTAAAACTAAAATAAATCGGCAAAAGCCGAAAAAATCGCCAAAACGAAAAAAGCGACAAATTAAAAAAAATTCTAAATTTAAAAATAAAAATCTAGATTTCTAATCGCCAAAAAACCGGAAAACCCGTTAAAATTAAAAAATCGCTAAAAAAACCCCAAAATCCGCAAAAAAAATTGAAAAGCCAGAAAAAGCGCCAACACTAAAAATATATAAAACCGAAAAAAGAAAAAAAACGCCAAATACCGGAAAAATCGCTTAAATGAAAAAATCGCTAAAATAAAAAAAACCCAAAATCCAAAAAAAAATCGCCAAATACAGAAAAAAGTGTCAATACTAAAATGAAAAAATCGCTGAAATGAAAAAAAACCTAAAATCCGAAAAAATCACCAAATACAAAAAAAGTGTCAACACTAAAAAAATCTATAAAACCGAAAAAAGCAAAGAAAGCCAAAACTAGAATAAAAACATAATAAAAAAAACGCTAAAAACCGAAAAAATCCCAAAAATAAAAAAATTCCAATATTTTATATTATACATATAGGCTAAATTTCGTATATTATTAGATGTATAGTGTCCATACGGAACCTCTTGTCCGCGATTCAAAGTCGCACATTACTGAATTTAATTTGATTTTCACACAATAATATTAATGTAGAAGAGCAAATAAATTCGGGGATTCCTTGAACTTTCATAATTTTTAGAATTTGTATGAGAAACCGAAACGAATATTTAAAATGTTGTTTTTAGGTTCATGAAAAAATAAAAGTGATTTAATAACCTTCTTTAGTATTTATTTATAAAAATTTTTCCAATGTATTTTTGTTTCTGATACAAATTCTTGCATAGTATAGGGTGACGTTCAACAAAATAATATCGATAATAAATTTATTTATCTCATTGACGATTTTATTAAAAGTATTAAAGTTAAATTTTAGACTTAAATGTGTTCTGAGATCTATATAATATAATATTTTTACACAAAAAACGCCAATTTCTAGAAGAGTTAGATGGTTAATTTTTTACTGTACAAGGAAGCAACCTTAAAAAAGCCGTACAATGAGTTTCAGATGTAAATTTTTTAAACGCCGATACATGCATATCTTTTTATTCTCCTCTCCAAAAATCATTTAAAATAACATTTTCATTTTTTTTTGTATTCGACAGTGTTATTTTACTCATCTTTTTGCTTATATCCATCAAAAAGGAAAAAAAAAATAAATAAATTTGTTATGCCCCATAGAGTCGGCTGTTAATTTGTTAAATTCGCAAAAATTTTGCGCATCTTATAAACCCTTGTCAGGAATAAAAGGCGAACAATTTTGTTCGCGTAAAATATTTCCCGTGAACAAAAAAAGATGGTGAACAAAATTAGAAAATATTCATCCTTATCGCAAATAAAAGGCGAATATTCTGTTCACGTGAAATATTTCCCGTGATAAAAAAATTGTGAACAAAATTAGAAAACAGTATGCTGACATAACAACAAAGCAAACATTGGTGATCAGAATTTAAGGGAAAGGGAACAGTTTTCACGTGAATTTTTATTCCCGATAAGGGTGATTATACTGACACAATAACAACGCAAACATTGGCCATCACAATTTAAGGGAAAGGGAAAACTTTTCACGTGAACTTTTACCGATAAGGGTGATTAACTGAATACTTATTTCTAATTTCTATTGTTCTTGTTATTATATATTATTATTCTTATTATTATTTGTTATTGGTATCTTAAGAAATAATATTTTTAAATAAAATATAATATTCAAATATTCAAATTCTTTTATAAATAAAATAAATTTAAGCACTTGCACAATAAATTTCTTCTTCTCTATCATTTGAAAGTCATTAAAAATTAGTATTTAAAAAATTGTTTCAGTTTAAAACATCACATACTCTCTTTAAATCATTTTATATCAAAGACTTATTTAAGTATTAAAACTTTAAGGCGAACAAAACTTACCGCACGTGCATCACATTGCGCGATGATGAAAAATAATCCCACTAACAAGAAATGCCAGTTGATGCATAAAGATTTTTGGCGTAACATGGCCAAATGAACGAAGATATTTTTTTATGTTAGCAATAAATTTTTGTTAGTCAGACAATGGCTGTAAATTATTATTTTTTTCAGTTATGCACAAACACTCTCGAGTTCTATGAATAAAAGAAAAAAAATAAAATTAAATAAATAAAAAGGAAGAAATTATAAAAGTAATTTGAAGATAATAACAGAGTATTTTTTTTAATTCTAAATGAAATACTTTCACTAAAAGGTTTTTATTATTGTAAGTATTACTCGTAAAGTCACTCGCAAATTTCTTTAAAGTCCTTTTCTATGGCAATTTGAACTATTGTTTTTTCTTTTATTTGTTAATTTTATTAATTGTTTTTAAAATTTAAGTCCTTACGAATGTTTATTTTAATTGTTTTTATTTAAAGTTTTATTGCACAAATTATTTGTAGAAATTTGCTGCACTTTGCTAAAAGCACACCTTACGCTTTGAATACGCGTTAGAGATTGCTGCCACAATTTGTTTAACACGTCCTTAAAAAGGCCAATAATGTCGGAGAAAAAAAATTTAAAGAGAAGCACTCTTTAAAAAGTGTTAGGAATTCGCTGCGGCGAATTCATTGTTTGTGAAGTCAAAATAAACTCTTCAGTGTTGCTAACGTTAGGATTAAAAAAAGCGTAAGGCTTAAAATCAGAAAACTCTTTCTCACTTTGTTTAATTTCTTTATTAAAAAAGTTTAATAAATTATCAAACTACAGTATATAAAAGCGCATTGAACTTGTTTTAATAAAAATTTTTAAACATAATTTTTAAAAAGAAAAAGATGATAATATCTTTAAAATTTTTTTTCTTCACATGTTTTTTGTACAAAAAAATATTTTTCAAAGAAATGTTGTACATATATCATTTAATATTTATTAATGGCGTAAGTTTTACTTGCCACCTGTAAAGCAGGTACACGTTGAATTATCTATGTTAACTAATCACATGGCGGCCTATATCAAACTAAACGCTGATTATAGTTTTTAAAAACATACCAATGTATAGAATTTTAGTGTTTTTTTGTACTGTTTAAGCAAAGTCCATATGCATTTCGTTTCGTCTTATGAAACTCGCCAGTAGGCCAATTTCATATAAAAGTTGCTTTACCAAAAACAACCAAAAAGATTTCATGTTAAACGTTCTAGCTTTTTAAGATAATCATGGAGGTTTTTTTACAACTAAAATATAATAAATTCAGTAAAGCGATTCTTTGACTTGCTGTTGAGGGTTCCGTAGTCTATACAATCGAATGTAACCTGATGTAGAATTTTTTTTTAATTTAAATACCCCGTAAACTTTTTTCGGTTTTTGGCTTTTTTGTAGTTTTTGCATTTTTTTTTTGGTTTTGGCGTTTTTTTCGTTTTTAATAAATTTGTTCGATTTCACGATTATATATTTTTTTATTTTGGAAATTTTGTTTTGGGTTTCTGGTAATTTTTTTTATTTAAAGAGATTTTTTTGTTGTGGCGCTTTTTTCGTTTAAGCGATTTTTTTCCGTTTTTGGCGATTTTTTTATTTTTTAGCGCTTTTTTTTTTGTTTTAGCGATTTCTTGCCGGATGTTGGAGATTTTTTTCTTTCTGCGATTTTTTAATTTTAAGATTTTTTTGTTTCAGTGTTTTTGAAAATTTCAAGATTTTTTCTCTGAGATAATACCCTTTAATTTTGAATTTTAATTTGATTCCTAACCCCCTTATTTTGAAATTTGTGACAAATAACAAAATTATAACCTATAAAATTTTTTATAGTGTAAAAATTATCATTTGTTATAATTTCATTTTGTCACAGAGCTTAGAATACGGCTGTAAATTTAAAAATACACTTTACGTAGCCTTCAATTTTCACATTTGGTGCATGGAATCCTAAAAAACAGCTAAATTCTCCTTACAACTCACTGTTGGGTAACTCTCTCTTACGCACATACAGACACGTGCACTCTGTTTTACTCTCTCGCCTTCTCACTTAATCGTAAATCTCTTTTTGTTTACCATAAAGTATTCCGTTTATTTTCTGTGTTTGTGCGTTTATGCTTGTTGTTGTTATTTAAACTCTATTCTTACTCAAGGACACTCTGAGCTGTCAACGTGTAAAAATTGTTTTGTTACTTTATTTTTATTTATATCTTTATTGTTGTAGTAGTATATTTTTTCCGCAATGTTTTTGTTTTTATTATTTCTTTTGTATTTTATGTTGTTATCGCAGCTCTTTTGTATACACACAAATATTTATTTTTGTTGTTTTGAATTGTTCTATTGCCAAAATATTTTTAGATTTTAAATATTCTACTTTTTAACATTTGTTTGTATAGTGTGTATGTTTTCCAAACTGACAATCATGCTCAGCTGTTAAGCTGATGATAGAAATGGCAGCCGTAGTAAAAGTGTAGTAGGCCAAGAACAAAAAAAAAATATCAAAATCATTGTTGTTGAATAAATTCAAGCCAAAATATGTAGGTTTATTACAAAAATTAAAAAAGCATACATGGAACAATTTACTTAACAACAATATCTTTTATAAGGAAACGGAGAGAAGTAAAGCAGAAAATAAAAGAGATGTTAGATTAGTGGTGGCAGTAAATAAGAGCTTATGTGCTTGTAAGTACGGTCGAGTAATTGGTTTTATGTATTTATGCTTGTGTAAATGTGTATGATAAGTAGCATAGTAGACCTATTTAATAATTCTTTTTATTAAAGTATATTTAATAATTTCGTTTGCTTTGCTTTTTTTTTATAGAGATAGTTTGTTGTTATTTGCTTAAATTTTGGCTGAAGTACTTAATAATTATTGAGAGAATGGTTGAGAATGCTAATATCTCGAACGGAATTTTCGTGTTTGTCTTTTTAAATAACAAATGGTTAATAGCAACATAAATATGAACTTGAAAGATATATTATCTCTGTTACAAAAAATTGCTTCCGTATTGTGTGGTTGGTTGGCTTAAGTGGCTGATTGCTATCTGCCAAGCAATCAAGTAGAATCGTGATTTTCCATTTTGATAAACACCGCTGTACTCGCCTCAGTTCTAAGATATGAAAAAGATCTCCAAGCTCCTCGATGCCACAATTTTTAAAGTCGTGTTTGTTAACTGCGTTGGCTACATTATTTCTATAGAAAGCGTTGGATATTTATAGGAAGGCAGGTGGGATATAATGTTTGTGTTCTAGTGATCTCTCTATGTATCTTGGTGTTGAGCTGTCTCTATAGAGCGAGATAGATATGTTGACTCGATCCCACAAGGTTTCTCTGTGATTCTTTCTAACCATTTGATCAGGAATGTTGATAAGCTAATAGGACGAAAATCCCTTATTTCGTCATGGCTTCTTGCACCAAATTTTGATACAAAAACTATTATTGTCTTTATCCAGCTAGTTGGAACGCAGCTGAGAAATAAAGTCATCTTGTATAATTTAGAGAGTTAGGGAATAATAGTACATTTGTGGCATCTTTGGCATAATGTCATCATACCCTAGAGATTTTTACAAGAATAAACTGTTAATAAGCCAGGAGATTATTTCTTGAGAAATAGTGTCTTCGGGGACTGTATATAATACGGCCAATCTATATTTATTATTGCATACATATGTTGTTGCACATATTATTATTATCGTTTTGACCTATATTATTTAATAAATATTACTATATTTGTACAGAAAATATTGCTCAATATTCCTGACAGTGAAAAGGTAAACAACATTGTACACCATATTACACAGTTGTCTTGATTGTACAATAAAAATCATAAGTCTTTTGATATTTACGAATATAATGTGAAACATTGAAATATGGCATACACATTGGCGATATTATTGTACAATACGAAAAATTGCACAATTATATTGCAAGTGAGTGGGACGCTTTAGTCTCAGATAGATATCTAGACTTTTTCAATAATGCCACCTATTATAGCTTATTTTAAAGGAGTTGAAAGCCTGGAAAAAGTTAAGTGTCACGCGAAAAAGAAACCAAAACTGCATACCAAAGTTATTATTATATTATTGAAAAACTTAAACTAACTGAAATAAAGCGTTAAAATATCTTCAGAATTAAGTGATTAAGGGAAGTTTTTGAGTTTTTGTAACAAATAAGTTTTGCCTCTCACCTACTTACATAAAAATTAAAAAAAAAATACACTTATAAGATTTTTGAAAATAAATATCAATATGAAGCAAATTAAATTGTCATGAAATATTTTAAGTATTATGTCTGCAAGTTTCCATGGGAACTGAGGGTAGCCTTGGCTTAAGTAGTTAGCACGTTGACTACAACACCGAAGATCCTGGGTTCAATCCCTTTATCCGACAGTCATTAAATAACAACACCACGCATTTTTCTGATGTGCATTAGTGTCCCTATGTTTCACTTGTTGTTGTGGAAAAGTTGAAGTAATACTAATGCTAATGTAACATCAAAGCGCCCTCCTTCGTTGTGTAGCAGAATCAGCGGCAAAGTAACCGATAAAATGGCTACCAACCATAGATTCAAAGAAGAATTTAATACGTCTCATTTAACACCAGAGACGCTGCAACACAGCATTATTAAAAAACGTGCAAAAAAAGCAGAGTTGTAAAATAACGAAGTGTTTCTCTGTCTGTTTTTTCACCACCTGTCTTCTCTATCACTTTCCAAAGAGGTGGTTACACCTAGTAATAGAAGTAGGCATTCATTGCCTGAGTGCTATTTAAAAAAAAAAAATTAAAGAAATCGATTTCGAAAAATTTGTGACTTACTAATACCCCTTGTTTCCTGACTTGTGAAAGCATTTGGCACGTCTTGAACATTTTTATGAAAATAGTTTAAAGTTTTTCTCAGATAATTTCTCTACTCAAGTTTTGAAATTGAGCAGCCTTTATTTTTTTAAATTTGTCTCAAACTTTATTGCAGACTATTTATTAGCCACAAATGAACGATATACAGATATCTGTCCAATGTGTTTGAATTGTTTGCATTTTAAGGACATTTCTTAGCTCTATTAAAATAAAGCAATAATAAACTAACTGCCTGTTCCAGGATGTCACTCATTTTCGTTCGCACGCATTTTAAACGATAAACAGCTGTTTTGCGTTCCACTAAAAGCCTTTAGCACGACAAGTCGAAAGAAAACTAATGCGAACGATAACGTAATCATTTCAATACAAATTTGTGCCCCAATATAAAATTTTTCAGTCATTTGTACGAACTGTAATGTCAAAAGCAGGCACTTGTATTTTAATTGTCGACTGAGACAAAATGAACCAAATTATTTTAAATTACAAAAAAATACCTATGTACATATTTTGCTTTGCCAATGAATAAATACAATGCCGGATATGCTGGCAATGGATTTGTTGCGTAAGCGGCCATTGGCGGTTTTCTCACGTCTGGACTTGAAATAAGTGGTTTTGCGTCCTTTGGCTAATGTTTGTGATATACTTTTCTAGGTATGTATGTATGTATGTTCGACAACGGCTTCGATGAGTAAGGAATTTCTGCCTACCACCACTTCCGCTAGTTATAATGCCAGCTCGTTAGAAGCTGTTTATTAATCTAAGCTGGTATTTTACATACGCAGAGAGGAAAATCATTAAGCCATCCGGATATACAGAAAATTCTTACTTATCGGAACCAATATCCGTTACATTTACGACGTACATTGTACGTACATACATATGTATATATGCACATACATACATACAGGAGTGAGTCCTTAAATCCGGACGAATGCCAGCTTAACAAAAAAAGTATACATAAGTAGGGCACACACACATAAAATACATACATTTGTACATACATATGTATATACGTAGATGCATGTGATAGAAAACCTTTTTGTTTGGGTTTCTTGTCATTTTTGCAAGACCAAAATTTTGCATGACTTGCCCCTTTTCTGGTCTTTGTTTATCATGAAAAACCCCCTTAAGTAGTTATTCTTTTTTCCTTCAACAAAAAATGTTTTGTCAAGTTTGTTTATTTTTAACCGACTTCATTTTAATTTATTTTTGGCTGCCACTTGTTGCAAGTTGAATTATAACAGTTTAATTTTTTAAAGCAAAATATACACATTTGAACGATTTTTTGTTCCCATTTGACGATTAATGTGTTAAATTGTTGATGTGGCAATATGGATATTTGACAACGGGTATACGGCTTACGTTAGAAACGTAAAGCCAATCGAACGAAAAGTCGAAATATAGTGGAACACTTTTATAGAAGAAAATGAGTGAGTTACTTTCGTTCTCATAAGTTTTCTTTCGACATCGTGGGGCAGGCAGTAAATTGTCCTAATTTTTTTAAACTCATTTCAATAATAGAAAAACATAAATTTTTTCTGAAACAAAAAATATTTAAAAATTAATTTCAACTTCAAATTAATGCTTTTGTTATGATGTATTAATTTAAAGAACTCATTTTCACTTCTTTAAGTATTTATTTAAGGCTTAAAAAAACCAACAAAATTTAACAGTCCCCGGAGATCAATTCGTTTGTCATAAACATAAATGAGCAGCATATGAATGTTATAAATTTTTTTAATAACTTAAATAAACACAACATTTTACTCAACCAGAATTATTTAATGGTTTTTAAAGCAAAGCAGGGCAGACAATACAGGAGAAAATATTAAACAAAATACAAATAAAAAATTTAAATGAAAAAAATAAATAAATAAATAAACAGCAGCCAGGGAGTTTTGTGGAACTCCCAAAAGCATCTGTTTTTAAAATTAAAAAAAAAAAACTTAAAAGCAGGCAAGTAAAGCAACAGTAACAAAAACAACATATAACTTCATATAAATATGTTTAAATATTAGTGTGAGTATGTTTGTGCAACTGTGAGTTGTGTATTAATACAATATAATAAATTTTTCTTTGTTTGTTTTATTTTCAACACACATATTTTGTAGGTCCATTTCCGTTGAACTCTCTAACGGATGTTGTCATTTGAAAACAAATATTAAAAAAAAAGTATAACAAAATAAATAAAAACAAACTTTATATTTGTATACATTAAAACTAAGAAAAGAAAAGGGGGTTTAACAGAAAGGAGCAGCACATTCACTCATTTCATTCAGTAAGCCATACACAAGCTATGTTGGTTTTTTATTTAAAAAATTCCTTAGAGGTTTCTAAATGACAATACGTTTAAAATTAAGGAACACATAAAATACAAACATGTTAACAAACGTTAAATGTTGTTAAAGGCTTCAGGAATATACGAGCACAAGACGATACGACGACACGTAGGGTCTGCTAACGTATGAGTAATGAATTTAAACATATAAAACTTATACGCATGTTGAATTTAAAATAATGTTTACCTTTTTTTGCAGCCCAACAGGACAGTAACTTAAGTCGAAATCTTGCTTTGGAGCAATTTTTTCAAAACTACACTTGTTTTAAATTTTATAGAAGTGTGTGAGAGAGAGAGTCAGAGAAAGGTAAGGCGAGAAGGAGAAACAGAAACGAGGTAAAATAATTTAATCGACTGTAGAAAAGTTTTTTTTTAATTTTTGGTTCGGCTGATTGTTATAATAAAATTCTAAAAACTTGTAAGGACATGTGTTCCGATGTAATAATACTCAATAGCTAATTAAAAACTCAATTTTGAATTTTTTGTTAATAACGTAGTTTTGCATATCAGCTGACGATATATGTATGTACATTGATATGTATGTGTCCATAGTTATGAAAGTGTTCTAATTTAAAAACATTTTTCTGCAAAATATTAACCGTTTTATTCAAAAACGCTTCATAACAGCTTAATAACTAAAAATCGATTAAAGACTAAAACGTTAATAAACGTTTCATAACTTAGACATTTTTAATGTAGACTCTATGCTACTTTAAGCATTTGATAAGCAATTATAAAGAATATTTTCTTGATTTTTTCGTCCCTTATATGAGATTCCACAATATTTCCGATGAAAGTATTGACGAAGCGGATCCAAATTCATCTATTGTTGGCAATTTTGATGTTTTTCATAAACATTTTAAATTCAAATAACTTTATTTGATCAAAAAAACAAATGACATTTAACAAAACTTAAAATATAAAAAAAGAATACTAGATAAAATTAAAAACTATGGAACTGTAGTGAAAATTAATTAGAAATAATTTCTTATTCGGGCTTAAGCTCAGTTAAAAATACTTAGGTACAGTAATATAACTTCGTGCTGACCTAAATAGAAAAATGAAAAAATGGCAAAACAGGAAATGAATAGTGATACTTATAAATGTGTTTACCAAAGGTAAATCAATTGTATACACAACAATCATTTCTCATGTTCCGTTTCATAAAAAATTTACGTTAAAAAGCTGATGTTAATAAGAATCTCTACCCAAGTAGATAAACTAGGGTGCTGATGAAATGCGTAGCTGCAAAGAAAAATATTGGTATTTCCCGATAATAAAAATATTTCATTCAATAAGAATTTAAAGTACTGAACTTAAGCCCGGATAAGAAATAATTTCTGATTAAAAACTATATTCGAAGTGTGAATATATAATACATGTGATACCACATGTTAATAAAGTTCGTAAGTTCATCCTAGTGTTACACTGACTGTCTGCTCATGATTTACGTGTGCATGCGCTGAATATACTGTAGAAATGCATTTTCCACCAACTTGTGTGTACAATAATGCAGTTGCCATATATCCTTTTGGGCGAAATTAGCTTATGTGCCACTTGAGCGCATTGAGTTTTTCGAATGCAAATTCGATGCTACAAAAAATTACTTCTTAACTGCGAGTAAAATAAGCCGGAAAATTTTAGGAATTAAATTTTATCAAGCTTATGTGCTTCATGTTATAATGTTATGTAAATATATCTATAAAAAAAATAGTTAATTTTCTAATCTACATATATACAAATATAAAAATTAATCCCTTTGCTTTTGTCACCGGCTCACGCGTGAATGGCTGGTCCGATATCCCCAATTCCTTGTTTTTTTTTAAATATTATCTGGACAAGAAGAATATGCAAGAAATAATTAAAAAAGTTGTGTAGAACAGGGTAAAATGGGAATGCTGTTGGTATTTTTTTTAAACAAGTTTGGTATAAATACAATTTAAAGAATACTCAGTTTCTTTCTGGATTAGAATGAATTCGCGGGAAAATGCTAATTAGAAATAATAATTAACCTTTGTAGTTTATTTAGTTATCTTTTTATTAAATAATTTATTTACTTGCCTATGGAAATATAATCCTTAATGATCAAACAGAATTGCGACATAAACACATTTTCCAAACAAATTGACACGAAAAAGTAACACCAGAAAGCAGCCGAGAGATAGAATCTATTTTATTTTGAGAGCGTTTTTTCAAATGCTCTCACATATAAGTACTCATTCTCTCAACAAAGCTACCATACACAGTGGGAAATTAAGTGAAGTACTTCGATAATAATCACTGACTGACGAATCAGTATGACATCGTAAGCGAGCGATCTAAGTTCTTCGTGTACACGTGTAATCTGATATATCGTGTCCCGGTAAAAAAAGAGACTCCAAAAAAGTCATGAAAATGTAGAGTTTGCGATCTGGAAGTAGGGAAAATTTCGATCCGATCTAATGATTTTTACATAGGGTTGTCATTGCAAGAAGTTTTCCTTTTTCGATGCCTGGCCACTGAATTGGAAGCGATAGTAAGAAAAATGCCCTTTTTTGTGTTCTATAATAACATTTTTATCTAGGAAAAATGGTAAGTAGTTGCCTATTTTAATAATTCGTTTCTTTTTATACGAATTTAAGCCCGAAACAGTGTTTTCATGAAAACTTAACCAAATAACTTTTAAATTTTAGACTAAAATCAGTTCATAAATTTCTTTAAAAAAATAACTTTTTTTAAAATTCTGGTGAGTATTTTCTAACACTATGGAGGAGTTACAAGGTTTTGTGTGACTAAAATAAGCTTCTAAATGGTTTTTTGCTCACTCCCGGTAAATTAAAAATATCGATTTTTTGGAAGCAATGAAAATGTAGTTCCACTAGAATGACTTCAGTTATTGTTTAAAACAGATTTAAAATACTGGCCTACTTCTAGGGTAAATTTATTACCATGCTCGCTTACAACTCCGCTGTCGATGTAAGTGCAATGCTATTGACACGTGCTGACTAAATAAAAAATTAGAGAGACTTTGAAGTCACATTTACAGACATTTAAAAAAAAATTACGATTTTTTGTTTTTAGTGTCCATTTTACCGATTCATACTTGTTTAACGCTTTAATCCATTTTTTTATAAAACCAAGTAAACCTCTAGGCTTGCTGGCTTTTCGTACCATAACCTCAAAAAAAAAGTTTAAGCGACAGACATAATTTTCGAACTAAATTTTAAGACGAAAATGCATTATTTATGATAATAAATAATGACTTTTTGTCGAAAAACAAAGTTTAAAAAAATATATTGCTTAAGCTCTTTTGGCAGTTATGGCTTGATGTGCGGAATAAAATTAATATTTCAATCTTTCAAACTTCCAAGGTCCATGACATTATCAACAGACTCAAGCTGATAATTTTCTAGTAAAAATTTTTTCAAAGTAAAAAACAGCTTTTGGACAATTTTGAGCGAAGCTCATGTATTTGCATTTCTTTAAATTGAGTTCCATGAGATTAATTTTGCTAAACAAATTTAAGTAATTTTATGGAAGTTGTTGCTTAAATTTTTGACGACAACAGCGAAAAGATTTTATATGTATCCTTAGTGTACATCAAAACGTCCGATAAAAGAAAAAAAAATAAGGTAAATTGTCGATAAACAATGTTAAAAGAAATGGGCCAAGGTGACTTTCCTAAAATACGGTAGATATAAAATCTATATATCTAGAAAATGCTTTTTAAAACTTACTATTTGTTATATATTGCTTAGATATGAATAAATAAATTTTGCAATAATATCACAGAAAAAACTAATTTTCCATTTCAAACAAAAATTGGATCAAACTATTTACTAGAATAGTAAAAAATATTTACTGAATCAAAATTTTATTTCAAACAAACTTTTGTTTTTTTTTGGGAATAATTTTTTCTGTGATCCGTAAAACCCATTAAATGTATTTAGGTTCGCAACAGCCGCTAATTAACTTTATCAAAGTCCTTATATCAGAAATCCACGATAAATTACACTCGTAAGATGAAGAAGACTTGTTGATGAATGCTGGAACAACAACAATATAAGAAATAAGTGCGAGTATATAACAATTTTCTTGATGATATGAGTGTTGCAGCACAAGCTTAGAAACAGCGGGTGGTAGCAATACCTTCCACTAACGTGTAAAAGACTATATCTCTATTTCTTAAATTAATACTGCATAAATTGCAAAAGTGTAGTTTTTTCCAAATGCAATTGAGGGATGTCATAAACTAGAATAAAATAAAACACTAACCCTACCAAACAAATGGTGAGTGATGATGAACTAATGAGAAACAAGTGATAATCACAGTTGACAGCATTTTGTCACAATTGTTTAACTTGCTAAGCACGTTGCAAGACGTGCAATGAATTCTCTTCTAAGCAAGTAAACTTTATGTTTCATTTACAATACGACCAACAGCAGCACAACAAAAAGGGCAAGAAGCAGTTCGCTAAACGCACTTTAAAACATACAGACAAGCAGTCAAATAGCTGTTTTGTATAGCAACAGGGATAAGCTTATAAACAACAATGTTGTGTTTAAACAATGAAAATAGAAGGAAAGCGATATAAACCTGGAAAAGCAAACTGCAAGACAAAATGACAGTATAGAGATGAAAGCACTCTAGTTTTAATTTTCTTTTATATGGCAGAGCACGGGCCAGATTATGTTTATGAAAGTTGGAAAGTACAATAGAGCCGAAAGATGAATGAATGATAAAAAGTTTCAGAAGATTTTAATTCAAGAAGACAATATTAGTAAACTTATTGTTAAGTATTTAAACTGATACATGAGTAAAATAGAAATAACAAGAAACTTACATGGCTTTAAGGACAAGCAATATTCGTATACTACGGCTACTTTGGTAAGTCTATTGGGTAGGGGCAAAAGTCACACAGCACTTAAGTTCTATTTTTTAATTCACGGTTCTCAGCTGCTCTGCGAATGCTCGGCAGTTCACACTAGTCGCTATAAATTTCTAGGAAAATGCAAACTAGACGATCGGAGGTATCACAGATTAGTATAGCGCACGTGATGGGGTACCTCAAGGCAATAATATGGATCTAGTAGCACTGATCACTGGATCTAGCTAGATAAAGACATTTTTCACAAAACAATATCGACCAGCTGTTTCCTACAGTTGCAATTACGTTCCCCTACAATCGGTTAACTGAGCCTTAAGACTCGTATGACTAGAATAGTATCAAAACGGTATCTCTCTTTCTCGCATTTACGAACAAACAAATCTCGGTGACAGTTAATTTTCTTTATTAATGTTCGAACCTCATTTGTTTCTATATTTATGATTTTAACGGGCTAAAGTTCGTATAGTTTTTCAAGCCAAATAACATGTGATAGTTTTTAATGAGCAAAGTTAATTTTAAATATTCTGACTAAGACATAGTTGAACGGAACATCTAGCTCTTCATCATCAGCTTTCTTTTGTGTTTGGTCCACTGTAGGAGGTATGAGTTGATGTAGATTTTTGCTGTATATACGGAACTTTTATACAAATTGAATATGTAAATTATTTGGATTCAACGTATTTCAATTTGTTGAAAGCTTTTTTGTATTGAAAGCTCAATCTTACCATCTCTTGAAATTACATTGAAGAATAAACGAAGTTTTAGAAGGTAAAAATATTATTATTTTCATACTTAAAACGAAAAGTTTACAACCTCTTGATTTTAATTTTTTTAAATCGAAAATATTTTTCATACGCATCAAGTTTGTGGATGAATAAAATAGATTAAAACAAGTTAGTCGTTTATTATTCAGGAAATAAGTAAAAAATTCATTTGGAAAACTACAAAGAAGAGTTTCCTACTTGTAACTACATTTTCTTACTAAGCAGGAATGGACAAGACTGTTTTGATTTAATAATGCACAAAAACTTTGGCTTATGAAGTTTGTATAATCTAAGAATGCATTCCTTTTTATTAATCACTTGCCTACAAGTAGAATAAACTGTGAAAGACAGTGTCTCTTATTCAAAAAGACGGCTGTTGGTAAATATGTCAAACTGGACATCTATAAAATTAATGAAAAAAAAACTCAAAACTCTTCATTAACAAACAAAAAAAACAACAGTAAAAAAAGAATAGGATAGAAAATGTTGAACACTTGAACAGAAAACTCATTCCTTTTGTTTTACTGCTTTTCTTTCCTCTTTTTTTTTTCTTTTATCTCTTTATAATAAAAATGTCCATGATATTTCAGTCAAACTGCTATTTGCCTTAAGTTGCTGTCTGCGTTCATAGAATTTTTGATGTCCTTAACGAGTCACGTGCTTAGCAAGACTGATAACTTTTAAAGAATTTTAAAAACAAAAAATGTAAGTTGATGAGAAACGAAATGGTAACAAATATTTGTTGCAGTTTTGTTTTTGAGCACAAAAAAAATTCATACAAACTTAAGATATATAAAACAGTTTAATTTAAACTTTGCTTAACTTCATAATGAAAAGGACTTTTATACAACTAAGCAGCAAGCTATAACCAGGTGTTGTAAGACACATCTCTTCTTTTTGATACATAACAACTTTTTGATATAAAAACTGACCCGTGATTAAAATATAATTTTTCGAAACAATAATTTAAAATATAATTTTTCAAAAACGGCAACTCTGTACCTTCACATCAACAAATAAACATCAAGCAAAAAAAAAAACATTAATGTGAGCGAGGGGTAAAGTTATGCCAAATATCAAAGCATTTCGACAAAAAAAAATATTTTGGGTTGTTGAATTCACTAATAATCCTCGCATGTACCAATAACTTTCAGAGATGGGAAGCTTTATTATCATTCTTAAGCACCAAACGTTTTTTTTTACTTTTGTGGATAAAAAGTTATTTGTTTAATATCAACTTCTTGTGCGAGAATATATTTATGTGTAGTTTCCACAATACAAGCAAGCGACTACTTGTCCAGAAAAATTATATGAAAAACACTCAAATTTTTGAGTGATTTTGTAGGCAAGTGAAAGTGAACTGTGAAAACAATACATTAAGCCTGTTCGCTTAATTATTATTTGCACACAAATTCATGGATTCTAAAACTTTTTGTGTTGTTGATATTAAGCCATAATTTCCATTTATAATTTTTCGTTGTATTTGTAAGAACATTTTCTACTTATGCAAGTAAGTTCTGCTTTAGTAAGACCACTTTGATGAAAATAATGCTATTACGAAGAATAACATGTGCTTCAAAATTTGAGAAAGTGAAAGAAATGGAAAACAAAGTTCAAATCTAGTTGCTATTATTAACTTAAGCTTAATATATGAATTAACTCTTCCAGGAAAATACTTCCACTAATGAAATATACAGAGTGTCTCAATATAAAGTATATATCAGGCTATCTGCGCAGAAGTGCTGTAACCCACATTGCTTTTTTGGTTACTGTTCTGATGGCAAATATATTATTTACAATACCAACTATCAAAAAAAAAAGTAGAGTAAAGAAAATAGACTTAAAAAAACGTTTTTGCACATGTCATAACATTGTAAAGTAAGAACGCAATCAAATAATTAAAAGAGCTTTTTTTTGTTTTTGTGATTTTTTTCTGTTTTTCTCGCTGTTTTTCATTTCACGATTTTCTTAATTTGGGGATTTTTTACTTATAGCGTTTCTAAAAAAAATTCAGTACTTTTAACAAAATTTCATCTGACTGTGATTATATCTGCCTTTGACTGTTATTAATATTATATTATTTTATTCAATGCGACACCGTTCTCTCTCTCTCTCTCTCCGCCCAGCTGGGTATCACTGCCTATTATGTTCGCTAAAAAGCACATAATTTCAAACTTTAGTCTTTTCTTTAAATTTCACTTTTATCTTTTTCGCCCAACTTATCATCACTTGTTTCTCGTCATCATTATCGTCATAACTTTTACTTGTTCTCTCTGTTTTGCAGTTTGTATAGCAAATGTTGAAGCCATCCAATTTTAAAAAGGATAGCGAATGAAAAACAACGTGCATGTGTTTGTTTTGTGTTTCAAAATAAGTTGTGAAAGTGTTTTATGCATGTATTCTGTTTATTGTATATATGATTTTATGTGGCCTCTTAATTTAAAAAGTTTTATCAATATAAATACTTACAAAATATTGTTTGCAAACAAGGACAAGAGGAATTTAAGTATAACATACACATACACACATACACACTCTAAAATATGCTTACATATAAAAGACCAATATAGATTTGGAATTAAATAGAATTATTTGTAAGAAAAAGTAAACAAAAACCAAAAAATTATTGTTGAAAATATAAAAATTTAATTTTTTCTCTGAAAATTTTAATTTAAGGGGCAGGTGTTGGTTAAATGTTTTTCTCCTAATAAAATCAAAAATATTATTATTAACACTGTTTACCTTCATTTAAAGAGGAGAACTATTTTGCCATATGAAAATATGAAAAAAATAAAATTATAACTAAAGGCCTTATTCATAAAAAATAGTTTTGATTTAAAAAAGTTTATAAAACAGATTTGCATACAAAATCTGTTTTGTAAAGCCTTTAAAGAAAATAACTACTTTTTTTAATAAGACAGTAAACATTTTTCAAAAATAATTCGCAAATTTTAAAGAGTTTTTTAATATTTTTGGGAATAATTCCATATTTTTTTGGAAATTGTAAAGGTATTCATTTGAGTTTTTTTTCTCGTTGAAAAAATGGAAAAATGGAAAAATGTAACATTTAAGAAGTTTATTATTCGACATATTGTCATAATTATATTTTAATTTGAAATTTATTTGCTTGTGGTTTAGCTTGGTCTATATACGTATTTCATTGGCGCTTAAACCAAATCATCAGTAGACTTTAACCACAAATTTTGAACAGTCACAAACCTCATACTTTATGCACAGACTTTCAAAAACTATATGAGAATTCATAGAATAATAATATTTTTGAAAATCACAAAGAAAAAATAAGTTTGGTAGGCTTTGAAGCTCATACAAAACCCAGCAAATAATTTAACAAACACAGGGGGAAAAAATTCAAAAATTATTTTCAAATTTTTTTCCTGTATTTGTTGTCAAAAATTTCATTTTTCCATTTCTCCAACGAGGAAAAAAACTGAAATGAATACCTTTTATATAATTTACAAAAAAAAACTTAAAATTGAATATTTGTAGAAAAAATTGTTTTCATATTTTTTTTTGCTTTGAGAAAATAATAAGTTTGTTCATTTACTGAAAATTATTACGAATTTGTAACAATTTTTACTGGAAAGTGTTCATTAACTCAAAAAGTTTGCAAGGAGAGAGCGTCAAAAGAAATTCCTACAAATTATTACTAGTAAAATTTTTACTTGCAAAAATTATCCAACCACCTGCTGTGTGTTTTGTTGTTAAATAAATTGTTTAAAAAATATTTGAAACAGGAAAACTGAAAAAATTTACATTTCTTTGTTAAAAAACATGTCTGCGTATGAAAAAAGAAAACATGTCTTCTAAATTTATTATTGTTTTTTCCATTAAGCCACATAAATTAAATTTTAATGGCAAATAATTTTGTTTGTTTCTCATATATGATCAGAGATGGAAAATCAAATTCTGGTATTTGTTAATGGAATAAAATTAAAAAAGTATGAAAAATGCATAAAAATCGTAAATATGAATGAAACTGTGTAAAGAATTTCATTTTAAATATCAATTTCTTAAAAAAAAATTGCAATTTAAAATATTATCAAACAAAATACTTCAGAAAAAATACAATTAATTGTATTATGATTTCCAGGCATGGTACGTACTGCCATGAATAAAATGTTCTTGCAAGTTTTTACAAGTAAAGCGTTCATTTAATTTTTCATATTTGGGAGAGTAATATTGTAAATTTCTGCCTTGCTCTCTCGTTGCTAGTTTCTGCTGGGAAAGTAAATGAACAGACCTAATATTAAAATTTTTTTTATTATTTTTTATTTTATTAGTTTTACAAATTTTAGTAAAAATTTTATGTTTGTCATTCCGTTTGTAATTTCTAAAATATTCCTATGCGCCCTAATAAAGCATATAAATTCTGGGTACTTATGGCTTATTAGAATATCAATAAGCTAGGTCTCCCTTTCAATCTGTATGTAGGTGAAATTGATTTTCTGAACACCCAGAAATGGTAGAGACTTCAGTTTTGGACTGCTATGTGTGGATTGGTCTAAGCGCAATCAGTATTGAAGATCAGCAAAATCAAAGGAGCGGCTTTGCACATGGACATGGTTTTATTAGATATATAAGTTTTTCCAAATAGTACATTTGTGTTTCCCAAATTTATTTACTAATATCCTTATATATAAAAACTATTAAGGCTTTATAAAGGCTTAATATGCAAAGTTTTGTATGGAAATCTGTTTTAAAAACCCTTTATAGGGCCTTAATATATTTTATAAATAAGGCTGTAATTTTTTAAACAGTATTAAATTTTTAATCAGGGGGCAAATTACGGCACTCGTTATCGAACGAAATTACGAAATATTTCAATAGAGTTTATATGAAAATATTTTAAAATTTCGAATCGTTTCGAATGCCGTAATTTGCCCCCTGAATTAATTTCTTAAACATATTAAGGTTTAGTATTTTTATTTATTATTATACAATGGCTTATTTCTAATATTTATTGTGATTTTCTAAAGAAGACAAAAAAAATAAAATCGACTGTAACTTGCAAAATGTCGCATTTTTTCTATGCAACCATGCACTTCACCAGCGCCCATCTATCGGGGCTGAGACCATTTGTTACTCGTTAAACTAGCTATTTTTTTTAAATTTTAAATAAAATTAATAGATATATCTGAATGCGAGACAGGGATATTGTTATTGCATCAAACGTTCCCTATAACAAATACCCGTAGGTGTAGTGGTAACTGAAAAAAAAAATCAAGAAACCCGATTGCGACCAACTTTGAACTGTAAAATATCTTAAATGGTCATTCAAATTGAAAAATCATTAGAGCAACCTAAAGATGATTTTAAAATACCTTTCGAATGATACCCATTTTGATATAAATCACCTCGCATCAAATGTAAATGAAAAAAATTTTATTTTGTAAACTAGTGTTATTTATATATTTTTATCATTAAGTATAAACAACTTAAAATTAAACTTATAAGCTAGTTTGTTTCATTCCTGTTTGCATTTTGCATTGTTTTGCATTGAGTTTTAATAATGAGTCTTTAATAACCTACATTATCTAAATGCCATAGGATTATGTAGAATTATTTTTAAACAAAAAATTAATTGCCTCTAATTTATTTGACCATTTAGATATTTACCAAAAGCCAACATAAACAAAACCATAATAAAAGTTACTTTTGAAATTGAAAACTCATTACAAAATAAACTGAGGCAATTATATTGGAAAATATATTGCCTCATTTAATAGCACGAGTATTTTTTGTAATAAAAACGGTTGGAAATAACACATGATTTCCCTTTTTAATTCCAACAAAATCTCCCCCACAATAATTGAGCCAGGTATAATTTCCGCCATTAATTTTCCTTATTATAAACTAAACAAAACGAAAAACTAAATAGAATTAAACTTGGAAAAAGCAAAAGTCCAAAATTAAACGGCTTGCAAAATAATATGTATACATACACACGCATCCACGCACACACAAATACACACTCTCTTACACCCGCTTACTTTCGCTTATACCAATGTGTATTTAAGAGTGTGTTGGTTGTATTTTTATTTAAACTTTTGGTCTGCCATGTCTAATGTCTTCTGTTCCTTTTTTTAACCAGAGATTTTTAAGGCTTAAGTTGTTTCCTTTCCGGTATTTTTTTATATTCTTGTCATGTTGCTTGTATGTGTGTGTGTTCATTATTGTTTTCTTGCTGGTATTATGTATTCTTAAAATTATTCTGAGCATTTTTAAACAACAACAATAAATAACAAAGTAAAAGGACTTTTTGTAACCGACTTAAAAAAAGGAAGAGGAGGTTATCAATTCGTATCTTGTAATTACACAATTTCTATTTGATCGATTTTTGCGAAACTTCCCACACAAACGCCTATTAAATATTAATATTATAAAGGGTCCGCCATCTAACGTTTTTTTTCAACTAGTGCTTATTTCGTGAATGGTAACACTTAGCTCATGTCTGATTTGACAAATAATTATTTTATCCTTCCGCTGAACGAGCCAACTGACCATCCAATGCGTTTTCGCTTCGCTAAGTGGGCCTACGATCGACTTACAGAAGATGCCGATGAAATCATCTTTTCAGATGAAGCTCATTTTGATATTGGCGGGTATGTAAACAAGCAAAATTGTCGCATTTGGGGCACAAAAAATTCGCACGCATACATTGAAAAGCCGACGCACCCAAAACGCGTCACTGTTTGGTGCGGATTTTGGTGTAGAGGCATAATTTCGAAAATGAACAAAAATTGGGCGTTACAGTCAATGGCGATCGTTATTGGGCCATGTTGAACGAATATTTGTTTACAAAAATTACAAAAATTGAAGAGGAGGATATTTGCAACATTTGGTTTCAACAGGACGGCGCACAGTGGCTGAAAATCGTTTTTCATTGGCCAAAATTCTGTAACTTTTGAACTGATCAAAATATTGAAGTAATTTTTATTTTAGTGGATAGATATTTAGTTCAGTTTGACTCAGTTTTAATTACATTAAAATTGATTGAGGACTTTTTAAGGAATTCTAGCTCAAAGTTGAACTTTTGAATTTTTTTAACTTTTAGAGTGAAATATGGGTTTATTATTTTTTATTTATTAAAAAATTTAATATATGGAAATTAGTAATAATTATAAATATGTTTTGTAATAATGGAATTTATTTAATGTTACACTCAAAAAAAATTTTACACTAAAAAAAAATAGTAAAATCAACGATTTTGCTATTATTACAGAAAAATTAAAAATTTTTTGCTGTCTAATTTGCAATTTTGTTTACACTCAAAGAATAGTTACACTTAAAAAAAAACTTTAATAATATTATTTAAAAATATTGCTATTACTACAGAAAAATTTATTATTTTTTGCTGTCAAATTTGATCATTTTAAAAAACATATTAAAAATAAAAACTGCAATAAATTTTAATAGCATTTGTAACAATGGTAGGTTCTGTTTATTATTATTTTTTACTAATAGTATGCTTTTCGTACCTTAAATAACAATGAAAGGCAATTATGATTATTATTCATTTGACTCAAATATTGATTGTAAATATTCCATATTTTGTTCTGTGCTATTTCTGCTCTTTAGTAGTTTTTTGGCTTCTTCATCTAAATCCCGATGTTCCACTTTCCATTGATTTCGAATACTGGAGATGAACGGATCTGACGTTGCCAATAATATATTAAATAGATCTTCATTTGTTGAATTTCGTGAAATTTTTCTAGTATTGTGCTCTCTATAAAATCTGTAATCCTTGTTTCTTTTTTCCTGAGCCTCCTCTGATAGATCTCCAAGTGGCACCAAATGATATTTAATGATATCTTCTCCATGATAAAGGATTTTATGAACTGTTGCAGACATATTTCTCCATGGGTAGTTGGTTGTATATATTTTTGCAGTTTCCTTAGCATAATCTCCAAATTTTCTAGAGTCAATTTCTTCATTGCACGCAAGTACTTCTAGGATTATTTTAAACCTGAAAATAAGGTTTAAATCCACTCCTGTTATTTCAGATGCTGTTTCTGGATCTGAAAAGAATCTTCTTGCGGTATTGCCATCATTTGTATTGCCTGACCCTTATTTTGGCTGATCTATAATCAATCCTAATTTGCGATATTCATCTAGAACATGTTTCTTTTTTGAACTTCTTAACTCTTTGTTGGTTTCGTTGTTTCTTATTGATCCTGAAGACCCGAAATCCAAATCATAACTGATTTTTAGTATGTGTTCCATAAGTCGTATTCTTGCATGTAGTGGTGATAATCCAAATTCATATGCATCGGTATTATCTAATGATTTTGTCGGGACTTGGTTTAATTGGGTTGATGTTGCTTGGCATATAATGCAGCTGGATGCAGCCTTCGTGTTAGTCAAAGCCTGACCTACTTTTCCATCTATCATTGTCAGCACTAATTGGTAGCTTACTTCAGTTTGCTGCCCATCTAACTGTAATTGTAATGGCTGTAGTGTTGCAATTTGGGCCTTGATATCACTAACTTCTTTGTTAATGGCATCATGAGTTTCTTTTTTGAATTCAAATTTAATTGGCCTGCAGTATTTCGTAGAAGAAGGTGTCTCTTTTTTCCAAATATCCATTGTTTGCGTTGTACTAGTCGAAGGCTCTGAATCTTCCAAAATCTTTTTCAATCGCAATGGTACAAATGATACCATGAACATATCTGAGTCCGAAATATTTTCACATACAGCTTGTTTGTATTGTTTTTGTCCCGAGGAACCATCACATCCCCATTTACAAAAAAGAATTAACTTTGTGTTTCCATATTTCTTTAACTCATTTCCTGTTATTGATTGTAGCAAGCGTTCGGCTGTGTGATCAAGTAGAGATTGTAGTTGTACCTCTGCCGAAATTGGTGTGATTGTAATAGTGTCCTTTGATGGCAAACAGTCTATTTTAGCAGCGGTTATGTAATGATATGCTGGATACATATTTGACCCTTTTTCAATCGCACGCAGTCTGAGCTTAATATATTGCTGTTTTGTTAATTTCAAATCCAGAAATAATGCTAATGCCTCCTCTTTTGTGTACTGTATTGCATCACTCGGAGTTGGTATACTTTTAAGAATCCGTTTTGTTCTCACTGGACTAGCTTTAACAACTTTTTCAATGATATCCACTTTTGATAATTGGTTCTGTGATCGTAATTGATGTAGGAAAGATTCTTTTATATTTGTACAACCAATTGCATCGTTAAAATCTTTAAGTTTCCGCCTCTTAGATCTATCACTGCAGTTGCCCATTAATGATTTGCGTGGTCTTCCAGCCTTATCTTGCTTTGCTGTTTCTGCAGCGACAGTAAGTTGGCCTTCTAACCAGTTTGCACTGTTTATATAAAAGTTTTGTTTACTGTAGCTAACTTCTTTGTAGCGTTTTTTTAGTGCTTTGACGAAATTAGATAATTGCTCTTGCATTTCGGTGCTACACGAATTTAAGTTTAATTTTATTTTAACGTAACTAAGAACATCTTCCTGGTTTTTGTTTCTAAAATACTCTTCGGCCAGTTCTTTATAACTGAAGCTCTCCATATTTATCTGAATATTTTTATTTGTTATATTTTATCCGTACAATTAAAGGATTAACTTATTACTGAGTAATCCCTTATGGAATCCGTAGTTTTATACATTTTTAGATACATGTTATTCACACATTGATCTTCAATTTCATAGCAGGTAGTGCTTAAATTTAACAAAACTGCACATGTTATTCAGACCTTAATATCAGGTAAAACTGATTAGTATCTCGCCAATATGGGGTTATTTTTTATCTTTAGTGGTTTAATGTCGCCATTATTGTTATAAAAATGTTTATGACTTTGGTTGACCCTAACATTTGATAACATGTAAATTCAGAAAGAGATCATATGTTTACTGTAGAACCTATTGTGATAATTTTATGACTTATTTTTTGCTGATCAAAACAAAGCCATTAAACCCTTTCGCAGGTATTATTTTTAATTTTTTTCGTTTTACGTAGTCTAAAGTAAAAAAAAAAAAACTTTTAGGCAAAAAAGTGAAAATTTAAGACACTATTGTATACGAGTACTTATAGGGCTGTTTAAATTAATTTGAATTTTTTTTAGAGTAATTTCATTAAAATGAAAAAAGTGTTCTACCCACGGGTCGTCACGGGTGCAAAAGTATATATAGCGTTAAAGAGGACACTTTCACCTTTCTCCTGGTGGTATACGTTTCTTGTTCCCTTTTGTTCCCTAGAAGTTCTATTCCACTAAAATTTAAATTTGAGAAAAATATAGTAGTTTCATAAATATTTCATAACGCCTGTAATATTAAACGCTAGAGCTGTGACCACTTACAACAACTAAAGACTATAGTCCTACCAACATTATAAAAAAGACCGCAGGCCGTTATCGATGATAGCTTGCGAGTAGTAACCATTTATTTTTGATAAAAAACAAAAGAAAAACACCTTTTTCTGAAATTAAAAAAACGGTTGAGTTTGACAGCATGCCACGCCCACCATTATCAATAGTTTAACCTAAATTTTTGGCTACCTTAATCTGGATATATTAGCTACAAAAAGGCGTAAAAATTTTAAAAATCGGTGACAAAAAAAAAATTAGACTTTTGGCCAATGAAAAACGATTTTCAGCCACTGTGCGGCGCTACATGCCATACAGCCGAAGCTTCAGTAGTTTTTTTTTATAGCATTTTCAAAAAAAAAAGTTATCCAGCGGACCCTTTATATTACGTGGCCAAGTGCTTTACAGAACATAATTTTGCTTTCAAAAAAGTGGGCGGGGCTGCTTCTTTTAAAATTTAATTTTATATATCACGTTCTTCTACTTTAAAGATCTGTACAAAACTTACCACACACCCTGAGCTCTAAAAAAATCAATAGTCTTGTGTTCAAAAAATTTGCGAGGCCGCGCCCCTATCCTTAGAATGACATAATTTTAATTTCATGTGTTTGCTCCTGACTGCTTTTTACTGATTTAAATTTGGCTGCACCTTAAGCTCGGAAAGTGACACTATGTTGAATTTAGGAAAGTGGGCGGACACTTTGCATGGAAAATTTACATTGTACTGTCCATTTAATTATTTGCCTAAAAAATGGACGATTTAATTATTAGCATGAAAAACTTACGTTTTCCCGTCCAGTTATCAAGCGAAAAATTTAACTGATATACAATATACATCGTACAGTTTTCACAAAAAATAAAATAAAACAGGCAAAGCATTTTTGTCAGCTATTTTTCATAGAAAATACCTTATTGTGCTATTAAAATAAACATACATACATCGTCCAATTCTTAAAAATTAAATCGACTATACATTTTCATTCAAAAAATTAAAAAGACTATACATTTTCATGCAAAAAGTAAATAGACTTTGAGTTTTGAATGTAAAAAATTAAATGGAAAAATTATTACATGAAAAAAATACAATGGACATCGTCCATCATTTCCATAAAAAAATTTAGTGTTTCACCAAATATCTAAGCTGATCTTTAGCCCAAGAAGAATTAAAAAAAGCATCAAGTATTTATTTATAAAAAAATTAGATGTAAAGTGTTCAAAGCAATCATACAGTCAAATACATATGTATACAATGCACCAATCGTCCTTTTCAGGACGACAAATTTATTTTCAAAAAGACAAAAGTATATTTTTAATTATGTATTACAATACAAATTTTTTATTTAATAGTTCGGAAATATATACTTACACTACCACAAACATTTAGCATATATAAATACATAATCAATTCCAAATGCATCATTAATTTATCAAGCAAAAAATTATATGCAATATACATACAAATTCCATTTTATATGCCAATAATCAAACGGATATTAGAATGTCTATTTTTCATGCAAAAAATTAAATAGACTACACAGCGACCATTTTTCATACAAAAAATTATTTCATGTGAAAAATTAAATGGACTATACATCGTCCATTTTTCATGCAAAAATTGTTTTATGCAAAAATTAAATGGACGATTATAGTCCATTTAATTTTTTGCATTAAAAATGGACGATGTATAGTCCATTTAATTTTTGCATAAAATAATTTTTGCATGAAAAATGTAGGATGTATAGTCCATTTAATTTTTTGCATTAAAAATGGACGATGTAAAGTCCATTTAATTTTTGCATAAAATAATTTTTGCATTAAAAATGGACGATTATAGTCCATTTAATTTTTGCATGAAAAATGTACGATGTATAGTCCATTTAGTTTTTTTGCATTAAAAATGGACGATGTATAGTCCAGTTAAATTTTTACATTAAATAATTTTTGCATTAAAAATGGACGATGTATAGTCCATTTAATTTTTGCATAAAATAATTTTTGCATAAAAAATGGACGATGTATAGTCCATTTAATTTATTGCATTAAAAACTTACTATGTACAGTCATAGTCCATTTAATAATTTCAGGAGAAATGCTAGTAATAAATAATTGTAAAAAACTTTCCTCTTTTTGATGATTGGTATACTATTATTTTGTTTATGTCTGATTTTTCGCTCATTGAGTTCTATCTTTTTCGAAACTAAATAAGTTAGTATTTTTCTTCTGTCTCTTGGGCAAGAGAACAAATTGGAAATTTTGTAAAACACCACCTTGGGAAGTAGTAAAACCAGACAACACTTTCTTTAATTCCTCGTCCTTGCGTGTGGGAAACTGTTAATGACGTGGACGATGCATAGTCCATTTATTATTTTGTGTGAAAAATGGGCGATGTATAGCCCACTTAATTTTTGCATAAAATGGAAAGTTTTGTATGACAAATGGAAGATGAATGCTCATTTAATTTTTTGCATAAAATTTAAAATGGACAATGTATAGCCCATTTAGCTTTTTACATGAAAAATAATAATGTATGTAATGGTTTTTGGCATGAAAAATGGACGATCAATAGCTCATCTAATTTTTTGCATAAAATGAAAATTTAACGATTTATAGCCTTTTTAATTTGTTTACATAAAAATGGATAATGTATATATCATCGATTTAATTTTTTGCATGAAAAATGGACGGTGTAATTTTTATATAATATATTATAATGAAAAATGGACGAAGTGTTATTCTTGGTGATATTAAGAAAATTCTCTTAAGTACTGTGACATTGGTTCTCAAGCAAAATTTTCTCACATTAGTAACCAAAAATTAAAATAAAATCAGATTATTTTGTTTATAATTGTTTTTTGCTGATAAAATTTACGTTTAAAGCCCTCTTGACCGAATTTTTCCTTTTTAAATGTATTTCCTTAATGTTTACATTTCTTGCCAAAACAAAAATTTATATAGTTGTAGATTTTGTTTTTCAAATGCTTGTAAGTCTTGCGTGTAAGTTAATGATGCTGAAATGTTAAAAGCGAAACAATAAAAGAAACAACCAAATTGATGCTGAAAATCCTTAATCCTCGGAGTAAGTGGTTAGCAAAAAATATTCAAAAAATAAAAAAAATAAATAAAAGATAAGCAGAAACAAATTAGAAGAAAAAAAAACGAAAAACTAGAAGCAAAAAGATATTTCGTATTTTAACTCATTTGAGCAACTTGCTGTATTTTCGTTAAGAAAGTCAAGTATTTGTATTTCAAGTTTGCTTTCAAAACTATTTAGCAAGTTTTGTTTTTTTTTTTGTTTTCTACTACATCTTAGTTAGTAAAGTTTTTAACTGCAAAAGGACTTTCAAAGAGGTTAATTGAAGCTGTCAGTTCTTAACGTTGCTTTTGTGCAAAGTTTCACTGTAAAAAAGATTGAGCATTAGAAAGCTTAATTAATTTTTGTTGATGTCCAATTTGCCAATTAAAAAATAAACCTCTTTTAAATGGAACATTTAATTTTATGGTCAGTTTGTTTGATGTTTTTCTCAAATAGAACTTCAAGTTGTATTATGAGGAAAGTAAAAAAAAACATTTTAAAATGATTTAAGTTAAAAATAAAGGATATGCATTAACTCACTGTCTCACAACAACGACAAATCGATTTCGTGCTCATATATATTTAAAACAAAACATATTTATAGTTTTTATTTTATTTTTTTCAATATATCGAGCCTTAATTTTAATTTTATCGTAAGCGACACGTTATCGAAAATATAGTTTTTTACTGAAATTAAAATTTTATAGGCCTACTTATGCTCTAGAATTTTCAAAATGCAAAGATTGTTGATAGCTTTTAAGATACGGGCTATAATTTTTTATCGTTAGCTTCAATTTACTAATGTGAAACGAATTTGAATATTATAAAAAAAACCTTCGCTTAAAAATTTTATTTTTGTCGCTTACGATAAAGTCGAAAATCAAGCTCGATATGTTAATATGAAAACGAAATAGACTTATCTTTATTCTGAGACAGTTAATAAAGTATAATATTAACAAGTGTCAATAAAATACGAATTTAAAAAAAATTATTTGTTGTTGGATAAGCACATCTATATGCATTTTGTTGTCACTCAAGCAACTTATTAGGAGATTCCAATCAAAACCTCAATTTATTGAGAATAGGAACTGAAATATAAGCTGCAAACAAAATTATGAACATTTCTTATCTACGTAATAATTAGAATAAAAAAAAAAATCTTTTAAATTTTAAGCAATTAGCCTAAACAACAAATTTTTATAATCTAGTCGTTTAAACAAATTTTATATTTTGTTAGAAACTGTCGGTTGTTTTGTGTTTGAAACTAGTGTAAACTCAGCCTATCCAGGGTTAATACATAAAATAATTTATGCAATACTCGTTTTGTTAGCAGGTTTAACTTCATTTTATTCGCAACTGTATTTCATTTGCTTTTATTGAGAAATACGAAATTTATTACCACGATTGGCAGCGCTAAGTTACGCTCAGTGATGACACTCTCCGGTGCCTCAACCACTTCTCTTCTCTAGGTTGTATTTGCTACAAAAGATATTCGAGCATATTTCTTCTCTAAGTTTTCCGGGTGTACAGCAAACCTATTAACTATATTAGCACTGATTTAATTCAATTATTTTACCGTCTTTCGTCAATATGTCTTTGCTCTTTCTCTTTCTAAAGTCTTCAATTAGTTTTACAATTCTTTCGCATTTGCACTTTTTTCGAATCAATAGCGGGTTTATTGTCTACATTCTCTCAATTGTATGATGTTGTCATTGTGGTGATATGTGTACTTGCTATTCTTTGTTACCGTGTATGTTTTACAATTTTCATTCTTGGGCAATGGGAAAACTCAGAAGATCTTTCTCATTCACACCTTATTAAAAACCTGCTTAGTCCTAATTTACACTATGCAAGTCTTATTGCTAGGCTGATTAGTTTGTGCGAAAGAAAGACGAGGGGAACTAAACCGTTTCTTTTCTCTCTTAACAAACTAATCAGCTTAGCAATAAGACTTGGACAGTGTAAATTAGGACTTAATAATTATTTATTTCAATTTCTTTTCTTATCTAACTACTAGAGGATGCCTTATAGAAGGCCTTGACTTCTTGGCATAAAAGATAAAATACATATTCCTCATTCCCTTCTATAAGAAGGGAGATGAGAAAGAGTACAATTTTTTGTATAATTTTTTTTCAACAATGCAAAAGCAAAACTCATTATGTTAAAGCCCTTTTAGAATCCTTGATGAAAAAAATTCCAATGACAACACGTGTAAAAAATATGTGAATATGAAAAACAGCGAGCAGTCATTATACATCCAAAATAAAGAGTATAGAAACCACCTTTTAGAGGACATCTTTACTCTTTGTTTTTCCCGCTGGGTAGCTTTGCACTCATGCTTTGTATTTTCTTTTTCTCCTCTACTAATTCCAGGGAGGGGAGTGTCCCTGTTATCTTCTGCCTCTGATACCCTCATCTACTCTTACCTCTTTACATAATGATGTCTGCCAAAATGTAGTCAAACGTACAAACGTATATTACCAGAAATGTCCCACCCACCCACTCTCATTCCTACTTATGCACCCCTCCTGTTTATTCCCCACTGAACTCAGGCTTTATCATGCTGCACGTCTAGCCCATCGAATTCTGGCTTACCAGAAATTAGAAAACGCTGGCGTTATTTGCTCCTATCTATATACGTATACGTAGATATATCCACCCATAACCGCCAAAAAAGCTTAACCTTCACATATTTTGACCTTCGTTTTTTCGATCGCAAATGATCGATTTTGTTAAAAATATTAAGTTTGAAAATTATGTCGCTTAAGCTTATTTTTGGCAGTTATGGCACGATATGTCATCCACCTTCCCCCAGTAAAACATTTTCTCGTTTCTAACAAAATACAAAATTTTGATTTATTGTAAAATTTGTGTAAGCTAAAATTCCAAGAATTTTTCAAAACTGTCATTAGAGTAACAAACCAAATTAAGCACTTATTGTGTTTTATAAAATCAAATACCAAAGTAATTAAAATAACACCCACTATACACAAATGCATACATATGGGCAATTCCACAGAATGTCACTCACAATGTCGCGTACGCTGACCAATCAGTTAAGCTTATATTTGAGAGATAATATGAATTTTTCCTTATTTCTTTATGTACTTTTGTTAAAAGAAATTCAAGCTTAATTGATTGGTCATGGTACGTGACATAGAGAGTGATATTCTGTGGAATTGCCCATATGTATGTGTGTTTGTAAGTCCAAAATTCTCAGTTAAAGCAAAAGAGAAAAAAATTTTCAGAAAATTAAATTAAAATAGTTTTTTGAACAGCAAATACCCGTATGGTTGGAATAGCATTCAAACTGCGGTAACACCCACAGCAACTCCTACACACACGCAACACACACACACGCATACTCGCAACCACTTCTAATAACCTAAAATTACACACAAACATACACCTTCACAAAGAAAAACGCTGATGTTGTAAACAAAATGTTGTTGGTAACATATAAAGTGAATATGATAAAATTGACTTTATGGCATCCTTTGTTTCTTTATTTTAGACCAACACTCATGTTTAAAAGTGCACACCGCCTAGCAATTGCCACAGTTGCTGGACACCATATAAATTAACATTGTTAACAAATGGACTTGTGGACAAGGGTTTTGCACTTCTCTATGGGTGTGCAACTACAATTATACTTTTTACACTAAATATTTCATCAATATAAAGTGAAATTATAGCTGTAGGTGTAATATTCAAGTGTGAATGTGTAAATACATGTACATACGTACGAGTATATCTACACATGCATTTACTCTAGCAGTCAGCCTGTCATGTATTACATATATAATTTCATTTAAATTTACTTTGTTTGTCATTGTTACTGTTGCCGTATATTCGAGATGCCAGTTTTTAAAAAACGAATTCGAAATACAATGAAGAAATAAAAAGCAGCCATTATTATTATAAATAAATATTGTTTTTTTCCACTCTTGAATCTTTGATTTTGAAACCGCTTTAACTGCAAAACGTTGCTTTCTGATTAGTTTAATTATCTCGTATAGATGTAAGGTTTTGTAAACAAATAATTTAAGCTGATTTCCTCACACGTTGGAATACAGAAAGTCTATTTTAAACACTAATTAGTGTTGCCATATGTAAAAATTTCCTATTGATTGCTGTCCCATTTTTAAAAGTCATTTGAAAGCTTTCAATGAAATTAAAACAACTGAAAACGAAATAGCTGACTTCGAAAATTTTAAGTTCTCCCTTAAATTTTAATTTAGAAAAGTTGGATTTAATTTTTAGAAAAAAATTAATTCCATGGGAACTATTTCTCGGAGAATATGTAGACAAATTTTTACTTCTTTGCTTGTCAACATTTCATATTTTTTATTTTTTGTTTCAGGAATTAAGGTTGGGAGAAAATATAAAAATTAAACCAAGAAGAACTTAGATTCTTGCTCGTAAAATTCGGATAATTTCATTAATGGCATTTTTGATTTGGCTGCACCATATTTTTTTTTTGTTGGGATATCTCCAAGAAAAAGTTTATGTGAATAAGCACCCCCTTACCTTGCAGCAACCAAAGGACAACATTCAAGAAGAAATTAATCGAATACCACAAGAAGCACTCAACAGAAAGGCACAATTTTGATTAAATTCTCACTGACATTATTTTTCACAACTTATGTAAAAAATAGCATGAAATAAACTTTTTTTAGTCATTAAATTTTTTTTATTTATTTAAAAAAACAAATCGTATAAATAGTTACTTTGGCCACACCCTGTAGAATCTTTTTCTATAACAATAAAGATTCTCAATTTTTTTCGATCTTTAAATCTGAGTAAACTAAAAAATTTACATAATCTAATAGAATAAAAAAAAATTAACCAAATTTGTGTTTATCAGGGATGTTCTGACACTCGCATCGTTTTCAAATCGCATGTGAGTTGCAAATCGCCCAACTTGTTTCTATATGTTCTGTAACTCATGCGTTAGTGATTTATGTCAGCTGTTTGTTGAAATCGTCAGTGTATAATAAAACAATGAAAAGAAAAAAATTAACAAAACTAAATGACTTTTTACTAAAAATTTTACGAAACTTTTACTATTTTTGATCAAAATCAAGAGAAAACATATTTAATGTCATATATTAACCATTTTAGTGTTTCTTTAAAGTTTGGTTTAGGTTAAATTCATCAGTTCAGTTCAGAATACGCTTGTGATTTGAACTCGCCAAGTCTCTTGCGATTGCGATTTGCAGAACACCTCTCTTGCAAGTTCAAATCACAATCGCAAATGTTATGCGATATGCGAGTGTCAGAACATGCCCGTATAACAAAAATTACATAATTTTTCTCATATCTACAAATTATACAGCCTTATTTATAAAAATTATTAAGGCTTTATAAAGTCATAATAAAAAAAAATTATGAAAATTTGTTTTAAAAACCTTTTATAAATCATTAATATTTTTTATAAATAAAGCTGATATTTTTAAGCTGATTTCTTTTTCTGTGTTAACTGAATTTTTTTTAAAATTATATGGCAATGCTGCTATTTTTTATACCCATAAAGCTACTAAAAGGAACTGTGTTTAATTGAAATTCATATTGAATTTATTACAAAACATACTACTACAAACAAGTAAGTAAGAGCAAATTGAATAAAACTGCACACTGTACAACAACAAAAATAATACAGCCAACAACAAAAATAATACAGCCACAACAACAACACAAACACTACAAAGAAAATTAATCTATTGGGTATATTATTTTCCTCGCAGTGTGTCACTGCATGTGTGCAAATGAATGCGTGTGAATTTCTGTTTTTGAGAGCAGACCCTGCCTAAAAGTATACAACAGTTAGTTGACTCTGCTGTTTCTGTTTTTGTGCGACTACGTTTGTGGTATTGATTAAATTGAATTGAATTGAAATGGTAAAACCTCGATTGAACAAAAAGCCAACCAAATGGCAAAAAAAGAATATACAAGTGTATTTAATATTTCTTTGGCAGTTCTTGGAAAAAACTGTGGCTGCCGAGTGGCATAAAATTGAAATTGAAAAATGTCATATGAACAAAGCTGCGTGTTAAAAATATAACGTGTTACCACCATGTTACCTCCTGCTTTTTTCGTATTGTTTTTAACACTAGTATATTGAGGAAAGTATGGTTGTATGTGTGTGCCTTTTTTTAATTTTTATACTTAAATGCACACATGTCCTTTGTCCATTTTTAACTTTAACAATTTTGTACAACTACGTGAGCTCAATATATTCTTGTTTGTTAGGAAAACACTGTGGCATGAAACTAAAATAGGTGCATGCTTTTGTGTGTGTGTGTGTGTGTGTGTTCTTGTGTGTATGTAACAGCTTCTCAATAATTTTACACGTACTAAGAACTTCATGTTGAAATTAAACAAAAATAAGTTTCCTTAATTTAGTTATAAGTTGAAACAGGAAATGTTCTACATAAATATTTATGTTTAAACACACTATTCAAGATGTAACCTATGGAGAAGTGATAATATATATTCTCCACGACATATTTTCAATAGAAATAAATAGAACTTGACCCAGTGAACTGTTTATATAACAATAATTCCAAATGCGCTAATCGTGGAGATGTTTTAATTGTTTTCATATCTATATCAGCTAATCAATTATCACGCCTATCAAAACAAATGATGCGAGAGTGTTAATATTTCGCTAAATACTTATTTCACCTGCCATTTATTTTTTTATATTTTATCAACTATATAGTAAGCCTCACGACCAAGTGACGCACGACCACCAGAAACTCCGAGGGCCCCTATATCATCGTATCTGCCAGCACTTTCAGGAAATTCCTTAACCCATAGCTATTTCCTTTTCGACGTCCTTTGACGTCACATCAAGACGACAGTAAATATTGTATTGTATTTTATTTCTGCTATAAAAAATTAAAAAAATAAATTTTATAAATCATTCCAGCTTAGAAAAGTGTTGTAACTCACATTCTGCTTAAAAAAATAAAAATTAAAAATTTCAAAGTCATCGGAGTCTAGACAAATCTAGTTGAATATGATTAAAATGGTGTGACTGGCCATGTTGTCCGATACTTTGTTGTACTTGCTTTTTTTCTTTAAAAATTCCAAAATAATTATTATTTTTAATCCCTGATTTTCATAAGTAGCATTTAAGTGGTATTTGAAGAACAAATTAAAAATTCAACATGCATACTGCCAAGATTGTTTTTACTTAAACTGCTGGTAAAAAATCATGGCAACTACTTAAAAAAAGTTTCTTCATTATATCAACTTTAAGACCTTAAGAATAGCCAAAAAAGTATCAACTTTTAACAATGTGTCTTACTTACTTCATACACAAACTCCTTTAATACTGTGAACGTAAAATGCTTACAAGAAACTACATATTTTTCTTATGAAAGCTTTATATCTTTCTTTTAAAAGACAATTACAAAATAGGCTTGAGCTTCTAAGTCTAAACGGGAAAACATCATGGTTTAGTTTTTTGTTTTTGCTACAAATGACATTACATTACATTTTTTTAATTTAATTTATCTTGCCAACAACTGCTTAAACCACATTTAATTAAAAAATAATTAGAACGTAAGCAACATGGGTTTTATCGTAATAAAAATAAAAAAAATGCCAAAAATATTTAACATCCCCAAAGAACCAAAACCGCCGGAAATTTTCTTGGCATTTTTCAAGTAGTCTTTTTTTCTGCATACTCTCTGCATCGTTTATGCAATTTACTTCATTTGTATGCTGGTTGCACTCAAATCTTATTTAAATTGAAATTATTAATTAGTGCCATACAAGCCTGATGGCAAGAGCCAACTTTTTTTTCTCTACATATTTTTATGCTGCCTTGTCTTCTTTGTGCACAAAGTTGTAGTTGTGGCAGGCAACATACTCGTGCAAGAGCAAACCAGGCAACAACTACTACTACGACTGTAATAAATTTACGATTGCCACCAGCAACATTAAACATTAAACCCAACTTGGGGTACTTTTTATAAGCTTATAAAAAAATATGAGGGTGTATGTTTTTTTTACATAAAAATAAAATGCACATGCTGGAAAAAATATGTGTTCATACACAAAAAAAAAAGTATCAAGGCCTTTGCAAAAGAAGTAGAAAAAAACATACCCAGATTACTACATAAAACTGTTAAACAAACACAAAAAGATAAACTTGGGCAACGTTTCTTGTTTGCAATTGTACAGTAAAAACGCTGCCTGATAACAGTCCAACATGTACCACGAAATTAAACAAAAAGAATCAAACAACTAGCCACAATACAAGTGTTGTACGGTAGTTTCCATTTTTTTTTAAATATAATTACTTGTATTCCAAAACCACAATAATAGTTGCATAACATTTTATTAGGTATCAGCATTGTTACCTGGATGCTTATTTTATTACCCTAATATAAGCCTTTTTTTAATGCAACAAATTAATATTTAATTTGAGTTTTAGGATGTGATGAATACATTTTAATGAAACGATCATTTACTTTAAAGACTAACACCCGTATTCATAAAAGTTTGGTTAAATTATTGTCGGTTTTACATAAGAATTTAGTATGAGAAACCCAGTTTAAAGAATGGTTTAACTTTATCAATAGTTTATACTCGTAAATACTGGGTTTTAATGTAATCATTAGGGAAAGGATTTTCATGTAAATACATATTTTCTGTCGTTGGTCGTAGATGAACGTAAACAAAATATCTTTGCGAATCAACAAATTTGCGACAAAAAGGCATCGATAGTGCATATTTTTGCATATATCATTATAAATACATATTTGTGCATATTTCATTATAAATGTATATTTTTAATACATATCTTAGTTTTTTCATACTATAAATCAAATTTTGGTTTTTTGATTGTTGTAGAGTATGTAAAAGAAGCAGTTTTTACTACTGTGGAAGAACAAAAAAGGGGAAAATTAGAAAAATTTACGTTCGCAGTTTTGCGATATTATTCGATATTCAAAAACACCGTAGAACTCCTTTAACTCATTTTAAAAATACAATGGCTTAAGTCAAGAATACCAATACCATTAGCAAGAGCATGGGATAATAGCCTTTTAAGCCCAAAATTTTTTGTTCAAGTTTATTTCAGCGCTCTCTACTGGTTTCGGATTAATTTCATGTGCATATTAAGAGCTTTTGAAAGTTTGCGTGTTGCAGCATATAATAAACAATATCTAGTAATGCGATACGGATACATCCTATAGTAACAAGATGGGGGATGTGGCAGAAGGCTGTTGGATACTATATTTCCATTAATAATAATAATAACACAAATAAAAGTTTGGACTAACTTCATTTTGTATTCAGTATTGATGATTTGACAAAATGTTTATTGAGAAAGCCTTGTAGCTGAGCTTTTATTGTTTTTAAGTTTTTAATGACAAAGTGTTTGTAAAAAACAGCAATGGAAGTGATTATTTTTAGGTTTTTAATGCTATTAAATGAAAAAAAAGTTGATAAATGCATATTTTATCAGTTTTAAGAACATATTTTTATATTTTTACTGAATATTTTATGTACATAAAACGTGATTTTAAATGCATGAAAATCCTTTTCCTAGTAATCATTTATTCATAACAAACGGATTTAATTTTTTAAATGTCATCTACAAGACAATTACAAGTAAAATTTATTAAAATTATAAACGATACACACACTCTCTTTTTACATACATAATTTCTTTCAACCATATTTTTTATTTAACTCATAAAATGTGTTAGTTCTATCTTATGATAATGCATATCTTTCACTTATTGCAACATAGTAATAACTCAATAAAGCTCGTTTTGCCGGAAATTAATTTACATACAACTCCATGCAGATATTGTAAAAATTTAATCCCTCAGAAGAGAAGTATACAAAACATTTGAGTACAGTTCCCTCACAAAATTAAATGCATTAAGAATATATTTGGAGTTATGACCATTTTGCAAGAAAGGCAACAAAATGTACGTGTACAACATGCAAAATAATACATTTCTGTTGTTTGTTTTTTTTTTGCTCTGAAATAAAATATGTTTGTGCATGATACACTGCAAAACACTTTAATAAGGATTTTAATTTTAACAATATTCAAGGAATAGTTACTTCACAAAATAATGGGATTTTACAGTCCCTATTAATTTTAATAGTGAAGATTTTTAATGAGTTTTTCCACTAAAATTTTTTTAAATTAACCTTCAGCAACTCTGTAAATAGTTGGTGACAAATTCTCTAAACGTTCTCGTCCTTGATAATAAGGAAGTGTTACCGAAATACAGAGAACAGGGTATGTTTAAAGAAGGCATATCTCTAAAATCAGTCCAGCCCAGCAACTATATTAAAATATTTATAGTCTTGTAACATGAGTGACCCTGTGTTCCAGTTAGTTTTCAGACTAGTTATTCCTTTTTGTTCTTTTGGTATTTGTTGTTCTTTTAGTCTTTCTTGTTCTTTTGGTCTCTCTTGTTCTCTTGGTATTACTTGACATTTTGGACTTTCTGGTTCGTTTCTTGTTCGTTCGTTCATTTTTGGTCTTTGTTTTGTTTTGTTTTTCTTATTCTCTGTTCCTGACCAATACACATGCAAAAGATTTCAAGTAAAATATTATTGTTTCTCGTTTGCATACTGTTAAAAAGATACAAATGTAGTGTACCTATTAAATTTTTAGCACAATAATCAAAACACACTAAATACTTAGTGAAATATACAAGGGAGTTTTACAAAATTAATAGAAATAATTTGTAGTATTGAACTAAAAAATTGATTGTGAAAAATATTGTTAGAATTAAAAAAGTGATTATAATTTGTTTTAAACTAATTACAGATTTCATTTTAAAAATTTTAAAAATACTAATTTTTACCTTTTACTTACTAAAAGCATACAACAAATAAAACTACAAAGCACAAATGAAAATACGTCTAAGCAAAGAAAATGTTTACTCAATTAAAAGAAAGAATTTGTTGTGTTGAATATAAATCAGTATTAAAAAAGTGATTAAAATTTGTTTACAAATGATCAAACTTCATTTAAAGCATTTTCAATACAAAAAAATTTAATTAAATAAGGTCATTAAGAATGAAATGAAATTAGTTTAGTATATTAACACACGAATAAAACATTGAAGAGGATTCACTGACTGTGTAATCTCTGTTTTGTTTTTCAATGAACAAGTGACCGACAAGAACGAACTAGTTCTTTTTGCTGTTGGGAGCAAAAAGGAACAATCCGCAAAAGGAACACCTATGCCCAACTCTAGTAGTAAGCTAGCCTATAATGACGGAGGTTGCCAGATCAAATCCCAAAAGAAAAATCTGCTCAAAAATGAAATATAATTTTACTGCAGTTAAATTTTCCCTAATATAGTTCAGTGATAATTTACAAGCTACATAGAGAGTTCCAAATAACCCCAATCAACGCCAAGTTACTGGTTTTATAGCAGAGCTGTTAAATTTCGATTACGATTAGTAAACAATTAGATTATATTTTAAAAAGAATTGTACTGATTATATAATTTCCTTTAAAAGACTTTCTGATAAATAATTATTTACGATTAATAATAATCGAAAAGTAATTTGAATTACTTGAAATTACAAAAATTAATCAAAAAAAAATCGAAAGTAGTAAAAAAAATTCGACTACTTGCAAAGATTACTTTTGATTATTAATAAATAATCAAAAATAATAATTACTTTTAATGGTATTATTTTTTAATTACTTTTGATTCTTTTTGATTATTTTTTGTAATTTAAAGTAATTCAAATTACTTTTCCATTATTAGTAATTATAATCAATTAGTAATCCTGATTTAATCATTACTTAACCTTTCAAAAAAAAGTAATCAAATTAGTAATCAGTACGATTAATAATCATTACTTAACATCTATGCTTTATAGAAAGATCTCCTACTGGTCTTTTTAACGTTTTTTTTTATTATGTGTATCTTTTGCTTAATTAACTAAAATATTTAAAAGTATAATACAAATAGTTCGAATAAAAATTATGGTCAATAAATATATTTATTAAATACCTTATTTAAGTGACCTGCAGTGTTTAAATTTTCATTTTAGTTTTAATTGTATTCTCTTTATAAAAACCCAGCTGTTGTCCTTTTTAAATCCAACCAGAGACTGCAAATAAATAATTTCAATTATTCATTTAAAATATTTTACAAATAAAAAATAAAGTTTTTCACAGGAAACAGATAATAATAATAATAAATAAAGTAATAAATTGTAACAAATTTTAAAAATTGTCTATCCAAAGCTGGGATTAGGTGGTATGCTTCAAAGTAAATAAGGATGCCAACAGCGGCTGAAATGAAATCCAAGCAATTGTTGCCTGTCGAATTTTCAACATAGACTTGCAAATTCATTTCGCCATAGGTCCCATCCTGTAATATCATAGTAAAAAAAGAGCTTCCATGGAAGGCGATAGGATCCTGAACTTGTTATCCTGAAGTAGCTAGTGCTAATTTTGGGCAATTTGAATTGAATCAGTGAATCCGAAATCATGTTCATGATGTTGAGTAAATTTGGAAGTAGAGAAAAAGTAATTTCTTTAAATTTTCTTTCACTGGGTAACTAAATATTTTCAGCCTTATTTATAAAACTTAATAAGGCTTTAAAAAGGTTTTTTAGACAAATTTCCATACAAATTTTTCTTAAAAAGTCTTTATAATACTGACCATGATGTTAATTCTCAACTGTCATCTCTCATGTCATGTGTACGTCATTTGCACTCTCTAGTACCAACTAGAAAGGTCATGATATCACCGTCTAGTGATAATTGGTTTAACTCCCCGCTAATTAAATATCACCTCTCGCTTCGGGATCTTGCTTTTATGGAGTATTTACGAAACCCTTCACCTGTAAACTGGAGATGCTACTGCAGAGCTCGTAACAAATCTAAATCTGTTATCCGCAATGTGAAGCGTAAAGCACACAGTAACATTTTTCAGAATCTTGATAACAAAGGTATGTGGAGAGTACTTCGGCAGAATGGTCTGCATGACATAATACCTGAAGAAAATCTCTCTCCCGATGCACTGAATGCAGAATTTTCGAGCTGTAGAACTGTTGATTCTTTTAATCCTTTTGACATTAGCTTTCCTAGCAATCGTTTCTCGTTTCGAATCATTGTACTCGAAGACTTATGTAATGCACTGTCTAAAATTAAGTCCAATGCCGCAGGCCATGATGGCCTGCCTCTCAAATTTGTTAGGCTAATTTTTCCACTCATAAATCAACAACTCTTAATTTTGTTTAACAATATTATCACTAGTTCCCAATTCCCCATGGATTGGAAAATTGCAAAAGTTTTACCTATTAGAAAAAAAAATTCAGAAAGTGAGTTTAGACCAATATCACTTGTTCCAGTTTTGTCAAAGATCTTTGAACATGTTATAAAAGACCAAATCCTACAATTCTTAAACCTAAATTTTTTGCTAAACCCGTATCAGTCAGGCTTTCGCGAAGGATATAGCACAACTTCTCTTTTAATTGGTCTCTCCGATTCTATTAGAAGAATTATTGATAAGGACGATGTAGCTGTTTTACTTTCCTTAGACCTATCAAAAGCTTTTGATAAGGTTGGTCATGCTATTTTAATCAATAAACTTTGCACTTATTTCGATTTCTCTTTATCCGCTTGTAGATTATTATATTCTTATTTATCAGGTCGCTCTCAATATGTTCAATGCAGTAACCTTAATTCGAGGTGCCTACCAGTCACTAGTGGTGTGCCGCAGGGCTCCGTTATTGGCCCCTTATTATTTATGATATATATGAATGATTTCTTTGCTTTACTTAACGGCTTTGAATGTGAAGCCTTCGTTTTTGCCGACGATATACAACTATTATTTAAGGGTCATACGCAGCTTATAGATGTTTTCGAATATGATATTAGCACTTTAATGTCCAATGTTTCACGTTGGATGAGTAACAGCAAACTTAGTATAAATTCTTCTAAGACCAAAGCGATGATTTTTAAACCGTCTAGTGCTACGTTTAATCTGTCTATCGTGATCGATGGCCGACCTATTGATTTTGTCGATCGAATGAAATGTCTTGGTATTTTATTAGACAACACTCTTAGCTTCGGACACCACATTAATGAACTATTTTCTAAAATAAACTTCACCTTAAGAAGACTATATGCAATGAATTTATACCTGCCATTACATATTAGAAAGAGCATAGCTCACTCCTTATTGATGTCTAATTTATTGTATTGTATTGAGGTATATTCTGGCTGTAGCGCTGAAAATTTAAATAGGTGTGCCCTACTCTTTAACAGAATAATACGCTTTATATACCAACTAAGATTTAATGATCATGTTTCAATGTATGTTAATGATTTTCTGGGTTGCAGTTTTAAAAACTTCATACAGATTAGATCACTACTTTTCTTCTATAATGTTATGCTCACAGATTGCCCAGATTATGTCCGTAGATTTTTTACGTTTTTGCAAAGTGGTAGAAGCCCACAGCTTCTATTTCCCACTAGAAATCGTCTTATTTATGAAAGATCATTTACTGTACGAGTCGCCAAATGTTGGAACTCATTGCCACGATCCTTAAGAGCATTCCATCTTACTCGTAATTCATTCAAAGGTAAGCTTGTTGAACATTTTTCACAATTGAACTGACCTAGATTCTGAATACATATAGTTAATTTCATGCGCAATTTATCTTCCAATTTATAAGTAGTAGTCTCATTTAATAATTTTATAACTACATACCTATTATTATTATTTTTTTTTATTTTTTGCAATTTTTGTGTCTAGTTTATTTGTTGCCTAAATGTATAACTATTCTTATGCTATTCTTGTAGTCCACCAACTATATATGGCCCTATGGGCTCGGTTGGTTATTGTTATAAATAAATAAATAAATAAATAAATAAATAAATAAATAATTTTAAAAAATAAGGCTGTTTATTAATAAATAAGCGTTTTGATAGTATTTATGTTTTGGCGTTTCGGTTCCATCATCTCCAGGTGTCAAGTAATGCACGTTACTGCAGATCCAGGGCAAGCACACAATTTGGCTCATGTCACCTTTTTTATAGATAGTCAACAAGAACAATAAAAATTTATGGAACAATATTATGTCGCATTTACGATACGGAAGATTTCTGAATTTCAGCATTCTTAGCAACTCTAGAAATGACTGAAGTCAAGTTTCTAGAACAGCAAAGACTGTGATTATTCTTTCCTGAGGTAATAGAGTTACAGGCTGCATTGAAACCCCGCTTGTTGCGTCTTAAGGTACGGTCACACTTGTCAAACATTTGCCCAAAAAAGCGTAACCAACAAACACTAATGAAAAAACTTATGATCCAGACACTTGTTTATAAAATTAAACAGGTTCGAAAGCAACTAATAGACAATGTTATAGAATCCAACATTATTGACTACTCTTTAACTTGACAAACTTTTGTCTCAATCGAAAGATTTTTCATTTTCATTTCATAGTCCCTAACTTGTAGATTTGCTCTTATTTTCTTAAATTTTAATGCATTTTTTTATTAAATAAAGTTCTTAAAATTACAAAGAAGTAATTAAAATAAAATAAAGTGGTATACGAGTATCAAAAACAAAAGTCTTTTTACATTAAAAGTATTAGAAATAAAATCTGCTCAACTTATAAGAAAAAAAACATGACCAAGTAAAAAAAAATAAAAAGAAAAAATGTTTTAAAAAAATACCTTCAAATATAGAACAAACCACAATGTTTGTGAACTCATAAATTTTTTTTTTGTAGTCTTTCAAAAGAGAAAATTTGAAATAAATGAAAGCTTTCAAAAAATTCCACAAATTTGCTTGAGAGCAAAAAGATTTAATTTTTTACTTTGAACTAAAAACATAATGAAAATGTGGTTGCTACTTTTTGATATTCATTTTACTTTTAAGCCCAATTTGGGAATGCAAGCTATTAAAGTAATGAAAAGTACAAAGAGAATTCATTTAGCCAACATAAGTAGTGTAAGTAGAATTTACCACAATAATTCTCATAGAAAGAAGTTGAGTTGTTATTTGAATTATTTTTATTTAACTATTTTTTTTCATCGTTTTTATATGAAAGAGAAATTTAAATTTTAAGAAAATTTTAATAAGCATTGATATATTCAGCGTAAAGACAGCTTTGAATATAAGCAGAATAATAAAATAATTGAATACATCAAATAACAAATAACTTGAGCAGTTTACTTCACCTATTTTAAATAAATTGCTTTGCTTACATAATCCTTTAAGAAACACTGTGATGATAATAATTAATAATCCTTTTTTCACAAAGTTTTTAATAAACAAATAGAAAAATACTCATCTTTTACTTTTAATTTATATTTTTATAATTTTTGTTTGTTTTTGCATACTTATTACAAGTGCTTGACAATTTGTTGTACATACACATTTCAATTTCTTAATTAAAATGACAAAGGCTTTGTTTTAGCTTTGGCAAAAAAGTCATTATTTTGAAATAAATTTTCACTTTGTTTATGAAAAAAAAACTATATTTTTTTAATAGAAGGTGTAATAATTCTGCACACTTTTTCTCTAATCCTTGTGCAAATTTTATAAAGTGTTAAGGGGGAAACTTTTAGTTGGAAAATTTTTTCACACAGAAAAATAATTCTTACACTATACATAATTTATATATGTATATATATGTACATATATACATCCATACACATGTATATTACTGTTTATTTGATCAGATTTACCAGCATTTTAAAAATAAATAAGCCCTTTTTAAACAGCAAGTCCAAAAAAAGTATTAAAATTACTCACAATTGTAGCAGAGTAGTACTTATGCTCAAACCGAAAAAGATGTATTTTTTTCATGTACTCTCCAACTGGTTCGGGAACAGAACTAAAAGCCCAGACATTTTGTCTTATACCTGCAACTTTTTTGTCTGGCATTCTATTTAATATTTTATAACAAATTAACACTTTTTTAAAAATAAAAAATTTCTAGCTCCTGCTTATCTGTCTTTAAACCAGAGCTATTAAATTTCGATAACGATTAATTTTAATTAATTAATAATCAATTATATTACAGTTTAAAAAGAATTGTACTGATTTTATAATTCCATTTAAAAGAATTTCTGATAAATGATTGATTGCGATTACTAATAATTGAAAAGTAATCTGAATTAAATGAAATTTAAAAAAATAATCAAAAAATAATTCGACTTTCAAAGATTACTTTTGATTATTAATAAATATTCAAAAAGAATTAGTAGTTATCTCTAAAAGTTATCAGATTATTTTTTAATTATATATAAAATTAATTCTTTTAATTAAAATTTTGTGTTTTTCAGAGGTCAGGGTGTATCTTAAATTTTGTAAAAATCGGCAAAGTAGTACCCCTTAAAATAAAATATTAAATTTTAATGGGTGTAACTCCGGTCATTTTTTTAAATCAAAGATTGTATATATTTTAGAGTTCAAGGTGTGTGGTAAGTTTCATAAAAATTGGTTGAGTAGAATCACGTGAAATATATTAATAAATTTTAATGAGCTTAGCGCCGCCCATTTTTTCAACTTCAAAATTGTGTAATTACAGGAATGAATGGTGTTTGAATAGTGTGTGTTAGAATATCATACAATCAAGGAAAAAAATTGTGTGGTCGTGTCTCTACCCTCTTTTTTCAATTAACCTTTTAGACAAAAAACAAGACTTCTTTTCAATCGGTCTTAAATCTACGGACGCAGTGAAAAAGATGTTAGTCATTCTAGTGGAACTACATTTTCATTGCTTCCAAAAAATCGATATTTTTAATTTGCTGAGAGTGAGCTAAAAACCATAAAGAAGCTTATTTTAGTCATATAAAACCTTGTAACTCCTCCATAGTGTTAGAAAATACTCACCAGAATTTAAAAAAAAAATTATTTTTTTAAAGAAATTTATGACCTATTTTTAGTCTAAAATTTAAAAGTTATTTGCTTAAATTTACATGAAAACACTGTTTCGGGCTTAAATTTGTATAAAAAGAAACGAATTGTTAAAATTTTTCTTAGATGAAAATATTATCATAGAACACAAAAAAGGGAATTTTTCTTAATATCGCTTCCAATTCACTGACCACACGCAAAGAAAAGATATGGTTGTAGAATGGTTGAGAAAACAATATTATGCTCTCAGAAACAAATCTGTGGTCGTTGAAAACAAGTTATTGTTGTTTTAAACATTAATTTTGTTACGGTAAGTAATGTTTGAATTTAATAATTACATTATTATATTCATAAAAAAGTGTGATATGGTTAGAGTTTAACAATATACTTTTGTTAAAAATTTATTACTGCAACATAATTATTGTTATTTTTTAAAAATAATATTATGTAAATAACAATATAATGCTATCCAAGACTATACTATTTTAAGTTTTTAAAAAAATCTTTTTCAGAAACATCTTCTGTCAGTTCAGTGTCTCGTTTGTAAGCTATCGGTATTGCACGCGTCGTGTTAAATAAATAAATAAAGTACAAACAAACAAAAGGGTAGATAAATAAAAACATATACATACGTACAAACATTTATCTCTTTATACACATGTGTTTGTATTTCGAGTATACACACATATGTAAGTATACATTGCTATATATACATTTAATTTCAACAATATTAATTTATTTTTATTTCGGACTTAGCGCACAGCTATTTTAAACAAGAGATCCACAAGTAAATATTTGATTGAAAAACAAAATGTTATTATTATATTAAATAATACTGTTGTCGTACTTAACAATATTATTATTATATAAGAACATGTTATAGTGAGTCTCAATTATATTTTAGTCACATCTAACAATAGTGTTGTCATATTTACAATAACAAGATTAGGTGTAACAAAGCTCATTGTTTTTGTTGATAATGTTATTATTAACTCAGATAATAATATTATTAAAAGTTTACTTTCCTATTGACAATAATATGATTTAACTACAACCAAATAATTCAATCATAGTATGCTGCTGTTTGATTATGGTTACCTCAACCATATTTTTTCTTTGCGTGCAGGCATCGAAAAAGAGAACTTCTTGCAATGACAACCCTATGTAAAAATCATTAGATCGGATCGAAATTTGCACTACTTCCAGATCGCAAACTCTACATTTTCATGACTTTTTTGGAGTCTCTTTTTTTTTTGAAGTCAGTTAAAAATATAAAAAAAATATCCTATAAAAATTTAAATATTTGTTTAGATATTTAAAAAAAAACCCAAGTGATGCATCGTATTTTTTTTTGTAGGTCGAAGAGTAAAATAAATTTCAATGTCGATTTTGGGGTTAGATGTAAATGATATTGCGTAAGATCAAATTCAAAATGTCGTGGGTTTTCTTTAAAATCCAATATCACAATTCAAAGAAAAGGTACGATAATTTGTATATCCTCTTACACAAGGTACTCGTAATTTGCATAAAACAACGAATACCGCCATAAGGTTTTTTTTATTAGAAGCAAGAGAACAAAATAGATTCCGAATTTTTCATTTTACTATTTTATTTTTGTTCAACTTTAGTAAAAAAGAATTCAAATTTAAAAAATAAATTGAATGGAGTATATTTCCATTAAATTTCCATGTCAAATTTTATTTATGATAAGGCTGTAGAAAAAGATGCTAACTTTTCACAAATAAAAATAAATGTTATGTTATTAACATAAAATCGAGATGTAATAATCAGGGCAACCAAAAATATGATATATCATATTTTTTGCTGGATGTCTTACAAACATATAATGTAGCTATTTATCAGTTTCAGAACTTTTTAAGAATTTTGGCATCGATTTCTTAGAGCATATTTTTGCATATTTTGGCCATAAGGGCATATTTCACTTTTAAGGGCATTTTGAAGAGAATTTTTTCTCCTATAATGTCATGCTTAGCATATTTGTATTTTTAAGAGCATATTTCACTTTTAAAAGTATTTTTAAGAGGTTTTTTAAATTCCCTTCGTTTAAAACACATCAACAGGCTTTAAACAAACTTCATCGAAAATATAAAAACTACACTAAAAAGTCAGTATATATGTATGGGTATCGACTGACGAAACAATGTTTGGCAAAGGAAGAAATGCAGCAAACTTTATAGTTGGAATATTGAGAATTGAATTGTTGTACCATCACAGTACTGCAATCACAAAAATATGACTTTACATTTACAAATACGGCGTTCTTAGTAATCCTATACCACTACAACACTGAATATACAAAAATTCGATATTATTTTCCCAATACCGCGTTTAAAATAATTCTATACTGCTACAACACCGAAAATACAAAAATTTGACTTCAGTTTAAAATTCGCATTTTGACGACTTTATAAAATTGTATTAAGAGTATTGTGCCAACATTGAAAACAAGATTCGGAGCGTGGTCATTCGGCGTTATCATTTTAATTTTGTGAGTACATTAAAACGTTGGTAAATGAATGTTGTACTGATGTTAATTGTACCCGCAGACAATAGTAGCAAAGTCGTGCTGATTGTCTCTTTCTGCTTGAGTCAGTTCATATTTTTCTTGCATAAATTTGTATGTATGATTATATGTTGGTTTATAGCGTAGACAGACGACATCGTTAATTTGCATTAAAAGCAAATTAAAAATTTACCCTGACAGAAGACAATATTTGAATTAATTAAACAACTAACTAAATTTGTACATGCCTTTCGTACACACATACTTCGATAATTTTCCTTGGAAATCTAAAAATGGAACAAATTTGAATCGAACTTTTAATATTTCTTTTTCTAAAAATAATTAAAATAACTTATGTATATTTCCTGATTTTGAATCCATTTTAATTTTGAAAATTGAAAATTAATTTAATTTTGATTGACTTTTGACGGTATTACCATATTGAAGTAACTAAATTCAGTATTAATTCAATTTCATTTACTGCATTTACGGTAAGTCTAATGCGCATTGGAATGGGGATAATTCACAAGTTAATTTGAATTAAGACAGTTAATGCAAATTAACGCTGTCGTCTGTCTACGCTATTACACTAGTAATGTTCTTGAATTAACAATTTATGTTAATACATTCGATAACGTGTTTATTTTTCATTATTTCTTAAATAAAATTTTATAATTTTTTTCAAAATCAAATCTTTTTCAGAACATATTTTTTGGATTTTAAAAGCATTTTTTCAGTTTTTACAGCATTTTTTAAGCGCTTAAAAACCTTTTTTAGATCATATTTTTGGTTGCCCTGGTAATAATTATTTACATGATTAAAATAAACATAAATTGAATTGAGATATTATTCAAAAAAATTTTTCTAAGCAATCACTTAATTGAAAGAAAAACCACTTAACAATAACTGTTTTTGTGCTCTTGGCATATTGTTAAATGAAAAGTGCGATATTATTATTAACAAATTAATTACAAAAGTAATCAGCAAAGTTTTGGAGTTTTAATAATAAAAAAACGTTAATTGTGCTTCACTGTGAAGCAAACTAAATAATATTGGTTGTTGATGTAAAAAAATCAAATCATGTATTTTGCACAGTTGTAAGAATTGACGTGAATACCTTTATTGTTCTTCCTGGCGAGTCGATGTTATGTGCTTTTTAATTTTTATTTATGTGTATTTTTTTTAATTTTTTTACTAGTACAAACAATTATAACAAACATAAATGATGAAATAAGTGCTGAGCTAATCTAATAAAATATGCAGCAATATTCCAAAATAATATATTTTAGACAATATTTTTAATATTTGATTAAAAAACTTCTATTAATTTGATTTTAAACTCACTTTAAGACTCTCTTTAAAAAACATGCCCCCACTGTTAAAACGTGCTTTTGTTGAGTTTATTATTTTTTTATAACTTAATAATAATAAAGAGCATTTATTGCAAGTATATGCAATGTATGTGGATTTGTATGTGTGCACTTAAAAATATCTACTCTGCAACGCTAGTTTATGTTAACAATAGCTGCACCTGCTACAGCCTCACAATCTAACCGGTTAAACACATGCAGCCTTGTATGTTTTACCTGTTATTCGTGTACCGCAAAGTGTATGCAAGTAGATGTTTGTATACAACACTGTACAATAGTCACAAGTTTACACATACACACACACATACACCAATAAAAACACACAGTCATGAACACTAGCACATTAACTTACTTGTAATGTTAAGCAAACAAACAAAGCTATGCAATTCAATAAAGTACACACACTTATAACAGGATACTGCATAATCGCACTCATTGCATTCATACTCTTGTAAATAAAGAAGCTGGTGGATATATTTTCTCTAGGCACCAGAGGGAGAGTTATAAAAATTCATACGCATATTTATATGCTCTTTCAGGTATCCTTATGCAGGGAGTGCATAAAAATATTTTTATTATTATATTTGAAGAGTATTAAAGGTTTCTTTCCATGCAATTTTGTTTGCTAATATGTATATTAAAACGAGTGCGTTATGTGTGTGTGTGTGTTTGTTTGCGTGTGTATAGGTTTCCATGTGATTTCGTGTACTTACCCTAAAGGAAGCTTGGGTTTAAGTATCTCAGGTGATATTGTCAATGCAGAGCCTACATATTAATATAGTTTTTGATGTGTAAAAAACATTTGCATACGTGTCGTGGAACAGGCCCTTAACATTTACAACAAATCAAATCCCTGCTTGATTTTTTTTATTTTTTTATATGTTTTTTTTTTTAATAAAACATCACTGGTGAACAAAATAAGCAGTTTCATTATCAAAAGTATAGATTAGAATCACCAAAAATTTACTGTGACTATCTGCTTCCATTATCTACATGATTTCCCAAAAGAATGACCTACTCAGTAGTACCAATGCTAAACGTTGATTTTCAGTAACAAGCACATGTTAAATGTCTGTAGAAGGAAGTATTGCCTGGGGCATAACTCATCAATAGTACTGATGAAAAATGAATAGTGAATAAATACTATTTCTCTAGTAACACTTCCTACAGGGTTACTTGAAATACATATATGCGTGTGTTTATGTATTTGCGTGTTTATCTGCACACTGTTAAGAATATACGAAACTTGTATTATACGAGTAAAACTTATTTTTATTTTCTATATTTTTTATTCTTTAAATTTAATTTGAAAACATCAGCATCTCTTAATCATCTTAATGCCTTCAATAATTGTATCAATAAATGGGAAATAGTTTATTTAAAATAAGTCATTTTAAAATTACAAATAATATTTTTTTGTTTGAAAATATGTATGACATTGATACGACATATTGAAATCAAAATTTGGGGATAGTATTATTTCGAGAAATGGACTTGGCCTTTAAGTTTGTATGATATGAAAATTCTTAATTTTTCCTGTGGATCCACATGAAGGCATATGCTGTTAAACCAGCAATAATTGAAGCCTTGAAGGTCAATATTGTTCCAATTATTGGTGACATGCATGCAAAAATTCCAAATTTGGAAAGCACAATGAATTTATTAGAAATAATATTTTATTTAAGTGTGTTGGTGTGTATAAGTTGAAGTTGTTTTAACTTGAAAAAAATAATTAATTCAACATGATTCTTCATTTTGATTAAACAGTACTTATGTGCCAATAATGAACATAAAATAAAAATAGTCCAAACCAAAAATGTCCTTTGAATATCACCGTAATTTATGTTAAATTAACATGTAACAGATATAAAATTAAATTTACCGTATTCTCATAGATTAATATACATATCGTTAACTTAATACGAAAAGGCTTTAACTCGTGTCTTTCATACTTTACCGGAGGAGGAAAAAACTTAATAAAAAAAGATGAAACATTGATACAAAATTTTTTTAAACGCAATTTTTATTAAAAACACTACAAATTTAGTGTTATATTAGTTTTATTATTTTTTTTAGTTATAGTTTATTGTTTAGTAATAGTCTATTGAATTATGTAAAAATATCGATTTTGAAAAATTATGAGTTGGGGCCTTTTCGTATTAAGTTAACGATATATACATACATTTTTTAAACACTTATTTTCTAACTGCTCTTTTTGTTTCTAGGAAAAACTAAGAAATTTTACAATGCGCTTTAAATAGAAATTATTTAATATTTTGTTAATTTCGAAAATTAAATTTTAAATAGAAGAAATGATTCTTCTCTGGGCAGACTGCGTTACCGTAGAGTACTTCTTCCACTTTATACAAACTATTTTGCTTTTGACAGGGAAACTATAGTAAATTGTATGCAATAGCGTAATCAAATCATAAATACAAAAACATTTCCTTTCATTTCGAATTGCAGTAGACCCTCTACCTGGTTTATGGGGTATCCTGCATTGTGTAACTGGAAATCAAGAAATATTTTTTGACTGCCTGCAGAAACTTAATATAATCTTACTGCGTTACTCGATATTAGAAATTTCTATTTTCTTACAAATATCAATTCATTAAATTTAAGATGGAGTTATTTGTGTGTGTATTAATATTCTTTGTACTGTAGTGTGTTTGTAGCATTTGTTAACTCCTTTGAGTGCAATATTCTCCATACATATGTGTAATAGAAATCAATTGAATTTGCTTTGCTTGAGCAATTATTTCCATCTGCTAAAACATTAAGTTTCAATATCCAACACACAACAATAATTTCACTTAAAGTAATTTAAAAATAATTTCCAGTTTCCGTTTATTCCCTTTAACTTCAACTGTGTACACTATGTAAAGGTTCAAGTAACAAGGTTGGTTTCCAGTTTGCACACACTTCAAATTTTTATTGTTATTCGTTGCCTTTATTGAAATGACTTTGGATATTTTCCTTTTTTTTTTTTTGTTTTGTAATGCTAAAGGAAAGTTCATAAAAGGCAGCAATGATTGTATTGTGTGGCATTAAAAGGAAATGTTCTTTTAATTGCAAGCTTTTATATGTTTGCATGCATTAGAAAGTGTAAATGTGTTGGTGTGTAAATATGTGTATGTGTAAGTATTCATTTTTTTAAATAACTGTATGTCTGGCAAGTTGTTGGTTAGAATTTTATGCTTCAGTGCTTTGCATCAAAAAGCGAGTATGTACGTGTATTCTCCTCTTTCTTTCTTAATAACGGGTGATTAAAAGAGCTTAAATATTGAAAAGAATTTTCATTTGAATTATTTTGCTGACAAAACAATAATTCTCTAGCAGAACAGCTTTTTCTCCTCACATTAAAAAATTAATTGTTCATAAAACAAAGGAAATGATAGGTAAGGTTAAAAGCATTATTTCCTTTAGTTATCACATATGAATCAAAAAGGAATCATCTGGATATACTACTTGAATGTTTGCCTGTAAACCAATAACATATGAACTATTACGCTAAATTAAAAAGCTTTAATTTACAAAGGAAAATTAAAAAACAAAGTGCTTAGAAATTCTTTAATATTATCTCTAACAGAATAAAATATTAATCAACTAAAATTAAATATGAATAAAATTAAAAATAACCACTTCCCTGTTTTATTTGTTGTTGGTATTTTTTGAAGCCTTGAACTACACTTTAAGCAGAAGGCTGCTTAAAGCCTTTATTAAATTAAATTTGTATTAAATATTTTATTAGTGCCATTAAATTCAATGGTCACTTTTTATAATACAAAATGACAGTCTTAAAATTTTTATTATATTCTCTTAAAAAGCTGTTAGTCAAATTTATGTCTAAGGCTGAACAAAAAATTGTTGCTTAGTATAATAAAAAAATTTAATAAACTGTAAGAAAATGTAATCTCAAAATTTAAAGCCAATATTAAAAATGGATATAAAACACATGATAAAGGCCAGTGACGACAAACTTCGACATTTGCAGCCTATGGAAAAGTTAATTTTTGAAAACGAAAATAAATTTAAAATCTTTATTGCGCCGCGTTTGCTTGCCAGTTCTTGTAAATTTCTCTTTATCAAACTGTTAAAGGACATGATGGCAGCAGTGGCAAAGACAAAGTTAATGATTGTCAACTAACGACACTTTGTTTAGCCACAAATTGTGCTGGTAGCCAGCACAACAGCCATTTGGTTAAAATGATGGCTGTATTTCATTTGTTTCCTGAAACTGTGAAGCCAGAGCCATGTAAATGAAATGCCAGAGTAGCAACAGCACAAGCAACGAAAATGAAAACGAGGCAACAGCAAAAGCCACTTGAGTAATTGTTTCATAAATGTTGCATAATAAATCGTGTCAATGATGAAATTTTTTTAACGCGTCACATGCTACATGATGGTAATAGAAAAATCAAAGATTTCACTTAAACACAGTGTGGAGATAAAGATAAAAGGCAAATGCACAATGGAAGCAATTATAAAAAAATTTAAAAAAAAATACTTTTTTTTTTTAAATATTGTTCCACTTAGAAAGAACATAAAAATAATAATAGTTATCTTAGTTAATTTACAGTTATTATTGTTCGAACTTCATTGTTTTTATATTTTTGATTTGATCGAGCTAAAGTTCACATCGCTTTGTAAGCCAAATTACAGGTGATAATTATTAATACAAATAACACCAAAGTCAACTGCAAATATTCTGACAAAGGCGTAGTAGAACGGCTCAACTAGCTGTTTTCGAATCCCACTAAACTTTATGTGTGTTTGTTTCACTGTATGTAGTATGAGTTGATGTAGATTTCTGCTTTATCTATGCCAGTTTTATTGCAAATAGAATATGTGAATTGTTTTGATTCATCGTATTACAATTTGCTGAAAGCTTTTTTGTAATGAAAGCTCAATGTTGCCATCTCTAAGTTTGTAAAAGTCTTGCCATTGTCGTTTGTTCTTTACTAATTATGCACATGTATAATAAAATTTTCATTTTCTCACAATCAGCAGATTATGTTTATAGAAAATTTTTTTCCAATGAACAGCTGTATCGGAAAAAAATAAAAACACTCAATTAGAAATTTATTGGAGTCAAGTTCACATTTGCTTAAACATATCACTGATTAAAATTTTAATTTAAATTTAAAATTTATTAAATTTTACAACAAAAATTTTTATAAAAATTTAATTAATGAAAAAGTTTAACTGGTGCAAATAAATTCGCAATTGATTTTTCTTTCAATTAAAGGCCTTGTAAACTTTGTTGAATCGTAAGCTATTGATGAGTTGCTTAAGCAGCCACGAAATGCATCTTTTTCTATCTAGTAACTAGTCTAGTCTAGTCTAGTCTATCTAGTAACTTTTTATATTAAAGCAAGCCTTTGCTGTCATTGAATGTACTTAAAGGCCAAAATTAAAAACACAATAAAAAATAAAATACTTATTTTAATTTTTGGTTCTGATATTACTTTTTTGAGTTTTCTAGAACAAATCGTCACTTGAAATCTAAAAGGCCGTAAATACGCTTTTTACTTATTTACAGGAGAAGCCTTATAAATTTAAAACTATGTATTTGTTAGATACCAAATTTAATAACGAATAAAATCGGTACTTCTTTACATATGCGAGCAAAATTTTAAGGCATGATTTATTTTCGCTAATCACATCATGGTTCACGTGGCTGCTCTCTACAGACAGGCATTCAAGTAGAATCTAGACGATTGTTTTTCACATCATAATCAATGAAAAAGTCTATTTTGAATAATTTTGGTTGTTACGGCCTTTTGGATATTAGATGTCGATATGTATGCTAGAAATAAACTGATTGTAAAAACCACCAATGTGCAATTGGAAACCTCTAGGAAAATTTCATTATCCTCAAAGATAAATGGATATATTGTATTAATATTAGGCTATGTGACTTAAAAATATTTTTATGGCATCATTTAGAATTAAAAGTTTAACAAATAATATAAAAAATTGTTTTTCACAATACTTCAAATGGTCCACTGTACGTGTCACTACACATTAAAGTTAAGGCTGTTAAACAAAATTATTTTAATTAACATTTTTACAAAAATACCAGCCAATCTTCAGTTTCTTTATATTCCCGCAGAATTTTGTTCTAAGATTTTTATTTACAATACTTTCAGCCTACGGTTTCCTTTAGGTTTATCGTATATTCCTAGTCAATTTTACATCAATCCTTGTACGGTAGGAAACTACTTTGAAAGTTGAAAAGGAGAACAGTGCTACAACCCTTGTTGAACCAAATTTAACCCTTATCATCATTCAAAAGTAATGAGTAAAAAAGGCCAAACAGCTAAAGAAACAGACGACCAGCCATTCATTCATTCATTAATATTCGTGCAGCCATTTATACACTCATGCATCTACAAAATCAGTCAAGTCTTGTGTTGTAAATATAAAACACAAAAACTGCAAAAAATAATAACAACAACAAAAGCACTAATAAATAAGCCAACAAAATGAAAGCGCTTTGAATTGGCTTAAAGGACAGATACTTAAAGGAATTTAATGATGTTATACTACATAAGAACTTTCTATGAGTCGTATATATTCAAGAACTGATAGTTAAATACAAAATACGTATATATGTAGTTAAAATTATTTTTGTTACAACTTTATACCATATTCATAGAATTTAAAATGAATTTGAAATGTATTTTATACATAAAATTTTCCATAAAAATATTTTCGAAAATGAATTTTAAATTCATTTTATTTTATGTGAATATAGGGGTATAAGGATAATTTATAATTAGCAAATAATTTAGGTGAATTTTTAATTCATTTAAATTTCTGATCCAAAACAACAACAAATATTCCTCACACACTCATTCATTCATTTCTTCATTCATTCATTCCTTCACTCATTCATTTGCCTTCGTTGACACCGTGAAAAAATAAATTTACTTTTTTTTAACTGCGACTCAGGCAACAACAATCAAATCCATTTAAAGCCACAATCATGACGATGATGGTGGTGGCAACAAGACGACAGACTTTAACGATGCTTCTGACAATGTTGACTGTTAAGGCGTTGTGATGGTGTTGATGATGAGAATTTTGTGTACACAAGTAGAAAATATTTAAGAAGAAAAAAAAGAAAATTAAAATAAAAAGAAAAATGTGCAAATTGCAGAAATTGTAAAAATGAATTGCTTTCTATTAAAATAACTCGTGCAAAAAAAAACAGCAAAAGTAAAACGAAAAATAAGAAAAAAGATTTGGTGAAAAAATTTGAAAAATATGAATCAAATGAAAATTTTATTATTGTAAAAGCTTTATCATTAGTAGCAATAATTTTTTAAGCTTAATATGGAATAGAAAATTACGTAAAGCATATTGTATTTGTGAGGATTTAAAAAGGAGTTTTGCTTTTAGGAAGTCGATGCTGAATGTAAATGAGTTCATCGCCCCTTGTTAAATCCATATTGTCCACCTTTTTAGCATAACAAGTGACTCATTTGGTTGTTGATTTCTCTGACTTGTTAAATTTTATCTGCGTTAGCTATGCGCCCTCAGCATTTATTTCATTATCAGTTTTATTTGATTGTAAGTAAAGTTGTACATATTTTATAATTTTGTTTAAAATATATTTATGTTGGATTTTCCTTCGTTAACGCAAAATATTTTATCAAATTGTATTGAAACTCATTATGTTAAATACTTTGTCATTTGTGAAATTAGAGGGAAATATTTAAAAGTGAAATAAAATTGAAGACAAAACTTCAATTTTCGAAGATTTTTTATATATAGAACTTAAGAGACAATTTTTATGTAATTTGAATACATTATCGTGATTAAGGGACGTGAAACAAATAACCAGGGGGGAAATTACGGCATTCGATTCGTTTCGAAATTTTAAAATATTTCCATATAAACTCTATTGAAATATTTCGTAATTTCGTTCAGTAACGAGTGCGGTAATTTGGCCCCAGAAATAATTTTGACGCTCACAATAAAAAGCTTTTATTTAGTGGAAGAAAAACATGCACAATTAGATCACACCTTCGAATATGGAGTGTTAATGCAACACCACTCAAAAAAATTTTTTCAAACTTAGCAGTTGCTTCTTAAAGGTTTTCTTCTAACTTCAGCAGTTATAAACCGATCTTAAAATATGATATATCAATATTTCTGGGCCACTGATATCAAGTAGTTACATACCGTCCTGGCGCACAGTGGGGATTTTGAAAAAAAATTTATATAATTCTGCAGTTTCTAAACGAGCCGTCCGATTGTTGTGCAATTTTAATTACATTACTTTTCATTCATTAATATTATTTTATTACAGAATTTTCTTTTGAGTTCCCGGCAATTCCCAAAAAAATTTCATAAAATCCCAAAAAAGGGATTTTTTGCTATTTCTGCTGTTTTTTTTAATCTTCCGCTAGCCTCAGATAATATTTTAGGAAATATTTAAAAACATAGCATGTCTTAAGGTGATATAACCAACTTTTTGATTTCAGCTTTAGAATTTGAGAAAAAATGTCTTACATTTGATATTTATAGCAAAAATAGGTAAATTTCGAAATGATCTGGTACCTTAAAATAACAAAAATTTAGATTTTTGATTTCTTTGTAACTATTCTTATAAAAGTACCTTTTCAACAAATGAAAATAAAGGGTTGATATTCTTGCAAAATATTTTAGTTATAGGAAAATAATTAACCCACTTTTTTCTGCAAACAACTGCAAAAAATTAATTTTTTTAATATTTAATTTAAATTGCGTATAACTTCTTACTTAGTCGAGCTTTTTAAGCAAATTTAATTTTTTTTAAGTTAAAACTATTTTTCTTAACCCATACTAATGGCCAAATTTTGTAAATAGAAACGTTTTTTTTCGTTTTGAAATTTGTATGGAAAAAATATTTTTTGAAAGGAATTTTCGTTATTTTTCATACAAATTTGAAACGTTTAGAAACGAAATTTTTTACAAAATGTGCCTATAAGTTTTTTTTTAAATCGAACAGTTTTTTTAAAATGGACCAATGTTTAAATTTAAATTTTTTTTCTCGAATATTTCCTAAATTGTAAGCGAAACTGCATAAATAAGCAAATTTTTTTTTAGTTTTTGGATAGACAAATCCACTTGCAAAAGATGCTTTTTATAAAATCGAAAACATCAGCCGAAGTTGCCTAATTTGGGGCTTTGTGGCTCCGCCCTATTTAAGGATATATAATCCAAATTCCAAACAAAAACTTAACAATACTTCCTTAAAAGTTTTCATAAAAAATTTTTTAGCAATCAGACGACTTGTTTAGAAACTGCAAAAATAACTCCGTTTTTTTTTTGCGAAATCTCTCACTGTGTGACATTAATCCGCCAGTTATAAGGTCCAACAGTTCTTATATACAATCGTTATACCAGAATATAGAGCGTGCAAAAAATTATTAAATATTTTTTTAAGGATTTCCATAATTGTAACCGAACAGTTTTAAATGTTTAAATATTGAAGTATTCAAATTTTACAATTAATCCTTCTTAAATAGAAATAGAAATACTGTAAAGTATTAATTAAAGTAATTTAACTCATTACTTTGCCTTCAACATTTGTTGCTGGTTATCAGTAATAACTTATAATAATAACTTTTTGAACAAAATTATCTGCTTAATTATTCTTAAATTTGAAATTTTACTTTTTATGTATTTAAAATTTGCGTGTGTCAAAAGAAAGTAATTTCCAACCCAATTTGCCATAACACATAAATAAAAATACAGGTATGCATGTACATATATACTCGTATATTCTTCAAGGATATTAATGGCATTATTGGCAGGATATTAATATTTTCACATACCCAGCACATCCCAGACTATCAAAGAAAAGCTTTGGTTTTTCATTTTGTTTTCTTTCATCTTTTTCACACTTTTTTGTTTTTTGTTTAATAAAAAACATTGAACCAAGAAGTAAAAGCAAAACCAGCATATAACTTAAGAAGCTTAAAAAGAAAAAAAACGAAAAAAAATTGCGAAATATTACACACACACATTCTGTTTCATTATTTTAAAGAAAGAAAAAAAGTTTACTCTCATACGAATGATTTTATTGGATCATTTCTTTGTAAAAAGAAAACAGCAGAGAATAATTTTAATAGTATTAAAAAAAACCTCAATTTTTATTCATAAAAAATATGTCTGAATGTTTAATTTTGTATGTATGAGTATGTATGAAAGATTTTAGCTGTGCAAGTGATTCTTTGTTTATGCATATATTTCAACAATCATTCCCAGTGAACGCAATGTCAAACGTTTGAAAACCCATGGTCTAAACATTTAATTTTATTTTCTCTTTTTAGAATCTAAAGAAAACTTTATATTTAATACCGTTCTAGACTCAATTTAGTTTGGTTGTCTGAGAGTCAACCCAAGTAACTGTCACATAACTCAAGTATTTGTTTGTTATTCTAAATTGCAACTTATTTTCACTTGACATTTCTTAGGGCTTAGAGAATATATATAGACTGCTAATGATGGGCAGCTGATGTCGACAACTCCGGAGTAATAAATGTTTAGAAGCTTACATCACAGATGTAACAATTTAAAAAATATGTGTGAGGAACTTATGATACAAAGGATAGCGTGAATAAGTATAAGTCTTATATTTTAAAACACATTTTGATTCACACTACTCTATAGTTATAAGTTTTATTAATATTTTATGTCTATTTCCATTTCACCTTCATATGCTTGATTTTAAAATATTTCCTAAAATGAGTTGAAACCAGTATGTTTATTGGGATGCTTCGGCGGTAGGCTCACAAAAACACACACATAATCCATATACAACCATATTCATGCATATTAAACATGTTACTTATACATTGTTTTGTACTTACATACATTCACAAAAGGCGTCGTATTTAGGAGGACGATACCACTATTATCCGGCTTATCAAAAAAAAATATGTAAGCGAATTTCTCTATAGAAAAGCCCTTTCAAACGGCCTTCATTTGATTATCACCTGCTGTTAGAAATTTATTGCTATTATAACTTAAATCTTAACGAGCAAAATAATGTGCATTAAGTATAATTTGTTTTATTTATTTTTAATAAATAATAATACTTATTGTCCAGTTTTAGCTACAATTCAAAATGTTGTTGCTGTTAAAAGAAATTACAACATTTCATTTCATCTTTATAATAATAAAACTATGTACTTTTGTTATCCTTAACATATGAAAGGCTTGTGAAAGGAGTATAATGCCATGAATAAGAATATTCGTAATATGAAAAGTTACTAATTCCCTTTCCTCTTAGGGTAATTATTACTGTGCCATCTCATGAACACAAAAACGTAACAGCCTTATTTATAAAACTTATGAAGGCTTTAAAAAGATATTTTTAAACAAATTTTCATACAAAATTTTCTTAAAAAGTCTTCATAAAGCCTTAATAATTTTTGCAAATAAGGCTGTTAGAATTTAAGAAAAACAAAACAGATTCATATCGAATATAAATTATTTGCTGGATTTGTATAAGTTTCTAAGCCTACTACGCTCATTTTTCTTTTGTGATTTTCAAAAATATTATTATTTGTGAATTCTCATATAGTTCTTGAAAGTCTGTGCATAAGATAAGAGGTTCGTGACTATTCAAAATGTGTGGTTGAAGTATACTGACAATTTTTTACAGCACCAATGAAATGCATATAGACAAGGCTGAATCACCAGTAAATAAATATCAAGAGAAACTTAGAACTTACGCTCACAAAGAATGTGTTTCCATTTTCTAAACATAAACGACACAATGGTGAACGAACTTGATTACCCTTCCACAGATTATAATAGTGCAGTCCAAGGTAACTAGAAATAAAATGCATAACCTATTGAAGTTCAGGATGTCACTATATTAAAATGGCTGCATCAATTATTTGGCCCGCCTTAAATCAGAAGAAGTCAGCTAAAGTTCCTTTGCGGTCAAAGTATCATCTCCTTTGATCAGAGATACTACAGTTAAACGAAGCACTAGAGGCCTTCTTGGTTAGTTCATCTGCAACTTCGTCCTCGAGACAACCGTTGTGGCCAGGTATCCAGTTAATGGAAACCTTTTTCCATATAAACAGCTTTTGCAATGAGTCTAAAACAAGCCTGGATTGGAATTCCTTTGAAAGGAGGGACATAACAGCTACCTGACAATCGGAAACGAGAACTTTATACTTATCTTTGATGTCCCTATTTCAGAGCTCGCAATAATTGGTCTTCCTCGTGCATGTTGTCACGATACGATGCGACACTGTCGCGAAAAAATCTTCAAACTTCCTTCTTCTTTAGCTTGCTCTTCGTTCAACTTACAACCGTTTTTGTTCGATGGTTTGGCTTATGTGTTCGTGCTCGAGACCCTTTATTTCCTAAAATCTTGGCAAACGACATTTTAAGCATGTATGTGTGTTGAAATTTGTTGTTTTTATTATTTTATTTTATAAACATTATTGAAGAAAATACATGAAGATTAATTTGGTTCTTTTTGTACACATATCTGTCTTTTATTTTACATTTACACTTCGTCGACAAATAGTTTGATTTACAGATATTTTTATTTTTATTTATTATTATCTTCTCCCTTCCTCTTTAATGCTTTGCCTGTAACGAAATATCTAAGGCAACAATATAAAGCAAACGCAACAGGAAAAATAAAGACCTTTTTTGCGAACACTTTGCTTGTTTTGCTCACTCACTGACCCTCACGATACTGTTCGTATCATGCGGTCAGTATTCGTGTGCTACGCTCAACCCATAACCCGGGAGCGAGAACACGATTGAAACGAAAAAGAGGATTGCCGTTCAGACACTGAGTGATTCCGTCTCATTTTTTTAGGTCTTTTGAGTGAGAAGACCACACAGAGCAATTTGGTTGAGCATATTTTGCGAGCTCTGCCCCATTTAAATAAATGTCAAAATATTTGATGATTGCCTGCATTTTCGCCTGAAATACCGTACACCATTTGCCCATGGGCAAATTTAAGATAGACACAATGACTCCAGCATAAACACCATCTTCTGTTTTAATCCATCCGTATACCAACATCAGCTTCTGGAATCCACAGTGACATAGCTTTACTCCCACAATGCCCTTGGTTGAATTATGACATTGAATCTCCTGTAAAATATCAGTTCACAGTTTATCCTGCCACTGTCCATTCCCAGCAGCCCTATGATGGTCATTATACTCAGGACCGACAGTACAGTGCCCTTTACTGACACAACAGCAGAGCTTACAAAACTTTAATATATTTTTCATGGTATAGAAATTTAAGGTCTCATTTACACAAAAAATTTTAATAAACAAATTTCCATGTAAAATTCTTTTAGATAACCAAAATAATTTTTTTTATTAATATTCTAGTAAATAATTATTTACTAATTATAATCAGTCCAAAAAATAAATACATTCCTTAATTTTTGTCAATTCTGTTTCTCTTTTATTACTTAACATGTTTTTTATAAACTTATAAGTCTAATTTCTTAACTTTTTTATGCCACATTCACAAGGCGTAGCGTTAAAGAGCAACCTTCGTAGCTTCATAAAAAAGTATAAATGTCAACACCAAAAATACCTGTAATACAATAATAATTTATATGTTATAATTTTTAGTGTGTATAAACATATTTTTTAAGGTACACATTTGTATATGCGGCGTGAGTTTGTTGTTAAATAAATTAAGATTTATGGCAGCGATATTAAAGAACCGAAAACCAGACTGACAGACAATGAATAATTTTTTTTGCGCATTTATTTACAACATTATCGTAATTAAGTTTGTGCAGATGTGGCAAAAAATAAATTGATTTATATGGTGGTATTATGGAATATTCATAAAATTATACAATGATTCAAGCATAAAGCTAACTCACACTAAGCACAACAATAAACAAAATTGGCTCTATGAAGCAATGCCCAAAGAAATAAACCTTCAAAAAACAAATGAAATAAATCTCAGACAATTTTTATAAATTTCAGGAGTCATTGCGTTATGAAATAACTAAGGTGTTCTTTAATAATTTTTCATTTTCCTTGTATGTGCGTAGTGCACATTACAAAATTTAAACAAAAAACTTTTTAACTTGAATTAAAATGGCAGATACTTTTTAACTTTCACAAACCAAAGCTTTCATAATAATGGAGTTTTATTACGAAAGCTTTGCACATACTTCTGTGTACAGAAATATATTTAATTTTTATAAATTACCTCATAACAGAGCAAACATTAAATTTTTTAAGCTTATTTGATTTTTACTAATTTTTCTTTTCCATTAAGTCATATTATCTAATTTTCCCAATAAAATTACCTCTTTGTCATAACAGCAGCATCATTGTTGTGACGGTATTCCCACAATTTTATCTATTTCACAAGCGCAACGTTGTCAATTTGCAAAAGTATTATTGAATCGTGCAATTGCGTGAGGAAATTGTGTGCAAAAATCAGCAGCTTTTAGCAATTGGAAACATTTGCTCATGCATGCATGAGTGCTGCGAGAATAAGCAAGCACACACACACTTACAAACATTTGCTTGTCACAGAATGCATACGTTCATTTCACTTTTAGTTTATAAGCTTCTTGTAAAAATTAGCATTTTTTTTGGGAAGAAGTGGAGGTAAATAATCAAAGAAAGTTTCGATTGCAATCTTTCTTATCGTCAGAGACAAACGGGCACATTTGATTTTACAAACAGATGTTTTTGGGGAAAAGATTGAAATCAGTGATGGTTATAGTTTAAGTGATGAATGTAAGGTATATATATAAGTTGGGACATGTGATTACGAAGGGTTCTGCTTATGTGATAATAAAAATTCAAAAGCCGAGCGGTGAATGACTATTGGATGGGGTGTTTAATGTAATTTGAAATTCCAATATTCGAGTTCAGGTACATTGTCCTTGACACAGTTAAGCTTTGTATTTTTAATTTAAAGTTAGTTGGTTGAAAAAAATTAAATTTTTAATTAAACTTAATTTTAACAATTCCCCAAAAAACAACAATAATTAACTTGACTGCACCCGATCAAAAAAACTTGTGTGGCAACACTGTATTCTTGACTGTATTCTTTTGAAAGCAATGAAAAGTTTTTGTTGCTGTTTCTTACATTGATTTTCATTAGATACTTCTTAACGGTATAATATAGAGGCCGAAGAAAGTGAAGGTGAATTTTTGACACAAATAAAGTCATGTCCACCACTTTTAGATCGATTTAATGAGTATTTAAAAAAAAAAAGTTGGTGGCATTTGGCCAAAAAATTTTTTTCCAACAAGACACTGTGCAGTTTCCATTGCAAATCTCCATGAATTGTGCTAGAAATTGGATATGGGCAATTACCCGAGAAATTCTACTATTTTGTAGCGTGCGACAGCAAGCAATTAACCTTGTATTTCTGAACAACGTGACTCAATTTTTTTCTTAAGTTTATCTAACGTAGAGGTGCTGACGGCCTACATAAGTATGTAAAGAAGTAAAAAAAAAAGTTTCGTTTTCTTTGAAAAAACAAGAATGCTACAAAAAGTTGACATTCCGATGGAAACACCCATATGATATCTAACCCCCCTTTGTCACATGCCACTAATTACTTGCAAGTAGTGTGTATGTACAACAACAATTTTTGAGTGGCTACACAGCACAGTGCAAGTTGTAGCAAAAATTGCTTTACTTTAACTGTTACTGCAGTGTAACCCAGTAGTCAATATTGATTCCTAATATATTTCTTTTATTAAAACATGAAATTTATACTCGAACTTAGCTGTAAAATGAACCTTTGTGTCATTAATCAATATAGTTTTTGTATATACCAAAAATCAGCTATAATATTAATCAAATTAATGAAATAACTCTGTGCTCGGCAACGCTATTTTTCGTTTTGTCAGCTTGCGACAAGTGTAAAAATTTACTTGCTTCAAAAATCCATTGCAACCTGACTCGCAAGTGACAAAACTGTGGCTGTGTTAGTAAAAACTGTGAGTGTATTAAGTTTATTTCACTTTTTAGGCTTTCTAAAATTTTTTTTAATAGCTTATCCTAACTAAATTTTCTCCACACTGACTTAATTGTGCTTTAACAGTTGCCAAAACATAAAATCAAACATGAAAACTATTATTTTATTGTGACTGTGGCGTGTTGTTTGAGTGTGTGTAGCCGGCCACTATACCATCTCCAATTAAAATACCTGTCTCTCTATATTCACGAAAACATTAACTATTTGATAGACGACATTTATTTTTTCAACGTTTGTTTCCTTTAACTATTTCCGCCGTATCACAGAATACATCGAAAGAACATCCTGTAAATGGCACGCTCGGAAAGCAGAACACATAAAAATTCTTGTATGAGCTTAAGTCTGTTTCATAATAAATTTGAACGATTTGCAAATTTTTTTTTTCATTTGTGTGGGAGATAACTGAAACCGTGATTGTTTTGCGTTGTCATGTAGAAAATTTCAGTAACAAGAAATAGTTTTTGCTAATGGCACATTTGACGTGGAAGAGATTTAGCTAACAGTGGGAACAAACATTGGATATCTGGTGGTTGAAATATGTAAAAAAAATTTTTTGGTAATTTTTTATTACTCCACGCAACAAATGACGAGTTTTGAAATAATACACTGACTGGACAGTATGAACTTGATAGTACTATCAGAGGTATTTTTTGATAAATTTTTTTATGAACCTCCAATGATTTTAAAAATCATTGCACCCTCAAAAAATAGAGCTAATGACTCCATTTTTTTGGCGAACAGCTAATTAAAACTTGGTGATAGATCGAACTATAATAAATAATGTAGCAAAAATGTAGCTAAGAGTCAATTAAATAAATCGTTTTTATATTTAGGTCAAAAAAATCAAATAACTTCTTCATGCACTTTTTTTATTTTTTGCAAAAATTAAGGGAAACAAATATGTTAAACTTTAATATGTTTCTCTTTTTTCAGAATAACTAACAGAGGCTCCAAATTTAAGGGAAATGTAATATTTTGCTTACAATATTTGGCAAAGTTATTGCTCTAGTAAAGCTGTACAACTTCAATACAAGCTGAACGTGTCTTGCTCCCCTAATACCTCATACAGACCACTTTTTACCTCAAATGATGATGCCACCTAACACATAAGCAACGATATCATCGAGTTTTTTTCAAAAATATTTCCTGAACGCGTGATTCATTGCAGAAGCAATATGAATTGGGCAGCAAGATCTTCTTGACTTAACACATTTAGGTTTTGTTATTTGGAGCTCCATGTCAAATAGAGTCTGTGCTAATAACCCACAGTCCATGTTAACCTATGCAAATGGAATTCCTAACGTACAGTTACAAATTGGTGGTGAAAAATTTTGTGAAAAGAATATTTTCCGCAGGCTCAGCACTGGCCACCATTTTTCTGATATTCATTTACATTATCAATAACGTAGGCTCAAAAAAAGGATATGTACACGCAAAGAAAAAATATGGTTGAGGTAACCATAATCAAACAGCAACATACTATGGTTAAATTATATGGTTGTAGTTAAATCATATTATTGTCAATAGAAAAGAAAAATTTTAATAATATTATTATCTGAGTTAATAATAATATTATCAACAAAAACAATAAACTTTGTTACACCTAATCTTATTATTGTAAATATGACAACACTGTTGTTAGATGTGACTAAAATATAATTGAGACTCACCATACCATGTTCTTATATTATAATAATATTGTAAATTTTTTCAATCATATATTTATTGGTAGATCTTTTATTTAAAACAGCTGTGCGTTAAATCCGAAATAAAAATAAATTAATATTGTTGAAATAAAATGTATGTATAGAAATACTTGCATGTGTGTGTATACACGAAATACAGATACGTCTGTATAAAGAGATAAACATACATATGTACGTATATGTTTTTATTTATCTACCCTTTTTTTTTGTTTGTAATTTATTTATTTATTTAAAACCACGCGTGCACTACCGATAGCTTACAAACGAAACACTGAACTGACAGAAGATGTTCCTGAAAATGATTTTTTTTTTTAACTTAACATAGTATGGTTTTGTATAACATTATAATGTTATTTACACTATATTATTTTTAAATAATAACAAAAATTATGTTGCAGTCATAAATTTTTAACAAAACTATATTGTTAAACTCTAACCGTATCACAATTTTTTATGAATATAATAATGTAATAATTAAATTCAAACTTTACTTTGCTTAACGTAACAAAATTTATGTTTCAAATAACAATAACTTGTTATCAACGACCACACATTTGTTTTAGAGAACATAATATTGTTTTCTCAACCATTTTAAAACCATATCTTTTCTTTGCGTGTATTATTACTAAGAAAACTTTTTTCTAAATTTAAGTTAAAGAAAAGTTCTAATTTGAAGTTATGCCCTAATTCTGTTCGAAGATTGTATCGTCTTGTCTATGGACGAAAAAACACCGCAGTTGTGATTTTTTTAGAACAATTATTATATATTGTCTATGCTAGAAGGTTCGTGTATTTGCTTTATGATTTTGTTGCAAACATTATTTCCAACACATATTTTTTCATATATTTTTTAAGCTATTGTACAATACTTTAATTAAATTTTTATGTTTTAAAAACATAGCAATAACATTTTTATTCTTCATTATCAAATACAAACACCATTTTTGAAGAAAATAATTTAGAGATTTCAAAAACAAGAACTTAAAAAGTATTTTTAAACAAAACCGTCATAAATCTTCTTACTAAATTAGGGCATTAAGGTTTCTAAGTCCATGTAAAGTTTTACAAAGATCTAGTATAACTTACTTAATATGAGTAAAAAAATAAATAAATAGTCCATATCCTTAAAAATACAAGTACATAAAAAATTTCATACGTTTAAGAAAATGTTTACTGACTTAAAGGAAATATTTCCTAAAAATAGGAAAATGGTTCTAAGCTTGGGAAAATTTCATTTTAAATCAAAAATTTAATTTAAGGAAATTATTTACTCGTGATAAGTTTATGAAATTTGATGTAGAAAGTATTCTAAATTTAAGAAAAATCTTCAGAAAAATATTTAAAACATATATTTTTAATTCTTTTTTTTTCTTAAGGAGAAGTAACTCTCAGGCAATCAATGCCTGCTACTATTACTAGGTGCGACCTTCTTTAGAAAAGGGATAGTGATAAAAGACAGGTGGTGAAGGAAGAGAGAGAAGAAGGCTTCATTCTCTTACAATTCTGCTTTTTGCATGGTTTTTTAATCATGCAGTATTGCAGCGCCTCCTGGCGTCAAATGAGGCGTTTTAGCCATTTTTATTTTATTGGTTATTTTACATCGCCGATGATTCTGCTACACAATACCGACGAAGGAGGGCGCTCTGAAATTACATTAGGATTAGCATCTGCTGAAGTCGGTATAGTTCAGTGACCAGTGACTATGCCTTCATCACTTGAACTTCTCTTTCCTTTATTTCTATGCATTTTGCAAATGTGAATTAAGTAAGAATATATAGCATGAAGATAAAATAAATAACATATCAAGTGGTAAAGAATTTAACTAAAAATAAAAATAATTACCAGAATTCAAGACATAAAAAAAATTTACTAAATTTGAGATGAAAGAAGAAAAAGACTTTTTGCAAAGCTCAGAATTTTATGGGAAAATGTTGATTAATTTTAAAAAAATTGTACTTATTTTAAACATAAAAATAAACTAGTTCATTAGTGAACTAGAAATTTAGTAAATATATTACTGGTCTCAAGTAAGAAAAGGCTTTGGTGCCATACGTAACTTTTTTTACTCAAATTTAGAAAATTTTTAAAAGTTTTAGTTAATTTTTTTTTATATCATCCTTTTTACAACTAAATAAACATTTGATGATGTCGCTTTAAAATACTGTTTTTTAAAATAAAATTTAAAACTTTTTTAGGAAGTAAAAATCTTTGAAAAATTTAAAAATTTAAATTTCTTTAAATATTTGCTATATAAGCAAACAAATATTAAATTAATAAAATAAATAATGCAAAAATAATACATGTGCAAATGTTTATAATATTTTTACACATCACACCCACTGTGCAATGCTTTTATTTTACCTTTTCTTCAAACAGTTATTTATTCTTGTTGCTTGCTATTAAAGTTTTTTATTTTTCTCCTTTTTTTTCTTTTTGCTGCTGTTGTTGTTGATGATGACGATTGGATCGATAGAAATGTTATTTATTTTTTTTTCACTTCATTCTTGTTGTCAATAATGACGATAATAATGATTGCGAGCATGCCACTGCTGCAACGTTGATGTAAGATAATATGCTAGCAGCAATTTCGCTGTAGTTAGATTGAAATAGACAAAAATCTGATATTTGAAACTTTATTCAATATACATATTAAGCGCACGTTTGCACAGATGCGTAGTGAGGCTAATAAGTTTTGTAAATAGTAACTTAAAATAAGAAAAAATAATTCAAAATAGCATACATTAACAATTATTAAATTGCTCTTTTAAAAGATGTAATCGCTTAGTAGCAATTAGCTTATAAAATTATATTTTTTTTTAATATTTCTTAAAAATAAATTAATAATATTTTGTCATGGAGACTTTTGAAAGCTTTCTAATGTATCCCACTTACACTGCATACATACATATATGTATGTAAAATTTTTCTGTTTCTACACAAATCCAAGTGCACTAAATTTTATTCGCTAAAAACACAAGCATTATTATCACGTGGCTTGTTCTTGAACGTTCATTCATACAAACACATACATATATTAAAATATAAATTCATATGGTATCCTTGTTTGCTTAAAGCAATCATGCAAAAACATATCGACATTTATTACACTTTATTCCATTACGAAACGACATGCAAACACATTTTGTGAAATTCGTACAAATACAATCGCGCATATGAATAAATTTGCAATTTTGTTGCTTAAAATTTGGGTATATGTATGTTTGACATCAATTTTTTTATTTTTTTTATTGTAGTTTTTGTATTGGCATTACACACAGACAATTGCAAAAATAAAATAAAAATATACAAAAATAAAGGATCAGTTGCCTTATCAGCTTAAATCATTTCAGTTGTGTGCATGCTTGTGTATGTAAATACATAAAAATGTAAATATATGAATTTCCCCTACAAACGGATATAAAATATATTTTCATATTTATTTTAATGATATGTTTTTCATTCAATAAAATAAAAATTTTTAAAATAATCAGAAATAATTTTTTGTCAGTAGCTTAAGTTCAGTAATTTCAATTTTTGTTGATTGAAATATTTTTTTTTTATATATTAATTAATATGAGTTTCTAAAGAAGAGAAGAAAAATAAACTTAAACTTTATTAGCTGGTGGAAATACCGATAGTTTTCTGTACAGTCACGCATTTCATCAGCACCCACGTCTATCTACTGGGGCAGAGTGTTATTATTAACATCAGCTATTTAACGCAAATTTAGTATGAAATGGAATATGAGAAATGATTATTGTTATTTATAAGTATCACTATTCATTTTCTGTTTTTCCATTTTTTCATTTTCTATTTGGTTAGCCCGAAGTCGTATCACTCTACCCAAGTATGTTTAACTATTCTTGCTTGTCTTTTGTGAGCATCACGTTAATTACTTTTACTTATTCGATGTACCGTCGGTACATACTTATAACTATTATTGTAGTGGCTTTATGTTACTTTGTTTTTGCTTTCTACAGTTTATTTGGCTTTCCAGCATTCTGAAACTGTGATTGACAAGTGAACAGTGATTGCCAAGTGAGCTCGTTTTTCAAGTATTTTTACTAGTTATTAATTTTACAGGAAAATTTACTTACATTTGCTTAATTCACAAAACCTCTTATATCTCTGTATCGATTGTAGTATCATATTAAAAACAAGAGTGTAACTGCACTTTTATTATGATTTTAAAATGTTGTATTCAGAGAGAGGCTCTCTGAGAGAATTTCATTTTATTACAGTGAAATGAATAAGGAAAACAAAATACAAATTTCGAAGATTTTAAAAATTGTTTTTTTTAGTTTTTTTAGTAATTTGTATCGTTATCTCGTTCCATCTCTTGTCTTGGATGGCTGCTTCAATTTCGATTTAGCGGTACGTGGTATCTTGTAAAATTGTCAACGTATGGTATGCCCTAGCCAGCGCCATTTAATTTTCCGGATCTCGACATGCATGGGGATTGGAGAGGTTTGGAACCTTTGCTTTCATATTGCTTATCGTAACGGGCCAAAATATTCTTAAAAAATTCTGCGCAAGTTACTTTTTATGAAAACCTGTAGCGATTTACTATCCATCCTTGCTGCATTCTACAATTCATATCCATAGAGAAGAGCTGATTTTAAGCACAATACATAAATACATTTGAAATCTTGATTTTATTTTTCATATAAATTTTACTTTATTTTATTTTTCATATAATTTTACTTTGTGTGACTAGGGCCTGAAAAAAAAATCCCGTATCTTCTTAAACTAAAAATTAGTTTAGTTTTCCATATCTTCTTTAGAAAATCAATTAATTGACGTACAACTCCAAATAGGACAACACAAAAAAAAATCTTAAATATTATAATAATATCGCAATATAGTCAGGCTTCTAGATACTTATACATTTTTTAATTGTGTGATCGTGGCTTGTACACTCATGTTTTAAGAGAGAAATATATCTTTATTGACTTGTATGCAAATGAGAACCATAACTTATGAGAATGTTAAAATAAAGCAGTGATATTGCCTCAATTTAAAATTTATATTGCTGAAAAGCAATATCGATGTCAACAGATAACGTTCGACAATTTGTATTCAAACAACAATATAAGTAATCGATCGAAAATTATCTGTCGACATAGTTTAAAGGGCCGAATATGTATACCCTTTGATAAAAACGCGTCTTCTCTGTAATGCTTTCGTTGGCGTATGAATAATATTAAATTAAAAGTAATAATGGCGTATGATTAATATTAAGTTAAATACATTAATCATACGCCACCAAAGCAGAAGTGTTAAAACAGACATTTATGCCGGGTTTACATCTGTGTGCCAAATGCCACACAAGCGTAAAAAAACCTAACCAACTAATTACTAATGAAAAACTGTTTGATTCAGACATGTATGTATTAAGTTAAACAGTTCCATACATAATTAATAGACAATTTTATAGAATCCAAAATGATTGCAAACTGTTTAAGTCAATAAATACATTTCTGAATCAAACAGTTTTTCATTAGTAATTAGTTGGTTACGTCTTTTTGGGCAAATGGCACACAAGAAATGCCAGATGTAAGCTCAGCCTTACGTCTAAACACACATACACTGATATTTGCATTTGTGGTAAACAGATCTTAAATTTGTTCTTGTGTCTTTGCAAAATGAGAGCAAGCATTGCTGTCTGTTGTTTTCTTGTTGCGGATGTTGTACTCTCGTCGGTGTAAAAGCACAAAAGCTCTTTTGGAAGAGTTTGCACATTGTGCATATGGCTTGGACGTAGCTGTTTTAAAACCAAAGGAAACAATTTTAGTAAGTTTTTTTTAGCAATTTCTTTGTCTGGTTGTCAAAAGCCAACTTATAAATACAGCTTATTCTAAATTCAACAGTAGTCTAGGAATAGATCAGACATAGCTCAAACTTACTGATCTGGAATAAACAAATAGTAACATAATCAAACTGCCCTTGTATAAAGCCACTGTTGATTTCTAGTAGTTCTAGGAAGTCTACTTTTTATATATATATGTATATATATATATATATATATATCATATTTATGATACTGCGAAGTAAAAAAAATATTTACTACTTCATGCACATTCTTTAGCTTGTAGCTTAATTTTAATGCTGCATAATGAGTAATTAAAATTATGACTATAAAGCTTTTCGAAATTGTCCACACCTTTAATTGCCAATAAACACATGAATCGCCCGGCTTAAGAAAGACATGAAAATAATTAATGTGTAGTTTCCACAATGCAAGCAAACGAATTGTCTAGAAAAAATGTATGAAAAACACTCAAATCTTTGAGTGATTCCTATACAAATTTTCTAGACAAGTCGCTTGCTTGTATTGTGGAAACTACACATAAGTCATAAAGAGGTATGAAACTAACCAAGTGTACGTGCAAATTTAATTAAATTTCAAGCAGCCATTAGTATTTTTATTAATTATTAACCAATACACTTAGCTTTGGAATTTGAGCATTGCATTATTATTTATAATTGAATATGGTCCATTACTTCTTGCAATATTGGCAAAATTCTATGTTTTTGATTACTATTTATGAGCAAATGTCTGATTTTGTATCGAAGCAAATATTAACTAACAAAGGTACAAAGATAAAACAAATGTATTTGAACTGCCAAGTTAACAAATACTGCTTTAACTTATCGAACTGAATATCGACAAACTCTCCAAGACTAAATAATGTTGTTGCTCTTTCTTCGTGTACTCATAGCTACACTTAAGTGCGTGACAATTGCTTTTGTGCTTTTGCTTACTATGTCACAGTCAGATACCAGTAACCACAAAACGACAGCATTTGTTGCTAAGAAGTTACACACGACATAAATATTTTGATTAATACATATCAATACATGTGGCTGCAAGTGCATCATATCTGTGGTTATCAAGGATAACAGGGTAAGTCAAAAAACATACTTTTGAGAAAAACTACCACTTATACATTAAATGAGTTGAAGTTGAGTTGCGAACGTCAACAGAGGTATAAATTGGTTCTGTTGTAAAACAAAGATTACTGTATTAACCAGTGCACCAAAAATTTTATGTCTTTTAAATAATTTGAGGCTTATTAAAAACTTTATTAAACTTATTTAAAGCTTGAGTAAATATTGCTTTGTTTTATTTTGGGGATTTTACATAAATATATACAACTTTGTTGGATATATAACCCGTTTTTTAACACGACTTATGCTGTTATTGGTTTTAAGGACATAAAGGCATAGTTAACAAAACTAAGACTTCTAACAAACACACCTGAGACTTTAGTTCTTAATATGCTGGTTGTTATAATTCATAATAATTTTTTTCCCTTCTCAGTATGTTTATGTAAAACTAAAATATATCGATGTATGGCCTTTCTATATTATTTTATATTCTTGTTGTTTGCACTTCATATTTATGTTGGTATTTTAGTCACCTTTTTACTTTGACAATTATTCGTTATTGTCATGCTATTTGACAGTTATTGTTTTTTGACAACAACATGGAGAATCCAGCTCATTTGCATTAAAATTATATTCACAAATGTGCATTTATTTATGCAAGAACATGATTAAGCTCACGTATAGCTTTTACAACTTTCTAATTTGCAAGTACTTTTTATTTATTTATGCAGTTGCATACTTATGAGTATACTATATCGCCATGCCAGATTGACAGATTGTGTTAACAAATTCGAGTCATAATTCCAATAAAGGGCCTTCTAAGAAAAGGTATAAGGAGCAGCAAAAGTTTTAACTTTATGAAATTCCTTGTTTATAATAACGATGAAGTCTATCGGTGGAAAATTTATATGCGAAACACTAATTCTTTTGAATGACCTCCTTACGAATCCTATAGACTGTTGACTGCCTGTTGTTGAACTGAAGGTAAGTTTGTGATCACACAATGAAAATTTTATTGTTTAAATAATTTATTTTAAGCAAAAAGTAGAAAGAAAGTATTCATATTTCCCTTGTACCGTTCCGTACGCAAGAGATGGAAAGAAACCCAATTATTCTCGCTGCGCTTACCGTATGTCTGTCGCAGTCTGTTTTTTTTTTTGAGATATGTAAGTGCTACGGACTTGAAACTTTCACAGAATATCTTAAACTTTGGACGCTACAACAGCAAATATATGACAGTTAAAAATTAAATTATGTTCTAAAGCGTGCAACGAAAAATTTAAAAATCCTAATGTAATATGCAATCAATTATATTTCGACACTTGAAACTTTTAAAGTTAGTGTATTTTTATACAAACTACGTCAATCAACACTGACATTTGAGAAGTTAGAATTTTATTTATTTATTAGCTTGTATGCGGAAAACGTCCAGGGTCTATGGCGGGAATCGAACCCACGACCTCTGGACTAAGAGGTTAGCATTGCTACCACTCAGCCACAAGGATACCCTATATTCTATCAGTCGATGCAACCTGAAAACCATAAGAGAAGACTCTTGAAATACCCTAAAATTAAAAATCCCAAAATAAAAAAATTGCTAAAACTAAAAAAATACCGAAAACTAAATAATTCACACAAACCAAAACGAAATTGCAAAAAACCAAAAAAAAATCGCCAAAAAGAGAAAAAATCGCCAAAATTAAAAAGATCGTGAAAACTAAAAAAGCGGCAAAACTAAAAAAAACGCCAAAACTAAAATTAATCGTACAAACCAAAAAAAATAAAAATTCGCAAAAAACGAAGAAATCGCTAAAACTAAAAAAATATCCTAAAACGAAAAAAAATCGCTTTAAACGAATAAATTAACGTCGAAATTAATAAGTTGCCCAAAACCGAAAAATTCCCAAAAACTAAAAAAATCTCCAAAAACCGGAAAAAAGTCCAAAAAAAATCAAAAAAGTGCCAAAAATAAAAAAATCCTGGAAACTTAAATCGCCAGAAACGGATACTTAAAGCTCTTTATATAAGATAAAGTTCATATATTATATATAATATATTATTATAATATATACATCCGTATGGTTATACATATATATGTATATATATGTATATGTCCGTACGGAAAAATTCACGTACGAGTCGAAGTCGCACTTTACTGAATTTATGTAGACACGAAAGCCTATCGCTTGATCCCTAAAATATTTTTTGAGTCCTGATTAAAAAGATTTATGTTTAATTTGAGCGAGCTAACAAAAACTTTTCTTCTGTGAGTCGTGGTAACATACTCGTACATATTTTCACAAAATCCGTATTCTAAATAATTCTTAAGCCTGCATTACACAATGGGCCCAATGTACCAATTTTTGTTTTGGCTTACTGAAAGAAAATCATAAGTAATAAACTCAATTTGACTTATTTGTCAACTAATTGAAAAATACGGACACTGCGTTGGTAACAAAGACATTTAGACTTATTTCAGAATTGATTGAGTAAGTAGTACTTATGGCTTTATTGCAGTAAGCCGACGAAAAATAGATACCTTGTGCCAATAGTGTGAATCAGGCTTTATGAAATTAATTTTTCCTGCGAAAAAAAATCGTTTTATTCTAAAAAGACGCGGCAAAAAATTAGAAGGCAGAGAGAATTTTAAATTTTCAGCTTTATGATTCCAGATGCTTTATTTTAATGGACAATTTGCCAGTAGTTTTTAAAAATAGAAGAACTAGGAATAGTGAAATAGTTCTGGATGATTGTGAATTGAGACTAATACAAATAAAAAATTATAAAAAAATATATGTGATATTTTGAAAATAAATGACTTACTTCAATAAAAGAAATTTCCAGAAATTAAAGGCCCATGTTGCTTAACTTTGCCTGGATTTTCTCTTCATCATGTCCATATCTATCAGGTCCCTTATCTTTTGACAGCCTTAAAATGCCCATAAAATATCATTACACACACAGCATGCATGTACTTGTATGAAATAACTTGTTGTTTTACGCTATGACAAAAGGATAATAATGTGCAAACACATGCATAATACTCAATGCAGTATTTATTTAAGGCTTCTTCTTTGCCATACTTTGTGCGCTCAGTTACTTATCACACATGCATATATTTAAACATAAGACATTTCATGCTAATTGGATTCTTGACATGTATGATTTTGTGTCACAATGACAAATACACAGATAGTTAAACTTAAGTACGTGTGCATACATGAATGTATGAATGTGTTTGAAAATTGATGTGCGTTTGAAAAATATGAAAGCGGTCTGACACTTGGTGTCTTTCTATGGATTCTTTTCAGTAATTCAAGATGAATGCTCTCAAATTTCTATGCTAATAACAAGCAAACTCGAAAGGACACCCTTTCATTTCGAATTTCGCTTACTTTCTCTATTTCAATAATAAATATTCTAGAATCTTAACTAATAAAGAGATTTAAGCCTTTTTCTAGGTTATTGTGCTTAGTGGTAATCCTTTCCATCTTCGGTACAATACTTCTCCAACTTGCTTAAGCAAAATCGTACAAATTAGCAGGAACCGTCTCCGTATGGTTCGTTTCGCGCTATTTCACATCTTTAATTTTATTATTTATTTTTTATTATTACTCTGATTTTTTTAAATATTTGTCTTATCTAATCATAACCTACTACTAGTACTTGCTTTTTATGAAAAAAAGTTATGAAATATAATAAATAAAATTTTATATAAATTTAATACAAAGAATGCATCATTTAATCTAAACCACGTTTTTTGTATTTGTTGTTGCTTTCATGTTTCCCCCTTAATACAATTTATTTTACCTTTTAATTTAAATATTTCTTTAAACGGTAATTCATAACGGAACGATATGATTATATTATATGCTGCCAACTGCTTTCGTTGCATATTGAATAATAGTTTATTTGCGTGCAGCAGCTTTGAAACTAAATTTAATTTGCTTTACAGTGAGGCTGAAACATTTTCAAATCAATTTATTGAAAAATAAACAATTGCATTTGACACTGATGGCAGAGAAAATCTATAAAATAAAGAAACCTTAAAAACTAAACAGGCTGTTTTATTATATAAATGCATTTCGATAGAAAATCTAAATTTTAAACGCGCAGGATATTGAGCTATTAAGCTTGTTTTTATTTCAGAGAAAACTCGAATTTGTCTGCAATCCATTATGTAATTATGTAGATCCTAAGTAGTTCTACCTTTGGTAAAAGATAAGAAAAAATCGAATAACTTGGTTCGATACAAAAATTAAAGCTTAATTGCTCGGTCATCTAACGTGAGAAAAAGCTAACGTTCCTGTGAAATTGGCCGTAGAATAAAAGCACTGACTCCTTGAGTCATGCGAGGTCATTTTAATATATTTAAAAAAAGCCTTTTTATTCCGAAAAGTTTCACAAATCCCACTGTGCTTTGCATAAACATCAATTTAAATTATATAGTCGTATTTAAGCAAAAACATAACAGAGGTAGTTTGCCTTTAGTTTTTATATTATTATAGACATTAATATATTATTAATACTCATTAAATATAAAATATAGCATCCGGAAGACAATTATGTAAAAATGTGTGTGTGTGTGTGTATGTGTATTTGTATCTACAAGGAAAAAAGATGCAAGTCGCCGCGAGCAACTTCATAAATTCATATATCCTTAACATTCAGGAATAACATATTTTCTATATAAAACAGCAGCAAAACTAGGTTACAAAAATTATTTCCACTTAAATTAAACTCATGAAAATCAATTAAGAGCCATTTTCAGCCTTGGTACGGAAATTGTAATTATTTTTAAGTTCTATTTAAATACAAAATTGTGTTTTTGAGAGCATATTTAAATAACACTTAGGTGCTCAATCTTGGGTAATTAAATACTATTTAAGGCCAAGACTCACTATCATACAAAGTCGAGCGGTCTACAAAAAAATACAACCCTGGTGTGATGAATTGTTATTGTCTTTTGAAGATTTTCATAAACTCCATCATACCAGGTTTGGATTTTTTCGTAGGTCGCACTCCTTTGTATGAAACCATATCAGGGCCTTAAGCAGTACCATATCAGGCAGACAACACGTCTAGAAAATTTCTATGAAAATCACTCAAAAAAAATTAGTGTTTTCCACATAAATTTTATACTCAAGTCGACCGTCTGCGTTGTAGAAACAGGGGGCTTACCCCTGAGCGTGTGTGTGTGTTTATTGAAAACATACACATGAAAGTCATGTGGTCGTAGATGTTTTCAATACAAAAAAAGAATTTCATTTAATTTTCATAAATATATAACATATCGAAAGCCTATATTCAAAATACGTCAAGTCAAATTTTATCAAAATGAGTTTCCGATTGCAAATATGTAGCTCCGCTGTGCAATATTCGAAATTTCGAATCAAAAGAACGAATTATTTTTTTCTCATTTTATATGATCTTTTTTTATAATGCTATCTCAAAGTGCGAGTATAATTTTTTTTGATAAAAAATGCTAATTCCCATGTAAATTTCCGATATTTATAAAAAAATTAATAATTTATTATAAATTATGCTATAAACACAACTAACACAACGAACGAAGAATTTTCGGTTACGAATATTCGTCGTAAGAAATAGATGACATGTGTGTTATACGAATGTTGCCGTACGTAACGAACTTGAAATAGATTTATCTCTATTTTGTACGCCGATGAACAACGAAAAAACTATTTTCTCTCTCCCTCTCTGTATTTATATCAGCGTTGTCAACGTGGTGCGTTTCGCACCATTTTGCGTGCTTTTTGAAATTTTTTGTGCGAAAAATTCCTTAGTTGGTGCGAGGTGCGATTTTTTTAAAATTTTGGTGCGTTTTGAAATTTTTGGTGGCACCAACGCAAATTGAACACGACAGATAGAAAAAATCCCCCAGCTAATAAAAGTCTAGTTTAATTTTTCTTCGCTTATTTAGAAACTTACATAATAAAAAATATTTCATTCAATAAGAATTTAAATTTCTGAACTTAAGCCTGAATAAGAAATTATTTCTGATTAAAATTCACTACAGTTCAGTTAATCTAAAAAAAATTCGCATTTACAAAAAAATCAATATTTTACTCCTTATGCAAAATTAATTCAATAAACATTTTAAAATAAAAAAAAAGAAATTCTAAGCTTGGTGAGTTTTTTTTTGTAAATGGCGCGCATTTTCTCCATTTTGAAATTTCTAAGTTGACAACGCTGATTTATAAACACAAAAACCAAGTTTATCAAATATAAGAGAGGAATGCGGTGAGTAAATTCGTTGTTGTTGTGCTTCACACGACGAATTTATGCAGCGAATGCTTATCGCCGATTTCGTTGACGTGGACGAAATTCGTAGTTCGTCCCAATTGTGTTTATATGCTATAAATCTTATATTTTATTGCATTTGGCATGCTGAATACGAATCTTGTAAGGACTTCGATATCTTTATGTCTAGTTCTCGAGATATGGTCATTTTTAGTATATTATTACAAGGGGGTTGCGATAAAAATAATTGGTAATATATTTATAACTTTTAAACTGTTACTCGAATAGAAACATAATTTATAGATCGATTATAGTCAACAATATAAACTTTAGAAATTTAAAATTTGGAGTGACCCTGCTACAATAAAGATTGTGTTAGAGAGCGCTTAAGCTGACCATCTCGAGATAGAAGAGGGATTCAGTCAGGCTTTTGTTATTTTTTATGGTATTTTAAGTTTTTTCTTGTAGCCTTTCAATTCTTATATCTAGTATTGATTAAAAAATAAATATTTTCCAAAAAAAATTATAAATTTGTTCCTACAAAATATGCTAACTCTAAAAAAATATTTGTTTTTGTTTTTGATCGAGGAAAATTTGCTATGTCAAAAAAATACGGAAAGCAGTGCAAAATAATTTTTTTAAAGTTAGCTTTTTTGACTTGACGTATTTTGAATATAGCCTACATATCGATACATATGTATGAACATTAGAGTCCTGTATGAGACCATTTTAAAGAACTTTCACGATATGAGATATTTTTCAAATGCCTTACTGTAGCGAAGTCTTCAAAAACAAATGCTGAACAAGACTGTTTGCAAGTTATTGTTTGTTTCAGTTATTGTACGTTGTATCTATGTTTTTTATTTTTACGTGCACATACAAACGAACATTTGCATTAACATTAGTTGTGTGAGCTTGCTTTAAAAAATCTCCCTTGTAAACTCTTATATACACGAACATCAAGAAATCTATCGTGCTTCGTACATGCCACGGCAATACATTTAAAAAAACAAGACGTATTTACATTTCAAGAATGCTTACGCAGGACTCTAACACCACCCTTAGTTATCAATTCCAAAATGAAAACGATAAACGTATCGCTCATTTACTCAAACAACGTCATAACTCAAAAATTTTTACTAAAAAATAAATTTTTGAGTTATGAAGTTGTTTGAGTAAATGAGCGATACGTTTATCGTTTTCATTTTGGAATTGATAACTAAGGGTGGTGTTTCATACAGTCAAAGCTTCTATATTTTGATATAAAGAGTCGTGGAAAAAAGATTTCTGAGCTTTAATTACTGAAAGTGGCCTTATTGTAGGGGCAAGCTTTGTCGTTGGTGGTTCAATAACAAATAAAAAAACCTTCCGATATAAATAGTTTTATAACTTGAAACTTTTATCTTAAATTTAAATAAATGAAAGCTCATTTAAAATTTTATGTATTCAATTAAATTCAGCAATAATTTAGTTATCAATTTCAATGCAAGGCTTTTTGTATTGCAAAAAAAGTCTTTGTAGGAAAAAACAAAATGATTAAAAAAATTTAATGACTTTAATTCAATAATAAAATTTCATTATAAAAAAATTATATTCATTTACTAAGTTTTTCAAATCCAACCATGTTTTCAAGTTATTTAAGCAACTGCCAAAAACTGCAATAAATATAAAAACTACATTGGAAATTTTGTATGCTGAATGTATTAAAAAAAATGGGATGAGCAAAAGCAATAAAAAGTATGTACACACATATAAATTAAATAAAGAAATGTATACAAGATAGACTAAAAGTAAATGTTATTTTATTGCCACAATGACACTTTAAACAAATTGAACTTTTCACATTTGCCACAAATACCAATTTAAATGAACTTACACACATGCAACATACTGGCAAACTCTTGCATTCACACATATGCATGTGCGTTTGTGCATGTTTGAAGTAAACAAAGCTTTTTTAGTCTACAGTGGGGCAAACTATATGTATTATGGAGAGAAATTAGGTATTTATAAAAGACAATTTTATAAAAGTCATGAGATATCAATCCAGAAAAATAACTTATGAAATAAATATTCGCTGGCAAATATGAAAATTTTCCAAATTGCCCCTGTCCGTCTTTCTAGTGTTAAGACAGAAGATAATTTCTGATTATGCTAGAAGCATTTAGATAGCGTTTATACTTCGAAGGAGGCTGTTGTTCTATAAGAAGTATATTACCAATATCATTCTTGGCTCACAATTTCTACTGCTAATGGAAGTTATTATTTTTTTTTTCTTAATTTTGTCTCTTTCCTTTATCATACATTACACTCGAATTTATTTTGATTTTATTTAATTTTTTTAGAAATAATCTTTGTGTTATTTCTTTATCATCTGCAAATATTGATATGTATATAAAAGTTATTTAATTATTTTTCACAATATTCAACTCCTGTGTCACTGTGCACTGTAACATATTTACCAATAAGTTCCCCAATAAACACACAATAAAAATGAACTCTATATACCCTTTGGTATGTAAACTGCAATTGGAATTGCAAGAAAAAAGAAAAATAAATTGAAATGAAAGTAAACAAAAAAATTTTAAAAAAATAAAACTTAAAATACTGAGCTTAAGTTATTAATACACATCAACCAATAACCAATTGGAAATGCAGATATATTTATAAATGTGTTCCTTTCGTGTGTCTCTGTTCTCAATAAAAATTTTATTAATCATTCAAAGAATTCAAACACTAGCAAGGACATAAGATATATTTCTGTTGGCATTACAGGTAAGGCCAACCTGGAAATAACTCACTTCAACCAGGACTCACTAACTTTAGTTTAGAGAAGTCCAAAAATGTTTTGCAGATGTACGCTGGTGAGAGAATTTGAAGTACAGTGATACGAAAAAGTGGTCACAACAATTTTAATTAAAATTTAATTACAATATTTTTTTTTGTTGTAAAAAAGTAATAGAGTGCAGTTCACACTGAATTTGCAAAATAAAATTGTATACTAACTCTTATAACATGCCCTAACAGCCAAAAACACTTAAGCGACATAAATTTCGAACTTATTTTTTTTACCAAAATCGATTATTTGCGATCGTAAATAATCGATTTTCGTAAAAAAACGAGGTCCAAAAAATGTGTCGGTTAAATCTTTTTGCTGGTTCCCAGTGAAAAAAATGGAAGTCATTCTAGCGGAAGTACATTTTCATTGCTTCCAAAAAATCGATATTTTTAATTTGCCGAGAGTGAGCAAAAAAACATGTAGAAGCTTTTTTTAGTCACACAAAACCTTTTAACTCCTCCATAGTGTTAGAAAATACTCACCAGAATTTTAAAACAATTAATTTTTTTAAAGAAATTTATGAATTATTTTTAGTCTAAAATTTTAAAGTTATTTGCTTAAATTTACATAAAAACACTGTTTCGGGCTTAAATTCGTATAAAAAGAAATGAATTGTTAAAATAGGTAACTATTTACCATTTTTCCTGGATGAAAATATTATCATAGAACACAAAAAAGGGAATTTTTCTTAATATCTCTTCCAATTCAGTGACCAGGCATCGAAAAAGAGAACTTCTTGCAATGACAACCCTATGTAAAAATCATTAGATCGGATCGAAATTTGCACTACTTCCGCATCGTAAACTCTTCATTTTCATGCCTTTTTTGGAGTCTCTTTTTTTACTAGGTTATGGCTTGATATGTTTGATAACATAAAAGACATTGTGCATTATCAAAGGCATTGTATATCGAAAACTATTTTTTTTATTCCATATCATGTTGCCGTATCATGTACGACTAAGGGAGCAAAAATAAAATGAGATTGTTTGGTTATTGTCATTGTCATTGTCACTGTCATTGTCATTGCCTTGTCATTATTATTGTCATTGTCATTGTTCATTGTCCATTGTCCCTTGCCATTGTCATTCTCCATTGTCTTTGTCATTGTTATTGTCATTGTCATTGTCATTGTCATTGTCATTGCCATTGTCATTGTCATTACCATTGTCATTGTCATTGTCATTGTCATTGTCATTGTCATTGTCATTGTCATTGTCATTGTCATTGTCATTGTCATTGTCATTGTCATTGTCATTGTCATTGTCATTGTCATTGTCATTGTCATTGTCATTGTCATTGTCATTGTCATTGTCATTGTCATTGTCATGGACAGAAATGGCAAATATGCTTGTATACTTAAGGACGGCTTAACTCTTGAGCTTTAATGCAGGCTTGATAAAAAAATAATGCTGAAGACAGTCGTGGGGCGGTAAGTCTCCCATAACCATTTATTATCTTTTTGGCAGAGATCTATTAAAGGAAGAATGTTTAGGTTCCTTACTAAAAATAAAAACAGAACCCTATTAAGTACGTTGTTTGCTCCTCTACCCGTTAGTCACCTGACTGCTTAACGCTTTATCGTTAAATCGGGTGAATCGATTTTTATGAAATTTAAAAAATAGTTAGATCTTCGTACAGAAGTATAAAAAGGCTTTATATATTTTTTATATATTTTTTAAAGATCTAAGGCGGGGCAGAGGGCAATATCCGCCCCCACCCAACCACACCCAAAATATACAACCGATTTAAATAAAATCCAAAAAATAGATAACAGCGGCTTTTATAAGGACACACATACACCTCTTTTATATTTTTAAAACTAGGACCAAGAAGGCGACAGAGGTGATTTTATATCTCCATAACTATCTAAGTGATTTTTATGAAACCCAAAACATGAATAAATCTGTATCTCAAAAGACACACACGCTTTATATAAATTTCTAAAACCAGAACCAAGAGTGTTGCAAGGGGCAATATTGAAACTATACAGCCGATCTTTGAAACTATGCAACCGAGTTTTATGAAACTTGTAATTGTTGTAAGAAAAATCTGCTTGTTGTCATAATAAAACTTCGTCTAGTAATGACGACTTGTGATTGATGTACTCAAAAAAAACGTTTAATTTATATTAACAAACTTAAATTTCCTACCGGTCATGTAAAAACTCTCCCATACAAGTACAATTACAAGCACATACATACACAAGCATTTATTTAACAAGGACGAGGGCAGTACAGGACATTGACTTTAAACTTATTAAATAATAGTAAGAGTACATGAACCCAGCAAAATAAAACTGCAAAACAAAAACTTAACTCTTGAAAAAAAATTAATTCAATTAAATAATCCTTGTAGTGGGTCAATGAGCTGTAAATCCTTATGTGTATGGCAATAGCCAAAGGCTTAGTATATGAATTTTACAATTTTAAATTGTAATTAATTGTTTTATCTGTTTATTATTTAAAAAAATTATATTTTTAAAATTATTCGCTGGGTTTTTGGATATTTATTTGCATTTTGGTTTCCTATTTGTATCTGCAATTGTCATTTGTTACAATTATATTTGTTACTGTTGTTTACTTGTGTAAATAACAACTATTTTAACACCTGGTACTTGTACGCATATCATTATTTAAACAAAGTATTTGTTAGCAGCATTTGTTTTAAGATTTTAAAGGATTTTGTATTTTATTTTAGTTATAAATTGTTTATAAATATTTTTGAAAGAATTTATTTAAATTTTGATTTATTTCTGCCTGTTTGGCAAAATTATTGAATGAAAAAATATGCTTTTTCTTAAAACTAGAGACCTCAAGCATTAAGTTTTATTATATATCTTTTTAGTTGCTCCAAAATTAAGCAACGTTAAAAAACGTTAACTAAAATAAAAATATAAAAAAATATAGGATATATATTCCCAAAAAATAGCTTTGCTTCATGCTTAACTCTGTTAAATTTTGTTTCTATTTCTGTATGGGTACTCATATAAAATTATCATAATTTCCAGAATTAAATCTCAAAAGTTCGTTCATTACATACAAACATATATCGTTAGCTAAAATGCAAGGAGGCGTAACTAACAAAAGATTCCAAATTAAATTTTTGATTGAATATTATGTATGACATTAAACTGCATGTCGTGACAAAATTTAACACTTCTGCGATGACGCTTTTATTGACAAAAAATAAGAGGACGTAACTACAAGTTTGTTTAGTTTTATTTTTTTTTGTTTCTCCTGTAAAATTATATTTTTGTTAGTTATGGCTTTTTGCATTTTAGCTAACGACATGTAGAATAATATAAACAACAAAAAAATTTAAAAATGCTTTCGTTCTTGCAAAGAAGTGTCAATAACGCAACTATCAAATAGTTTAACCTTCATTAAATTTGCTGTTAAGAAAACCAATCCTTAAAGCTACGCATCGCACGGCACCACACCACACCGACTCCATTATTAAAAGCCAGCTTAATCTTTGAAATAAAATGTAACCATCCCTGCCATATCAAAATCTCAAAGCAATGACCAACCAAAACAATGACATACATAAAATAATTTAAATCCCTGCTAGTCATTACTATAAAAGAACTTGTCTGTCTATTAACTGGAAATACATGTTTGAAATGTGGAAAAAAAAGCTCTAAGCACTAAGAAGGATATAAAAACTAAGCAATAAAAATACTCCTGCAAATATCTTGTTAAGAATAAATAAAATTATATACATAGAAATAAATGCATTTGGATACATACAAACAGTGATGGAGTATAACTACGAGATCTCTACTTTAGATAAAGATTGTAGAAGGATATGTAGTAGTAGTTGAAAGGATTCTTTGACATAAATGTTTATGTGGGACACGAGTATTAAATTGAGTTATCTAAAATTGACAATTACACTGTTGGTTTACTTTACCCATCTTATTGAAGATAAACTTAAGTAGTGAGTCTTTGCTGCAAAAGAGTCATAACAGCAAAAACGAATTTTTTTATTTAAATGTTACAGAATTAATTGTCATATCATATAAAATCAAAAATTTTAAAAACCCCCCCGAATATATTTAGAGAAGATGTAGTATCTTCCAAACGGCTAGACCGATTTTCTTAAGTTAAGGCTAAGAACTATCTCGATCAAGAAGAAAAAACTAAATCAAAATCGATCCAACCTTTTAGTCTGTACATGGACTCGTACAGACACACATATACGCAGATACACCAATAAACACACACACTACAAACTTATAACACCGCTTTTTTTAAGAAGTAAATAAATAAATAAACATTTATACAAATTTTTATTGATTTTATTTAATGGGTTAAGGACCAATTTTAACCTTTGATATTAAACTTGGTTTCTTTCTCCAATCAACTAATCTTATTTTATTAAAATGATTTGAGTTTGATGTTGATTCGTTTCAGTGATAGTTAAAAATTTTCAGTATTACAAGATGGTAAATACCATCAACACACCTTGAATTCTTTGTAAAGAAGAATAATAAAACGCTGCCTTTGCTCAATATTTGCAAGTGAAATATTTGTATTATTTTTTAAAGGAAATATATAAGAAAAGTTGAATCAAATAACTTCCAAAGCCACAATTTTCAATGAAATAAGTAGCAATGAAATGGTACCTAAAAAATTCAAAAAGTCCCAAAAAAAATTTATTGAAATAAGTCCCGAGAATATTAAATTACTTCCAATACTGGATATAAAATAAAGCCCAAATATTGGAACTTATTTTATAATGAAATAACTGGAGTAAAATTCTAAAGAATTTTTGAGTTGAATTATTAACCATATATGGCTCTATGAGCTCGGTTATTTTGTAATTCTTAATAATAAAGTAAATAAAGAATATGAAATAAGTCACAAATGCATATTTCGAAGAGCAAAATAATCAAATCTCTTATCTCAAAGAAAGTGACTACACGTTTTTACTAAAACTATTTTTTAAACTTTAGGTCAGTAAATTTCGATATTTCGTTAACCTTTGGTTAACTTCTTCAGGATTATTCTTGTTTTTTTTTTTTCATTGGACATATATAAAAGGTCGAAAAATTAGATAAACAATTTACGTTTTTACTAAATTTAAAACTATAAATTTATTTTTAGAGAAACAATTTCTTTTGCGTTATGACTCTCTTGCAGCAAAGGCTCCACACGTGTGTGTATATGCTCCTTGTTGCTAAATATTGGATTTATTACTTATGTAATGCGTGACGTACATATAAGACATATACACATTAAATGATCTAATTTTATAGCTTCTCACTGATATGCTTGCTGTCATACTTAGTTAAAGTTTAGCGAAATAAATTTCACATAAATTCCACAACATCTGCACACATAGTTTATTTATTCTGTGTTGTTTTGGAATTTGAGCCAGAGCCGTTATTCACTTTTGTAATGGAAATGGAAACAATTTTAAGTTTCTTTGCGGTCTAGACACTATCAAAATATTCATCAATCATTGTGGCAATATTTAAAAAAATGAGTTTGATTATTGATTTAGATTTTTGGTGATTTTATTTTTTCAGAGCTATGCTCTTTATGCCACGACACAAGACTCTATTATAATTATAATTTTATTTTTGTTTTGAATTCCTTGTACTTAAAAACAGATTACGAAAACAAACAAAAAAAAGTGTTTTTTTAGTGCACTTGTAGCTGAGTAGTAGTGATGCTATCCAGAGGTCGTGGGTTCGATTCCCGCCACAGACCCTGGATGTTGTCTGCAGATAAGCTAATCGCTTCGTTTGTTGTATTTGTTAAAAAAAAATTCTTTGTTTCTTTTTTATTCAAACTGAATGAAACAAAAACAAAGCAAAAATAATTACTTCGATTGCACAGTTTGTTTTTGTATTGTTTTTTGCATGTTAACAGAATTTAATTTAATCGTAAGCAGCTAGAAAATAAAGTAATGGTCAATAAATGGAAACATTTTGAAACATTTGCGGCGACTTTGGTATCTTAAAATAATATAATTTTATTACATTGTTATCTAACACATTAAATTTATTTTATATAGCTAACTAGCATAGCTCTAACCTCCTCTCCTTTTTTTCTTTTTTCTGAAATTCTTGGATATTTGGCATAAAAATATAATTATAGTAGATATAGATATGTATGCTAAATACTTTTTTATGATGCTAAGTGTTGCCATTTTTGTAAGAAAATGAATTATATTAAAAAAAATTTTTGGTTGTTCGTTTTACGAATATTTTTTAAAAGGAAAATTTAACAATGCTCTTAAAAATAATTTTTATTATTTATAAGATTTTTGATTACCTTTCTTTAATTTTTCTATTCCATTTACGAACACTTCCATTCAATTGAATTGCTGCCATCAAAAAGGAAAAAGGAATTAGAAGGGAATTACCCCGGCAATTTGAAAAAAAAACTGTATAATCTAATATTTTACTCATGTTAATGTTTCCTATCCTTCACTTAATATTACATTGATGTGCTTTCAAATATTTAGTTTTATCATTTCCTTCAAATTTTATGTTGCTTTCTATAAGCTGGCGGATATATACCATTTTTAAAACTAATTTTTTCCCTCCTTTTTTTATAAAAAATTTTTTTTGTTTCTAAGCTTTTACTACTTGCCTTTGGCTACTGTCAGCTGCTGAAGCTTAACAGAACTGCAAAAAAAGCAACATGAAGATATAATTTTTTTTCCTAACATATCCTTCTTGTTTTCATTCTATTACATTTTCTACCTGAGATTTTTTTATTTGAACCTTTACAACATTCAATAAAAGCTATTTTCTCATACATTATTTTTGCACCTCTACACGTTAATGCACATATTGTTAATGTAATATACAAAAGTCATAACTCATTATCTTTTTTTAAAACGAGTTTTTTGTATATTTCGTTAAAAAAAACATCTAATACATCAAAAAATTTTAAAAATCACGATTTCAAAAAAAATAAGTTAGGACCCTTCTATATTAAGTTAACGATATGTATGTATGTCTTTGAATGAAGAAGTAACTGAATAAAATGTTAAAAGGCATGTTATAAAGAAAACAAAAACGATATTGGAACTGAACCGAGAATACTATTAAACTTTGCTTTATTGAATGTATTGGAGAAATTGTGTTTTTAAAAAATCTTAATATAAAAAAAATCTTTAAGAAGAAAAAAAATGTCAAAAACCAAAAAATCTCCAAAACGAAGAAAAGTGCCAACATTAAAAAGATTTCTAAAAGTAAAATAAATCGCCAAAAACCTAAAAAATCGCCTAAATGAAAAAAAAAAAACAAAAAACCGAAAAAAAGACAAAACTAAAAAAAAGAAAAAATTAAAAAAATCTCCAAAATTAATATAAAAACTGTCAAAACGAAACAAAACCGCCAAAAACCTAAAAAATCGCAAAAAAAAAATAAACCCTAAAAATGAAACACAAAACAAAAAATTCGCAAATAATTAAGAAAAAATGCTGAAACTAAAAAAATCGCCACAAACCGAAAAAATTTTACCTGGTAATATGTGAAAAGCCTCTTTCTTATTAACAAAAAATTTTGAATGAAATGGAATACGGGAAGTGTTTTTATTATATTTACTATTATTGGTTTACCATCGGCAAATGCACTTGTATTTTTTTTTAATTTTTATGTGCACCTTAGCACGAAGTTGTATAACTCTGCCCTAAGTATGTATGTTCAAAAAAATTCATCTACCTAGAAGCAGCTTGGTAAGGAAGAGTTGTGCTTCGGTATCACATGATTTTTGTTCGTGATGTTCAACTTGGTAGGTCTCCAACTATGGGCTTCTGAATGCATCTGGAATGTGCAGAAAGAAACCCGCACCTTATGCCTTTTTTATGTATATAATTAAAAAAATTTGCTCTTTATATTTCAATCAGGAGTTTATCCCAGTATCTCTGCATGTTAAGCTAGAACACTACCTAATGACCTAAGGCAGCTCATATTTATTTTTGTACACAATTGAGTAAAAAAATAAAAAATAAAAACACGAAGTAAACAATTCATTCGCAACCAAATTTGTATCCACGTAATCGAGAAAGGATGCACTGTAACAAACTTTGAGTATTTTAGTATAAGCAGTCGACCAATTTCGTAGTCTTTGTGCTAAATTTTGTCATTCGCTTACGTAATTGCATAGTAGTAAGGCAGAGGGGATAGTCTGTGTGCTTCAGGAAGCTTGCAAAGCGCTTCTTTTTGCCTTAGTGCTTACTTGTACCAAATGTATTTTTGCTTATTGATTTATACAAATATGTGTTAGGAAGAAGAGTATTAAAATCACTTATAAATAATATACAGATATGTGCTACCCTAAGCAGTCGTTTAAATATTCAATGATTTTTTTAACTTGATAAAATATAAATCAATTTTATTTACCGACCAAACAATTTGTAATATTTTTGTTCTATTAGTTTTTGAATGAGTTTTTCTCGGTTATATTTCTTATTGAATTATTAATGTGTATTGAATTGATGATGTGGTCAAGACAATTCCTGCTCAAATGAACTAAACATTCAACTGGGGCTAAATAAATAAGCATATAAATGTTGTACAAATTGCATTTTGTTGTTCAAAGATTTGAACTAGAAACAAATAAAGTGCACAATATTGTGTAAAAATCTTACTTACAGTTTTCAAGTCTATAAAATATGTATAGAATAACATGCTCTGGACTTTATGCTTTTAAGCACTTACATGATGTGATTGATATTACACTGTGCTGCAAAATCAAACTTTGCAAGAATAAAAAAAAATCCTTGAAAATTTCCTGTACTTTTTAAGTCGAAATGTGTTTTGAAAATCGATTTGACGAGAAATTAATGAAATATAAAATATAGATACCTTTCTTAGCAAATTTCTGACAACGATATCCCACGAATCATTTCAGAAATTTTAGTCAAATTCGCTAGATCCCATACATGGGTCAATTAGGTCAATAAATATCAGTGAAATATCTAAGATGGATTTGGCGAAGAACAGAAGACAATATTAAAAAGAAATTTTTTTCAAAATTTTTTATCAACAATACCTCTCAAATGAATCACCCAATTTTAGTCAAATTATCGACGTTCCTTTTTGAGATAAAAAAACAGTCTTGTGAAAATTTCACACAAAAAAAAGATGCACTATCATACACTGGTTCATAAGCCAAAAAAATGGTAATAAGCATATCGTCGGCTTTGAGTGAAAACCTGCTTAATCCACTTTTTATTACATATGATATTTTCATACCATTCGAAAGAAAGAGAGACGCTGCATCGACTGACTACAATATTTATAATAATTTCAAATGTTTTACGCTAATTTCTTATGTTTTGTATATAAATTGTTAACAGTTATTTGTCTCTCCTGTAAAATGTGATTGAAGTGATTTAGCATAGTTACACTTTGAGCCGACGATATTTCTTCTAAGGTACTCGTCCAAGTACATATGTATTTTGTAATGCATTTCGTATATAAGTACGTATGATTTATATATTATTTATAATCAGTATTACTCATACGTAATCATTTGTGAAAGTGAGGGCCAATTTCTCCAATTCATATTTAAATGTCGATTTTCATTAATTTTAATATGGAAAATTAACTTTTAAATATAAATTACTATTTAAATAAGTTGGTGAAATAGGCTCTAAATCTTGAATAAATTTTGAGCCTATTATTAACCGACTTCATGTAGTTTTTTTATATGTTCATCGCAATTGGGAAGCAATTTTAAAAATTCTTATTTTATATTTAATGTTATAGTCCACAAATATGCATTAGGAGTAGGGGAATAGGTACCTTGCATACAAATTAATTATTAATTATGGCATATATGGAATACTATATTATTGAGAGGCTTAAAACTTGGTGAGAATTACTTTATAGTTAATGCGCGTAATCCAGTGGACAAATTTTGGTGTAAGAGTAAGGGAAGGGCTCCCACCTATACAAAGTAATCACTAATTTACCGATTTCTCCGTCATTTGTAAAGCGATTTTAAAAATAATTCATCAAATCAAACAATATACTCCACAGATTGTCACATTATCACAAATATGCTATACTATATATATATATATAAAAAATACTATATCATTCACAGGCTTCAAACGTGCTAAGAATTACTTTATAGTTAATGCGCGTAATCCAGCGGAAAATAGTGGAATAAGAGCAGTAGAAAGGCTCCCTCCCATACAAAGTTATGACTAATTATTGCATATTAATAATACTACATCTAGAAACTTGGTGTGAATTACTTTATAGTTAATGCCAGTAATCCAGCTAAATATGTTTGGTGTAAGAACAGGGGTAATGCCCCATACCATACAAATTACAAATTAATAATTAAGCACTAAAAAGTAAAAAATAAAAAATAAAAAAAAAAATTAATTATAATTTGCATTAAAATAAATTTGTATGAAATTATAAAATTAGAATGGCGAATATGTTGAATTGTTTTCGAATTTGTACTTTGCAATACAAATACTTTGCATTTATTGTTTAAGAAAATTTATTTTCAATCACTATAGTTTGGCATTGTACTTTAATGTAAAATAGATTTTCTTCACTCTGTTCAAATTAATTGTAAAATAAACCCGTTTTTGTATAAAATCTAGAAAATAGATTGTTGTGTATTTTTATTCGACTATACATAAAGGACATATATTACAACAGAATATATGTGTGGTATAGCCAATATATTAGATTTAAGAACAAATCAATTATTTCAGTTCTCAAAATTATTTCAGAAACGTCACACTTAGGACCATTAAGAAAGACTCCAACAACTTTATGGTGTAGTACGCGTGCTTTTCCACATTTTACCAAAATCCCCACATTAATTTTTTTAAGAAATTTATTTTTTCTTAAATCTATTTTATTGGCTCTTCCAAACCTATATATAATAAATTTTTGAGTAATTTTTCCAATAAAATAAATTGTCTATATCGTTCCAGCTACAAGGATTTGGAATACTCATCCATTTAGCGACTACTGTTAAATAGGTAACAGTGCTCTGTTATGTGCTTAAAATTCTATTTTAGATATTTTGGTGATTGCCTCTGCTAATTTAACTAGAATTTAACTCCGCACACATAGAAATTTGTTATTCATGCCATCACCATTTTTAACTAAATTCATAAAAGTTTAAAAAAAAATTGTATTTAGTGGATTTTTTGGGCAAATGTTTGCCAAGTGTGACCGTAGCTTCAGTTTCATGCAGACTCACGCTGTACCCCATTTATGGAAAATATTTGCAAATGGTTAATATTGTCATAATATTCAAAAGAACATCCAAACTTTGATTTATGGCATATTTAAAATATTGTAAATATCTCACTAAACAAATAAAATAAATAAAAATTGAAAAACAACATTTCTAAAAGCTCATAAATTTTGTACCACCCATTATCCCAAATAAATATTGAAGAAAAATATATAACTTTTGTTACTTTTAACAAATCAAAAATCTATTGGAGCACAATAAACCTCGTTTACAGCTTGCGACCTTTAAAAAAAGGATATAAAAGTTGTAATCTAAAAAAACCGATTTTTAAGGTTGTTTATTAAAAACAAATTTAATGCATCAATAGAAATAAACTTGCAGCATATTTTTATAAACACGAAAAAATATTGAGAAAATATTAAAGCTGTAAAAAACCAACTTAAAAATTTTGCAAGCTTAACTACCTTACACAAAAAAGCTTAGCAACAAATAAATGCCATAAAAAATACTTTAAATACAATATAACACAGCCAATGGTGATGCTAATACACATCACAAGTGACAGCACTGGATGAACTCAGTTCCAATTAATTCTATTTCTGGTAAATCATGGAAGTGATCCAAATAACTGAATTACATGTGCTTAAAAGGTTTTCTAGAAGAAATTTTGATTTTAACATAAGCCTTACAATATTAAATTGAGTACGTATAGTGACTGGTATGCAATGAAAGTGATACACTTTTAAAACAAGTTCCTAATTTTTTTTTGCTGGAAAATATTGAAGAACAAACGAAAAAAGAAGCAGCTGCAATAGATTTTACTTAAAAATTCTTAAAAATAAAATTTCTCACGAAATACAAGCAAGAAGCAAAAAGTATTTGCCCAAGTAAACACTTCCACCACTCACTACCCTCTTCAAATTCAAAATGTCTAAAACCTTGGCGAAAAAGAAAAAGACAATGTGCCTACTAAATGTTTATTTTTAAGATATACATTTTTTAATATGCCAGTCATTTTGGCAGACAAACAAGCAGCATTTTCTTAATGCATGTTTCCGTCTTATTCTTTTCTGCCTTCAAACTGGAAACCAAGCGAATGCTGTAAATTAATAAAGCTTATGGTCATTTATCATTTGTAAGATCTTTATGGGACTTACACAATTTAATTCTAAACAGGAAAATTTTGTTAGATGCTCAAAAATTGAGTGGAAAAAAGTTACCGATTTTTGTTAAAGGCAACGACAAAATACTTATGCCCTACTTCATTGAAAGATGTTAAATTTTAAAGAGCCTATTGATTGCTTATAAAGTAACTATTTAAAATTTATTTGTTATTAAGTCGAAGCAGGCTTAATAATGGTATGAATAAAGTTTAATGCTTAAAAAAAATCTGTGTTTTACCTACCTTTGACTTAAATTTCGTTTGTTTCAGTTCAACGGAGAGAAAAAGCTTTCAAAAGAAATCAACAGCTGATATAAAATTGACAAGCAACCGTTCCTAATTTTTCTAAAGGCCGCATTAGCTTTTACTTTTTTTTGTAATTTTTTGAGCTGATAAAAGTCAAGATATAATATTCATTTTCCTCCTTTCCGCTTATCGGAATAAGCTTAAAAAAGACGTCACAAAAAACTAAGCTTTTTGCTGTATTTCTTACCAAAATTGCACAGCATAAGCACAGGATTTCTTTATGGCAACTATATAAATCTTACTTGCTTCTAAAAACCATAACAAGCCTTGACTGCCCATCATCTATAAACGAGATCTTAGAATCATCTGGATCCCGGGGCATAGAGGCTTTCATGAAAACTGCTGGACTGATGAGCTTTCACTAGAACTGGGACAACGTTACAGATTCTACTGGAATTGGAATGTGTAGGCGGGTCACAAAAAATGATTGCCTGATCACCAGGCAGTTATTGGCTTATCTAAATAAAAAAACTACAGCTTCCTTAATTCGATTGTAGTGTTTGTGTTAACCACTCTCAAAGGTAGGCTGCACAAAGGTTAAAGTGTGAACAAAAGTACTTTTGCGTAGCTGCCAATACATGGATGAAGTGTAAAACAGTTTCTGTGTCACTTCCCTAGACTAGCAAGAAAGATAATGGTCACAATGGGCGCTCTTACGTTTTGGGAACGTTCTGATGTTGGCAACGTCAAACTGCAACGTAGTTGGTTCGGCGATGTTACCACAATGGACCAAAATAGTCTAAGTGATTGCGAGATTTTGAATGCCATAATTATCTAACGACATGTTATTATACTACTTGTTCAATTGGGGCTTGAGTTGCCCTGCTTTTCTTCGATGGAAGTTATTAGAATAATAAAATGTGTCTTGCACAGATGTTAGCAGTTGTAGTGTAGTAGTGTATTTATTGTAATGCACTGTATCGTAATGCGAGCAGATTTTAACACAGTTCCTTGTTATAATTTATAACAGAAGGCTGATCTGATAAAATTTAAATGACACACCTCTATTTTGATTATTAAATTTTTATTTATGAGTGACCAGCAAAAGTGAAGAAGGAAAGAAACACAAAAATTATATAAAATAATTGTCTTAATTTACAAAACCTCTTGTATCTTTGTATCGATTGTGTTATCATATTAAATACAATAGTGCAAAATTTATTGGGGAAAATTTTTAAATAAAAATTAAATTCACTATTACACTTTTATTTTATATGTTTTTAGAATGTTGTATTTCGAGAGAGAGGCTCCCTGAGAGAATTTATATGTAGCTTGTTCTTTATTTTATTAAAAACACAAAATACATTAATACACTACATACAGAGTGTTCAAAATTAAAAAACAGAAAGCGTATTTGATACACAATTAGACGATACAAGTTGTTGTGAGTTAAGGAAATATATAAACAGTAAAAAGTTTAATACAATTTATAAAAAAAAATTGGTTTGTTTTATTTTAAGTTTTTTTTTAATATATTTAAGTACTTCTTTTGAATGCCTAGGTTCAAGCTGGAACTCTTTTAGATGTATAAAATAAATAATAGGGTTATCGATCCATCGATTTGATCGATTTTATCTTAGACCTCCACATGGCCATCCTGCCAACTGAGTACAAGCGAAACTGCCCACTACTATTTATCCTTTACACAAGAGGGCTATATATTCTATTTAGAGTGCTGAGCTTCTTTGAGAATTAATTCCTAATTGGCTTTTGGTTGGGTCGACGATTGCTTGCACACTCAAGCACATGTTAAAGGATATCGCAATATAGTGAGGGTGCCTACTTGGCAATTCAAAATGCTAGGAAATTCATTTGCACTGATATGTTAATACCACGAAAACTCGAAAGCATTTTCTTTCATCTCGAAGTAAAGGGTTGCGTTGGCTGAATTAGTTAGCACGTTGACTACAAAACCGAAGGTTCTGGGTTTGAGCCCAATCACCGACAAAGTTACTAAATAACAATACCGTACATTTTTCTGATATGCATTTGCGTGCCTTTGGTTAGTTGTTGTAGCAAAGTTCAAGTGATGACATCATAGACACTGGTCACTCAACTACACCGATTTCAAAAGATACTAATACAAATGTAACATCAGAATACTATGCTTCGTCGTGTAGCAGAATTATCTACAAAGTAAAATATCCAATAAAATGGATACTAAATATAGCTTCGAGCTTAATACGTATCATTGACACCAGAGGCGCTGTGACAACTTCTCATTAAAAACGTGCAAAAACCATAAAAAACATATTTGTAAAATACTGAAGCTTTCCTCTAGCTTCTTTCTTTACCAACTGTCTTCTCCACCAATATTGCTTTTCCAAGGAAAGGAAGGAAGAAGGAATTCATTGTCTGCATCCAGAGTAAAAACAACTTACAATCAATAAAAACTATATGGAATTAAATAAAAAACATTAACGAACGTCTACTTATGTTGAAATTTCTTATATCAATATGGAAAAATATTAATTTATTAATTTCATTATTTTTAAGTATCTCAACATACATTTTCTGTTATATTGAAAATTATTAAATTAATGTGACGCGTTCTTATTTTTAAGTTGCTGCTTTTCCCTGAGTGTGAATATTACTGCTTTTTAAAACAAAAAATACTTATTAGAAAAATATCTAAATGACTTTAAAAATCCTAACTGCCAGCCTTTGTGTAGGGTATCAATGAAAATAAAAAAAAAACAAAAATCCAAAAACAACTTGTAATGGATGACTAATATTATTAACACAAATATAAACATAAATATTCACATTTAGGTAAATAGCATCATGTTTTATTTATATATTAGTCATTTCTTTAAAATACATTTTTAAAAGAAAACAAAAATAAGTTACCTTAATAAATAAAGGCCCTAACTAATTTTTTTTTTAACTCAATTTTTTTGTATATTTCGATAGAGAAACATCTAATGTATCCAAAAATGCAAAAACCTCGATTTCAAAAAAATAATGAGTTAGCGCCTTTATTTATTAAGGTAACGGTATAAACAATTTCTGCAAAATGTAAATGTGTCTTTAATAAATTGCAAACACTGAGAGCAGGAAGCGGAAATGTCTCAGTGCTTTACTAAAAATATCTGATACGCATTTCCTAATGCTGTTTGTAGTTTTTTTTTCTTTCAGGTAACTTGATAATTTCCTCAATTTTATTTATTTACTCAGGTTTTCTTTTCGTTATAACTAAAATGTTTTGCTGACACTGCTTCCAAGTGCTGATTATTTGTTTAATATTATCGTATAATTCTTACTTGAGCATTTGTTTTATGTTTTTAGTAAAGTTCTGTAGATGAATGTATATTGATAGTATTTAGTAATTCTTGTTGACATTCAAATCAAATATTGAGAATCACATAAAAACTTACAAACCAATTTAACAAAAAATGCTCTTTTGTTTAAACAAAAGCAAAAATAATAAATTGCTTATTTCTCTTTAAACTTTCTATAACGATAACGCAAAAAGCTTCAAATGTTTGCTAAGCTCTTGCGTATTATAATTTGGAACTTTTAAAAGTCTTAAGATGTGTGTTTGCATATAATTTTTTAGTTTAGAGTGGTAGGAGACATAAAGAAGGACATTTATAGGATTATGGCATTTTGAGTCAATTATTATAAGTTTCCATAAGCGAACTTAAGCACGAAATTTATTATTATATTTTCTTTTTATGGAATTAAGCTATTTAGTAAACATTTTAATGTTGTAGAAATATTTTCGAATATTTGTATATTATATTTAAATAGCAAATTGAAAGCTTTATACGTACACAAAGTTAAGCTTATGAACAAAAATGCTTATGCTGAGCAGCTGGTGAAAATTTAATGGAACAAAGGGGGCATTGGTAAAAATCACTGCTCAGCTATTGCTTAGGAAAAAGTAAATGCTTGTAGAGTCTGAAAGAATTTATGGTCCAGGCATCTATTGCATCTATTGCAGATTCGAACTATTAGTAAAAATGAAAAAGTATTACGAATGAGAGTGAATTGCCCTGTCACCTTAATGCTCGCCTCATGTGTACTTAGCTTTAAGGTTTGGTTATCAAAATTTTTGTAAATAATGTATAAAACCACTTATGTAACATGTCTTATCAGTAAAAAAACATGTATACATATATTAAAAAATAAACTAAACCTGCAGAGTGTATAAAGAAAAAAATACTTTTTCTTTTATTTGTTTTAAATTTAAGGTAACAATAATGAAAGAATAATATACTATTCATGTGTGTGTGCGTAGTTTTCTTTATAAAATTTTAAAACAAGTAAACAAAACTCTAAATTTGAAAATGCATTCTCTCTTATTGTATACCTTCCTTTTTCTGTGTTTTTTTATCTGCTGCTTGGCTAAGCAAACAACCAAAGATGTCAATGCTGGGGACCAACAGCAGCAACAACAACAACAAGAACAGCAAAAAGGCAGATAAAAGGAATAGTTTTGCATGTCCTGCATATGCAATCAAGAGTTTAAGTAAAAGCAAATAAGATTTTCAATTTAAAATTACAAGTTCTGGTTGCTATTTATTTTTTCTTTACTCCATATTTTTGCTTGTAACATTTCGAAAGACAAATAGAATTTTGTTTTTAAAACAGTATGACTAGGAATATTTAATGAATTGAAAATTAAATTTTTAATAAAATATTTCAGCTTTTGTTTATTTTATTTTCCTGAAAAGTATGCTAAATTTTCACTTAATATTTTAAGCAAAAAATTCATGATATAAAAACATTTTTTTGTCAGCTCTCTTAAAGTACATGTACTTTATTTTCACTATGAATATATGCCAATATGTGTGTCCAATAATTTAAAGCAAATATTTTTAGAACTGCTAAATATTTTTTTATAATTTTGAATAGCTTTCTACATATTTTAAGCAAGTAAAATTTTTTTCTTAAATACGAGTACAAGTGTTCACACCTAGTTGAGCAGTGTCATTTGGGTAAATTTTAAAGTTAACGTCAACTGTTGCTTTTTTAAGAACATACATATTATATCATATTCGAATGTCATTTGTTGGCGGCTTGGTACCGCAAATCACAGAATTTTCAAACATGTTTTCAACCCCAAGCATTTTCCATGTATTTTTCATGTACTTTTAAATTTTTTTTTTTGCTGTTGCTGTTATTATAATTTTTTGTATACACATATTTATTAGCACCTTAAATATTGGCATCGTTAGTTCCCTCCAAGTTTCCTTAAACAACAAAAATTACGGGTGCATGAAGTGTTTATTCCTTAACTGTATATAGCATGTGTGTTACCATCCCTGCCTTAGGTTCGTGTCCTCACTACATGTACTCTACTCTACTAGTATTCTCGAAACAAATCTCATAGGGTCACACAGAAAAAGTTTCAAAAAGCTTCAACAATGAAAGCTTACAAAAACTTTGCAGAAAGCAGTCTATAAAACCAACAAACCAGGGCACGAACCATTCGACTTTTAAAATAATATGGTGATTCTGGGTAAAAAAAAAATGTTTTAATTCCAATTTAATTTCAAAATTAAAATGTGATGAACAAAAAAAAACGTATATAGATTTTAATAAATGGTATAATACACGGATAGCAAAGTTGGTACAATTGTACCTTTTTTTGGTACTATTTAAAATCGGAAAGTACAACAGTACACCAATTACTAATTTAGTACATTTAAGAAATCTCCGCAGGTTCACTCCGTATTTCTTTTCATATGCAATGTCAATTTTAACTTTTTAACAATGAAACTCATATTATTCTTTTTGAAAACAGTCTTGTGAAAGCAAAACGCAGCAAGAAAATCGAAAAAAAAATTTATGCCAGTCCATTTCCAAATCATCGGATACTGGACTATATAATAATAATTTGTGTATTTTAAATTTCAACTTAAACTGGTGTAACTTAAGGGGACCATAGACACATACTGCTCATACACCTGCAATAAGTATGTGTTAGTAAATTTTCAATTTTTGTTAATGTATTCGTCACACAGACAATGCAATATGAAAAATCTAAATAGTTTCGATTTTGAAATGAACTCATACTGCTGACAGTTTTTTTTTAAATTAACAAAAAATTAATTTATTAATTTTTCTGATATGTATTTTTTTTAAATTTGACGCTTTACCGAAGAAAAGAAAATAAAACAAACAAAAAATAATTTTAAAAAAATGTGTAAAGAAAATAAGTTTTTTTTTTCTTAATTTCTGGGATTCTACCAATAATTATTTTTTTGTTCTCAAGCGCATGTTTATTTTATAAACACGTATACCAAGGGTTCATCGGCAGTAGCTGCAAGGAGTATATGTCTATGGACCCCCTTACAAGCAAGTTCGATTATCTTAATAAAAACAAATGAAAGTGTGTAATTTGAACTAAAAACATATATGTATTAGTAAAATTAAGGTAAAACATGTACAATTTTTTAAAGTTGTTGGTACAATTTTAATATTCTCAATGCCTTCCCTGGTAGAATGTAAACATGCAAAGCGTATTCATATCAGCCGCTTGTAGTTTGAATGCCCGTTATATATCAATATACAATATACAAGGCAATTTCATGCTCAAGTTAATTCGCTTTGAGAAATTTATAGTTGAAATGTCAGAAAAATTTACTGAAAAATGTGTCTTGACATCTCATCAAACTACAAGCGGCGAAAAAGGTCACCTGATCCCTTGCAACCACCTAGTATGGATTCGCCTTAATTTTTAACATCCAAAACAAGGCAAATTCATATAAAATTTACTCGGCTCAATTCGCTTGGAGAAATTTATATTTATGTATGTATATACTATAAATGTAAAAGAAAAATAGAAAAAATAAGGTTAGAAATTGCAATATTTTAAGACAGTAAGTAATAAGCAATTGAAAGTAAATTTTTATATAAAAGAAGTAAAAACAAATCTCTTAGGAAACCATTAAATTGTCTTGCAAAAAAATTATTTCTGCCCAAATAATCTAGAGTAACTAATCGCGCGTGATCCTTGTGACCCTCTAAACAAGAGCAGTCAATTAGTGAGTCAAGTCTTGCGTCATTCCTTATTAATTCAAAAAATATTTTGTGTTTTTTTATAGAATTTTCAACTTTGCTACTTCTTATCATTTCGTACGTATTGCCTCAATTCAATTTCAATTTCCAAAGCTAATAACTTAATGAAGACAAGTATCTAAAAATAAATAAATTAATTCAATTTTGACTTTTTTGCTTCGGGTAGTGTATGAATTTAGCGTGATTTTCATAATTTATATTTATACATTTATGAACAAATCACGCGTGTGGCACTTCATCACATGCGAGTGTTATACAAATAATTTTATTGAAATACCTGCGCAGAATTAAATATTTCTATAACACTTTTAATTAAAAAAAATCATATAATTTATAAAAAATTTAATTGTTTTAATTAAATTAATTTTTAAACAGATTTGTTAATATTTAAACAAATTTGTTAATTTGTAAATAAAACTTTAGTTGACTCAAAGAAATTTTACATTAAAGTTTTAATCAACTAAACAATAGCTCAAAAATACTTGTGTGGCAACACTATACTCTTTAATAGCTGTTGTTGTTATTTACATTTATTTTCGTATGTTAAACTTAAATTGTAACAATTTCCAAAAATAAAAAACAATAAAAAAACACTAGGTAAATTAATTCATTTAAATTTTTAAATGATTATTTAAAAATATTTAATAAATTTGCTGTCAGTACTATTAACCAACTATGATACTGTGAGCAATTCGAAAACTCCATTTACCATACCTGTTATTAAAATGGAGTAAACAAAGAACCTGTATTATGCTACCCACAGACGAGGTAACATGTTAAGAAGCATGTGTTACTATCAGGGACCGTAATTTTTACACATATTTTTTATTTTAAGAATTACTTTTTAATCACTACTTGAGTGTTATTTATTTCTCACATGATAAAATTTATTTCAAGATTTTTATTTTATTGCTCGAAAAATAAAAGTTATTGTTTGATTTTATGTTGTATGTTGGTATAACTTTTCGCACCTTCCTATAATATTTAATATTTCTATTTACAATCAAATTGTCTTGCAATATTACATTTCAGCAGTGGCGTAGCATATTTGACTCTAATCTCTCTCCACTCACTTTATGCATATGTACATATAAGCAAATATCCGGCAGTTTGGCAGCAAAAATAGAAAAATTAACAGAAAAGTAATTTATAATAAAAAAACGAAGAAGAACAAGAAGCTATAGTAATGGAGATCAGAAGTTCCATAACCGGCTATTTACCAAACTTCATGCAATAAAGCTTCATCGAAAATTTCACAGTTTTTATTTGTATTGCACACTAAGAGCTTTACTTACAGCAGCATTGCAGTCGTAACTAGTACTTATAAAAAATAAGGAGCACCCCCTCACTCCTAATTCTTCAATTTTTCAACTGGAATACGAACTCCTTATGCACAGTGGGATGGCTTCACACATTTTTGTGCACAAATTAAAAGTAGTGATTGTAGCCTATTTAAAATTCGCACCGAACATTATATTGATCAAGTTAAGAAAACAAAAATGGATATTCATCAAGAACACCAAATATATAATTTTTAGCTAATAAACAAGTGATAATATTTTGTTATTTTATCAACGTGACGTCGACGAATAGCTACAGAATTTGATTGATTATTTTTCTCTTATAAAATTTAAAAACTTGTACATATTTGCCATGACTGTTGTACATTGCTTGTATAATTTTCGTATTCCTCAGGTGGTTGCTGCAAGTAAAATAACATAAAACAACATTGCACTTATACACAAGCACTCAACAACAATAAAAAACAAATACACACACATACATAAGTACTATGTAAATAATACGTACTGTATAAATAAATTGTCATGTTAGTATTTGTGACACAATAAAAGGAAACAGATTTTATGAAATGAAAACATTGTTTTAAAAATATCAAGCACATGGATTTGATTAGTTGCGGTGTTGTTGTTGCAGTGAAAGCACGTGTGCATAAAACGAGAGATAATAAATTAAGGAATTTTAAAAATACAAAAAAATATAATTTAAACAATATACAGCAAGTATAAATACATATAGCAAATATCGTGTTGACAAAATTATTATTTTTCTTATAAAGTTTTTTTTAACAATAACAGCATTATTTATAAAAATTATTAAGGCTTTATAAAGACTTTTTAAGAAAATTTTTTTATGAAAATTTCTTTTAAAAAAACCTTTTTAAGGCTTTAATAAGTTTTATAAATAAGGCGGTAATAATTTAACGGTTTAATTAATTAAATCTACTGCAATGACCATGACCCTTAACCTCAGACTTAAAGTGAATGCAGTTTTTTTTTAAACTTTTCCAGCAGAAGAAAATAAATAAAGATATTACCCAGTGCAGGTCAAACGGTAAGTTTCTCCAATGCGTGTGTGTGTGTGTGAATTTGTAAATTTGTATGTGTGAGTACTTTAGTGTTAGTACCTTACGACAAGAGTTACTATTTTAGATTTGTAAACACGAGACCCAAAAAAAACGTTTTATTATTATTAAAAAAGAGAATGAAATGAAACGTGAGGTTTTGTAGGCCAGAGATGGAAAATTTAAATAAACCTCTTATATTGTTTTTTTTTTGAAATACCTGAATATCTGAAGTTATTTTTTATATAATCTCTTTTATGAATTATAAATTTATAAAAATAATCCTCTTTATTTTGGTGAAAATCCTGGAATCCGTAAGAGACAAACTCTTGAAATTTTAAAAAACGCTAAAACTAAAAAATCACAAAATAAAAAAACACCGAAACGAAAGAATCGCCAAAAACTTAAATGAGTCGTCGAAACGAAAAATACCGCCAAAACTATAAAAAGTCGCTGGAACTAAAAAAAAATCATAAAAACTGAAAAAATGTAAGAAGCAAAAATGAAAAAAGCGTCAAAAGTAAATAAAATCGCTAAGACTAAAAAATCGCAAAATGCAAAAAAAAGCATCAACACTAAAAAAAACTAAGACTAAACTAAACTAAAACTTAAAAAAATCGCCAAGACCGAAAAAGTCGCCAAGATGATAATAAACGCCAAAAACCGAAAAAATCGCTTAAACGAAAAAAGCGTCACAACTAAAAGAAAATCACTATAAATAAAACAAATCACCAAAAACATAAAAAAACAGTTTACCGGGTATTTAAATTAAAAAAAGTCTACATCAAGTAAGGTATGCGATTATATAGACTAAAGTTTGTGTACTCTTCATATCGAGCCTTATTTTCGATTTTATCGTAAGAGACAAAAATTAAATTTTTCAGTAGAAAGTTTTTTTATATTATTTAAATTTTTTTTTGTAATTTGTCACTTACGATAAAATTTTACAGCCCGTATCTTAAAAGTGGTTTCATGAGTAGATCAATGAAATTTTTCAATAAAAAAGTATTTTTTCGATAACATTTCGTTTACGATAAAATTGAAAATAAGGCTCCCTATAGAGTATTTCTTAAGCGAATTAAAGTAGCACTTTAGTGAATTTATAATAAAAAAAATAATTATTTATGGGTGCTGTTAAGCGTTATATTCTACAGTGGGGTCTTGGCAAAACATCCTTAATAAACAACAGCCAATTAGACAGCTGTTCCTTTAAGAAGACCCTTATTTGTATTTGAGAATTTTTTAAAAAATTAAGGACAAACCTTACTTATAATATGCCACGTAGCATTTTATGTATTTTTGTAAAATAGGTCCAATTATAATCTTGAAAAAGTCAGAATATTTGCTTTTCAAAAAGGAGAATTGAAAAGTTACTGCTTTTTTGCTTGAATAAAATATAGGAATAATAATTGTGATAAGTTGTTGTAAATATATTAGTTATTTATATATAAAATCAAATAGTATCAAAAACGTCAAAGTTTCCATCCATGATTTTTATATTTCTCTATAGCGCTGATATACAAACACACATATATTTAAGTGGCTCTACGGTAAATATGTCTGTTGCAGTCTTTGCGAAATGGCTAAGGTACTTCAAAAAGTCTTGAAAAAAATAATATACAGATATCTACAAATGTACTCGTATGTACAATGTACATTTATCGATTTCCGTACTGATGGCAAAATGTTTTATACAATACAATACCTTAGTAACAAAAACTTATTTTAGCTTTGCTTTAAAAAAATATATCATAAACAAAATTTTGTTGATTAAAAAAATAAAATAACGACTTTGGCTCTTATCATTAGTTGTATGCGATTATCGCTTTCTATCAAACAGCGAGTATCGTATGCCAAATTCTTAGACAATTTTCTAATGTAAAAATATTTTTTATACCTTTGAAGTATTGGCCGGCAAACAACTATATGCGTACAGTTAAAAATAAAAAACACGCTGATATGAACACTCACATGCATCAATTTTAAACTAAATACGTATAACTATAAACATCTAAAACTATTTGTATACACATTTTTTAACTTACGCAGCACAAACAAGTTTAACTAAAATTTATAAACTGTGTGTGCTAAAATTACATGGATGAATATTTAAATACTGTGAATATTAATCGGCTAGTCATGCATACATACAGGACTACTTTATTTACATACACACACTTAAATAATGTTTTCAAATACCCACACACATATCCACACACTTTTCATTCCATTTTATATACACAAATGTATGGATACGGTGGCGAATAATGAATAAATATCCTTCAAGTTTAAAGCACGTATTTAATGAGGATGCCACTTTTTACAAAAGTTACCTTTTTCTACGTCAGGTCGGTAAGTTTTTAGACCGCCCTCGTAATAATAATAAAGAAAGCTAAAATTAAAAAAATAAAATTTAAAAAAATTTTGTTAATCTTTAGTGTTTTAGTGTTTTTTTAGCGCGCATGCATGAGCGATAATAATTTTAAAAATTTTTTTAAGTATGATTTATTACTTCATCAATATTCTGCACTTCACATACACACACAAACATTTCTATTTTCTGAAAGATATTCAATCTAAAAAAAATTTCAGAAATTTTAATTGACAAGCAACGACTTTAGGAAGATAATAAAAAAATGTGTGTGTGTGTTTTTTAAACGTTTTCAGCAAGAAACATTTATTATAAACATCAACAGTAATTGAATGTCAATTTAAATTTTGCGGCCTTAATAAAAATAATAATAATAATAAAATAAAAATTAAATTTAAATATTATTTGATAGTAAATATCGTAATTTATGCAACAAGCCTGAACAATCAAGCCTTATTTTCGATTTAATCTTAAGCTACAAAAATTAAATTTTTCAGGAGAAGGTTTTTTTAATATTCAAATATCTTTTTGTATGTTGTTGTTTACGATAAAATTTTGCAGCCCTTATCTCAAAAGCCATCAACAATTTTGCCATTTTGATAATTCTAAGCTATAAAATATTAATTGCAATAAAAAAATCTATTTCCGATAACATGTCGCTTACGATAAAATTTAAATAAATTCAGTAAAGTGTGACTTTGAATAGCACACGAAAGGTTCCGTACGGGCGCTAGATATATGTATAATAATACATGAACTTTAATAATATATAGTTTTGGCATTTTTTTCGTTTTTAGAATTTTTTAGGTTTTGAGCGGTTTTTTAGTTTTGTCGTTATTTTTGTGTTTCCTCGATTATTGCTATTTTTTTAAGTTTTGGCGATTTTTTCATTTGGCGATTTTTTTTATTTTGGTGATTTTTTTGGTTTTTGGCGATTTATTTTAGTTTTAAACTTTTTTTAATATGGCGATTTTTTCGTTTTGGTGAATTCTTTCGTTTTGGCGTTTTTAAGTTTTAGCACTTTTTTTAGCTTAAGCGTTTTTTCTCGTTTTGGCGATTTTTTTCCATTTTGGCGATTTATTTTTTTATTATTGTGATTTCATCAGTTTTTGACGATTTATTTTAGTTTAAATTTTTTTTTATAATGGCGATTTTTTTTCGTTTTCGCGTTTTTAAATTTAGTACTTTTTTTAGTTTAAGCCTTGCTTTCTCGTTTTGGCGACTTTTTTCCAATTTGGCAATTTTTTTATTTTGAACGTTTATTGTGGTTTCTTTGGTTTTTGGCGATTTATTTTACTTTTTAAACTTTTTTTCATTTGTCGATTTTATAATTTTGGAATTTTTTAGTCTTACTGTTGTTGAAATTTCAAGAGTTTTCCTTTTACGGTTTCCAACATACAGCAAGTTCTCAAAATTACATAGTCAATATTACATTAACTGATGGAACACCCTTTAATTTAAATTTTTAAAATTTTAGTATTAATTGTTGTAGTCTGTATTAAATTATACTTACACCTTACAAATTTCAAGGAATTTGAACAATTTTCGTTGCTCGTTTTGTAATACCCTTTAATTTTTAACTAAGTCTCATGTACTTGTTGCTTTAGTGGCCAAAGTTCTACATAATCGGTTCAAATTTCAGATCCCTAGTTCTTACGGTTCCTGAGAAAATAGCCTGTGACGGACATACGCACAGCGTAGTGAAAACCATTAGGTGTTTTTCACTTTTGGTATAAACCCTACAAAACGATCGATAAAAAAAAAGTAAAAAAAAGTCTTATAAAAAATCAGACATGACAACATTGATTTCCTTCTAATAGTTCTGTAATTAAAAGCAATAACAACATAAGTCGACTTAAGACAAAATCGAGTTATAAATGTTACAAAATTCAAGAAATGAAGCTTTATAAATTGTCTATAACGAAATTTATTATAGAGATATAAACAAAACAATGTGAACCCAAATCTAAATTAAAAAAAAGTCCAATAGAATTTGCAATAAGAGTCAAATTTTACCAAGAAATAAATTTTCATTAAATCTGAGTTGCATTCAGTAATCTTTACTTTACATTCAAATGATTTTATTTTTTGAAAAAAAAGTTCATACGTTAATATATAGTGTTTTTCTTCTCGAAACTATATTTTTTTGACTTACGCTCTTATGGCTCGTGTTGTACATATTAATAAACAAGTGTCATTTATAATTATATAAATGAATTAATTTTTAACATTAACAGCAGCTAACAGTTCTTATTTGCTTGGCATGAACAAAAATTTTAACTTTTCCACTAATCTTAACAATTTTTCACTGCAGAAATGACTCTTTTTATTTAATTATTTTTTATGATGGTAACAGAGCGTAATTGATTTATACTAAAGGCCATGGCAAACTGTACAGCACGTGTTTTCTATTTCATTTAAAAAACAAGTAAGAAATTTTGTTTGGCCAAACTTAATCACTTGATACCCTATAAGCAGTTGGAAAATGTATTGTGAGAATTGTATCATATTAAAGAATTATATATAATGATATAATAATATGCCAGCGCTCAAAACATCAACAGATGGCTGGTGGTCTGCCTCGGTCACAATAACAGTGCTGCCATATTTATTTTTGAAAAATCTTGAAGCCGACAAAAAGATTTTTTTTACTAAAATCTTTTTTGTCATTTTATCGAATGAAAATAAGTAAAAATTTATTTTGTTTCCAGTGAAATATATAACACAAAATATTTACTGTGTAGAATATAAGCAAAATTACTATCAAGCAAATCATGAAATTAGTAAGTAGTTTAGTCAAAAAAATCCCTCAATAATATTTTAAAAGTACCAAAAGTAAAATTTTTTTAAATTTTATTTTTTGATAAGAAATCTTTTTTTTTTTTTTTTGTTTTAAAATGTCTAAAAACTTAAAAAATAAGATACATCTTCACATCTGGTAGCACTAGTCAAAAACCGCTATATCACATCATAATATGCACAAGCATACTTTTAGGGGCTCCAACATATCAATAGAAAAATGAGCTTAAAAATTATTTGATATTTTAAAATGTTTTTGTTTTAATTACAAGATATACACAATGTCTAGAAAATTTATGACAATTAGGACACTGCCGATATATTTTTAAATACTCGTATGTATGTAAATTTAAAATAAATTCAGTAAAGTGCGAAGGGTTCCGTACGGACACGAGATATGTAATTCAATACGAACTGTAGTAGCCTATATAAAATATAGTTTTGGCATTTTTTTCGTTTTTGACGTTTTTTTAATTTTGGCGATATTTTTTATTTTGGCAATTTTTTTAATTTTGGCGTTTTTTTTTGTTTGGTGGTTTCTTCGGTTTTTGGATTTTTTTTCATTTCGGCATTTTTTAATTTTGAAATTTTTTTCTCGTTTTGGCGATTTTTTTCGGTTTGGGCGTTTTTTTATTTTTTGGCGATTTTTTCGTTTTGGCGATTTTTTTTAGTTTTGGCGATTTTCGGTTTTCGGCGTTACTTAATTTTTTGGCGACTTTATTTATTTAGGCGCTTTTTTGTAGTTTTAACACTTTTTTTTCTCATTTTGGCGATTTTTCAATTTGACGATTTTTTTTAATTTTGGCGATTTTTTTAATTTTGGCGATTTTTTTTCATATTAACATTTATTTTGTTACTGGATCCTTTTTCGAGTTTGGCGATTTCTTTCGGTTTTTGGCGCTTTTTTCATTTTGGCGATTTTTTTCATTTGGACGATTTTTTCGAATTTTGCGACTCACTTTAGTGTTAGAATTTTTTTTTTTAATTTTGGCGATTTTTTTGAATGTTTTGGCGATTTTTTTTTTGGTTTGACGATTTTATAATTTTCAGATTTTTTAGTTTTACCGTTTTTGAAAATTTGAAGAGTTTACCTCTTATGGTTCTTGTATTTGTTCTCATGTATTTGTTGTTGTAGCGGCCAAGGTTCTACATACTCTGTCCAAATTTCTGTCCGTAGCTCTTACGGTTCCTGAGAAAATACCGTGTGACGGATAGACGGACAGCGTAGAGAAAACAATAGGGTTCCTTTCCTTTTTTCACCTTTGGTGTACGGAACCCTAAAAAAATATTTTACGCTACAATTCAAAGAAACTTTTAATGAAGACTTTTTCTCAACAACAAACCTATCTTTTCTTAATAAACACATAAATTGCAATATAAAAATATTTATTGTGAAATTCATAAGAAACATAATAGAATTTTCTCATGTAGAAAATTTCATAAAGTGTAAATGACATTAACTTAATGTGTAAGTATAAAACTAAAACATGTGTACGAATATCAAAGCAAGGACAACGAGTTCCGACTTCTATTGAACATAAAATGATGATTGCGAGATACGCCAGGAGCAATCGATATTTAGATATTATATTCAATCATGTGCATAATTTGACAGACAGGCACATCGAATTGTAAAAATATATACTCGTATGTATGCAAGTGAAATTGACAAGTATATTATAAATATTAATAAACATTCAATAATACTCTACTAGACAAAAAGAAACTACATTTTTTTTCTTATTATAAACTAGCTAAAACCATGTGTGCTTCGCTACACATTGTAAAGGTTTTATAATGAAAAGAAAAATTTTTCTTCTTCTTTTCTGTTCAGCCACGCTTGTGGTTCAATCAAGGTGAATTGGTAACAGGTGGTCTCGATTTGCAACTCTGCATATTCGCCTTGTATATTTGTTAGTGTAAAATTTACTACTGTCAGCTAATTTCCGAAACGAACGAAATAACCAGCTGATCACCTTATCGAGAGCCTATATTCAAAATACGTCACCTCAAATTTGGTCAAATTGAGTTTTCGATGGCAAATAGCTCCGCTGGGCAATATTCATCTGTAATATAAATTTCGAAACAAAAAAATAAATTTTTCTTGTTTTATATGATTTTTTTTATTCTGCTATCTCAAAGTATAATTTCTTTTGGTGAAAAGAAATGCTAACCGAGATTGGTTGCAGTAGTTGATCATCTGATCATCGCCGAAACTTGAAATTACGCTTTCTGGAAACTTTCCATGAAAAATCGGTTGATTTGTGTAGTTGTTGGGGCCGTCTTCTTTACACCAGTTCATAGTATTCAATTGCAGGCCAAAAAAGTTCCTTATCGCACACCTACAGTGTTCTGAATTGATGGGTAATGTTTCTTGGAATTATACGCTACACTTTCATTAACATACATATGTCATATTTTCGGCAGTAAGCACTAGGGGGGTTTGCTTTAATCGGTTAATCGCTCGATTAATTAATCGATGTTTTTGCCTAATCTAGTAGTAAAACTAAAAACACACATAATAATTCCTAAACTAATTCGGTTAATTTTTTTAGAACATATTAATTGTTTTACTATCGATAGTTTCTTCTGTCGGCGGATCATCTGACTCATAATGACGGAGCTCAGAGACGAATATTCTGCAAAAAACTTAATTTCTTACCTTTAATTTTTGTACTGTCTCGTATTATATCTAATCCTTAATAAAATTGCTGGCAACAGTACCATTGGCTTATATTAAGTTATGTATTAAATAAAAATTTAATAGTTCCCTCTAGTTAGAGTACCAGAGTCTCTAGTAAACTCTTTTATATTTTGAAGTTTTACTTAATTTAGGATCACTGAACATACTTCTTTGTTTGTATGAATAATAATTTCTAAATACTCACCCTTTTTTAAATGAGACGAAACAAATAATTATTCGCGTAAAAAAAAAGTTGTAATACTAAAAAATGTGAAAAAAATTGTTACGTCGGTTAATAGGTGAATCGACTGAATTTAACCGGTTTAACCGTTAATCGAAAAAAGTGAATTTTAAATTAACCGATCAGTTAATGGGGTATTAATTAACCAGTTAACCGATTGAACACCCTAGTAAGCATATTAGAATGATGTACAGGCGTGATCGCTTATATTTGCTTATAATCTTACCAATTCGCTGCACAATAGTTCGACAATGACGGTCATAATTACCTCGTAATTCATCGCTTTTGCCCCACCTCTATTTTATTTTTTAAGTTTTAATTATTTTTACACATTTTTCGGTTGTTAAACAATCCATATTTTTGAATGGCAAAATTTTCACTCAATAAATGACAGTTCAGATGACAGTTGTTTAACAGCTGACATTCACAAAGTATACAGAGATGTCACTTGACGGAAGATAACAGCTGACAGTCACAAATTACACGGGGATGTCACGAGACGAAAGATAGTTGTGTTCTGGTACTATCCTACTCACTCATTATCTGTGTCTTCTCCAGTGCTTCTTTCGTAGTGAGATTGATTTAATGCCCGACTGAATATTTTCTTTTAATACCTTGTGCCTTCATTCGCTGTGTGATTTTTTTAATTAAAAAATTAAATTAATATTATTGAATGATAATGCTTAAAGTTAAATAAGGAATCACTTGAAAACAAATCTTGATCACTTTTTTAATACTAACAAGTTTTTACTTAAGCTGTTTTTTAGTACAACAGAAACAATTCTTTCATTTAATATTGTAAAAATATTCACTTGTTCATTTCATAAAATACACAACTCTTGTTTATTATTATTATTTTACTAAATGAGCCCGGCAAACGTTATTTCCCTATTTTTTTTTAACTACATATTAATCCACACAGTGGTCGTGCCTATGTTGAAAATTTCTGCTCCACAGCTCTTATAGTTCCAGAGATTATACCTAACGTATAAACATACACCACGATGTTACATATATACCGGGCAATCATAACTAAAATTACGCGAGAAACTTCTCTCTTTCCCAATTAGAATTTTTTGTTTTCCCTATTACTTTACTTTTGTTTGAAATTGTTCTCTGGGAAAAATTTCTCACGGAATTTTATTCATGATTGCCCTCATAGATAAACAAATTAATCAAAAAAATATACGACAGTTGTCTCTTTCTCGTAGAACCTGTGTCACAGATGATTCTAGATTTTTTCATCACTCATTTTCTTCACCTCTATATATACTTTGTGCTGACAGCCTTGCCAGATTAGTGATTTTCAAACTACTAAACGAATAACTCTGTGTCACAAAATCTAAGTGAAAGCAATGTCCTTAGAATACCATAAATTTTTAGTTATGAAGGGCTTATGCATTGATATGAACATCTTCTTAAAAACATTTAGAATATACTCCCATGACCTCAAAACGAGATCAGGGAAAAACTCTAGCAATATCAAGGTAGTAAATTTCCAATTTACTATTTTTTATTTTTTAAGGTAAAAAGTCAACAGAATTTTTGTTTTAAGCAATTCCTTAAAAAATGTATTAAAATTTTTTTCATTAAGCAAGTGCTAAATAAAATTACTTATGTATTTAAAAACTAAAAAATGTTTTCCAATTAAAAGCAAATAAATTACCTAAAACTATTTAGTATATTTTTTTTACCTTTTAAGCGTCCGACAGAGCGTTAGACTAGACGAATATATAATAAAAATATTATCTATATTTTTAAAGATTTATGGTGCATTGTAAATAATATTTAATATTTATTAGACAAAAGTAAATTGAAATATTTTAAAGTTAGTTATTTAGAAGCGATAATGGAAGAGGTTTGTCTGTGTTACTGACATACATATAAGTATATGTACATGTGTGCCAGAGATAAGCAATGAGTAGTGAAAAAGTGAGTAGAGTTGAATCATGACTTATAATTTCTTGTATTTATGCAAACTCATACTTTATACAATGTTGTCTATGAATCAGATTCACTCGAAAGTTTGAAGTGCTTATCGAACTCATACTTGGCAACATTTATGATGTTGTTGATTTCAAATCTTCTTAACTCAGTGTCCATGGACGATGCAAAAATAAGTATGATTTGCAATGCAAACTTTGCATATGAACATTAAAGTTTTTCTTATGAGGTTATGCGTTTCTCTGTTGCTTTTTGTTTGTTTTTTTTGCAGAAATTGAAAAAAACCCTATTTACTACTATTCTATACTACTTGCGAACTGTTTAATCACTAAACTGTTAAACAAACATACATGCATAAGTTAAGTGAGCTGAATCAATGTGAGTAGTATAAGTATTTTCTTCAAATTATAAATCATATTGAGGTGATTTATGAGTGTAAGTGTGGTATGATTATTATGTCGACGTCGCATTCATATTTATTTCAACCTATACTCATAAATCAAGATTGATTTATTATCATTGACTGTGAGTGTGCGTAAATCAGAGTTGTTGAGTTTAAACATACATATACAGGGTGGCGCAAAAATAACCTTCCGATGTTATTTGGCCGTAATTTAAAAAGAAAATGAAAAACTTCGATTTTCTTGTGGATTACTTTTATTTGGTCTTTTATTTTTTTTTTTACATCAAGTCGGGAATATGATGTCATGTAAATGGCCGCCGCCACTGTTGTTTTTAATTTGAGCCCTTTTTATGGCATTTTCCATCACTTTGGCCAAAACTTCCGGCGATAGGTCCTCACTTGACCTCTTGACCACTTGATATGTCCTCCTTGTTGACATAAGCCTGCGACTTCAAAAAGCCGCACAAAAAGAAGTCTGCAGCGGTCAAATCAGGCGATCTTGCTGGCCAGTGCAAATCGCCAAAACGGGAGATTAGGCGCCCGGGAAATGCATCCTTTAGCATATCGGTTGTGGCACGTGCAGTGTTTGCCGTTGCAAACATGTTGGAACCACATGTTTTTACATGTGTTTATTACACAAATGTCAAAACAGAACTGATATTAGGCGCCAGTGGCAAAATTTATAGAATTTTCTGATAGGATGATTACTTTTGCGCCACTTTGTATTTAAAATTTCCTGAGTCATTATGAATAGCAAAAAATGATTAATTGCAGATCACTGATGTGTACATAAGTAATTTATGTATGTATACTTTTATATTTAACTATATTATAGCTTAAAATGTTATTGCGTGCTATCACGAATTAGATTATGAAACAAATATTAACGCAAAATTAAACATATTAGTTTTTATGTCAATAATTTTTAGAAGAAAAAAATAATGCTCCGAAGTCTGAAAGAATGAAACAAGAGTTGCAATGCAATCGCTGCTAAAAAGAAGAAGAAAAACTAGCATGAACTAGACAAGTGGGTTGGCAGATTGGAAATGGGGTCTTGAAATTTGTGCGTTATCTGTTTTTTTTGATTTCAGTGGCAAAATTTATTTTAAAATAATTTCAAATCCACTAATCATGAGTATTTGTATTAAGGCAGTAATAAAATTATAAAAAGAAAAAAAGTTATAAAAAAATTAATACAACGTGAGTTCACTGATAAGTTTCGGTTAAAACAATTACATATTATTCGCATTATATTCCATTCATTTCGTTATCTATTGTTTTTTTTTTCTTCAATTGCGATTTGAACATTAAATTAATATATACAAACAGTCAAAGCTAGAAGTTATCACTTGAATGGTCATAAATGCAATAAAGATTATTTTCTTTTTTTCTTTTTGAAATTATTTAAGATTAAATAATTTAAGTACAAAGCGAATTAATAAATAACTAAATATTAATCAAATATTTTCATTTTGCTTTTAAGCCCATAATGTAACATTTCTATTCTTTTCTTTTAAACAACAAATTAAATATAGAATTATCAATTTTGTAAATATAGAAAATGACACCAAAACATTTTCCGCATTTTACAATGTACGAGAGTATATATGTTGTTTAATCAAATAATATAATCAAGAATAAACATTTCATTCAGCAGCTGAAGAATGAGAAAATCATATTGGAAAAATAACTCAAGGAAGCTAAAGTCCAATATGAATGGCCTCGAGGCGACGTGTGCCATTATAAAGAGAACATTAAAATATGCATGGAAATGTGTGCATTAGTTGCTTAAGCAACAATAATATTTATTTGATTTAGCTTATATAAATATTTTATGCCGCCAGTAGTATCTGTCACATTTATAACAATTTATTTTTTAGTGACTTCCTAGAAAACAAATCTGTGGCAATAAGGAAAAAGTGCTTAAGTCATATTTTACTGTTTTGCAGGAGAGCACTTTTAAGCGTTCAAGTCGATTTTTAGAAATTTATTTCTTTTACAGCTAAATTGGGAAATTCTGTGTTAAACTTAATTTTTTTGAGCAAATATCCTTCTACACACCATAAGTAATACATATAAATTAAAATATACCAAAGTATAACCTATTTTATTCCAAATGAGATTAGAAGTCTAAAAAAGATAAAACGCAAGTCATAGTGCTATAACTTCCTCAAAAATCGCACAAATTAACTGAGATTTTGCCCAGGAGTACTTTCAAATATTCAGATTACGGAAATACTACTAAGTCAAAATCAGTTTAACTCGACTTAAGCACTTTTTCCTTTTTGCCACAGAAATGCAATAATTAAAGGTTTTGAAATATTTAAAGATTGTATGACCTAGTTCAAAATTTCAATTTTGGAATTAATCTGTTATTAATCAAATTAATCCTTTATCTTTTAGGGTTATATACTGACCCTTATATTCATAAAAAAATAAAATGAATTTGAAATCCATTTTAGGAAAAATTTTAATGAAAATTTTTAAATAAAATACATTTCAAACTCATTTTAAATTTTATGAATATTAGGGTGAATGTATTTTAATTAATTTGATTTATTTACTATCCTGTGGAAGCAAAGAATTAATATAAAAAATCAAATCGTTGGCTTAGAGTATAAACCTGCTAACTCACTTCAAGCAATTTTACAGGGGAGTCATAATAATGTTAAGATTTTCTATAAATATTTTAGGAAATTAGACTCGCAATTTTTGTTGCAGCAGTTCTTGAACAGTAGGAAGAGTGTTGAAATTGAAATATATACATTTTGTATTTTTCTCTCGTTCTTTCTCATTATAAAATAAAAAGTTGCTGCAAGATAAACTGCATGTCTGGACAGAGACTTAGACAGTCGATTAGGCGTCTCTTTTTCATTCCAACGGCTTTAAAATGTCACATCGTGACCTTAGAATACGTTTAGCCCATAAGCCACAAAGTTGGAGTGCAGAAAAACGACTAAGAAGGTTTACACGAAGTTTTCTCAAAATATATCCGATGGATATCTTTTGTATTTGCACCACTGCATTCTACACATGTAAATATTTTTTTATTGTTAAAGTAAAAATACGTTTTGTGCCGCATACAGCACTTTTCTTAATTTATTTTCAAAAAGTAGCTTTTTGTGCGCCATACGTAGACATAACTGATGTGTCACAGCTGTGAATTGGGAATTTGTTGTTAAGTTTACTTTTCTTGCTGCCCAGAGAAATAAGTCGATCGTTTAACGCCGACCAAGAACCTGCCGCCGTACACAAGAAAAACAAGTATTTGAACTGTATTTAATATTGAGAATGAAATTTTATGATTTCTGTTATAGTTTTATTTTATTTTATTTTATTTTAGTGTTTAATAAGTTTATATTAAAACATTTAATCGGCGGCTGCATCTGGATGAAGATGTTTTTGCTTAACATTCGCCGTTTAATTTTTCTTACGGCACCTTGTTTTTATATTATCCATTTCTTATAGAAATGAAGCAAAACAAGAGTTAACTTTATACTTTGCAAGTTTTTTTGTGAAGAATTTGACGCAAATACCAAACTGTTGCATGTACCGCAAAACAATACTTATTGAACCTAAGAATAGTGGATATGCAGCAAAATTAAAGCTTATATAAATTTCGCAAAACGCGTTTTTGATTCAGAAAGACGATATTCAAAATATATATATATATTCCACACTTAAATCATGTTTTTAAAGAATGGTCGGTGGAGCAAAACTATTCTGGTTCGAATGTTATAAAGAGTAGACTTAGCAGGTTTAAGCTTCAAACCGAGGAAATTTCGTTCCTTGGTAATAGCATCTTTTAAGAATGACTGCACTGACTTTTTTCTAAATCTTTTTCATAATCCAACTTCGTCTTTACGTAAAGAAAAATTAACCACGCCCACTTTTACGCCCGCTTTAATTTAATTAATTAATTAATCTAAAATTGGAAAACGGCTGCAGCGATTTGCAAAATATTCTCATAACATGCAAAATAATTCATAGAAATATTTGTATAAAGCAGATAAGTGGGCGTGGCACCTCCCATTTAAAGCAAACATTTATTTAGAAATATCTTGGAAACCAATACGGTAAAATACTTGAGATTTTCGAAAAGTTGGCATTGGCATTATAAATTATTAAAACAGAAAAAGAAGGAATAAAATAAGTGGGCGTGGCACCTCCCATATATAGCAAATATTTGCTTTGAAATATCTTGGAAAGGATTTCATAGAAGTTACTCTATTGATATTATAAGTTGTTAAAAAAGAAAAAGTCGCAAAAGAATAAGGGGCGTGGCACCTACATAAACAAATTTGTCTATATTGAAATATATTTATATCTAATGTAGCAAGAGAGATTGTGTGTAAGTCATGATTCTTATAGTATGCATTGTCTTACCAAAAAAAGGTTGATTTAGACAAGTGGTTGTGGTACCTCCCATAAAGAGAAAATATATACTTTCAGATATCTGGCAAACTAATATAAGCAGAATAATTAATATTTGTAGAGATAACTCTATTGATATTGTAAGGAAACCATTTCAGAACTAACCCAGTAGCTAGAATTTTGTTTGTTTTAAACAAAATGATACCAGCGCACCGATCTTGCAGATTTGCTTACCCTTTATTACAGAATTGTCTAGAAGAAACTACGGTCTTTTAATTTTTTAATGGACAAAGCAATCGTGCTACTTTGTTCTTTTTTCAATATAAATAGCACCACTTAAGAGTGAAGAAGAAAACTGACAATGCCAAGACTGTTGTAAATTTAGAGATGGTAAAAGTGAGCTTTCATTACGAATAAGCTTTCAGTAAATTGAAATAAGATGAAGAAAAACAATTCACATATTCCATTTGCAATAAAAGCTGAGTATGTAAAGCAGAAATCTATATTAACTGACAACACACATAGTGGACTAAACACAAAGAATGCTGATAATGAAAGTGTAGTGGCCTTCGAAAACAGCTAATTGTTCCGTTCAACTATGTGTTAGTCAGAATATTTATATCTAACTTTGGTGTTATTTGTTCATTAATAATTATCACATGTTATTTGGCTTACAAAGCGATACAAACTTTAGTCTGTTCAAATCATAAATATAGAACACTTTTCTCTTTAGACCATTAAGTATACCTTATCTTTAATTTGCATTAAATCATTAGTTAGCTGCATGTAAATTTTCATAAAAGAAAAATGCAATATATTGGAAAAAAAAGTTTAAAAAACCTTCTCCTCTAAAATTTGGATTTTGCCGGTTAAGTCAATTTAGCGTGTAGGGCTTGAGATACTCATAAAATGTTATCAGTAGTTCAAATATAACTGGTGTTAGTATTGTACCATTTGTAATAATCTTTTTTTTTAATATCAATATTGTAAAAGAAAAACCAATAACCAATTAAAATATAATTTGAATCTTTGTTCGATTACATGGTCTTGCATTTTAAATAGCGTTGCTTTCATAATTGCAAGCATTTAAAAATATATATTCATGACAGACTTATAAAACCTTATAAAAAGTTAAATATCAACGACCACCAGCAGATTTGATGGAAAATGTTTCAGATTATATTATGAACTTCTGTGACCCAGGTTTCTGTATTTAATATAAATTAAATCTCTTAATAAAAAATTATTGTACATATATAGCAAGAGTCATTATCAATGATTAATAATAATGTTATTTATAAGACAACTACTCGTATTAAAAAAATTAGAGATCACTGAGGTGTCAGTAAAATTCCCACCCATTTTTTTTATTCTAACTTTATTCTTTTCTTAACACTTTTGAAAACAAAAACAACTCTAATACATATTTATCATTAGCAAAAGTTGTCATGTGTATTTTCAAAAACAAAAAAATAAAGATAAGCATTAAGTCATTTAGTATATCAGCTGATAATAAACAAAGAAATAAAATATATGCACGGGGCCCAATTGATATCAAAGAAGTCAGAACAAATTAGTTTCATTTTAAACTCCTACTTTTTAAATATATACGAGTATACATCAGCATGTTTTTCTAACACAAATTGCTATAAATTATTTAGCGATTAAAAATCATTAAAAAATGCTTTTCCACCTGAGTGGAATTTAGCTTATACTTAGTTCGCTTAGGTTTTGTTCGAATAAAATTATTCGGTTAATAATTGCCAATGAAAAAATTATTCACTTGAGTAAAATTTTTCTGATATTTTATTCGATTATATATTATTCGAATAAAATTAGTCGGTTGTGTAAATCGAATAATTTCTACCCAAGTACTTTTATTTAAATTATTTTATTGCCGAACTCTATTATTTATAAATATTATTCGAATAATACACGTATAAAATATTTTTAATGTGAATTATACGAAATCATTATTCGTACTTCTTGAAAATTATAACATCACAATCTTTTTTATTTTGCAAAAATCACAAAAAAGAGTTAAACAGCCCGTTTAAATAATTTATTTCATCACTTATTAATTAAATAGTAAAAGTAATTTAAATTAGAATATTTTCGCTTAAGTGAAATTATTTTTAAACTTCATTCGGTTGGATTTTGTTTAAATAAAAGTTCAATATCAGTTATTAATCGTCCGGGAAAAAATATTTTCACTTAAGAGAAATTTTATTGGAATATAATTTAATCGAATAAAATTATTCGGCTATTAACTATCATTAAAAGTTTGTTGCAAACACTTAAACTAAATTATTTTCACTTGAGGGGAATTTTTCTCTAATTTTATTCGATTAAGTTTTATTCGAATAAAATTATTCGTTTATGTAAAACGTATAATTTTTTACCGAATAATTCCGCTCAAATGTTTTAAGTGACATAGTGTATTTCTTATAAATATTATTCGAATAATATAGTATGTACAAATAAAAAGTTTTTAATAATATTTTAACACGAATAGAATTATTTCAAAAATATTATTGGACTAAAATAGCTTTTGAATGTGGAGTGTACATAAATAATAATAATATTTTCACTTGAGTGGAATTTTTTTGGTATTGGGCTCGATTACGTTTTATTCGAATAAAATTATTCGTTCATGTAAATCGTACAACTTTTAACCGGGTACTTTTATTTTAGTTTTTTATTGGCCCAGTGTATTTCTTATGAATATTATTGAAGTAAAATGCGAATAAAAACTTCGAATAATGGCTATTCGACAAAACGCGTCGAAGAAGTGAAACTTTACATTAAAGCAAAAACAAAGTTTCAAAAATGTGTTTTTGTTTTCCTTACAATTCTAAAATGAAATAAACGTGAGAATTCCAACGCGTTGGTCTCTTGTTTAAAAACGGTGAATTTTGTATGATAAACAAAAACAAATTTTTAACATCTATGAAGTTGTGTTTTTGTTTTGAATGTAAATTTCACTAAGTCGACGCGTATTCCAGAATAGATACCATTATTTTAATTTGAATAGAATTATTCGATAAATAATATTAGAGTAAAAAAACTTTTGTATATGGGGTGTATATTATTTTCTAAATATTGTGTGAATGAAGCAAATTTAAAAAACACCAGCAACATTTTTCTCAGTATAATGAAGCAAACATTGTCAATACAAAATAATCCGCCCCCAAAAACACATACGAGACTTGGCTTCATCAAGTTGCTTTACACAGAATGGTCAGCATCAAATCTTTAAAAAAAATTTTGCATAAATTTTTCGATTTATATCTTTAAAGTCTCGTACATACATACATACATACATACATACATACATACATACATACATACATACATACATACATATGAATATGTACGTACCCCTTCGACTTTGTGTAATATATTACAGTCATGTGAGCAGCCTTCAAACATTTTACAAATTTATTTCAAATCAAAAACGTTAAACTTCTACTCACGCATTCCCAATCTGATGTTTATATTTAATTTTTTCATTAATTAATATACATCACGTGTGTGTATGCAGCATTCAAATGTATGTATAAATGTACGTTCATATATATCTATGTATGTACATATGTCTGTATGTATGTATGTATATTTAAGCAAACTGTCTTTTATTGTTACAAGTATAAGTATAAATAGATGCATTACAAATGAAGAGACAAACTTAATTTACACAAAATATACATATGTATATATTTGTGTGTCGGGTGAACAATAATTGTTGTTATTTCTATCGGTTTGTTTTTGTTATTATTACATACATTTGCACATATTTATGTACAAATGTATTTGATTTTATTTAATTGAACTGATAAGAAACTAATCTCACTTCTGAGTGTTATATGGAAATTTAAACAACCCAGCGAACACTTCTTACCGAATTCCGATTGACTACTCCACGATGTCTAAAGAATACATTCGATCGACTACTGTACTTTAGTGAAAACAAAAATAAATTTTCATATCGAGGGTTTATATTGAAAAAGTGCTATCTGCAATTCTTGAATATTTTAGTAGTGTAGTAGTAGTGTATTTGATTAACATTAATCGAATTAAGATGTCTTCTGTAAATGGTACTATTGATCAAAATTTAGTTATTAGCCCTTGCACTTTGATTAAAAAAAAATCAGTTTTTTGCGCTCTTCTAAAATTTACAAGTTTTTGATTGAATGTTTTCAGCCGACTTTTTAGGTCAGGCTGATCTGCGATGCCGATAAGAAACAACAACATAAATTAAAGGAATGATTTGTTTGATATTATAAATTTGTTTAATATGTTAAACAAATCTCCTGTTAAATGTCTTATAAATACTTCTTTAGAAACCCGCCTTCCGGGTATACATTTAAATCGAATGATTTTGAATCAAATGGCCAAAAACATCTGATGAAAAAGCTCTCTAAACGGGGGAGCTTTCTATATTAAAATTTAAAGAAAATGGTGACACAGCGAACAAAAAACAAAAAGGGCGGTATCTGTAGGTGTGGCAAAAAAATAAAATATATATTTTTGGATTTTTTTTTACATTAAGAAAGTCCTACCAGGCTTGTAATAATTTTCAGCTAAATCGTTTTGAAGTAATGCTAAAAAAAATAAAACTTCATACTTTAAAAAATCATGCTAAAATTTAAAATACATTTTCTAATAAATAATTTGTATTGAGTACAAGAACTCTTACAACAACAAAGAAAAAATATTGCTTAAAAATTTTATTAAAAATAACATAAAAAAATAGTGGCGTAACCGACTTCAAAAATAACCACTAAGAATTTAAAAATAATTTCCAATCAGCTAAATAAGACATTTTTATATTCGCTTTTTTTCATTTGAAGTCGGTTAAATTTATTTCAAAGCTTTATTTTCAACTCTTAGTGGTAATTTCGATTTGCCAAGAGTCGTGCCCTTTAGCAAATATTAATGGATACATCCAGTTTTTTAAAATTAAAATATCGCCACTTTAAAAGCTGAATCTGTATAGTATAAGCACTTAAAATATAAAATTATATATAACTATGTGAAATAAAGTTTTACTAGGCATGGCTACGCCTACTTTTTTAGACAAAATATTAGAGAATTTTAAGAGCCCAAGCTGCTTGTCACGTTCCATGGTGATCGCATAGATGGAACTACATATAATTAAATACTAAAAATGAATGGGGGTATCCCCTCACTTTTGTAAATGCAAGATTTTGTCGTCTTATGAGCTCACGGTCTTGGACAAGTTTCGTAAGAATCGGTTAAGTAAAAGAACGTTAAATAAAATATTAAATTTTAATGGGCGTGTCTCTACCCATTTTTAAAGATCAAGAATATATTAATAAGAGGGCCCTATGTAAGTGCTAAGCTTCTTAGCAATTCGATAAGTAAAAGTTAATAGAACCAGAAAGGAAACCAAATTAATGGACATATTTCCGCTAATTTCCTTCTTTCTCTTTTAGAGAAACAAACATTCTAGAAAATAGATCTAAAAATTAGGGCGTTATGAAGTCACATACATAAAAAAACTGCAGACAAATTGATAACTGCCTACTTTTTTAAATTACACAGAAAAAAGTAAATTTGATTTTAAGTAACCAAATTTTTTAAATCAGTAAATATTTTAAATTTTTTAAATTGGGATAATAATTTTATAAAAATTTAATTAAGAGAAATTATACGTTTTTAGTTAAACTTATTATAATATTTAAAACAAAATTTAACTGAAACTCAAAATTTGTACAATATGCAATGATCATATTGAATCAGAAATATTTTTAAATATTTTTCTTTCAAATCGGTTAACGAAGTTCTTTTTTTTACCAAATATAATAATATGTAATAAATATAATTAATAATTAATAGAAACAGAAGTAATTTGACTTAAAATAAAATTTACTTTAAACAAACTTTAAGTTTAAATTTGTTTGGCAAACATTTTTGGGGTGCAAGGAGGCAAAAATGTTAGCGCTGTAATTGGCAGATAATATGATATGTCTCAATTTTTACGATATTTTTTATTGGTAGAAATTATTATTAGAATTTGCTATATGATTTATGTGCATGTATGATGTATTGATCATAAAACTATTTTAATTTTGTATTTATTCAACTCTACTTAACATAATTCTAGACCACTGAATGATTTTTCCCCTTATTAGTTAACTAGTTTTGTTGTTTTTTGCCCACTGCAACCAGCAAAACAAAAAGGAAAGCAAACGTTTACTTCTGTGCATTTTCGTACTCTGCTTATAATTAGTATAGAGCACATAAAAACACACATACATAATTAGTACTTAATACACACACATACACATGTTTAATTGCATTTCACTGTTATATATGCGTATGAGTGTTAACCAATTATTGTGCTCCCATGTAAACATACAGTACTCATACTCACTGTTGATAACACTTTTATTAATATTTATGTAATGTTTGTGTATTTGTTTTGCTAAGCAAAATTTGTAATCAATGATAATTGTTATTATTTGCAGAGAGTACAACAGAGATTTGAATAGAATTTCTGTTATCATGCGATATTTGTTGATATTTTATTTAATAAAAATAGAGACTTTTTAATAACAGCAAACACATACATACATATGTACATGTGCTCTTTCTCCCAGCTAAAACGAAATGAAATAAATAAATAAAAATATTCAACAAAAATTATTCCCTTTAATCATTGCGTTTTAACAAACATCAATTTCAGTTCTTAAACGGCGTTTTATCGCGCTGCACACATTATATTTTTGTTTTTCTTTACTCTTAAAAGAAAAGTGTTTTATAGTGAAAATTTTACTTATAAATAAATAAATAAATGTAATCATAAATACTACCTGTCAATAAATTTGTACGTGTTTGTAGCGATTACAATATATTTGAGGAAAATTTTAAAGATGTTTTTTTGTTTCCAATATTTCAATAAAATATTTAATATAAAGTGTTAATTCCACTCAAAATATTGTGTTAATATACATATAAACAGTCATAGATATTTACTTTAACACGTTCGCGTTTTTAAAAATTATTATAAGTATTTTCATTTAATAAATTTTTTATTAAAAAAAAAATACTTACATGCGCAGCAACGTTTAAAAGCAATCTAATTATAAATATTGATGTTTATTTCAAATAAAACCAATAAAGATTTCAACTTTTACAACAATACAAAATTACAACAATATAATAATACACGGTAAATGCTTAAGTATTGATGTTTATTTATTATATTAAGACAATAGTAATAATTTAGCTTTACTTTTAATATGCAACTACTTAGAGATTATTTATAAAAGTTATTGAAAAAGTGGAGCACAAAGGCAAAAAAAAATAGTGTAAAGAATATGCGTGATTATATTTTATTCAACCTAGTGCTTTGAAAAAACAAACTTTGATCAGCCTTAATGTTGTGATCCTTGAAAATAAGTACAGATTAGAAGAAGTTCTCATTATGTGTCTCTTTAATTAAATATATTATAATAGCTATGCTAGCGGCGTTGCCTGCCAGATATAAATTAAAGAATGAAATTATCTTTAATGCAAAAAAAAATTACAGAATCACACTACAGGTGTCTAAAAAATTCGGTTTTTGTAAGCCGAATGTTTCTCAATGGAATGGTGAGATACTATAGATTTAACATGGGTACCAAAAGGTCAGCCATCCTCGAACAGAGAGAAAAAGCTCCTGCAACCAACATCAATTATTGAAAATAAAGGCAAAAACCAGTGAAAAAATGGGTTTAAGTCAATTAAACTTTAGTTTAAAAATTTAATTAATTAAAAAGTTTAATTGACTTAATTACATTTTTAATAGATCTTTGGTTTAATTTTCAATTATAGTTGTTGAATGCAAGAATATTTTATTCTGTACACGAATCCAAAAGAATTAGCTTTATGTGTAAGTGGTGGTATTAACAGATACTGCCAGAAATTAAAATCTCTGGTATAACGATTTCTGTAGAAATTGTTGTCAGCTGGAGAAGGTGGGAAACTAAAATTTTTCAGGTAAAAAACAGACTATATGAGCTGTCTGTAGGGTGCCTCGAAACGTTCAGATTGTATTGATTTGTTCACAAAAGCTCGCCAGTCTTACCATAGCTGAAACTCTGCTAAATATGGTTAGCAACAAATTATTAGTCCCTTGAAGTTATTTTGAAAAAAGTAAAAAAAAAATTCCCCAATTTTTCAAAAAAAAATTCACGAAAACATTATTTTTTTGGCGTAAGATGTTAATAAGTTTTGTTAATAAGACTATTAGCTACATTAGAGCTATCACTAAGCTTGAATTAGCTGTTGGCCAAAAACTGATGACATCATTTTTTGATGGTGCGCTGACTTTCAATAAAAAATTTGGTCGCCGATGTCGCCAAACTGAGTATATAGTAGACATTTACTAATCTTTGGGTGTACTAACAAACCTACACAGAAAAAACTAATTTTCCATTTCAAACACAAAATTTTCTGAATACTAATTTTTTCAATTTAGGTCCTACAAAGAAATTTGTAAATTCAAATGCAAAATTTTGTAATAATTTGTTTGGAAAAAAACTGTGATTTTTTCAACCATTAGATTGTCTGTTTCAACAAAAATTTTTAATGAAAATAAAAAGTAAATAAAATAAATAACAATTTCTATATTGGAACAGAAATGTTCTCTTAACAATTTTGTTACAAGTTTTACTTTATATTAAATGCATCTACTAGAATTTTTCACTCCATATTGTTTTTTGTTTTGCTTAAAACAAAATTGGATCAAACTATTTACTGGAATAGTAAAAAATATTTACTGAATTAACATTTTATTTCAAACAAACATTTGTTTGAAAATTTTTTGGAAATAATTTTTTCTGTGTATACTGTGCAGACCGCGTGAACGTGTCACTGTTGCACAGTGTAATTTAACAAAAATGTGCTTGGTCTCAAGTTTCAGTCAGTTAAAAAGAAATACTTCTATTAATTTTAGTCCCATAGTAATGAGAATTATAATATTTTAAAACAGGTAAATGAACATGCTTTTACTTGATATATTTATTTGTTTTTTCTAATATGAGATTTTAAGGAATTACAGATATAACTCTATTCAGGCTTTAAAACAACAAATCAAAGCCTTATCGCGCTTTATTACAAATTTCCTTAAACAAATGTTGTATAATCATTATCGCTTACTTACAAGTCCAATCCTAATTATTGATTGTAATTCTTTTGTTCTTCTGAACTTAAGTATGTAAACATTAAACGATTAATTAGTCTAATAATTATTCATAAACACATACATACAGATATATTTATTTATTATTTTTTAATAAAAATAATAAAAACTACAAAAACAAACTAATACAAAACTGTGCACCATATAAATAAACAAAGCGCTGTTACAGTAAACAAATATTTTTTTTATATTATTTTTTGTTTTTTTGTATGTATATTTACCGAAAACGTCATCATATTCGGGTCAGTACTCTTTGAATGAAAATAAAGCTTAAAACAGCAAAAAACAAAAATAAAGTGCGATCAATTTCAAACTACAAGAAAAAAATATCGAAATATACATACAACAATAAAATAGAGTAGAGAATTTATAACAATAAATAAGAACTTTAACACATTTAACAGACAAGCCACCACCTGTGGAATGAACAAAAGACAGACAGTTTGCTTTGTGTAAATAAAAAAAGAAGGTATTTGCTTAAAAAAAACATTTTTGTGCGCATGTATGCATGTAAATATTTATAGTAGAGATGGGTTGGTGAGTATTTAATTTTTCATCATCTTATCCCATACAGTCTCAGTGGAGACACAAAAAAAAACGCACTTACATTAATACACTGAAAAAAATATATGTATAAACATTGAAAAAAATTTTCAAAATATGATTTTAAAAATTACTTAACATAACTGCAAAAAAAGGCTTAAGCGACATAATTTTCAAACTTAAGTTTTTTGACTAAAATTTATTATTGGTGGCGTTGGCTGAAGTAGTTAGCACGTTGACTACAAGACAAAAGCTACTGGATTCAATCCCTATATCAAAGAGTCATCAAATAACAACACCACGCATTTAATGTCCAGTTGTTGTAGGAAAAAGTTTAAGTGATGAAGGCATAGCCATTGGTCAGTGAACTCTACCGACTTCAGATAATACTAATCGTACTATAACATCAGAGAGACCTCCTTCGTTGTGTAGCAGAATCATTGGCGAAGTAAAATAACAGATAAAATAGCTACCATAGCTTCAAAAAAGATTTAATATGCCTCATTTAACACCAGAGGCGCTGCAACACTGCATTATTAAAAACGTGCAAAAAAAGCAGAGTTGTAAAGAATGAAGCTTTTTTCTCCCTTTTCCTTCACCGACTTAAAGAAGGTAACACCTAGTAATAATAGAAGGCATTAATTGCCTGAGTGGTACTTCTCTTAAACAAAATTGCGTTTGTAAATAATAGATTTTTCGTAAAAAAAACGAGGTCCAAAAAAATGTGTCGGTTATACTTTTTGGCCTTGATATTTCCCCATATTTACACGCGATAACTATGATGATAATTTCTTGCGGCAGAGTTTGCTTTAGCTTGGAACAATTTTATGGTTTAGGAAATGTGCCATCTTCGGTATACTCTTGAATACTGAAATACTTGTATTGACTATAAAAAGTTTATCATTCACAAGCTCAGTCTTATTAATTATGGTTAAAAAATATATTAATTCAGTAAATTGAAATTTTAATTCACACACGAAGGTTTCCATGTGGACACTAGGTATGTAATATTATACTAGTTTTAGCCGATATAATCTAATATCTTACCTGTTGTAGACATTTCAAGTAGATGATAAATTTTTTTTTCGTTTTTTGTCGATTCCTTTTTTGTTTTTGCGATTTTTTCGGCTCTTGGCTTTTTTCAGTTGGCCGTTTTTTCGGCTTTCAAAGATTCATTTTACTTTAGAAGATTTTATTTTTGTTTTGATGTTTTTTTCGTTTGGCAATGTTTTCGGTTTCTGGGTTTTTTTTTTAATTTCAGTGTTTTTATTTAGTTTTGGCGTTTTTTTATTTTGGCATTTTTTTTCTCGAGCGATTTATATTATTTTTGAAGATATTTTTTATTTTGGCGATTTTTTGATTCGGCTTTTTGGAATTTTTTTTTCTTTAATTCTAGAATTTTTTAAAATTTCAAGAGTTTGCTTGTTACGATTTCCAAGATACAGCAAGTTGTCAAAATTATATCATTGCTTTAGTCTGCATAAAAATGTACTAACTATGAAAATTGCAAGTGTGTATTAGTTCCCATGGCAGTTTTAAGCTTTCAAGTTGATTTTCATAAATTTATTTATTTTACAGTTAAAATGGGAAATTCTCTGTGAAACTTAACTTTTTCAAGCAAACATCGTTCCACACACTATAAATAATATATTTAAGTTGAACTGTAGCAAAGTGTAACTTAATTTAAGCTGTTATTCCACATGAGATTAGAAGTCTAAGAAAGATAAGTCGCACAAATTAACTGATATTTTGCCCAGGGGTACTTTCAAATATTCAAATTATGCAAGTACCACTAGGTCAAAATCAGTTTATCTCGACTTAAGCACTTCTTCTTTTTTGCCACGTATATATGCCCAGAATTATATGTTTATATTTCTTATTTCCTAAGAATTGCTTGGATAGTTTAGGAGAGACAGATATCGCCAGTATTGGACTAAAATTATCTTATCTGGATACTCAAAAAATTAACAAATTGTGAAACTGCCCTCGTATAATAATTTTGATGTGACGAGAAATTATAATTTTAATATCAAACATTTTATAGCTTTTCTATCCTAGATAGCGGGAGAAAATTGAAGCTGTAGGTTAAACATTGGGATGAGTATTTAAAACTTTTTATTTTGACTTAAAATGGCAACGTAATATTGCATGTGCCTATAAAAAACTAAATGGACTATATTTTGAGGCATGAGAATCGTCATTGGAATATCTAATTAATGTACATATAAATATATGTATGTATCGTTACCTTAATATATTTATTATTATTTATATCTTTGGAATCGAGTTTTTTGTATATTTTGATAGCAGAATATCTAATGTGTCGACCAAAAATGCAAGAATTTTGATTTCAGCAAAATTATTAGTTAGGGCCCTTCTATACTAAGGCAACGATAATGTACATATATTTACATGATTCAATAATAAAACTATCTTGTTCTGCTGAACAAAAAAATATCACATCGTTTCAAATGAACCTCAAGATTTTTATCAAATAGTTTCCTAAGTTTTGTTATACATTCTGTGGCAATGAGGAAAAAGTGCTTAAGTCATATTTTACTGTTTTGCAGTAGATCACTTTTAAGCGTTCAAGTCGATATTCAGGATTTTATTTCTTTTACAGTTAAATCGGAAACTTATCTGTTAATCTTTATTTTCTTAAGCAACATCTTTCTACATTTGAGTTAAAATATTAAAAAGTATAACCTCAATTAAGCTGTTATTCCAAATGAGATTAGAATTTTAAAAAAAGATAAGCTACAAGTAATTTTGCTATAACTTCCTGAAAAATCACACAAATTAACTGAGATTTTGACGAAGGATAGTTTCAAATGTGCAAATTACGGTGGTATCATCCATTAAAAATCAGCTTATCTCGACTTAGGTAGTTTTTCCTTTTTGCCACAGCATTTATTACAAACACACTTTGAAACAGTATAAATTTGTGGTGCCTGTTTTTGGAGTAGTTTTAATACCTATAAATTAAAATAAATTATTTTTTTCACTTAGAGCTGACTTTCGTGACATGGAAACTGCCACCCACCCACTATTATAATAAATTTTGCTAAAATATGTCTGATGGAAAATGTTGTGTAATATAAATTATATTAGTTTCATTCTTTCTTTCTTTCAAATGGAGGAAGTTTTTCCTGTTTATAAAGAAAATTATACAAAGGAAATGTACTACGCCGACTAAAACACAATTCCATGCACTAAAAATTAAAGAAAAAAAAAAGAATATGCAACTAAAACATTTTCTGTACTTTGGCTTTATTAAAACAAAGAATTCTGGAAAATAAACACATTGTAATGCAATAAAATGATAAAATCATGCAAGTTATAAAATATATGTATTGTAGTTTTCTTATTCAGAGTGCATCGATAAAGAATAAATGTGTTGAAATAAAAATAAAGAAATAAAAAATATATAGTAAAAAATAAATTTCGTTTTAGTAAAAAACTCAAAAAAAATATATTATAAAATATTGTATTAATTCTTTTTCATAAGATCCCCACCATGTTATTTAAGTTGTTTTTACAAACATACATACATGGCACATGTGGAAGGTGTATTAACAAGGTGACAGCTGATTGTGTTTTGTTTTGCTCATATCGTAACATAACCGCCAAAAAAGCTTAAGCGACATAATTTTTGAATTTAATTTTTTTATGAAAATTTTTTATTTGCGATCGTATACAATAAGTAAAATAAACGAAGTTCAAAAAACATATAGGTTAAGCTTTTTTTGGCGGTTATGGGTGTAATAATCTGATTATATATATTATAGACATACTTATGTATGTAAGTATGTCAAAAATTGTTTTGTATTCACCACTTTCTGCAGAAAAATATTTCTTTTATGGGCAAACATTTTTTCTTACAAAAAGGTGAACATTTTGATTTTTTATAGTAACATTATTATTTGCTTTGTGATCAAAAAAAAAATGTGATTGCTGAAGACATATAATTATGTAATATTAGGTTTGTTCATTTACTAAAAATTGTTACGAATTTGTAAAAATTTTTACTGTAAAGTGTTCATTAACTCAAAAAGTTTGCAAGGAGAGAGCTTCTAAAGAGAGAAAAAAATTGAGAGACAAAAAAATTCCTACAAATTATTACTAGTAAAATTTTTAACTGCAAGAACTATTCAACCAAATTAATTATTTAAAAAATATCTGAAAATGGAAAACTGAAAAATTTGCATTTCTTTATTTAAAAAAATATGTTTACGTATGAAAAAGAAAGCATATTTTTTTAATTTATTGTTTTTCTTTCATTAAGTCACATAAATTAAATTTTATTGTCAAAAAATTTTTTTCGTTTTTCATATGTGATCAGAGATGGAAAGTCGAATTTTTGTATTTGTTAAAAAAAAGTAGTAAAAATATATGAAACTGTGTAAAGAATTCCATATTAAATGTAAATTTCTAAAAAAAAATTGCAATTTAAGACATTATCAAACAAAATACATCAGAAAAAGTATAATTGTATCATGATTTCCAGCCATGGTTCTGATATGAATAAAATTTGCATGCAAGTGTTTACAAGTAAAGCGTTCATTTACTTTTTCATATTTAGGAGAGTAATTTTGTAAATTTCTGCCCTACTCTCTCGTTGCTAATTTCTGCTGACAAAGTAAATGAACAGACCTATCATTTCTTTTTTATTTTTATTTTATAAAATATATATAATTTATATATTTGGTTTTGACATAGAAAATCATATTAGAGTCTAAGCACAATGTAACGATTATTTATTGCGGTGCGGTTTTCCATACAATTTTGAAGTAAAAAAACCGCAGTGCGGAACGGAATGAAATTAAAATCTATTTTATTTTCTTTCTTATTCTCTCAATTTTTGACACTCTTTCTCTTGCTGACTTTGCAGTAGCTTTGGAATAATTGCCTGTGTTCAATGTGTGTTATTGTAAAAAATACATGATTTTGAAGTTCAAACAGTGTTGTCGTAGATTATAAAAGTTTAAAAAATATATCAAATATATATATATATATATCTGCGAATGTATGAAATGTTAGTAAATTTTTGTTTTAAGTTATAAAAATTTATGCACAAAAAAATTAATAAAACTTTAAACAAACAATGACAAGTATTGCCGCCGCCGTCTTCCGTTGTTTACTTTTCTCTCCCGCAACGAGAAATCGCACCGCACCGCAAACATTGTGTTTAGACTTTTACACAGAAGAAATGCCTGTTTATTTCTTTAGTGTTGCCACCTGGTAGAAACGCCTTGGATTTCTTTGTATTTTTGTTTTCTGAATTGCAGAAATATTTTAACTCTCTTGTCCTTAGAACAAATTCAAAACTTAGGAAAGTAAAGTCTCTGCTTGTAAATCTACTGCAATAGAATTGTTTAATTGTTTCAAAACGAAAACGTTTCACAAGTTGCAGAAACGAAATTGCACTTGGCATCCTAAGACAACGCATGAATAATACAAAGAAAAAAAACATAACAATTAAATAACTAACACTTGCATGTATGTAAGTATTTGCAAAGCAAATAATCTGCAGCAAGCGGAAATACGATTTATTTTAATTTAAAAGATACTAAAATTTAAGGCGGCACATATGTATGACAAATCTCTTAAAATTATTTTATTAACACAATTAAAGCAAATAAATACACAATAAATTTAACATGAAAAAAAAAGCCGCAAAAAAATAAATTGAAGAAAAAAATATGTATGTATGTAAGTAAAACATGTAAAAAAAATTTGGCAGCCACTGTAGTAATCTTTGAGCCTTTTAGTGCTTTATTGTAAAATAAAATTTAAAACAATGTTATATTCAAGTATATGAATACATACCATACATATATCTATGGATACATACATATCGTTACCTTAATGTAGAAAGGCCCTAACTCATTAATTATTTGTTTGAAATCGATTGTTTTGTATATTTCGATAAAAGAACATCTAATGCATGGAAAGATACAAAAATCTTGATCCAAAGAAAAAAAACAATGAGTTAGGGCTTTTAAACATTAAGGTAACGATATTATAGAAAGTAAACAAATAAATTTTAAGGCAGACAGCTAAATCTACGTTGTTTGACTAAATTTTTCTTAAAACCTATTGGCCTATTATTAAAAAAATTAACAAGAGTTTTTTTGTTTTTCTGGAAGGAATATCTTAGCATTTATATACTTATATGATGGTAATTATACAACGTCATTGTAGATGACAATTGCTGAATTAAAATGATTTTATACGAGTATGTCATAGATATTTTGAACTGTTTTTGCCAATTAAATTTTTTGTTACCAACAGTTTTTTTTTCATACATTTCTCATTTCTTTGGCATTGACCTTGTGCTACAAAATAATCCTCAAAGTTTAATGTCAATGTACTTTGAAAATTTTATTACAATATCGAGTAAAAATATATTCGTATGTAAACGAATGTTTCACTAAAAATATAAAGCATTATTTGCACTAAACTATTATTTTGAGCCAGTGTTACCAGCAGCAAAATTCAAAATTATACTTGAGATGAAGCAAAATTACCCAGATTAACTGAAAATACTCTGTATCACAAATTATAGTTTTGTTTTATAAAAAAAAAACGTTAAGAAAAATGTAAAATGCAAAAATCCTTTAACAGAGATACCCATTACTCCTACTATTTCCAAAACTTGTTTCATGTATCCAGGGAAGGTTGAATATCTTGTTAAGTAACCAAAATTGTTGTAAAACTTTCAGACGTCAGTCTGTTTTTAAAAGTAATTTTACAAATTTTAAGGGTGCTAAATAAGCTTTCCATCTGAAGCATTTCAAAATGTTAAAACTGAAATTAAATTTAATATATTTCGTTATATTGGAGACATAAACATAGATATTCCTCCAGGTTATCTTTTAGTTTGAATACACTTCTCTAATAAACTTCGTAACCCTGTGAATCCCATATTTATCAAAATCTAAGTTTGTAGTACAAAAGCTTATGTGTTGAAAAACGAAAACCAAAGAAAAATTAATAAATTCAGTAAAGGTTTTGGCTTTATTTCGTGCTTGTGATTATTTCGACTTCTTTTTTACCTTTGGCGTTTTTTTAGTTTTCGTGTTTTTCAATTAGGGCTTATTTTGTGTTTTTTCGATTTTAGCGATTTATTTAAGTTGTAGCTTTTTGGCATTTTTTTATTTTGCGATTTTTTTCATTTTGGTGAAATTTTTAATTTTGGCGATTTTTTCAGCTTTTGGCGTCTTATTTTAGTATTTGAGATTTTTTAATTTAGAACTTTTTTTCTTTTAGCGGTTTTCTACCGTTTTTGTAATTTTTTTTCATTTTGGCGATTTTTTTAATATTGGTGTCTTTTTTTAATTTTGGCGATTTTTTTTTTTGATTATCTCGTTTTGTTTTAGTTTTAGAGATTTTTTAATATAGCGCTTTTTTGATTTAGCGATTTTCTACGGTTTTTGGAATTTTTGTCATTTTGATGATTTTTTTCATTTTGGCGTTTTTTTAATTTTTTTTGCACTTTATTTTTGTTTAAGCGACTTTCTTCGGTTTTCTGCGCTTATTAGTGCGACTATTTTCAAATTGGCGCTTTTTTTCGTTTGGCCGATTTTTTTCGGTTATTGACGATTTTTTTCTGGTTGGCGATTTAATAATTTTTGGATTTTTTTAGTTTTACCGTTTTTGAAAATTTCAAGAGTTTTACGGTTTCCAAGATACATCAAATCAATGCCAAATTACATTAACTGGCAGAACACCCTTTAATTTTTATTTCTTTTAAATTTTATTGTTAATGTTTGTAGTCTATATGAAAATGCTTTAACTTTGAAAACGTCAAGTGTCTATTGTTCTGTCCAAATATCAACTCCGTTTTGACGAACAGGCGGACAGCGTATCGAAAACAATAGGGTTCCTTTTCACTTTTGGTGTATTAAACCCTAAAAATGGAATGGGTATACAGAAGAAAATTTTTGAAAACCCTATAAAACAAATTTTTGTTTACTGTTTTATGGAAATGTGTTGATTTAATAAAAAAGTTGTTGATTTTTTGTGATAAAGATATTTCCAATATTTGATAAAAAGTTTTTTTAAATATTTTAATTGTTCCCCATAATGATTTTCTAAAAAACTTTACTCTCAACAAACATTATATATGAATCAAATGCAGTTTTTATTGAATTTCAATGAAGCAATTATCCTTAGAGATGATCCAAATCTAATAGAAATTATCCACGCTCTATCTACGGCGGTAAAAATTTACACTCCATACGGATAATTACACACGAAGTGGCAGCACTGGTTTTACCTTAAAAGTATCCAACAAAAATAGCATCGTTAGTAAATTTTTGCTTACTATTTAATTTTTAGCTGCCCAGACCAGCGCCAGAGTGCCGAACATCAATCGACTTTTTATACAAATGAATACACATACGCTTACACATTTCTCTCGGTTCTCTCTCTGTGGGCAGCTCTGACTTAATTCTTTTTCTGTGTATTCTCCCCTCAGCGTAGATGTACAGGAGACTCTTCAGGAAGCAATAATTTTTTACAGCTCACTGTAAAAGTAAACAAATTGCTTACCTACGCCGCACAGTGGAAACAGTAAAAACAGTATCAAAGTTGTCGATTATCCCATCGATATACTATAAGAAAAATTTTTCACGCGCTTCTACAATGGAAGAGTTAAGGAAACCATTAAGAGTCAAATCTAACACATTTCCACGTGATTGAATTAAAAAATAATTTGTGCCCATCTCTAATGTGATATTAATTAGCCACAATGTAAACTCTAGTACCCATCAATTTTTTTCTAACTACGCGTACATAAAGAGAGAGCCTTTGCTGCCAGATAGTCATAACTCAAAAAATTCGATTTTATTAGTTTAAACTTTATTAGTGAAAACTCTAGACAAATACATATTAGTTTGTGTTGACAGCTTCTTACTTCACCATCAAGTTGTTAAGAAACTCAAAACTTTAAACAAGTTTCCTGTAAAACAAGTTTTTGGCGTTATGACAATCTGCAGCAAAGGCTCTATATAAATATAAACATATTTACATATATAAATGTATTTATCTATGCATAATTTTCAAATGTTCAATGTTAATATTCTAAGGCAGCCAAAAATAGTCACATGTGAAAATCCAACATAATAAAAATGTTAATAAATTTAAAAATATCAAGCAAATAAAAACCAAATATATGTCGTATGTTTGTGTGACCAAAAATAGAGAAATGCACTCAAAATTAAGCGTTCCAAATAAATTTAAAAATAGTACAAAGCATCAAAATTTCATTTCGCATCCCATAGAATATTAAAAATTAAAGCCTCAAGTCTTCCCAAATATTTGAAAATACTAGTTCTAAATTAAAAGAAAAAATTTAAAAAAAAAAAAAGCAGAGCACGATCACTTAAGAAATGCTCGTGCCGCTATTCAGCTTTTTAACTCTATTTAAAAAAATATCGTCTAAAAATTGTTGGCAGTTGTGCAAACAAATAAGCAACAACAAAATTTCTATTCCATTGTACTTGTATGACGAAATAAAATGAAATGTTTGTGATGGTTGTCGAACACCTTCCTAAGATGGATTATACATAATACGATATTTTATTAATTCTTTTTTTAGTAGATCTTCCTTTCTGTGGATAACCACGTTAGTCAATAACATCAACCAACGCTCGAAATTTTGTTATTTCTAGTTCAATATTTTGTGTGTAAATTTTTAGGATTTCGTACACCAAAGGTGAAAAAGAACCCTGTTGTTTTCGCTACGCTCACCGTCTGGCCGTCTGTCCGTAAACCGTAAGAGGCAAACTGTTGTAATTTTCAAAAACGGTAAGAAATTCCAAAATTATTAAATCGTTTAACCAAAAAAAAATCGCCACAACGAAAAAAATTTGCAAAATTCAAAAAAAACTCTAGCACGAAAATAAATCAGCAAAATTCGAAAAAATTGCCCAGATGAAAAAAAAACCGCAATGAAAAAAACATCAAAAACCCTAAACAAAAACGCCAAAACATGAGTCGCCAAAACTAAAAAAATAAATTATGTGAAAAAAATCTCCAAAGTTAAAAAAATCGCCAAAATTAAACAAAATCGCCAAAAATTAAAATAAAATCGCCAACATGAAAAAACGCCAAAAACGGGAAAAAAATCGCCAAAACGAGAAAAAAGTGGTCAAAATGAGAAGAATTGCCTAAATAAATAAATCACATATATGAAAAAAATCGCCAAAATTACAAAAAATCGCCAAAAATTAAAAAAAAAATCGCCAAAATGAAAAAAACGTCAACACCCGAAAAAATTTGCTAAAACGAGGAAAAAGTGACAAAGCTAAAAAAATCGCCAAAATTAAAAAAAAAATCCCAAAACTAAAAATTCGTCTATTTGAAAAAAATTGCTTAGAACCAAAAAAAACGAGAAAAAAATTGCGAAACTAAAAAAGCGCCAAAATTGAAAAAGCGCAAGAAACGTCAAAACTAAAAAAAGGCTCAAAACCGAAACAACCCAAGAACTAAAAAAATTTCAAAACTTTATTTTACATAGACTAAAGTTCATATTGAATTACAAATCTAGTGTCCGTACGGAACCTTTCGGGAGGGGGCCAAAGTTGCACTTCCCTGAATTTTTTTTATTTTATGTATTGTATTACAACAATTGGAACAATTTTCAATAGTGCTAAAGTGGTCATTAGAGAGCTACGGTACTTTTGACTTTCAAATAGTGCTGAAAAAAAGTACAATTGTACAAACCTTCCGTATACGGAAGGAAATTTAAAACAGTGTAATTATAACAAAAATTAACACCCGAATATATCTAGAGAAGATGTATTATGGTCTAAAGGGCTGGACCGATTTTCTCAAAATATAGTTAAGAACACTTTCGATCAAGTCACCTTTCAAACAGGAAAAACTAAATCAAAATTGGTCCAGCTGTTTAGCTTGTATGTGGACACGGACAGACACACACTACAAACTTATAACACCGCTTTTTTTAGTCGGGGGTTAAGAAAGTTTGAAAAATGGTTTTATTGTCGAAATTAGTTTTTTTTTTAAACAGCCAATTTAAAATTTTATATAACAAGCCCGATTATACAAATATGTTTAACATACATATGCATATAAACTTTACAGCCTGTATCTTAAAAGTTATAAAAATTTTTGGCCTTTTGATGATTTTAAACTCTTGGTGGTTCCATAAAATTTGAACAAATATAAAATATATAAAAAAGGCTCGACATATGTATTTAAAATATTAAAATATTTATACATAATTATTTTTATTTTTTTTATGATATTTCTTCCCTATGCTCTAATTTAATGAAAAAACAATTAACTTTTCTTGATTATCATTAAAAAAAGATAAAGGCAATAATAAATGACGAAATATATACATATGTACATATGCATGTATGTATTCATATACATATGTGTGTATCTATATACGTATGCATGTACGTCAACTTTAATAGCTTTGTTTAAAAAATCTTGTAGATTATAATTAAATTATTTTTATCAACGCCTGCCTATTTTGTTTTTTTATTTATTTTTATTATCAAGAAAGTTGTGGAAATTTTTTAATGTTAAATAATAAGATTATGATTTCTTAAACAAACAAAAAAAACTTTCGAAAATATCACTTGAAATTACAGTTTAAAAAATCACGTGCTTACTAATCTTTAATAATAAAAGTGGAAAACAAAATTAGTATTGTGTGTGCAGCACTTTAAATTTGACTTTAAATCTTAATGAATGTGTTCCTTTTTCTTATATTTTTTAATGATATTTTCATAGAAATAATAAGTACGTGACTTTTTGAATGATTAACAGGTTCTTCAATTAAAAATTATTGTAGTCTTTAAGGCAGTGTCCTTCAACTTCTATACATATTGTCCAAGGTTTATCCAATTTTTTATCACGTTCAAAAAATAAGGTTTGTCGAGATCATCAATATATCGAAGGTTTATATTCAAAAAGTGCTATTTGCAAGGCTTGAAAATTTTAGAAGAGCGCAAAAAACTGTTATTTTCTCAAAATGCAAGGGTTATAACTAAATTTTGATGAATAGTACCATTTACAGAAGACATCTTGATTCTACTAATGTTAATCAAATACAGTTATTGCTCTTGGACTTCGGGAAAATAACAGTTTTATTTTGTCTTCTAAAATATTCAAGAATTGCAGATAGCACTTTTTGAATATAAGGCCTCGATATGTTTTTTTTTTGTTCAGGTTTGGAAATAACAAATCGCCACTCGGGACTAAATTCGGAAAAAAGTGCGGATGAAGCAGCATTTTGTTGTTTTTTTTTATAATAAAGAAATTGTAGATACTTTTATTAAAATATGTAGATATGATGCAAGTTGCATAAATTCATATATAAAAAGTGTGTGTCCGCTAGAAACCTGCGAAAACAAACTTGAAATGTAAATATGTTTTGTTTTTTAAATGTATTCTCGTAACATGTATTATACTGAACCAATAATAAATACTGTCGTTTAATAAGCGAAGCACGATGAATGCATTGGTCTTCGTGTCTATGAGTGTTAACAAGCGATGTCGCAATTGTTCAAAACAAACAATCAAAATTAGTTGTGGTGATGCATGTATGCTTGTTATTTTGCATATTGTACGTTTGAGTGTAAAATGTAGATGGTAAACTATTATGTGCTTAAGGGTGGTTTTTGCAAGCAAGCGCATAAAACGTATGTATGCCAATGTGTGTGTGCGTTTGTTTGTGCTCAGAAAAATAAAAGAGCATGAACACAACGTGTGTGCCTATGTCCATGGTCGACGAAATAAGTGCGCCGCAACTTTTAAACCCTTCTATTACGTATGTGTACACACGCATTGATGAGATATAAACAACATTAATGAGTCGATGTTAATCACTCAAGCAGACAAGTAATGAGTAGCGCATACTGTTAAGAAAAAGACATGTACTATTATTAAGAAATTTTTTTTCCTAAGTTCAAGTAAAAAAATTAAAGTAATTTTTTCTAAGTTTATGTAAATTTTTACAAAAATTTAGTAAAAACTACTTAATATGAGTAAAAAATTAAACGATCATATTCTCAAAAATAGGTCAAAAAAATATACAATAAATTTCTCACATTTCATGAAATGTTTACTGACTTAAAGGAAATATTTACTAAGAGTAGGAAAATGGTTATAAACTGAAGGAAATTTTATATTAAGGACTAGACAGTTTCGTCTTAAATCAAAAAATAAACTTTAGGAAATGAATTACTCCTGATAAGTTCATGAAATTTGACTTATTTAAAAGATGTAAAAGGTTATTCTAAACTTTAGAAAACTATTTACCAGTTTTAAGTATTTTTTCTTTGAATTATAGAATTTATTATTAATTTGCATTTAACAAAAAATCTAAATAAATTTTTCATATTTTCGAAAAGTATTTGAACTTGAAATTAATTTTTTTTTTGTAAATCATCAATCAAGCAGAAGGTTGCTGGTTCAATACTTGTCCCATCTCAACGAATTATAATATGAAGATATTTATATTATATTTATTTGTATGATATATACATATCATTTGGTATAGAATTTAATTAAAAATAATAATAAGTGCCAGAATTAAAAACAAACAAAATTTTAAAATTTAATAAATTTGAGATCAAAGACGAAAAAATTTTTTGCAAAACTCCAAATTTTATAGATAAATTTTACTTAATTTGAAGAAAATTTTACTTAAATATAAAAATATAATTACCATTAACTAGTTCATTAATGAAATAGAAATTTAGTAAATATATTAATGGTTTCAAGTAAAAAACAACTTCAACGCCATACGGCAACTTTTTTTATTCAAGTTTAGAAAATTTTTCACAGTTTTAGTTGATTTTTTTGAGTGCACAATAAGAAAATATATGTGATGATAATGTACTGAATTTTTTTATTTTCACAAAATTATTTTGACAAACCAGAATGTTTGATTTGACAACGTGCGTTGTCACGCATCAAAAAGCATGACTTGCAAAGTCATTTTCAAGCATATATTTAAATTATTTTAAGAAAATTTCCTACAAAACCATCTTTTTACTCATCATTGCATTAAGGTAGCACTACGAAAAAATGTCTCTCTTTATATACAAGACTTGTGTGTTTTTCTTATGACCATAATTAAATCAATTTTTTCTTTGGAGATTTAAAATTTTAAGTTAGGGAAATGTGACGAAATTTCACTGGCAACACCGGATGGTGGTGAGAGTTTAACACACACAATTGTAAAATGCAATGGTATAGGTTGCCGACCACGCGATTATGTACATAAATGACGTTTGCATACGCGCCCATGCGTAGAAAGAAGCAAGCATCACAAATTCATCCATCACGAAGTATTTTTCTTCTTTACTGCTATAACTGGAATAACTGAAACAAAGCTCTTGCCAACAATGTGGTTTAGCGTTTTTTTTTTAATTTGAAGAATCGCTCATGCCTTAAAAGTTATTGTAAGTGGTCTTGTGCAGAACTTTAGTGTACACATATACATACATAACCAACTGAATTTCATAAACCCTGCTGTGAGTCACACTTTCGTACTGTACACTACTTATACTTCTAAAATTCTACTTCACTGTAGCTTTAATACAAAAAGGTTGTATATATTTCTTACACCACAAAACAAGCACTTCACTAGCTGAAAAGCTTTTTTAGCAGCTCTATCGTGGCGCCAAATAAGAAGTAAAATAGAGAATTGTACAAAAAAATAAATAAAATAATTAACCCAATAAAAAATATAAAAGAAAACAAATTAAAATAAAATAAAATCTTTCACTAAAGCACTAAAGCTGAATGACACATTTCCTGGCTGAAGTACATGAATTCTGGTGCATTGCATTACTTATGTACATCTTACTTCTAAGAAATGCCTCGTCGGATCGGGAAAAATTTAAATTAATTTTTAAGAATTTGATTTTGCAGTTGTAGTAATTAATTACGCTTTAACACAATGTTCTAAGTTCAGAAAATATCATTAATAATAATTAATTAACAATTATAAAAGAAACAACAACAATAACATTAGTATCTTTAACACGTGGTTTGTTGTATGATAACCTATTTTGTATGCTGCTTTGTTATTGGTATAAAATAAATATTTAATTTTTTTCTTCACTTTCAACTAACTTTTATAAATAGAACCAAAATAAATATTTGCTAGCAAAAAACAAAAATCATTCAAATAATAGCTATAAAAATCATTTTAAAACTTTGTTTGCCAATTAAAGATAATTTAAGGCAACCACCATAAAATAAATCAATATACTCGTAATGATACACTGTTTCCCAGAAATAAACCAAAAACGATCAGTAATTTAAATTTGGTGTTGAAAAAGCTAACTTGTGTTGAGAAATTTGAAAAAAAAGCTTTAGCCAATTTTATGTACATTTTTTTTAATTTTTCTTATTATAAAAAGCCTTCTTTTGAAAACTTTAATTTTTAGTTAATTTTAATTATTATTTTTCGAAGTTAATTTGTTTCTATATTTATTATTTAAACGGGCTAAGGTTCGTATCGCTTTTTAAGCCAAATTACATGTGATAATTATTAATGAACAAATAACATCAAAATTAGTTGTAAATATTCTGACAACACATAGTTGAACGGAACAGCCAGCCGTTTTCGAAGGCCACTAAACCTTCATCATCAGCGTTCTTCTGTGCTGGTCAACTGTGTGTGGTGTCAGTTTAATTTTTGTGGCTCATGATTAAATCGAGAATAGGCGTTGCTATTTATAGTCCGATCTCATCTTGTCGTATATCATTGTTAATGGCTAAAATGTGGCCCAATTCTTCCCTCTGAGGTTTTTTAATATATTATAAAACTCTGAGTAAAATTAATGATATTTCGCATCCCTTCGCTGCATAGAATTAATTTTTATGGAAATTAAGCTTATTACTCCGGAAATTATTAATTACATGCCGTAGGTACTAAGCATTTGAAAACATTGTTAATAAATATTTGAGAAGGCTGAATTATTACGATAAAATACAAATAAATTTAGCGGTTTAATTATTGGTATTTTTTTGTTTAAACTATAACGAATTTAAAGATTAATTTTTATTTGATTATTAATATAATAAAATGTGTTTAATACCCGATAATTGATAAAACAAAAGTCCTTCACTACATGCGACCCAGATAAATTTGTTTAATATGTACAAGCAGTTTGATAACAAAAAAAATAAAATGCAATTACATAGCAACAGTCAAAAGAAATTATCAGTAAACTGTCTACATTTTGAAGAGCTTTTTCTTGCGAGTACTCTAAAATACTCGTAAGAATTGTTCTTTATTTCGCATAAACTATATAAGAAATTTAATCATATAAAAACATTATTAAGCACCTTATTTATGATTCCGATAACTAATAGCAAAATAAAAAAGGTATTCACACAACTGTTAATAATAAATTAATAAATAATAATAATACTTAAATTCTAATGAACATTAGAAATGTAGAAAGCTTTCAGTTCCTTACAGTCTCAGAGAAATGTTAGTAAACAACACGATAGTTAGAGAAGAATTAATATACAACTTTAATCTGCATCACAAGCAAATGAAAACTTTCAGACTTCTATATACTCGTACATACGTTGTTACTAGATAAAACGATTAGCGAAATTTTAATTATGTGCGCTAAATATTAAAGGAAATATATATACATCTATAAACCCATATGTACGTAAATACTCGTAATTCATTTGATTTTGTCCCAAAACAAAAACACTTAATATCAAACGATTTAGTTTTTAGATAAATTTAATTACCCTGATTACTTTTAAGACATTAGTAACACTTTAATGACGTCAAGTTAAAACAAAAATAGTTTATTCTTTATAATATGGGCTCTATTTTAAAATTAAACTATTAACTATCATAAAACAAATTTTTTTAAAAACGTTTTTTCTCAACTTTTTCTACAAAAATAATTTGAATTTTTTTTTACAAAAGAAGACCTTTGCAAAAATAAATATTATATTAATTAAATTAGCATTTAAAAAAAGTACCTGTGCCAACAGTATTTTTTTTAGCACCTTGCCCTAACAAATTTCTTTTAAAAATATTTTTTTAAAAATCATCTATTTAATTTTGAGAAGTATAATTAAATAAAGTTAATTCTTTTATCTAATTTTTCGACATTTGTTAATTGATTAATTAAACTAAAAACCATATTTATTCTGAAGAAGTTAACCGAAGGTTAACGAAATATTGCTCTAATAAAGTACAAATAAAAGCAGACGTGAAGCGCAAAAAAAAATAGTTTAATTAAATTTGAAAAAGTTATTCTGAAAAAGTTATTTTTAAACAAGTACAGTCTAAAATAAGTAAGTTTTAAATAGTCTCATTTAAAGGTACTTTTTTCAAAAGTAATTTTTTAAAAGGTACTTTAAAAAAAATTTAAAAGGAACTTTTAAGAAATTTTAATGGGAAACTTATAAAAAAAATTAAAAGAAAATGTTTTAAATTAATTAAATAAATTATTTTATAAATGGTACTTTTTAAAAGTAATTCTCTAAAAGATAGTTTTTGAAAAAAAAATAGCTTTTAAGGTACTTTTTAAAAATAATTTTTAAGACACTTTTTAATGATAATTTTTTAAAATGTACTTTTTAAATATAAATTTTCAAAATAACTCTTAAAAGGTACTTTCTAAAAAAATTCAAAGATACTGTTTGAAAATGAAACTATGTATTTAAAAAATATTTTTTAGAAGTTATTTTTGAAACGTACTTTTTTCAAAACAACCTTTTTAAGGTATGTAGTACATATGTATATATGTAGTTATGTATTGTACTTAATAATTAATAACTTTTAAAAAGCACCTTTCATATAACAGTTTTTAAAACGTACCATTTAACAAATTATATATAAAAAATACCTTTTAAAAAACTATTTTAAAAATTACCTCTCCGAAAATTTTTCTAAAAAGTGCATTTTAAAAAATTCTTCTTAAAAAGTACCTTTCATAAAATAATTAATAAGAAGTGTGTTTTAAGAAAGTATTTTTAAAAAATAATTTTAAAAATTATTTTGAAAAAGTTCCTTAAAAAAATTATTTTAAAAAATTAAAATTATTTTTAAATGGTACTATTGAAAAAATTATCTTTTAAAAATTGTTTTTAAAAAGCACCTGTAAAAATATTATTTTAAAAGAGTTCCCTCTAACAAAAAAAATTTTCAAAATAATTTTTAAAAGTACTTTTAAAAACTCTCTTTAAAACGTTTGTATAAAATACTTTTGAAAACATTGTCTTTTAAAAAACTCCTTCTAAAAAACTATTTTTAAAAAGTACACTTTTAAAAAATGATTTTTAAGCAGAACTTTTCAAAAAATTATTAAAAAAAAATTGCTTTCAAAACAACATAATTTAAAAAAGTACTTTGAAAATAGTACCTTTCAAAAAAGTTACTTTAAAAAAATACATTTTAATCAGGAATAATTTTTCTAATCAGTCTTAAATTCATTTATTCAATTCTTACAGAATGAAAAATGTTTATTAAATAATTTAATCTAATAATTTCTGCTATTTTTTAGATAATCAGATTATTTAAAAAAAGTTCATTCTATAAGAATTGAAAATACGGAACTTTAGCCCGATTTTCAAAAGAAAACACCTCTTGAAAAATAATTAAAAAGTATTTTTAAAAAATACTCTTGAAAATAGTACTCCTCAAAGACGAACATATTAAAAAAGCACTTTTGAAAAAAACACCTTTTAGAAAAACTAACTTTTAAAAACTAAATTTTAAATACACACATACATAAATAGTTAAATTTGTGAAAATATCTTTAAAATACGTATAAAATCATCTACTATAAAAATTTTTTTATAAATATACTTTTGAATGAAAAACTTGTTAAAAAAGTAGTTTGTAAAAGGTATTTTTTACAAGAATAGCTTTGAAAAATCACTTCTCAAAAAGTACTTTTGCAAAAGTCCCAAACAAAGTATTTGTTATAAAAGTAATTATGAAAAAGTACCTTTACAAAGAGTATTTGTTTTAAAAGGTACGTTTAAAAAAAGTGTGTGTTGAAAAAAGTTCCATTCAAAAAAGTTCCTCTTAAAAGATTATTTTTCAAAAAAGTACCTTTTAAATGTACATTTTACAAAATTAAGTACTTCACGATATAAATAAATGGGACATTCTAGCATCTACAGATATGCATATATACATTTACATGCGTTGCATTAATTATGTAAGGATTAGTGTCTGGGTCAAAACTTTTTTCATTACTGTTTGTTGGTAACGCTTTTTTGGGCATATGTTTGACAAGTGTGACCGTAGTGAGATTTGTGTTTCTTTTTTCTTTTAATTCTTTAACAATTAAAGAAACATCAGCGAAACGAAACTAAAGAGGCGCCATCCCTCTTTTAAAAGTTCTATTGACAAAAGTACTCAGACAGTTCTTAAAAATTATTAAATAAAAATATTTATATAAAAGATTTTTCTTTGTTGTGACATCTTTAATTTTCAAGCAAATTATAGACGTTCTTGTAAAAAAAATCTAATGCTGATAATTCTTGTTATACATAACAATAAAATTATTTAAAATTGAAAAGAAATTGGATTAAATGCGACAAAGTTCGCGGAATAATCTCCTACAGTATTATGAATTATGGTTCAATGATCTTAGTGATGATGATAAAAACCAGGGACATTTTACAAAAATTATTTTAATCACTAGTGATTCATGCTCTTTTTTTGTTTTTAATGGATCTCAAAGTACAGTGGGTTTTTTAGGTTATTTTTGCGAAAAATCGTGCCATTACCACCAGAAAAAAAGCTTAAGTGACATAATTTTCGAACTTAATTTTTTTTACTAAAATTGATTATGTGCTATTTAAATAATCCATTTTATTAAAAAACCAAAGTCCAAAAAATTTGTCACTTAAGCTATTTTAGCTGTTATGACTCGAAATATTTTGGTGAAAATTAAAAAGTCAAATATTTTTTATCAGCTAGTTTTCAAAACATATTAAAACATTCAAATTAATATGTGATTAAAAGCTTCATGCAAATACAGTCAAACCTCGATATATCATGCCCCATAAAAATTTTATTTTTTTTTTAATTTAAAGTCCTATGAGACCCCTCTAAGTCGTACTTTTATACCCGAAAACAATCTCTTGTCATTCCATTCGTAATAAAAATTAATTGCTTTATCTTACAAAACCCCTCGAATCCACTCTATTATCATATTAAATTTTAAAATTTTTTATTTAGAGAAAGGCTCTCTGACAGAATTTGTATATAGCTTGTTCTTCTTTTTTCATTAAAAATACAAAAGACGTTAATACCAGTGATGCCAACTTTTTTGGCTCTAAAAGCACATCAAAATTCAGAAAAAGCACTAAAAAGCGTAATTTTGAGATTTAAAAAGCGTAAAAATCACTAACGTGAAAAACGAGTGAAGATCCAAACGAGTGAAGTTTAATAATGTATAATATTTTCCAAACTATTCTCTATTTCAGCAATAGTTCAACATCTTTAAAGAAATATATCAGACGAAAAAGGTATGCTTAAAAAAACACTTAAACAATAAATATGCCAAGTTTTTAATAAAGTAATTTTAAATAAATACACAAATTTTTTAAAAGCACTTTGCAGTGCTTTTTTAGTTTGGCACTAAAGCCTGGTACTCTGTTCACAATTTCGTGCGAAATGCTGTCAAACTACATATAAAAGTGTTTGGTATGAAATAAATTCGCAAAAGTTGTAGTCTGTTCTTGTTGTGAAAAAAACGTAAAGTCATGTCTTTCCATGCAAAATTAGTCTGGCATCGTTTTAGTTTAGCTGCAAAACAACATGAACAGTGCTTTTTTCGCACGGAATTTTAACAATGTTGCATAGTTTCAAGCAAAAAAAGTGAGTTGGGCTACATTTAGTACATGTCAAATTTTTCATGGGAAATAATCAAGGTTTTTCGCAACTTCGAACAGAGTACCAGGCTTAACACTAAAAATTTTGCGTTTTCACTCTTCAACAAGCAATAAAAATAGTGCCAAAAGCACCAAGTTGGCATCGCTGATTAATACACTACACACAGAGTGTTCACAATAAAAAACAGGAAGTGTATACACGATACAAATTTTTGTGAATTAGTAGATATTTGCTATTTGAAAAATACAAACGCACTGTTTTTTTTAAAGTTTGATTATAATTGCCGTTAGTTATCTTGTGAAGTGTGTCACATAAAAGTGCGAGAACAAATCACACCACATAAAATTCAAACCGCTATTAAACGATTTTTTTCTTCCTAACCTCGTTAAATTGAAATCTCTATTTGTAAAAAGCAGTCGGTATCTTCGACTGCCTATTGTCGGGATTCTACTGTAGTTAAATACATATACATATGTACAATCATTCACATATATTTTTAAAGGACAAACATATTTAACTAAACTTTATCTTAATTGTAAATAATATAATATTTCCATATAAAGATATACACTTACATATACTTTCACCTTTTTCTCTACAGCTCCTGAAGGGAAAAGGATATGACTTATGAGAAAGTCATAAATTTAAAAAGACTTCAAATACGAATAAATTGCACATAAACACACAGCTTTCACTCAATACAAATGCAAGAAATATGTATAAGCATCAGAATCGTCTCGTAATAAAATGGATCAACAAAAATGAATGAATGAATGAATTCATGATGAGAAAATAAGCAAATAATAAATAATAAAAAAAATTACATAAACTAATAACAAGTGTACGCAATACATTCACATGCATACTTAAGAAGCCTGGCAATAAATATATGTACATATATACAAATACACATAAACATATGTACATACATATGTAGCTAGAGATACAGTGCTCAAATTAATGCAAACTCGAACCAATGTGTTGCTAAACCTACAGATGTGATAAAGGATTAAAACAAACGGGCGTTACCAGATAATACAAATACTACCTCAATCTATTTTTTATAATTACCTAAAAATACATTCCATTTACAACGACAACAACAACTTCCCTACTAGTAAAACTTTTTAGAACACACATAAAATGGCACACGCACCTCCAAAACGGCAAACCAATGGCACCAACAACAATAACACAAACACCACGTGCCACGAAATTGAATTATCAGAGATAACAGAGTCACAACAGCCTGTGCCACCAGATGGCGGCTGGGGATGGATGGTGGTGTTTGGTTCATTTATGATCCATATTATAAGTGAGTAAAGTTTTTTTTTTTTAATTTATTACTGGTTTTAATTAATATTGAACATAATAATAACCCAGCAAAAAATTTTATGGCAAAAACACTGAGTTGAATTTATAATAAAAATATGTATAAATTTATATAAAACTTAAAAGAAGGCTTAAGGGTTAATATAGTTGAAGTGTTGGCAACCAAAAAAAAAGAACAATTTGAACAATTATAATTTATTGTTTTTATTTTTGCTTGTTTCTGGTATTAAAGTTACATTTACGACTTAAATTTGATCTTAGAATTATAGTAGAATTCTATGACAGATATTTTCGCAAAATATTTAAATACAAATATTCTTGTTTTGAAGGTGATTTTTGCTTTTTTCATGAAAAATTGCAAAAAAATACCTATTTCATAAAGAGTTAGAGGGTTAATGTATACTAGTGTCCTTTATAGGACCATTTATAAGATCTTTCAAGACATGAGAGATTTTTCAAATGCTTTGCAAAATATTCTAAAGCAAACGCTAAGCAACACAAAGACAAAGAACTGAAACAAGCCGGATTCATACCAGGTGGTCGCAAATGATCAGGTGACAATTTTCGTCCCTTGTAAATTGAATATACTTTCGATGTCCACCCACATTTTTCAGTACATTTTCTTGATATTTCAAGTATAAATTTTTAAACCAAATTGAGCTGAGTATATCTTATATGAAGTTGCCTTGAACTGAAATTGAAATGTGTTGCCAACAGTGTTTTTAAGCGTTTGTTTTAGAATATTTTGCAGTACTAAAGCATTTGAAAAATCTCTCATGTCTTCAAAGTTCTTATAAACGGTCTCGTGCAGCATTAAATACATACATTAAACTATACCAACAAAATGTTGCTTGTAATGCTCTGAATAAATGTTCTGAAGACGATATACACCAAAACCCTAAATATCACACGATTTTCTAAATTTTTTAGAACACAAGCATGAATGAATTGAAATTTATTTGCTGGTGGTTTAGCATGTCTATATACGCATTTCATTGGTGCTTGAACAGTCACAAGCCTCTTACTTTATGCACAGGACTTTCAAAAACTATGTATATGAGAATTTATAATATAATAATATTTTGTAAAAATCATAAAAGAAATTATATTACATTAGGTTTGTTCATTTACTGAAAATAATTACGAATTTGTAACAATTGTTACTGGAAAGTGTTCATTAACTCAAAAAGTTTGCAGGGAGAGAGAAAAATTGAGAGACCAAAAAATTCCTAAAAATTTTTACTAGTAAAATTTTTACTTGCAAGAATTATCCAACCACCTGTTGTGTGTTTTGTTGTATAATAAATTATTTAAAAAAATATTTGAAAAAGGAAAACTGAAAAAATGTACATTTCTTTTTTAAAAAAACATGGATACGTTTGAAAAAGGAAATCATGTTTTCTTAATTTATTGTTTGTCTTCCATTTAGCCAAATAAATTAAATTTTAAGGGCAAATAATTTTGTTTGTTTCTCATACATGATCAGAGATGGGAAGTCAAATTCTGGTATTTGTTAATGGAATAAAATTAAAAAAGTATGAAAAACGCATAAAAATTGTAAATATACATGAAACTGTGCAAAGAATTTCATTTTAAATATCAATTTCTTAAAAAAAAATTGCAATTTAAAATATTATTAAACAAAATACATCAGAAAAATTACAATTGTATTACGATTTCCAGGCATGGTTCTAATATGAATAAAATTTTCTTGCAAGTTTTTACAAGTAAGAGTCTGAACACAATGTAACGATTTTTTATTGAAGTAAAAATCCGCAGTGCGGGACGGATTAAAATTAAAATCTATTTTATTTTCATTGCGGACTTTCTTATTCTCTCAATTTTGTCTTGCTGACGTTGCCGTAGTTTTTGAATAATTGGCTATGTTCACAACATTTTTGTAAAAAAAACATGATTTTGAAGTTCAAACATTTTTGTCATAGATTATAAAAGTTTAAAAAATATATTAAATATATCTACGAATGTATAAAATGTTAATAATTTTTTGTTTTTAGTTATTAAAATGTGTACACAGAAAAATTAACGAAAATTTAAACAAATAATGACAAGTATTGCCGGCGCCGTCTTCCGTTGTATTGTGTTTATTTTTCTCTCCGCAATAAGAAATCGCACAGCACCGCAAACATTGTATTTAGCCTCTAAAGCGTTCATTTACTTTTTCATATTTGGGAGAGTAATTTTGTGAATTTCTACCTTACTCTCTCGTTGCTAGTTTCTGCTGGGAAAGTAAATGAACAGACCTATTATAAAAAACATAAATATGTAATAAATTCAATGAAAAAAAAAATATATTACCTGTTAAGCTTATTCTACAGTTATGTTAAAAAGATTATAAAAATATTGAGATAAACTTCTCTATTCTCTATTTTCCTAAGCTTATTGCCCAAATAATATTTTCGAGAAATTTGCGTTTTTATTTCCTTACAATTGTTACGGTACCATTAAATTTTTTGCTGGGAAATAGCGAAAACTTGTTTTTTCTTTCAATACAAAATCTTACACGAAATCTTGTTTGCATTTTAAAAAAAAGGTGTAGTTTTCATACCACAAACACTCAAATGATTTGAAAATTTTTTATGGAAATCAATAAAAAAATTTAGTGCTCTTCATACATATACAGCCAGTTTATAGAAGACAAGCTAAAATTATCGTGTGTCTTTTTATATAGAAAATAAAAACAAATTTGATGGCTTTATTTTCATTGTAAATAGGCAGACGAGAAGTTTTAATTGTCATCTATAAGCTGGCAGATAAACTTTTTAAATAAGTTTATTGGTTGTAATGTAGAAAATTCAACTAAGTGCTGTTGATACAAAGCAAACGGTTAAGTCTTGTGTGGAAAACTTTTAAGAAAGTCACTAATATTTTTTATGTGTTTTATTTTTATTTATTTATTTTTTTTTTTTGAGTCGCCTAGCTGAGTTGTGTAAACATCAGTTTAAATGCAAATTAATTATAATCGCTTACGTGCGATATTAACACGTGCAAGTGATCAAGTGGGTTTTTTTACTTTGAAATATTAAAACAATTCTCATTAATCAATAATTAATTGAATAAGCTTTGTTGTATTTAAAATTTACAAATTAATTAATTTCATAGAAGAGAATCACATTTGGTTTTCTTTCGAATTAGCGTAATTAACTAAATGTTACACGTTTAATTAAGGGAAGGTTGCCTTTGTATCAAAAGTGATTTTTGTAAGCACAGAAAAGTTATTGGTAGCATATTTGGCAAATTTTTTTTTAAATAAAATGTTCACAAAAGCTTTTTTTTTATATGTCAAATTTAATCAGCTGTTTATCCCAAAAAGTCCCAAGACGTAGCTCGATTACTGCCAACCTGACTAAAATCGATTAATTCGTGGACGAAAAATTTCGAAAAAAATCATTTGCCTTTTAATAACTTCAAAAGTCTTTATCAAATGGATTTTATAAATTCATTAATTTTTAAAGACATACTCCCTGTTCCCGCAACACGGTCGAATGACTTGAGTAGACAATTTAAATGAAAAGCACTAATTATTTTGAGTAATTTGTATACAAATTTTCTAGACGAATCGTCTGCCTGACTTTTGGAAACAGGTTACTTAAAAGTGTAACGAATGCCGTAAATTTTAGCAAAATCTATAGCCTAGCGAGAAAGTTTCTACAATATCCTGCATGCTCACCTAATTTCTAATTTTTTATTTTTTAATTTTTTTTTGCTTTATTTTGATCTGTGCTTACATATTTTGTTTAATAAAATAAAGATTATTGAAAGAAATTTTTCGTATCTAACCAAGCCTTTTATTATTCAACATCGAAGTTTTCTTGTGTTCCACTTTTTATGTGACTAGCTGTATATATAATCTAACCACACAAGTTGAAAACATGTTGAAACTTTGTATTTGAAGTGTGAATAGCAATGAGTCCATCTTATCGTTTAAGTACTTGAACTAAATACTACGTAAATGTGAGCTAATTCTTACGGTTTTTCTAATCAAAAATACTTAATAATAACGACTGCTATCAAATATTTCTTGATGTTTTTATGATGGTCTAAAAATTTAAATCTAAATTTCTAGTGATAAAATAATCAACTTTAAATTAATTTTTAATTGCGTTTCTAAACAAGAAAACCTTCAATTTCTGTCAAGCAAAACGTTTTCGCTTTAAAATCGCTTGAGAAACATTAAAAATTCACATTTATTTCGGTATCATTCCATCTTTGCTTGAAATCGCAATCCATTTCATTTCCCATTTTGTTCCATGACAATGGGAGAAAATCAAAATGTGATGAAAAACGAAATTTCACGAAATTTCACATTAAAAAAATTATTTATTGTATTCTTGAGAAAAAAATATTTACGTGCAATAAATAAGTTGTGCTAAAATAGCGTTGGTATCTGCGGCAGCAGCATGACTGCATGTTGCCAAAAATCGGCAATAACGAAACGAAAATCATCTGAAAGCAGTCTGCGAATAAAATGTTGTTATAAATCACACCTTGAACTGTGAAAAATACTTAATATTGTGTTTAAAAAAAGTAGGCGTAGCTACGCCCATGAAAAGTTACTATTAAATTGTATCTTCTTCTATTTATTCGATTACCATGGCAAAGAGTTTTAACTCTTAGTATGACATAATGTTGTGTGTTAAAGAAGTGGACGGTGCCATGCCCCTTAAAGATTAATATAACATTTCATGTGCCTCTACCTCAAAAATTTTTAAGAAACTAGAGCTCTGAATTTATAAAAATGGTCGAACACAAACATTTGCCAAATTGGGCATGACCACGTGCCTAAAATTATAAACTTGACACTTAAAATAGTATTAAAATAATTTTTGTTCTTATTAAATTAAACCGACTTCAAAAATAAGCTCTAAAAAATTTAAGTTAATTTAGATTCAGTTAAATAAAATCTATCTTTAAAGATATTCAAAGGATCAGTTCCTTTTAGTCAATTTTGCAGCTGCAGATATTTTTTATTTTTAAATTTAAGAGGAAAAGAGCTTAAAAATAAGTTGAAAAAAAAATACATTTTCTAAAATTTATTTTTCTAAAATTGCGGAAATGCATATACTAGACCAAATCGGTTTAACATAGCACGAGGTCTAATTGCGGTCTTTGAAATGCGACAAGTCTCTTAAATCAATTGCAGCTTATATACCTACATACATACATACATACATACATACACTCACAATCACACATATGCACACAACAATATCTATACAAAAACAGTCAGCAAAAATGCCTCTGACTTCAAAGTTCATAGATAGATCTAATGAAAACTCAATTTTCGAAAACCAGGATGAAATCAGTAAATAAGTATTTATTTCTCAGTAGAGAATTTTCAGATTTTTGCGGTGTTATTTATCTATTTAATTTTACTTATTTCAAAAAAAAAATATTATAAACATTTAAAAAATGTCACGCGTAAGTGGAAGTGAGCGTGAGTGGAAGTTGGCGTGAGGGATAATTTTTTTTTCTTAGTGCGATTAAGTGATATAAACCTTAAGGGCGTTAAGAGGGATGCTTTTGATATTATTTGGCTGTAATTAATTATGGCATGTCTAAAATGCTGTATAATATATTAATATTCACCACTTAACAATTCTTAGTGGTGAATATCAATTTGCAATACCCAGCGATGCCAACTTGGTGCTTTTGGCACAATTTTTAGTGCTTTTTGAAGACTCAGAACGCCAAATTTTGAGCGTTGATGCCAAACTAAGAAAAAGCACCAACTAGTGCTTTTAAGAAATTTGTGTATTTCTTAAAATTACTTTAATAAAAACTTGGTGCATTTATTATTTCAGTGTAAAGCATACACTATCATCTGATATAATTTCATTGTAGAGGTTAAAAAACGTGACTCTTCATGTACGGAATTCTAACTGAACTTCCCCATCTTTATTCATTATATATAAGTAGAACATTTAATAAGTTTTTCATTCCAGCACTAATACATACTTAAAATAAATGTAACTAAGAAATTAAATATTTACAATGTTGTATTACAATTTACATTGATGTAACATAGCGTAGTACATATATTGAGTTAAAAGTTTAACGACAATTTAAACACAGTCGATATACGAAGGTGTAGATGAGAGTCCCTACATCATTAAAGATGATACTATTGCAGAAATGGACAATAGCTTAGAAAATATTAACATTTTTAAACTTCACTCGTTTGAATTTTCAATTGTTTTTCACGTTAGTGATTTTTACGCTTTTTCGATCTCAAATTATGCTTTTTTGTGCTTTTATAAATTTTGATGTGCTTTTAGAGTCAAAAAAGTTGGCATCACTGTCTATACCATTTTACACATGCTGCGATGGAAGGCCATTTTTTGCACAAGACAGTGAATTGAACTAATGTGTTTTACATAGTTTCCTAAAATGCACTGTAGATAACTAATATTTTTTTACACAAATTTAAAAAAAACACAACTGTATCTTGAACTGGTAAATTCCTGAAATAAAATATAGGAACAAATATTTTTTGTTTGTTTTTTAATCGCTGATTTCCCCAAAAAAAGCAAATAAAAAATTTTTAAAATTTCTGTTGTAACCCAGTGTAATCATAAATATTTTTTCCACTTCTAGCCGATGGCATGACATATTCCTTTGGCTTGTTTTACGATGAGTTCCTGACATATTTCGACGAAGGCAAAGGCTACACAGCATGGATTGTATCGATTATGGTGGGAGTTACATTTGCATCGGGTAAATACATTTTTTTTTAATTATCAAAAAAAGGTTACAATTTAATTTAATCAAACAGACTCTTTAAGTAAACAAAAATTATATATGTATATTGTTAAGCATTATCAGGGTTTCTTCCCACTTTCGCAGGAAAACTGTTCAAATTGTAAAGTCAGTAATAAACCAAATATCAATATTCAAGCAAAAGAATAACATTTGCCTTAAAGATACTATTATTATAATAATAAATTTACTATATATTCAAATGTACGTAAAATTTACCCAACCACTGTATTAAACACATAACGGAATTAAATACAAAAATCATTGCATATCCTAAGGCTTGTATAAATATTTTGTAAAGATTTTTGAATGATTATTTTTCTGCACACAATTTAGGTCCCATATCATCTTCATTTGTAAATCGTTATGGCTGCAGAGCGGTAACCATAGCAGGTTCAATTTTGGCCTCATTTTGTATAGTCATCAGTATGTTTGCACAGGTAAATATATATAGTAAGGCTTCCCAATAAAATATAAATTTGCTATTAATTTGTTTACCTACATACCATACAGAACGTGCTTACGCTTATCTTCACCATTGGACTTGGTACGGGCTTAGGTTTCGGACTCATTTACTTGCCGGCCATTGTGAGTGTCAGCACATATTTTGAAGCCAAGAGATCGTTGGCAACTGGTATAGCAGTATGTGGTTCTGGATTTGGTACATTTGTGTTTGCGCCTCTTACGGAACATTTAATAGGAACATTTGGCTGGCGTGGAGCCTTACTAATCATCGGTGGTATAGTATTGAACTGCATAATATTTGGTGCAATGTTTAGGCCACTGGAGGCTCCAAAACCCAAAAATAAGAAAAAGCTGATCGATGGCAACACCACACCAGCCGAACTAGAGCCATTAAAAGCCAATGTGAAATCAGCCGATGCATATTTGCCAATACCCAAGACTGATCTTAACGGAGGCGCTTTATCTAGATCGAACAGTGTAGGTCATGGTTACAAGAAGTCGGTAAGTATTTGTATTTGCTGAAATTTTATTTTTCATAATTTATTTGCTTTTTACAAGACTCCTAATCTTATTGGCACGCCCAATGGAAAAACAGAAATCGCTATTGTTTCAAAGAGTACAAGCAATGACAATATTACCAATGTATCCCTGAGTCAAACTTATTTAACACAACTCAAGGAAGTACATAGAGAAAAGTCCGGTAGTGGCACCATGTATAGGCCAGATATTTTATATCAGGTATGTAGATTGTATTTGTAATTTAAATATATACATAAAAATAAATGATTTTCTTGAAAAATTTTATTTCAGGGCTCTCTGCACAATATACCAGAATACACTCGCTCACGTACAGATTTATCCGGTTCCGGTCACATGCAGCGTTATGGCTCCGTTCGACACTCTTCCTTACATTTAGGCGAGGAGCAGGTAAGGATCTCTTATTTAATGAGGGCTGTTTGCATTTGTGCCTAATTCTAGGTCATATATAACGTTTAAATATGTCGTTAGCAAATCTCTTAGGGCTATGAATATTATTAGCGTCATAATGATGCCGAGAGCTATAAGTTCCCATTCAATAAGCAAAGCCACGAAGTTTTCGTAAATAAAGGATATTAATTCAGCAATAGACATTTTTTTCAGTTACTATAAATTTTGTTTAAAAAATATAATTTTTTTTTTATTATTTTGTACACGAAATAAGTTTAAAAATACATACAAACAAGGCGAATTCATTTGCCTTAAAAACAAAAGGCAAATCCAAGGCAATTTCATATTTAAGGCAAGGCGAATTCATACACACATTTTTCAGTACATTTTCTTGACATTTAGGGCGACTTTTTTTTAAGTTATACTCAGCTCAATTCGCTTTAGGAAATGTATACTTGAAATGTCAAGAAAATGTACTGAAGAATGTGTGTTGGCATCCAAAGTATATTCAATTTACAAGGGGCGAAAATAGTCTGCTGATCCCTTGCGACCGCCTAGTATAATTTCGCTTGAATACAAGAGAATAATCCAAGGCGAATATGCCTTGCGAGAATATATGAAAAAGCAAATTTATATCAGCAAGTCGAATACTTATGAATGTATCTTGCTTTGAGCGAATACATGTAAACAAGGCAAAGGTGAATATACAAGGCAAAGTATGGATTCGCCTTGCGAATATGTGTACCTTATATCACAAGTCATATTCATATAAGGTGTGAGTGAAATTTATACTTTAAATGTCAGAAAAAAGTACTGAAAAATGTATATTTAAATTACAAACGGCGAAAATAGTCACATGAAAGTTTGCGACCACTTAATATGAATTCGCAAAATTCATATAAGGTGTACTCGGCTAAATTCGCTTTGATATATTATTGATTTAACTAAAGGCAATTTCATATAAGGTATACTCAGCTCAATTCGCTTTAAGAAATTTATACTTGAAATGTCAAGAAAATGTACTAAAAATGTGTGTTGACATCCAAAGTATATTCAATTTACAAGGGGCGAAAATAGGCACCTGATCCCTTGCGACCACCTAGTATTAATTCGCCTTGGATTTAACTAACATGGATTCGCTTTGCATATGAATATGCTTTGCAAGGCGAGTTCATATTAGGTGGCCTCAACTCAAGGCGAATTCATATAAGGTGGTGAAAACTGCTAAGGGACTATTTTCGCCGCTTGTAATTTAAATATAAATTTTTCTGTACATTTCTGTTATTTTTAACATGAAACTGTTAAAGCGAATTAAGAGCGTTGAACTTTTTAATTAATGAAATTTTCAAATCTGAGTTCAATTCACTCAACTAAACTTTTTATTAATTTTTAATCAAAAGTTCAATTGATTTAATTAATTTTTAATTGATTTAATTAAACTTTTTGTTGATCACTTTTGTTTTAGAAAAATTTCTTCTGTGAAGAAAAAATAAAAGTAAATCTTTCCATATCACATCAATATTAATATTTATGTATATTTTTCAGGAATTGCAAAATTGTTGTGGATGTATACCCTGCTCCAAAGAAACACGTGACACTATGGCCGAAATGATGAACTTCTCCTTGCTCAAGGATGTTATCTTTATCATATTTGCCATTTCTAATTTCTGCACCAGTATTGGCTTCAACATGCCTTACGTGTATATAGTGGCTCAGGCCAAGGCTTTGAATTTATCATCCGAACAATCGTCTTATCTTATTGCTATTATTGGCGTAGCCAATACCATCGGCAGAATAATATTGGGTTACATCTCCGACAAGCCCTGGGTAAATCGTCTTTGGGTCTATAATGTATGCTTGACCGCGTGTGGAATTGCAACAGCTCTGTGTCCGCTGTGCAGGGACTTTTATTCTTTAAGTTTTTATTGTGCGGTATTTGGTTTTACCATTGGTGCCTATGTGGGTTTGACCTCGGTGATATTAGTCGATTTGTTGGGCATTGAGAAGCTGACAAATGCTTTTGGTATACTATTACTATTCCAAGGTATTGCATCACTGATAGGACCACCTATTGGAGGTAAGTGAGGGAAGAGGGCCTAAAAATTATTTAAATATTGATTCTTTTTACTTTCATTCAAGGTTGGTTGTACGACATTACCTTGTCATATAGTCCTGCCTTTATTTTAGCCGGTGTCATGATAGCCCTTAGCGGCTTGGTCATGTTTGTGGTGCCTCCCATCCAGCGTATGCAAGCTAAAAAGGCTGAACATTCAAATGCTCAAGAAATTTCCTTAAGCTAGGTATCTTTGATTTTTTTCCTTTGTTTTATATTGTTATTATTTTTGTTTTCATTTATTTTTTTGTTAGAAAAAAAAATTATTGTTAATTGATGAAGACTTTTTCATGCCACAATTAAAAAAAAGAAATTCCTTAATTTGAAAAAAATTATTTAAAAAAAGTAACTAAAAATACAAACGAACATTGCAACTGCTACAGGCATTATTTAGGGAAAATTTGAAATTAAGTAAAAAAACTGTAAAAATACATAATTAGTAAATTATTAAATTTAATAAATTAATATCTATAGTAATAAAATAATTGTTTAGGTTTCTTAGTGCGTACCTAAAAGAAAATACAATAAAAAGATTTTAATTTCTTTATTTTAAGTTAGCTTTTGGTTTGACTTTCTTTTTAATATTTTTGGCGCTCTTTTCACATTGTATGACTGATTGTCTTATTATTTATAGGAAAATTTGTTAAATTAAATTAAATTATAATAAATGTATAACACAGAAGTATATTTGGGGGATATCGTTCCCGGTTTATTTAGATATGCCGGATGGATTATTAAGAAAAGCTCTACCGTAAAATCTTGTTTCGGCCTGTCAGTAGGCTTAAACGATATGATTATTCCTTTTTTACTTCCTTGATTATGGTTTAACCATTTTTAGTTAAGTCAAAGTTAATAAAATACTGTTCAGTTTACCTTCCGTTAAAGTTTGTGTTATCTTTAAATCATCTATTGTGAAAAGGGCCGTGAATGTAAATAATGTAATGTTTTATTTTTGTATGTTGTTATTAAGACAATTGTTATTTTTAGCAAAATATATAATTTTTATAAATAAGAAACATATGCATATGCTTAAATAAATAAGTAAAAGTATTTTTAAGTTCTACGATTTAGTTCAAATATTTTTTTTTATTACAAATATATAAATATCACTTATTAAGAATCACACCAAAATGAAAATTTTGTATTTTATTTTATACCAAATATTTTATTAATTAAAAATAAAGAAAAAATAAATAATACATATTTTGTTGTAAAATCGTCCTTTGGTTTCAAATAAAAAAAATACTTCAACTGCACTAACCCACCCCTTCATTATTAGTTATATATGTATATCTGTGGCAAAAAGGAAAAAGTGCTTAAGTCGAGATAAGCTGATTTTGAGTTAATTGTACTTTTGTAATCTGCATATTTGAAAGCACCTGTGGTCCAACTTTCAATTAATTTGTGTAATTTTTCAGGAAGTTATAGCACTATGACTTGCGACTTATCTTTCTTAGACTTCTAATTTCATTTGCAATAAAAGCTTAGTTTTGCTAATACTTAAGTATATTTCAACTTAAATGTATTTCTTATAGTGTAGAGAACAATGTTTGCTTAAAAAAGTAAAGCTTAAGAGAGAATTTTATCATTTTAACTGTAGAAGAAATAAATTTCTAAAAATCGATTTGAAAGCTTAAAAGTGCTCTCCTTGAAAAACAGTAAAATACGACTTAAGCACTTTTTCCTTATTGGCACAGATATATCGAGCCTTATTCTCGATTTTGTCGTAAGTGATAAAAATTAAAGTTTTCAGGAGAAGTTTTTTTTAAATACGAGGGCGGATCAATAAGTCTGTAACTTTTCGAACTTCCCTCGTAGTTATATAAAATGCAACACCCTTACCATATTGAATTAAAAGGGGATTATGTTGAAAAATAAATATAGGTTTTGCAAAAAACACTGTTCCATTCATAAAGTCAATTCACCCTCGTATTCAAATATGTTTTTCTCTACGAAATTATGGCTTACGATAAAATTTAAAGCCTGTATCTTAAAGGCTATCAATAATTTTAGCATTTTGATAATTCTAAACCATTAAATCTCAATTTCAATAAAAAAATCTATTTTCGATAACATGTCCTTACGATAAAATCGAAAACAATGCTCGATATAGACACTTGTAATTTTCAAAGTTATTGCATTTTAGTGCAGACTAAACCAATTAACATTGAAACTTGAAAAATTAAAATTAAAGGGTATTCTATCGGTTAATGTAATTTTGAGCACTTACTAAATCCTGGAAAGTGTTAGAACCCTAAAATTAAAAAATTCCCAAATTCACAAAAATCACCATTAAAAAATTTATTAAATGAAAAATATCACCAAAAAATAAAATTAATCGCTAAGACGCGCAAAAATCACCAAAAGTAAATATCGCAAAAAAAAACTAGAACATAACCAAAAACCGAAAACAAATCGCAAAAAAACAAAAAAATATCGCAAAAAAACGATAAAAGTTCCAAAGCCCAAAAAATCGCTAAAACTATAAAACAACCGAAAAAATCTCCAAAAACTTAAAAAAAATCGTCAAAACAAGAAATAGCGCCAAGACAAACAAACAATCGCCAAAACTTAAAAAATCAGAAAACAATCGCCAAAACTAAAAAAAATAAATTCCTTGTAGTGCGACTCTGACTCGCGCAAATTATGAGTCCGAGGGTTCTTTTGTATATAAAAAAAAAGATTTTTATTTTTATTTTATTTTGTTTTAACAATCATTAACTAAATGCAATACAATTCAAAACTAAACTGTTTTTTTAAGTTTACTTACAATATAAATAATTTAATTTTTCTTATTTAGCTGACGTTTGGGGAAAATGTTCATTTAGCAATTTTGTATAAAATTATTTGCGAAATAAAAAGGTCGGCAGTTTATTGAACTGGTAAATAGAACGTTTTATTATTGTTGCTGATTTATAAAAAGTAAGTGTGTTGAAATACTGAAATTGTTGTTGTTGATTTATAAAAAGTAAGTGTGTTGAAATACTGAAATTATTGTTGTTGCTGATTAATGAAAATTGAGTTTATTGAACTAGTGAAATTATTATTGTTGCCAATTAATGGGTAAGGAATATGTTGGATTATTAGAATGGGTGGTTGACTTAACTCGCACGAAGGGTTATCGTACGGACACGAGATATGTAATTCAATACGAGCTTTAGCCAATATAAAATATAGTTTTGGCATTTTTTTCGTTTTTGAGTTTTATTCGGTTTTGAGAGCTTTTTTTAGTTTTGGGGTTTTTTGCATTTATTGGCGCTTTTTGAGTTTGGTCACTTTTTTTCTCGTTTTGGCAATTTTTTTTTTGGTTTTGAAGTTTTTTTAATTATGGCGATTTTTTTTATTTTGGAAATTTTTTTAATTTTGGCGTTTTTTCATATAGGTGATTTTTTTTTTTTGGTTTTGACGATTTTTTCGGTTTTTGGCGTTTTTCTTTCATTTTGGCGATTTTCTTAGTTCTGGCACTTTTTTCTCGTTTTGGGGATTTTTTTCGGTTTTTGGAGTTTTTTTTTTTAATTTTGGCGATTTTTTTCATTTTGGCGATTTGTTTTTCATGTAAACAATTATTTTGATTTTGGCGCATTTTTCAGAACTTACAAGTATATTCTTGTGGCATGTTTAATAATACACATGATGTTTTAGAGATTTAAGTAAATTATAAGAAATTACTCTTTCCTTTATTAGCAGTAACAATATGCTCAATTTCCACTTTCAAAATAATTCAAAAGCTTTCCAAAAACTTTAAATGCCAGCAGGTACTTGATTAAATTGTACATAAAAATTTTTCTGAAAATAAAATAATAATAATAAAATATATTAAATTATGATATTATATTAATTTTTAAATAAAATAAATCGTTCAAATGCAAAAAAATTACCAATTTTGTATACATAATCCTAAAATAAAATAAATCGCTTTAATACAAAAAAAGCACCAAAAGTAAATAGTTCGGCAAAAAATAAAAAAATCGCCAAAACGAAAAAAATTGCCAGAGCTCAAGAAAAAATTGCTGAAATTGCTGAAAATCGTGCCAAAAACAAAATAACGCCAAAAATTAATAAAAGCCAAAAATTCACAATAAATTTTAAAAAAATCGCCAAAGACCGGAAATATCGCCAAAACGAAAAAAATCGCCAGAGCTCAAGAAAAAATCGCTGGAACTAAACTAAATCGCCAAAAAAAAGCCGAAAATAAATTAACGCCAAAAATTAAAAAATCCAAAAATTAACAAAAAATAAAAACCCCGAACACCGGAAAATCTCCAAAACGAAAAAAAAGCGCCAGAGCTCAAGTAAAAATCGCTGAAACTAAACTAAATCGCCAAAAACGAAAAATTGCCAAGAATGAAATAACGCCAAAAATTAAAAAAAGCAAAAAATTTACAATAAATTTAAAAAAAACCGCCAAAGACTGGAAAAATCGCCTAAACGAAAAAAGAGAGCCAGAGCAAAAAAAAATCGCTGAAACTAAACTAAACCACTTAAGACGAAAAAGCGCCAAAACTAAAAAAGTCATCAAAAAACGAAAATAAGTTTACCGTTTAGATTTTTTTTTCAAAAATGTCTACATCAGGTAAGATATTCGATTATATAAGTTAAAGTTCGTATATTATTAGATATTTTGTGTCCGTACAGATCTCTTAGTATGCGAGTCAAAGACGCACTTAACTGAACTTATTCGTAATTTTATGAGCCTTGGAGATTTTTGCTTACACCGATTGTTCCGAGCGTTTGACGTGGCAACATGGCCACATCTTATTTCCGACACCACAGCTACTCAGCTAATTCTAAATGTATCTTATTTCTGGAGAAAGTGTTTGAGGATTTTATTTTTAATGTTACCAAACGGCACTGCAATTGACAATACATTAGAGCAGCCACGTCAAAACACACATACAATTATATTTGCATTTGAGGTAAACAAAAAAGTTTTTGACATTCGTCAGCTACAAAGCAAAAAAATGATCAGCTGAAGTAGCGCTGCTAGTTGAGGGTCTACTGTGTACTTCGAAACGAAACAAAATGCTTTGAAATTTACATGCATTTGAAAATGCTTCTATGCTTTTATTTCATTTGATTTGACTGTGCTACGACTGCTAAAAGTCTTAAAGCCGATACCAAAACAAAAGCACAAAAGACAAAAAAGCCATACGAAGGGCTATTGACTGTAATGTTAAAAGAAAAAAAAACTAACTTAACTGTTGCTGTGCTGTGCTGTGCTGTGCTGTGAAGATCTTCGCAGTTAAAGTCAAATCAACAGCAACAGCACACAAAAAATTCAACTGTTGGTTTTGCTGTCGCTTTGTACAACAACAAACCTAAAGAATCGATATTCATGGCCTTGGCAGTTATAGCATAGAAAGGCTCAAGAACTTTTGAAACTGTGCTTTGACCGAACTGTTTGAATTTTCGGCTGTGACTTAACTGCAGACAAAAAAAGTTTAAAAAAATAAATATAAAAAATAAATAAACTTCAGTCTGGGTTGGGGAACATCTCTCGCGTCATCGTAATAATTTCTTAAGTGCGGTCAGGCTTGCGTTTTTTTTGTGTGGCCTTCGAGAGTTTTTCGTCTCGCTCGCAATGGTTGACTGATCTGCCACGGATTACCGCATAATCTTGCAGTTCTTTTGTGGAATTTCTTTCACAACCACATCACTACATCCTATGAGAAGGTATCGGTCGTGTACAGTCACAAAACTTTTTAAAATACTATTAATATAACATCTTGTAGTTACTCCGCCATATTATGCAAAATTTACTTTATATAATATGTTTAGTTTAAAAAATGAATAAACAAATAAAATAAAATAATAATAAACTTTTCGTAGCACAGCAAAAGCTGATTTTTTAATGCTGTTGGTGTTTTGCTGACAAATTTTCAAACACTGGTCACAAGCATACAAAATTCTCAAACATTTTCCTTCGTTTCGAATTACACAGTAGACATCCTGGTCATTGGCAAGGAAATTCTATGCCTTGCTTGCAATTTAGTATCAACAACTCTATTATTTTTGTATGATAAAAAACAAAAACTCACGTTTGCAATATTTGTCTGCTTCTTGGTAGCGTTTTTGGATCTTCCTTAAGCAAATGCTCTCGCACCGTGTATCCCACTGGCTGGCATATTTTAACATTTTTATAGAAATCATTTGTATATGCTATATAACTCACATCAAAATCCGTTCTGAAAATTAAGACAAATAGTAAGTATGCAAAAAATTTCGGAAAATAAGTACTAAGATACATACCCTGTAAATTTGTCGTACATTTCTTTGCAGTCGGTCGTTCCTGCTGATTCATAACCGTTAAAAAGAAACGGTTTCAGAACTTCTATGCTGAAAAATAATTTACGTTGAACGGGCATGAGAACTGGCTTACGACCACTTAAAACCAAAGCGGAATCAACCAGAAGTGCCGGTAGAATCTGTTTGAACATAACCTGCAAGCAAAGCGAATTAATTTGTTCGTTTGAATATTTAAAAGTGCAAACTAACCAAAGACATGTACAAAAATCGATTTTTCGTTGAATATATACCAGGTATAAGAAGACTTTTCTCGAAAGCTGCTTCGGCCCAAAAACCATAGTCCTGCATAATTCCCACGTATTCGGAAAATGTCAGCTTACTATGAGTATGCGATGAGACCATAAACACTGGAGTCTCACTTGCCCTTTTCTCAATTTTATACAAATTAGCCGCTTTCACAGTGTAAAAGCATAGACATTTAATGGCTATATCTTGTGGTGATATATCAATTGTAACATCTGTGTCTATATAAAGAGTTTTCAGTAGACCGGCTCCCGCAACCGCAAACATGCCCATTGCTCCCATCAAAGATGGGGCAAATCCAGGCTCAGGCTCCTCAAGAGCAAATAAAACTAAAATAAAAAATATATTAAACGTAATTAAAAACTAAAAGCTTTTTGGAAAAATCGTCTAATTAAATGTTTCATTTACCATAAAGTCTAACCCTCTCTCTCTCTCTCTTAACTAGCAAAAACTTACCCACTGATGGCCTATAAATCGCAACCGGTAATTTATGTCGATAATCATTTACTAATGACTCCGCCAGATTTTTAGTAAAACAATACGTATTCGGAAAACCCATAATCAACCTTAATTGCAAAAATAAAATAAAATAAATAATAATTAGTTCAAAGGCATTTGTTTTGCTTTACTTTCTACATATTGCTTCTATTTCCTCTTCTGAAATATCATTTTGTTCCAGCAATTTCAAACACAGCCTCCAGTCCATAGGCGACTCATAAACTTTTTCTTCCACTCGTTTCAAGTAGGGATTACTAAAGAATGTCGAAACATGCATTACAACTTCAAGATTTTTTAGGGTCTGTGCAAAGTTCAGCATCTGCAAAGTTCCGCCTACATTGAGTCTGAGCGCATATTTCAGACGTTCGTCGAATCGCACGGTGGCAGCACAATGGAAGATTATCGACACATTTTCTAAAGTTTTTTGGTATTCTGCTGTCATACCCAGTTGAGGCGAAGTAGCATCGCCCGGTATATACTTTAGTTTGTTATCTAGCTCTTCAGGTTTTTGTAGTCTTAATTGGCGAAAGATCTAGAGAAAAGGATTTTGATAATATAAGCAAAGATATATATATATATATATATATATATATATATATATATATATATATATATAAAGGAAATAAAGTTTGGTTTGTTTTTATCTTTCATACTAAACAAAATACCACCTTGTTAAAATTTAAAAAAAATTAATTAAAGGGTGTTCTATCGCTTAATGAAATTTTGACAACATGCTGTAAGAGGCAAGATCTTGAAATTTTCAAAAACGGTAAAACTAAGAAATCCCAAAATTATAAAATCGTCAAACCAAAAAAAACGACAAAAATTTTAAGAAATCGCCAAAACAAAAAAATCGCCAATATTAAAACAAATTTCTAACACTTAAATAAATCGCCAAATTGAAAATGAAAAAAAAATTTATATGAAAAAAAATCAACGAAATTAAAAAAAATCGCCAATATGAAAAAACGTCAAAACGAGAAAAAAAGTGTCAACTAAAAAACGCCTAAATAGAAAAATCGTCACAATGAAAAAAACGACAAAAATCGACAATACTAAGAAAATCGCCTATATAAAGGATCGCCAAAGTTAAAAAAATATCGCCAAGACGAAAAAAATCGCCATAGTTAAAAGAACTCCAAAAACGAGAAAAAATCGCCAAAAACGAGAAAAAAAAGTGTCAAAACTATATAAATTGCTAAAATTAAAAAACGCCAATAACCAAAAAAAACTAAGAAAAAGGCTCAAAACCGAAAAAACCCAAAAACGAACAAAATTGCAAAAGTATAATTTATATAGGCTAAAGTTCGTTTTGAATTACCTATCTAGGGTCCGTATGAAACCATTCGTGTGCGAAGATTCAAAGCTGCACTTTACTGAATTTATTAATTTTGCCTTTCGCTTAATTTTGGTCTTCGTTTTTCAACACATAAATATATATGGGATTCATAATGAATCCGAAGTTTATTACAGAAGTTTATACAAACTAAAATTTAATCTGCGTGAAGATATACGAGTACATACATATGACTACGTTTCAAATATAACAAAAATCAAGGTCAAAGTGCAACTTCACTGAATTTACTTTAAATTTAAGGTAATATGATTTTTAAGCGAGTAATGAAATTTGGTAATCAGAAAAGTACGTCATTATATGGCATTCTGGGTCTTAGCGAACAATAGATAGCTCTTTTTTTTTAAATATCAAAATCTAAGAATATATGCAAGGGTGCAATTACCTGCTAAACAAATATAACCATTTAGATCATGATTGTCGTCTAAAACAAATTTTATAGATAAATGATGTGTGGGAAGTATGCATGTCCTTCAGGCTGATTCTCAACAATCATTATTAAATATTTTTAATTTTAATATCAAAAGGTACTCAGCTAAATTACACATATGGAGATATTTATCGATAAGCGCTTTTATTTGTCTGTTACGTCGTGTTCCTGCTTAAAACTGAGTAAAGAAATTATTTGAAGAGCAAGAGTTGTGAATATCTTGGCAAAGTCCTTACGGCAAGTATTAAAATAAATTTTAGATTGATTTTTATCACTCTTACCATTGAATTTTTAAGTTTTTTGAAACGTTCTTCAATCGATTCCTGTTTCTTTGAGCGCAGCAAAATATAAATTTTTCGAACATTGCAGGAGCGCAAAAGTTTTTCAATTAGAGCTTTTCCAACCACGCCTGAAGATATTAATTGAATATTATAAAAAAAAAAATACTTATGTACATATATTGAAAACAATTTCATTTTGCTTTAATTTTTATTAACGAAAAATTTACATTATTTTTCATTAGTTTTTATTTTTTAAATTACCTGATCCACCAGTTACAAATATTTCTTTATCTTCGAAGAACTCTCTAATCATGTTTAATTAAATTCTTTTTTATTTACTAAAAATTTCAGATATCAAGCAAAAGTTGAAATGTTTTTGTTGAAAAACCAAATGCAACTGAAGGAAGATGTTTTCAAATTTCACTTTCATTTGAAATTTGAACAGCTCACTAGTTTTTATTTTAAAACTTCTATGTACATACTACATATGTATGTTTATGTAATTTGCATTTGAAACATAAGCAAAAACTACATTAATTAATATATGTATTATATTCAAAGGCAACATTTAAAAAAGTAAATTATGTAAATATCAAAAACCAAAAAAAAAAATACTTTTGAAAATTAAATACATACTACATATCTACATATGTTTGTGTATTTAATAGATGTATTGAAGCGTAGTGTATGAAAAGTGTTTAATGGTGTCTCATCGAGTACTTGGTATTTATGTTTTGTGAATATTCAATAGGCAAAGGCTTTTTTGCTCTATCTAAAAATAAAGATGTCGTGCGGCTAACTGCGGATCGGTATTGAGGGGCATTTGGGGGATTGAAACTGTGTGTCATATGTATGATAATGTCTTAATATTTTGGCATACGAGTAGTTTCAAAAAAATCATTTTGTGCCTCAATCAAAAAAGAATTTTTGAGGTGTGAAAAAAATCCCCAAAATAAAAAAATCGCCAAAAAACAAATAAATAAAAAAACGCATAAATTAAAAAAATATTGTCAGAATTGAAAAAAAAATTCAACAAGAACTCAAAAAAACACCATAACTAAAAAATAACCAAAAAGAAAAAAGCGCATAAATTAAGAAAATATTATCAGAACCGAAAAAAATCGCCAAGAACTCAAAAAAAAAAACGCCAAAACTAAAAATACTCCAAAACTAAAAAAACGCCAAAACAAAACAAAAACGCTAAAAACCGAAAACAAAAAAGGCCAAAACTAAAAAACGCCATAACTAAATAAAACGCCAAAATCGAAAAAATCGCTGAAAACAAGAGAAGCGCATAAATTAAAAAAATAATGCAGAACCGAAAAAAATCAACAAGAACTCAAAAAAACACCATAACTAAAATATCGCCAAAAAGAAAGAAGCGCATAAATTAAGAAAATATTATCAGAACCGAAAAAAATCGCCAAGAACTCAAAAAAAAACGCCAAAAGTAAAAATACTCCAAAACTAAAAAAGCGCCAAAACAAAACAAAAAACGCTAAAAACCGAAAAAATCCCGAAAACAAAAAATGCCAAAACTACTATATATGTATATTACATAAATAGGCTTAAATTCGTATATTATTACCAGCGACAGGGGCATGAATTTATTAGTGCATATTTTGCTGAAAATACATATACAGGGTGGCCCAGAAAGACCGAAGTGGTGTGAATTCCTTATAACTTTTTATTTAAGACATATTTTTTTAATTTTTTGTTTTTTAAATGCAGTAAATTTATAGGGAATATTTTTAAATTAGTTATTAAAAATGATATCCCGCAAGTGATGGACATTTTCTGCTTCGCACAAATGTGTTCTTTCCATTTCCATTATTCATAACTTAGTTATGAGTGACGAAGCCTCGTTAACAAACAAAACTTTAGGATATGGGATATTGAAAACCCGAGAATACTTCATCAACGACAATTACACCCAGTTAAGTATACTGTTTGATGCGGTGTTTCTTCAGAAAGGATCATTGGCCCATATTTTTTTGAAAATGAACGAGGTGTCGCCATTTCCATCAATGGTGATCGATATCGGGCCATGTTGGAAAATTTTGTAAAGCCAACCGTGGAAAACCATCCGCAAATATGGTTCCAACAGGATGGACCCACAGAGCACACTTCCAGGGCCCCAATGGCTCTTTTACGCGACATCTTTGGTGAAAAAATAATTTCGCGTAGAAATACTTTCACTTTCTGTCTTTCGCAAAGTAAACTTTGCGTGTCTAAAAGGGGTCTATGTACACATATTTTATTTTGGTAATAACTAAAGAAATTTACATAATGACTGAACAAAAACTAATTCAGTGTAATATTCTTTTGAATAAATGAACGAAAAATAGTATTCTTTAAATAGTTTTTTTTGGACTTTAACGTGCAGAAAATGTTAATTCCGTTCATGACAATAAAAGTGATTTCATATTCCGAAATTTATTCTGTTTTTCGTTTTCCAAATAACAGTCTTAATTAATTCCTGTAACATCAATAATTTTATTTTTGTTTAACGCGTGGCAAAATGAATACGATTTACAAAAACAATATTATTTAATGATGATAATGAAATGCATCCTAGTACATTTTAAACCAACAACAAATAATTTTTTATATATATAAATTACTTTTTTATGTTTTGCATAAAGATATTTATAAGCACCATATAAATATTGGCATAATTAATTTTTTTTAATTCCTTCCGAATTTCAGCTAAACCCACAAATTACACAAATTATGCGTGTTAGGGAGAATTTATTCCTAGAAGCCCGTTAAGATGAAGGGTGGCGTAACTGCGACAACGCTAACGTTTTCTTTTGAAATACCTTATTGAATCCATGCGCGTTAGCAATAGTCAGATAACTGTTTTATTTTAATTGGATCAATGCTTTTTATTCGTTCAGAAGTGTTGCTATGAAGGAACTAATTGTTAGTTTGGGAAATGTTGAATTAATATGTCGACATAATCTTAGTTTTTTAAATTTAAATATAAATAAATAATTTCTTCTTCATTTGTTTATAATTTTTATACCAAAATTTTATGTTTTATGCACGTTATAAATTAACTAGTCACTAGTGTTTACTACACCATAAAGAATAGATCTAGCTGGCAACACTGCATAGCAAAAATATGAGAGAAAGAGATACATACACATTTATCTAAAAGAGAAGAGTTAAAATTTTCGCTTCAATTCCCATTATGTGTCACTTTTACTACCCCGTAATCAGTGTGACCCTTTGACCGACTAAAGTTGCAAATTGACACTTTTTCGACTGCCTTTCCACTTTTTGTTTCCCTTTTTTTATGGTGAATTATATAATAATACATTAAAAATAAAAAGTTTAGTGTAGTTGTCTCGTTTTCTTAATGTTGCCCCTATTTTTTTAAAAATCCCCAATTTGGTGTCACTTTTTGAAAAATGTCACCGTTCACCCAGCCCGTAAGCTTCTCTTCACTTCTACTCAACGCACACGAGTTGCAGGCGACGTGTCGCCGCTGTGTCACCTTTCAACTAAACTGGCTCGTAAGCTGTTCATATCAGGAATGGAAAAGTTGGTACAATTGTACTTACTTTATGGTACTATTCAAACTAAGAAAGTACAATAGTACACCCATGACTAATTTATTACATTTAAATAGGCTCCCCAGTTTCACTCCGCATTTCTTTTCAAACAAATTCATATGTGAATTCTCGCTTGAAAACAGTCTTGTGAAAGCAAAACGCGAAGCGAAAAAACCAAAAAATGTGCACTCGTCCATATCCAAATAATTTATCTTCTGAATTCAGATGCTAGAGTACATGCTTTTAATTTGTACATTTTAAATTTCAACTTAAACAGTTTCGTCCCTACAATTTAACATCTCAACTTATAAGCAAATTAGTGAAAATGATTCAGTAGCCAGAACAAAGATGATTATTTTAATAAGATCAAATAAAAATGGTGTCTATTCTGGAATACGCGTCGACTTGGTGAAACTTACATGGAAAACAAAAACAAAACTGTGTAAATGTGAAAAATTTGTTTTTGTTTCTCATACAAAATAAACCGTTTTTAAAAGAAAGAGAAACGCGCGGAAAGAGAAACGCGCTGAAATTCTCACGCCCCCCATTGGGGGGCTATTTGAATTTGAATTTGAACTAAATAAACTTTGTAGTACAATTAAGGTAAAAAAATTACAATTTTTGAAATTTGTTGGTACAATTTAAAAATTTTACAATGCCGTCCCTGGTTCATATATTTACACATATCACCAGTGTTACCAGGATTTATTTTTAGCTGTTTAATGACCATTAAAGAATAAAAAAAAAATCAGCCGACTTCCACAGTAAATAGGAAAAAAATGTTAACACTAAATGAAATTCACCTAAATAAAATATTATTAATCACCGACAGTGTTGCTACAAATTGTTTATTGGAATAAAGAATCCTCACAAAAACATAAATGTGAAATAAGTTCAGTGAAGTACGACTTTGACCCACGCACGAAGGGTTCCGTACGGACACGGGGTATGTAATTCAATACCAACTTTAGCCAATATAAACTATAGTTTTTGGATTTTTTTCGTTTTTGGATTTATTTCGGTTTTAAGCGTTTTTTTAGTTTTGGGGTTTTTTGAATTTATTGGCGCTTTCTGAGTTTTGGCACTTTTTTTTCTCGTTTTGAGGATTTTTTTTTTGGTTTTTGTCGTTTATTTTAATTTTGACGATTTTTTTCGTTTTGGCGATTTTTTTTAATTTTAGCTATTTTTTTAATTTTCGTGATTTTTTTTAATTTTTTTTTTCATATAAACAATTATTTTATTTTTGTCACATTTTTCGCGTTTTGGCGATTTTTTTCGGTTTTTGGCGTTTTTTTTCATTTTAGCGATTTTTATCATTCGGGCGATTTTTTCGAATTTGACGATTTATTTTAGTACTAGAATTTTTTTAATTGTGTCGATTTTTTTTCGATTTAGCGATTTTTTTAATTTTTGGCGATTTTTTTCAGGTTTTTGGCGTTTTTTTTTTGTTTGGCGATTTTATAATTTTCAGATTTTTTTGTTTTACCGTTATTGCAAATTTCAAGAGTTTACCTCTTACGGTTTCCAAGATATAGCAAGTTATCAAAACTACATAGTAAAAATTGCATTAACTGATGGACCGCCCTTTAATTAAAATTTTTTAAATTTTAGTGTTAATTGTTGTAGTCTATACAAAAATACACTAATTTTACATATTTCAAGTGTCAATATACTTATGTACATACAATTATATGTATTTTACATGGGATTTTAACATTTTCCGTTGCTCGTTTTTGAACACCCTTTAATTTTTAATTCTGTCCAAATTTCAGGTCCGTAGCTCTTACGCTTCCTGAGGAAAAACCGTGTGATGGACAGACGGACAGCGTAGCGAAAACAATAGTTCCTATCAAAAATTTCGTGGATTCTGAAACTTATTTTTAACGATAGGAGGCAGCTGATCTTTTCTGTTGATTTTTGTCGATAAAATTAACAGCACATAAATTATTGTCGCTTAAATGGCGACACAGATGACATTAACCTACAGCGAATATAGTGAAAAATTTTACTGAATATCAAATTCGATAAATGTTCGTTATAATTATTTTAGCGATACGATTATCGTTAAAAAAAAAGTTAGTGAATCGCACTACAGGTGATCAAACAGGCTTCTAACACTAACTGGAAAATTCACGTCACTGTTTCTAGATGTTTGTAGATAATTAGATTGACCGTTATTTTGAATTTCAAAGATATACCTGATTTACATTAAGCATTTTTTCATGAAATTTCATGAATTTTGATGCACGCAACTTTTTCTATTTGCTAATTGTAGCGATATAAAAGAGAATTTTATATACAAAAGGACGTAGAATGATTCTCTGGTGCATTTTGGGTAACGCTTTTGATATAAATTTCTCTTCCAGGCCTCCTATTGCAAAATAAAAATTTTTCATGCAACTAATTTCATGAAAAAAATGCTTAATGTAAATCAGGTATTACTATGTAGCTACTTTTATGCACGCAAGACCGTGTGTTACCGGTAATACAGGGTGTTTACCATATTTGTTCGCACTTTTATTTGTATGTGTGTACGTGTATGTGTAGCTGCCCTGCCGGAAATTACGTCAACCTTAAACTAACTGTAACACTTGGATTACTTAATCAACTGACTATTTTAACATTGGTATGTCTTAGACGGTAGTCAATTATATCACTTTGTATTAATTTTCGCCTAACTTAAAGTTGATTTTTTTTAATTCATCTGGCTGTCAGTAAATTAAAAAAAAATCTGCCATTCGAATATGTATCATCACACGTTGTGTACTCAACGCACTACAACTCAACTACGGTACCATAAAAAATGACAACAGTAAAATGTTAATATAAAACTGAAATGAGTTTTAAAGTAGCTGAGAATAAATTGCTTGGCTCTCACCAAATTCGATTACGTACTCACCTTAAGAATTAGTTTTGGGTTTATTCTGGATGACATTGCAGCTAGCTTTTAGTCAGTCTAATAAAAGTTAACTTTAACTGTGACGAAACTTTCGACCGCAAATTTATATTGAAAACAACAATAAAATATGAAAATTTGTTTTTGTTTTCAATATAAATTGTAAGTAAAAAGTATCGTTTTGTTATTGTAAAACAGGCCAAAATACTTCTAGATAGTTCTTTGTATTTACCCTGTAGGAATATTTTCGCGTAACACTTATATTAACACTGTTGGAATATTTTTACGTAACATTATGTATGTATACTATAAATACGAAATAAAATTTAACTGAAGTTAGAAAGAGCAAACTTAATCGCATGTATTTTTTTTATTAAAAATCCGTTTACAAGATATCATAAATGCGAGTATTTTGGTTTAACGAAGCATATAAAAATCTTCTTATGTCAAGATATTGATATTGATATTGAAAGATTGTTCCAAGTAGTTCCCAAGCTTTTCATAAATTTTAACTGCCAAAAGAAATTTAATTAGTTTGTAGGTAAGAATTTTTCTGAAAAGAAAAAAAACATATAAAAAAATTTACAATTGTTAAAAATTCATACTGAGAAGAAGAAAAAGAGTACAATTCCTTGTTTCAATAAAAAATTCTTAAAAAATACTTTGTTATAGCAACTGCTGGCAAATTGAATCTTTTTGAAAAATTCTACATGTGCGGGGGAATGAAAATAAATTCAATGAAGTGCGACTCGCACCCGAATGGTTTTTTCCGTACGGACACTAACAGCCTTATTTATAAAACTTATTAAGGCTTTAAAAAGGTTTTTTAAAACAAATTTTTATAAAAAATTTGTCTTAAAAAGTCTTTATAAAGCCTTAATAATTTTTATAAATAAGGCTGTAAATATTTAATGCTATACTAATACATATTAGAGGCCTGCGTAAACAGTCTTGAAATGTAAATACGGCTTGTTTTTAAAATGTATACTTGTGGCATTTATTATACTAAACCAATATTAAATGCTGTCGTTTAATAAGCGTAGCACGATGGATTTATTGATGTTCGTGTATATGAGTGTTAACAACCGAAGGTGCGACGACTTCTTGTTTGTAACAAACAATCAAAAGAAGTAGTGTTGATATGTGTATGCTTATTATTTTGCATATTGTACGTTTGAGTGGGTGTGTAGGATGTAGATGGTAACCCAGCAAACACGAAGTCAAACCTTTGAAATAAGATGACTTTATAATTTGATATCAAGCACAATTCTCAAATCTTTTTCAAATTTTTGTGTTTAACACTTGAATTCAAGTACATAATGCCTTAAATATAAACATTTGACAACCAGTGTTTTATTCATTTTGTCTCAACTTGATGTCAAGTCTCATTCTCAAATTAAAAATATAAAATATAACAAATTGGTTGCAACAATATTTAAAGCGCAAAATAAATTGTAAACGTGAGTAAAAAGTAATTATGAATAAAAAATACAATTTACTTATAACTTTATGTGGACATACAAGTGCATAAATACGTCAGTCAATAATGAATTCCATGAATTTAACTATTAAACGTGATTTTACAAAGCAAAAATTGTATTTCATTTATGTTCCACATAATATTACAATCCACATTTGAAAAACAGTTAAGAATAACGTTTGAGTGCAAGTTGAGGATAAATGAAATTCTCAATTTGAAAATAATTTACCCTTTTTGATGAGAATGCTATGTTTTTCAAGTTATTTTCAAATCATTTTAAAACGTTCATCGTTTGAGAAAAGGTTTGTTTTCAAATCATACTCAATTTGAAATTAAACCTGCGTGTTTGTTGGGAAGCTGTTTAAGGGTGTTTAAGGGTGGTTTTTTAAAACAAATGCACACAATTAATGCCAGGCTGCGCAGAGAAGCGCCAAAGGGCCGAACATCAATCAGCTTTTTATACAAATGAATAAACATACGCTTATACATTTCTCTCGGTTCTCTCTCTGTGGGCAGCTCTTAACTAATGTCAATGCGTGTGTGCGTTTGTATGTGTGCAGAAAATTAAAAGATCATACACACAACGTGTGTGCGCGTATGTACATGCATGACGTTTGTATACGAGCCCATGCGTATGAAGAAGCAAGCATCACATATATTGCAGTCACGAAGTATTTTCTTCTTCACGTCTACACATGTAATAACTGAAACCAATGGCTTGCCAACAGTGTTGTTTAGCGTTTATTCTAGAAGTTTTCGCTGTATTAAAGCATTTAAAAAATCCCTCATGTCTTTAAAGTTCTTATAGGTGGTTTTTGCAGGGGTATAGTACCAGAACGAGAATTTTCGAAGGCAAGAGCTGTAAACTCCCAGAAGCCTTTGCCGACATTTTATTTAAAATGCTAACAAATTCTTTAACATACGACACTAACACATATGAACTGGTTAAGGGGTTTATTTGATCTGCTCTCGGACACTTTATCACAATGATCACACATTTCTTCTTCATTTTTTAACATATTTTTTTCTCCTCTGTATGTGTGATGGCTTAAAATTAAAATTTTCCATTTATTTAAATAAGTTTGATTGAAAAACTTACGCTTGCAATATTTTTCTACTTCTTGGTATAGTTTTTGGATTTTCCTTAAGCAAATGTTCTCGCACCGTGTATCCCACTGGCTGGCATATTTGAACATTTCTATAGAATGCACTCATGCATGCTACTAAGCTTACATCAAAATCCGTTCTTAAAAAGTAGACAGGTGCTTATTTAAAATTTCCAGAAGTAAATGCTGAGATACTTACCCTGTAAGTTTGTCGAGCATTTCTTGAAAGTCAGTAGCTCCTGAAGATTCATAATTGTTGAAAAGAAACGGTTTCATTACTTCTAAAGTGGAAAATAATTTACGTTGAACGGGCATGAGAACTGGCTTACGACCACTTACAACCATAGCAGAATCCACTAGAAATGCCGGTAGAATCTGTTTGAATATAACCTGCAAGCAAAGTGAATTAAGTTAGTTGTTCGCTTGAATATTTAAAAGTGCAACTAACCAAAGACATGTACAAAAATCGATTTTGCGTGCAGTGTATACCGGGTATAAGAAGGTTTTTCTCGAAAGCTGCTTCAGCCCAAAAACCATGATCCTGCATAATACCAATATACTCGGCAAATGTTATTTTGGTATGAGTACATGATGATCCCAAAAACACGGGAACTTGAATTGGCCTCTTCACAGTCTTATAGAAATTAGCCGATTTCACAGTGTAAAATAATAGAATTTTAATGGCCATATCTTGTGGCGATATGTCTAATCTAGTATCACTGTTTATGTAAAGAGTTTTAAGTAGACCAGCTCCCGCAACAGCAAATAAACCCATTGCTCCCATCAAAGATGGGGCAAATCCAGGCTCAGGCTCCTCAAGAGCAAATAAAACTAAAATAAAAAATATATTAAACGTAATTAAAAATTAAAAGTTTTTTGGAAGTAAGACCTTGCGGCAAAAATCGTCTAATTAAATGTTTCATTTACCATAACGTCTAACCCTCTCTCTCTCTCTCTCTCTTGATTAGCAAAAACTTACCCACTGATGGCCTATAAATCGCAATCGGTAATTTATGTCGATAATCATTTACTAATGACTCCGCCAGATTTTTAGTAAAACAATACGTATTCGGAAAACCCATAATCAACCTTAATTGCAAAAATAAAATAAATAATTATTAGTTCAAAAGCATTTGCTTTGCTTTACTTTCTACATATTGCTTCTATTTCTTCTTCTGAAATATCAGTTTGCTTTAGCAATTTCAAACACAGCCTCCAGTCCATAGGCGACTCATAAACTTTTTCTTCCACTCGTTTCAAGTAGGGATTACTAAAGAATGTCGAAACATGCATAACAACTTCAAGATTTTTTAGGGTTTGTGCAAAATTCAGCATCTCCAAAGTTCCGCCAACATTCAATCTGAGAGCATATGTCAGAGGCTCGTCGAATCGCACGGTGGCAGCACAATGGAAAATTATGGACACATTTTCTAAACATTTTTGATATTCTGCTGTTATACCCAACTGATCTAAAGTGGCATCGCCCGGTATATACTTTAGTTTGGTATCCAGCTCTCCGGGTTTTTGCAGTCGTAATTGGCGAAAGATCTATAAAAAAATCGTGAAGATAAATAAGATATATAATTTTTTTTTAGGAAAAACACCTAATCTTTGTATATACTAGAAGCCGTGAAAATGTGTACAGTATTGGATTTTTTTCAAGACCGAATATTGTTTGTAGCAGGTGTGGCAAAGTTGTTACAATTGTACCTTTTTTGGTACTGTTTAAACTCGGAAAGTACAATGGTACACCAATGACAAATTTAGTACATTTCAGGAATATCCGCAGTTTCACTCTGTATTTATTTTCAAACGATTGGATATGTCAATTTTCATTTTTGATCAATGAAACTCATATTCTTCTGTTTGAAAAAGTCTTGTGAAAGTAAAACTCAGCAAAAAAATCAAAAAAAAAATATGTGAACCATTCCATTTCCAAATCATCGGATACTGGAGCACATGCTATTGCCTTGTATATTTGAAATTTTAACTTAAACAGTTGTAACTTACAAGAAAATTTGTGAAAACAATTTGCTGGCCATAACGATGTCGATTATTTTAATAAAAATATGTAATTTAAACTAAAGAAATACTTTAGTACAATTAAGGCCAAAAAAAGTAAAATTTTTTAAAGTTGTTGGTACAATTTTAAAATTCTCAATGCCTTCCCTGGTTTGTAGTGGCGTTCGTAATTGAGTGCTAGGAAAGTATCGCATGCGAACTAACACGCTCATATAATCTACGTTGTTTATTTTTTCCTTTGCACATACACATATTTTTATAATAGTGGGCTCATTTTACAATTGTCATTTGGTGTACACAATAACTAATGCCTTTGCTTTGGCAGATAAACAAATGCTGTTGCATACTTTTTCTAAAAGAGAATACCAGTTTATACTCGTAAAATCAAGAGCACTAAAAAGAGATAACAATTCAATAATGTACATCATGAATATTACGCAAGCAGGCATCTTGTAATCAGCACTAGTATGTATGCAATTTGAATAAGCAGGCAAACAGGGACATAAGATAATTAAGTTCTCATGCATTAGGGTTCCGTACACAAAAGATGAAAAAGAACCCTATTGTTTAGGCTGCGATGTCCGCCTGTCCGTTTGTATGTTCCAAGCTGTTTTCTCGACAACCGTAAGAACTACGGAACGAAAATTTTTACACAATATGTAAAGCTTTTTCTGCTAAAACAACAAACTTATGACAGTTAACAATTAAAGGGTGTTTTAAAATGAGTAATGAAATATATGGAGATCTTAATTTAATATACAGACAATTATATATAGACTCTGGACATTTTCAAACTTGGTGTATTTTTATGCAGACTACGCCAATAAGCAAATTTAAAACCCAAATTTGAAGGGTATTTTATCAGTCAAGTTTATTTTTGCTATGTAATTTTGACAACTTGCTGTGTCTTAGAACCCTAAGGAGGCAAACTCTTAATATTTTCAAAAACCCTAAAACTAAAAAATCCAAAAATAAGAAAATCGTCAGAACAAAATAAATATATGCCTAAAACAAAAAATCGCTTAAGCTAAATAAACGCCAAAAGCCGAAAAATCGTCAAAGCAGAAAAAAACGTGAGAACTAGAAAAACTCCAAAAACCGAAAAAATCTTAATAAGAAAAACCGCCAAAATTAAGAAAAATAAACAAAAACCGAAAAAAAATTTATCGTATATTTAATTTTTTTAATTACTACATCAAAATCTTGCGTGATTCGATTATATTAGCTAAGGTATAGTATGCATTAGACCCCTGCAAAAGACCGCTTACACAAACATCATGTATGTACATACGCACACACGTTGTTTGTATGATCTTTTAATTTTCTGTACACATACAAACGCACACATGCATTGACATTAGCTCTGTGGCAAAACGGCAAAAGTGCTTAAGTCGACATACGCTGATTTTGAGTTAGTAGTACCTCCGTAATCTACATATTTGAAAGTATCTCTTGTCAAAATCTCAATTAATTTGTGTGATTTTTAAGAAATTTACAGCCCAATGACATGCGACTTATATTTTTTATACTTCAAATCTCATTTGGAATAATATGACGTAAGCACTTTTTTCTTATTTCCAAAGAGTTGTATGCACTTGCTTTAAGACACCACCCTGGAACACTTAATAGCTTACCATCTAAATCTTACACATACGCACTCAAACCTTCAATATACAAAATAACAAGCACACACGCTCCAACACTATTTCTTTTAAGTGTTTGTGTTCGTACCGAACCCTTCGTGTGCAAGTCGCACTTCACTGAATTTATTTTTATTCTCTATGAAAACTAATATAATATTTAAATTAATAAAATTTAATGGTGTTTTTTTCGCATCCCGATTTTTGAGTTATGATGTTGTTTGTGTAAATGAGCGATATATAAATTAGTTAGATATACATACATATGTACATATATGTATGTATATTGCTAATTTTTACTGAAATTAATATTTTTTTAATTAAGGATGTAGGGTTATAGGCACGCAATAAAACCAATTTTTTCCTATAGTTTAAGCAATTTATTAAATAAGTAATAACTAATAAATTTCTAAGATTAAGGATATGTATGTATGTATATGCAAGGTCAGAAGGTCCTTGCACCGAATAAAGCTAAAAAGGATAAGAATGGAACTACTCTCTGAATTTCGACTAATTTTTGTTTTAATAGGTTCCGAAACTACATTTGTTTTATATTTATACATTACACTTTATATGAGAAGCAAGCACTGTGCATCGTAATTCTGCTTAAAACAGAGTAAAGAAGTTTTAAATATCTGGACAAAGGCCTCACGGCTCATGCTTGGTTGTATTTAATATTAAACTAAGATTGTTTTATAGCACTCTTACCATTGTATTTTTGAGTTTTTTGAAACGCTCTTCAATCGCTTCCTGTTTCTTTGAACGCAGCAAAATATAAATTTTTCGAACATTGCAGGAGCGTAAAAGTTTTTCAATTAAAGCCTTGCCAACCACGCCTGGAGATTATTGAATTACACAAAACACAAAATTATATGCATTTATAAGTACATATGTATGTTATTTAAAAATATTTTCATATTGCCATATTATTGGTATTATTTCTTAGCATTTTATTTTTTATTAATTGTTTTAAATTTAAGTTAATATTTGATTTTTTACCTGATCCACCAGTTATAAATATTTCCTTATCTTCAAAGAACTCTTTAATCATGTTTTATTAATTTTTTTTAATTCTTTTTTTTTACACAATTTAGGATATTAAAAACAATTTACAATGTTGATGTTGAAAAGCAAACTGCAACTGAAACTGGTCTTAAGTACATATATATTTACACTTTCAATTGAAGTTTGAACAGTTCAATTTTAGTCTGGTTCTTTAAAATAAATTCTACTTGTATGCGTAATTTGCATTAGAATCATTAACAAAACTACATTTGCTGATATTTTTATATTCAAGGATTTAATGTTTGAAATAGTAAATTATGTAAATTACAGCAAATAAATATTTTAGTAATAAAATATGTACATGCAAAGATATATGTACATATGTTTATTTACAAATGTATATACATAGTAAAAGTGAGCACAATGCGTGAAAAAGAGCACTGTATTGTATTTTTTTCAAGAGCGAATATTGTTTGTAGTGGTGATCGTCATTGGGTGTTAATGATGAAACAGAGTAAAGTCTGCAACTTCAGGCAAATCGCTGACAAATTAATTAAGCCCATAATAAAATCGACGGCAGTAACTTCAAATACTCTCTGATTTTTATTTTATTTTCTTTTGTGCTTATTTTTCTTAGTAGTTTTGTTTACAAAATGTATGAAAGTGATCAAAAGTATGGTAACATTTTTGTGAGAATGAGTATTGATATGCGAGAGCATAAGAAAAAACGCTCTCAAAATAAAATAGATTCTATCTCACGACTGGTTTCTGTGGCTGCTTTTTTGTGTCAATTTGTATGGAAAATGTGTTTAAGCCGGTATTCTGTTTAATCATTTAAACAAATATAGAGAACAATGAAACAAAAAACACACACAATCATTGTACAACAGTGGAATAGACAGTTGTGTCAACTGTGCCATATTTTTTATTGTACACTTCATAGTGAACAATACTTCATTCCACAAACTCAAAATTTCATAAAATATTAAATGATAATAAAACTTTTTTACCATTACACTCGTATCTATAGTGAAAGATATTATTTTTATATTATTATTTATTTATTTTATTTTTTAGCCTTAAATTAATAAATAATAAAACTTAGAAAGCTATCGCATACTAACTAACACGCTCAAATAATATGTAGTTCTTGTGGGACCGTATGATGAAAATGTCAATAGTGTACTGTACTGTACTGTACTGAATTACTATTGACGATATCAACACATGCAATCCATGCTTTTTTATTTGTCTTTTGCAAGTTCTTTTTGTTTGATTCCTTAAATTATTGTTTAACACATTTTTACATATTTTCATTTTAAATTTTAATTTTTTCGACGGCACTTAAATTTTCAACAAACCAATAAAACATTAAGAAGAAGCATAGTTTTGTGTATCTGAAAAAATATTTTCTACGCATCAAAAATAATACTAATATGTAGACACTCCGTTGACAATGTCACCAAAGTAGTCGAAAAAACTGGTGACTTGGGGTCACTTAAACCCCCGCTTCCTTCAAGGGTGGTTTTACTTTTTTTTTCTTTTACACATACACATATTTTTACAATTGTGTGCTCATTTTACAATTGTCACTAAAGTGCACTAGCGAAATAAGATTCGACACTATAATAACTAATAACCACGCTTGGCAGATAAATAAAAGCTGTTGCATACTGATGCTAAAACAGAATACCAGTTTTAGTGTTCTCATAAAGTCAAGAGCACAAGAAAGAGAGAACAATACAATACTGTACACCATGAAGATTAAGCAAGCAAACATCTCATGCTCAGCTCTAGTTGTTACATACAAATATATGTATGTCTGCATGTATGCTGTAGATTGTGTTCTTTGTATTTACTGTTTTTTTTTTAATATTCAGTGGACAATACAGCGAACTTTATTTTTAAATTTTCCGTAAAATTCGGGAAACCCCCGAAGCATTTATCTCAATAATTAGACGCGCCGTAACCATAACCATACAAAAATCTGTTCAAACCAATCTTATGGGCAACACACTGTTTGACCTTGACCTTGCCATAACGTCAAAGCCATAAAAATCAAGGCTAATTCAATAAGGTATATTCGGCTCAATTCGCTTCGAAAAATTTAAACTTTTGATGGCAAAAAAAACGTACTGGGAAATCTGCTTTGACATCTAATGTATGTACATTTAAATTAAAATCTGCGAAAAAGTCACATAAGAGTAGTTGCTATACCTAATTTGGATTCGCCTTGCATAGAATCCAATTGTATTTTGCTTTTTCGCCGCAACAATAAACAGCTGTTTGGCTTTCCAGCATTCTGAAACTGCGATTGCCAAGTGAACACATTTTGTCACATGCCCATGATAAATTACGTGAGACATTTTTAGATTCTTTATTGAACTGTAGTGAAATTTAATCAGAAATAATTTTTAGTCAGGCTTAAGTTCAGTAATTTCAACTCTTATTGAAGGAAATATTTTTATTAATTAATGTGAGTTTCTAAAGAAGAGAAGAAAGATTAAACTTAGACTTTATTATTTATACCGATACTTTTCTGTGCAGCCACGCACTTCATCAGCACTCTACTCCATCTACTTGGGTAGATTTTATTATTAACATCAGCTATTTAACTTAAATTTTCTATGAAACGGAATATGAGAAACGATTGTTGTGTATACAATTGATTTACCTTTGGTGAGCACATTTATAAGTATCGCTATTTATTTTCTGTTTTTCCATTATTTCATTTATCTATTTAGGTTAGCACGAAATTATATTACTATACCTAAGTATGTTTAACTATTCTTGCTTATCTTTTACGATCATCACAATAATTATTTTTACTTATTCGATGTAGCATCGGTACATGCAAAAACAAAGTAACATAAAGCCACTGCAATAATACGCAACGCTTGACGCTATAGTTTAGGTTGGACTCGAAACCCTAAAAACGTTGAACGGTCTTCAACAATAGGATCTGGTTAAATAAAACATTACGGGCTAGTTTCTTACTAATTAGTTAAACTTAGTTTACTAAACTTTAGTTTGAGTTAAACAAGAAACAAATTTAAACGGAGTTTAACCACCCATGCTGGTTTTCAGTGATGGATTAAAAGTTGTCAATTTAGCTGGAAATGCCATACTTTGTTTTCAATATAGATGTGGCATACTTAATAATGTTTTACGTTAATAGGGCAACACTTAAGAAGCGATGTGACAATTCTTTAAATTTATTTTAAGAAAAACTTCAATAACTGAATTTCGGGAAAGTAAAATAATATATAATAGTGACACTCCAAAAATAAAACTGAAAAAAGATCATAAAATCTTAAATCCAACGAAATATACTTTTCTTCCAATTAATTCTAAAATCATCATATACAGACCTCTTTGTTAAACAAAATCTTTGGACATGTTTTTATCTCTTTTAGTTTTCTCACAATTGTCCTATCATATGGTGTCATAGGATAGGACAAGCATCCCTTTTATTTCTTTATGAATATATTTATTTTTTAAACTATTAAGTAAAACTGTTTTTTTTTCAATTTCACATATATATCATTTGACAGTTCTAACTAAAGTTTAACTGAGCAATCTTAATCTCGGTTAATCCTAGATTATTAACTAGATAATCTTTATTTGAAAAACAAAATTTTAAGTTTAAACTACAGTTAACTGACAAATACAGTTTATCTTTGTGTTAAAAACTAGCTATACATCAAAGAGCTGCATAAGACCTCTTACAAGAACTTTTAAGACATGAGGGATTTTTCAAATATTTTACTACAGCAAAATGATCTGAAACAAACGCTAAGCAACACTGTTGACAATACATTTGTTTACCTTATATATATATTTATATATATATATATATACAGGAGTAAAGAATAAAATAGTTCGTGACTGAAAAAGTGTTGATGCTTGTGCTTCTTTATACGCATGAGCGCGTATACAAATATCATGCATGTGTATTCATACATATATAAATAAGTTGTGTAAAAGCTCTTTAATTTTTCTGTGCACATACAAATGCACACATGTATTGACATCAGTTCAAACCTCCCGTTAACACATAATAGCTTACCATCTACATCTTACACACACACACACTCAAACGTACAATATGCAAAATAACAAGCATACACGTTTCAAGAGTACTTCTTTTGATTGTTTGTTATGAACAAGAAATCTTGGCGACATCGCTTGTTAACACTCATATACACGTACACCAATACATCCATCCTGCTTTGCCTTATAATACAACAGCATTAATTATTAATGCCATGAGAATACATTTAAAAAACAAAATGTATTTACATTTTAAGACAGTTTACGCAGTTCTCTACTATACCTGTTGCCTACAGTTTTGTTCGAAGTTGTTTATTGTAATAAAAATTTCAATTTAAATATAAAGCATATTCTCAAGGTTCGGAATACCCAATATTTATGTTTTTATTTACATGTGCATATATACATACGTATATATTCGTATAAAAATTCAAGTCCAAAAGAGCAAAACAAATCACATTTTTCTTTTATTAAAAAAATCCGTTTACACAATATCACAAATATTTGCTTTAACGAATCATATAAAAATCTTATTATGGCAAGATATTGATGTGGAAACATTGTTCCAAGTAGTTCAAAAGCTTTTCATACATTTTAAATGCCAGCAGAAACTTGATGAGTTTGTAGGTAAGAATTTTACTGAAAAGAAAAAATAAATATTAAACATACATGCATAAATACATACAAGCATATTGAGAGAGAAAACACTACACTATCTCCGTGCAAAAGAAACGAAGAGGTTTTCAAATGTGTTTCAAGAGAGTATCGCAGCAAAAACTTTGCTTGCTTTTATGCAAGTAGACCATCAAATAAACTAATCAAGCACATATGTACATAGTTGTTTATTGTGTATTGATACAAAATAAACATGTTTAATTTCTTTATATGACGGTTGATTATTTGATCATCTTCAATTGTGATGCAGAAGAAAAAAAATACCAGTTCCCTTGTAATTCTGGTTAATTATAAAGAAGTGTTCGCCCGAACAGAAGTTTATATTGCCTTTTATTGAACATAACCAAAACTAAAGGAAGGCAAGCATACCACACTCACACATACATACATATCGTCGTGGTGAATGCAATAAGCTGTATGCCTACAACTGCAATTTATCTTATACCGTTCAGGCAATCAGAAGAGAGCTTTTGCGCGCTATTGCAATCTTATTAAGATAAGTTGCAGTTCTAGGAGCCCAAATTTTGGTTACAACGCTACAATACAACCAAAAACAATTTTTTTGACATACAGCCTATTGCATTCACCACGACGATACACAGTGCTTGAAAAGCTTATTTGGTCGTCACCAGAACACTTTATTACAATCATCATACACTTGTTCTTGATTTTTAAACATATTTTTTCTCTCTTTTGCATGCATGATGGCTTCAGAATAAAAAAAAAATATTATATTTAGCTAAATAAAAGGGTCCGTTCGGAAATGCATCACCGCCCAGCAAATATAAATTTAAATGTCCTTTATGTGCCTCACTGAAGTAAGTAAAGTACAAACATGACTACTATTAAAAAAACAGATTATCAGCAAACTTGTATTGTATTTTAAATTAAAAATTGTTTTTATGATGCAGAGCTTAAGCTGCATTTTCGCATCGAACAGGCCCCTAAGTTTTAATAAAAAACTTACACTTGCAATATTTTTTTGCTTCTTGGTAGAGTTTTTGGATCTTCCTTAAGCAAATATTCCCGTACATTAAAAGCCACTGGATGAACTGAATTAATACTTGAGGCATAATCGTTCGACGATGTTATTATATCCACATTAAAATCCGTTCTAGAAATTTATGTGTTCAAATAAGTGAAAAAATTCTGGAAGTCGATACAAGAATATGTACTAACCCTTTCAATTTTTCCAACATTTCATTGTAATGTGTGACTCCTGATGATTCATAAGAGTTGAACCCAAAAGGTTTTATGGCTTCCGCAGTGTTATACACTCTGCGTTGTGCGCGCATGAGCACTGGCTCCCGTCCACTTAAAACGATGGCGAAATCACCTAGAAGTGCTGGTATTATCTGTTTAAACATAACCTGCAAAGTAAATGCATTAATTTGATTTTAAAAATAATTAAAAGTTTAACCAACCAAAAATAAATAGACCAAGCGATTGTCTGTGTAATGAACGCCCGGTATGAGAAAGTTTTTCTCGAAAGCCGCTTCAATCCAGAAATCATGCTTATGCATAATTTTTTCGAACTCGTAAAAGCCCCGATTATAATGAGTATATGATGAAGTGACAAATAAAGGAATTTCGATGAGATTTTTGCCATTTTTATACATATTAGCAGCCTTAACAGCGTAAAAACAAAGACATTTAATGGCCAAATCCTGAGGCGATATATCAAGTACAATATCTTTATTCATGTAAGCGGCTTTTAATAAACCAGATCCTGCAACAGCAAACAAGCCATTGACTCCCGTGAAAGAAGGTACAAAGCCAGGAAAAGGCTCTTCCAGGCAAAATGTAACTAAAGAGAAGAAATAGTTGACAAATAAAATAAAAGCTTGAGAGCAGCAAATTTTAGATAAGATATGCACAATAAAGCCAGTGACAATCTAAGATTAACATTTTAAGGCTCCAAAAATATTTATCATGTTTATCATTGAGCTCCAGTCCCATCGACAAACATCCTAAGCTCCTCTTGATTAAAACCCGGTTGTAATTGTAAATTAATTTCGTTGAGAGTGATTGACTTATATTTGTTTTATTTGTCTTGGCAACTGACTCTCTCTCTCTCTTTCGCTCTCTTTACTTGCAAGAAAACACTTACCCACTGATGGTCTGTAAATTGCCACCGGTAATTTATCTCTATAGTCATTTACCAATGACTCCGCCAGATTCTTAGTAAAACAATACGTATTCGGGAAACCTATAATTAATCTTAGTTACAAAAAATTTAATTAGTTATATATTTTTTTCATAAAATCAATTGCAATTACTTTCTACTCATTGTCTCTATTTCCTCTTCTGATATATCATTTTGTTCCAGCAACTTCAAACACAACCTCCAGTCCATAGGCGACTCATAAACTTTTTCTTCCACTCGTTTCAAGTAGGGATTACTAAAGAATGTTGAAACATGCATGACAACTTCAAGATTTTTAAGGGTCTCTGCAAGTTTTAGCATCTGCAAAGTTCCGCCAACATTAAGCTTGAGAGCATTTCTTAGAGGTTCGTCGAATCGCACCGTGGCAGCACAATGGAAAAGTATAGAAACATTTCGTAATTTTTTCTGGCATTCAACTGATACTCCCAACAGAGGCAAAGTAGCGTCACCAGGTATACACACAAGTTTTTTCTCTAATTCATCGGGTTTTTGTGATTTTAATCGGCGAAATATCTAAAAAAAAGTATTATAATGATATCATAATAACAATAGCGGAAATCACTGTTCGTTGCAAAATGCTGCGGCACAGTATAGATAACTGAAAACGTTTTGGCATAAGCGACAAGAGAATGACAAAGTACTTTAAATTTTAATGTAAGCTTTGTTTCGCAGCTGCAAATTTTACTTTGACAAATGGCCACTATACCACGTGGTAACTACAGCTGACTTCCAAAACGTAAATTGCTTTATCTGCGAACAAAATGTCTTTACATGTATTGAAAAGATTGAGTCAAATCAAACAACCAATGTCAGCGAGACACAAAACTACTGGTATCTACACACAGAAAAAGTTCCAATGTAAAATCAACATGCCAAAAGGTTAATTCAAATCAAACTAAATTTACAAGAAATAAAATGTTGTTCGAGTGTTTATGTGTGTTTATGTTTATTTGCTTTGTTCATACCCTGTCGAAAATTTGGCTAACTTTAAACTAACTTTAAGCTAACTATTTCGCAACTAATACTGACTGACACTTGGATTACTTCGCAATGTAATCAACTGACTACTTTAACATTGCTATGTCCTAGGTGGTAGTCAATGCGCACTCTGCATTACTTTCAGCTAACTTAAAGTTGACTATATTTAAACCAACTTGTAGTCAGCAAATTAAAAAAAAATTTCTGGGGTTCGAACATGTATCATCACAATTTGTGTACTCAACGCGCAGATTCGAATCCTGCGGTCAAGTCAAGGTATTTTGTATTTTTTGTAACTAAAACTTTTCAAGTCAAAGCAAACTTATTTTTAAATAAAACTAAAACTTTTTAAACAAATTGTATGCACTTATGTTGTATGTTGTATGACTAGAAATAATCTTAAATTATAATTTAATTGAAGATGGTACATATTTAGTGTGTATCTTAAGAATATTTAATGTTGTTGTGGATGTAGGAAAAAGCAAGTTGACTACCACACGATTAGTTCCAAGTTCAAATCTTGGCCGGGGAAGCCAATTTAATTTATATACAAAATTTTTTCTGATGTCTGTGGCAACCACACGTAAGTTAAATACTTAATAATATACAATTACTACATTAAATTAAATTTATGTTGATCTAACTTGCAATAACTTTGATTCAATATGATTCTTCATTTTGATTTTAACAATACTTAAATGTTAATTCAACGTGAAATAAAGTTATTTCAAAAGGAAAAATTTTTTTTCGCAATTACTATAAATCTTGTTAAATTAACATGAAACACACATGAAGCAAAATCATTGCCAAAAAATTTAAAATTAACCCTATTTTTAACGATTCTACATTGGTTTTTTTCTGTGTGTAAGGCCAAATATCTAAACTGGCCGCATTTGAAAAATACACGATATCACGTCTTCAAATGCCGCTAGTTGCATTTGTCCGTTTGTAGCCAGCCAATTAATTAATTATTTTCAAGCGGCAGCAGTATTACAAGCACCTGACCTGGCATTTGCCGCCTCGTAATAACTAATAATTCATTTTACGGTATCATTCTTTAAACATTTTGTATTATACTGGCAACTCTGAATTTTCGCATTTCAGCTAAAGAAATAGAAATTAGTTTAATTGGACTACAACGACAAAATCAGCATAGACAACAACCTGCCGCCCTGTTGCCTTGCTGTCTTCAAAAGAATTACTCTCATGTGTAAACATGTGTATTCTATCCTTGACATTTTGTAGTCGGTAGCCTGCTGTGGTGAATGTGTTTAATGCATAAGGGCATATTTCAGTGTTGGCAACTTCAAAAACTTCACATATATAGAAAAAAAGTTTTACTTTTAAAATTTAATGTAAAAGTATAAAAAAATTAAATTTATCTCTTTACATGAATTGCAAAATACAATACTGGCAACAATTTATTGGCTCATTATCTCCAACAAAAAATTGAAATTAGTTAAATTGATCTACAATGAGCAAATCAGTAGGGATAACAAACAACCCCCTCCGTGTTGCCCCCTGCTGTGATCAAAATAATTATTCCCACATAAAAACATGTGTATTCTATCGTTGACAATTTGAAGTCGGTAGTTTGCAGTAGTGAATGTGTTCAATGCATAATGCAACAAGTGTAAATTAGCTCTCCTTTCATTATAATTTAATATGGTCACTAATGTATACTACAAAAAAGAAATATTTTCTTAAATTTTTATGTAAATTTCTTACCACGGCATTTTTGAGTTTTTCCATGCGCTTTTCAATCGAAACATTTCTCTTTTGTCGCAATAAAACGTATATTTTACCAACATTGCAGGAACGTAAAAGTTTTTCAATGAGAGCTGTTCCAACCACTCCTGGAAATTTTAAATCAATTTAATATCATAATGTAAAAATATAAGGAAGCCAAATTTGCATGTGATAATTTTGATAATTGCCAAATAAATATTCGGACAAACACTAGTAGAACGGAACGAAACAAAATGCTGTTTTGCGAAGGCCGCCATACTTTCATCATCAGAGTTCTGGTGGTTATTTGGTGCACTCTGTTTGGTATTGATGCAAATTTCATTTTTACATACATATTTATTTTTAAGTGCAAATGGAATACGAGAATTCTTTTACTTCTAGTGCTTTTTGTATTCAAAATTAGCACATGTAATTTGACTTCTAGGAAATATGAACTTAAGCCTAATCAAAACCATACAATACAATAAAACAACTAAAATTCCAACAAAAATAATTAAACTAATTAAAATCAGGTACGTAGTTCTATTTTTATTATTTTTTAGTCTTCTGCATACTAAATGTTAAAGGGAACACTGTTGTTATCGCAGAAAAGCTAGAGACTTGAATTGGCGTAGCAAAGATGGTCCAAAATAGATTTATATTAAAAATCAGCAAAATCGAGCAGACGGTTTCAGAGCTGGAAAACTTAAACTTTATTTTGCCATATAAAAGCAACTAGCTAAAATTAATTTTAATTTTTTTGTTCAGTAAGTTTATTTTATACTTATACAGTACGAATAAAACTGGTATTAAAAATTTAAAAAAAAATTAATATTACTATATATAAAAATATTTCCAGGGGTGGAAAACCTGGAAAAAAGTAACCTACTAAAACTAATTTTTCCTTTTTCTATATAAATTAGACAAATGTTACATTCTTAAAAGAAATATATTGGTGTAAGAAATCAGAAAAATATAAAAGGATGGTTCCAGGGTTGGGAAACTTACACTTTTTGTGATAATAAAAGTTAAAAGGGCTAAATAGTTTGTTCTTTTTCTTTATAAATTAGATATATTTTATGTTATGAAAGGAAAGTTTGGTATAGAAAAGTAGATAACTAACAACCACAGCTGCAGAGCTGGAAAAAATTGTCTTTTTTGGATATTAAAATAATTAATTAAAACTAATTTTTTCCTTATTTCCTTTTTTATAGTTCACAAAGCATATTTTATAAATTTTTATAGAACTGGATTGGTATAAGTAGTCAGAAATATATAAAAGGATAATTCCAGGGATGGAAAGTTTAATTTTAGTAGCTCGGTTAATTTTTTTTGCTTACAAATTAAATGTATGTTATGTCTTGAAAGAAATAGTTTGGAATAAATAATTAGAAAAATAAAACTCAATTCTCCAGACTTGGAAAACTTAAACTTTTTCTGGTATATAAAACTAATTGAATCAAACTTATTATTTCTTTGGAAATTTAATATATTCTGTATATTATAAAAAAATAAATTAGTATTAAGAAAACCAGAAAAAGCAAAATAATGGTTCCAGGGTTGAAAATTTAAAAAAAAAACTTGGTAAAATGAACTAAAAATATTTTTGTTTCATTTAAACATATTTCATGTTTTAGGAAGACCTTTAGTCAAGATTTTTTATATATGTTGAATTTTTATGTGGAAAATCTCATTAAAGTATAAACGAAGGTAAATTGGCATAAGGAGTAAGATGATTTCAGGGTTGGAAAGTTTATTTTTTTACATAAAAGTAACTCGGTTAATCACTTTTTTTTGTGTCTTAGAAAGAAATAGTTTGGAATAAATAATTAGAAAAATAAAAAACATTGCTTCATACCTGGACAACTTACACTTTTTTGATATATAAAACTAATCGAACTTTTGCTAATTAAATAAATTCTATATTTTAAAAAGAAATAAATTAGTATTAAAAAAAAACAGAAAAAGCAAAATAATGGTTCCAGACTCGGAAGTTGAAAAAAATTGTAATATGAACCAAAATCATTTTTTTTTCAGTTAAACATATTTTATGTTTCAGGAAGATCTTTACTAAAGATTTTTTTATATGTTTAATATTTATATGGATATCTCATTTAAGTATAAACGAAGGTTTGTACCATGTTGCTTATTAAGCTCTCAGCACACTTATATTTTAAATCGATGGTCTTTCGTTTACAGCTTGTAACGAGTTCTTATTAATTCTTAGTAAATGGAGAGAGAAATAAAATTTATGGCTAAATAACAGTCATAACTATAAAATAAATTTAAGGAAATGTTACATTTCATTTCCCTGATAAAGTTCCTTTCTGCTGAACAAAATCGAATCGAAAATAGTAGCACGATTTTTTACCATCTCTAGAGCGAGTAAACAAGCCCCAATTTTTTGGTATTATATTGAATTGACGTTAATGTTAACAACTGGAATAAGGGTAAATGTAACTTATTTCTTAAATACAGAGTGTAGAATAAAATATTCAACTATTGCTAATATCGAAAATAACATATTTGAACCAAATTCTTTAGTTGAAAAATATCAAGAGGTCACTTACTAAAAATTGCAATATAACAAAAAAATTATAAATTTTTTTTACAAAATGTACTTAAGTAATAAAGAGCTGCATGAACTAGCCGTGTAGATGATCATGCTCATGTGTTTGTTTTAAAATGTCTATGTTCGAATACTATGTAAATTACCAATCATACATATGTACATACTAGTGATGCACGAATATTCGTATTCGTATTCGAATTGTCGAATATTCGGCCATTTTCAGTCGGATGCGAATACGAATATATTCGTATTCGTCAAATTCAGGCGAATACGAATACGAATATTTTCCAAAGAAATTAAATAAATAAATGCATAAATCCTAAACGAAATTTAAATAAGTGACTAAACATTTTAGTTTGTACAAATACATTAATTTTTTTATAGAAATTTGTGCTTTGTATCATTTTCAAATATTATTCAATGGCGATCATTGGGTACTTTTTATTAACTTTAAAGTACGCCAACAAGAATGTGAAGTCCTTCTTCATAACAATTTTTTAATATTTCATATTGCATATAATATTCGTATTCGTACTCGTATTCGTATTCGTATTCGCGAATATCGTTTCAAATATTCGTATTCGTATTCGCTATAATCATTTGAAATATTCGTATTCGCGAATATCAAAAGTTGACATTCGTTACATCACTAGTACATACATATGTACTTCGGTAAAGGGTATATAAGATTCGGCACAGCACTCTTGCTTATTTTATTGTTAAATTTATAATTTTTTTTTTATATATTCCCTAATGTATATAAGACACCATTTTAAATATTTATTAAAAAATATTTTCAAACCAAAAGGAAACAGTTGGATTTTAAGGAAAATTCCACAATTATAGAATGGAAGTACCCGTCCGTCAGTATCTTCTAAATATTTTAATAACAAGTTTTACACAGAAATTTTTTTATTTATTTTTTATTGTTAAGTTGAATGTTTTTTTAAGATTCCGCTCCTTATTAAAATTATGGTTTTATGCTTTTTACCTGAAGCACCCGTTATAAAAATTTCTTTATTTTCGAAAAATTCTGCTATCATTTTCAATGATTATAATTTTATTTTTTCTATTTGAACACTTCTTGTGATATAAAAACAATTAGATGGTTGCTTTTAGCAGGTTAAACTACAACTAAACAAATAATTTTAAAATATTTGATCGAAATTTGTTTTGCTCGCTTTTTGATTTGTTTACGCATTTACTATTTTTTAATTTTTTTCTGCAAGTCTTTATTATTAAAGATATTTTATTATAGGTTCTAACATAATAAAATTCTAATTTCCTAATATGAAAAAAATAAAATAAAATAAAAAGGTACTTTTTTTCACAAGTTATGCTGTTAAAAGGTACTTTTTCAGTAGGTACTTTAAAAGATAAGGAGCAAAAAAAATTTTTATTAATAATTATCACATGTAATTTGGCTTACAAAATGATAAGAACTTAAGCCTAATCAAATCATAAATAAAGAAACAAAACTAATTTGGAACCGTATATTTTTGCAAAGTTAATTAAAAATATTTTATTACAGAACTTAGAAGTAAATTCTGTTCAAAAAATAAAACTTCCAAAAAAAAACTTAACATATTTATATTACATATTTCCGTGCACCAAACGTGAAAAGGAACCCTTTTTTTCGCTACGATGTCTGCCCGTCTGTTTGTCTCTCACAGACTTTTTCTCGAGAACCGTAAGAGCAATTGACCTGAAATTTTCTCAGAAATTTCACAAGCATCTAACAGTTAAACGCTTAAGGATGTTTTTACAGAAACGAAATATGTTAAAATTTTCAAATTTCAAATTTTCAAAGTTAGTGTATTCTTATGCACACTGCACGAATTAACATTGCAATTTAAAACAATAAAATGAAAAGGTATTCTATCAGTTAATGTAAGTTTAACAACCTGCTGTGTCTTGGCAATCGTAAGAGACAAACCCTTGAAATTTTCAAAATTAAAAAAAATGCCGAAAAGAAAAATTGCCAAAAGTGAAAAAAGCGTTTAAATGCAATACATCACCAAAAATTAAATAAATCTCTAAAATGCAAAAATTCATCACAATTAAAAAGGTCGACAAAAAACTAAAAAAATTCTAAAATTCCACAACTAAAACTAAATATAAAAGTATTTTCAAAAAATAAAAAAGTCACCGAAAACGTAATAAATTAACATAACTAAAATAATGCCAGAACTAAAATAAAATCCCAAAAAAACCGAAAATAATCAATAAAAACGAATAAATAATTATTATGAATTACTGAATTTAGTTTTAAATCAGAATGGTGAAATTAAAATAATTTTGTCGGCAATAAAGACTACTGGTACTGGGTTCGAACCGAAAATCGTAATATTTATCGTTTTATTTAATGGTTTGCGGTATCGAAATTTGATTCTGAATTTTTTTTAGTTTTACTCGTAATTTATTTGTATTGCATGTGCCATCCCTGGAAAGAAAATGTCAAAATAGAAAGAAAAACTAATCTAATCTAAGCTTGTGATTTTACCTTTTTTTACTGGATAGCAAAGTCGATAAATTTGTTTATATATATTATAGCGTTACGATTATCGCAATAAAAGTTTTTGAATACGGGTAATTTTCTAATGGATGCAGCCAAGATTTTATGAAAATATGGGTTTTAGTATAATTTGGCGCTTAGTACGAAAAAAAAACTTGATCCAATATTATTTTATAATTAATTTTTTTGTTCGAGACATGTAAGTCCCACATAAATTATAGAATTTCTTAGCTCATGTAATTCGATTTTGCCCAAAGTTCACTTATGCTGTTATAGCTTTTAAGGTTAAATGCAATAACTAAAGTATTGTAAAGGCTTTTCATTCTGATAAAATTTAAATCAGTGTGGTACACCTAATTTTTTGCACTGGAACGAAAAAGTGCTTAAGTCGAGATAAGCAAATTTTTAGTTAATGGCGCTTCTGTAATCTTTATATTCAAAAGCATCTGTCTTAGCTCTATACGTATTCACAATCAGCAGAATCCAAACAGCTGTTCCCAATATTGACCTAATTTTATTATAAGCCCCGGGCTGGAAAAGTTAAATATTGTTTGTTTTATAAAAATTTTTCAAATAGAACATTTGTGACTCTCGGACTACTTAAGCTACTTAGCTATATTTAATTTTTTAAGATCTTTTAATCAGAAATAATTTTAAGTCAGGCTTAAGTTCAGTAATTTCAATTCTTATTGAATGAAATATTTTTATTAATTAATGTAAGTTTCTAAAGAAAAGAAGAAATATTAAACCTAGACTTTATTAGCTGGGGGAAATACCGATATTTTTCTGTGCAGCCACGCACTTCATAAGTTCCCACGTCTATCTACTGGGGTAGGAGTTTTGTTATTAACATCAGCTATTTAAAGTAAATTTTAATGAAACAGAATATGAGCAATGATTGTTGTGTATACAATTGATTTACCTTTGGTGAGCACATTTATAGGTATCACTATTTATTTTCTATTTTTCCATTATTTAATTTTTCTATTTAGGTTAGCACGAAGTTATATTACTCTACCTAAGTATGTTTAACTATTCTTGCTTATCTTTTACGATTACATTAATTATTTTTACTTACTCGATGTACCGTTGGTACATGCATGTAAGTATTATTGTAATGGCTTTATGTTACTTTGTTGTTGCATTCTACAGTTTTATTTGGCTTTCCAGCATTCTGAAACTGTGATTTCCAAGTCAAGAATCATTTCTCATATTCCATTTCATAATAAATTTGCGTTAAATAGCTGATGTTAATAACAAAACTATATAATTTCTCATCTCATCTGTAGAAACTCACATTAATTAATAAAAATATTTCATTCAATAAGAATTGAAATTACTGAACTTAAGCCTGACTAAAAATTCACTACAGTTCAATTAAAATCTAAAAATGTTTCACTTATTTTTTGATCTTTAGTTGCCATTTATTCCCTTTTCAACTAACATTTCTTATATTTGGCCGATTTGTACATAAAAATGTATGTTATTAGCCCAAAAATCATAAACTGTTGTTGCTGCTATGTATGTAAATCATAAGTTCTACTTACGTCTGCTTTTTAATTGTCTGAAAACAAATCTATTTTTGATATTTATGTAAATTTTTACATATATTTAAATTGGCTGACGGACAAGACTATGAATGTTAATTTCAAAGTTTTGGAGATTTCTGATACTTGCTTAATGGTATAAAAATCCAAAGCAAATGAATTTGTAATGGATTTGCATGGACTATATTTAATCGCGTATATGTATGTATGTTTATGCTCGTATGCATATAGATTTTATGACGTATGAAGGGGTATATATGTATGTATTAAAACAAGGCCATGGTTTAAAGGGCACTAGTAACATATCGCTACTTTATTGCAACATAGATATACTTTATTGACTGAAACATTTATTCTTCATTTTATTTTCATACATACATACATATGTACGTATGTATGCATATAAATTTTTTATAATTTTTTTATTTTATTTTTACAGCCTAAATCAAAGCAAAGCAATAAACCAACTCATGGCTGCAACGTTATCAACGTGCGTTAAAAGTTGCCCAACTTTAGTACTTCGCATTGACGGATACGTACGAAATGGAGCAAAACCAATAAGAAAACAAGTATTTCATCTCAATTGCGAGTTGATAAAATTCAGCTAATTCTAGCTAATTGTAGGACTAATTGTAGAATAAGTGCGCCCAAATAGCGTCGACGAAATAGCGTCAATTTTGGGAATTTAAAAACCGGTGGGGAAATGGGAGAAAAGTTTTGTCGTGCCAAGGATTCACATATTCTTAAAGTGGACACATAGGAGAACAAACCGAGAGAACCGTGCAAAAAATCGGTGAGGCCGTTTTCATCCACTTTTAGGGTTCCGTACACCAAAGGTGAAAAAAACCGTCACACGGTTTTTCCTCAATATGTAGAACCTTGGCCGCTGCAACAACAAATACATGAAAATTAAAAATTAAAGGGTGTTCCAAAACTAGCAACGAAAAATTATAAAAACCCATGTAATATACATACAACTGTATGTACATATGTATATTGACACTTGAAATTTGTAAAATTTTTTAAACTCTTGAAATTTTCAGAAACGGTAAAACTAAATAATCTGAAAATTATAAAATCGCCAAACCAAAAAAAAAATCGTCAAAAATTCAAAAAAATCGCCAAAACGAAGAAAATCGCCAAAATTAAAAAAAATTCTAACACTAAAATAACTCGCGAAATTCGAAAAAATCGTCCAATTGAAAAAAATCGCCAAAATGAAAAAATCGCCAAAAAACTGAAAAAAATCGCCAAACACGAAAAAGGCTCCTGTAACAAAATAATTGTTAATATGAAAAAAAATCACAAAAATGAAAAAAATCGCCAAAATTAAAAAAAAAATCGCCAAATCGAAAAAATCGCCAAAAAAAGAGAAAAAAGTGCGAAACTACAAAAAAAACGCCAAAATGAAAAAACGCCAAGAACCGAAAATCCTTAAAATTAAAAGAAATCGCCAAATTGAAAAAATCGCCAAAAAAAAATTAAAAAAACGCCAAAAACCGAAAATAAATCGCCAAAACTCGAAAAAATTTCGAAACTAAATAAATGGCCAAAATGGAAAAAAAATACAAAAACCGAAAATAAATCGCCAAAACAAAAAAAAATCGCCAAAATAAAAAAATCGCCAAAATTAAAAAAACGTCAAAAACGAAAAAAATGCTAAAACTATATTTTATATAGGCTAGTAAAGTTCGTATTGAATTACATATCTCGTGTCCGTACGGAACCCTTCGTGAGCGGTTTAAGGTCGCACTGAATTTTTTTTTGCCATTTTGGAGTTGCCCAGTTTTCTCGAAAACCGCGTCACCGATTTTTTGCACGGCTCTCTATTTTTGTTCTCCTATGTGTCCACTTTAAGAATAAATGATTCTTTGACATGACAGTTGCACAGTGCTCCTGGAAAAATTCATCGATGGTTTATGTTTTGTTTTTCCCCTTTGAATTCCTAAAATCAACGCTAGCTTTTTGCTATATTTTTTAAAATACCCACAAAATTTACCCCATTTTTTCCGCGTTTTTAAATTTTCAAAATTGACAGCACACGTTGGTAGAATTAGTAGATTCGCTGACAAAATCTGTAACATAAATAAAATATGTTGCTGTTTATTAAATATGTGTTGTAACGTATGTAAGGTAGAAATTTACAGAAAATAGATTTTTCCGGAGGAAATGTTAACGTCTCTCTCTAACATACATACATACATGTGTATAAAGCGAAGAGTAATACAATAACAGCTGACACGTTCGCTTACAACCTCACATATTTACCAACTAACATCCAGATTTAAACAAAACGAAAACTTCAAAAGTAACAGAATACAAATCGACTAATTCTATTATCAGTCTTGACGTATTTTGTAGAGTCTCCTGTGGATTGGTTTCAGTCCATCTGTGATGGTTTTCCTTGTTAACAAACCACTTAAAGACTGATGTTCAAAGTAAATCTGGGGCCTGCTAATGCCTGCAATCGTGATCGAAAAGGCAAACTAATCGAAATTAATTTCGTTAGTAAGAAATTTCCTGTTGATGTCACTCGATATGAGGAGAATCGAGTTTTTGTTTCAGTATTGAAAAAACTCGAATAAACTAATTTCACAACACTGAATAAATTATAAGCAAAAATGTATCGCTCATTTGATGAAACAATGTCATAACTAAAAAAAATAGTTTATCATAAAACAAGTTTAAAGCTTTCAACTTACATACAACTTAGTGAAAAAAAATTAATTTTTCTCTCAAGAGCTGAGTAAACAAAATATTTGTATGAAATGTTTACTCCCTATGAATAACGATATCAGAAATTTCGTTCTTAAGGTTCCGTACATCAAGGGTTAAATGATGTCACAGGTCCGTTTGTCACAGGCTGTTTTCTAGAGCACCTGAAGTGCCACGGACCTGAAATTTATATAATCATCAAATATATTACAGTTCAAAATTAAGGGGTATTCTAAAGCCACCAACGAAAGAATTATATCGAATTATATATCGTTACCTGTTTTTTTTTAAATCAAGTTTTGTGTTTATTTCGATAGAGGAACATCTAATGTATCGAAAAATTCAAAAATCTCGATTCCAAAAAAATAATGAGCTAGTGCCTTTCTATATTAAGGTAACGATATAGACACTTGAAAATTAGTGTATTTTTATTCAGACCAGAGAATAGATTGAATGCCATATTTTGTTGTTTTGAATGCAATCACAAAAACCTACATATTGTTGTCAATCCACAACATTTGAAAGAAACAAAGCATCATCGAAAGAGATGAGTGCGGCGAATTTTATTGCGTGCATTGCTTGTTTTATATAAATGTTCAGTGGTCTTCTCAATAGCAACGAATACTGAGTGAATGTGATTGATAAAACACGATATAGATTTGAAATATATTATAAGTCAAATTTTATTTGAAATACATTTCAGATCTATTTTACTCTTTCCAAATTTTACTTTTTGTATTTTCCTTTTTTTTTCTATAACCGTAAGTATCGGCATTTATTTTTTCTAAAATTTCCTCCCTCACACTGCATTTTTTCATTTATAACCATTTAAATCACTTAAAATAAACTTGTTATTTAAACGTGATATACAAAAGATCAGCGAATACTGAGTGAATGGTATGAAAGAATTCCATTCTTTCATGCTGCATCATTTCATTTCGCTGCTTGTATTATATCGACATTGTATTAATAGAGTGCGTATGAGCAATCAACAAATCGCAATGAATGGTATCATAGCAATTACATTTGTTATTGTTGTCGAATAAATGCATGGCAAAAGCAACGAATTTATGAATTGTTAGCAAATGCGAATGGTCTCATTGGGTTCTCTGAATTTCAGACTACACTAATTAACATTGAAATTTAAGGTGTGTGGTAAGTTTAGTAAAAATCGGTTAAGTAGAACGGTGTGATATAGTATAATAAATATTAATGGGCGTAGCCCCGCCCATTTTCTCAACTTTCAAACAATATGATTAGAAGAACCAAAGGTGTTTTATAAGTTTCACAGCAATCAAATGAGTAGAAAGTCAAAAAATTATATTCATAAAATTGTGGGCATGTCCCCGCCCATGGGAAGCTATACCCTCTCAGACAACAAACAAATTTTTACAATCGGTCTTAAATGTACTGAGTTATGAAGACACGCACCTAAACAAATTTAGACGAATTGTAAACCACCTCCTTTTGGTTTGAAGTCGGTTAAAAAGCCGATTCATGTTCAGCACTCTGCAGTCAGTTTGAACAGCCTGGCTTTAAAAGTATTTATTAGTATTAGTATTTTGATAAATACTAATAAGAACAGCGACAAGAACAATCAATTACCAATCAACGCCATCCAAACATTAAGAATTTTTGTATAAGAGCCATAGAGACAATAAAGTTTGCAAAGAGAAAACAATACATAGTTGCCAGAAAATGCGATTTGACATGATTTGACGATATTGTCTCGACAAACACTGAAGGTATAAAAAATAACTAATGGAGTAGTTTTATTTACTGTAAGGTAAGCATACAAAAACATGCAAAGTTTGTATGAAAGAACTATACACCTATTCCTCGATTTACACGATAGATACGTTCCTGAGAAACTCGTGCAAATCAAAACTTTAAATTTTTTTATGAAAAAGGCAGAATCGTGTAAAAAATTGTTTTTATCAAGAAATTATATATGTCTTTCAACTTAGTTTTTAGGGTTCCGTACACCAAAGGTGAAAAAAGGAACACTATTGCTTTCATTACGCTGTCCGTCTGTCCGTCACACGGTATTTCCTCAGGAACCCTAAGAGCTACGGACCTGAAATTTGGACAGAGTATGTAGAACCTTGGCCGCTACAACAGCAAATACATGAGAATTAAAAATTAAAGGGTGTTCCAAAACGAGCAACGAAAAATGCTAAAATCCTATGTAATATACATACAATTGTATGTACATATGTATATTGACACTTGAAATTTGTAAAATTAGTGTATTTTTTTAAAAACTGCAACAATTAATATTTAAATTTAAAAAGATTTAAATTAAAGGTTGGAATATCAGTTAATGAAATTTTGACTATGTAATTTTGACAACTTGCTATATCTTGGGAACCGTAAGAGCTAAACTCTTGAAATTTTCCAAAACGGTAAAACTATAAAATTTTAAAATTATAAAATCACCAAACCAAAATAAATCGCAAAATATTAAAAAAAATCGCCAAAAAGAAAAAAATCGCTTAAATAAAAAAAATTCTTACACTAAAATAAGTCGCAAAATTCGAAAAAATCATCCAAATGAAAAAAATCGCACAAAAAAACCGAAAAAAATCGCCAAACGCGAAAAAGGCTCCAGTAACAAAATAATTGTTATTATGAAAAAAAAATCGCCAGAATTAAAAAAAATCGTCAAAATTAAATAAAATCGGCAAAAACCGAAAAAATTCGTAAAAATGTGTCAAAACTAAAAAAAGTACCTAAATGAATAAAGTCGCTAAAATAAAGAAACGCCAAAAACCGAAAATCGCCAAAAAAAATAAAAATCGCCAAAACCGAAAAAAATCGCCAAAACGAGAAAAAAATGTACCAAAATGCAAATAAAATCCAAAAACCGAAAAATCGCCAAAACAAAAAAAAATCGCCAAAATTAAAAAAATCGCTAAAATAAAAAAACGTCAAAATTAAAAAGACGTCAAAATCGAATAAAATGCCAAACTATATTTTATATAATCTACGTAAGTGCGTATTGAATTACATATCTCGTGTTCGTACGGAACCCTTCGTGCGCGGGTCAAAGTCGCACTTTACTGAATTTATTAAAACATCAGAAGCGTTTACTCAAAACTTAAAAGTGAAATCGTGTAAAAAAAGTATAGTGTAAGTCGAGAATAAGTGCATTTCCAAAACCTGTTAATTTATAACAGTATCGCTAAACTCTGTTGGCAAGACAAACAACTGAAACAAATGTCTTGCCAACAGTGTTGTTTAGCGTTTGTTTTAGGATATTTCGCTGCATTTTAAAAATCTCTCATGTCTTGAAAGGTCTTATAAATGCTATTGTGTATGACTTTAATTGATAAATTAACTCACAGTTGTGATTAGTGATTTTTTTAATCACTGTGAAAAAGTAACAGGTTTCAAATATTGCTCATCTCTAGTATGTATACATACGAAATAAAAATTCAAGTTCAAAAGAGCTAAATAAATCAAATTATTTTTTATTACAAATCTTTTTACACAACATCACAAATATTTTGGTTTAACGAAGCATATAATAATCTTCTTATGGCAAAATATTGATATTTAAATATTGTTCCAAGTAGTTCCCAAGCTTTTCATATACTTTAAATGCCAGCAGAAACTTGATTAGTTTGTAGATAAGAATTTTACTGAAAAGAAAAACAATTATTATACTTATGTATGATTCTGGTTAATAATAAAGAGTTATTGAACATAACTAAAACAAAAAGAAGGCTATGAAGTCAAAATAAAAGGCCTGAGTGATGCGTTTATTTCTTCGTTCCCTATTAAGCGACAAGCATTCAAACACTCACACACATACAGTGCTTGAAGATTTTATTTGCTCATCTCCAGAACACTTTTGCACAATGATCATACACTTGTTTTTAATTTCTTTTATTATAATTTTTCTCTCGTGCGCATGTATGATGTCTTCAGAATAAAAAGAGTGCGTTCGGAAATGCATCACTACCCTGCAAATGGAAATTTAAGTGTCTTTTGAGTGCTTCACTAAAGTAGATAAAGCACAAATAAAAATGCCAAATAAGGTACAAAAAAAAGATTATCAGCAAACTTGTATTGGATTTTAAATTAAAAAATTGTTCTTACGATGCAGAGCTTCTTCTGTATTTCCCAACCAAACAGACCTTCAAGTTTTAATGAAAAACTTACGCTTGAAATATTTTTCTGCTTCTTGGTAGAGTTTTTGGATCTTCCTTGAGCAAATATTTCCGTATATTTAAGGCCACTGGATGTATTGATTCTATACTTGAGGCATAATCGTTTGAAGATTTTACTATATCCACATTAAAATCTGTTCTAGAAATGTATGTGAGCACATAAGTGAGAACGTTCTAATAAATGATACAAGAATACTAACCCTTTTAATTTTTCCAGCATCTCATTGAAATGTGTCACTCCTGGTGATTCATAATAATTGAAGCCAAAAGGTTTCATGGCTTCGGCAGTGTTATACACTCTGCGTTGTGTACGCATGAGCACTGGCTCACGTCCACATAAAACCATGGCGACATCACCTAGAAGTGCTGGTATAATCTGTTTAAACATAACCTACAAAGAAAATGAATTAATTTGATTTTTAAAATAATTAAAATTTCAACCAACCAATAATGAATAGATAAATCTATTTTCCGTAAAGTTAACACCCGGTATGAGAAAGTTTTTCTCGAAAGCCGCTTCAATCCAGAAACCATACTTATTCATTATTGTATCGAACTCATAAAAGCCTAAATTGTAATGAGTACATGATGAGGTGACAAATAAAGGAATTTCGATGAGATTTTTGCCATTTTTATACAAATTAGCAGTCTTGACAGTGTAAAAACATAAACTTTTAATGGCTATATCCTGTGGCGATATATCAAGTACAATATCTTTCTTCATATAAGCGACTTTGGCAATACCAGCTCCAACAGCCGCTGCCAAGCCATTGAGTCCCGTGAAAGAAGGGACGAAGCCAGGAAAAGGCTCTTCAAGGCAAAATGAAACTGAAAAGGAAAAATATTTGACAAATAAAATAAAAGCTTGAGTGCAGCTAATATAAGATAAGATATGCCAAATGACACTCTAAGATTAAATTTTTAAGGCTCCAAAAAAAATTGTGATATATGATACAATCGAAAAATATTATAAGCTCCTCTTGGTTGAAGCTCGGTTGTAACTGTTAATTAAATGCGTTGAGAGTGACTGACTTATATTTGTTTCATTTGCCTTGGCAACTGACGCTCTCTCTCTCTCTCTCTTTACTAGCAAAAGACTTACCCACTGATGGTCTGTAAATTGCCACCGGTAATTTATCTCTATAGTCATTTACCAATGACTCCGCCAGATTTTTAGTAAAACAATACGTATTCGGGAAACCTATAATTAATCTTAGTTCCAAAAAATTTAATTAGTTATATTTTTTATTTTTTTAATAAAATCAATTGCAATTACTTTCTACTCATTGTCTCTATTTCCTCTTCTGAAATATCATTTTGTTCCAGCAATTTCAAACACAACCTCCAGTCCATAGGCGATTCATAAACTTTTTCTTCCACTCGTTTCAAGTAGGGATTACTAAAGAATGTTGAAACATGCATGATAACTTCCAGATTTTTAAGGGTCTCTGCAAGTTTTAGCATCTGCAAAGTTCCGCCAACATTAAGCTTGAGAGCATTTCTTAGTGGTTCGTCGAATCGCACGATGGCAGACAAATGGAAGAGTATAGAAACATTTTGTAATTTTTTCTGGCATTCAACTGATACTCCCAACAGAGGCAAAGTAGCGTCACCAGGTATACACACAAGTCTTTTTTCTAACTCATCGGGTTTTTGTAATTTTAATCGGCGAAAGATCTAAAAAAACGTATTATGATATATTAATAACAATAGCAAAAAACAGTTATCGTTGCAAACTGCTGCATCGTGCTAAGAAGACAACTGGGACGAACGACGAATTTTGTCTTCGTCGCGTGAAGCACAACAACGACCAATTTAATATTTCATCGCGAAAGTTCGCACCGAAAAATTCATCTTTCGTCCCAATTGTGTTCCTAGCATTAACCGGCAAATTCCTCTCTTTTTGTTGTCTCAAAAAAGACAGAAAGATAGAGAGAGAGACAGAGAGAAAATAAAAATCGTCCTGTTCGTCACGCACAACGAATTTCGTTCGACGGCGGTGTTGTGTGCATTTTCATTTGCACAAATGTGTTTTATTTTTGTGACGAAAGTTCGCACCGAAAAATTCGTCGCTCGTCCCACTTGTGTTACTAGCATCAGTATGAAAAAAGTTGTGCAACATTCACTACTTCGTACCATAAATTCAATAATTAAGCCTAGGCACTCTGTTCGCAGTTGTGAAAAGTTTTCAGCAACATTGATTATTTCGCGTAAAAAATTGTACACGCAAGAAGTGATGCCAATATTAATTTTTCTTTTTTATTTAAGTATGCAACACTGATTGACTTTTGTAAACAAAAGTATCAGCTGTCAATATTTTGCGCGAAAATCAGTTTAATTTACAGATTGCAAGAAAATGTTGCCAGATATATTTTATAAATTTTTTATGTACATGAATATTTCATGTAAACTTTTTCTGTCAACATTTCGCTTGAAATCTTGAACAGAGTTTGAACAGGCTTTAAACAATATTAACTAATCCTTGAAAGTTATGCTTCAATTTCTTGCGTTCATAAAAACTTCCTTCTTATGTGTTTGTTGTAAATTTCATGCGAAATTAGTGGCACTCATATTATTTCGCATGAAAACTTCAAATGTTTTAATTTACATTTCGAGATGAACAGATTACTACTTCTGCATTAATTTCTGATCAGCAATGCATGCCAATTTTTTTAATATATTCATACAATAGCCTAATTCAAAGTTTTGTGCTAGACTATTTGCACAACATTGTGAAGTGGGCTAATGTAGCTCAACAGAATTTTACATTAGAAATGTTGAAGAGAGTACCAGGCTTTGCTATGAACGACCTATGCATTCACATGCGTAGGAAGCAGCAGCATAGTTGGCACAAAATTTCATTAAATATGAGGTCTAATCAACCAACCAGTGCGGACAAGATGGTCAAACATCAAATACAAGCTGGACCGCGCTTGAAATATAATAAGGATGACGCTAGAGCGAGTGCGACAGACAGAGGCCAGAAGTGCTTTATATTGAATTATAATTATTTATTTCAATTTACCGAAAATCATTAAAATTTTCTTTTAATTTAAAAATATGCATATTAAATTTTACTTTATTTATTTAAGACCGACAAGCATTGAATACATTCACCACAGCAGGCTGCATCACCACACAACTTCAAATTCAAAGATCTGCATGACTACGAATCAAACGGCATAATTTTGCCAGGAATTTTTGAATGTTCCTTTTGTTAAATAATATGAAATAATTGCAAGCTCTCAACATTTTGTATTATCATGGCAACAAAAATAGAAATTAGGGTCTGTCCCACGATGTCGATAGCGTTCGACACACTTACATTCAAAACAAAAACAAATTTTAAAATTTTGTTCTTGTTTCCAATGTAACTGTACGACGAGACGAAAGTTGGTGACATCATGGGACAGGCTCTTAGTTTCCTTGGACTAAAACGAAAAAACCAGCATGGACAATAATCCAACGCCGTGTTTCCCTGCTGCCGTTAAAATAATCATTCTCATATAAACATGTGAGGGAAAAGGTGTAACTTAAATATAAGAAAAATAAGAAGAATAATTCAATAATTTTCAGTATAATAGAAAATGTATATTAAGATACTTAAAAATAAATAATAATAAATAATTAATACAATAATTGAAATTTATTTGCTGGTGGCTTAGTATTTCATTGGCGCTTGAACCAAATCATCAGTAGGCTTCAACCACAAATTTTGAATAGTCACAAATCTCTTACTTTATGCACAGACTTTAAAAAACTATATGAATCTATTCAATAAATAACTAATATTTCTCAACGTTGCAATAAAAAATTTCAACATGACTAGACTTTCGTTAATGTTTCTTATTAATTCAATATGGTTTTTATTGATTTAAAGCAGTTTTTTCTCTGGGTATATCCTTGACAATTTCAGTTCGCTAGCTTAATGCAACAATCGTAAGGTAGCTCCGGTCTGAAGAACAGCTCTAGCGTCATCATAATTATTTCTTGAGAACGATCAGGCTTGTGTATGTAGTTTGGTTTTTGAGAGTTTTGCATATACTGAAACAGAAAAAATAATTGCCTAAACTTTGTTTTTGTTTGAGATACTTAAAGCAAAAGAAATTATAAATCAAACAAAAAGTTTTACTGAAAGCGAACCATTGAAAATTGTTTGTTAAATCAAACAAGACACAAACTGTGAAGCAACGAGTACTTTGGCATGTCTGCAAATGCATCCAGAGGCTACGACAGGAAGCGAACCTGCAACTTCCAGCTAGGCAAGAACACTACCAAGAAGTTCCTGATTTTTTTATTCGTCTTAAAATAATTTAAACTTCAATCGCTCATTTACTCAAACAAAGCCATAACTTTTATCAATTAACACACTACTTAAAGGAAAAAGAAAATTTTATTTTTCTTTTCTCTCAAGAGTTGAATAAACAAGATGTACGTATTTTTTTATTCAACATGAAGAACAATATAAGAATTAATGCTGTATCGTTAACTCAAAAATTCAATTTTTTGCGTTATAACGTTCTTTCAGTAAATGAGCGCTATGTACCCTACAAGAATAGTATTAGTCAAATGACTGGTCATTTGAGCGGAAGTTATGCAGGATATATTCATCAATGCGTAGAACAAAGTTTCTATAACATTATTAACGGCAAAATGAAAAATGTGATGGAAACTTATGTGTACGTGTGATTTTTCATCCCCCTCTGACTAATGAATTTAACATAAAGTCGAACAGCTCACTTCAGTGTTTTTTACTAATCAATGATAGCATAAATATTAAACAAGTTTGAATGATCATAATTGACTAATATATAAAAAAATATTTTTTAAATCATAAATTAATATTTTTGAATTCTCATATAGTTTTTGAAAGTCTGTGCATAAAGTAAGAGGTTTGTGTCTGTTCAAAATTTGTGGTTGAAGTCTGCTGATTATTTGGTTCAAGCGCTTTTTTAACACTTATAGCTTTTATTTTTCAAACACAGAATGAATTGTATTTTTTTTTTATAAAAGTCGATGTTTTTGTATGCTAGTGTGGAACAACTATAATTAATAACTCATCACTTCCGATCAAATGACTAGTCAATTGACTGTCACTATTGAATACAATGCAAAATTATTGCAAATGTGTTAGTGAAAAAATTTTGTTTGCGTTAGTTTCAATCATATATTTCCTAAACTTAAAAATAAATGCAAAAAAATAAAAACTGAAAATAATATGAGAAAAATGTTGCTGTATTTCTTTTAAAACACTCGTACCCGTAAATTTCATTAGTTCTGATAATATTACAATGTAGTAAAAATTTATAATTTTCTTACCACTGCATCTTTGACTTTTTCCATGCGCTTTTCAATAGAATCATTTTTCTTTTGGCGCAATAAAATGTATATTTTAGCAACATTGCAGGAACGTAAAAGTTTTTCAATCAGAGCTGTACCAACCACTCCTGGAAATTTTTAAATCATTTTAATACCATGGGATAAAAATATAAGGTACTTCCATTCTCTCTTTTTTAATTTAATTACAAAAAAAGTACTGTGTTGGAGTTTTTTAACACGGCGCCGCGTACTAAAGGTTTCTTGCAGTGCCTGCTCTTGGCCAGGATTAAGTATTTTCCCTCTTTGGTATTTGCCATAACAGCACTGATATCTTTAGGTAGTCTGAAGAAAATATTTAGTAGGTAGAGCCATTATGCGAAATAACAAAAAGGAGTCCACATTAATTTAATTTTCATTATTATATTGTTAAATTTTCCGTAAAACACAACTTCACAATAGTTTTTAAGTAACATTTTCAAATAAAAAGGAAACAGCACAGGGGATTTAACAAATTATTACACTTGTTTTTCTTATCAAGGAAAATGCCACAGTCCTTATTCTTGCCAGAGGATAGTGAATCTTAGAAAAAAAGTAGAGAATGGCAATACTTGTATCTATTATTCTTATAACAATTTTAACACAGAAAATTTATTTTTAAAATTGTTCTTGCTTTATTTTATTTTGTTGGATTGAATGTTTCTTAAGGCCCACTCCTTATTTAAATTTTGATTTGATGCTTTTTACCTGAAGCACCCGTTATAAATATTTCTTTATTTTCGAAAAATTCTGCTATCATTTTCAATGATTATATTTCTTTTTATTTGAACACTATTTGTGATATTAAAACAATTAGATGGTTGCTTTTAGAAAGTTAAACTACAACTAAACAAATTTTCTTAAAAATTTTTTCGCTTTTCTATTTGTGTATGCATTTAGTATTTTATTTTTCCTGCAAGTCTTTAATATCAAATGCATTTGATTAAAAATTCCAACATAATTAAATGCTTAGTTCCTATAACAGAAAAATAAAACTTCAAGGTATTTTTTCCCATAAGTCATTCTGTTTCCAGGTACTTTTTCAGTAGGTACTTTAAGAGGTAAGCCGAGCGAAATAATTTAGGTAAGAACTTTTTATAGGCCAAAAACCAATTGAAAATGTAATTGAGTCATTTGAACTTTTGTTTACAAAATTAATTGAATTAAAAATTTTAATTAATTGAGTCAATAAAAATTTGAATTGGTTTTTGTTTTTTTTCAATTAAGCGCGTTTATTGCAGAAAAATTTGTTGCTGTGAAAGTAATGATTTGCGCTTCTTCTCCATCTCATTGTCATGGTAGGCACAAAGACTAATTCTTGGTAATGAATTGACTGAGTTTCGATTTCATAAAGTACAGTCGCAAAAAAAATATTAGATATATTTTTGTTTAGCATTAAAACAATTAAGTGGAACAAAAAATTTCAGCAAATTGAAATACAATGAATCAAAACAATTCACATATTCCATTTGCTATCAAAGCTGAGTATATAAAGCAGAAATCTATACCAACTCACACCACATACAGTGGATCAAACACAAAAGTCGCCTTCGAAACCAGCAAGTTGTTCCGTTGAACTATATGTTAGTCAGAATATTTACAACTAATTTTGGTGTTATTTGTTCATTTATAATTATCAAATGTAATTTTACTTACAAAACGATAAGAACTTAATATTTTAAAAAGTTGATTAAAAATATTTTATTACAGAACTTAGAAGTAAATTCTGTTCAACAAATAAAATTCCTAATAGTGCATTTAAACCTGCACGAAATCTATCAGATTTTAATTAAAATTTTTATGAAAATCTATACCGTTTACACCACGTTTTTTTACATATATCAATACTTTTTGATCCAAAACAAAACCCCTTAATAGCGCATTTATACTTGCTCAAAATCTTGGAGGTTTTAATTAAAATCTTTATGAAAATCTATACCGCTTACACCAACATTTTTTAACATTTATCAAGATTTTTTTATCCAAAACAAAACACATTAGCTGGAAAATTCGCAAAACTACAACCAAACAACTGCAATGTAGTAAATTCACACATCTTTTTAAGCAGACCGTAGCTAATTCACTCTGTGGTAACAAATAAATAAAAATGTTACATTTTGATTTGATTTTCTACAAATCTACTGATAAAATAGATTTTGTTTTGTATGGGAAATCTATTAAAAAGCATAAAGATTTAGCTCGAAATCTCGCAAGTACTAGATTTTGAGACAATGTAAATGCCATCCATATTAACACATTTAAAATAGAGTTGAAAACATAAAAAAACATATTTGTATTCTCAAATATTCGGTATTTTTAGGGTTCAGTGCACCCTACGATGTCTGTCCGTCTGTCACAGGCTATTTTTTCGAGAGTTGCAAGAGCTACAGACCTGAAATTTTCGCAAAAATTTCACAAACTAAAGGGTTAAAAACTAAAGGGTGTTCTAAGAGACACGAAATATGTTGAAATTTTCAAATTTCAAATTTTCCAAGTTAGTGTATTTTTATGCAGACTGCACCAATTCAGATTGAAATTTAAAACAGCAAAATGAAAGGGTATTCTATCAGTTAATGTAATTTTAACAACTGGCTGTTCCTTGGCAACCGTAAGAGACAAACCCTTGAAGGTTTCAAAATTAAAAAAAAAATGCCGAAAAAAAATGCCGAAAAAAAATCACCAAAATGAAGAAAGCGTTTAAATGAATATTAAAAAGGAAAATGTGCTTAAGTCGAGATAAGCAAATGTTAAGGTAATGGCACTCTAGTAATCCTTGTATTCAAAAGCATTTGCCTCAGCTCAAAACGTATTCATAATCAGCAGAATCCAAACAGCCAATACTGACCTAATTTCTGGAAAGTTTAAATATTGTTTGTTATATAAAAAATGTTTTTAATTGAAAATTTTTGACTCTCAAAATACTTAAACTGCTTATATTAAAATTTTTTAAGATCTTTAGTTGCCATTTATTCCCTTTTACACTAAAATTTCTTATATTCGGCCGATTTGTACATAAATATGGATGTTAGCCCAACAAACATGAACTTTTGTTGCTGCTATGTAAATCATAAGTTTTACTTGCGTCTGCTTTTTAATTGTCTGAAACCCAAATTTGTTTGTGATATTTTTGTTAATTTTTACATAATATTTAAATTGACTATTAATGTTAATTTCAAAGTTTGGGAGATTTTTCCTGCTTGCCTAATGGTATAAAAATCGAATGCAAATGAATTCGTAATGCATTTGCATGGACTAGCTTTAGTCGCGTTTATGTATGTATGTGCACGTACATATGCATATAAATTGTATGACGTATGAAGGGGTATATATACAAAAAAAGCCGGCAATGGTTTAAAGAGCGAGCACTAGTAATATATCGCTCCTTTATTGTAATGTAGAGCGATTTGTTCCCTAAGAATCATCACATGTAACTAAGCTTATAAAGCGATAAATATAATATCCTAATCGAATCATAAAAATGTATATATTGTTACGTAAAAATATTCCAACAGGGTTAATGTGTTACGCGAAAATATTCCTACAGGGTTAATGTAAAGAACTATGTAGAAGTATTTAACTAAAGAACTGAACGTACACTCACATTCACGTGCAAGCACTACAGCAATAACAGTAATTGTATACATACCCTATAGGAAACTAAGTTAGTTTTAAACTAACTTTAAGCTAACTTTCTTGCAACTAGTGCTGACTGACATTATGATTAGTTTCCAATGTAATCAACTGACTATTTTAATATTAGGATGACCTAGGCGGTAGTCAATTGTCTCACTCTGCACTACTTTTCAACTAACTTTAAGTTGATTTTTTTTAAATCACCTGATAGTCAGTAAATTAAAAAAAAATTCTGATGTTCGAACATGTATCATCACACGTTGTGTACTCAACGCGCTACCACTTAGCTACGGTACCATAAGAAATGACAACAGCAAAATGTTAATATAAAACTGAAATGAGTTTCAAAGTAGCTTAGAATATATTTCTTGGCTCTCACCAAATGCGATTACGTACTCAACTTAACAATTAGTTTTGGGTTTATTCTGGATGACATTGCAGTTAGCTTTGTCAGCCTATGAAAAGTTAACTGTAAGCTAACTATTTTTTTAGTCAACCACACATTCTCCGACAGGGTAGATACAGACGTACACACATATACATAAAAGTACGAACACACATGGTAACCTCCCTGTATTACCAGTAACACACGGTATTGCCAACATAAAAGTCGTTACATATTAAACTCAAAACAAATTCCAGTCAAATTCATCTGAAGGGTCCGCAATCTAACGTTTTTTTTCAACCAGTGCTTATTTCGTGAATGGTGACACTCAGCTCATGTCTGATTTGACAGATAATTAGTTTTATCCTTCCGCTGAATGAAACAACTGACCATCCAATGCGTTTTTGCTTCGCTAAGTGGGCCTACGATCGACTTACAGAAGATACCGATTTTGTTAAGAAAAAATCATCTTTTCAGATAAAGCTCACTTTGATCTTGGCGGGTATGTAAACAAGCCAAATTGTCGCATTTGGGGCACAGAAAACCCGCACGCATACATTGAAAAGCCGAAGCACCCAAAACGAGTCACTGTTTGGTGCGGATTTTGGTCCAGAGGCATAATTTCGAAAATGAGCAAGGAGTGGCCGTTACACAGTCAATGGCAATCGTTATCGGGCCATGTTGAACGAATTTTTGTTCACAAAAATTGAAGAGGAAGATATTGCCAACATTTGGTTTCAACAGGACGGCGCTACGTGCCACACAGCCGAAGCTTCAGTAGTTTTTTTATAGCATTTTAAAAAAAAAAGTTATCTGGCGGAACCTTTACAAACATTTAGAAATAGTGACATAAATTTTCCAGACTGTGTTAGAAAACTTGTAGTCAATGAACAAACCTATTACCTATTGCAAACTGTCGTCAACGAAATGAAAAATTCGACAACCATAACCCTACATCTATACCTGATATATTTATATCATGAAAAAGTCAAACTTTATATTGAAAAATATTTTTTTTGTGTTAGCTGTTTTTGCTCTATGCAATTTGACATTTGTCATGATAAAAATATATCAGGTGTAGACATACTGTAACAAAGTAGAACGTCTTTAAACTTGTATGTTCATACATAATTGTTGAAATATATTTAACTTAAAAATTGGTCCATTAATTTTAAACAACAACATCTACAATATAAACGTACACACAAATATCACTCTTTTAATAATGCAGAAAAGCTCGATATATTAAGTTAAATTTTGTGTAAAATTTTCGAACAAAAGGCTTCTACGCTCACCCTTTTTTTAAAGTTATTTTTTGAACAAATAACTTTTTTTGAATAATACCCATGTTGCAATAAAGGAGCGATATTAAGTATTAAATTTTTATATTTAATTAATCTTATTTCCAATAATTTCCAAAAGAGCCCAAAAGTCTTTGGTATATTTCAAATGCCAACATGAATTTAATTATTTTGTAAGCGAAGATTTTTCTGTAAAGAAAATAAATTAATTAAATTATGGTTAACTAAAAAATAAATAAAAAAACATTTGTCTTTATAACCTACGCTTGCAATATTTTTCTGCTTCTTGGCAAAGTTTTTGGATCCTCTTTCATCAAGTGTTCTCTCACGCCGTATGCTGTCGGCTGGCAAATTTCAACATTGTGGTAATAGCTTTTTGCAACTAATGCAACATCCATATTAAATTCCGTTCTAGAAATAACACGAAATAATTTTCAGTGAACTAAAATACAGAACGATATACATACATATTAAAGTCCTGCACAAGACCATTTATATATATATATATATATATATATATATATATATATATATATATATATATATATATATGCCTTGCTACAGCGAAATATTCTAAAACAAACACTAAAGGGCCACTCAGACCTATAATACAAGTATTAACACTTTTGACGAAAATGCATCTCTGGTCTTATATTTGTTTAAAAAATGTCAAAAAAACAATAACGACTCAACATGTCAGAGCTGCATTTTCCACAAAAGTATTTATACTTGTATAATAGTCTGAACGGGGCTTTAACAATACTGTTGGCAAGACATTTGTTTCAGTTATTTGTCTTGCCAACAGTGTTGTTTAGCATTTGTTTTAGAATATTTCGCCGTAGTAAAGTATTTGAAAAATCTCTCGTGTCTTGAAAGGTCTCATAAATGGTGTTGTGCAGAACACTAATACATATACATATATATATGTATGTAGGAAAACTTACTCTTTAAGTTCAGCCACCATCTCATGCATATGAGTCGTGCCGTTGCTCTCGTATGTATTAAAGAGAAAAGGTTTTAAGATTTCGGTTGTGCAATATATTCGACGATTTGCTTTCAAAAGAGCCGGCTTGTGTCCGCTCAATTTCAGAGCTAAATCGGCCAGTAGGGCAGGAATTAGTTGTTTCAAGAAAAGCTAAAAAAAATTCAATTACAAGGGGCAAGGAAGGCATAAAAGGTTAAGTATGCCAAAACTTTCAAATTACCAATGAAAAATACACGAATCTATTATCTGTCACTTGCAGGCCGGGTATTAGGAAATTTTTTTCAAAAGCACCTTCCTCCCAGAAGCCGTGATCTTCCATTAATTGTATAAACTGTGGAAATGTGAGATCACTGTGAGTACATGATGACATGTTATAAACTGGTATTTTGTCGATCTTGTGTTGGTTCTTATACAAGTTTGCTGTTTTATAGGCGTAATAACATAAAGTCTTAATGCCAATATCTTGGGGCGTCAAGTCCAGCCTAGTATTTTTACCCATATACATGATCTTCATTATACCAGCTCCAGTAACAGCAAACAGTCCCATGGCACCCGTCAATGTGGGTGAAAATCCCGGTTCAGGCTCTTCGATGGCAAATAAAACTAAAACAAAAGGAAAAATAATATTTATTCTTGTTATATTTACATATGTATGTATGTATTTCTGAATTTTAAAGGCATCAAGGCTCAGCTATAACAACCCAGCAAAAAATTTCAAAAAAGGTAATCGAGTTTGGAATTAAGCATTTTTGGTGGAAGCTCTTCCCTACTGAATTACCAACTAAATGATTTTAAGAATGTGTGAGTGAGACTAAAATAATCGATTCTTGAGAAGTACTTACTTTTCTTTATTTGGCAACTTGTTCACGTAATCTATTTAATCTAAAAAATCGTTCTTCTCATTAACAACTTATACATAATTTTTTAAAGTTTAGGTAATGTGATTTGTAAGCGAGTAATGGCATTTGGTAATCAAGAAGTAAGTCATTATATGACAAGTAGTTCTGATGGTAATGAGAAATTATTTGCTGGGAAGTGTTCGTCTAACATTTTAAAGTTGATCAGTTTTTGTCCATGTAGATTTATCACAATTAAGCAAAACCTTATAAGACTCCAATTATTATAGACAAAATTCCAACAAGCTATTGAGAATTACAAAAGTACAACCATGGTAGGCAAATAAACTTGTTTGAAAAAAAAGCAAGTAAGAGTGCTATATTCGGCTGTGCTGAATCTTATATACCCTTCACCGATGAAGGTATATGGAGTATATACATACAAACGTAAGTAAGCACTTTCTCTTTATTGCCACAGATATAATAATAATATATAATAATATATTATGTATGTGTATCGAAAAAGTTTAAATTTTTCCACTCTGTTGCTGTAATTTATATTTTTCTGATTTTTTATAACAAATTCTTTCCTTCAAAAGCGTAAATAATATTTCTTTTATAAAAAAAAAAGTGTGACCTAGTTATTCTTATATACCAAAAAAAAAGTTTAAGCTTTCCAACCCTGGCATCATCCTTTCAGATGTATCTAATATCTTATACCATTTAATTTTTTTACAAATATAAATATGTTTAATGTATAGAGAAAAAGAAAAAAAATTGTTTTACTTGGTTACAAAAAAATGTAAATTTTCCAACCCTGGAACCATCTATTTCTTTTAATTTCTATTTTGAACTCCATGTGTTTAAAAGGTTTAATGAACAAAAAACAAAGAATTGTTTCCGCAAATTACTTTTATATACGAGTACCAAAAAAAAATTTTAAATTATCCAGTTCTGGAATTTTATTTCAAAATCGGACCATTTTGAGAAACACCAGCACAAGACCGAAGTAAATATTTAACTTATAAAGAAAAAACATTTGACCTAGTTACTCTTATATACCAAAAAAAGTATAAGCTTTCCATCCCTAGCATCATCCTTTCAGATTTGTCTATTATCTTATACCAGTTTATTTTTTTTTACATATATAAAAATGTTTAATTTATAGAAAAAAGGAAAACAAATTGTTTTAGTTGATTACAAAAATATAAAAATTTTCCAACCCTGGAATTGTATTTTTATTTTGAACTCCATTTTAATTTTTTCTGATATATAAAATAGTTTTAATCAACAAAAAACAAAAAAATAGTTTCAACTAGTTACTTTTATATACCAAAAAAAACTTAATTTTCCAGCTCTGGAATCTATCTCGGATCATTTCTGACACATCAGTATAAAACAGAAGTCTCTAGCTTTTCTGGCAGCTTTGGAAAACCGATTTCACGTACCGACAGCGGGCGGTCGTGGAAAATACCTGCATTTTTCTGTGCCGCCACGCACTTCATCAACACCCAAGTCTATCGAGTTGCGCACACACTAAGCTCTTGCAATGGTAAAACTCAGGGGTGGGAAAACTTTTAATTGATATTTGTAATCAAATTTCATGTACTTCTATTAAATCTATTCGTACTAAACTTTGCCCGCACATTAAGTTTATTATAATTTTTCTTCTCTTTTCAAGAAAATCTCATTAATTACTAAAAATGTTTCATTCTATAAGAGCTAAAAGTGTTGAAATAAAGCCCGATTAAGAAATTATTCCGGATTAAAATTCGCACTAGTTCAATTAAATTTAAATATATTGTTACCTGAATATAGGAAAGCCCTAACTCATTTTTTTTTTCAAATCGAATTTTTTGAATATTTCGATGGAAGAAAATAGAATGTATGGAAATATACAAAAATCTCGATCTCAAATAAATACTGAGTTAAGGCCTTTCTATATTAAGGTAACGCTATGTTAATCACATATTTATTTAATAGTAAAAAAAAACTTACCAATGGACGGTCTGTAAATCGCTATTGGTAGTTTATGTCTGTAATCATTAACCAGGGACTCGGCCAAGTTTTTGGTGAAACAATATGTGTTAGGAAAACCTATAATTAGTCTGCAATTTGATATAAAGAAAAAACATTGTAAAATGTTCTACATAACAACGTAATGATTACTATGAATTTATTACTTTTTTGTAATTGTGTCCAATAGTGCATCGGAAATCTCTTTATTTTCCACTAAATTTAGACAAAACTTCCAATCCATTGGTGAGTCGTACACTTTCTCTTCCACAAATTTTAAATACGGATTGCTAAAGAATGTTGAGACATGCATAAATACTTCAAGATGTTTTAGGCTTTCAGCAAACTTTAGGGCCTCCAAAGTACCGCCAACATTTAGCTTGATAGCGTCTCTTAGAGGTTCATCGAAACGTATGGTGGCTGCACAGTGGAACACTATGGAAACGTTTTCTAAAACTTTTTTATATTCAGGTGTAATGCCTAAACAAGGCATAGCAGCATCACCGGGTATGGCCAAAAGCTTTTTTTCTAGTTCGCCAGGCTTTTGTAGTTTTAGTTGCCGAAAGATCTAAAATAGTAATGTAGTAGACATTGTAATAATTTTTCTTTGTGTATGTTTATTATTTTACTGCCTTATTTATAAAAATTATTAAGGCTTTATTAGTTATTTGATATTATTTTTAATTCTGTAAACTGATTAGAACCAAAAATGTAGAGCAGTGTAGCTCATGAACGAACTAGTTCAATTGAACGATTCAGTTAACTGAGCGCTGTGAGCCGTTCAATTCACTGAGCGCTGTCAGCTCACTACTGACTGGTTTCTACATTTGTATCGAACACTTTTAGTAGCTCGTTTTAGACACAAACATATAATCAAACTCATTTCAAAAGCATGTGGACTTATTCAGCAGCTCGTTTTAGACAGAAACCTGTGTCATTTAAATGGGTTTGTGTATAAAACGACCTAATGAAAGAGTTCGTTACAAGTCTTGTGCTTTTTCAGCAATTTGTTTGTGTCTTACAAGTAAATACATAAAAAAGTATACATATGTATGTGCATACATATGTAGATATGTATATTTATTAACAAATTCCACTCATTAAACTATTTTACTTTTATCTATTTTTTCGGTTTTCGCTCTTTCTTTATGCTTGAAAAAATGTTTCACTACAAATGAACTGAGCTACTGAGCTAACTGAATGAAATACTTCAGTAAGGTGAGCTGAGCTGAAAAGAGCGGTCACTCAAAAGAGCTGATAAGCACAACACTACGGAAATGACAAAGGCACGTGGCACGTAGAGACAATTTGGCCTGTTGGCAAATTACGACAATCGACATCGATCGAAATTTCAAAATTAGTTTATTCAAAATGAGTATTTTAAAGTTTTAATGTAGCAACATTGTGACATCTTTAAATTTCCATTGTGACTAGGCAACTAGAGTTGTGCAGCTAATGGTCGAACTAGTTCAATTGAACGATTCATTACACTGAGCGCTGTGAGCCGTTCAATCCACTGAGAGCTTTCAGCTCAGTACTGAGTGGTTGCTAGATTTGTTCATGCACTTTTAGTAGGACACAAACCTATAGTCAAACCCATTTAAATCACATGTAGACTTCTATCAAACTCTATCAACACCTCGTTTTACACACAAACCTTTGTAATTTAAGTGGGATTTCGGTACAAGTCTTATGCTTTTTCAGCAAATTTTTTGTTCCGCACAAGTACATAAAAAGTCATTAAAGTATTCGCTCTGTGTTTATGCTTGACAAAATGCTTCACTACAACTGAACTGAGCCAACTGAATAAAATACTTCAGTAACGCGAACTGAGATGAAAAGAGCGGTCACTCAAAAGACCTGATAAGCACAACTCTGCAGGCAACGTTATAAAACAAAGTATATAATACCTTTATACGCACACTGTTTTCAAATAAAAATATTAGCAAATAAATTAACGCACTTCTATAGAAAATTTACTCAGTTTTACAAAAAAAAATTGTGTAAATGTATAAAGTACCAAATATCAATTTATTGTTTTTTATTTGCAAACATTTTTAAGTGTGGCAACCTCAAACATATTATTTGCAAATAGTGCGCTAATCGTGAGTAGTTTTAGTAAGTCAAAATAAAAACAATAATATGGCAACAATTTACAGTTTTAGTTGCAAATAAGCCCTGCGCATAAACGTACGCAGGAAAAAAAGTTAAATTTAATAAATAAAATGGAGAATCAACCTACAAACGCCTCCGTCAATAAAGTACAAATGTCTCCGTCGTTGCGTTAATGTCAGTTTAAAAAAGCAAAGTTTAACGTAAGACGGATTCATTGTGCCCCGGCCTTTACTAACTTATTTAGTTTAACATTACCATATTGCGATATTGAAAATTATATGATTTCTGGACTTCTAAGCCTTACATATTGAATCCATATCCATATCGAATGACCCCAGATTGCACTTAAGGCAGTCTAGACACTATCAAAATAATTATCAATCAGAATGGTAGTATTTGCGAAATTAAATTTACATGCCTTACATCGATAATGATCAATCAAATTAATTAATTTTTTCATCAAGCACGAACACATCTTAAACAATATTTCTAGGTACACGGTTGTTAAAAATGATGGATGGAAAAAAACAAATACTAGATCAAGGCGAATTCAGTATCAGGTGACCTTATCAGTACAACAATTTTACAACACAAAAAACAACATGTAGTTTCGTATGCAGACGTTTATTTTTCATTCATCCTTTTTTTTATTAGGATATTGACATTTAAATCAATGCTTGACTGGTCGTCCAGCATGTGTATACCAAAACATTTAACTTACTTACACGAAACTGTCACTTAAGAAGTAATTGCTATAACGTGGGAGCTGCAATTAAGTCCAGAGCTGGACACCCCATAATTTTCACAGTTGCTTTTTGTGCTGTGCTGACTTGCTAAAAATCGTCTGTTTAATAATAAAAAAAATTATTTTGTTAGGTAAACACTTTGCGTTAAGCAATCTGCTAGTTTCGTTTGAAGTTTAAAAGAATTTCATTGTTACAATCCGCCAGTTATGTTAAAAAATTATTGTCAAGAAAATTCATATTGGATAGTGTGCGTAGGGCCAATCGTTAAAATAAAAATGTTCTTCACTTACCATTGCTGTCTTAAGTTGTTCCAGCCGTTGTTCAATGCCAACATTTTTCTTTGAACGTAAAAGCAGGTATATTTTGCGAACATTGGTGGAGCGTAAAAGTTTTTCAATCAGGGCCTTGCCAACAACTCCTGCAAAAATAAACAACAAATGATGTATGACTGCACAAATAAGAAAATGTAGTTCAAGACTTGTGTGTTATCCTTTAACATCTTCAGTTTATATAAAAAAAATTTAACACAATTACTAAAGAAAAATATTGAAGTAAGTGCTTCTTTTCACCCACCGAATTGCTATTGCAAATTATATTTTTTTTACATAATTATCACCGAATTTTTTAAGTAACTTTAAAATTCATTTAGCACAAATGTAAGCAAAGCTTTTCAATTTTTCAACACTTGCTTCACATTTCAAAATCAAAGGAAATATAATTTTTTTTTGGTAAGCGTACCTGATCCACCAGTTATGAAAATTTCACGATTTTCAAAAAATTCTTTTAACATTTTATTATATAGATATTGTCTTGGAGTCGAATGTAACAGTTTGAAGTCAAAAATATCAATGAATCAGATTTAAAAGAAATTTTTATATATATTTATATAAACATATACATACATATATATGTACAACAGCAGTGAAAAAGTATTAATGCAAAAACTAAAAAGCCGAAGTGATTAATTTAATTATTTGATTGTTTAATTGAAAAGGCGAATTACAATTACATCTATCCCTATATTATCATATTATATATTTCAGCGTACTTATTTTCGAATTAATATCAGCACTCGAGACTAGTGGTTAGGACAGTATATATACGAATTAGTAATAGCCTCACGCGTTTTTGTTGTAACCAATACTAAGCCCTTAATGATTTCCGCTAACACTTGTATTGCTGTTATTTTAGTCATTTTTGTGAAGCATTAATTAGAAATGTACAAATGTCATGATTCGTCACGTGTGAGTCACGAATGAGTCACTTATGAATCCCATGCGAGCCACGCATGAGTCACGTGTGAGTCACGCGTGACCATTTCTAAACTTATGTAAAATAATGAGGCTTGTTAAAAAATCTAATTTTGGATCAGAAGGTACCCAGTAAAAAAAAAAACTCCAAAAAAGTCATGAAAATGTAGAGTTTACGATGCGGAAGTAGTGCAAATTTCGATCCGATCTAATGATTTTTACATAGGGTTGTCATTGCAAGAAGTTCTCTTTTTCGATGCCTGGTCACCGAATTGGAAGCGATATTAAGAAAAATTTCCTTTTTTTGTGTTCTATGATAATATTTTCATCTAGGAAAAAGGGTAAATAGTTGCCTTTTTTAACAATTCGTTTCTTTTTATACGAATTTAAGCCCGAAACAGTGTTTTCATGCAAATTTAAGCAAATAACTTTTAAACTTTAGACTAAAAATAATTCATAAATTTCTTTAAAAAAATAAATTTTTTTCAAATTCTGGTGAGTATTTTCTAACACTATGGAGGAGTTACAAGGTTTTGTGTGACTCAAATAAGCTTCTACATGGTTTTTTGCTCACTCTCGGCAAATTAAAAATATCGATTTTTTGGAGGCAATGAAAATGTACTTCCGCTAGAATGACTTCCATTTTTTTCACTGGGTAGCTTATCAGCATCACGTACTCAGGGTACGTGAATAAAAAATCATGAATTTTAGCTCAATTTGCTGGTTAAGCACCGTTTATATGCTTCTTGTTTCTGCTTCGATATTTCTTATATAAAATAATCATGTTTATTAATTAATTAATAACCATTTTATATGTGGGTTACCCGCCTCCCCCTTCCTATACCACCTAGATTTTCTCAGAACATGCTGTCAATCCTAAGAGCTAGACTGGAAGAATTTTCGGCAGAAATTCTATGAAATTCGACAATAATCTAATGAATAATTCATTAAAATTCAACCAACGTCACGCTTCGTTGGATTAATGAAACCAGTTTCGTTAAAATTATTTTATTCAAAACTTCATCAAATTTATTTAACAGTGTAATTAATGCAGTGCTATAACTTCATCGAAACAATAAAATAATTTAATGAAAATAATGAAATAACTTAAATATAAAGGGGTTTCTTAATAATTAGAAAATATTGTTGTCATAAATCCAATAAAATATTCTAACGAAACCAGAATATCAAGGAAGTAATTCCAATGAAATTGTTTCACAATATTCATGAAATTGGATTTGTGAAACTATTATTATTTTTGTGAAAAATGTTTAATGAAATATTTTCATTGGACTTATGAAACAAAATTCTTTCGGTGTACCCATATATATTTAGTGAATGATGTCACCCTAGTAATTGTGGAAATACATATGAATTGATTCGCAAAACAATAGTACTTTGCCCCACTGTGCAGCACGTAAACTGAAAGTAATGAAATAATAGCCTGACTTAGAGCCTGTTAAGAACAATACATTTTTATAGAAAACTTTTCAATTTTAATCTAAACAGAAATTGAACTCGGGGGGATAGATGTATGTTTTTATTGCTGTCTTTAACACCGCCAATAAATGCTTAATTAATTTTTCTAGTTGCAAATATTCAAATATGGAACTCGCAAAACTAATAGCTCACTGAGGTCATTTGGTTTTCCAGCAAAACACGAGTAAGACAATGTTGCCATCAGTAACAAAAAAAAAAAAATAGTGACAGATATAAAAAAATTTTAGGAAAAATTTCCATTTTTTATTAAAGCACAGTTTTTGAACTTGTGTTATAAATTAGATAAACATAATCTTACAGAGTTAATAATAGATTCCTATATTTTTTAGTTTAAATATTAACCGCCAAAAAAAAGCTTAAGCGTAATTTTCGAACTTAATTTTTTCACCCAAATCGAAATTTTTCGATCAAAAAACGAGGTCCAAAAAATTGTCGGTTGGGATTTTTTGCGCTTATTTCTCGATGTATACAAAAAATTTCATATGATATAAAGAAATAAAATAGTAAACAATTTTGCATAAAAATGCGGCAACTTTGTGTCAAAGCGCTCTCCCATAAATCAGCCACACTTTAAAGCTTAAACTGTGAATTTAAATATTTACACACATGGAAACCATATGTACTAATTCTTTGCTTGAAGACCCCATCTTCTTGCAAATTGTATGTAAATTGTTTATACATAGTGTAAACTTTCCAACATATTCACGTTTATGTAAATTTCTTAAATGGACAGCACACTGGTTTCGTGTCCGTGTGTGTATCTTTCGCAAAACACTTTGATTTTTCATTATCTAATTTATATTTATTTAATGTTGCCTACACAATATGACATTTTGTAACAACGCACTAGCGTGTACTAGTGACAACGTGTTGGGGGGTTTCCACGTGCAATAAAAATGGAAATAATTACATATGTATGTACTTACCCAGTTGGCCATGACTTTAGAACACCTTAAACGATGGGTAAAAGACAATAAAAAATCGTGGAAGACATATTAAAAGTTTACTTTGTAAAGTCATAATTCAGCTGGAAGAAAGACAGAAAAAGAAAGTATTTTTACCTCTACCTTTCACTCAGCTGAATTAAGAGATTGCAAAGTAAACTTTGCGTGCCTTAAAGGAGTCTATGCAATGTCACTCAACAGAACAGACATTAGGTGTGTTCATTTACTTTCCTGGTTGAAATTTGCAAACAGAGAGCAAAGCAGAAATTTTTCAAAAAATTACTCTCCCAGATACGAAAAAGTAAATGATCCCTTTACTTGTAAAAACTTGCAAGAAAATTTAATTGATGTCAGAACCATGGTAGGAAATCATGATGCAATTGTATTTTTTCTAATGTTTTTTTGGATAATCTTATTTGATAATATTTTATATTACGAAATTTTTAAAAATCAACATTTAATATGAAATAACTTACACAGCTTCATGTATTATTTACTATTTCTATGCATATTTTTTCGTTTTTGACGTTTTTTTAATATTGGCGATTTTTTTTTATTTTGGCAATTTTTTTAATTTTGGCAATTTTTTTTTTTGTTTTGGCGATTTTATCGGTTTTTGGATTTTTTTTCATTTTGGCAAATTCTTTTAGTTCTGAAATTTTTTTCTCGTTTCGGCGATTTTTTTCGGTTTTTGGCGTTTTTTTATTTCTTTGGCGATTTTTTCGTTTTGGCGATTTTCTGTTTTTGACGTTTATTCATTTTGGCGACTTTATTCATTTAGGCGCTTTTTTTAGTTTTGACACTTTTTTCTCATTTTGGCGATTTTTTCGGTTTTTGGCGATTTTTCAATTTGGCGATTTTTTTCATTTGGACGATTTTTTGAATTTTACGACTTATTTTAGTGTTAGAAATTTTTTTATTTTTGGTGATTTTTTTCTTTTTGGCGATTTTTTTTTAATTTTTGGCGATTTTTTTTTGGTTTTGCGATTTTATAATTTTCAGATTTTTTAGTATTACCGTTTTTGAAAATTTCAAGAGTTTACCTCTTACGGGTTCCAAGATATAGCAAATTGTCAAAATTACATAGTCAAAATTGCATTAATGGATGGATCACCCTTTAATTTAAATTTTTTTAAATTTTGGTGTTAATTGTTGTAGTCTATACAAAAATACACTAATTTTACAAATTTCAAGTGTCAATATACATGCATACATATGTACATACAATTATATGTATATTACAAGAGATTTTAAAATTTTTCGTTGCCCATTTAATTTTTAATTTTCATGTATTTGTTGTTGTAACGGCCAAGGTTCTACATACTCTGGTCCGTAGCTATTGCGGTTCCTGAGAAAGCAGCGTATGACGGACAGACAGACAGCGTAGCGAAAACAATAGGGTTCCTTTTTTCACCTTTGGTGTACGGGACCCTAAAAATTGCTAGAACAAAAAAAAACTCAAAAAAAAGAGCACCAATATTATAAAATTGCTAAAACTAAAACAAGCGCCAATACTATAAAATCGATAAAACTGAAAAAACATCAAGAACCGAAAAAGTGGCAAAAAAACAAAAAAAATGCCAAAAAAAATTTTTTTAATGTCTACATCAGTAGTGCGATTCACTAACGATAATCGCATCGTTAAAATAATTATAACGAAAATTAATCGAATTTGGTATTCAGTAACATTTTTATATAGACATAAATTACGATTGTCGGATCGTTAAAAGTTACTGAATCGCACTACAGCTGATATATTCGATATATAGTTTGTATATTATTTCATATGTAGTGTGCGTACGGAACCCTTCGTTAGGGAGTCAAAGTCGCTTTTTACTGAATTATTTTTAGGAACGTCATGTTGTTGAAGTAAATGAGCAATATATTAAATAGTAATTATTAATTACACCATATCTTGACAACTAAAACAGTGAGATTATCTAATTTCGCTGAACCCCATCAAAGAGTACACACACACTTGGCGTGAGCTACAATAGCTTAAGAATAAAAAATTCTGTTGAATCGAAGCTTCTACAGTAATTGTCAAATAACATACATATCCAACGATAACAAGAGTCTTCAAACTTTATGTCTGTGAATTTACCTGGCGGAAAGGAAGCGTAAAGAAGAACAGCCTCATATTATTATGATGTTTGGTGTAGCAAATTACTTCATTTGTGGCTAGTTTATTAATGTAAAAATGTTTTTAACTTTGACAGGTATTGCATAGTTTACAATAAATTTTGAAAATATATAGCATATAGTACGTATCTATCTCCCAGTTTAGTTAATGAAATTTTTCTTTTGTTTGTTATTTTGTTAAAGAGAGGGGAAAGAGGATTTAACGTATTCATGTACATACTTGAAATTCATTTTGTTCTCTCGTTTGCTATTTTAAGCCTGAAGCTTTTTACACATTACTTTTTTTTGTGTGCATGAAAATTGTAGAATGAATTGAAAAGTTTTTGCAAGAAAACATTCACCATCTAAACTGGGTCTCTCTCAAATAAGAGTTTTTTAAGAGCGTATTTATGTTTTCGTCGTAGCAGGACTCAAATGACATCCAGAGACCTTGCTATTCGTTTGCGAAATTGGTTCGTTCGTTGTACCAATTTCCAGCATATTCCAAAAGTTTTTGATACATTTTAAATGTCAATAGAAATTTTATGATCTTGTAAGCGAAAATTTTTCTGCAAAACAAAAACAATTTATTAAATTATTTTACCAGCGAAATAAATATTATTTATGTATGTATAGTATACATATGTAGCGTCACTTACACTTGCAATATCTTTCGGCTTCTGGGCAAAGTTTTTGGATCCTCCTTCATCAAGTGTTCTCTTACACGGTATGTTACTGGTTGGCAAAATTCAACATTTTTGTAAAAGCTTTTTATTTCTGATAAAATATCGATATTGAATTCCGTTCTAAGAAAGGAGAACGAACAAACATATTCAATGAATTTAAATACAGGGTTATATAAAAATACTTGCCCCTTTAGTACGACCAACATCTCATCTGCATAAGTCAGGCCTTTGCTCTCATAAACGTTGAAGCTAAAGGGTTTTAATATTTCGACGGTGGAAAATATTCTGCGATTTGCACTCAAAAGAGCTGGCTTGTGGCCGCTTAAAGTCATCACTAAATCCGCTAGTAGAGCGGGCAAAAGTTGTTTAAAGAAAAACTTCAAAAATAAAAACCAAATTTCAACAAGACTGTATGGTTTTGTATTTCAAATCTTGTATATTACCAATGTCAAGTACAGGAATCTATTTTCAATCACTTCTAAGCCAGGTATTAGGAAATTTTTTTCAAAAGCCCCTTGCTCCCAGAAGCCATGATCCTGCATTAAGTTTATATACTGGGGAAATGTGAGAACAGTGTGAGTACATGAAGAAGTATTATAGACTGGTATATTGCCAATTTTTTGCTGGTTCTTATACAACTGTGCAGTTTTATAAGTGTAATAACACAAAGTCTTAATGCCAATATCTTGGGGCGTCAAGTCCAGCCTAGTATTTTTAGCCATATACATGAACTTCATTACACCTGCTCCAGTAACAGCAAACAGTCCCATGGCACCCGTTAATGTAGGTGAAAATCCCGGTTCAGGTTCTTCGAGGGCGAATAGAACTAAAATAAAACCAAAGAACATTTGTTTTTGTATTACGTATGTATGTTTGTTTCAATGCATCTTGGCTAAGAATAGTGTTAGTCTCATCTGTCAGAGTAAATATTTTTACGTGCGCGCAGTATCTTATTTTTGCCTCTCTTTCAACCTAACTTTAACTAATCCAACCTAAACTAACCTTATTTAATCTAATCTAATCTAACCTAACCTAACCTAACCTAAACTAACCTTACGTAGCCTAGCCTAACCTAACCTAAGCTAACCTCACCTAACCTAAGCTAACCTAACCTCACCTAACCTAACCTAGCTTAACCTAACGTAACCTAACGTAACCTAACCATACCTAACCTAACCTAACCTCACCTAACCTAACCTAACCTTACCTAACGTAACCTAACTTAACCTAACCTAAGCTAACCTCATCTAACCTAAGCTAACCTCACCTAACCTAACCTAACCTAACGTAACCTACCTTAACCTAACCTTATCCAACCTAACCTAACGTAATATAACCTAACCCACATTAAACTAACCTAACCTAACCTAACCTAACCTAACTCTATGCAATTAGCGCACTTACATTATATAGAATGGACAAAGGATGAAGAATTAATAGTGCTTCTCGCTGCAAAGACTATCAGTATTCCTCTTATCAGGAGGAGGAAAATTTTAGTTGCTAAAAAGTATTTTCTATAAACTTTTAATTTTCCAAATATAATTATTTATTCAGAAATAGTTCTCAGTCAGGCTCAAGTTCAGTAATTTCAATTCTTATTGAATGAAATATTTTTATTAATTAATGTGAGTTTCTAAAGAAGAGAAGAAAGATTAAAGTAGACTTTATAGCTCGGGGAAATACCGATATTTTCCTATGCAGCCAAGCACTTCATCAGCACCCTAGTCTATCTACTTAGGTAGAGATTCTTATTAACATCAGCTATGTAATTTAAATTTTATTTGAAACGGAATATGAGATATGATTGTTGTGTATACAATTGATTTACCTTTAAGTTTAATTTTCCTTCTCATCTTTAGAAACTCACATTAATTAATAAAAATATTTCATTCAATAAGAATTGAAATTACTGAACTTAAGCTGGACTAAAAATTATTTCTGATTAAAATTCACTACAGTTCAATTAAAATCTAAGAAAATGTATCACATAATTATCGATTAGTAAAAAAAAGCTTACCAATATAAATTTCAAAAAAATACTGAGTTAAGGCCTTTCTATATTAAGGTAACGCTATATACATATATCACATAATTATTTAATAGTAAAAAAAAACTTACCAATGGACGGTCTGTAAATCGCTATTGGTAGCTTATGTCTGTAATCATTAACCAGGGACTCGGCCAAGTTTTTGGTGAAACAATATGTGTTGGGAAAACCTATAATCAGTCTGCAATTTGATGTAAAGAAAAACATTATGAAAGGTTCTGCATAAGAACGTAATGATTACTACGAATTTATTACTTTTTTGTAATTGTATCCAATAGTTCGTCGGGAATCTCTTTATTTTCCAATAAATTCAGGCAAAACTTCCAATCCATTGGTGAGTCGTACACTTTTTCTTCCACAAATTTCAAATAGGGATTGCTAAAGAATGTTGAGACATGCATAAATACTTCAAGATGTTTTAGGCTTTCAGCAAACTTTAGGGCCTGCAAAGTACCGCCTACATTTAGTTTGAGAGCATCCCTTAGAGGTTCATCGAAACGTACCGTGGCTGCACAGTGGAACACTATAGAAACGTTTTCTAAAACTTTTTCATATTCATGCGTAATGCCTAAGAAAGGCATAACAGCATCACCGGGTATGGCCATAAGCTTTTTCTCTAGTTCGCCAGGCTTTTGTAGTTTTAGTTGACGAAAGATCTAAAATAATAATGTATTGTGTATTAGAAATCAAAATATGTTATTGAAGAAACAGTCTCGTTCTACTTAAAATAAAAAACACACTCATTTTAAAACACACGCATTAATTTTAAACCAAATACGTATAACTCCAAACATCCAACAACTATGTTTATGCACATTTTTTTAAATTACGCAGCACAAACAACTTTAACTAAACTTTATAGACTCTATGAGCTGCAATGGCATGCGGGAGTATAAAAATACATGCGTATATACAGGGCTATTTTATTTATACAGACACACATTAAAGCATGTGTTCAAACAGCCACACATTTTCTATTCCATTTTATATACACAAATATATGTATATGGTGGCGAATGATGAATAAATATCCCAAGTATTCTGATTACTTTTTTTTTGTCCGAATATATATCCTTAGCCTGAGTATAAATATACTTAGGGCCATTATTATAACTTGTCGTTAGCTAAATGTAGGATGTTATTGGATGGATAAACACTTTTTCATTATTACAACTTCATTTTAACAAAAAGTGAGCGATAAGCTAAAGGCAAGTTCATCCTACCTGTAACTTTTATTGCGAGGTATAGTCATTTGAACTTGCCACATTTTCGCCACTTGCCACACTTTCTACTTTATAAAATAAAGTCAAATATATTTGTTCAAAATATGGCATAAAACAAAAACAATACAACACAAAACACATAAGAATAATAAAAAAACAAAATAATTGACAAAAATATTTTCATGATGTTTGTAATTTGACAAATACACAGAAAAAAATATCATCAAAATGCAACCAGCAAAACAAATTGTTAATAGTTAATTTAAATTAAAATATATATTTAGTTAATATAGAAAATTAAGTTGTTGATATGACAAAAACAGAAATTTTTTTCAATAAACTGAACTAACCAAATTTTATGTTATACATGGCGCAAAAACTCAAAAAATTCATTGTTGATTCAACAAATTAAAATTTTTCTAGTCAATTAAATTACTCAACAAAATTATTTGTTAAATTATATCATAACGGAATACGCACATGTAAAAGAAACAGAAGAACTCGCATTTTGTGTGTATTCATTATTTGCTTATCTAATAACGATTTGCTCTTTAGCTGAGTGGTAAGTACATTAGCCTATTAATCAAGAGATTGCAGGTTCGACTCATCCAAACATCTTTAAAATTTAACAAAAACTAAAATTCTAAAAATAATATAAAAAAATACAAACAAAGAAACAACACATAAGAATTTGAAAAACAAATTCATTAAAAAAATTTATTTTTCTGTTAACAACTCAATTGTTAATAACACAATAATTTTAATTGGAAATAATTGAGTTGATTTTGTTTTCTTATGTTACAAATGTGTGTTTGTATTTACAAAAATCGTTGTAGGTGCCTTTTTAAATCATATTTTAATTGTATTCACAAATAAATTATTTGTATTTACAAATCCTTTTTTTCTGTGATAAACAAAAGCAAGTTGCCAGTAATCATTTTTAACAAACAATATCCACAATATCCACAGAAATGTTGCCACCAACCAAACATTTTATTATTTATTTTATCGGACAGTTGTAATAATGGAAAATTTTAAAGGTCACTTTATAGTTCAGTTTTGCTAAAGTTAGGAATAACTATCCGAAACTTTATCGTTAAGTCATAATAATGGCCCTTAGAGTGTGAGTGTGAAAGCAGACCAAAATTCACCCACAAAACAGAACAAATTTAATTTCGTAAAGAATAATAACTTAAGCCTAATGTAGCAGTTTTTTTATCTTCCTTCTTTTCGAGACCACATTACTTGAAGGGGTTTTAAATATAAGTTTACTATATATTAAGTGAAGACTCAAGTTAGGTTATTATTTCAAAAGAAAGGGCATATTGAAATAAAATAAGATAGAAATAATTTTGCTGTAACATTCTTAAAAATTCGACGGTTAGTTTTATATTAGAAAATTATTACGGCATCATTATATCATTTTTAGCTCAGCTCGACTTAAGCACTTTTAGCCTTTTGCCACAGAAATATTTAAAAATGCAACCCCGCAGTTTTATGATAATGCGACAAACACTTTTATTACCTTCTTAGCAATAAAGAAAGTACAAAATTAAAATTTCCGGAAACTTGGTTTCTCGTAATCCAGGGCGCAAATCAATATTTTTAAATTATGAGTCGTATCGCATGTCGTAAGTTTTGTCGCCTGTTTTCCAACATTTTTACTTACCATTGCAGTTTCAAGTTGTTCCAAGCGTTGTTCAATGGAAACATTTTTCTTTGGACGTAAAAGTATGTATAGTTTGCGAACGTTGGTTGAACGCAAGAGTTTTTCAATAAGGGCCTTGCCCACCACTCCTGGAGAAAAAAAAACAAACAAAAAATTATTTTAGTGAAAATATTTGAGTAACAATCATCCTATCCTATCATCCTATTATAACAATAGATGTATTTATAAGACTATCATAAGGTAATTTGTAATTACTTTTCGATTATTAGTAATCGTAATCAATTATTTATCAGAAATTCTTTTAAAGGTAATCAAAATATAATCAGTACAATTATTTTTAAAATGTAATCTAATTGATTACTAATCGTAATCGAAATTTGCAATCACCTGATCCTCCGGTTACGAAAATTTCACGATTTTCAAAAAACTCCTTCAACATTTTATTATTTGTCTTCAAGCCGAATGTACTCGTAACAGTTTAAAGCCAAACAAAACAATGATGAACTTCAAATTTAAGCAAAAATTTGATACTTAAGTATTGAGAGAAAATTTTTGTGAAAAAAAAATTTAATTAAATTAAATTAAATTATGTATGTATGTAATATTATGCATTGCAAAAATCAAACCATACATCATGTAACCCTCTATTTACGCGCTTAGTTCTTAATGATTCTCTTCATTTAGAGAATTGTCTAATAATATTAAAGTACAAAGTATTATTACCAGCCTATTATGTTAAGAACTCAGCTTAAGCGTGCGTCTGATTGAATCAGTTTGACTAATTTTTTGGGTTTCGTACACCAAAGGTGAAAAGGAACCCTATTGTTTTCGCTGCGCTGTGCCAAAAATCGAAAAAGAAAGCAGAAAATTAAAAAAAAAATTCTAACACTAAAATAATAAACACAAAAATCTGAAAAAATCGCCTATATGAAAAAAATCGCCTAAAATAAAAAAATGCCAAATTAAAAAAATCGCCAAAATGAAAAAAACGCCGAAAACCGAAAAAATTCGCCAAAACGAGAAAAAAATGCCAAACTAAAAAACTCCAAAACTTTAAAAAATCGCCAAAACCGAAAAAACGCTATAACAAAAAAAAACGCCCAAGACCCAAAAAGGAAAAAAATGCCAAAACTATATTTTATATAGGCTAAAGTTCGTATTGATTTACATATCTAGTATCTAGTGAATTTATTAATTAAAATTATTAAAAAACTGCCAAAACGTAAAATTGTCAAAATGAAATAATCACTTAAATGAAAAATATCACCAACAAATAATATTATTAACTACAATCCGAAATCACCAGAACTAAAGAGGTCCTTAAAACCGAAAAATTACCAAAACGAAAGGAAGCACCAAAACTAAAAAACGCTAAAACTAAAAATATGTATTGTAAAAAATGGGCGAAACCCGAAAAAATCGCAAAAAAATAGGTAGCCCTGCCGAAACGTAAGATTGCCAAAAAAAGAAAAAATCGTCTGAATGAAAAATATCACCAAAAATTAAATTAATTGCTTAAATGACAAAAATAATCACCAGAAGTAAAAAAGTCTTTAAGAAAATCGCAATAAATCAAAAAATCGCCAAAAAGAAAAAAAGCACCATAACTAAAAATATGTATTATAAAAAATCGTCAAAAACCGAAAAAATCGCTAAAGCGAAAAATTACACCAAAACTAAGAAATCGCCGTAAACTAAAAAATCGCCAAAAATAACAGGGAGCCCCGCCGAAACGTAAAATCACCACAATGAAAAAAAAATCGCTTAAATGAGAAATATCACCAAAAGTTAAAAATAAATCGCTTAAATGCAAAAAAAAATCAACAGAAGTAAAAAGGCCTTTAAAAAAATTGCCATAAATCGAAAGATCGCCAAAGCAAAAAAAGCACCAAAACTAAAAAAACGCTAAAACTAAGAATATGTCTTGTAAAAAAAATCGCCAAACCCCGAAAAAATCGCTAAAAGCGAAAAACACGACAAAACTGAAAAAATCGCCGAAAACTGAAAAAAATCGCCAAAACTAAAAAAACTAAACTAAAACTAAACTAAAAACTATGTATTGTAAGGAAAATCGCCAAAAACTGAAAAAAATCGCCAAAACTAAAAAAACTAAACTAAAACTAAACTAAAAAACTAAAATTAAAAATATGTACTGTAAGGAAAATCGCCAAAAACCGAAAAAATCGCTAAAGCAAAAAAACACAACGAAACTAAAAAAAATCGCCGAAAACTGAAAATCCCCAAAAACAGTCGCACTTTACTGAATTTATTCTCATTTTACTTGAATATGAGTAGACTGACACAAAACCATTTGTAAGAATACCGTTAATAAAGTTATGAGCATATGTTTTAGTTTTTCCGCCCATTTTTGTGCAACCAAATATTTTGCAAATTTACTGTTTTAATTAATGTGTAAGTATACTGTTTAAAATTTTTTCGAGGTCTAACTGTATTTGTATTTTTTGATAATATTCACATACATAACTTACTTCTGAATTAATTCTTTATTTCCAACAACAAAATCGCATTTGATTTGCCAAACCAACCTAATTTTTTTTATTGAGAATAACAATTACTACTAATTTTAAAACATCTAAAACACCTGAGGAGTAAGCACTACTACTGCTACTTAATTCAAAAATTTTTTTTGTGTTTAGGATAGAAAGAATATTGCATAGTTTAAATCCTAAAATTTTTGCATAAGATTTGCGATTTAGTTCAACAATTAAGAAAATTAAAAAATGATATTCGATTATATGACCAGCGCGACTGCTCTTAATGAAGCGCGTTGTCTGGATTCAAGTTTTGATCACTTTTTGGATCATTGGTGGACATTTGTCAGGTAGCTTCGGCTCAATGTTTCGGGGCGTAATGGAGACCATAGGGTTGTTGAGGGTTGTCGTTTGTTTTCACAAACCCCTTAAGACAAAAAATTAGCCCCATAGTTGTACGAATTGATGACAAGAATTTTAAAGTAAACTTAAAATTTCGGGTCTTCCTCTGCGCTCATTGCAGCTGTAGAGCGCAATGAGTTCTTCTGTATGCACTGCCCAAGGTCTCTCTGTATGCGTATTACGAAAAGGCTCCATAGCTAAACGAATTAACTGCTCTGATAGACGATTATGTTGACCGTAAAATGCGCGATACGTAGTTCGAAAAAAACTAAACATAAATCACTTGACATCTGACAAAATGGCCGCCAGCTAAAAAAGGTGTTGTCAACTTAAAGTTTTGTAACGCTTTAAAAAAACAACCTTTATAAGTAACATCGTTATTAGTTCGTCTTTTTTTAATAATTAAATTAATAGGAGTCACTCAATACATCAAAAGTAAATTAAAATATTCACCCTAATTGCAGTAGTCGACATCGACGTCACTTTAACACAATACCAAAAAATTTGGCCTTGTATACCCGTTGTCAAAAACAACTGACTCCTGTTGCCAAGTTTTTAGCTATTTTTCAGACCCTAGGGAACGGAAATAGATTGTCAGTAGCACAAAATTGTTCTCGAGGGTGATTAAACGAGCCCAAAATTTTCGGTATGGTGTTAAAGTGACTTCGATGTCGACAACTGGAATGTGGATGATTATTGCAAAGGATTCTGGAAAATCCGTCGATAGCTGGAGGTTACCCCAAATGTTGTTTGGTGTCTAAAAATCTCAAAATAAAAAATTCACCGAAAAATGAAAAAATCGCCAAAATAAAAAAAAGCGCCTAAATTACAAAATTCACTAAAACTGAAATAAATTGCCGAAAAAACGCTAAAACTAAAATAAATCGCCGAAAACCGAAAAAATCGCCGAAAACCGAAAAAATCGCCAAAAACTAAAATAACGCCTAAAGTAAAACAAGCATATAAACAGACAAAATCGCACAAACGAAGGGTAACGTCCGAAACCCTTCGTGTGCGAGTCACAGTCGCACTTTACTGAATTTATTTGCTTTCATAAATTTTAATAAACACCAAATAAGAAGAAATAAAATGGAAGATGTAAATTCATATACTGGAACTAAGACGGTTTTATTAAGCATTTAGTTAATTTTAAGGATTATGAATATAATAGTATACTTGTCGCCCAACGAATCCCCAGATCACCAAAACTAAATTTGTATCCCCAATCGCGAAAAAAAATCCCTGATTTAGGGACAAATCCCCTAAACTGTCAGCACTGGCTACAGTTTAGGGGAATACGGGGGCTGGTTAGATTAATTAAGTTAATTTTTTTTTATTTAGCAAAGTTATTTTTGACAGGAAATATATTGTTAGTATTTTTATTTTTCACTGACGATTCAATATATAACATTTGATTAGCAAAATTGTATGCAAGTTAATTCAAAGTATATTTAATTTTTCAGTCAATAAAAAAATTTAAAGAAACAAAGAAAAAAGTTGTTCAGTATAATTTAATTTTCAATGAAAACGGTTAAAATAAAAAGATAGTTAATGGTGGCCTGAGTCCTATTTTGAGACTTCGAACCCCCAAAAAAATCAAAAATGTGGCAAATGTTGTTGTAAATGGGGGATTTTGGGGATTTTCAGTTAACAGGTGACTGATCTGATACCTGATAAGCTGATCTGGAAAGTAGATCACTGATAACTAAAAATAGCCCCGAAATCCCCCATTTATAACAGGGTTGCCATCATTTTTGTTTTTTCCCGGTTTTGAATTCCAAAAATAGAACTCAGGCCACCATTAACTGTCTAGTAATGTAGGTCTGGATAAATTTTTATGTTTTTCAACAAAACTTTCGTTTTGACAAAGGAAAGGGAAATGTTAGTGGTCATTGTTGACGCAATAGTTGGCGAAATTTGTAGATCAAATGGCTGGGGTTATTAAACTGGAAAATTTTAGAATCCAGCAGAGATTTCAAATTTCATTTATGCTAAAAAGTCACTTTATCAAAAATTGCAAAATTAAATAATCCCTTAATATTTTATGTAAATTAATTGGAACGTTCTATTGAACGTTCTATTGAACTATTATTATTGTGAAATGTCTATGTTTAATGAAATCGGCTATGAATATTATCGAGTATTTATTTGCAATGTTTTTGCACTAAACTTTCATTTGCAGAAACAAATTTGGTATTATACATATCATTATTATTAATTTCCTTTGTTTTGAATTGTTCATACATGCAAACAAACAGACTGAATTTGCATTATAAAGTTCTTAAATTAAATGTATAAACTCTTTATATTTGCTAATAAGAGATGTGGAGTAGCAAATAAGGTTTTCCTGTCAGGAGCAATGCGTGCTAAAAATTAAAAAAAAAATTCATGGTGTATAAAAATTAAATTTCAATAATTTTAAAATAATTACATACATTGTATGCATATGGAAGTTTATCTTTTGTTTTTATTTTTTTGTTACATCAAAACAGCCAACATCAAATAAATCTTAAAAGTTCTGTAAATATTTACCAATTAGTAAATAATTGTCTTGTGTCTTAATTTAAGTTTAATGTTTTTAATTTTATACAAAATCTACAAATGTTGTATTTTGAACTCTTGCATTTTATTTGAATAAATTTTATTTGCTTAAATGACATTGTACTTCGATGAACACAATTACGAGTATTATTTAAAAGTATGACAATTAGGCAACATTTGTTTCTATGAGGTTGTTGTTTGTCTTCTTTTGTGGTTCAGAAATTTAAATGAAATATTAAGGTATTTCCGTCATTAAAACTGAATAGAATTGAGAAAAAAATAACAACAAAAAATAAATGCATTTTAATTAAGAAAACGCCCATCGAGATAAATCATTTGCACGCACTCAAATATGATTGCCAGAAAATTTTATAAAATAGTATATATAAAAATATTAAATAATATAATTTTAAATGTTATATTTTTATTCAAGAAATCTCTATATATATTACTAAAAACTTTATAATGTGGTATTATTAAACTTGATTTGAAGAATTCCCAAAAAAACACCAATTATGAAATTGACTGCAGCCAGTCAAAAATACTTGTATGGCAACACTCTACTCTATTCTCGCGAAAGCAATGAACAGTTGTTGTTGTTTTTTGTGTTTATTTTTCTGGCAGCAGGTTGTTGTCCATGCTGGAAATCTACTCTGTAATCCGAAACCAAGGAAAATGCTTTAAAATTTACAGTTGTGTTCAAAGAAATAGTAATGCTAATTTATAAAAAAAGTTTCAGTTTGTAAGAAAAAGTCGTAGTTTTATTTAGAGTTTTTACATCCGATTTACTAACTTATTTATAAGTTTATGTTAAGAAAATTAAAAAGGTAATCTAAGGGCAAGAAATAGAGAAAAAAATTTAATAATTGGTCAAAAATTCATTGTTCAAAATAATAGAAGTATTAGTGCACAGCGAAATATTCTGATAAAAAGTAAAGTTTGCAGTTATATAAAAACAAGCTAATTTTTTTTATATTTATATTTAATATTTTGCTCAATAACTTCCATTTTTAATAATTGTCGCACGATTTCGAGGCATGGAGTCAATAAGGTCCGGACATCAGTCTAACGGAATTTTATAAACCTGCAAATTCGAAAGCATTTTTTTCGTTTCGAAATACATAGACTGTAGGTCCCTGATTTTATCGTTATAGTCCTATTAAATTAATTTCTATTTTTTAAACGACTTCAATTCGTGTGTATTTTTTTATGTTACCTCATAACTCGGTACCTTTAAGACCGAGTTTAAAAATAAATTTTTGTCTCTGAAGATACAATAAATAAAATAAGCATCAAACATTTTTTGTCTCTGAGAGTATAACTTCCATTTGGTCCCATTGTAAAATACTTGGGCGGATTTACACCCTCTAATTTTTATTTTTTTTGAATTTTATGATATCTTACTTATCCCAAACTTTGCAAACACATTAGATTTTTATAACAACATTATCTAGAAGTTAAAGAAAATAGGAGGAGCCACGCCCAATTAAACCTATAAATATATTTCGTTAAGCCAATTTTATGAAACTTGGCACATACCTTAAGTTGAAAAAAACTCAGCATGTCGTTCAAAAAAGTTGGCGGAGCCACGCCCATTAAAATATGATATTCAATTTCACGAACTTATACCAAACTGATTTTTACAAAACTTGGCACATACACCTTTAACTTTTATAAAGACTTTATTTAAAGTGCTTGTACTTAAATGATTTTTATAAAACTTGACACAAAACTTGAAATTTTCAAAAGGCAAAAAACTTGCAATCAAAAAAGTGGGCAGAGCCATGCCCATTAAACTTAAATGTTATATTTCACGTAATTCTACTTTAAATATTTTTACGAAACTCTAAATAATACTTAAAATTGTATTCAAAAAAGTGGGCAGTATTAAATTACATGTGTTTCTACTTATACATTCTGACTAAACTTAGCAAATAGTTTCTTTCGCCTCTTATAATGACATAATTTTGTACTTAAAGAATTGAGCAGGGCCATGCCTCTTAAGGCTTAATATTATATTGCAAGTGCTTCTGCCTCATCCATTGTTGCAAAACTGAACACACCTTGAGCTATAAAAGTGACGTGATACTGAGTTTAGAAAAAGTAGGCGGACACTAGTATTTGGCAAAGTATACTGGGCATGACGACGCCCCTGAAAATACAAAATGTTAGCGTTATGCATGTGAAATGTTTGAAGGAGGCACCGTTGAAATGTGTATTTACAGCTGCTCCTTATGGTGCTGCTGCCGTTTCTAAAATAATTAAGTAGCTGCCTATAAGGCGAAAAATGAAGCGGTTGAGTGGTCGTGTAGCCTGCTGTGACAAATTTGTTAAATGCATAATACATAGCAATAGTAAAAAAAAGTTGTTAACGCGCTATCAGGCTCCAATTTTTCAATCTGAAAGCTTTGCCACCTTGATGTTTCGGCTTGCTTTGCACGATTCGTGTGGGCCTAAGAATTTTTGCTAAAGAAAGATTGCCGCTTTTATTTCGATCACATTTTGAGGGTTTCATGTTAGATTAACGAAATTTTCAGTTTATACTTTTTTATATAATTTCGTTACAGGCAAGAAAGATAATGTGATGTATCTTTAATGCTTAACAAAATCTTTGACAAGAAATCTTTAAGGCCTGTTAAAATGCTCTAAATAAATATAATTCTTGCCTTTTTCTAATTGCAACTAGAACAGAAATTATATGCATATAAAAATAAGCAAATTGTTATGAAACCAAATTGCAAACCTAATTTTATAGCGAGTAATTTGCTAAAAAGAAATTTCAAAAATGAATAATTATAAAAATATTTTACACAAACACACATATTTGACAAAAACCAAAAAAAAAATGCATATAGATTTGAATAAACATGTCCGGCTGTCTCCCTGTCTGTTCTTTTGAAAGATTTTTGTGAAAGAAAGAATTTTTTTTTGCTTTAAAACAGCAGAGGGAAAAATAATGATGGTTGTCTTAGAATGTCAATTATCTTGTCTAAATTGTGTGTATTTTATTAAATACAATTTAATTTGCAATTAAAAACAATGTAACATAATTAATAATATTTTATTTTATTAATTTTTTTTATTAGATCACTTTAAATATTTGCTAAAATTTAATCACAAAATAAATCACTTTGATTTCATTTGAAAACTCAACAATACACACACACACACGCACTTATATGTAAATGTATGGATGTTTACATGTATTTCTATTTAGCATTACAAATAATATCTTCAGCTTCATTGTATTTGCTCTGTTATCAATTTTTTCAGTGTACAATCACCAGCTCCCAATTTATCCAGCAGGCCCAAGATCTCCTCCTTAAAACGATCTCTACACTCCAATTGCTCTTCGGTGTATTCTTCGGAACTCACTTTCGACATACGCCATATGACATTGAGTTTGGCTTCGATTAGTACATAATTGGATGAGGGACAAAACCTGGGACAGACATCCTTGATAAAGGTTATCATATCGCTAACGCTACTGACATTAATACGATTGTTTATGGTATTTAAAGCAAAGTCTTGGTAGCGTGCCATTTTTGAGTGTGGAAAAATACTGCCACATGTCAGACACCGCCAATCGGGTTGCATCGTTTTGGTTTGTACCGGTATCACTATGCCCTTGCAGCTCTGTTCACGACAGAAAAGAGCCGATAGGTAGGTGCCGTTTTCCTGTAAGAAAATTAAACGTTTGTATCAGTGATGATAGTTCAAAAGTCAAGTGAGTTACCTTAATACAGAAAGGCCCTAACTCATTATTTTTTGGATATCAAAATTTTTACATTGTGCGACACATTAAATATTTTGCTATCGATATATACAAATAAAACGTTTTAAAAAAAATAATGAGTTAAAGGCCCTAACTTATATTAATGTAACGATATATTATATATTTTCGTGGCATATATATAAATGAAAAAATGCTAATTTGAAATAACCTATTGATAAAATTCTTATTATTAAACCTAATTGACTCAATGTTGACAAAGCAATAATTTTCTTTAAATCAAATTCATAATTAGTTATTAATTCTTAATTATTACCAAAACTGACTTTATATAATAATATGAATGTCGATTGAAAATCTTTGTTTGACAACTTGTTTTCAACATAAGTAAGCGAGCGAACGTTTTCTGTCGACATCGTGGGCCGGGCCGTAAATTTTTATATTCCTAAAATTTTTCAATTAAATCGTTTCAACAAATTTATGTATATCGTATGCAGATACAAAGTTGCGCAACATTGTAGCTAGCAACATTAACTTTGAAACTGGGGCTCTGCATAAGAATTCTTGAAATTGAAATATTTGCGTTTTGTTATTTAAATGTATTGTCGTGACATATATTACACTAAAGCAACAAGAAATACTGTCGTATAATAAACGAAGCACAATAAGTGAATTGATGTTCGTGTATATGAGTGTTTACAAGGAATGTAGCGAATACTTCTTGTTCGTAACAAACACTTTAAATAAAACATGAACAAGTGGTGTCTTCACTTTTTATGCTTGTTTTTATTTTTATTATTTTGTTTTTTTTTTAATTTTTTTTTATTTTGTGTATTCCCAGCTAACCAAAACATTCGTAAATAATATCGCATTCGAATGTTGCGTAAGCATTTGTCGAGAACGACTATCGCAAATGGAAAGCGAAAGTGCTGGTAGATTTCACTCGTCGCTCAGTTTGTGGCAGCAAATCTTTTGATATCGATGTTGCGCTTACAAATCAATAGCGAAACTTTAGCGATATTATTACGAAACATAAACAACGCAATTAATAGTTCGATTTCATTGCTCTTAAATAGCAAAAAAAATTATTCCTCTTTTGTTGTACATGCAAAAAAATAAAAAATTGAGAGAAACAAATTGAGAGATTGCTAAATCGGTAAAAAAAATTCTACTAAAATGTTCTACAGAAGAAAAATATAATTTAAAAAAAATATTGAAATAGCTTTGAATATCATGTTTGAACAAACTTATTACAGCCTTACTTATAAAAGTCAGTTGGTGTCCAAATCAATTTGTCAATTGATTACTTTGGCAGTTTTCAAGTTGGTTTAAAAAAAAATCAACAATTTTTCATTTTGCATGTTGACTAGTAAATCTTTCAATTCGATTGTGCTGTGTGAGTTCAAATCTCTTGATTAGTTGTCAAAATTTATGTTTGTAGCTTTATTTTCCATAGAAAAAGTTTTTTTTTGAAATTGTATTTAATTTGATTGAATTTTAAATAAAAATTATAAAAATTGTGAATGAATGCAATAAAAGTTTTAAATTTTTAAATTCGTTATTAAGTGAATGAAAATTTTTCAATTCAGTTTATGAAGTGTGTGGCCAAGAATCATTTCAATTGAAAGACTAAATTGACAACTGAATTTAAACGTGTATGGGCTGCCTAAAAGGCCTTATTTATAAAAATTAAGCAGGCTTTATAACGGCTTAATAAGAAAAGTTTTATATGAAAATTTGTTTAAATACCCTTAATAAAGCCATAATAATTTTTATAGATAAGGCTGAAAAACTATTAAGGCTTTATAAAAGCTTGATAAGAAAATTTTGTCTAAAAATTTCAAATAAAAGCCCTTAATAAAGCCTTAATAGTTTCTATAAATAAGACGGTTAGTATTTAAACATATTTTTATACCACATACAAACATAAAATAGTTAATCATTGGTATGGACATGCATGACGTTTGTATAAGCGGCCATGCAAGCATCACAAATTCTTCCGTCACGAAGTATTTTCATCTTTAGTTATATTCCTACAATAACTGAAACAAATTACTTGTAAACAGTGTGGTTCAGCGTTTGTTTTTCAAAACTTCACTACAGTAAAGCATTTCATAAATTCCTTATGATTTGGAAGTTCTTTTAAGTGGCCTTATGCAGGGCTCTATATGAAATCGATGCGCTAATTTCGTCTTGGTGGCGTTCTTAATACCTGTCAACAGCGTTTTGAAAGAGTGTTAATTGCCATAATGTTTTCTATGGCGGTGCATAGTGAGGCTAAAGGCGCTACATTCACGCATTAATTTAAAAAAGTTTAATTACGCTGAAAAGTGAAAAAAATTCAAATAGGTAGCAGTGCTTTTGTAATGACGCGTTAAAATTTAACATTATGAGATAAAACTGAAAAAATAAAAATAAGCAGAAAAAAGCATTTAGTAATTAAATTAAATTAGTAATTAAATTAAGGGCCTAATTTTATGAAACGCAACGCCAAGCGTTGATAAATTTTTTATGGAAAAAATTAAATTACAAAAACAAAATACACAGAAAATTTGTCAACGCTAAGCGGTGCGTTTTACAAAATTATGCCCTAAATTTTTAGCAAATTAAATCTAACCATTAAACCATCAAGTTCAGGTATTTATTCAAATGTTTGCCTTGAAATCGTTATAAAAATTATTTGTTAAAGTGCTTTGATTTTTAATGTTCATATTGGAAGTGCAAAAAATATACAGATTTTCTTAGTTTAAGTGGATGCAAAGAGTTATTAATTGCGCTCAATTAAGCAGAGATTTTAATTTTTCAACATTTCAGAAGTTATGTACGAATTAGGATTAGTCTCACGCGTTTTGATTTACCAATAATAATCACTTAATGACATCCGCTAGCACTTTTGTTGCTGTTGTTTTTTTCATTATTTTATGTTCTTTCATTAGAAATGTACAAATGTCCTTGATTTGTTACGCGAGAGTCACGCATTAGTCACGTGCGAATCACGTATAAGTCACATGTGAGTCACGCATGAGGCACGCATTATCCACATCTGAGTCACGCATTAGTCATGTGAGAGTCACTTATTATTAACGTGTGAGTCACGCATTAGTCACCTATGATAAGGGCTGTAGTTATACATATATGTATATATAATGACTTAAAAAAATAATGGGTTTGATTTCGGCCAGCATTTTTAGGCTTGTTAAAATATATATTTTTGGATTACTTGCATCCGAAAACTTGACTCAGGAAGATCTAAACTACTACTATGTAGACATGAATGGGGGACTGGCACTCCAGATTTTTTAAGGATGTGCGGGGATGAATAGGAACCAGAAACCATTGAACATATTATCTGTCACTACCCGAAGATGCAACTTCATAGGATTAGATATCTGAGCAGACGTTTCCATGAAAGCATTACTGATGTAGGGAAGTGTAAGCTAGAGGACATCAGGGTCTTCATCATGGGAATTCGGTAGCTTAGTGATGGATAATAACTTGTTTGCTTGTTTTGTTGGTTAAGCATCGTTTACATGCATTTTGTTCCTGCTTTGGTATTTTTTATATAAAAAAAATAATGTTTTTTAATTAATTAATAGTGAACTTGTCTCTCCCTTCTACCCCCAAGATTTTTATGGAACAGCATATTTATTTATATTTAAGAGTTATCAGCATCAAATTTATTGTGCCTCACTATCGGAGTTCGGAAGATATAGCAAGAATAATAATTACTTTGCGTTGTAGGTGGCCGTTTCCCTTCCGCTATACTACCAAGCTTTTCGACGTAACACGCATCTTGTTCTAGAAGATACCCATATATAATTTAGTGACTCGCACTAGTCTAATTGTGGAAATATGAATTTATCCACGAAAAAAATGGCTTTTGGTCCCACTGTGCGGCCTTATGAAACAATACACTTTGTTCGAAATCAAAGCGATTGACGTTTTAGAAGTCAGACATTCACTTCATTGTCTCTTATATATAATCACAAGGAAAGTTTATGTGCAGTTGAAAAAAATCCCCTTTTCAAACTAATTTTTATATTGTGAAATAAACTTTGAAGTAACCGGAAGCTTTGCAAGAAATAATATTATAATACATTAATACATTTCTTGGAAAAATTTTTTAATAAATGAAAAAAAAACTACGTACAAAAAAACCTTTGAAATTAATTAAATTAATGTTTTGTAATTAATTTGAATATTCGTACAACAGTAGATAGATAATGTACATTTAATGTGTGTATGTATATATGTCTACATATATACATATATATTTACATATATGTGTAAGTAAACACAACATTAACCAATAGAATTATGCAAAACAATTTTTTTTTATTTTAATGTAAATGTAAATGATAGAATAAAATTAAAATAGTGTGTCGTGTGTTGAAATAAAAAATTAATTTGATTTGCAGACAATGTAATTTTACATTAAATTAAAAAAAGTACATACATACATGTGTAAATTTTTACCCACTTTTGAGTAGACATTGACAAAGAATCTTTAATTGGAAGTGCAATGAACTTTAAATATGGTGCGGACAGTTTTAAAATTCTAAAAGACATGAAAATAATGTATTTTTTTAACAGTCCTTAAGGAAGACAACAGCTTTAAATACATACATACATAGTGTAATTTATTTAACTGTCCTTAACGAAGTCAACCGTGAACGTGTTATCGATGGACAATCATACATAATAAAAAAAAATATTTTCATAAATTAAAGTGAAAGTGTTACTTGTTGTTGCATTCTACAGTTTTATTTTAGTTATTCCAGCCTTCTGAAACTGTGATAACCAAGTGAACAGTGATTGCCAAGTGAACATATTTTGTCACGTGCCCATGATGTATTAAGTGAGAAATTTTTAGATTCTTTAATTGAACTGTAAGACTACTACACTAATACTTACATGCATGTACCGATGGTACATCGAATAAGTAAAAATAATTAATGTGATGATCGTAAAAAGATAAGTAAGAATAGTTAAACATACTGAGGTAGAGTAATATAATTTCGTGCTAACCTAAATAGAAAAATGGAAAAAACAGAGAATTAATAGTGATACTTATATATGTGTTTACCAAAAGTAAATCAATTGTATACACAACAATCGTTTCTCATATTCCGTTTCATTGTAAATTTAAGTTAAATAGCTGATGTTAATAAGAATCTCTACCCAAGTAGACAGACTAGGGTGCTGATGAAGTGCGTAGCTGCACAGAAAAGTATCGGTATTTCCCCCAGGCTTAAAGTCTAAATTTAAGTTTTCTTCTCTTCTTTACAAACTCACATTAATTAATAAAAATATTTCATTCAATAAGAATTGAAATTACTGAACTTGAGCCTAACTATGAATTATTTCTGATTAAAAATTTTTTTATTTAATATTAAAAGCTTTTTCATATAATAGTTTTACTGTGATTGTTTTCTTTTTTTTTTTTTTGTTACTCCTGCAATCCAGATTGTCGACTTGAGTATAAAATTTATATGAAACATAATAATTATTTTAGAGATTTTCATACAAATTTTCTAGACTAGTCTCAGTCATCTGCCTGACTTGTGGAAACAGGAGGATACACTTTATATTCGTTTTTTCTTTTTTTTGAAAATTTCACTTTTAATTAATTAATTTATTGAAAAGTCTTTTTCAATTGCTTTGTAATTTAGAATTTTTAGGACATAATTTAACTTGAAAGATGTACTAACTTAAGACGTATGTGATTTCACCAGTAGTGAAAGTTGTACGTGGAGTATGATTTATATTATTATATGATTTTTTATTAAGTATACTTAAGAACCCTTATATTATTTCAATGCTTAAAGCATTGGAACATATTCACCACAGCAAGTTACCGAGTTTAAATGTGTTAAGGATAGAATACACATATTTATATGAGAATGATTAATTTGACTACTTCAAGGTAATACGCCGCGGCGACAGGTTGTTGTCCATGCTGATTTTGCTATTGTAGTCCAATTAAACTAATTTCTATTATATTTGGCGACCATGAGCTGAAATAAAGTGCTGCCAATATAATAAAAATGATATTTCAGATTATTTAACAGAAATTGTTTTATTGGGTTCCTTTCACCACGCTACTTCTCCGTCCATCTGTCTGTCTGTCTGTCTGTCACAGACTGTTTTTTCGACAACAGTAGGAGCTACGAAAATTTGAAATTTGCACGGAATATGTAGAACCTTGTCTGCTACAGCAACAAATATATAACAGTTCAAAATTACAGGGTGTTCTAAAGCGAGAAACGAAACATATTGGAATCCTATTGTATTATACAGACACATGAAATTTTCAAAGTTCGTGTATTTTTATGCAGACTATACTACTTAGCAATGAAATTTAAAGAAAATCAAAATTAAAGGGTATTCTATCAGTTAATGTAATTTTGGCAAGTTGCTGTATCTTGTAAACCGTATTAGGCAAACAAACTCTTGAACTTTTGAAAAATTAAATGAAATTGTTAAAACGCAAAAAAATCACCAGAAGTGAAAAAGATCGCAAAAGACTTTAAAAAATTCTTAAAACTGAAAAAAAATCTCCAAAACGAAAAAAATCGGTAAAATTAAAAAATCGCTAAAAAGAATAACTGCCCAAACGAAAATAAGCGCCAAAACTAAAATAATCACCCAAAACCAAAAATATCGACAATACGAAAAAAAACAAAATTTAAAAAGCGTCAATTTAAAAAATTTCGCCAAAAACCGAAAAAAATCGTTAAAAAAAAAACGTAAATACTGAAAATATCGCCAAGAACCGAAAAAAATGGCGAAGACGAAAAAATCGGCAAAACTAAAAAATTCTTAAAAAGAGAAAAACAGCTTGAACGAAAATAAGAGCCAAAACTAAAAAAATCGCTAGAACCAGAAATGTGTAACGTTAAAAAAAGACAAAAAACCCAAAAACTACAAAAATCTCCAAAAAGGGATAAAAAGCCAAAACTTAAAAAGCTTCAATTTTAAAAAAATCGGCAAACAACAGAAGAACATTTTAAATTTTTCACTTAAATTAAACAAAAAACGCCAAAAATAGAAAAACCGCCCAAACGAAAATAAGCTCCAAAACTAAAAAAATCACCAGATATAAAAATGTGTATCGTAAAAAAACAAACAAAAAATCCAAAAACCAAAAAAAAAGTCGCCAAAAAAGATAAAAAGCCAAAACTCAAAAATCGTAAATTTAAAAAAAATCGCCAAAAACAAACAATAATCGCCAAAGAAAAAACGAAAATTAAAAAGTTGCTCAAACTAAACATGTATATTTGAAAAAAAAATACACAAAATCATCAAAATCCGAAAAAATCGCAAGAAACCGAAAAAAACGCTAAAACTAAATAAGCGTGAAAAATAAAATTATCGCCAATAGCCGAAAAAAATCGCTAAAAACCAAAAAAAACGCTAAAACTAAAAAAGCGTGAATACTAAAAATATTGCCAAAAACGGAAGAAAAATTGTCAAAAACCGAAAAAATCGTCAAAAAGAAACAAGCGCCAAAACTGAAAAGTTTGTGTGGTATTTCATCTGTAGTTTATGTACGGAGGCCTTCGTGTGCGAGTCAAACTCGCAATTTACTCAATTTATTTTATTTTAAAAATGTGAAAAATTTGAAGGTAGCACCACTGAAATATAAATATATTTATACTTGAATAGCAGCTGCTTATGATGCTGCTGTCGTTTCAAGAATTATTAAGTGGCTACAAATGCAGCTGGAGACTAGTGGTGTAGTCGTGTAGCCTGCTGTGTTGAATGTGTTTAATGCATTAAGGAAATTTATTTGAAGGAAAGATTCAGGCTCAACCGCTGTTTTGCATTTTAATGAGGAGATGTTCGTTACAAGTCAGCGCAAATAATTGAATTTTAAACAACTTTTGATTCAAGCGTGTTTAAAGGATTTCAGCTCCTTAGCTCAGAAAACTCAATAAAATATTTCATTACCTTAATATGAAAAAACTTTAACTAATTTTTTTTTTTTAAATCTAGATTTTTGCATTTTGCAGTACATATTGAGGTTCTTATGTCGAAATATACAAAAAACTCGATTTCAAAAAAAATAATGGGTTAAGGCCTTTCTATATCAAGGTAACGATATATTTTATTGAGTCTTCTGAGCTAAGGAGCTGAAACCCTTTAAACATGTTCGTCTACGCTAAGAGCACATATTAAAAGTATATGCTGGGTAAATATATTTAAAAAAAAATCGTAGATCTATAACGTAAAAGAAAATCTTGCCACTTGTTACTAAAATGAAAATTTTTTCCAATTTTCATGAATATTTTCCGTATGAAACCATAGAAATTTTAAACTACAACAATAGCTTATAAGTTCTTGTTCATCTAATCTAATTATAATTTTCTTGTTGTATAATTATTATTTACACTTATGCTTCACTGCCCTAACAATTGATACTCACTGTATTATCATTACACCTGACACAATCACATATAAAACTCTTGGTCATTCTTAAGAAAATACATCTTGTTAAATTACTCCATAAAATTTTTGTATATGTTGTTGTAATTTCTCCTCCTTTGGGTATAAAACGAGCAGCTCTTACCAAAACCGTACAAGTCTTACCAAAATAATGACTGGCATTCGGTGTGCATTCATGATTCATGACAGCCGTCAGAGGGAAGACACCACGCAAGAGGGTCTCGTGGTCGCCCACCTTACAGGGCGTTTCGAAGGCATTCGTATTGCAAACGCCCACTATGCGAAACAAACGATCCATAAAGGGTTTGTCGGTTGTGGGAAATTTGCGAAAGCATTGGGCTGCCTTTATGATTTCTTGGCGATAGCCGCGATTGCTGTTGGCCTGCATGGCATCTATTAGGGCTCTTTGTGAGTCATTAAGAAAGAAAACACGCAAAGCGGTAAGTAAACGCAAAGACATTGAATTCACTGGCGGATAAGAATCTTCATTGCCTTCTTCGCCCAGCAGCGGCTCGGGTGACCTCTCACGTATAACATTATGAGCATTGCCATTAGTTGCAGTACGCAGTTTTCCATTAGCTCTGCCCTTACCTTTGACTTTAGCACAACCATTGCCATTGGCAGGGGCAACACTATCGCCATTAGTTTCATTGTTAAATCTGTATCTATTGGCAATTATCTGCTTCATATCCATCGGTTGCCAGCGCTGAAACAATTCACATTCATTGTGATGTTCCGGTGAATCGGCGCATTTATCACACACTGGCAGTGTGCATTTGTTTTTGCACAAAAAATCCTTGACCCCCAGTAATTTATGACAACACACGCAAGTGTTTAATATAGAACCTTTGCGTGCTGTTGGCCCCACCACCAAAGCTCTCTCGCGAAATATTACTTCTCCTTGTTGTATGTCGCGTGTGGCAAATACACCACGTCCTGCCACTTTTGAGGGGCCAATTGTCCACTTTGGCTCAGGGTCACGTAAATCGGCTAAATGCAGGTCAATAAGGCGAGCCAGCTCATTTGGTGTCGCCATTCCTTATGCAGTTTAAATGTAAAACACTTTCCCTACTTCTCTTAGAGTTGTTTTTATTTGTTTTTAATATTTCTTTTTTTGTTTGAACAAAACCAACGCAACACTAAGTACGAGTATTAAAGCAAACAACAACAAAACCAACGATTATAACCAAACACGTGTTTTAAGGCAACAAAATGTTGCAACTTGTATTTAATATTTTATTCGCTTATTTTACAAATATTTTCTTTAGTTAATTTTATTATTTTTTTTTTGTTCAGAAAACCGCACCGTTCATTGCGAGTTGCAACAGATAACTAAAGCGGCCCAAAGTGTTTGTTCAACAATTGCCGTCTGGCCTTTTGTAGCATACGCTAGTATTTCACTATATTTTTTTTGCTTATTTTATTTCATTTCATTTTCATGTTTCTTTTTTAATATTTTTTTTATACATATTTTTGACTCATAAATAAATATGTGTGTTTTAGCTCAAGTGCAGAAAAATTATGCGTGAAATGCTGAAAGAAAATGCTTCGAAGCAACAACAACATCCACACAATATTTTTTTATATAGACCAAGAACTCTTGCCGCACGATATATTTTCTTTAATTTCTTTTCTTTCGGAAAAGAAAACGAAAATACAATAATTATCATAGAGAAAGCAAGACACACACACTCAAATAATATAAATAAAATAAAATATGATTTTCCAATGTTTCAAAAATTGGCAGCGTCAGCGTCTTGTTGTGGCTAAGAAATAAATAAATGTTTCTGAAGCACTATGGGTTAAAGTTGACTAAATATTGTCTTTTATGACTTGCCTGTTTGGATCACAGGCAAAATAAGTTGCATATTTACTTAACTCTGGGGCAACTAGATAAAAAAAAGTGTAATCACCTTATGCCATTGTACAATGTAATTTAAACAGATTTGATCATAAGTTTGTGTCTATAACTACTGACTGAACGAGTTCGAACGAGTTGGACCCAGCTCTAACGGCTGTTAAACATCGAACCTTTTGCCGAATATTTTTATGTTGAACCGAGAACGTAATTTGCTGGTGTAATAAGACAAAAGTACGTGTTGTTGCGTTTGATATTTTGTTTCGCCATCGAGTCATCCAACTTGTATAATTGCTTGTGTGTCAAAAACACATACAAATCGACATTTCGTAATAAAATTTAAATTGAAAGGATATTTATATAAGAATTTATTAAATTGCATAAAAGTTTGATCGAGTTAAAGAATATACCCAATAAGCACTCAAAAAATTAAAATTCAAGCACTTGAAATTTAACTGGAAATCAAGTTGAATTCACACAATTTTTCAAGTAATATTCAATTTTAAAAATATTTGGAAATAAAAAATCAAACAACATACAACATATTCAAACCTTGTCAAATAAGTAATTTAATTTAGTTTTTAACAAAATTGAAATCATGATGAAAAATATCAAAAATATATAAAAAAGTTGTTTTTTAAAAAACAAAAGGAGTTCAAAATCGTGAAAGCAATAGTGAAGGTAAATATGCATAAAGTAATTATTAGAAAACTTGTCGATTGCATTTTCCTTTCTATTTCAAACGCATTGTTTTTGAAGCTTGAAATATACTTGAATTCAATGGTAATGCAAGGTTGAATTACAATTCAATTCAAGGCTTGAATTGAACTGTAATACAATTGAAAAGTTCGATTTGAATTCAAGTACCCATTTCACTGGAGAATGCTATTGCAATAAAGTGTAAATCAAGCATAATTCAACCCTTGACAATTGAATATGGGACTTGAATAACAATTGTTTTACACTTGATTTCAAGCAAAATTGCTTATTGGGTTGAAGTCGACGTTTACTACAATGGAATTTTAATAAATAATATTTTTATTTTTCTTTTTGGTTTATTTTCACTTATAACAATTTTACAACAACTCCCTTATAATTAATGCAGCTGCAAAATTATGCGTTCACCTTGAAAATTTATTTATTGTTATATTCGATAATAGAGTTGGCCCGAACTCGTTCACTAGTTCAGTTTTGACACAAACCTTTGATCAAACCCCATGTAATTCAAATGGGTTTGAGTTCGAACCAAGTCTATTTGGTAGAGTTGTGTCAAGCTGGTTTTTTTGAACTAGTTCGTTCCATAATATAAATATAGAAGGTACTTCCATTCTCTCTTTGTTTTTAAAAATAGGTATTTTTGAAGTTTGTTTTTTGAGAGAAATAAAGAAAAATGTTCCCATATAGTAAAAAATTTTAATTCTTCCCCCAGAAATTTTTTTACAAAAATGTGTAATTCTCTTAACAAAAGTTTGCGAATAATTAAAGTGATATAGATAAAACTACACATCTGTGAAGTTTGAAAAGTGGTTATGTAATAAATTATCTCATATTTTCATGTTTTCTGCATTATACGAATCTTTTAACTATATTTTCATCTAAATTTGGCGTTGAGAAACCAAATTTATTGATGTTTTTGATTAGTTGACAATGCATTTTTATTAAGTTTAATTAATATTGATCGATATTGCATTTTTTTAATCTACATAATTCGTTTCTTGTTGATTGTAACACCTTTTTCTAAAATATTGAAGAAAATCTTTTCTCAAGTCTATTTCACAGATATTATAAGATGAACATCAGGAAATGCACGGAATTAAGAAAATGCTGCACTCATATTTTTACCTATGCCCTAATTCAGTAAGAAGATTTAGGACGTTTTTGTTTGCAAATACTTTTGAGTTCTTGTTTTTGAATTCTGAAATTATTTTCTTCAAAAATGGTTGTTGTTTTTGATAATGAAAAATAAAATTATTATTACCATGTTTTTAAAACATAAAAATTAAATTTAAATATTCTACAATAGTTTGAAAAATATGTGTTGGAAATAATGTTTTGAACAAAATCATAAAGCAAATACACGAACCTTCTAGCATAAACAATAAATAATTTTTTAAAGAATCACAACTGCTGCTTTTTGTTTCGTCCATAGACAAGACGATAGAATTGTCGAACAGAATTTAGGCATTAATTGTTTAATTTATTAATTTTGTATCTTATAAAAACAATTTTGAAATAATTTTTAAATAAAATTTTCAAACAAACAGGAAACAGAGGGGGAAATGTTAAATTAATACGGTAGCACGGTTTAAAGGAAACTTCAGAATACCTATAGTTGTCAGAAGGTGAGTGTCAAGAAAAAATGAGAGCATGGAAGTACCTTCTATATTTATATCATTGTTCGTTCTATTGTACACAGACTTAGACTATTTCGTAGACTTATTTCGGACTCTTTCAGTAGCTCGTTTTTGACACAAACCAATGATCAAACCCATGTATTTTAAATGGGTTTGATCATGCGTTTGTGTCAAAAAAGAGATACTGAAAGATTTCTATACGAGTTAAGTGTTCAACAGCCTATTTCAAATCAAAAGTTATTTCAACCCCATTTAGTTTATATTAATGCTTTTCACCGGTACTGTCTCCAACACCTCATTTTAGTTTAGTGTTGGATGCAACTCTAGTATAATATCTTACAGCCAACATGTTCGATAGACTTGGGTCGAACTTATTCAGTCGGTCGTTTTTGACCCGTGGTCGGCAACCTATACAATTGCATTTTGCAATTGTGTGTGTCTTACTCTCACCACGATCCGGTATTGCCAGTGAAATTTCGTCTCATTTTACTAATTTGAAATTTTTAATCTCCAAAGACAAAATTTATTTTATTATGGTGAGAAGAAAAACTCAAGTTATGTTTATAAAGGAACGCATTTTTTCTTAGTGCTACCTCAATGCAATGGTTAGTAAAAAAATGTTTTTGTAGGAAATTTTCTTAAAATAATTTTAATATATAATTGAAAATTACATTGCATGTCATGTTTTTTGAACACACATTGTCAAATCAAACATTCTGGTTTGTCAAAATAATTTTCTGAAAATAAAATTTTTTAGCAAATTATCATCACACATATTTTCTTATTATGGCAACGCTGATTCTTAATAGTATGCGATACAGACGATTTGTCTGCTTGAATGTTTAATATAGACTGATTAATGTTGTTGATTTCTTATAAATGCGTGTTTTCACATACGTAGTAGAAGAGTATATTAAAAGGTGCGGCGCTCTTATTTTGCCGACCAACGTTTATAACACAAAACTATGATCAAACCTATGTAATTTAAATGTGTTCGAATTAACTATTGAACGAGTTCGAGCTGTGCAACCAAAGGGTGCCACAGAGCAAAGTAAACTTTACAGATTTGAATTTTTAAGAATATTGCATTGAAGTTATTTTAGTCCAACAGAGCTTGTTATATACAAGAAGAGAGGTTCCTAGTCAGTAGTTTTCACTCTAATTTTTTTTTATGTCTTGTCCATATGTATGTATGTACATACCATTTATTAACTTAATATAGAAAGATCGCAACTCATTTCTTTTGGCATTTTTGATATTTTTCAGTACATTAGATGTTCCTCTATCGAAATGCACAAAAAAGAAATCAATTTAAAAACATATAACGAGTTAGGGCCTTTCCTTATTAAGGTAACGATATGTACATGCATACATACATACATATATATATTTACTACAATGCATCTTTCATTCCTGTTCGAAAAAAGTATAAATCAGAAAATACTTTGCCTTAAGTTATCAGTTCGTATTTGTGAATTTTATTCGAAAGTGCCTGGGCATAGTACACGACAATAAATATAGTCTGTATATAAATATCTGTACGGAGGAAGAATTAATTTTGCACCCCAGGAGTTACTAAAAATTTCCTGTAATTATTATTTTAATATTAGTCATTAAAAATCCCAATAATGCCTTATTTAGCTCCGCCAATTTCGCTCCCATAAATTATTTGTCATGTTTTTTTTCACTCAAACATTATAAATTAGTAATGCTAGATATCCCACAAAATGTTCCTGTTTTATACCCATTGTGCAATTCATATTCGAGGAATACGTGCTTTTTTACCCTTTATAGTCAGTTAAAATTCATGTGCAGACAAAACTCATTTAGCAAACTCTGCTACTGCGCCTTTTTTTAACAAATAATTTGTCCGCCAAAAAGTTGTTGTTTTATTGCTCATATGTGTGCATATATGTATGTATGTATGTCTTCTATGTTTGGGTTGTTGTCTATACTAATTTATTATTGGCAAACAACAAAACGAACGAGCAACGGTGAGAAGTCAAAGCGGAAAACTCATACATCATGATGGACAAGTCTGCATGTGTAAATGCTAACGAGTATATGGGTGATTCCATAAATAAGCCATAAACATTGAAGACATTGATATATGTGCATAGCAGCAAACAATTTATAAGCCTTAAATATGCAAATAGTAGACACTCGTACATATGTATGTGTAATTCTATGTAGTATAAGCAAACATGCATTCATTATTTACACTTTATATATTTATAAAAATTATTTAAACATTTTAGACATATATCTGCTAATCCATGCATTACAACAAATACAATGAACAATATCACTAGAATAAATTACATATTTATCTAATTGCAATGAATTTGTTAATTACATTTTTGTCAAACATTTGCCCTAAAAAGCGTAACCAACAAACACTAATGAAAAAAGTTTTGAACCAGACACTTTTTTTATCAAATTAAACAGTTTCGAACTCAACTAATAGACAATATCATAGAATCCAACATTATTGTTTACTCTTTAACTTGTCAAACTTTTGTCTGAATTAAAAAATTGTTCATTAGCGTTTAGGGGTTACGCTTTTTTGGGCAAATGTTTGACAAGTGTGACCTTAGCTTTAGACATTTCTATTCTTCAAACAAAAGTCGTTTATTTGCCGCAATTAATTTCGATAAATGCTGTCATTGCAATTGCATCAATATGCAGCACAAGTGCTGAGCGTTAAATTAACTTATGAAAAAATTAAAAAAATTTTTTATAAAACAAAATGTCTTAATTTTCTCGTTAGTTCTATTTTTTAATTACTCACATCATTACACTTTCATATTGAAATAATTTCAGTATACTATCTCACTAGGAAAAATAATTTTCTTTTGAATTAAATTAAAATAAATCATTTGTAAATTATGCACTGAGTGAAACATTTGGGCAATTCAAATAGAATAATAACATGAAAAATTAACTTTAAAGCTAAAGTAAAATATTTTTTGCATAAGGGGTTTAGTATATAAAGCACAAATCTACACGCAAAGAAAAGATATGGTTGTAGAATGGTTGAGAAAACAATATTATGTTCTCAGAAACAAATGTGTGGTCGTTGAACACAAGTTAATGTTATTTTACGCATGAATTTTGTTACGGTAAGCAAAGTAATTTTTGAATTTAATAATTACATTATTATATTCATAAAAAAAGTGTGATATGGTTAGAGTTTAACAATATAGTTTTGTTAAAAACTTATGAATGCAACATAATTTTTGTTATTTTTTAAAAATAGTATAATGTTTTAAAAAAAGTATTTTTCAGAACACAATAAGCAATTTTGCTTGAAATCAAGTGTAAAACAATTTTTATTCGAGTCCCATATTCAATTGTCAAGGGTTGAATTATGCTTGATTTACACTTTATTTCAGTAGCATTCTCCAGTGAAATGGGTACTTAAATTCAATTCGAACATTTCAATTGTATTACAGTTCAATTCAAGCCTTGAATTATACTGTAATTCAACCTTGTATTACAATTGAATTCAAGTATATTACAAGCTTAAGAAACAATGCGTTTAAAATAGAAAGGAAAATGCAATCGACAAGTTTTCTTATAATTACCTTATACACATTTACCTTCACTATTTTTTTCACGTTTTTAAACTCCTTTTATTTTTAAAAAAAAAACAACTTTTTATATATTTTTGATATTTTTCATCATAATTTAAATTTTATTAAAAAGTAACTTACTTATTTGACAAGGTTTGATCATGTTGTATTTTGCTTGGTTTCTTATTTCCAAATATTTTAAAACTTGAATATTACTTGAAAAATTTTTTGAACTCAACTTTGTTTGCAGTTAAATGTCAAGTGCTTGAATTTTAATTTTTTGAGTGCTTATTGGGAACAAACAAAAGGGTAGATAAATAAAAACATATACGTATATATTTTTATCTCTTTATACAGACGTGTCTGTATTTCGTGTATACACACATTTGTAGGTATACATTTCTATATATACATATATTTTATATCAATAATATTAATTTATTTTTATTTCGAATTTAACGCACAGCTGTTTTAGCCAATAAATATATGATTGAAAAACAAAATATTATTATTATATTAAATAATACTGTTGTCGTATTTAACAATATTATTATAATATAAGAACATGGTATAGTGAGTCTCAATTATATTTTAGTCACATCTAACAATAGTGTTGTCATATTTACAATAATAAGATTAGGTGTAACAAAGTTTATTGTTTTTGTTGATAATATTATTATTAACTCAGACAATAATATTATTAAAAGTTTGACTTTCTATTGACAATAATATGATTTAACTACAACCATATAATTCAATCATAGTATGTTTCTGTTCTGTTTGATTATGGTTACCTCAACCATATTTTTTCTTTACGTGTACATCAACTGACACCACACACAGTGGACCAAACACAAATAACGCTGTTGATGAAGGAGTAATGACCTCAGAAATTGCTAGTAGTTCCGTTCTACTAAGTGTTTGTCAGAATATTTACAATTAACTTTGGTGTTATTTGTTCATTAATAACTATCACATGTAATTTGGATACCAACTTTAGCCTAATAAAATTTTTAATTTAGTTTTTTCTTTCTTTTGAATGTAAGTGTGCGACAAGTCTAACATTTTTGACATGGTGGGACAGACCTTATATCTCTTCACTTACCGTTGGATCCATACACCTATTGCAAATGCAAATAAATTTCTTGGTCATGGCTAAAAACACTTTTCGTGCCAATGTACTCCACAGCACTTTCGTATACGAAGTAACAATCTCCTCACCCTTTGCTATAGCACGGACAGCAGTTACTATTATAGTTTTATCATTTGCCAAATGGTGATTTACATTCGGTGTGCACTGGTGATTTAATAAACCAGCCAAAGGATACAAAGCACGTATAAAAACTTCATGATCTCCCATACAGCAGTTGCCCTCAAAGGCATTTGTATTGATGGCACAGGCAATACGATAGCAGCGCTTCACTTCATCTTTGGGAAAATTTTCAAAACCATCTGCGGCCTTTTGAATCTCAAGCATATAATATTTATCCGGATTGGCTTGTAGCGCATGTAAGAGTTTCAGCTGCAAGTCGCTGAGAAACATGCTGCGTGCTATGCAAACTAAACGCAAAGTATAAGGATTAATTTTTTGTTTATCTCTTGGATGCCATTGACAAAACAATTGGCATTCCCTGATATGATCATTGGAGTTGCAACAGTTATCACATACTGGCAGGGTGCAACCATTTTTGCACATTATTTCCTCATCTTTACCTTGTAGGCGGCAATAGCATACGCAACATGTGTTTAATTTGGACGACAAATTGGCCGTGGGAGCCGACAATAAAGCGCGCTCGCGTAAAATTATCTCACCAGCTGCTATAGCTCTTGTGGCAAATATTCCACGGCCAGAGATGGGAGAATCCAATATTTGCCAGGCCGCATCTGTTTCAAGTAATTCACCTAAATGAAAGTTTAGTAGCTCGGTCAATTCCTCAGTTGTGGCTCGAATGGGCTTGAACATTGTTATGTTTGTTTTTAAATATATTTTAAGCTTTTAGTAATTCTTTAAGTATTTTTATTTTTTATTCAAGTTTAATTGTCCGATTAAAGTTTAATTATCCGATATTGCACTTAGAACAACCATTTCAGTTTAATTTCTATTTGCCAACTGTAGAAGGCAGCCGCATCAAAATGCTTACATTTCACTAAAATAAAATCTTAATCGGAAAATATTTAAAATGTCTTTCATTGATTGAAAGCTAATCAAATACCTTTTATCAGTGAAAGTGAGAAAGAGTATCACAAAACAACTGAGGAAGCATATATACATACTAACGCATGTAAATATTTTCCGGCATTAAATAAATTAGTTGCAGTCTTTGCAAAAAGTGTTGCTTAAGCTGTCCAAACACGCATGAAATGTGCGCGGACAAACCAAAAGTGTTTGAAAATTTTTAAAAACTTGTGGGCTTGTGGGCAAATATTTAATTTTTTTATATTTTACTATGACACCCCTACACGCCTGATCTGGGAGCGCACTTTTGAGCACGTGGAATTTCTCTACATATTAGTTGCAAAGCCAAAAATAAATAAAAAATACCATTGTAAAATCAACATGCAAAAATATTGATTGCAAATCATATTAAATTTATTAGAAATAATATTTTGTTTGGTTTAATGTTTATCTGATTTGTCCATAGATGGAATACACTGTTGTGTGACTTGTTTTTCTTTTGTTGTTGTTTGTTTCGATGTTCGTGTTGTGTAAATAGCAGACAAACTTCGCATTAGGACCGCAGGATTCTACTCCTTCGCAATTTGTTTTTTTTTATATATAACCTTTTTTATATAACTTTAGTTTCAAATATATTTTGTTATATCAAGTTGTTGTGGCTGCCGCTGTAAACGCGTTGGCTACTACGCGATAAGTTCAATTTCAAATCTTGTACCGGGATGCCAACTTTTATACACAAAAATATATTTTTCATGCCTGACCCAATACACACAATTACGTAAGTTAAATAATTAATAATAACAATATACATAAATACATTAAATTTTAAATTAATGTTGTTTCAATGTGAAATACTTTTAATTCAATACGGTACATCGGATTATTTTGGTATGAAATTCATTTTGTTTCAACATGAAATAATTTTAATTCAACGTGATTCTTCATTTTAATTTAATAGTACTGAAATGCAAGGTAATCAGATATTTCAATTCAATATTTTAGACAAAATTCTATTGTTTCTTCTGACTATATTTTAAAATTAAATTTGTCTTTGGAAATGTAAAGTTTTAAATTAGAGAAATGAGATGAACTTTTGCTGGCAACACCGGTTCTTGGTGAGAGTATAAAGGCTCAGTTACCCGACAGTAATGTTATGTAACTGCAACGTAAGAAACAGCTGATCGATATTTTTATATGAAAAGTAGGTTACGTTACATTACATCTCAATAATCATTTTCATTACTTTTCACATAAAAATATCGGTCAGCTGTTTCATACTGTTACAGTTACATTACATTATAGTCGGCTAACTGAGCCTTAACTCAAACAATCGTAAAATAGAATAGTATAAGTACTCCAAAAAACCGCCCTGCATATTTCAAATGATTTTTTTCTGCTCCACTGTGAAATGCAGCAAGTTGAATTTTATAATTGTTTTGCCTTACGACTTCATTGAATTTAATATATGTATGTATGTACGTATTTCTTCAATTACTTACGCATTATTATATTAACTTCTTTCTTTTTGATTATTGTTTGTATTTAAATAATAAAAGATTTTGGCTTCATACCAAATTCTAAGTAAATAATTCTCGTGCCGTGTATGCAAATTTTTCCTACATACGTAAAGATTTTCTCTTAAAAAATGTTAAATATCTCAAAGCTTTTTTCTCTTAATTTTCTTTTTTTATTTTAATAGACTAATAAAAAATTAATCATTTCCCATATTTAATTCCCATTCACATTTTTATGTGAAAGAAAACGTGATTTTTATTGGTTATTTTCACTTTGACTATTAATTAGCCGGTGTTAGACAAAAATTATTTAATAAAAATTGATATTTATAACAATAAAAAAATAAAATATGTTAAGAATAAAACATAAACATCAAAGTCCTTCCTTTTATGTTGATGATTGATAATTTTTTATGAAGCAAATATACGAGTTTGAAAATCTTTTTTATGTTTTTTTCTGTGTGTGGCAATAAACATAAAATAGCTTATGTTCGTAATATCGTATTTTGCATCAATCTCACCTCTATCGTGAATGTTTGACCACTCGAAATATTTCCCCTTTCTTAACCAGATGGCAATTGTGAATAATTTTTTCCTAGAAATGTTTACCTTTTTTGATTCACCTCATCATAAATGAATTCACAACGAACTTGTTAATTTGTTACTCGGTAGTTTGTTAATTTGTTAATGTTACCAACTGTAAACGACCCCCTTTTTAAAACTTTGTTAGTCTGGCAACTTTCGTAGTAAAACAGCTGATTTATTGTTCTGGCACAATTTATTATTCTGAAAAAATAAAAGATGCCACGAGAAAGTGTTATGTACACGAAAATTGCCAAAACACAAATATTTTTTTAAAAATGTATCACAAATGGCTTTTTTATTATATTTATTTAGAAACTGCAACAGCTGATTGCAAGTTACCAAATAACAGCTATTTTATCACGGGTGCCGCATCGTTAATTTGTTAAATGTTAATGCGGTAGCGCGTTAAATATACATAAACAAAATGAGTGTAAAAAAGTAACGATTACCGATTAACAAACTAACAAGCTCGGTGTGAATAACACTAATATTTTATCCGGCGATTTTCTAATTTCTTCCCTTGTTTTTGTTCACTTTATATGCCGCGAAATGAATTATTACATCGCATAATTTCGATATTTTCCTTCAAATTAAATATTATAAGTTATAAATATTTATTTTTAGGAATAACACAAAAATCATTTCTCACATTCCGTTTCATTGTAAATTTAAGTTAAATAGCTAATGTTAATAAGAATCTCTACCCAAGTAGATAGACTAGGGTGCTTATGAAGTGCGTGGCTGCACAGAAAAGTATCGGTATTTCCCCCAGCTATAAAAGTCTAAGTTTAATTTTTCTTCTCTTCTAGAAATTCACATTAATTATAAAAAAAAATCATTCAATAAGAATTGAAATTACTGAACTTAAGCCTGACTAAAAATTATTTCTGATTAAAATTCACTACTGTTCAATAAAAAAAAATCTAAAAATGTCTCACTATTTATTTTTAGGACAAGATTATTAAATAAAGTTCACGATTTTTAACAATAATTCCCTGCAATATTTTTTTTCATGGAGCATGAATCTCTTTGATTCTAATTTCCCGGAATTTTCCAATTCCCGGGAATCGAGAAGTAAAATGTTTTATTCCTCGGAATTCTCGGAAATTTTAAAAACATATGAATTTAATTAAATGACTTTATAATTATAATTTTGTGAAAAAACATACAACATATAAATTAAAAGCAAAACAACTTTATTCGCTCATTTGATTGAACAACAATATTTAAAAACCAAAACAAAAACAAATAAATTCATATGCTTTGAATTAAAGCATGTATGGAAATTTCATCTACATCTGTCAATCTAGATGCTATAAAGACGTTTAATGTTGACAAAATTTCGTAAACCTCTTTACCTCTGCTTACAAATTTTTTGTTTTAGGTAATAAAACAACGAACAGCAATTTAAAAAAGCAAAAACGTAAATATTAAATTCCCGAAAATTCCCGTTGAAAACTTACCGGGATTTGTAAAAAAAATAATTTCCGTTAATTCCCGAGATTTTTTTCCGCGCAGAAACTCTATTTTGTTCCTGGAAATTCCTCTAAGAAATTATTATTTAGATTTGTTTGATTTTCAATTAATTTTTAAACTTTACAAATATTCTTCCCGTTTTCTACATTCACAGCGAATTGACAGCGGGAAAAATGTTTATGGGAGATTCACGATAGCGTTTTTATTCACAATAGTATTGAATAGTACCTTAGTCATGATACAATTATAACAGGTAAATGTACAAGCCCAGCATGTCATTGTATAAATTGCAGATAATTGGCAAACTTTGTTTACAAGCTACAAAAATTTTAGTGTATGTGTGTGAATAAAATGATTACAGTGTTGCCAATGAATTTACCCATGGCTGTGTCTCCAATTACACATTGAAGAAAATTACACTACACATCTTTTGTGTAGGTTAAAATTAAAATAAATAAAAATATAACCCAAAGTAGAATTACCCACAGATTATACAAGAATTTAATTACATGTGAGTAAAAATTACACACTGTCTAACTACACACAGATTGGCAACACTGAATAACTATAACCATGCAAGAATGCCGCGCCTGCAATTGTACTTTAGTTGCCCTGTCATTGTTATTTTTATAAACAAAAGACATTTGTTTCTGAAAATTTTTTGTTTCTTTATACCAACAAACTACTTCTTTTTTCGTGTTGTAATTTTGTTATAGTCTTGCATGTGCCTAGTATAATTGTATCATGAGCTTAAGGCACAGGTAGATGACTGTAATGTAAAGTAACTGCAACAGTAGGAAACAGCTGATCAATATTGTTATGTGAAAAGTAATGAAAATGGTTATAGAGATGTAATTTAACGTAATCTATTTTGCATATAAAAATATCGATCGGAAACAGCTGTTGCAGTTACTTTACATTACAGTTGGCTAACTGAGGCTTTAGTTGAAAAACGCTAAAACGAACGATATCATGTTTTCAAAAGTATGCTGAAGTTATTTTAACTGGGTTTCTGCTTTTTTTTGTATGACCTAAAAATCTGGTTTCTTCATAATGTCCCATATAAATATAATTATATTCATTAGAACTACAGGGCATATCACAATAAAATTTTCAAACTTACTTACCAAGATAAATGTGTGTGCTTTAAGAGCACAACAATATATTTTGGCAACAATAGCGGCGACGAGCAGAAGTATATATATACTTCCTTGGCAAGTTCGTTCTACATTCTATTTATAACATTTTATCATAAATCAATTTCTGTAAGCAATATGTATAGAGTTTTCCATTAGGAAGGTTTAATTTTTAAAAGCCCGCCTTACTCAACCCTGACAAGCCATAACTAAAAACTACGCCATTGGAACAAATGCATACATTAAATTAGATTTAAGTCGTTGATTACCTATATCGATCCAAAAATAAAGCTTAACCGACACATATTTTGAACCTCGTTTTTTTTTTGACAAAAATTTATTATTTACGATCGCAAGTGATCGATTTTGGTAAAAAATAATTAAGTTCGAAAATTATGCCGCTTAAGATTTTTTGGCGGTTATGGCACGATATAACCTTTTAACTTTTAACTTTTACTTACCGTTGGATCCAAACATCTTGTGCATGTGCATGAGAACTTTTTTGTCATGGCCAAAAATATTTTTCTCGTCAGTGTACTCCACAATAGTTTTGTATAAGAGGTGACAATTTCCTCACCCTTGGCAATAGAACGAGCAGCAGTTATAACAATAGTTTCACCATTTTCAAAATGATGATTTGCATTGGGAGTGCACTGATGATTTAACAGACCACTTAAGGGAAACAGGGCACGTATTAAAACTTCATGACCATTCACACAACTTTTTGCCTCAAATGCATTCGTATTGAAAGCACAAGTAATACGATAAAAACACTCCACTAATTCTTGAGGAAAATTCTCAAAATTTTCCCGAGCCTTTTCGATCTCCAGCATATAATACTTATCGCTGTTGGCCTGTAAGGCGTATAAAAGTTTACACTGCAAATCGTTAAGATAATGGCTTCGGTTTATGCTCACTATGCGCAGAGAGTGGGTGCTAATTTTAGTTTTATTTTTGGGATGCCAACTACAAAACTTTTGACATTCCCTGCTATGTTTGCTGGAGCTGGTACATGTAGCACACACCGGCATGGTGCAACCTTTTAGGCACATTATTTCTTCATCACTGCCTTCCAGGATGCAATAGCACACACAGCAGGTATTTAGTTTGCAAGATGAATTGGCCGTGGGACCAGCCAATAGTGCATGTTCTCGGAAAATGGTCTCACCAGCTAATATATCTCTTGTAGCGAATATGCCACGACCGGAGATGGGAGATTCCTTTAAACCCCAAGCGGGAGCTTTTTCTAAAAGTTCACCCAAATGCACATTGATTAACCCATTCAACTCACTAAGGGTAACATTAAACGAAGGGCACATTTTTTTCTTACAAAATTTCTATTTTTTAATATTTGATTTTTATTTTATTGCGTATCTTTTATTATTTGGCGACTTTCAGCACCAATTTCATTTAGTTTCTATTGCAAACTGAAAAACTGAATGCATCAAAATGAAATTTCATTTTTATAAACCAAAAATACATATAAAAATATATTTGGCATAGCTCAGTATCCCATCAAAGAAAAATTCAGATTTGAAAGCACTAACAACTTGGCGAAAGCTATGTATCGCTTATTTGACAACAAAAGCTTTGGAAAATGCTTCTGAAAAGCTTTCTAAAAGAGTAGAAAAAAAAGTAAATTAGCCAGTAACTTTTGCATCTGAGTACACAAACATTTCTGTGAAGCACTGTGGTAAGGCAAAAATTTCATGACTTTTTGGAAGCTGGATCATCTCGAAAAAAAAGGTTTCTTCATGCGCAACAGCAAGTGATGCTATAACATTGTCTGCCTCAGAAAAAAGTTTCTGGGAAGCAGTATTTTTTGCTGGGTTACTACAATTTATAAGCCAAGCGGAACAGATATCGTGCCATAACCCCTAAAAAAGCTTAAGACACACAATTTTTAAAATTCATTTCTTGATGAAAATCGTTTATGTAAGATCGTTTATAGTGGATTTTCTCCATAAAACAAAGTTCCAAAAACTATGTCTCTTAAGCTTTTTTGGCGGGTATGGCTCGGTATACAACAATTTATTAGCGAAACGTAACAGATATGAACTCGTATAAAACGTTGCGCTACATAGATTATGCTAAGCCGATTTATTACACTTATTGCTTAGTATCAGAGATAATAGTCGCATCTTCTGAATTAATTTAAATTTCTACAAATACAAAAATATCTTATAAAGTGAACAAGTAACAAAATAATTTTATAAAGATATCACTGGTGTTTTTTTTTGTGCATTCACCACAGCAGACTACACAGACTAAAGGCTCACTTAGCCGACTGTAATGTTAAGTAACTGCAACAGTAGGAAACAGCTGATCGATATTTTTATATGAAAAGTAGGTTACCTTACATTACATCTATATAATCATTTTCATTACTTTTCACACTGTTTATTACTCTTGCAGTTACTTAACATTACAGTCGGCTAACTGAGCCTTTACTGCAACAGTAGGAAACAACTACTACTGCCGATGAACCCTTGGTATTCGTGTGTGATTGATATTTTACCATCAGTTATATCAATAATCATTTAAAATAAAAATTTATAAAATAAACATGCGTTTGACAACAAAAAAATTATTTATAGAATTGAAGAAATTAATTTTTCAGAACTTGTTTTTTGTTTATTTTATTTCCTCTTATTTGTTTTACTTTATTTTTTTCAGTAAAACTTCATTTAAACTCAATTTAAAAAAAATACATATCAGAAAAATGAATCAAAACTTATCGCATGAGCATCAGCAGTATGTGTGTATGGGCCCCTTAAAAATAAAATTACTCTTTCAAAATGAACTTATTTGTATAAAGTAAAAGTAGAAAAATTTATCAATTTATTTCTTTATATTTGTTAAATAATATTAAATAATGTAATAATTATTTTATTAACCTGGATGTATTTTTAAAAACAAATTAATAATATTTATTTCTTTGTGTGTCTTCTTCAGGTAAAATTTTTTTCTTGTAGGGTACAAAAAATACACTTATGCTTGTGAAAACATTCATACTCATTATTTTTTTAAATCACTGCACAAAATTATCAAAACGAATTTGTGTGCAAGATAAAATATGCAATGAAATACAGACATACTAAGAAAGTTTTAAATATTATTTAGATAAAACAAACTCAACCCAGTTGTTATTTTTAGGGTTCCGTACACCAAAGGCGCCAAAACTAAGAAAGTTGTTTACATGAAAAAAAAATCGCCAAAGTGAAAAGAAATCGCCAAAATTAAAAAAAAATCGCCAACATGAAAAACGCTAAAAACCGAAAAAAATCGCCAAAATGAGAAAAAAAGTGTCAAAACTAACAAAACCGCCTAAATGGAAAAAATCGCCAAAATAAAAAAACGCCAGACTAAAAAAATCGCCTGTATGAAAAAAATTGCCATAATTAAAAAAAATCGCCAAAGTAAAAAAATCGCCAAAGGAAAAAAAACGCCAAAAATGGTTAAAACGAGAAAAAAGTGTCAAAACTAAAACAATCGCCAAAATAACAAACGCCTCAAACCTAAAAAATCGTCATACAAAAAAATAGCCTATATAAAAAAAATCGGCAAACTTAAAAAATAACACCGAAATAAAATAAAAGCGCCTAAATGAAAAAGGTCGCCAAAATGAAAAAACACCAAAAAAACGAAAAAATCTACAGAACTAAAAAAAATCGCCTAAATGAAAAAAATCGCCAAAATAAAAAAATCGCCAAAACGAAAAAAATCGCCAAAATTAAGAAAACCCCCATAAACGAAAAAATACCAAAACAATATTTTATGTAGTGTCCGTACGGACCCTTCGTGCTCAGGTCAAAGTTGCACTTCACTGAACTTATTTCCTTTTGATTTCATATGACCAGGTAAACCGCAAATATGCAATTGCATGTTTTTTTTTTTGTATGACATATTAATGCGGAGATAGGATATTTATCCGTTTCAGAATTTTTATAAATTTGGGCATCGATTCGTTAGTGCATGTTTTTGCATATTTCAGTTTTTTATTCGATAAAAACTATAAATAAAAATACAGTTCCAAAGTTTTAATTCCAATATCGTGATATTTTGAAGTTGAAGTTAAATTTTTACAAAAAATTATTTATTATAATTTCTTTCCTCAAAATTTTGTATGGCAATTTTGTTTTAACGTACATTAACGTACAAGTTATAATACGGCAGTTTTTTTTGTTAATTAATTTATTGTTATTTTTTTGTTTATTTCATTTTTGTCTTATTGCTTTAAAAACTTGAAAATATGCGCTAAAAACTCAAAAGTATGCGTTTAAAAATATAATAAATTTGCTTATTTGTAAACGAAAATACATTGTTGAAGTTTTAAATTAAAAATATATATTCGTTTACAAATAAACAAGTTTATTATATTTTTAAAAGCATACTTTTGAGTTTATAGTGCATATTTTGAAGTTTTTAAAGCATATTGAATGAGCATAAAACACTTTTTTAGAGCTTATTTCTGGTTTCCCTGCATATGACTTTTAAAATGTTTATATAAAACAAATTCATGTTGTCATGTCATGTTGTTCTCACATTGCATTTTGCATATTTTTTTTAACTGGGCACAACTCTCCCGAAATGACTCACGTGCAGTGTTGCCGTTTTGGTGTTATTTATTTGGTTTCGTAGTACATATTTTCACAATTGAAAAATTGAAACATAAGCATTAAGGTTTATTTTTTTATTATATATATAGCGTTAGCTAAAATGCAAAACACCCTAATTAACATTTTTATAATTTTACCGGAAGAAGAAATAAGGTGTTACACTGGAGAATATGGAGATATTCAATGAGATTTTTTAATGTAGTAAATAAATAAATTGATTTTTTTGTATTGATTATTTTGATGGAATACCACGGAATTTATGAAAATAATTTTTTTTAATTTTTTGTTAAACGGGGTATTTTGCTTTTTAGGTAACGATATGTGTGCAAAAATTTTGTTTACGATTGTGCGTTTTGCTTGTCCACAAACGATACAACATCGCTGAACAACTTATAATTTTAGTTTCAATTGCATTGACTGATGGCAATTAAAGAGAAGTTTGGTTGCCATCTCTAGCGGAGCCAATAATTCGTAAAGCTCAGTTTTGGTTGGTCGAACACTAAGCACACTTTAAATCGATTGATTAACATTTGTTATAACAAGCTAAATATTTTTCACAACTGGTTTATGCTTATGCAAATTATATGTTATACAATATTACGGAGTTTACACGTCCAGTAGCTTAGCATCCCACTGTGCAATAAATAAAAAGTCTACCGCATTTGTAAATTTTATTTATTTCCCAATTTACTTAAGATTACATGACATTATTTGCTGTCAATAAATTTTAGTATTTGTTTAAATTTTTTGTCACTCTGCCAAATTTGAAACAAATCTCGTGCTACAGATTACTATATTACGAAAGCTTTTCGCCTTGAACTTGAAAGCATATAGCTTTTTTGTTCTCTTATTCGATTTTATTAACTCTTAAATTTATTTAAAAATGTTTACAATAATTATATGCAATAAAATTAAAAGAAAAGTGTTGAAATATTTGCCATGCTTTTCTTTGATAACATTTGTGTGAATGATGTGCGTGTAGCGTGTTTGAAGGAAACATTTTTTTAATTTTTTCTTCTTCATCTTGTGAACTTTTGTCATTATAGAGCAGGATTAAACTCCGAAAGTGACATTTCCACAACATTATATTCCATATATAATGGCATAGAAGATCCTTTATATGACTCAAAAATTTCGATGATTTCGCACACACTTTCTTTTATCTAAATCTAAAGTTAAGAATCGCTTAATGAAAGGCAGCGTTTTGAAAGCTTACATTTGAATTGTCTCGTATTATAGAAAGGAAGTGATATGGGAAATGTTCAATTTTATATTTGCTTAATTCGCAAAACCTCTTGTATCTCTGTATCGATTGTATTATCATATTAAATACACGAGTGTAAAGTTTGTTGTTTGAAATTTTCATATAAAAATAAAATACACTATTGCACTTTTACTTCATATGTTGTTAAAATGTTGCATTCAGAGAGAGGCTCTCTGAGAAAATTTGTATATAGCTTAATCTTCTTTTTTCATTGAAAATACCAAATACATTAATACACTACACATGGGATGTTCACAATTAAAAGCAGAAAGTGTATTTGATACACAAATACACGATACAGATTGTTGTGAATTAAGCAATTGTTTTAATGAAATTATTGAACTTTTTTTTCTGTTTTGATTTAATATTTCTTTAATAAAATAGAAACAATTAAATGGAAGGTTCCAAATTTAAACAAGTCAAAAGATAGCAACATCCGAATTTTTTTTGTGTCCCACTTTATGTGTGAGTCGCTGTACATATATTCAAACAAAATTTATTATTTATTTTATTATATTAATAATACTAATTTGCGTAAATGAGAACGCAATTAGTATCTAGTACTTACATATCTTGCGTATATTTATGTTTGTATAAATATATAAATATATGTATATATTTTTATCGAAGCTTTTACACATTTATCTGTTTACCTGACACTGACAAGCTTCAAACACCTCCTCGGCAAATGGCATAAAATTTCATAAATTTTTTTAATATTTTGTGCTTTATGCCTTTGTACTTCACGCTATTTATAAAATATTATCACTAATTCCCTGCTCGAAAGGAAAAGGTGCTTAAGTCAAGTAAAGCTGATTTTGGCATAACAACACCTTCATAATCTTCATCTTTTTCTACAGACCTGAGCAAAATTTTAACTATTTTGTATGATTATTCTGGAAGTTATAGCACAATTATTATAATTTAAAATTTAATTTAAAACTAAAATTTAAAAATTAATAAATAATTGAAACATTTGTAAATTTTTTAATTGAACTTTTTTTTAGTGATTTTTAATCAGAAATAACTTTAAGTCAGGCTTAAGTTCAGTAATTTCAATTCTTATTGAATGAAATATTTTTATTAATTAATGTGAGTATCTAAAGAAGAGAAGAAAAATTAAACTTAGACTTTAAGCTGGGGGAAATACCGATACTTTTCTGTGCAGCCACGCACTTCATCAGCAACCTAGTCTATCTACTTGGGTAGAGATTCTTGTTAACATCAGCTATTTAACTTAAATTTTCAATGAAACGGAATATGAGAAACGATTGTTGTGTATACAATTGATTTACCTTTGGTAAACACATTTATAAGTATCACTATTAATTTTCTGTTTTTCCATTTTTTCATTTTTTTCTATTTAGGTTAGCACGAAATTATATTACTCTACCTAAGTATGTTTAGTCATTCTTGCTTATCTTTTACGATCATCACATTAATCATTTTTACTTATTCGATGTACCATCGGTACATGCATGTAAGTATAATTGTAGTGGCTTAATGTTACTTGTTGTTGCATTCTACAGTTTTTACTTGGATTTCCAGCATTCTGAAACTGTGATGGCCAAGTAAACAGTGATTGCCAAGTGAACATATTTTTTCACGTGCCCATGATTATTTAAGTGAAATAAAAAAATTTCATTCAATAAGAATTGAAATTACTGAACTTAAGCCTGACTTAAAATTATTTCTGATTAAAAAATTAATAAATAATTTTTTTTTTTTTCGACATTCGATATATAATCTCATATAGAATATTAGCTTAATTTATTATCTTCTTTATTATTTATACTTTAAATTAAATGTTTTAGTTATAGTGTGAAGAGCGATGTTTTTTTAAATAAATAAAAGTGTTTACACATTTTTCCAATTTAACTCCAAAAGAAATATAAATTTCTAAAAACCGAGTAGAATGCTTAAAAATGCTTTCCCTTAAAACAGTAAAATACGACTTGGGCACTTTTTCCTTATTGCCACAGAATTATATTCTTTAAGTATTTTTGTGTGGTAAATGATGTGAGAAATTCATGTTTGTTTACACATTGTATGAGAAAATGTAGAAGTGTTTTTTCTCTTTAAGAAAATTGTCATTCAGCACTTTCGTAATGGGAAGATATTCCGTTTTATTTTATTTAAAAAAAATTAAATGCATTTTCAAGGTATATAATTTTTAATTAGTGTTTTCGATTTGATTATTTTATTTTTTTTTTCAAATTAAAAACATAAATTTTTATATATTAGTTTCAAGTATTAGAATTGAATTATAAAAACAACTAATTATAAGCTAATGATATAAAATAAATTATGAATTTCCCTGGGAAGTTTCTTCTCTTCCCTGTCATTTGTGCCCTGGGATAATCCTATTATTCTAAAAAAAGCCGGGCAATAAGCAAAAAAAAAATGAGAGCAAAATATGGATCAGCTGTTTAATGTTTACATTTTATTCTGCACTAAGGCTAGAGTTCAGTAATAGAGATTAAATAAAAATTTTATGTTTTTATTGCCTATAAGAATGTGTGTTAATATAAATACCTCTTTTAAATTAAATTAAAGTTAAAATAAACAGCATAACCATTCACAAATATGCCGAATAACTTTATACTGAGAAATTGCAGCTGGGCAGTTGCAGATACGAATGGATTAAATTCTCAATGACTGTATGTAGTATAAAAGAAATTGTAAATTTTCTAGAGTTTTTCTTATAGGTCTTAATATTACTAGGAAAAAATCTTCCATTTACTTATTATATGAACTTAAAGAAGACGTACAAAATTTACGGCTTTATTTATTAAACTTATTAAAGCTTTAAGAAGGTTTTTTAAAACAAAATTTCATACAAAATTTTTCTTAACAAGGCTTTAATAGAGCTTTAATAATTTTTATATATAAGGCTGTTAGTGCTTTACAGCCTTATTTATAAAACTTATTAAGTCCTTATGAAGAGTTTTTGAAAGAAATTTTTACACAAAATTATTCTTAAAAATCCTTTATTTAGCCTTAATAATTTTTATAAAAAAGGCTCTTAGTATTTAAATTTTTTAGTTTATGCATTCACAATTTTTGCTGAGAAAACTCTCAAAAAATGCTCCCTTTCCCAAATGTTTAGAATTCCTACTTTTTTCCCAAGGAGATTTTAATTCATAATCACCCCTATGGCGAATAAAATGTGAAATTATTGGTCCCATGAGATTTTCATTCTCAATGAAGGGAAATTTGCTTGCTATGGGCAACTCTATGGGTACGTTTGTTCCCGCTATCTATTCGTAGTGAATATAAATAACGGTAAATAATAAGTTAAGATTTGTAAAGCTTTAAAAATTTATTTAAAATCAGAAAAATTTATGTTTGATAGTAAGAAATACGCAATTTTTTTTTTATTTCAAATGCAATGTCTATAAGTGTAAAATTGTGTTTTTAAATATTTTAGGTGCCGTGGAAAAAAATCTTACGTATGAAGTTGCAATAAAATATACTGCATGTAAACTAAAGAGGTTCATACTCAACGAAAAAATGTGTTGTACGGAATTATTGTTTTTAATCGTGGACTGATATTGTCCTTAAAATAAGTATTTATAACTTTTAACATATAATGTATAATATTGAAATTACGCGATGTACGAGTATTAATTCAGTTAGTCTGCAAACATAAAGTGAACCAAGCCCAGGGAAAAGTGTAAAAATCCCCATTAAAAATATATGCCCCATTCACAAACTTGTGCAAATGGTCTTGCATCGTAGCATGTGCAAAATGGTAAGTAAATAGATACTCACCACGTAACAATTCAAAGTGGTGAGTACCAATGTACACATGCACATGCTACTATACCAAGCCATTTGCACAAGATTGTGAATTAAGCTATTATTCACAATAATAATAAAAGGCTTGAAAATAACAGCCTTATTTATAAAACTTATTAAGGCTTTGTGAATGCTTTTTAAAACAAATGTTCATAAAAATTTTTTCTTAAAAATCCTTTATGAAGCCTTATTAATTTTTTTAAATAAGACTGTAAATTTTTAATTTACATATCGTTGCCTCAATATGGAAAAGCCCTAACTCAATATTTTTTGGAAATCGAAATTTTTGCAATTTTCGATACATTAGATTTTAATATTGTCGAAATATGTATACAAAAAAATTCGATTTCAAGAAAATAATGGGTTAGGGCCTTTCTATATTAAGTTAACGATGTATATATGTATATGTATATGTATATGTATATGTATATTTTTAATCGGTAAAATGGTAACAGAATTTCAGTTAAAATCGTTACTACGATTACACACACATTTAGTTCAGCTGATTAGAGCTATGTTCAATTTTATTTTAAAATTGCGCTTACGTTCACAAACGTTTAATTTGTATTTATCACTTTGTGGTCTCGTAGAGTATTACATATGACAACATAAAAAGAAAAAACAAGAAACTTGACTGGTGCTCTCAAGTCTGTGTCCCTCTGCCATTCTCTTTTCTGTTTTTTTTTTCCTAAAAACTCTAGATTTGACGGGTCAAATCTCACGTGTGTTAACTAAGACTTATTAACATTGTCATTGAATCTGCATTTTATTTTTCATTAAATCTTGTTTCGTTTTTTTTTCTTCGTGGTTGCAATTGTATGAAAAATTTATGCCGTAAAATTTTTTTCTTCAATTAGTACCGGTATTGGAAAAAATACAAATAAGTAATTAAAAATTTTATTGATTCAATAAAAAATTTTTATTATTTTATTGATTAAAAGCTTAACGAAAAATTTATTGGGGTCAATTAAAGATTTGTTTTGAAAATTTAATTAATTAAAAATTTTAATCATCGCAATTATATTATTAATTAAGGTTTAGGAATCAATCAAATTTTTAATTGATTCTTTGTTTTTTTTTCAATTAAAGGTGTTAATTATAGACGTGTTTTTTTTAATAAAAAATAATAAATAAATAAAAATAAAATAAAAACTTCAAAACAGGTGAAATTTCTTAAATTCCAATTCTCTCCTCTTGGCTGATTTAAATTAAGAGATCGTACAATTACTTGTTAGTTAAACTTACCGTTGGATCCCAACATCTTTTGCATGTGCATATAAACTGTTTTGTCATGGCCAAGAACACCTTTCTAGCCAAAGTACTCCACAACAATTTCGCATATGTAGAGACAATTTCCTCACCCTTGGCAATAGAACGAGCAGCAGTTATAACAATAGTTTCACCATTTTCAAAATGATGATTTGCATTCGGAGTGCACTGATGATTTAACAGACCAGCCAAGGGGAATAAGGCACGTATTAAAACTTCATGACCATCCACACAACTTCTACCCTCAAATGCGTTTGTATTGAAGGCACAAACAGTACGATAAAAATACTCTAACATATCGGTTTCCTTTGGAAAATACTCAAAACATTCGGCTGCCTTTTGAACTTCAAGCATGTAGTATTTATCGGGATTCGCCTGTAAGGCGTATAACAGCTTACGCTGTAAATCGTTGAGAAAAAAGCAGCGTATTATGCACACAATACGCAAAGAATGGCGATTAATTTTGCTTTTGTCCTTGGGACGCCATTTACGAAACAGTTGGCATTCCATGGCGTGTCTGTCCGAAGTGATACATTTCTCACAGACCGGCATTGTGCAGCCATTTTGACACATCATTTGCTCATCAGTGCCCTCTAGGCGGCAATAACACACACAGCAGGTATTTAATTTGGACGATAAATTGGCCGTGGGTCCAGCCAATAAAGCACGTTCACGCAAAATCGTCTCACCAGCTAATATATCTCTGGTAGCAAATATACCACGACCTGAGATGGGAGAGTCCAATACTTGCCACACAGCATCTTTTTCTAAAAATTCGCCCAAATGCAAATTTATTAATTCGGCTAGTTCCTGAGTGGAGGCACTTATAGGCAGGGACATTTTCCTTTTTTTTATTTTCCACTTAATGGAATTTCTTTTTCAAAAGCTTTGCGTAATAGTTTTATAATTTTCAATTAAATGTTCTTTATGATATTTTTCGGCTTGCTTTGTATTCTATTCTCATTCTTTAATCATTCGTTGCGTATTATAAAATTAACGACTACCGATTCCGTTTGATTTCTATTGCCAACTAAAAAAAAAAGCTGCATCATAAAGCAGGTAAAATTTCTCAAAAATAAAATATTGTATAATTTGTTAAATAAAATCGCTCACTATTTGCTCGGCTAATAAAAAAAAAGATTTAGAGCTTATTAAATGATATAAAATATGTTCTAGTTATAGTTCAAAATAAACTAAATAAATAAACAAGAACAAAATAAACGAACGAACGCCTTTTAAATTTTCTTTAATTTTGTGGAGATAGAAAATTTGGAAATGCTTGAAAAATATAATAAAAGCAAATAAATGCACACAGTCAGTGGTTTGAATTTATAAAAACACACAAAGAACATATTTAACCCATTAGTAAGCGGCAAGCGAACGAATAAAGCATAAGCATTAAAGAGAAAGTTTTACTAAAATACTAAAGAAAATATTTTCCGTATCGCAAAATTATTTTTAGCAGTTTAAAAAGTTTCTTGTTTCAATTTTAAAATCACTTTTTAAATTGATTTAACAAGTTGCGTTTTTCTTATAAAATTTTAAGCTGGCAATACTGCTTTATATGTATGTACATATGTACGTCATATTGCCAGCAAAAGATAAATTACCGCAATCGATATCGTTCGAAATATCAAAATATTTCAAATATTTCAAATGGAAATATATTTAAATTTCTTTTGATATCGAAGCCCCCTGTTAGTTGTTCTAGAGGTCTGCTCTGCAATTCGATATTACAGAAAATGATTTCGAGTTTACATGTTATAAGCATACAAATTTAAAACATTTTCCTTCTTTTCGAATTACTCAATAGACACTCCCCGGGATTACCCATTGTTTCCGGACAAAATTTTGGTACTGACAAATTTTTTTACTGACACTTTTATGTACAACGATCCTAACCATCCATCCAAATAATTAATAGTGAGACCCAAAGGATTCTATGCATAATCATACTTAATAAATGTAGCTGTGTCAATACATTTTTTGAAAGATTTCGTGGAAACATTGGATTGCACAATATTTATTTGAAATTATTCCGGACGCACGCCTCTTAATGGTCTAAGCAACAACATCTAAGTTAATCAAAAGAAAAATCATAAATAATCTGTACAACTACATACACATGTACAACAACATTCTAAAGAAACGTAACAGATCTAATCACATTTTCCTACGCACAATAAAACACATGTCGGCCAATTAATCAAGTCATAAAGCAAGGCGAATCCAATGCAGCGAAAAAATTTCTAAATTTTTTTTATTACTCCTAAAAGTAGACTTTATAATTTAGCAACAAATTACAATAAACCTCTCACACAAAAAGCATCTAGAGGTAGTTGTCTACGATAACAGCAAAACTGCCGTAATTTTTAATTACCCGTGTTGCCACTTTGTTTTAAATTAATTGCTTATTCCTTCTTTCAATCATGTGAATTTTAGAATTTTTCTACAATTCTATAAAAAGCGGTTTTTATAATTATGAAGTTCAATTAATTTAATACATTTAAAAAATAATATTTCGATTCGTATTCTTAATATCGAGCCTTATTTTCGATTTAATCCTGAGCGACAAAAATTAAAGTTTTCAGGAGAAGGTTTTTTCATAATATTCAAATTTGTTTACATACCTAAGTTGTCGCTTAAAAGTCATCAATCAACAATTTTGACACTTTGATCATTTTATTCGACAACAGGAAACAGAAACCACATGGTTAGAAGCATAAAACGAAATATCAAAGGCACAACATATTATTTTTTTTACTTGAGGTGAATAAAATTAAAAATTAATACATAAAATGTCTGCAATAACTGCATTTTTGGGGCGCACAAGGAAGTCAAGACTTTGCCAAAAAAAAAAAAAAATTACGGGGAAGAGGATTGAAGAATGCTTATATCAGTTAGTTTAATTAAAGTTGATTGATTTTTATTTCTTTCAAACGTTCATATTTTGTACGACTGTTTAAGTTTATTAACAAAAATCGAATGCTTAAAATTAAATTTTACAATTTATTCTTTCTTATTAAATAAAGCAAGAGTCATCACCTTCATTTGGTTTGCTTTTTTTCTCTATTTTCAATTTGTTTATCGCAGACATTGTATTGACAAAAATCAATGTTGAAATCAATAAACAGAATTCAGCAAAAATTTAAAATCAGAATTTTTATTATTAAAGAGGCCGGATGTTGATAAGAAATATAAAAAAGGTCAACAACTTTTGTGTCCTTAACTTATCTAAGTGTATGTGTTAAAGTTTTATTTATTTCTATTTGACTGAATATAATCCCCCCTATTGTGAATGGCGTCATCGACGTCACATCAAGACAACAGTAAATATTATCACTTATCTACTCTTTATCGGCTCTTATTGACAATCTCTTACTAATCTCTAAAGCTTTTCAAGTTAATGTAGCATATTAATAGTAGTCAATTCTTGTTGACAAGAGTAGACAAGTGACAACTTTTGCTGTCATCTTGGTGTGACGTCGACGACGCCATTCGCAATAAGGGGGAATATTTCAGTTTTAATGACTTCAGGAAATTTCTAATAATATGTAACTTGCAGGCTACACGTCCAATATTTCCTTAAATTTTTGTCTAAAAGTTCAATACATTCACACTTTTTTGCTACCACACTCATATATTTGGGAATTGAATACCAGGTGGACTTCAATTTTTCTTTCAACGCTTCATTCAATATTTCTTTCAATTTAATAGCTGTTTTAAAATAATTTTGGTGTTTGTAAAAAATTTTCAAACAGGAGTAATTAATTTTCTTTGCTAGTAAAAATTTTAAAATAAGTATGGCGAAAATTTTCCATAAGAAATTTTCTCAACGACGGCATTTTAAATCAATCAATCAAATCAAAATTGCCTGCAGCCAACGTCACAAGTTGTGACTCACAACTTCAATTTTAGCAAATTTTGACAATTTTGAATTGAAATTTGTGAAAATATGAAAAGCAATTTATTGAACGTGTAGCCGCAAGCAAGGCGAATTCAGTATCAGGTGACCTTATCAGTACAACAATTTTACAACACAAAAAACAACATGTAGTTTGCTATGCTAGAAAACCAATCTGTCAAAAGATTTCTGAGCAAATTTTGACATTTTGGTTCAAATTGCTCAATTTTGTATCAACAGCTGATAATCAGCCGGGCTGATAAGGTCACCTGATACTGGATTCGCCTTGGCCGCAAGGTAAAAAAAAAATTCAAAAATACAAAGAAATTTTTTTAAATAACTTGCTAAAAAAAACATTTTTGTTTTGTTGAAATAAGTTCTTTCAAACAGATTTTTGCACTTTCACATACAAAGAACGATAATTCCACGCAATAAATTTAAAGTTGTTTCATTTCGAGCAAATTCTTCGTATTTCGTTTTCAGACGAACCTAATTATTTCTATCGAATTTGGTTTCTGTGACAGGCCCGTAAAATTTTTATTTCACCAAAAAAAGTGTATTTTTGATAAGATGTCGCTTACGATAAAATCGAAAATAAGGCTCGATGTTTTTAACTCATTTATATCACAATCAGACTGCTGGAAATAAAGTTATTTCAAGATGAAATCGCAAGCGATTTAAAAATTTTTCATACTGGTAAATAGCTGTTTCGTTGGGATTAGAGATGCCAAACGGAGATTTTTTAAATTCCGAAGACCGGAATTTTTTTATATTTATTCACTTTATTTTTGCTGGCGGACTGTATTATTACTTCACATAATTTCTATATTTTCCTTCTAATTAAATATTAAAAGTTGTATTTACATATTTATTTTTAGGACAAGATTAGTAAACAAAGTTCACGATTGTTAACAACACCGCAACATCTTTTTCAGGGAGTAAGAATCTCTTTGGTTCACACGCAGTAAATTTTATGGCGGTGCACAGCGATGGTATACTAAAGAATTTTTTTCCACCGCAGCTAGAATACTTAAAAACACAACTTCAAAGTTAAGAAAATTTCATTTGAAATTTTAAATTTGTGTATTTCTTATTATTAAACTTAAATTTGTTTAATTTTGATTTAATTTTCAAGCTTTACAAATCATCTTCCCTTTTCTACAATCACTGGCACTGACAGCGGGGAAAATATTTCAAGGTAGATTCACGATAGTATCTTCTCTTGGAGAGAATGAAAATGTCCCGGGAAAAAAATTTCAGTTGTTATTCACCATAGGGGTGAGTATCTCAACAAAGGCATATGTTCGATTTGTAGTTATTTTGTAGTAGAGTTCAAGGGTGCAAGTTGAGAATATATCCGCAGTTCCTTTTTGAGTTGAATAAATAATTTTTCACACAAAAATCGCCTTCAATAATATAATTTTCTTCATCCATCTTTTTATTTTCTATGTTTTATATTTATAGCTAGTGTTCCAACATTGTATCTAAGGGGCAATTTGATGTCCCTATTCTGCCGTCATTGCATTAAGACACGACAAAGGAACTTTACAACGAAAAATATTGGATTTTAATATTTTTACAAATTGTGGTGAATTATAAATTTTAATCACAATTCTTAATCTAATTTTCATATTTTTTATTTTTTTTATATACATAATTACATGTGTGTGTAATGTATGTTTGGATGTATGTGTCTGCATATATTAAAAATTATTGTTGACAATTTTAACAACATTTTTTTCGATACTGTGTCAAAATACTACATCATGCGTTAAACAATGTTGAGAAAATCTTAGAAGACAAATAAATTTTATTAAAAAGATGTTTGTGTAACAAGTGAAAACAACATACAAGCTATTTGTTGCACCGTATTTGTCAAGTTTGCCAAAAAAAATTAAAGTGAAATGAAATTTTTTTTAATAAATGTCTTTTGGTTTAAATGGAAACAAAAATATTTGGCTCTTCTTAGCATTTATTTTCTAGTCGTTTATTTTGATAAGTTTTTATCAATTAATTTTTTATTTTTTGCAATATTAAACATTAAAATACATAATATTGTAAATAGAGCATTTAATAAATTACATTTTTAATTATGCGTAAGGATTTGTCTTTTGGACTTGAAAAAATAACAAGAATTCTCTGGTGGTTATATATGTATACTACGTTTATACGGGCAATTATTCGCAAATAAAAATATTGCAAATTATTCGCAAATAAGAATTTGGTCGTATAAACTGCGAATTAATTTTTATGTGCAAATAGCTAATTCACAACAACAATTCCTGATTAACGCAATATTCGCAAATAAAATGCTTAAGGTTGAAGCGCTTACAAATGCTTGACAACAAAAAACAATAAATGGATAAACATTGCCCAAAAAACATTGTTAGATGCAAATAATGACAATTAAAACAAATAATTATTTGATATTTTGTACATTTACACTATTTTTTGTCAACATAAGTAACTTTTCTATAAAAGTGCTGCCAAGTTTTTGGAATTTTTCTATGCAAATAGTGCTCGTATAAACGTAGTAATAGCTAGGAATCGCAAGAAATAATTTTTGCAAGTTTTGTAGCCCGATCTAGGTATATAAAAAAGTACACAAACCCTTAAAGTTATAACAAGTACTTTTTGGAAAAAGTATTTTTTGTAAAAAACTTTATTTTGCTAAAACTGTTTTTGGAAAAAGTAAATTTGTTAAAAAGTACCTTTTGTAAAAAGTACCCTTTAAAGAAAAGTATATATAAAAAAGTACCTTTGACAAAAAATATCTTTTAAAAAGAGTACCTTTTACAAAAAATACCTTTTACAAAAAGTACCTTTTATAAAAATTAACTTTTATAAAAAGTACCTTTTATAAAAATTAGCTTTTATAAAAATTAACTTTTATAAAAATTAACTTCTATAAAAAGTACCTTTTATAAAAATTAACTTTTATAAAATTAACTTTTATAAAAAGTACCTTTTATAAAATTAACTTTTATAAAAAGTACCTTTTATAAAAATTAACTTTTATAAAAAGTACATTTTATAAAACTAACTTTTATTAAAAGTAACTTTATAAAAGTACCTTTTACAAAAAGTACGTTCTATCATAAATTCCTTTTATAAAAGGTACCTTCTTTTGAAAAGTATCTTTTATAAAGTACCTAATCAAAAAGTAGCTTTTCTTAAAAGTAACTTGTATAAATAGTACTTTATGTAAAAAGTGTCTTGCATTAAAAGTTCTTTTCATAAAAAGTACTTTTATAAAAAATACCTTTTATAAAAAGTACCTTTTATAGAAGGTGCCTTTAGTAAAATGTACCTTTTACAAAAAGTACCTTTTATAAAAAGTACCTCTTACAAAAAGTACCTTTTACAAAAAGTACCTTTTCAAAAAAAACCTTTTATAAGAATATAATATATTCATTTTCAAACTTTGTCCAGTTGTCGACATCGACTTCCGAAAAATTGGGACTTTCTTACTCGCTCTCGAGAACAATTCTGTGCTACTGATAATCTATTTCCGTTCCCCAAGGTCCGGAAAATAGCTTAAACATACTAACAACAGGAGTCAGTTGCTTTCGACAGCGGGTACACAATCCCTAACTTTTTGGTATTGTGTTAAAGTGACGTCTATGTCGACAACTGGAATAAGGGTGATTGTGTTAAAAAATTCATACAAATATCTTGCTTATTCAACTTTTAAAAGCAAGATAAAATTTTATTTTTTAATTAAGATGTTTGTAAAACCGTTTTGTAGCAAACTAGCTTCTTGGAGTTATGACGTTTTTTAATTAAATCAGCGATATGTATGTATGTATTTGTCTATTAATGGTTTCATCACATTGCGGTACTAAATACGAAATATTTTTCAAATGTTAATGAATTTTTTTTATACTATGTATATTAATTTTGTTATAATACATAAATTGAGATGCTACACTACACTATAATGGCGAGAGCGTCTTGCATCGCAAAGAAAAACAAATTATACACAAATTATAATATTTGAAACAAGTTGCATTTCGCCTATAATTTATAATTAAACATGACAAAAATATTTGAACAATTAAAAACACAATATTAAATGACTTGTTAAGTTTCCTAAGAGAATTAGCAAAAATGTTTAATATAAATTTCCTTTTACCAAAGACTTATTATTTATTTATTTATTTATTTTACTTGACACCTGCAATTAGCAAAAGGAAAAGGAAAATACTAATTTGTTGAGAATGTTAAAAATTCAAAACAATTAAAATTTTGCGGTAAATACTATAATAAATTAATGAAATAAAACAAGAAAAAATACTTGATTTTTTTGGGTAAAACAAAATTTTTAACAATATTTAAAACATTTTTATTTCCTTTATTCATTCAAACTTCAAATACTTTGTTTTTGTTTTAACAGAAATTTGCAACAAATTCACTTGGCCTTCTCCACTTCCAAGTATGTGCGCATCACACAATCACCTAAGCCCAGTTTGTCCATTATGTTGAGTATATCCTGGCAATATTTGGCTTTTGTTCCCACTGACTCTCCGCCACAGTCCTCTAGACTTTTGCTTAAGCGCGCTATGACCTGTAATTTGGCTTCGATTACAACATAATTACTTTCGGGTATGAAACTGGTGCATTTCTCATTCAAATATTCGATGAGAGTTTTCAGGGAGTGTGAATTTACTTTGGCATTTATGGCGCCCGAGGCCAAATCTTGAGCTTTGGCCATTTGAGCGTGTGCAGACTTTTGTTTACATTCCAAACAATTCCAATTGGGATGCGGTAGGCCGGTGACCTCAGGCACAGCCAGGCCGGGACAATTTGTGTCGCGGCAATAGACAGCAGATATAAAGGCGCCTTTTTCCTGCAAATTACAAAATAAAAGGATTATTTTATTATGCCATAAATATTTGAAAAAAATATGTACTTTTGTTATTATATCCATACATACATATGTGTGTATATAGAGAAAGAGAGGAACTAGTGCGATATGCATGTATGAACATTGACCTTTAAATACAGATTTTCAATAGAACAGAAAAGAAACAAAACAGCTGATTCAGAACAGTACAGCACGTACAAGCTAAGGGCTAAAGGCTCAGTGAGGCGACTGTAATGTAAAATAGCTGCAACAGTAGGAAACAGCTGATCGATATTTTTATGTGAAAAGTAATGAAAATGGTTATAGAGATGTAATTTACCGTAACCTACTTTTCATATACAAATATAGATCAGCTGTTTCCTACGTTTCTGTTACATAACTGAGCCTTAAGTTAGCCGACTGTAATGGAATGCAACTGCAACAGTAGGAAACAGCTGATCGATATTTTTATGTTAAAAGTAGGTTACGTTACATTACATTTCTGCAACCATTTTCATTACTTTTCAAATAACAATAACAATAACTTTTTCCTACCATTGCAGTTACATTCCATTACAGTCGGCTAACTGAGTTTTAATTGAGCCTTTATTCTGATTTAACATAATGATCAACACTTTCATTTAGCTATGGCCTTTACCTTAAGCCTGCAGACCTGAAGCAAACAGATTAGTGCCTTCATATATTATGAGGTTGGGTGTGGCGAAGTACATCGGGTGCAAATAGACTCTTAAGAAAAAAATTATTTAAAATTTCTAATGCTTAAAATAAAAAATCTATTTAGCATAAGAAATATTTTTTTTAATTAATATACATTTAAATATTAAATAATTCATTGAAAGAACAACAAAATTTTAGCAAAACAATTCTAAAAGTATTATTAAACTAAAAGAAAATATTCTAGTGATCTCTTAAATACTTTTCATAATTTATATTTGCTCGCTTATAGGAGAAGACTGCAGCGAAACCGTATACATATGTATGTATATATTGTTGTACCAATAAATTTATTTATTTTTATAATTGTCATATTTTAATTTAATTGTATGTATATTGTTTTTGTATTACCACGCAATAATACAAGAGTATTAATGAATTATGTGTATATTTTTTCGAAACTTTTCTATGTAGATGGAAAAAGTTATAAATTTTATGCTGTCCTCCTCCCTGCAAATTAGTTTCATAGAGTTAAATGAATATTTAACTAAATTTAATATTTTTTCTTTTAATGATAAAAAAAAACTGTTTAAGGAACATGAAAAAAACACTTTCTATTACTACGTTTATGCGAGCACTATTTGCAAATGAAAATATTTGCATACAACTAAACACTGTTTATACGGCATTTGTAAATGTATAAAAACTTGGCAGCACTTCTATAGAAATATTACTTGTGTTTACAAAAAAAATTGTGTAAATAAAATAAAATAAATTCCCATTATGAATTTGGTTTCCCCTTTTTTTACCAAATGCGGGAATAAAAAACTCCCCGGGGAAAAAGTAGGTATTGTGAACGCAATTGAACTTGCTTTTTTCACTTTCTTTCTTTCCCTTGCAAAAGAGAAGGGAGTTTACATAAAAACATATTTAATACTCCATTAAAACAAAATTTATATACATACATAAACTTGTAGTTTATAGCTCTTTTATGTAGAAAAACACAAATAATGCCCAAATAAATCATTTATAAAGTTATTTTTACATATTTCTTCAAGTTAGTGAGTTTTAATAATTATGTTTACTCTCTCACTCAAAAAAAAAGGAAGAAACAAAATGTCAACAAACAAGCAAAACAACGAGCTTCGTAATGCGGTGATGCCACGTATTACTCTTTTTTGTTCCTATAGAATTTATGATTGGAGGAATGTTTTCTCGAGAAAATTATTTTCCGATTCATGATTGGGCTAAATTTGTTTTTATTGTCGATATTATACCCTTTACCTGAAACGGTAAAAGGGTATATATAGGTTTGCCATTCCGTGTGTTATTTCCACAATATGAATATGCGGCCCTTAAAATATATATATACATATATTCTGGGTCCTTATGAATAGGGGAGACGAATAAGCAATGTCCCTCTGTCCATCCGTCCGTCTGATGTACGTGCAATCGGTTTACCGAAGCTCCCAGAAAAGCTAGAGACTTCGGTCTTGAGTTGGTTTATCAGAAATGGTCCACAATAGATAGAAAACTTAAACTTTATTTTGCCATATAAAAGTAGCTACCGAAGCCGAATTGCTATATATTTTTATTATACTTCAGTACGAATAAAATTGGTATTTGAAATTTAAAAACATTAAAACAAATTAAAAAGACTTTTCAGTGTTGGAAAAAAACTTTAACTTTTTTTTTCTCTTATACAAAAGTAACTTAATAAAACAAATTTTTCCTTTTTCTCTATAAATTAAACATATCTTATATTCTTAAAAGAAAGCTATTGGTGTAAGAAATTAGAAAAATCAAAAAAGATGATTTCAGGGCTGGGAAACTTACACATTTTGTAACATATAAGAATAACTAGCTAAAACTTATTTTATATTTCAGTACGAATAAAACTAGTATTAAAAATAAAAAAATAATAAATAAAAAAAATTATAAAAACGTTTCCAGGCTTGGAAAACTTTAACTTGTTTTGTTATATAAAAGTAACCCACTAAAACTAATTTTTCCGTTTTCTCTATAAATTAAACATATCTTATATTCTTAAACCAAAGAGATTGGTGTAAAAAATCAGAAAAATATAAAATTATGATTCCAGGGTTGGGATACTCATACTTTTTGTGATAATAAAAGTTTGAAGGGCTAATTAGCATTTCCTGTTTCTTTCTATATAAGATATATTTTATGTTGTGAAAAGAAAAGTTTGGTATAGAACATTAGAAAAATAAAAATATAAAATATAAAATTGTCCAGCTCCAGAGGTTTTTTTGATATTAAAATAACTAAGTAAAACTAATTTTTTCCTTATTTCCTCCTTTCTTTGTTCACTAAACATATTTTATAAATTTTTTTAAAGAAATAGATTAGTATAAGTAGTCAGAAAAATATAAAAATACTATGCCAGGGTTGGAAAATTAAATTATTTTGTATATAAAAGTAACTAGGTCAATTAATTTATTTTTTTTTTGTTTTTGTTTGGAATAAGAAATTAGAAAAATAAAAATCATTGCTTCAGAATTGGAAAACTTAAACTTTTTTTGGTATATAAAACTTATCAAATCAAACTAGTTATTTCCTTGGTAATTAAATATATTCTATAGGTTAGAAAGAAATTAATTAATATTAAAAACCAGAAAAATCAAAATTATGATTCCAGGGTTGGAAATTTAAAAAAAAATTGTTTTGTTATACATATAAACCAAAAAGATTTTTTTTTTTCAGTTAAACATATTTTATGTTTTAGGAAGATTTTTACTCAGTTTTTTTTACATTTGTTAAATTTTTTCAAATCATTAATTAATCGTAAATAATTTTCTGAATTAGTAAGCCGCAATAAAACAATAATAAGGCAAAAATTTACAGTTTTATTTGCAAATAAGCCCTGTGTATAAACGTGGTAAGTATATACACGCTACTTTGTTGGCGATTAGCATAATATTTTTTTTATTAAAAGTATTAACAATAAGCATGATTGTAAAATAAATATCATTTTTATATTTCCTTGTTCCAAATACAATACAAAAGAATTTCATAAAAAAAATACTATAAACAATTTTACATTGAACGTTGCAAGAAGACTAGCGGAGTAGTTTTTCTTTCACCTAGTCCTTGAGTACGGTTTATCTTCTAAAACTTTAATTGATAAATATCACGCATGACAAATGTCTAAAATTTTCTCAAGTAGTCGTTGATAAAAGTGTCGTCCTCTGCGACAAGTTGGCCTACTGGGACTGTGCCCCAAACTCACGCAAATAAATTATTCGTTAATAATCTCATGAATTTCAATAATGCCTAAAACACTGTGCATTCCTGTACCAAAATAAAGCTTCTAACATTTGTGCGGACATTTAACTTGAAATATTAAAAAACTGAAATTTATTGGCATATTGTCCATGATGTCCCCTGAATATAAGAGAGACACAAAATAGCAAATGTAGAAAACTGTCAACAAAAACAATATAAAAAGCAAATGCAATAACAAAATTTTTTATCTTCATGAAAACAAATGTATGTATAATCTTAAAATGAAATAAAATTTTTAAAAATATCTTTTCAATATCACTTATAATTAATGAAATTATGATACATACATATGTTTATATGTAAGTATATATGTATACATACATACATATATAAATAAATAGTTTGGAAAATAGATTTATGTATAACGTTTTGGGAAAAGAGTGCACCATTTGTTTTTATGTATTTTAAGTTAAAAAATCTATTTAGTGCTACATATTTGTTTAAGAAATTAAACGTCATAACTCAAGAAATGAGATTTCACATATAATATAAAATATGTTACTTCCTTACTTTTGAGATGGTGAAAAATGTTGCCATCTAATCTAAAAGAATTTTAGATAATTTTCATTGATAAAAAGATCTGAAAGTTTGAGCTACCTAAGTTAGTTAAAATATAGAATAAAATCTATAAAATCGAATAATCATGACTATGATGATTGGGCAACAGTGATTTTTTACGAATATATTTATTGTCTGCGAACTTGGAAACTCAGTTCGAATTTTCGAACAAACTCAGAAAGATTGTTATATCTCAGACTTTCTTATATAACTATACTATATTTATTTAAATAACGTTTCTACGAACTTCACAGCGCAATTCGAATGTTCGAATATACCCAGATCACTATTATTCTTTTTTATAAACTATTTTATTTTATTTTTTTTCATTTAAAACTTGTATAGTAAATAAAACCTTTATTTTACACCAAACGAACTATAGGCATAAATAAATTTATTTTAAAAACTTGATCCTAATTATTTAAAAGCTGAAAATATAATTGTGAACCCTTGGACTATCAAAAATAAGCTTTCTCTGAACTTCGAGACTACTTTCGAAAATTCGAACATGGTCGTTTTAATGTTATTTCTTAGGCTTCCGTAAGATATTATATGATATTATTAATCAAAATAAGTTTTCTGCTAACTTCGAAGTTTCGAACATGCTCATTTTAAATTTATTTTTCAGATTCCCGTAAGAAATTACATAATATTAATATATTATAATATTTTTTTGATTGTGCTATCGAAATAAGCTTTCTGCTAGCCTCGAACCTAAGTTCGAAATTTCGAACATGCTTATTTTAATGATATTTCCCAGAATTCTGTGCGAAAGTACATAATATTAATATTTTCTAATGCTTGAATAAATAAGTTTTCTCCGAACTTCGAAGCTAAGTTAGAAATTTCGAGCATGCTGATTTTAATGTTATTTTTCAGAATTCCGTAAGAAATCACATATGTATTAATATTTATTAATGCTTGAGCTATAGAAATACGTTTTCTACGAACTTCGAAACTAAGTTCGAAATTTCGAACATGCGCATTTTAATGCTATTTTTCAGAATTTAGCATAGCATTACACTACATTAATATTTGTTACTGCTAAGGTGGTTGAACTGGGCTTTGTGCTAGTTTCGATACTAAATTCGATATTTCGAACATGCTTAAAACACTGTTTTCCCCAATCTTTCGTAAGAAAAAATCTTATATTTATATTTGGTAATGCTTGGACAACTATGCTTTCAAAAACTGAATTTTATACAATTACTTTTACCTATTAAACAGTTAATTTAAAAATTATTTTATACATATTTTTTTATATATCGCTCATTTACTCAAAGAACGTCATAACTCAAAAAAACAATCTTGCCAGAAAACGATTTTAAAGTTTCCAACTTAGACAAGAAAATTTTATTTTTCTTTCAAGAGTTGAATAAACAAGGTATTTGTATGAAATTTTTACACACTATGAAAAACGATATGAAAATTAATTCTGCATCATTATATCAAAAATAATTTTTTTTTGAGTTGGTACGTTGTTTGAGTATGTGTCGTCTCCGTCTACATATTCTCAATATTTTATCTTTGTTTATAGTATCTATAAAGTTTCTGTTTTAATTAACTTAAATGGGTTAAATAATTATGTATACTGTATATATTAGATTTTACATTGAAATTTTTGAAATTTTCCCTTTCTTTTAACTTCCGTTTGTTAAAAAGATTTTTTTAACATTTTCTAAATTTTTATTATTATTAAACTGACACATTTTATAATTAATAAAAAGAAAATTAAAAATTAGTTTCGTTAAGAAACAATGCGCCTGGCATTTATATATTTTAAAAGCTTTTTCAAGTTCAAGTATTTCATAGTTTAAATGGAATTTCTTGACATAAACCATTTTTTACTTTCGGTTTAAAAATTAATGTACATACATATGTATGTACTCGTATATTATTTTCTTTGATGGAGACAAAAAATATAGTATTATGATATTTTTTTTGCAAGTTCAAGTAAAAAGGTGGCTGGGTGCCGGCCGCCTGGCCTATATATTTATTTCAAGCACACCACCAAGTGTGTTAATTGTCAATTTTTTTTGTATCGTTAAAGTGCTTTATATTATTTTAATATTTTTTGTGTATGTTTTTCTTAATGTTAATTTTGATTTCTGTTTAATCTGTTATAACCGTTTGCGTCTGGCATTAGATTTTCTTTAAACGAAAAAAAATGTGTTTCTTATAATTTTCATACAACTAATTAATGTTAATTTTATTATTCTTTTTTTCGGAAATTCTCATTGTATTTGATATGTTTTCTTCATTTAAAAATAACAAAAAAAAAGATGCCGGGAAAATAAATAAACCTTGATGTGTGATTTTTTTAATAATCTCTTAGTGGTTAGAGAGATTTTATTTGAATTAAATTATTAATTAAAAAGCTAAACATGTTTAAAAATAACCGGCCGATTAGTCAAATGATTTAATTGGAAGGGGCGCGCGCGACTAATGTGTTATATTTTTTTTTGGAAAATATTTTAGAGGACATACATAATACGAAGCATTGCTGCATTATTATTGACGTTTCTAATCACTATTTTCTCAGTTAGTGAAGTAAATCATAACTACAAAACAATATTCAGCCTTTGCTGCAAGAGAGTTATAGCATAAAAATTTTATTTTTACAGAAATCAAATAGAAATTTTTAGCTTTGCATTTACTAACAACTCAAGGTGCAATCAGACGTGCCACACCATAATATCATAGCAATATACATTGCCATAACCATAAATATGTTTGCTTCAGCTTTCCATAATCCATTTTATGGAATAAAATAAAAGATAAAAGAGAATAACAGTTTAGTGTTCTCATAATATCAAGAGCAATATAAAACGAGAAAAACTCAATAATGTACATCTTGAACATTAAGCAAGCGAATGTTTTGTGCTCACCTCTACTGAAAACATATGATTTGCTTTCGACGACTTTAAATTTGTCGTCGCCATTTTTAATAACGACTTGAACGACAGGGTGCCAAACATCAAATGACTTATCATGCAAATGATTATACATACGCGAATATATTTGTCTCGGTGGCCAGCATTGATTTAAACCCTGTAGGAAATGTCGATGGTGAAAATGTACTGAGTCGCTTTTGACTTTGTCACTACTCTACAATTATTCTTCATATAATACTTTTTTCTATAAACATTTAGCATGTGCTTGTCATTGAAAATCTACTACTACAATCTACAATTGACTACGTACTGACTAGGCAGTTCTTACGAAAATATGGAGACATATGTACCAACCAGACATTTACTGGTACATTTCTATACCTTACATACATACAAATTTATTTATATTGACAAGTTGTTGAACAATGCACCAGAAATACACCACATTTGTTTTCTCATTTTCTTTTATACTGACGAATAGAAGAGAAATTGTAGACAATGTAACTACTACTAGAATTTTAGTGTTGACATAAAGAGACTTGGTCTCAGTCTAACTGCAGGGAAATAACAACTGCAACACAATTTTAAAAACTTGTGGAAGAGGATTAGCAGAAGAATCCTTCTCTTATGCTTTACAGAAATAAAGCAAAAAATACTTTTACACCGTATAATAAAAATCAAACTTTTTCTAACGACTTATTGTGCCAGGCGAGCTTTATTTAAAGGGGATGGCAGGATTTGCCTTGCATGAATGGGATGTGTTTAGAATTTTTATTTAAAATTCTGGGAGAAGCAGCTTTATGGAACATCTAGGCTCGCTAAGCATATGGTATATCTGTATGTCCTTACCACAAAAGCGGGCAAAAAAATGCCCTTAAATGCACATATAAAGGGTTACAAGTATCGAACTATAACCGCCAAAAAGCTTCAGTGACATACATATATTTTTAACTTCGTGTTTTTCAGATAAATCGTTTTTTTACGAACGCGAATAATTAATTTTTTATTATGTCACTTAAGCTTTTTTGGCCCCATAAAATTCTTCAATAAAATATTAAATAACTTTTTTTTTTAAATACTTACAGTTGGATCCGAACACCTGGGACACTTGCATGTGAATGTTTTCTTCATTTTCAAGAACAAATGACGGGAAATATTGCTCGTGAATAGTTTGGTGTATGTGGTTGTTATCTCAGTGCCCGCTGGAATATCCGCCGAGGCCTTAACAATCATATTATTGGTTTTCTCATCGAAAGTATAATAGGAATTCGGCACACAATCATGATTCATCAAGGCGAACAGAGGAAACAACGCACGATGCAGAAATGGCTGATTGTCATTCGTACGATCTGCAGTCTCATCAAAGCCATTAGTCCTTAAAACGGCCACAGTGCGATTCATAATTTCAATTAATTTCTTGTCGGTGGGAAAATTGTTAAAACACTTGGCGGCATTGCGCACCTCCGTACGATGGTTATTGTCCAAATTTGCCTGGAGACAGTAGATTAAATCTCTTTGTTCCTTGGTGCAATTGATTGCTCTCGCCACACACAACAAACGTATGATAATTGAATTGGCGACATCCGGTTCACAGGGTGACCACGACTTGAGCAAAGTACAATCTAATTTATGCTGCTTCTTTTTGCCGCACAACGAACATACGGGTACACCACAACCATTGCGACACATAAATTTTGTATCCGGTAGCATTTTAAAGCACACAGAACAGCAATTTAAAGTGTCCTCTCCGCGTGCTGCTGGACCAATTATCAGGGGCATATCGCAGAAAATGACATCGCCACGTTTTAGATTTCGGCTAGCGAATATACCGCGGCCAGCAATTTTCGAAACGGCGACTTCCCATGCTGGGTCCTTATCTTTTAAGGGCTCCAAGTGTATTTGCAGCAATTCCGTGGTACGCTTGGGGCAAATCATTTTTGTTTAATTTTTTTTTTTTGTTGATGCAAAAACTTTTAAAGTCTAGTTGCAGTTAAGTTTTAGTTTTTATATATTTTATACTTTTTTTATTGATTTATTTTTCTATAGAAGGAAAATTTATTTTAGTATATGTAGGATTAAGAAATTTTTAATTATTAACACTGTGCTACAAAATCAAAATATATAATAAAATTTTCATGATTTTACCACTCAAATTGTTTTTATTAAAACCAACTTAAAACCATTTTTCAATTGATTTTAAGTTCGTTTTATGAAATGCAACCTTGTTTTCGCTGTGCTAAATTCAGTGCTGCCAAGTTAAAATGGCCGGAAGCAGCTGATAATGTGTATGCCAGTGAATAATACCAATTGATACATTTTCAACTTGAAAATGGATGCAGCCGCAATAACACTAAAAAATTATGGTAAAATAATCTTTTAGACGAAAACAACGAAAATATTTTCATTGAAGTGAAAATAGACGATATGACTGGCATCAATCTGTCCATAAAAAAGTTTTATTTTGTACTGTATGTATTTGTTAATTTTTTATATACAATAACTTGATTTCCAAGCAATTCTTTTCACTTTGTATAGTTTTAAAACTTTTAAAATAATTACCATTTTACAATGCATTGTAAAATTTCTAAGTTTTTCATACAAATAAGTGTTATAAAAAGCAAAAAATATACAACAGCATATACACGTATTTCTTCAGGAGATTTATTTTATTTTTGAGCAGAGATGTTATTAGACAGTCTGTTAGTTAAAATGTGAATTTAACAAACTTGCAGTGTGAATGCAAAATCAGCTGTTTATGGTTTTAACGTTAAAACAAGGTTTCAACTTTCAGTGTGAAAACTTTTTACGGCTGTTATTGACTGTTCTGCGACTTTTGAGATAGTACAACCCTGCTACGACAATAACAATTCATTACATCAGGGTTGTAAATTTAGGATAGTTAGTACCAGTCTTTCATACACATCAAATACTGGTCAAAAAGCGAATAATTGTTGTTGTGATAATTATGAGGTCCCATTATATATTTTTACAAAAATTAATTCAAATCAAATACATATATGAATTTATAAAAAAATGTTATAAAAGAACCAGATGATAATATAATTTGCTTTGAAGTTATTCGGGGATATTACAAAAAGATCAGTGTCTTGAAATGTACATGTAACATGTAAAAACTAAAAAGAAAAAAAATATTTTTCTAACATAAACACCACTTTTTGTTTCATTCAAACTTAGCACATTAGCTCTTTTCGTTTACTTAAAATCTTAAAATGCAATAACGGTTTTAAGGTTTCATTCTACAATTTACTGAATACATATTTTATTTGTTTTAAAATAATTATTTTTTAGAATGTAGCCTTCCAACGGACATAGGATATTAAATATTTATATATTGTCCCATTAAACCGCTTAGGATAAGGTTGGGGGTTGGTCAACTCCCCACATTCAGAAAATATTTATTATCGTTTTAGCGGATATCCATTGCAGGTTTCTGTATTCAAAATAACAACAGAGGCCTACTAATATGAGTCTGTTATATGCCTTCCAGTGTGTCTATCCGTCCGTCCGTTCTCTGATCGAACGACAAAGTAACTTTGTGTGTTGTTACGCTTTATCGGCTAAACGGTTGAAGCGATTTCAAAGAAATTTAGATTTAGAAAGAGGGTCAGGGCCAATATCTGCCCTCCTCAACTATTCAAGCAACTTTTATGAAACTGAAAACATAGATACATATCGTCGGTTGGTTACTGGTTTGCCGCACAGAATATTAAAAATACATTATTACTTTTAAAAAATAAAAGTCGAACCAAGAGGGAGCCAATTACTGCCTTTTGCTAATTATTCAACTGATTTTGAATGATTTCAATATATATTTATTTAGATAGATCTGCATCTAAGAAGACATACTGGTTTTATCAAACCGATTTTGTTGAAATTTAAAACACATATCGTTACCTTAATATAGAAAGGACCCAACTCATTAGTTTTTTTTTTGAAATCGAGATTTTTACATTTTTCGATACATTAGATGTTCCGCTATAAAAAACTGGATTTCCAAAAAATAAGTAGTTAGGGCCTTTCTGTATTAATTAAGGGGCGGTTTTGGCTGAAGTTGCGCGTTGACGAGAAAACCGAAAGTCCTGGACTCGAGCCCGGTATCCAAAAGTCATTCAAATAACAACACCAGAAATTTTTCTGATGTACATTAGTGCTACTTTGTATCAGTTATTTTAGGAAAGTTCAAGGCACTCTTCACTGAACTATATCGACTTCAGCAGATACTAATCCTAGAATTTTTAGTTTTCCTGATTTTTGGCCATTTTGGTGATTTTTTTAATTTTAAGGTTTTTGCTATAAATAATGACTTTTATGTATTAAAGCGTCTTTGAAAGGATTTGGAAGAACAATTGAATTTCGAACAATTGCACGCACAGTGGTACGGAACCCTATGAGAGCGAATACCACTCGCACATTAATTTATTAATTAATTAATAAATAATTTAATATCCGAGTGATGTTAATTAATTTATTAATTAATTGTTAATTAAGTACAGTAAATGGAATTTTTATTTATACTCTTAAATGGAGTTTATTCAAAAATTAATTCCTAGTGGACAGCGATATAAAATTCTTCGGTTCGATCTTCTGCTGCATCGATTTTGGTGAAAATTTGTAGTGTTTATTTATGTAACCGTTAATCGGTTAACCGGTTAGTTTCTTCCCGATTAACCGATCGGGTAATTTAAAATCGATCAGTCGATTAACTGATTAACCGGCGTAATAAATTTTTTCATATTTTTTAGTATTACAACTTATTTTTTGTGTGAGTTAAATTATTTGCTTTGTCTCATTTACAAAAGGTGAGTGTTTAGAAATTATTTTTCATACAAAAAAAGAAGTATGTTCAGTGATCCTAACTTAAGTAAAACTTCAAAATCTTTGGGCATGGCTATAAAATAGTATAACTAGAGACTTTGGTACTCTAACTTGAGGGAATTATTAAGTTTTTATTTAATAATTAAATTAATGATTAGATTTAATGAGAGAGAGGCAGTACGAAAACAAGAGCTAAGAAATTCAGAAATGAACTTTTATTGCAGAATATTCGTCGCAGAGCTCATTATGAGTCAGATGATGACCCGACAATAGAAGCAACTATCATTAGTAACACAAGAAATGTTTTAACAAAATTAGCCGAATTAGTTTAAGAATTATTATGTGTTATTTTGTTTTACTAATAAACTCAAATTAATAAGTAATTTATGCACTTTTATTTGTTGAAAACACTTGATTTATAGAAAAATACCAAAATTAACCGATTAATAACCGATTAAGCAAAAACCTCAATTAATTAATCGAACGATTAACCGATTAAAGCAAAAACCCGATTAAATGAATACCCTATAAGATATACAATATTTTTTTATTTTGTAGCACAGTATTTTTAAGAAATTGTATTATTTTTCTATGCATTCTTTTATTATTTATTTTTAAGCCATTTTTTATAGTTTATTTTTTTTAGTGGTGTCTCTTAGCTTAAAAATTTTTTTATAAGGATTTTATTTTATATTTGATGTACATATATACATATTTATATATTGACTAATACGTCAATTTGTTTTTAAAATTTTAAAAATCACTAAATTTTTTTTTGCTAATTCAGTGATCAGCACTAAAAAAATTGATTTTTAAGTTTTTAAATTTATGCACTTAAAATTTTTAAAATTTTTTTTGTTTAAATAATTTTTGTTAAAAATTCTTCTAAAAAATTTGTTTAATTTTTTTAATTAATAAATTTGTTTTAGAAGTTTTTAAATTTATGCACTAAAAATTTGATTTGAAAAATTTTTAATTTTTTTTGTTTAAAAAATTTTAGTAAAACTTTTTTTTTCAGTTTATAATTTGTTTTTAAAATTTTTTGTTTTTGAAGTTTTTAAATTTAAATTTATTATAATTCTTTAACTAAAACTTTTTAATATAAAAAAATTTATGTTAAACTTTTTTCAGTTAATATTTTTTTTTAATTTTTTTTTGTTTAACAAATTTTTGTAAATTTTTCTGTTCAGCTTATAGTTTTTTTTTAATTTTTTTTTTTAGTTTTTTTAATTAATAAATTTGTTTTTCAAGTTCTTAAATTTTTATTTATTATAAATTGTTTCTAAATATTTTAATTTTTTAACATAAAAAAGTGTATGTTAAAATTTTTTTTTAATAGTTTTTTTAGTTTTTATTGAAAATATTGGTTAAAATGCACTATTTTTGTAAAAGAAAAATGTCCTGCAAAAAATTTTATTTTTATTAAATTTGATAACTTTAATTGATTTAAATTAGAAATTATTATTCTGCAATAATATTATTTTATTTTATTGTTTTTTTTTCTGTTTTATATAAAAGTAATGTCAAAGTACACCATTTATATTTATTTATATTTTAAATAAGGAGTATCCATTTTAAAGAAATAGAGCAAAATTAATTTTTTTTAATAATATTAAACTCAAATTAATTAGATTATTCGTAATTAAAACTATTATTAATTTCTTTTTTATTTTTACATTTCAGCCCAAAATTTTTTTTATTCTATTATTCTTTTGAATTTCAAAATATTTCCTATATCTTTTCGAATTAATGTGCTTGTTTAGCACTACGCGATCGCTGGCTAACTGTCGCCTTTTTCCAGCTTACAAGACTTATATTTAAAAATTTTCGAAAAGAATTTGTTGCTGAAATTTTTGTGTAAAAACAAAAATTTTATGCTTGTAGAAAATATACATACATTTATATACATATGTACATACATGTTTACATACATACATATGTATGTATGTATATAATATTTAACGCCACTCGCGCTAGTGTGTTTGTGCTCAATAAATATATTTAGAGATATAATGTTATTGCTGAATTTTGTACACAACAAAAATTTTTGATTTGACTAGCTTAACAACATTGATTTGGTTCTTTTGATTCTTTTTATACCCTACACCAGCAGAGTATAATAATTATTTAAAGGTCATAACCTAAATGCTACATATGTATATCCTGACAAAATTAATAAACTGATCTGTCCCCTGCGTCAATAGAATTAGGAAAAGTACATAAATGAGAAGCTGGATTGAAGTGTTCCTATAGCATTTGTGGAGAGGTTGGAAGACTTAGCGGATGCATACACAGAAAAAAATCTCCTGCTATAAACACGTTTAATTAAAAAAAAAACAAAAATCAATTTAAAAGTCCTAATTTACACTATGCAAGTATTATTGCTAAGCTGATTAGTTTATTAGGAGAGAGATGAGGGGAAAAGAAACGGTTATGTTCCCCTCGTCTCTCTTTCCAACAAACTAATCAGCTTAGCAATAAGACTTGCATAGTGTTAACTAGGACAAATTTTATTGAGACAAACTTTTAATTAAATTAATATTTTAAACAAAAGTTTAATTGCATCATTACATTTTCAGTTGATTTTTGATATTTTTTTTCAATTAAACGTGTATATTGCAGGAAATTTTTTTTTCTATGAACGAAATAAAAACCCACCTGGTACCCCGAACTATGCCAGAGTTACTAAAGGGTTTGGCACTTACATGGTAACGCATGAACAATAAGAAGTGGAGTACATGGCACGGTTTCAAAAGAGATTTCTTGAAGCCTTTAAGCCTTTAAACAAATAAAAAAAAAGACTTTTCTGGTAGTATTGCAAGATCTATACTAGCAGCAAGGAGTAAAGGGCGAAATAGCGGTAGAAAGCAGAAAAATAAAAAACAAATAAATATATGTACTTGGCACGTACGAAGGGTATAAGAAATTCCATGCAGCCGAATATGGCTGGCACTCTTACTTGTTAAAAAAATCTATGATTATATTGAGGGGATCAAAATATTTTGAGCTACAAGACCTAAAATTTGCTTTGAAGTTTTTTTATTATCAAAAAACAATTGCTCACATATGTATAATCATAATCACATACTACGTGTTCGCAAATCAGTATTCAACATGAACAAAAAAAATTATTGTTGTAGGGTATCATATGAACCAATTAAACCAACTATAGTCTCTCAGTTGATTTCTTCGCCGCGAGTAATAGGAATTAAAATTTCTTTCTTTTTTAATTTTTGCTTAGAGAAAAAATTTTTTTTTATATTATTAATATTTATGTTTTAATCCAACAAGATTTAGTTGAAAACTGTTTAGTTCTGGCGTCTTTTACTAAATTATTACCATCACATTAAATAAGAAACTTAAAGAAATTTATGCAGAATTTAAGTGCAATTTATTGCCTTTATTACACTTTAGCTCAAATCTTATAAAAATCTCAAAGAATTTAGTCATCGGGAAACAATTTTGCTCTTCCAGCCTAAAGTACTCTGGCAAATTTAGTTAAATGTTTTCTTAGGTTTTCATTTTGAAACGAATGAAAAAGAAAATGAGAATTTAGGAGCATAAAAAAATCTCTAGTGTACTGTTTTGGATTTTTTTTTGGGAAGAATGGAAAAAATTTATCACCCTTATGTTATTTCAATTCCAGTCCAATCATCAGTAAAGCCGATCTAGATTTTACTCCCAGGGGGAGTCTCTTTTGTATATGTTTATAAAATATTGTATTGAAACGAGGTCATACGATTTTTCAAGACGAACATCGCAGTCGGAAACCAAATAAAACCAGAAACAGTTAAGAAAATCCGCAAAATTGTATTCAATATTTGTCGACTGAAGGCGTGTGAGCTAGGTGAAATAATAGGAATTTCAAAAAGTTCTATAGCCGCAATTATTAGTTTTAGTTTAGCCGTTAAATAACTATGAATGCGTAGAGCTAAAAATGCAAACATATGCATTAATTTAAACATTTAAATTTAAACATACAATAAATTTATTTATAAACATTTTTTGAATAACGCAGCACAAGCAACTATAACTTAAATGCATAGACTGCCTGAGCCACAATCGTGCGCATAAGTCTAAAAATACTCTGACTATTAATCGGCTATACATGAGTATATACAGGGCTTATTTTACTTACACACATACATAAACAAGTTTTTAAGTAGCCACACGCGCACACACACACATTTTTCATTCCATTTTATACACAGAAATGTATGTAATCGATGGCGAATGATAAATAATTACCCGAGTATCACGCATATATTTTTTGTCCGATTAATAAAATTAAGACTATTTACTTACATAAGTATTTTTTTTAGTACTCATTGTCATTCTCAGGTGTCAACATTGTCTGGCGCTGTTTCACCGCAATAAAACCAAGTTTTTGCGGCGAACCATGCATGAGACATGGGCTCACCACTTCACACCTGAGACAAAGGAGCAGTTAAAGCACTGATAGAATCGTATCCAAGGAAAGAGAAGACTGTTAGTTCCATCTGTAGGCATGGTTGTGGTGTCTGTTTTTTGAGATAACCTTCGAACAAATATTTTCATCAACGATAAGTATTATGCAGAGTTTAAGTGATGAAATTGGGGGAAAAAATACCGCATTTGGCAAAATAAAAATTGTCGTTTCATTGATATATTGTACGAAGGGGCGGGCGGAAATTCCTTAAACTTTTTTTTTTTGTTTCGAATAACAGAAGGTTTGAATTGGAGGTCTACAATTCACACCTTGACTATGTCGGTGGCCAAAATCATTGAAGTAAAATTTAAATTATTTTTTCAGATACCTTGTTTGCCAGAATAAGCTGCCTCGAATTATTTTCTATATCCAAACTTGAACAAAATGGCTCAGGTGTAAAAGATTTGCCATCAACTGCGAGTTGGAGTCTGCGGTTGAATATCGGTTTTGAATGTCGCTGGGAAAAGTGTTTGCAGCTAAAAAAAAGAGATTCACCCGACTCGAAATAATTCCCAAGGAATTATTTTTTTCACGAATAAAATTCTCTTATTCTACACTGAAAGAATTTTTTCATAAGTTGTATGAATTTCGACATTAATCCAATGAAAAAATTCATTAAAAATCACACTTCGTTGCATTAATGAAACCAGTTTCGTTAAAATTAATTTAATTAAAACTACGTCAAATGTATTAAGCAATGTAATCAATGCAATGAAAGAACTTCGTCGAAACAACGAAATAATTTCATTAAAACGACGAAATAATTTCATTAAAACTACGAAATAGTTTCATTAAAACAACGAAATAGTTTCATTAAAATAACGAAATAATTTCAATAAAGCAATGATATTATTTCATTAAAACAATGAAATAACTTCATAAAAACAACGAAATAACTTAATTGGAACTCTATGTGTAAATAAGCTTACAAAGAGTACAAGAACAATCATACAGAGCTACTTTTGATGCAAGCTTTTGGTTTGAAAACTGTTGAAATAAATTTAATTTAACAGACTTTCATGACTACAATGAAATTTTCATTGCGATAGTGAATACATTTCATGGCTTAATTTTTTAGTTTTAAAAAATTTAATCTTTAACTTAATTGATTTTAGGTATGTACTTATCCATATATGTATGTTTATTTCAAGCAACAACTGTAAATGTTTCTTAAATATAAAAAGGTTTCTTAATAATTAGAAAATATTTTTGTCATAAATCCAATGAAGTATTGTTACGAAACTACATAGAATATCAACGAAGCAATTCCAATGAAATTCTTTCACAATATTCGCGAAATTTTCGTTAGATTTGTGAACAAAATCTAATAAAATGAAGCAAAATTCTTTCGGTGTAAGCAGTTGTCGAGAAAAATAAAAACTGAAACAGAATTTCGAATTTTCGAAATCAGCTACATATTTTGTTTTTAGTTTTCTCACTTTACCTGATATCTCGTAATTTTTTTTAACGAAGGAAGATAAAAACTACGGGGAAATGTATAGAATTATTATGTTGCGATATAAAGAAAATTTTTGCCAAATTTTTTATAATTTCTTTGTTAGGTTAGATAGTTTTTGGACCGCATAATTATATTTATGGATGTAGTTACTCGTGCTTATGGCTTAAAATTACAGCCATTTGAGAATAGCAATTGAGCATTTTTATAGCAACTTGTGCAGTAATTAGTTATGGTCATTGTTAAACATAATATCGCACTATGAGTCATATACACTCAAAACTGAATAATCCCAAATTCAAACATAATGCCATAGCCATAACCATAAATGTATTTGCTTCTCCTATTAGTGCTGCCACAACCACAACAAATATGTCTAACCAGCAAACAGCTGTTTATGGATACGGCAAAATAAAAACAATATTCAATTGGTTTCTATGGTTATGGTCATGGTGTTATGGCGAGTCACCTACTATAATCAAATACCGTGTTTCCCATAAGCTTGGTTCGAGCATCTGTTTTGTATGATGGTTATGGTTATGACACGTTAACATAAAAACAGCCATAACGGTATTTTATGTTGTTCAAAAAGAATGTGTTGCAAAAGAAATTCTTGCGGTCATTAGAGATTTGTTCACTCAAAAAAGAAAACCATTTCGATCAGTTTGAGTTGCGACTGTTTATAATTTAGTGTGCGATATGTTATAACATAGAGAACGATCTTGCAATAATTTGCCCACAACTGCAATAAAATTTTTCTATAATCCATATACATACATAGGCACATAATTCCATCACAATTTGCTGCAATTAAATGAAAATCACCATAAAATTTTGCCTTGTGCATAACTCTTCGTATTCAGTCTTATTTCTATAGTTACGAGAGCGAAAAAAAATTTATAATGAAAGTGACATATTGAGATTTTTATATACATATGTATAAAATATCGCCTCAATATTAAAAGCATCTCAACTAAATTAGTATTTGGTAGAAATTTATCACCCAACATCTTCCCACATCTTTTAGCACTTTGCTAGTAATTAACCTAGTGGGAGAGAAAACAAACACACCGGGCAGGTGCTTTTGTACGGGTACAACTGGTAAGAAAACCGAAATACCCCCAATCACAATAATAAAATTGGAAAATGAAAATAAACAAAATAAAATACATATGTATTTGTAAAACAACAATCATTTACAAAAGAGCAAGTGCGCTCTAGCTCACTCTAATAACACACACTATATACATATACAATTTAGTTATTAACAAAATAGGGGATCATCAGCCGACTAATTAAAATAATAATAATAACACACAGGGTGTTACAAGAAGTTGTATTAGAAATATATACTTAAGTATATCCTATGAGTATTACTGCCGTTTTTTATTTTTTTTTACAAAAGGTTTACAAAACAAATTTTGTATGGAAATTTGTTTATTAAACGTTTTGTAAACCAAAATTATTTTTTTCAAAATAAGGCCTTTATTGTTTAAGAATTGTTTGGTGAAAAAAAACTCAAAAAAAGCGCTGAATTGAAATCAAATCAGCGCTTTTTTTGAGTATAACGGTATAACGAATCTCGCTTTAACGAAAATCCGATATAACGAACGTCCAAATTTTTTACATTAACAACCTTCTATAGCGAATACTAGCCTAAATTTATACTGGATATAACGAATTATAAAGAAAAAATTGCAAAATAAAAAAACAAAAACTTGCTACGAACATATTTCTAAGATTTTGTACTACTTTGTATAGCGAATATTTTGATAAAGGAGTGTTCTGTATAACTAACCGCCATAAATATTTAACAAAATCCACAGCAGCAATGTAAATGCAAAAAAAATGTGGTTTCATTAGTTTGTATATGGTAGCTTATTTTAAAATTAAATAATCCTCATTCTTTTTATTGTATTGTATCATGTCTACAATAATAATAATTAAAATAACACTTGAAAAAATCTTTGCGATATAACGAATGGGCCTGACATTATATCGTTCGTTATACCGGGATTTGCCTGTATTAGGAATATTTTAGTTATTTATTTTATTAGAAGACTTTTACTTTTTTATGAACTTTGAATACTGAACATCATTTTATAATTTTAATGTGGCAACATTGTGCTATCCTGAAAATTTTCATTCTAAGCAGGCAACGATATCATATACAGTATAAAGACATAGAAAAATTACAGTTTTGACTTCTTTAGTTTGCCATATTGCAATATTGAAAATGACATGCTTTCCAGACTTTTAAGTTTGACGCTTGGTATTAAATTTTATTTACACAGAAAATGAACAACAAACTAACCAAACCATATTAAAGAATTTAAGTATAAAGGCTGCAATATTAAGACCATAACCATACAAAACAGCTGTGCGAACCAAATTAATGGTCATCCTGTATTTGATTATAGATGACTCGCCATTTTGGTTTCAGTGAACTAAAAAACATATGTAACTAACATTAAGCTAAATAACACGAAATGTGCGAAACAAATAAAAAAAATATGTAAGTTGATTAGTGAGAAGAAACCCCAATAATATACTTAAAGTACCAAATATCAAATTTGTTTAAATCTTATTTTGAGCTAAAAAATCTTTTAGCCTTTTTAACATGTCGAAAAACTTCAAAAATAAGATTAATCTTCACATATGGTAACACTGCTTAAGTCATACTTTAAAACGCTATTGTGAACTCCCTAATTGCCATTTCTGCCCTAGGCGCCATTATATACCCCAAACATTAAAAACTTATTGAATAAATATAGAATGGAAGCTGTTTTTAATTGCAAAAATTCTAAATCGGTCTATGCTACAAATAATACAAGAACTTTTAGAAATACTATAAACACATACATATGTATATGCTTATATGCATACGTACTTATATACATATATGTAAATATATTACGCACGATATACCAATGTATTATCAACAAAATCGACAAAACAAATAGGCCTACGCGATTATTAATGAAAACCCAGAAATACGTCTTTATTTTGACTTTAGTGCACGTGCTTTATGCCGAGTACACACTATGGCATTTTGTGACATCGCAACGTTTGTCATTTAAGATATTTTTCGTTGTGTGGCATTGCTTCCCATATATGTAAGAAACATAATTTGAACGGCCGTGTACACATTTTGAAAATGACTTCTCAAAACGAGAACGCAAGAAATGCCAGGTGTGTGCTCGGCATTAGTGAGAAACAATAGAAATGTATTTATAATATCGTAATGAATGAACGCTTGTCGCATGATTCTTTGTCAACACGCGTAAATATACATATGTACATATGTATACATACATCATGTATACGTATGGATGTACATCAATAATAATAATTGTTAACGCGTGTCAAAATGAATACGAATTTAAAAATTTTTATTTGTTGTCAGTTAAGCAGGGGACAAATCTCGGCATTCGATACGACTCGTAATTTAAAAATATTTCCATATAAACTCTATTGAAATATGTTCAGATTACGAGTCGTTTAGATGCATTACCTTGCTGCTTAGGCAACTCATTAGTAAAATTGAACCACAACTAAACAAAACCTTACAGAACTCCAGTGCTTATAGAAAAACTGCCAACAAATTATTGAGAATTACAAAACTATAAACTTGTGGAAAAAAAACAAACAAACAATATTATTCAGTTGTATATCGTTTGACATTTACTTGATTTGTTTGCTGAAATTGCAAATTTTAACAACTCCAATTCTGCCACTCTGTTTAATTAATTTAATTCGCTAAAGAATTATTTTGAATTTTATTTTGCAAACACTTTGTAATAGAAATTGCGTGTTAAAACATTATCATTAGCAACAGCGGATGTATGCATATCGTAGGTAAATTTTTGCTTTTTGGCCCCAAAAAATGCAGGCAAGTCAGTCCAACACATACTGAAATATTCAGCAAACGCTTGATTGAACATAAAAAATTATTTTTTTAAGTAAAATTTTGTTGACGCAAAATATTTCTGTGGAGCTTTTCTCAACGTATTGGCAGTTTCTAGCTCAAATGTTCTTTTCTTTTATATATGTATATATATTTTTTTTTTGCTATTTAAATAAATTTTCATTCGTAATTAATTAAATTTGGTATGGTCAACAAAGTTGATTTATTTTAATATTAAGAAAAACTGAATCACACAGTGTTTGCTATTTTTTTTTTATATAATATAAAAATACCTTATTTTAATTATTAAATAAAAAATATTTTAAGATAGAAAAATGTAAGATGTAATTTTTTTTACTATGCGCTAGAATAGATACAGCAATGACACCCTTTAACATTTCGAAGCCCTTGATCTCTTCTAAAAATGTTATTCTGTTGTAGTTGATATTTTCCTCAACACCATAAATCTCATCAGCTGACCACAAAATTTGTTACACCTTAAAGGCGGGACAAACACTCATTATCCTGCTGCTTAGTACTTAAAAATATTTTGCTAGAGCAATATTTATATTTGCACTTGATTTATGCTTCAAAACAGAAATTGTTTACCATTGTTATTAATTAATTTTAATCAAAATATTTGTAGTAAACAATATTTTTTTTCACTTCATGCACAAATTAATACGTTTGTTTAATTATCGTGAAATTTAAATTAATTTGAATTTCTTTATTTAGAAGATCAAAGAATGTTTGCAAGTATATATTACAATCACAAGTTTTGTAAATTAAATTTTTACTTTAAATCAATTAATTTTAAATGATTTATTTTTTGACTGTCACTTGTGTTGGACAGTGTGTTCCCGATTTTAGTTTTAGTTTTGTTGATTTCAATCATTTATTTAGAAAGTAAAGTACTAATTTTTTACATCAAAGATGAAAACATATAGTGAAAAAATATAAATAAAAAATTAATTAAAAATTCAAACGTGGTGAGCAGTGAAAAATTGCAATAATATTAACGGCCCTTTTCACAATGTCCGATTAAAAATTATTTAGAACTTTAACTCTCAGTTAGCCTAAAATGTTTTTCACAATGTATGATTAGTACTTAAGCTGTCTTTACATGGTAATACAATGTATTAGGACATTTCAAAAAATGCTGTAGATTATACAAAATCTTATCATGTAAACGCAAAATGTATCGAGTAGGAGAGAATAAGGATAGAAAATTTGACAAGCGGTCGGTAAATGTTTTGTTTTCTAAACCATTTTAGAAACTTAAGTATTTTCATCACACCAGAGGTGTATTTCAAAGTAAACATTGGCAGTACTAATGGTATATATTTAAGGTGTTAACACTTTTGCAGAAGCAACTAAAATCAACTCAGGAAATTTTCATGTTGTTTTTGTAAATATTGTACAACTGCAACCATCAATTAACTGATGGTACAAGTAAAACCAAACAAACAATAAACAGAACTATATGAAAAAAAATTATATTTTGTAGTAAAATTACATTGAAATAATAAAATGTTTTCTCCAATATTCAGTTTTATTAGTACACATTTTTTGAGCAATTTTCCAGTTTTTTTAACTTAACAGTTCAATATATTTGCTTGCATTTTACTTATAGTATCAGTGTAAATATGAAAAATACCTACAACAGACTCCTGTTCTCTTCTCTTTAAATACGGAGAGAATTTCATAATATTTTCATTCTACAAAGTCGTAATACTTTGTATTACCGTGTAAAGACAGGTATAACCGACACCACTTAAGAGAAAAGTGGCTGTTAAATATAACCGAAAGAAATTTGCTGGTTAAGGGCGACTTTTTGAGTTGAAGATTAGAGATTAAATTAACCTTAATCTTTATTTGCAATTTTTGGGTAGCCGATTATATGGGTTTACTTGCTAGTTTAAACGGCCAATCGTGGTGGTTTAATCTTACTTTAGTATTGACAACAAGCACTTGTGAAAAATATAACTTTTTGTAAAAATTATATGTTAAAATAATTTAAAAACACTTAAATAAATATATATATTTTATATTCAATATATATATTTTATATTATATTTATATTTCATTTAACACGCGCAATATTTTACTTGTAAATAATAACATATGTCAGTTTCTTCTTCTTCCCTCAAAAAATCACAGTGTGTTGATGACATGTATGACTTTTGCACAGAAAATGTTGCCACTATTTTGTTCCTCAGTATGGTAATACTACACATAACAAGAAGTTTAAACTACCACTCAAAAACATCAAACTCAATTATGTGAGATTAAGTTAATTTTCGGATTAGCTAATTAGAGAAATAAACTAATCTTAATCTCGAACCCAAAAAGTCGCCCTAAGACACTAATCGAAACCAAAAATGAATAATATGAATAGGATTATGCACCAAAATTTATATTATGGCAATTTTTTAGTTTTAAAGCTTCATATGTATGGCAGAAAAACACATTTATGCATGTGTGTTTGTAATTGCTGAAACTTCTTTTCTATGTATAATGTTTATGAGCCCTGATGTAATCATATGTGAATGCATACGTAAATATGTATGTATGTATGTATGTCTTTATCTTTTTAATTTTCAACTTTTTTTGACAGGTTGCTCTATACTTTTTGTTTTGTGACCCAGCAAAAAAGAGACTCCAAAAAAGTCATGAAAATGTAGAGTTTGCGAGCTGGAAGTAGTGAAAATTTCGATCCGATCTAATGATTTTTACATAGGGTTGTCATTGCAAGAAGTTCTCTTTTTCGATGCCTGGTCACTGAATTGGAAGCGATATTAAGAAAAATTCCCTTTTTTGTGTTCTATGATAATATTTTCATCTAGGAGAAATGGTAAATAGTTATCTATTTTAATAATTCGTTTCTTTTTATACGAATTTAAAATCGAAAGTGTTTTTATGTAAATTTAAGCAAATAACTTTAAAATGTTAGACTAAAATTAGTTCATAAATTTCTTTAAAAAAATGATTTTTTTTTTAATTCTGGTGAGTATTTTCTAACACTATGGAGGAGTTACAAGGTTTTGTATGATTAAAATAAGCTTCTACATGGTTTTATGCTTACTCTCGGCAAATTAAAAATATCGATTTTTTGGAAGCAATGAAAATGTAGTTCCACTAGAATGACTTCCGTTTTTTTTTACTGGGAATGACTTTTTTTGTAAACAAACTGATGGTATTGCCATACTTTCTATCAAATTCATCTGCTAAGTAACCGAAAGATGGCGAAACAAACGTAAAATAATAACTGTCGGTTAATACGTTCCTGTTAACCAAACCGTCAGTTAGCTAATTTTCTGTTAAAAACAAAATAATTGGACATTGTGAAAGTGGCCGTAATAAGACAAAAAAAACATGCACAATAAGCTTTTTTAACTTTCCGCAGGGTCCTGGAATGGAAGAATGTTTATGGACGTGATAAAGTTAAATCAATGTAGATTCGTAGATCTGTATAAAAGATTACAAACTAAAGGAAGATCTTCACGAGCAACCTGATCAACTGTAACTAAATATCAACGAAACAACGAAATATGGTCGAAACAGTGATATCATATCACATGGTGGAAATGTTGAAAATTATGATAATTCAGACTTAAAAAATTCGAAAAAGTCTCTTACAGCTAATTCCAATTTTTTTTTTAATCTCTGTCACCAAAAGCAAATATTGAAATATTGAAAGTGCCGCCAAGTGGTCACTTGGAGGCACTTTCCTACAGGGTACATATACATACAAACATATTTATGCACATATTATACATATCGCTCATTTAATTCAATAGTGTCTCAACTCAAAAAAAAATCGTTTTGCAGAAAACGCGTTTAAAGTTTTCAATTTAAATAGAACGCAATGAAGACATGAAAAAATATTCTTCTCTCACAAGGTGGTACTACAAGCTATTTATATGAAATTTTTACGCAAGACAAGACGAAATACCGTATTATTTTGCATCATTAACTCAAAAACGCATTTTTGAGTTATGACACTATTGAAGTAAATGTGCATGTGCAAAAAAAAATATATATTTAAATTTTCCGGGAGAAAAATTACCCACTTTCAACGAAAAGCAAATTAATCACAATTAAATGTTTTAAGTATCAAATTTTTCATTATTTCTCTTCCAAAAAAAATTGTTCTTCTTCCATTCATAATTTCATATTCCAAATAAACAATCTTAAGCGTGTAAGAACAACAATAAACACAAACAAGATGTCAAAAAAAATTCTATGAAGCAAAAAAGTAAATTTCCGAGTGAGTGCAGGTGGGTGTGTGTGTGTGTATGTGTGATAGCTACTCACTAACCATAATAAAAGCTCGTGTGAACATCCGAGTTTTTATCTCATTTAATGGAATGAAAATAATTTTGAGGACCATGGTAGCGTTTATAGAAGAAATAAAAATACACATTTGTTTTCATTTGACATCAACACATTTATATTCATAATTAAATTTCTTGTTTTGTTTGCCTCATTAAACAGAAATGTATATTGACATAAGGCTGACAGCGTTCATAAGTGCATGACATGCGACGGACATCTCCTAGTTTGATTGGCATCACTGCGCCACTGCTTGAAATTAAATAAAAATGCTAATTTAAAATGTTTTTTTGTAGTCACAGTAAAATATGGGTATAGAAATTTAGTCGTTTTGTTTTAAACAAATTGAACCTTTATTGCAAGACAGATATATTAATTTATCTTGGGTAAAAGTTTCATTCACTCTGAGCGGTTGAAAAAAGAACATTTTTACTTTATCAGGCCGCTAAAACAACAAATACATGAGAGTTAAAATTTAAAGGGTGTTTGCAAAACGAACAACGAAAATTTTTAAAGTCCCATGTTATATACATACAATTGTTGTTACATATGTATATTGGCACTTGAAATTTGTAAAATTGTATGTATGTATGTATTTTTATACAGAATACAACAATAAACAGTAACATTTAAATAAACTGAAATTAAAGGGTGTTCTATTAGTTAATTTTGACAATTTGTTGTGTCTTGGAAACCGTAAGAGCAAACTCTTAAAACTTTCAAAACCGTTAAAACTAAAAAATTCCAAAATTATAAAATCGCCAAGCCAGAAAAAAATCGCCAAAAGCCAAAACAAAATCGCCAAAATCAAAAAAGGCCCCAAATTAAAAAAAAATCTAACACTAACATAAATCGACAAAACCGAAAAAAATTGCCAAAAATTAAAAAACAACAAAAAACGAAAAAATCGCCAGACCGCGAAAAAGGTGCCAAAACTAAAAAAAATTGCCAAAATTAAATAATCACCAAACTGTAAAACGCCAAAATCCGAAAAAATCGCCAAATCGAGAAAAAAATGCAAAAACTAAAAAGCGCCAATAATAAAAAAAATCGCCAAAAATTAAAAGAATCGCAAAAAAATCGCCAAAATGAAAAAAAATCGCCGAAATTAAAAGAATGCCAAAATGAAAAACGCCATAAATCGCAAAAAAAATCGTCAAAACGAGAAAAAAGTTTCAAAACTTGAAAAAAGCCAAAACGAAAAAAATCGCCAAAATTAAAGGAACAGCAAAAAAATCGCCAAAATGAAAAAAACGTTAAAACCAAAAAAAAAAAATTGCTAAAACGAAATTTCTTATAGAAATGAAGCAAAACAAGACTTAACTTTACTTCGTACGTTTTTGTATGAAGAATTTGACGCAATCGCCAAACAGTGGCTTTTACAGCAAAGCAATACTTATCAAACCTAAAAATAGTGGAGCAAAATTAATGTTTTTTTTAGAATTAACTATTTATTTTCGATTAAGTTATTTACAGTAATACAGTTTATTGCCTCAGTGCCGAAGTGGCTTTATAGAGGCTAAGGGCAACTATTTACATTTGTTTAACTAAGAATTGAAAACAAACAAAATAAATTCAGTGAAGTGCGACTTTGACTTGCGCACGAAGGGTTCCGTACTGACACGAGATATGTAATTGAATACGAACTCTAGCCAATATAAACTATAGTTTGGCATTTTTTTTCGTTTTTTAGTTTTTTCGGTTTTAAGCATTTTTTTAGTTTTGGGGTGTTTTGAATTTATTGGCGCTTTCTGAGTTTTGGTACTTTTTATCTCGTTTTTGCGACTTTTTTTTTGGTTTTTGAAGTTATTTTAATTCTTGCGATTTTTATTATTTTGGCGTTTTTTTATTTTCGCGATTTTTTTATTTTGGCGATTTTTTTAATTTTGGCGTTTTTTTACATATAGGTGATTTGTTTTGGTTTTGGCGATTTTATTAGTTTGGTACTTTTTTTCTCGTTTTGAGCACTTTTTTTGGTTTTTGGCGTTTTTTAATTTTTGGCGATTTTTTTCGTTTTGGCGATTTTTTTTAATTTTGGCGATTTTTTTTAATTTTGGCGATTATTTTCCGGTTTTGACGTTTTTTTAATTTTGGCGTTTTTTACTTTTGTGCGATTTTTCGAATTTCGCGATTTATTTTAGTGTTAGATTTTTTTTTTAATTTTGGCGATTTTTTTTAATTTTTGGCGATTTTTTTAAATTTTTGGCTACTTTTTTTTTGGTTTGGCGATTTTATAATTTTCGGATTTTTTAGTTTTACCGATTTTGCAAATTTCAAGAGTTTACCTCTTACGGTTTCCAAGATATAGCAAGTTGTCAAAATTACATAGTCAAAATTGCATTAACTGATGGATCACCCTTTAATTAAACTTTTTTTTAAATTTTAGTGTTAATTGTTGTAGTCTATATAGAAATACACTAATTTTAAAATTTCAAGTGTCAATATACATATGTATATACAATTGTATGTATATTACATGGGACTTTAACATTTTTCGTTGCTCGTTTTGGAACACCCTTTAATTTTTAATTATCATGTTGTTGTTGTGGCCAAGGTTCTACATACTCTGTCCAAATTTCAGGTCCGTACCTCTTATAGTTCCTGAGAAAATACCGTGTGACGCACACACGGACAGACGGACAGACGGACAGCGTAGCGAAAACAATAGGGTTCCTTTTTCACCTTTGCTGTACGGAACCCTAAAAAGGCAAATGGAAAAGATTACATGTTAACTAGTTACATGGCTAAGTAAAGTATGTACATATATACATTTTTCTAAATACATATGTATGTATGTTTATATGTATATAATTTAAGATCTAAGAAGTATTTCTGTATTTTCCAACAAATATTCTATTAATTTACTTTTAAAAGTTGATAATGATGGAAGAGTCTTTAAGCTTTCTGGCAAGCTGTTATATTCACTTGCGCCACTGTAACCAACGCGTTGCTTAGTAACAGCCAGACTACATCTTATAGTATGTAAATTCCTTGACTGTCTGCTTGTTAATATCTCAGAAACCATAATAAATTTCATGAAACGAATTTTGATTCAGAAAAAAGGGTATTTAAAATATATACTTATACATATTCTATACCTAACTCATTTTTCTTAAGATGGTCAGTGGAGCAAAACTATTCTGCATCGACTAAATAAGTACAACTCATTACTTTGTACGCCATTAGAAAATTATTACAAAATCTCGAAAAATTTGTGTTGGCTTGTAGTTCAACAATTTTTTCACGTTTGAATAAAAATAATTTTGCACCTCATAAGTTCCATTAACAAAAATTTTATGGCCTTAAAAATTAAAAACATTTTCAATCAGAGAATTAAAATGAGTACTCCAAAAAAAATATATACGTAACTAGACAGTATTAAATTCTTCGTTCATATGTTAATAATTTTTCGTCGACCGTTAATCCGGCTCAAAGTCATAATCATTTAAATAAAAATATTTTTGTTTTATTAAATTATTGATTTGTTTAATCTTTTTTTTTCAATATTTCGAACACCATCGGTGTCCTTCTTTAGGAAAAATTCGTTTATGCAAAAAACCAATATAAGCTACACCTAGAAATGAAATGGATATTTAATCGGACAAAAAATACGCTAGATATTTGAGATACTTATTCATCATTCGCCACCGTATACATCATACATACATACAGTAATTTTGACTTATCTGCACAATCAACTTTGCACGACTTTTTGTGAAGATAAGTCAAAAATGCTGTTATTTTAAATGCACTTACCTGCCTACATGTGCAGGTATAAAATTTTTGACTACAGTTTTATAAACATACATGGTTGAATATTTAGGAAGCCACATTTTATTAATGTGTGCAGCTAACTTAAATTTTTTATATGAGAATAATTTAAAACTGCCTAAAAATATGCTAAATGCGCAGGCACTTAAAATAGGATTTTAAGGAATAGTGACAAAAACTTACCATTTTAGGCAGTTAAGTACAAAGTGCACTTAAACAAAACGCAGCTAAATCAAAACTACTGTATATAATTTGGCATCGAAAATGTGTGTGTGTGGGGTTAATTGAAAACATGTTTTATGTGTGTGTGTAAATGAAATAGACCTGCATATACGCATTTGTAGCCGATTAATAGTCAGAGTACTTTTATACTCATGCGTACCTCACACAGTCTATAAATTTTAGTTACAGTTGTTTGAGCTGCGTAATTTAAAAAAATTTGCATAAACATAGTTGTTGGATGTTTATAGTTATACGTATTCGGTTTAAAATGAAATGAGCGGTTTTTTATTTTTGACTATACGCAGTCATAATTGTTTAAAGGTCAAGCACTTAGAACTATACTTTTGTCATTCTCTGCTTCGAATATGTTCAAAGAACAAGTTCTTATTTAATTTGTTTGTGTAATTTTGGTTACATTATTTTGGGAATGACGAAATTTAGAATAATTAATTGTGGTTGGTCTACGCGTGTCACTTTTAATTGAAATTTTTTACTAATTGGTCGTGTAAATTCTTTTCTTATTTTTTCCCCCCGAAACACTCAATAAAGAATGCCATTGCATGCATATTTTTTCCTGATTTTTATAAGTAAAAGTACTTTTTAAGCCCCGACCCAAAGAGGGGTATTATAAGTCTGTGGTTTGTGTCTGTGTATATGTGTGCCTGTCCGTGTCCGATTTTGATTTATTATTTTTTTTTTATTTTTTTTAAAGGTGACTTGATGGAGAGGGTTCTTAGCATTGTTTTAAGAAAATCTGTCCAGCCGTTTAGAAGATATCACATCTTTTCTAGACATATCGGGGTTTTTAAAATTTTTAATTTTTGTTACTATAATTTTTTTGTGTTTTTGTGATACAAAATAACTTTTAAGTATTTTCCGTTTATATACAAGTGGAAGAAATGTTTATTAGAGCGCTTTCTTATAAAAAGAAACACAAAGTAAAATAATTGAACATCAAAGCATTTATTAAGTCAATATTAATTTTTTCCCACTTTTAATATATGTACATACATATGTATCTATGTATGTATGTATATAAGAGTATAAATAAAATTCGAATTAATATGTATATATTCTGTATTAAAGTGAACAAATTCCATTATTTTGTTTTCTTTTTATTACAACTGAATTGTGTGTCGTAGATCATCTGTTATTATTCAAAATTTCTCGCTTAAATAAAATGTTTAACACCAATAACGCCAATAATTTTCAAAATTTATGAGTGATTAAAGTGAACTTTTCAACATTGATGCAATTATCTGTTTTAATATTTAAGTGCAAGAAATGAATGCAGCAATTTTATTTTTAGTTACATACATACACACATCGCATTAGCCACACCCGTTGCGCTTCGCTAGAGCCATCGCCATAGTATAAGTATGTATGAAAGAAGTCTTTCTGCCAGGTTTTTATTTAACCTCCAAAAGTTTCACCTATAATAAATAATTGATCATGCTTTGTGGCGGGAAATAAATCCGACCATATTATCCCAGCAAAAAATGTTCAAGATTTTGTAATGGGTAGTACTCTTTTAATGGCTTACAAAGTAATGAGTGGTACATATTTATTTAATTATTTTATCTGTATAATAATGACTGTCCTGTAATGAATAAAATAACAACTTATTTATATCAATATGTGAAAGTACTTATTGTAGTACTTTCCAGTTTATAAAGAAATATATCGACAGAAAAATTCGAAGACAACAAAAGAAAAAAATTCGAAAAAAATAACTTTTGAATAATTTTAAACAAAAAGTAATCTAAGAATGTTTGCATATTTTTATGCAAAAAATAACCCATTATATTTTGAATACTAGGCAAAAAGTATTGGGTACCGCATACTTTGTGAACTTCTTAAACAAAAATCATGGGTTATTCAGTCAAATTGTAAGTACTTACGACTGGGGAGTACATACACTTTTTTGCATTCTAGATCTGAAAAGCGTATGTACCGACCTTAAGAACTTTGTTATTTTGGAAAAATAGTTTAATTTTGTTGTAAAGTGTAATCACCTAGTTTAGGGATCAAGCCTTTCTTAAAATAATAATTGGTCTTTATTATTTTTCTGTCAAATAAACAAACACACAAACACAGCTTCCTTCTTGTATAGCTGCTTTCTCCCAATTTCTGCAGACGCATTTTTCCATTTTGGCTAATTGGCTTTCATCATGAATTTAATTACAAGCATCTTTGTTATGATTTTTATTAAAGTATCGACTCATATCGCTATTATATTATTTGCAATTTTTTTTAGAAATAAGTTTTTAAATATAAAAAATCTTTTCCAAAACCTCTAAGGCAGCACTTAAGAGAATAAACATTGAAATTTTTTTAATGAAATGCACATCCATTAATAAAAAATAAACTTACCCCCTGTTTGTGTAAGACGTTTGAGATAGAAATCGGAGCGTTTCTAGATTAAATAGATTAAAGAAAAGTTGTACAAGTTTTCTCTAATCTATTACAAAAACGCCAAGATTTCTAACTCAAACGTCTTACACAAACAGGGGGTAAGTGATAATATTCGATCGATTTAAAAAAAAGTATAATTCTCAAATCATGTGTGTCAGTGTAATGCATTTTGATTGATTTCAGTTTTAGGGTTCCGGACAAATATGTAAAATTTTGACATATTTCTATGGGAAATTTGTCAAATAAAGCTGTAATAAACCTAAAATATTTTTTATGAATTTGACCGTAAAGAAGAGAACTAAAATTAATCAAACTTTTTGCCTGGGGAAATACCGGCATTTTTCTGTGCAGCCACGCACTTCATTAGTAGAGATTGTAGTTAACTTCTGTTATTTAACATGATTTTTTAATGAAATGGAATATGAGAAATTATGTTAATTAATTTGTGTATATAATTATTGATTTGTGTATATAATTATTGATTTACCTTTGGTAAATACATTTGTAAGTATCACTATTCATTTTCTTTTTTTTTTCGTTTTTAGGGTTCCGTACCCCAAAGTTGAAAAAGAAGAAATCACCAGTATGAAACGGGGAAAAAAGAGCCAAAATTAAAAAATCGCTAAGACTTTAAAAAATCACCAAACCAAAAAAACACAGATAGAATGACAAAACCGAAAAAAATCCTAAAAACGAAAAAAATCCCAAAGATATATATTAAGGGGCCCATACACACATACTGCTTGCAGCTACTGCCGATGAACCCTTGGTATACGTGTGTGATTGATATTTTACCATCAATCATAGCAATCATCATTTAAAATAAAAATTTATAAAATAAACATGCGTTTGACAACAAAAAAATTATTTATAGAATTGAAGAAATTAATTAAAAACGTATTTTCTTTACACATTATTTTTTCAGAACTTATTTTTTGTTTGTTTTATTTCCTTTTTTGTTTGTTTTACTTTCTATTTATCAGTAAAACTTCAAATTTAAAAATAAAATACATATCAGAAAAATGAATAAATTCATTTTTGGTTCATTTGAAAAACTGTCAGCTGTTCATTTCAAAATCAAAACAATTTTGATTTTTCATACTGCATTGTCTGTGTGACAAATACATTAACAAAAATTTAAAATTTACCAATACATGCTTATCGCATGAGCAGTATGTGTGTATGCTAAAGTTCACATAGTATTACAAAAGAGTGTATTTTTGAATTTCCCACCTCTTGGTTGAAATGGCAACCCTGCTCCTGTCAAGAGGCAACTGTCAGTTGACTTCTGCCTAAATGAATCCGCCATACGTTAAACTTTGCCTTTTTTAACTGACAGCTAAGTTGAAATACATGGTTTCTTATGAGGTCTGTTACATTCAGTACGCGTCCGTCAACGCAAAGTACAAAAATTGTTCAACTTTTAACTTTTTGCGTACGTTGAGTAGTTTGACAGATATTGGTTGGTTTTTTTGGTATGTTTTTTTGCTATGTGTTTGTGTTTTGTGGCAGCAAAATTAAAATTAAACAAAAAACAAATAAACGAAATAAATGAAAAAGTTGAATTTAATAAATAAAATGGAGAATCAACCTACAAATTCTTACGTCAATAAAGTACTCATTGTGATAATCTTATCCGTCGCTGCGTTAATGTCAGTTGAAAAAGGCAAAGTTTAACGTATGACTGCTTCATTGTTGCAGGGAACACAACTGGGACGAACGACGAATTTCGTCCACGTCGACAAATTCGTCGATAAGCATTCGCATTCATTTAAATTTCTCACTTTGTGAGAAATTTAAATGAAAGACAAACAAACAAAAATTTTAAAATTTGTTTTTGTTTTTCATAAAAATTCTTCAGACGTTGGTTGCTTGGCCTTTCATAATTTTTTCAATTTGTCTGAAAAATATAAGCAAAGATGTAAAAAAAAATGTAAATGTTGTCGTTTTCACTTTCCACATATATTTCACTTTGACGAAGCGTTTTATACGATTAGCTACTTAAAGATATTAATTTATATTAATTTAAGTTTTGGATTTATATGAGTCTCATTCGAGAATCAGAATTTACCGATTAAAAACTATTTTTAAGAATGTACAAAAAAGAACCAAATTATTTTTGGTAAATTTTTAATTGTTTACCTCCTAGTTACACAACCCGGACGGACGACTTGAGTATAAAATTTATATGAAAATCACTCATTTTCTTGAATGATTTTCTAAACGAGTCGCATGCCTGACTTGTGGAAACAAGCTGTTAACGAATCTCTACCCTATTCCTTTTTATGGGTGTTAAAGGGTTAATATGTTAATGTTAATATTAAAATGTTTTAGAAGGTTAATTACAATATTACTGAAAATACCCTACACCTTAGATTTAAAGAAACTTAAATAGTTGCATATACCGATACGCTACACGAGCAGGCCAGAGTTGGGAAACTTTAACCCCTTAAAATAAAATTCCGATGAGATATGTATTTCAAAATATATATATATTTTTTTTTCATCTACCAGATGAAGTTGTCAGAGCAACGCAATTGTTTTCCGTGTTCTACTGTGTAGTAAAAATAAATTTTTAAAAATACGTTTAGCCCAAACTGAAGACACAACAAAGAGTTTATTGTCATGTTTTATATTATTCTTAATTTGTCACTTTCTCGCCTAAAAATTATAAGAAAAACAATCGTAAAACAATTTCATTTTTAGTTCAAACGAACTACTTACATATATACATACATTCATAGTAAATAAATATATGTAAATATGTATGCACATAGTTGCGATCTATAGCAAAGATTTTCAAATAAAATTTAATGACGAACAAAATCACTGAATATGACATTAACGAAACGTACAGCTGTTTGTAATATTTTCATAATTTGTGGGTGCAATTGTTTAAAAATATTTTTTTAACGTAGAAATATTTTTTCGCAGATAATTAAAATAATTCTTTGGTATTTTGGTAATTATAAGAATATGTATTTGTTTAAAACAATTTTTAAACAAATAATGAATGAATGAACATACATACTTTTACGACGTGCTATTTGTTATAAGTGGAAGAATAAAACTTAAAAAAAAATATTTCAACAAATGTAAATTAATATTAAATATACATAAATATGTACGAGTAAGTTTTAAATATACATAAATATGTACGAGTAAGTTTTTTACCTTTACAGGATATTTACACCTGCACGAAATCTAGTAGATACATCAGATGAATAGGCTTGTAGTTTAGAAAAATTTTTTTAAATTACCACATGCAATTGTGAAACTTTTTTAAATATTATATGATTAAATAATTCAAAAACACATAAATAAATATACATATGTATATACATACATATCCAGCCTTATTTTCGATTTTATCGTAAGCGGCAAAAATTTAATTTTTCATAAGGTTTTTTTTTAAATATTCAATTTTGTTTTTGTACGTAAATTGCCGCTTACAATAAAATTGTACAGCCTGTATCTTAAAAGTTATCAACAATTTTGGCATTTTGATAATTCTAAACTATGGATACCCCTTAAATTTTAATTTTAATCAAACATGTCGCTTACGACAAAATCGACATGAATTCAGTAAAGTGCGACTTTGACCCGCGCACGAAGGGTTCCGTACGGACACGAGATATGTAATTAAATACGAACTTTACTAGCCTATATAAAATATAGTTTTGGCATTTTTTTTTCGTTTTTCAAGTTTTTTCAAGTTTTTTCAATTTGGCGATTTTTTTCATTTTGGCGATTTTTTTTCATTATAACAATTATTTTGTTACTGGAGCATTTTTCGCGTTTGGCGATTTTTTCGGTTTTTGGCGCTTTTTTCATTTTGACGATTTTTTTCATTTAGACGATTTTTTCGAATTTTGTGACTTATTTTAGTGTTAGAAATTTTTTTTTTAATTTTGGCGATTTTTTTTCGTTTTGGCGATTTTTTTTTTCGTTTTGGCGATTTTTTTTTTGGTTTGGCGATTTTATAATTTTCAGATTTTTTAGTTTTACCGTTTTTTAAAATTTCAAGAGTTTACCTCTTACGGTTTCCAAGATATAGCAAGTTGTCAAAATTACATAGTCAAAACTGCATTAACTGATGGACCACCCTTTAATTTAAATTTTTCTAATACTTCCATGTTAATTGTTGTAGTCTATATAAAAATACACTAATTTTACAAATTTCAAGTGCCAATATATATACAACACCCTTTAATTTTTAATTCTCATGTATTTGTTGTTGTAGCGGCCAAGGTTCTACATACTCTGTCCAAATTTCACGTCCGTAGCTATTACGGTTTCTGAGGAAATACCGTGTGACGGACAGACGGACAGCGTAGCGAAAACAATAAGGTTCCTTTTTTCACCTTTGGTGTACGGAACCCTAAAAAGGGCTCGATATGTATGTATGTATCTATGTATGTATGTATATTATATTATTTATCTATTTCCTTTAACAGGCACATTATTTTACTTGTAAATAATGAAATGAGATAGTTTCTTCTTCTTCCCACAAAAAAACAAAGTGTGTTGATGACATGTATGACTTTTGCACAGAAAATGTTGCCGCTATTTTGTTTTTTTTTTCAGTATGGTAATACTACATACAAAAAGAAGTTTAAACTACAGTTCAAAAACATCGAACTCAATTAATGTGAGATTAAGTTAATTTACAGATTAGCTAATCAGTCCTAATTTACACTATGCAAGTCTTATTGCTAAGCTGATTAGTTTGAGGGAGAGACGGAGAGCGACGAGAGGAACAGTAACATTTCTTTTCTCCTCGTCTCTCTCTATCTCCTAACAAACTAATCAGCTTAGCAATAAGACTTGCATAGTGTAAATTATGACTTAGGGAAAGAAACTAAGTTGAATCTTGAACCAGTAAATAGGTGCCTAGTGGTATAACAGAGATTAAAAAGAGTGCATTGTCTAAACTCTAAGTTGTTGTTGCTAAGTTGTTTAGTTCCTGCCGCTAAAAGTGCATTATGTGTATTTTCTTAAAAATGTGTATATACATATCGTTACCTTAATATAGAAAAGCCCTGATTCATTATTTTTTTTAAATCGAAATTTTTGCATTTTTCGATACATTAAATGTTCTTCTGTTCTATACAAAAAAAAATCGATTTCAAAAAAATAATGAGTTAAGGCCTTTCTATCTTAACGAGTAACAATATATATGTATCTACATATGTATATACATATGTCTATACTACTTACATACACTTATATGTCACAAATCATGGGAAGCAATGTATAGAATTTTTGCGTGCGAGGCAAACGCACTGCCCCCGGCCGATGAACACTAATAGAAAAACTTATCTTCGGTTTGATGGCAAGCGGCCAAAAATTTTTTATAACAATATTATGACAAATGTCATCAGTAAAACAAAAACTGATAATAATTAATATAAATGATAATAAGCGTCATCATATAATTTTGACATCTATGCTACAGTATAACATATCGTTCATTTACTTCAACAACGTCATAAATCCAAAAGTGATTTCATACAAATACATGTTTCTCTTGTATATTCAAATGCTGTTGAAAAATATACAATATTAAGGGTATTCATTTCAGTTTTTTTTTTGTTGGAAAAATTAAAAAATGTAATTTGACAACAAACACAGGGAAAAAATCCACCAAAAGTTGATTTTTTAAATTTCCATTTTTCCAACGAGAAAAAACTGAAATGAATACCTTTATTATTTTCCCACTAAGTTGTGTGTAAATTGAAAACTTTAAACTCGTTTTTTGTAAAATTAGTTTTTTGAGTTATGACGTAGTTGAAGTAAATGGGCGAAATGTTTTTACATACAATAGTATTGTATTGATATTAAATTACAACAGCGTTAGGCCGGTTTTCCTATCAGTGAAACATCCAAAAACACAGCCAACATTTTATGCTTATTATTGGAAAAATATTAAAAATTTCTTTCTGACGTATGATGACTTGTCTGTCGCCAACAAATGTTTACTAGTTGTTGTAATAATAAAATATTGATCACAATTAAATGCGCATATAAGAAAATACGAATATACATACATATCGCTCATTTACTCAAAGAACGTCATAAGTCAAAAGAAAACAAATTTGCCAGAAAACAAGTTTAAAGTTTTAAATGTACGAACGAGTTTGAGTTCAAGATAAGAGATTAACGTCTCTTTTCACAATGTATGGTTAAGAGTTAACGTGAACTTTAACTGAACGTTTTTCATACAAAACTTGCCGTTAAAGTCCTTGTTATCTTTTAACCATACATTGTGTAAAGGTACGTATATTAACCTTAATCTTAATTTTTGATTTTTGGGTTGTCTATTATATAGTTTACTTGCTAGTTTAAGCGGACAATCGTGGTGGTTTAACCTTAAATTAATATTGACAACAAACAGTTGTCAAACGTATAACTTTTTCAACAAATTATGTATGTATATGTATGATAAAACACAAAAATAAATACATATACACACTTTATATTATGTATACATTTCCTTTAACACGCGAAATATTTTACTTGTAAATAATAAAATATGTCCGTTTCTTCTTCTTCCCACAAAAAATCAAAGTGTGTTGATGACATGTATGACTATTGCACAGAAAATGTTGCCACTATTTTGTTCCTCAGTATGGTAATACTACACATAACAAGAACTTTAAAATACCACTCAAAAACATTAATAGCCTGTTTGCCGATATCGAAAGAAAAATTCTTTCGCAATCTAAGCGAAAGAAAACTGATTTGGGTTTGTTTAACTTGGTTCTATGCGAACGATGACTCGAACGACAATGCGAATGTAAACGTAAGTGTTTTCATACAAAAAAGCGTTTGTCTATTTCGAACGGGTTGTCAAAATTGCGAACACAAATGTCAATATCAGGCACTAGTTATTTTGTGTTCGAATGACAATGGTCGCATTCATAAGACGTAGCTGTTGAGCTCAACTGTTGTGAAACTGTTGGCAGCTGTTGGCCCCAACAGTTACTTCTTAGAAACGGATTGATGGATGTACTGCAAAATGAACAGCTGATGAACGTAAGCAATTGAAAACGAACGAAAGAGCAACAAATAAACTAACTTAGATTGGCTAAATTAATTAGTTTAGCTAAAGTGTATGTATAACACAGAATATTTAATGAAGTCAGCAGCCCAGGAATCTTCCATTTTTACAATAAAATTTGCTCCCTAAAATAAATATTCTGTGTTTGAACAACACTGCAATAAAAAGAAAGACCTGCGCCTATAGTATTTTTATTTTAACGCTGAGCCGCCATGTGCTCAAAAAACGTTTAAACGCAATAGTGAATTAAATATGTAACATATAATACAAATAGACAGCATGATATACATACATATGTTTGATGAAATTAGTAATTTAATTTAATTCCTTTATTTCGTTCCTTTATCGCATTTTAAATGCAAAATTTAACAAATATTTGCAGCCGCCATCTAACAAAGCGGCGTTGCATTATATTATAAACGGCATAAGTCTTTTCGATCAGCTGTTCAGGCTGAGCACAACATGTTGACTATAGGTAGCGAAAAAAATTTATGATGGAAAAAATGGCAGCAATTACTCAACTGTTGAGTGGAGCGAAGCTACTCAACTATGCGTTTCTAAGACAAACACTCAACGGTTGCGCAACTGTTACGTCTTATGAATGCGACCAATAATTTCGTGCAAAAGTATCTGAATCAAGAAATATTTGTGAAAAAATATATGTATATATTTGCACATAGATGAGAAAAACTCATTTCCGACAGTCTGTTGGTAACTCCCAGTGGCTAAAAACTGCAGAAATGTTTCAAGCTTGATATCCGGGCGTACGCAAGTGCTTCTATGAGATGCAGCACAATTGGATTGGAATTTTTGCAGAAGCAAAGTTTGAAACAAACCTGATATGGAAAGCAGATTGGTTTAATGTGTTATTCTTATATCTATACATATCGCACTGGTTCCTCTAAACAGCTTCAACTCAAAATTGGCAGAGGCAAAAAACATTTTTGTTTTATCAATACTGCTATAGAATAGAAAGGAATATAAATGTAATTTTTGGCCAAAAGAGGTAAAGAATATGATGTAAGATTTTGCCAGGCTGTGGATATGGCTACTGTATATCGTTTTCTTTTAAAAAGCAAATCTAAAAATTTTCAGTTGATGCTCTTTAAAGTAACCGGTGCGATATGTATTCTTATTTATGTATGTAAATGTTTAAAATTACTGACTCGTTGGCAGCTCCAAAACATTGTAGCTGTCTCGCAGTTCTCTACGATTTAAACAAACTTCATTGACATCAACGTCGTCGGAGCACTCCAAGAAATGCACAGCTATTGATAAGTCCATTGTTTATTTTTTGGGAGCAAATACAAAATTAATATTTTGCTTTATTAACAGCTGATCAATATTAGGCAGTGTTGCATTTATTTACGAACAATTAAGTAGTATTTTTTCTACTTTTAGAAAAAATCGTTGCAAAATACCTAAATTTGTGATTTGACACTACCTACATTTCACAATACGTAAGCTTCTATAATTATTGTACGTAAGTGCATGCGAACGAAAGTGAGTGACATAGGCAAACCAAAATTGATTCGAATGTGAGTGACTAGCTTTCTTTCGCATGAGTTTTCTTTCGATATCGGCAAACTGGCTATTAACTCAATTATGTGAGATTAAGTTATTTTTAAGATTAGCTAATTAGAGAAATAAACTAATCTTAATCTCGAACCCAAAAATTCGCCCTTAATGGAAGAAGAAAATATTATTCATTAACTCATTAATTTTATAATAAAATTTTATGATTTAAATCTAGAGAAACGGTTTACATATACACATACATACATACATACATTTTTACATAACTTAACAATCCGATCGCTATTTTTAGTCGTTGAATACGGAAAAATTTATTTTCCATTAAATTCTAACATTTGTGTGTGTGTGTGTGTGTGTGTGTGTGTGTGTGTGTGTTTGTGTGTGTGTGTGTGTGTGTGTGTGTGTGTGTATGTAGGTAAGTATTTAGAACTTAATTTAATTTATTTAATAATTTTATGTAATTGAAAAAAAACATTTTTTTTGCCAATTCTTTTAAATTAAGTGCAGAATCACGTAACAACTGCATGTGATGATTTATGTTAAATTTACAAAACTGTCAACTTGTTGTAGTACAATGTCGTCTTGAAATTTTATTGATCACATGTGGACAAATCAAAAATCTAAAATAATTTGTTTCAATCGAAAGAATTTCTAATTTCTAACAGGTTTCCGCAAAACTTATGTTTCTTTTCTGATGAGAGTATTCAACTATTTTAATTGAAACGAAATATGTACTCGCATGCATATTATTATTATTATTGTGGAAACTTCTGAAATACCAGGAGCTATGAGATCTGCTGTGTGGACTAGAGCATCACTACGATAGAATTATTCTTAGAATTAAGGTAATTCTTTGGTATATGATGATTTACATGTTGTTTCATCCCGATTTATACAAATGCTTTTAATATCTCAACACCATTACATAACTTAGCATAAGATTGCTATAGATCCTGCCCAATAGGTTTAGTGCATGAGCCATGCACCATTAAGACCATATTTCGTGAGACAACTGACCGATTCGGTTTGATAGATTTTGAGAATTTTCAAAAAGTATAGGGTTTTTCTTAATAAATTTTAAATTACTGAACTGGTCGAGTCGATGGCAGGAAATACGACTAAAATCGAGTGATTCTTTCAAGAGATATTGTTAAGAAAATTTAAAAAAAAAATAGCGCATTAATTTAAAGACTCCAAAAGCTCTTGTCATATCGATTTTCAGAATTAATTTTCTTGGACTTAAAGAACTGATGGAAAATTGTTTATTTAATTACTAAAAACCAGCTGCGTCCAAACACACATACACTGATATTTTCAATTGAGGTAAAAAGCTTTGAAAGCTCTTAAATTTGTTCTTCTGTCTTCGCAAATTAAGAGCAAGCATTGTATTCTGTTGTGGTGTTGTTGTGGATGTTGTACTCTCGTCGGTATGAAAGCACAAAAGCTCTTTTGTAAAAGTTTGCACATTGCCCATATGGCTTGGACGTAGCTGCTAAAAACAAACCTTCGTACAAACTTAATTTTCAGGACTTAGCTTCTTTTTTCGAATTCCGCAAACTTTCACTTTGACGTTTTAATATTTTTATTTTCCCTGAATAACATTTATTTTTAGCATACCTTTTCACATTGCGATTTATGGCCAAACCGTGAAGGTTTTTCTAGATTTTGTAGCACACACACATACATATGTACATAAATACATATGCATTTGTACATACATCCATATGTATTTACAAGATTACGACTGGTAATTTTCCTCAGTAATATTATAATAAATAATTACAGGCAATTTTCTAGGGTAAGGGGGGTGGGGGACAATGCCCTCCCTGGGAAATTAAAAATATTTTGTAATATTGAACATAAAAAGTTTTTGATTGAGTCACTGTTAATTGAAAGCCAAATGTTTTTAAAAAAATTTCAAAAAGATATTTTTTTTTTAATTTACCTTTTCGACCCATACGACCTTAAAGCGTTAATCTTTCTAACAAAAAAATGGAATGCAATTAAGCATAAGATCAACCATCAATCAGGGCAAAATTAGTGGATTTTCAAATGATTTGTTGGGTAAATTTTTCAACATTTAACTTTGACCCCAAAGGGGCAAAAGTTGGAGTAGTTCGATTTAGCTGAAAATTTCTCTATTTAATTTCTAGACTAGTGTTACAACAATTTACTTGGTTAAGAAAATCTAAAGTTTATATTATTCATAAGTACATTTTAATCGTACTCTAATTTACATACATATCGTTACCTTAATATAGAAAGGCCCTAACTCATTATTTTTTTAATCGATTTTTTTGTATATTTCGATAGAAAACCATCTAATGCATCAAAAAATGCAAAAATTTCGATTTAAAAAAAAATAATGAGTTAGGGCCTTTCTATATTAAACTAAAACATACTGGACACACCTGACAAATTCCCGTATTTTAGTTTTCTCTTTTAGATACCATCTGCTACAAAAATTAGGTGAATTTCCGAACGGAATTGAACTCTGTGACATGGCCGATAACATTGGCGGTATTCGATGTTTAATGCAAAATGGCCTTGCGTAAGTGTAAATGCAAAATATCGTAGCTTTTCTTTAAAATCCAACAACAAATACACACACAATCCAAATAAAAGTTACGATATTTTGAATTTGCACTTACGCAAGGCCATTTTGCATTAAACATCGAATACCGCCATTGTTATTTTTATAATGAAGCAGTTTTAAAACAAAAATGTGTGCTTTTATTATAAATACCGTTAAAACCGGTTTTGCCATACCAAACTCGTTTGTTAAACCATCTTTAAATTTACCAATCGTTTTTGCGTGAGGGGTTAATATTTTGTTAAATATTAAAAAAAAACACAATAATAATTAAAATTAAAATTATAGGCCTTATACATATGTATATAAAAATTATTAAGGCTTTATAAAGGCTTGATATGAAAAATTTTGTATGAAAATCTATTTATGCAACTCTGTATAAAGCCTTAAGAATTTTTATAAATAAGGTAGTATAATTTTTTAAATCACAGTGAAAAAGAAAATCTGTTTTTTAACCGTATTAAAAAGAAAAATATTTATTTTACATCAAGAATTTGAATTTTTTAAAATAAAAAAAATATATTTTTTTCTAGTAACATTTCCCGTTTGTGTCGTCTTGCGACAAGGGGATTAATTTATTAATATGGCCAAGTGTATTGTAATGTATATTCTGGAGCACAAAATCTTAAAATTATTGCAAATTTTAAAAATCTCAGTGAGTGATATTCATATTATCGAAATTTTTTTGTAGAATGTTCGTCATAACACAAATAAAAATTCGTTGGACTAGAGTCGAATATCGAAAGTTGCTCATAATAACAACCTTTTGATTCCATAGTATGAGATAATATGAAAGTAAAATTTTAAAATTTTTAATTTTAAAATGAACCATTGATAATTTTAAAATTCTCCACAATTAATTTCAAACGTTCCATTATTAATGTATAAACTCTCCCTTATTAATTCAAAACGTTTAGGTTTTAACATAAAAATAATTATTTTTAAAATAAAAATGCTTCATTATTACTCCAAGAATATTTCATTCTTAACTCAAAAACATAACTTTTTAATTTGAGTGTGCTCAGTAGGGGTATAACTAATTTCTTGGCATAGTAGCATGAGGTCAACCATGTGCTTTTGTAATTTTTTCAAAAAAGTTCACGCACAAATTAGTTTTTCTAAACAGTGAAAGCCCGGACTTGAACTAACAAATATATTATTTTACATAATCTAAAATTATTTCAAGGCCTTCTTAATGCAATATTGAATATTCATAATTTTATAAGGTGTTTTTTATTTATTTTTTGTTTTAAATAAACATATTATTATTAAATTAGTTAATTAAGGGGGCCCCTGTGGCTGGGTGGTATCGATGCTAGCATCTCAGTTCAGAGGTCGTGGGTTCGATTCCCACCATAGACTCTGGGTGTTTTCTGCAGACAAGCTAATCGCTTTGCAGTTTGTGTTTGTTCTTAAAAAAAAATTCTAAACGAAAAAGAAAAAAACGCCATCGCGGTTGGTGTGTGAACTTTTTTGACCTTAGCGAAAAAATAAATATATGTACGTTCCCTTTTAGTTTTTTATGCTCTATCGGATTGTGCTAACGCAAAACAAACTTAACGGTAGATTTTGTATATATGTGCATACATATACATATGTATGTATGTACATAAAAGCGATTTTTTCGTTTTAAAATTTGTACGAAAAAAATATTTTTCGAAATGAGTTTCCGTTATTTTTCATCAAATTTTAAACGTTAAGAAACGAAATTTTTGAAATGAAATTGTTTCTTCTAAATTTTAAAACTTTTTCTTTTGCATGTACATATCGCTCCTTAATTGCAATATTGCAAATTGTTTAACTCAAAAACGATAGTTTTGCAGAAAATTAGTTTTAAGTTTTCAATTTACATATGTACAATTTAATGAAGATCCTAATATATTTTCATTTCTCAAGAGGCGCATGTATAGGCCATTTATATAAAATTTTGTATACAAAATTAAATATGATGTAAAATGACACACATCATGAATAAAATTCTGCGTCAAAAATTCTCCCTTTTTCAATTAAAATTTTTTGTTTTCCCTATTACTTGATATTAGTTGGAATTGTTCCGCGGGAAAAATTTACGCGAAATTTTATTCACGATTCCCTTGATTATGAAATATGTGGAATTATGGCTTTCATATGAGAATGGTGTATTTTCTACAAACATATTACAATATCAATATCAGTAAAAAATTAATAATCATGTTTATTGCCAATTGTTGTCCCAGAAATGTAGTCATGTGATGATCTGTGTATTAATAAGTAAACAAAACTATAAAATCATATATAAAATTAAACCCTCAAATGCATTGAAATTATGAATTTATATCGTTGTCATTTCCAAACTGTGTAAACTCCCAAGCTGCCTGTATAACGTTCGACAATCTCTGCAACATTTGGACTATTTCGAAATCATTCGCTTTCAAGCGAATTAAAATTTTTTTGGGTTCATCAACAATAAACGTCGAAAGGGCAAGTCGAAAGATAACGTATGTGTTTTTATATAAAATACAGCTACATAATCGTACTTCGACTGGACAAGACCAAGGATAAATAGACGTTGGGCAAGACTATCAACAATAAGAACGCAAATCTCAAAACCACTCACCAGAATTCCAATAAAGTTGGCAAAAAGATTCACTTATTACTTTATTTTTTTATTTTTATTTAATTTGATAATTAAATTACTCTACTAAAAAACAATTAGTAAAGAACTATTTGCCCGCGAATAATTAATAACGCCATCACAAATTTAAATAATTACATATAATTTATTTCTTATTTGTACACAACAGCCATAAAAAATTCCGAGGTAAAATATTACTGAACACACTTTTGTTTTAGTTGTGGCTTTATATTTATCATACAAAGTACTCGCACATTTTAAACAGGTTGAAAAGGGTGTTATTGTATATGTATTCCATTGTACAATAAGGTTATATACATTCTCATGCAAATAAGTAGTATTATACTTTAACATTAAAGAAAACGGCTAAATATAATGAAAATATACTTTATTGCAATATTAATATTTGTAAGCTTAGAGTAAGGTATTAGCTCTCGGAACATAAAACCATTTATACCTATTAAAGTTTCCACCAGTGTAAAACTTTTGTGTTGCCTGCGACAAATTTATACAGCATAAGGTAGTACTGCTATTAAGCGCTTGGTGGCGTAAAATCAATAATAAAAACATTGACATCTCGTTAAAATTATTTTCATACATACGTTCGTCGCCATTTTTCACGAAAAGTTGTAAGGAAAAAAGAAAATTACCAAAAATCTTATCAATTATTCAAAAAGATACTTTCAAATCCCTTTTCCGAATCCTATATTAGCATTTCTATGGATAAGAAGTCAAAGGAGGCGCTGCGGCGCTATAAAAAATCACGTCAAGCCCAGTCGAGTAGTGAAAGCAGCAGTAGTTCAGATTCTGATTCTGGATCCTCTAGTTCCTACAGCAGTTCTGAGAGTGACCGTAGACATCGTCACAAGAAAGCGAAACAATCGGGTGCTATAAGAAGATCTAGTAGTTCCAGTGATGACAGGCACAAACGTGATAAACGTGATCATTGCCAAAAGAAATTGGAAGCAAAGCGTAATCATTTAAAACGCAAGCTAAAGGAAGCGAAGCTAAAGAAAAAAGCCGCTGCTGCTGCTGCTGCATTAAGTGGGCATTCGCATAGGGCCTTGTCACCCGCCACTCAAGCCAAATTAAAAAAATTAGCTGAACGAAAACATTTGCGAGCAGCAAGTAAGGAACGAAGGGAACGTGAGAAAGAGAAACATCGTGCCGCCCTAAGAGAACGAGAAAGGGAACACCATCGCGTAGGAAGCCGCTCACCTACTAAAATAACAAAAATACGTATACACCAGGATGTTAAGAGGCAAAAGTCTCCACCTCGTGTGCATCATCAATTGATGTCAAGGGAAAAAATTATCATACAAACTAGGACACGCGATCGTACACCGTCTGCTGAGAGGGAAAGGCAACGTCATGAACATAAATTGCGTCATGATGATGTGACAAGGGAACGTGAACGACGTGAAAGAGAGGCGGCACGTGACAAGGAACGTGCTGAAGCATTGGCACGCTGCCAGGAACGTCAAAGAGAACGTGAGCGTTTGGCTCGTGAAAAGTTGAGAAGAGAAGAAGAGGAAAAGTATGGTAAGACATCAAGTTCTTCCGATCGTATCTTAGTTCGTGGGCCAGAACGCGACGTGCCTACTGTGCGTGGTTATGACTCCCGAGAGCGTTCAGCTGAACGTGCCAAACGTGAGGGGGAATCTTATGAACATGGTTATATTAGAAAACACCGTGGGGAACCCGAGTTCGAAGAAGGTAACAAATTTTTATTTCTGTTTTTGTGTAATTAACTTCTCTCACTTAGATTCGGTTCGTCGCACTCATTTGGATCGTGAAGAATTATTAAGAGAACGTGAATACTTGACTAGGCGGCGCGAATTAAGTCCTGGTGAATATGTGGGTACCCCTGGAAGTCGAATGCGTGGAGCTCCCCATGACTTATACACCGAAGAAGAACGAGAACGCTCCTATAAGCGAATGTACATGGAGGATGGTACCCCACGGGGACACCCTGCAAATCGCGAAGCATGGCTGGCAGAACGTGAGTTAAGGGAACGAGAAGTTCATGATCACACGAGAGATTATCGTGACATTGAACCTGAACGAATGTATATGGATGATCGCGAAAGATTACTGCCACGCGAGAGACCACAGTTTGTCGCCAGGCCTGGTCAGGAATGGAAGCGCAATGATTGGGGTTCACCTAGAGAACGTACCGAATGGCAAGAAGAAGGAGGACAACTGGCAACTGGGCGTGGACTTGGATTTGTTGGTGGTCCAAAACGTGGTGGGGGTGTAGGAATTGTCAACAAAATTCCTCCAATAGTACAACAACGCGAACAACGTCCACCGTCTGAGCCCGATTGGGATACTGAAGAGGGGCAAATTGATACACCCAAAAAGCCTGAGGTCACTCCTAAGCGTGATTGGATCGAACATGATCAAAGAGAAATTTCTGTTAACCAAGATAAGTTGCCACCAGCAACTCGCCCATGGAATACTAATGAATGGCGCGAAGGTGAAGAGGTTCGACCCGTACCGAATAGTGGTTATCAACGTGTACCACCTGGTGTCATGATGCATCATCCTCGTGGTGATAGGGGAGGACGTGGAGGATATCGTGGACGCGGAGGTCATATTGATCATGGTGAACGTATGCCTGGCCATGGTTTTCGGCCACATCATTCTGCGCCTTTATTAAATCTACCTGTTCCAATGCCAGGCTATAGCGGAGTCGGTCCCATTCCTCGTTTTCCCTATAAAAGGAATATGACTTATACTAATCCCAATATAATTAGAAAGCAACAAGCCGCATTGGCTGCAGCTAAAGCAGCTGCTCAAGCAAGTGCTGTTGCTGCGGCTACTACAGCAGTTGCAGCCGCTAAAGCTGCAGCTCAAAGTGCAGCAAATGCCACTACAAATCCTGGAATCTTGGGACAGGTTAGCAGCAACCGATCGCAACTAAGTGATGAAAAACCAGAGGCTGGAGAAATTGTGACCGATAATGAACAAAGAGAAGACATCTTGCAAACTACACGTGCTCCACATTCGGAACAAAAGGAAAAGAAGAACAGTGGTGAATTGAGTGAAATTAGTGATAGCGATGATGATATACTTAATAAAACAGAAAAGAAAGCAAAAGTAGAAAATGATGAATGGAACTCACAAGCCAATGATGAAAAGAAAGAAGGCATACCCAATAGGGGGGAAGATGAAGAGATAATGGACTTTGAAGAGATTTCAGATGGTGAACTAGAAGAAGAAAGAGCCGCCAAGGGTAAATAATAACACAATAAACTTTAATGCATACTACAGAAAATTTTCTATTTCAGGAGTTGGTGATGCTTTAGGGGTAGATTGGTCCTCTTTAGTAGCTGAAACTAAACGTGTACCCACAAATCAAACTACCACAGCTAAGCAAAAGTGGCAACCACATCGTATTATTTTGGATGTTGGTATATCTATGCGTATGGCTAGTGAGGAATATGCCAAACGTTTACTCAACGAAGCAAAACAGCAATTAGATGAAGAATTAAAAGCTGAAGTGGTCAAGACAGAAATTAAAGTTGATGTCAAAAGTGAAATAAAGGATGAAGTTTCATCCTTGTCCACTTTAGATGAAGATTCTCAAGCAACTGCTCTTGAAAATGAGGATAGTACTTGTGACATTAAACCGAAAGAAGAAATAGATAATAAAAGTGACATTAAGCCATTAACAGAAGAAATTGACGCTGAAACATTTAATGTGGATATATTACCACCCTTGGCTTGCATGCAAGTTTCACAGCAAAAATTACAAATAGAAAGACGTCAATTAATAACAAATGTCTGTGGCATTAATAGTCGAGCTTTAAGTGCTCGCCAAGACTTAAAATTGCGCAGACAATTGTGTGGTTTGCCTGCTCGTGAATGTGAAATTAATAGAAATTTACCACAAACAAGTGACAAACTGAAGGCAATGGCTTTAGCGGCTTTTCAAAGGACATTACAAGTAAACTAATTTATGTAAATCATCTACTTGATGAATGAACTGTGAAGCATGAAAATTTGTTAAATTATTAGATTTAGCATTTAATGGATATATTGTATGTTATATAAAAGTGCAACAGATACATATACATATATAAGTTATATTTATCGTATAAAAGAAGGTCATTAAGAAGTATTAAGCTGGATATAATTTATTAAAAATTACAAAATAAACATTAGTCAGCGAAGGAAAATCTTGACAAAACTCCCTGCAATTGATGTATCTAAATGCTTTTGTAATCATGTATTTGTTTGTTCACAAATATTATATTATATTATAAAATTAGAACAAATTATTACTGAATTTCATTCAGGTTTTCTCTAGTTGACTATAGAGTTGGGAATATTAAAAAACCAGACATATTTAAGTGGCAGTAAAATGAAATAAAAAGAAAATAAAATTAGCGACATTTGAAAGGGAAAGGGAACACATATTTAATATGTTCCCCGATTAATTTCGCATGTTTAGAGCCATTTTTATGTATCGTCGCAGTAAAATGAGTTATTTTTCATTCGCATAACTTTTAGAATAAAACTTCAAAAATAATTTTTGTTCCTTAAATATATATTTTTTACCTTTTTATTAGTTTCGCATGTGCTAAATTATGTATTCTGAAATTTATTAATAGTAAACTTTGTTTTTATATTATTGGTATTGATTTCTTTTAAAAACAAAAATTCATTAAACAAAGTTGCTAACTTTAAAAAAAAACAAAGAACGAAATGATATTGATATTGTAGTTTCAAATTGGTTTTTCCTTCTAACATGGTCAATATCTAACAACAAAAAATTACAATTAATAAATAGCGGTCGGTATACGACTTTATAAACTTTTGCTTTTAGTATATTTAAAGTTTTTTTTTTTATTTCAAGACTATTTCTTAAATTAGTTTCGTTTTTGGAAGTGTAGTTTTTCTTTGCAACTTTATTTGTAAGTAGTATTTGTTATTAATGTGTTTAAATTTCCAATCTATTGTTCATTATTAAATTGTTTTACATAGAAATTGAAATATATCAATTTAGTTTAGAACCGGCTAAGTATTTGTAAATCTACTTATATAAGCAATAGTGATTTTTTTTAATAGCCTTACTTTTTAATTTTAAATAACGTAAATTTCAGAGACTTAATAAATCAAAATAAAGAACAAAACTTGAAAGCATGCATTGAATTTTTTTTAATCTGTGTAATCTAAAAATTTTGTCCAAAAATTTTTAATCCTCCAAAAAAATATTGCAAAAATCTTGAGAATCTTTTTTATTTATACTTTTTAACAATTAATTTTCAAATTTAAAATGAAAATTTTTTTGTGAATTCTTCTCAATATCAAAACTTGAAAATTTATTCATTGTGCCAAAAGTAATTGTTCTCTCTCTCTCTCTATTGCGCTTTAAAACGAGTTTTAGAACCAATTACATTTTTCTTAGCTCTAGGAATTAAAAGAAAATTATTTTTTTGGAAATATCTAGTATTTTATTGTTATAGAAATTATTTCTATGCAAAATCATTTCAAAATACATATGTACATATGTATGTATGTGTCAATATTTTTTACAAAATGAAAATGTATTTAACAAAGTTATAAATACCGTCTTTCCTACTATTTGCTTTTTAATCGACCGAATAATATCAAGACATTAAATATTTAAATGTGTTTCAGTAAAACATAAAAATAAGAAATAATCTATAAAACTCTAATTAAAGCTATAAATTATAAAATGTACTTAAAGTTTCAAAATATTAGCGCATTCTTCTTATTTGTTTGTTTTTTTTTGTTTTTTTTTGTTAGTTGTAGGTATTTAAAATATTTTATTTTAGGTTTTTTGAAATTTTTGTTTTGTGAGTGTTTGGAAATTATCTTGTTGGCTTAAGGTGACTTTTAATAAATAGTATTTATAATTATAACTTTTTCTCTACAAGTTAGTTTTTAGGCCTCAGTAAATTGTGGTAAAGTGGTAATGAACATTTTTGTTAATTGTTTTGTTTAATTATTGTTTTTTTTTTTGTTATATAAAGTTAATGTATACGTGGTCAATTTAATGAAGGTATTCGCATATCATGCCAATTTATTTCAATATTTGGCCATTTTGTTTGCAAACAGGTCATCATGGGATTAGAAACGCAAATCGATTTCAAATCACTTTCTAATAATATGGCGGAACCTTTGCAATAGTGAACCTGGAAGGATATGGAATTAAAAAATACAAGCAATTCCTGCATGGAAATATCAATCCAATAGTTTGGTTTATGTACATACATACATGCATGCATACATAAACAAAATAGAAATCTCTAAATAAATAAATACCTTATTGCCCTCGTTAGAACCAGGTATACCATTGTAGTGCATTAAATCAAACGTGTCCGGTGTTGAACGTTTCTCCAAGGGGAAAAATTCATCCATAAATGCATTTAATAATATAATACCTAAACCTTCAGGGTCCAGACGTCTTTGCATAATATCAACACTGAAACGTATATAAAAATAAACAAATAAGTATAGATAATATTAAGGTTTATAATGATCATTGTCATACTATTCCGCTTCACTAACTAAATCTAAGGCGGCTAAAACATCTTGTAGCACAGGAGTGGGTATAAAATTATTTCCATCCGGGTCATACGATTTAAAAACTCGGCGGGCAATTTCCGAGGGAGTTTCTGGTGAAACAAGTCTCTTTTCATTACTAAATAAAACTGCAGCAAAAAAAAATTAAAATAATAACAATTTAAACATTTTCTTTATAATTGCTACTTTAAATATTCCTACCAGTTAAATGCGTTTCTGAGCCCATCACCCAAACTGGATTCCTGGGGTTTTTGTAAAACGAACCCACCGTGCAATAACGCATTTGTTCCATTAGCGTTATGAAACCAATATCACTTTGCTCATTAATGCCCCTCAATTTCAAACCGCCCACATCTTGATCATTATCCCAGACATGGGCCACAGCTCTGCCGGTCAACATTAGATTGATCAAAGCTTGCGACCCATAACCATACGTATTGTGTATCAGAGGCTCCGAGGTGTCTGATATTTCTGAATTAACATTATCTATACCCTTGGTTAATAGGACAGTATACATGAATAACAGAACACCATATTTGGCAGACAACACTTCAAAATTAAGCGTATAGTATTTTTCAACTTCTTCTATTGTATTAAAATGCACAACATTTAAACGTTTATGATATTCGTCAGGCGATACTTCTTCAGCAGCATTCCAAGGTACGGCACCAGCGCCAGGTACAGAGACTGGAGCTACTGCCGCCGCATCGGTCGTTGACTCGTCTTCCATTAAGCCAGTATCGGCTATATTCAAGTTTGACTCATCGTTGGCGGCATCACTGGCCGTTGTTAATGTTTCTTTGGCTTCCGTACACTGTTCGACAGGTAATGTGACTATGCGAAGTCGTGATGCTTTACATTTGCTCAATATGGTACAGAGGGCTTGTATAAGCAAGCTTTTGCACTTGTCTGGCGTTAACTTAAGGAGAAAAAAGATTATTTTTAATTACTAAAATAAGAACAGTTTGACAAAGCTTACATCTTTGAGACAATGTCCAGGTGTATCCATAATTAAAATTTTTAAAATATAAGCTTGTACAGGAGCAATCACAGCACAGGGTCCACCTTGTTTCTGCACCAAGGCGGAAGGTTCGTCAGCACTAAATTCAAAACCTGCAGAGTGGAAAGTATTCTTAATAACTAGTCTTGAAAATACCCTACTCACAATGGACTTAATTGCGAATGTCGTATTTCCACTTCTACTACGACAACTTTATGCGAAATTAAAAAAAAAATATTGCAATGTCCTTTAGTGTAGTACAAAATCGAAGTCGAAACACGACACTAGTAATTAGTCCCACTATCATCCCAATATGTTTTAAAGATCCTTGATACACAATAGGAAAAAGTTTTATGCAACAAATCTTTAAAAAAAAATTCATGCTATAAATTTGCTATAAGATATGAATCATGAGAGATTAATGTGGAAAAAAATCAAAACTTTATTTTAAAAAATATCTAAAAGCACATTTTTGAAAATATTGTAAAACGTTTCATTTTGTAATTCATATCGAAATAACAACAAAAATAAGTGAAATTTTATTATTTGCACATTTTTAATAAATACGCTTTAGGCCACGTTTTTTTTATAAAATACAATTTAAGAATAGTTTATTTCAATGATTCGCTGCAACTTTGTGGAGCTTCTTTAGGAAACAGATATTCCTATTCACTTTTGAACGCTTTTAAAAATTGATTTATTTCGAATTTTTAGTACTTTATTTTATAAAAGCTTTTAGCATGTCTACTATCGAAGAAAATTTCAATGGAATATTTGCCTACTCCGCTTGGACTTTAACTTAAATTTGTTGGCATACTACCGTACTGGGCGTCATTTTTTTTTTAATAAGAACATGGAGTTGAGTTGTGCGTCATTTGCTGGTCATTGACATTTTTTTGTTTTGAAAGAAATTCCTTAACAAGTTTAGCCGTATGCTTCAGATATCCCTCCTGTGGAAATACAACTTCTTCCTCTGGGTAAACACTTTGTTCCACAAAATCTGGCACATTCTTTTTTTCTCATTATACCATCGATTTTTACTAATGCATCCTGATGTCGCCAAGGGTAGCAAGTCAAAATCGTGGTTCCAAGCGGGATACTGACCCAATTTGAAAACAAAACTCTATTCGCCCAGCCCGGCAAACTATTTCTTTACTTTACAGACACCATATATCGTTAACTTAATACGAAAAGGCCCTAACTCATGTTTTTCATAGTTTACAGGAGGAATAAACTAAATAAAAAAAGATGCAATATTGATACAAAATTTTTTAAAAGCAATTTTTATTAAAAACACTTAAAAAATTTAGTGTTATATTATATCTTATATTTTTGGAGGAGGTGAATCTAGTAATGGTGTATAGAAATATGTAAAAATATCGATTTCGAAAAATTATGAGTTAGGGCCTTTTCGTATTAAGTTACCGATATGTATGTAGTTATTTTTAATCATATAAGTACTGCAAGCAATAGGTACTAGGGCCGTACATAATTTTCAATTTATCACAATTTCATTGAAGAAATTAATTACAATCTGCGGATGAATGCAAAATTCAAGAAATGTTTTTTGGTAGTCAATTTGTGAACGGGGCTGTATTTATCAATCATGACTAATGCTCCCAAGAATTTCAAAGATTTGATAAAAACAGGCATGTGTATGTAACCAAATTATGTTCATAATCATAAAACAGTGGTCAAAAAATGGAATAATGTGCTTTAAATAACGACAGGTGTAAAGGGAAAAATATCAAAGAGAAACACATATAAATACATACATCAATTATCACTGAATAGTAATAACGAGTATGAATGTACAGATTTATATACATACATACATATATGTTAATATGTAGGAATTACGAATATACATAAGTGCCATACATACATACATATGTGCATAAGATAAAAAACATGTGTGTATATTAGAAATTTGCATACAACCACCCATGTGTTTTGTCCACCACCCACCTTGAGACCAACGACGAAAAACATCCAAACGTATTGCTTGGCCCCATAATAAATTGCGTATTTCTTGCAATTCGCGCGCATCCTTGGCCGTTGCTACTGTTGAGGGAGTTAAGCTGCTAGCACTCCCACTTGTACTAGCGTGTTGTAATTGCTGTTGTGGATGTTGTAGATGGTGCAATTGCCCCGTAGCGGATATGGCTGCTGCTGCTGCTGTTGATGCAGCAGCTGTCATTGAAGAAGCTGCTGCTTCTTTAGCTTTGGTTGAGGCACTATTTGTATGTTCGCCCATTATTTTTTATTCTTTTCAACACTTTTGTCGAAAAAAAAACTATTATTTTATATTATCTTTTCAATTTCGATTTTTTGTTGCAAACTTTTCTTTTATCTCATTTACACCATTCGCAAAAATTTATTTTCTTCATTTACTTCGTTATCCCACCCATACATAAATTTTATCGAGGCTTTTTTTCTTATTGAGATTTCTTTTTTTTAATGTATTTAGCAATTTATTAAATATTTAATAAGAAGTGTTAACTTGTTAGCCAATTTTATTGGCTATTAACTAATAATATATACTTTTTTATGGTTTTATTAATTCGTTCCCTTATTTCCAACACTTTTTTCAGAAAATGCACACAAAATTGATGATGGTGGTAAGAAAAAATATAAGAATGCAAGTGTCAAATTTTTCCACTTATGTTGCTTCTTCTAGGTTTTAAGAAAATCACAGGAGTGTGGTAGCTCATAATAAGTAATAACGGATAATTCTTTTTGAAAACACTGTATTTTCGATGGCTCGAGTTTTTGCAAGTGTTATTTGTTATTTATTTGCATATTTAGTTGTTATTTTAAGCTAATAATAATAATTTCAATTAAAAGCTAATCAGCCTTATCCCAGTTGTAGACATCGACGTTACTTTAACACAATACCCAAATAATTGGGGCTTGTGTAACTGTTGTCGAAAACAACTGGGTCGTGTTGGCACGTTTATGCTTGTGTCTAGACCTTACAGTAGGGAAATAGATTGTTATCAACAGCGAGTATTGGTATTGGTATTGGTTTAAAGTAGCGTCGATGTTAACAACTGAAAAAAATAAATAATAGTTATAGTTCCTATATTACAAATAGTCAACTGTTATATAACATAAATAAGTAAGTATGGACGTTACTCAGAGAAGTGAGTGCTTTTAAGTTCGTCCAGACTTGAATTTTTTTAAAATTCTGCTTTGAAATTACATTAATGTTCACAAATATAAAATTGGAATGTTTCAATTATGTATTAAAAAAATCTATTACAGCACAGATTTCCCTCAAAAATTAACAATTCTATTTACGTTATGTTATATTTTGTGTGTTTTATTCTGAAATATAAAATTATAAAAAACAGCATATACAACTAACAACTTTAAATTAACAAGTACGAATTTCGAATCAAAAGAGAACAGCAGAGCACATCCAACTGTGTACTTCTCCCCAAACTTCTCACCCCTCTCACTAATAAACTCAAGAATTGCTGCAACAAAAATTTCAAATCTGGACAAGGAGTAATGTAACTGTAAAAGTTTGATAAGGGGATCCTTATAAGTTTAAAAGTTGTGAAAATTTCTTTACACTATAGAATTTCTCTTATACAAAAACAAATATTGGGCATTATAATTTGCTATGTGTGAACCAAGCCTTGGCTTTTTGTGAAAAAAAAACAAATTTTTTTACATAAAGTTCAAATCTGGACAAGGGGTAATGTAACTGTAAAAGTTTGATAACGGGATCCTTATAAGTTTAAAAGTTGTGAAAATTTCTTTACTCCATAGAATTTCTCTTATACAAAAACAAATATTGAGCAATATAATTTGCTATGTGTGAACCAAGCCTTGGCTTTTTGTGAAAAAAAAACAAATTTTTAGTATAACTTTCTTATAAGTACGGTTCTACATTATATTCGAAAATCGATTTTTGGAAATACCATAATGCACAGCAGATTTTTAATTAGCTTAAAAAATCGCTGCTGTGGCAACGCTGTTTGAGTTGCTCTCTGTTTATGTTAGTGATCTTGTGTGGGGAAAAACAATACAAAGAAATGCATTAACATGTAGAGAATATGTTTAAAAACTGGCTCCACTTGGAATAACTTTAAACAGTTGTGAATAAAACTTGAAACGTGAGGTGTTAAAAAATTCGGTTCTGTAACGAACGCGTTAAATCAAATGAAAAATACTATATAAAAAAATAAATCGCATTGACAAAAAGTTATTAGCGGTAAAGAACGTAAAAAGTGTACTTTTTATTTAATTAGACACTAAAGTTATGAATAAATTATAAACAAAAAATGTAGCAAAATACATTGGAAAAATTATATGTATTTTATTTATATAAGTTATTAAATGTGTTGGTGAATTGTCTGAAATAACTTTATGTGTACTGAAAAAAAATACGTGCTGCATTTTATGAATTTTAATTTATTGTTGGCCTCTACCTGTTATTAGTACAAGTTTTAACAAGTAACGATTAAAGTGTCGGAATAATGCGATTTTTGAGTTGGTTTTTGAAGATTTTGTGATTTTTTTTTTGTTCAATTGACAATTTTTTCTAGTTCTACTAGTGCTTTAATTTATTTTTACTACTTCATTGCTTTAGCAAGAAAATTACATATGTACTATATCAATTTCGTGGTTTTTGATTGTATACAAAATTAACTCATTGCACCTGAATAGCACCTAAAAATAATCTTGCTGGCTTTCTGTAACAAATAAGATAATAATTTCAGCTAGATGAGTAAATATTAGTTATTGCCTAAAACGAAACCTTGATGAATGATTATGTGGGAGTGGAAATGTTTTATTTTTATTTTTCAATAACACATAAAAAACAAACGAAAAAAGGAGCCAAACTTGAAAACAAACAAGAAATATGAAATTTAGGTAGTACCTATGCATTAACATCCATGGACATTGTTCAGCAATGTGCATTGCATTTACAATTACAATTAAATGAATGCATATTCCCAACAAACACACAGCTTTGAAAATGATTTGAGAATTGTGCTTGATATCAAACTATAAAGTCATTTTATTTCAAAAATTTTACTTCGTGTTTGCTGGGTTGTTACCCTAATATAGAAAGGCTATAACTCATTATTTTTTTTAAATCTTGTTTTTTCGATAGAATCGAAAAATCAAAAAATCTAGATCTGAAAAAACAATGAGTTAGGGCCCTTTTAAATTAAGGTAACGAAATGCATTGCGCTACGTAAATAAAAGTTTCTGCTTGCCTATAGTTTTATTGAATATCTTCTCTGTCCAAGGGAAGCAAAAAGCTCTTGAACACGTGAGGAGGGTTAGGCAAAAACTATTTATATAGGGAAGCCATAATTTGGCATATCTAGAGACGAAGCTCTAAATTACGGCTATTGTTCGTTAAGCAGTGGTGTTTAAAGACACCATGCAACACGTTCAAGTGGGGATTCAAGAGGTTGGGGGTGGGTTATAACCCTCATGGACTAGTCGAGCACTGGCATTTTTGCTACACTACCAGTTAGTGTAGCTACTAACCCGACTGTATTTCGGGGGTACTGAAGGCTGAATTCACCTTTTACCACGTTGTTACGTAATTCATAATATAACTTGCAGTATATAATGTACACACTGAAAAAAATATTCCTGCATTAAACCACTTCAATTGAAAATAAAAGCAAAAATGAAAAAAAATTTTATTGAGTCAATTAAACTTTGTAATTAATTAAGTTTTTAAGCACGAGTTTAATTGACTTAAGTACACTTTTAATTGATATTTGGTTTTATTTTCAAATAAAATTTTATTGAGTCAATTAAACTTTGTAATTAATTAAATTTTTAAACACGAGTTTAATTGACTTAAGTACACTTTTAATTGATATTTGGTTTTATTTTCATATAACGTTGTTTATTGCAAGAATTAAACAAATGTTTAATTGATATAAGTACAATTACATATATTTGAATTTTGGATATATTTACAATTAAAGTTGTTTATTGCAGGAATATTTTTTTCTGTGCCTGCATACATACATATGTAGTTATATATTTATTTTAATTATCTTGTTGACGTCTCTTTTGTTAAAAAAATAATAATAAAAAAAATAATACAAATACTCGTATGCACCTAAATAAAATATAACGTAACAATACCTACGATTGTTGACCTAAAAATTGCATTATTTCAATGTCCTTTATTTACAACTTAAAATGCATTTAAGTATAACACCTGTATTAACAAAAATTTACTTATTGAGAATTTATAATTAAGCTGGTTTATTTTGTGTAAAAAAAATGACAAAAGAGAGCAGTGAAACACTTGAACGCGTTTTAAGTTAAACTAAAAAACAAGCACAATACACACAAACAAAAAGTTTAGAATTAATTTCACTGAAATTAACGAAAATACAACAACAACAACAATTTACTATGGATTTACTAAAATTAAAATATAAAACAACAACAACAACAACAACACATACAATTTTATAATTTAAAAGTCAAACACACACAAGAAAGTCTAACAAATGGAATCAAAACAAGTTATTTGAATTGAAAAATCACCGGATGTTTTATCAATAATACATTTATTTTCATCGTAGTTGACTGTCTTATTAACGTATACAGAGTGCGGGAGAAGGGGTTTTGTCCAAGTAATTCTACGTGTATTTATTCACAACTTAATACTTAACGCATATAAATTATATTATTAACAACACACTACATTAGCATATTCTCACACTAACAAAAATAAAAAGAACCTTTAAAGAAACAAGTTAGAGTGCTAGTATATACGGCTATGCCGAATCTTATATACCCTTTACCAATGTACATATGGAGTATATACAGTGTATATTTAATATACACACTTACATAAGTGCATATGCATACAATGTGTGTATATTCGTTTTATAATATAAAAATGTTTAATTTATTTCTCATTTTATTGCAATTTATTGTGTGTGTTCATCTATTTGTATTTTTCGGCTAGATAATTTGATTAAAAGATTTTATTTTCGATATTAGCAATAGTTTTTTTTGGGTTAATATTTTATATTTTCAACATAAATCCAGAGAATTTAGTTAAATAGGACTTTCTTCTGATAGCAATTTTTTACCACAATTATTTACCCACATCTAAAACAATTTGCCAATACAAACACAAATAAATTCAGTAAAGCGCGACTTTGACCCGCGCACGAAGGGTTCCGTACGGACAAGAGATATGTAATTCAATACGAACTTTAGTAGCCTATATAAAATATAGTTTTGGCATTTTTTTCGTTTTTTTAATTTTGGCAATTTTTGTTGGTTTTGGCGATTTTTTCGGTGTATGGATTTTTTTTCCTTTTGGCGATTTTTTTCGGTTTTTGGCGTTTTTTTTATTTCTTTGGCGATTTTTTCGTTTTGGCGATTTTTTTTAATTTTTGGCGATTTTCGGTTTTTGGCGCTTTTTTCATTTTGGCGATTTTTTCATTTAGACGATTTTTTTGAATTTCGCGACTTATTTAAGTGTTAGAATTTATTTTTAATTTTGGCGATTTTTTTTCGTTTTGGCGATTTTTTTTTTTGAGATTTTTTTTTTTTAATTTTTGGCGATTTTTTTTGGTTTGGGGATTTTATAATTTTCAGATTTTTTAGTTTTACTGTTTTTGAAAATTTCAAGAGTTTACCTCTTACCGTTCCCAAGATATAGCAATTTGTCAAAATTACATAGTCAAAATTGCATAAACTGATGGACCACCCTTTAATAAAAATTTGTTTAAATTTTAGTGTTAATTGTTGTAGTCTACAGAAAAATACACTAATTTTACAAATTTCAAGTGTCAATATACTTATTTACATACAAAATTATATGTATATTACATAAGATTTTAGCATTTTTCGTTGCTCGTTTTGGAACAACCTTTAATTTTTAATTCTCATGTTTTTGTTGTTGTAGAGGCCAAGGTTCTACATACTCTGTCCAAATTTCAGGTCCGTAGCTCTTACGGTTCATGAGGAAATACCGTGTGACGGACAGACGGATAGCGTAGCGAAAACAATAGGATTCCTTTTTTCACCTTTGGTGTACGGAACCCTAAAAACTGAATAAAACAAATATCGATAATAATGCTAAAATTATCTTCATGGTTTGTCAGCACAATTCATGAAAACGGCTCATAGTGCGCTGTTTAACATACATTTCTTTTTTAAGGCCCAAGTGTTAATTTTGTGTGTGAAAAAGAAAAAGAGAAAATATACAATTTTTTTCTATACCTGTCTTTTTCTTTCTCAAAAAATAAAAAATTTAAGCAACAAAAACTGATGCACATAAAATCTGACGAAATTCAATTACGGTTGTTGCAAAAAGCAACACAAAACTATGGCAGGGGTGGAAAAGTTAATACTATCATAATTTTGTGGATAACACATGATATTCAAAAATCATCTAACTATTTGATACTATTATTGTATTGTATCTACATAGCAAATAAGCTAACTTGTTTCATATTTTCCGGTATTTAATAAAATTTTATACATCAGGCATGTTCGTAAAAGCAATAACGGTTGTGCAGATATTTCTTCACTCTATTTTTTTTATTTTTCTATAGTATGAAGCATCAAATATTACACAGGTCAACAAAATGAAATTTATTGTGTAAGGTCAAAGGGTTCGTAGGCAATTTGTATACACTAAGTACTGTATATAAATCCCTCTACATCGGTTTTTGTGAATTGGCTCTGTATCTCGAGATTTTCCGTTTATAAGAAAAAAGAGGATGCTGCATCACATAATTTGTATTTACTTTACGACCAGTTCTTTGATTAAATAAAAAAAATACATAGAATGCTAGGAAACGAATTGGCCTTTAAATTACGTCCTTATTAATCTTTCAACAGTCTTATAGTTTCGGAGATATTCAGAAAGTTTTATACAAAAAAATACATTATTTCAAAAAAATTAAGAAAATCGTTTCTTAAAAGACTTATTAAATTTTTAAACTGAAGAAAATTTTATATTTTATTATTAATTGTGAAATTGAAAATAAATAATAATAAAAAAAGCTGTAATACGAGTGTATATGCTACCACTTAATTGTGAATAAATTCAGAATTCATGGAATGATTTTTAATAAATTTGGCTCATTTTATTTATAACATCACAATTAATAATAAAATATAAAATTTTCTTCAGTTTAAAATTGTAATGAGTCTTTTAAAAAACAATTTTCTCAATTTTTTCGAAAAAATTTATTTTTTTTTATAAAACTTTCCGAATATCTCCGAAACTATAAGACTGTTAAAGAAAGACGTAATTTAAAGGTAAATTTGTTTTCTAGCCTTCTGTGTATTTTTTTATTTGATCAAAGAACTGGTTCTCAAGTAAATGCAAATTATGTGATGCATCATCCTCTTTTTTCTTAATAACGGAAAATCTCGAGATACAGAGCCAATTCAAAAAGAGTAATTTATAGACATTGGAACTCAGTATCATATGCACGAAAATTTACTATCAAAGTGCCGACCTTAAAAATCGTGTTGACCTGTGTTATTTTTGAAAGAAATTTATCGTGTATGATTTTAAAAAAGTCTGCGGGACCATTATTACTTTTAAAATCACATGTGATTTGACAAATGTGATTTTTAGAACATGACTGTATATTAAAAATTTTTTTACTGTCTCAATTTGACAAAATTAAACGTTCACTTATATTTTGATAGTAGGTAAACATTTCGAATTTTTCGATTTTGTTTAGCAGAAAGGGACACTTTCAGTCAAATGAACTGAAACATGTCAGTTAATTTATTTTGTCGTTATGAACGTTATTTAGCGATATATTTAATATTATTTCCTTCTATTAAAAATTAATAATAAATAGCTCGTAGCAATCTGTTGCATATAATTGTTCTGAAAGCACAATAAGCAACATATCGAGCCATAATGGCCAAAAAAAAGTTTAAATTACATATTTTTTGAACTCCGTTTTTTATGAAAATCTACGATCGGCACGACATGGCGGTTATGGCACGATATCGCAATGCTTTTTAAAGCGATAACAGTGAGCCTATATCTGATAAATTTTTATCATGATCAAAGTGATAACGATTATCAAGAGAAAAATGTATCAGGTGTAGACTGTATTTATTAGTGTTATTGCAGTGTCTTAACAATTTTGTCAGAACTTCAGCTCAGACAACTCTGTCTTGATAAAAAAACGTAAACAAACTGTTTGAAATTGTAATTTTTGGGGGGAAAAATATAAAAATAAAGAAAAATATTGATGGTATTATTAAATAAAAGCTTTTTAATAAATATTAAGTGAAATATTGCAGGTATTGTGAGAAACGTCTTCGCATGTATGTATGCTTGACAACGGCTCTGGCGACGTTTTGTTAGTTGCTATGATACATTTTTATCAGGTATAGACGCTATGTAACAAAAGCTTATGACTGAATGGTTAAACTAAATTTCTATATAAAAATTGGTGGAATATACAAAAATCTTTCTAAAGTATAAAATATATTTAATTAATAAAGAAAATAATTAGTTTTAGTTAGGTAGCTCTATATGCCACAAAACCGTTTAAATTTTCCAGAAATGGAAATTGCTTTTTTATTTCGTTGATATAAAATTCCAATATTTTTTTTAATATATAAAATATTTAATCAAAAAAGAAGGAAAAATAATTTTAGTTAGTTACTTTTATACAGCAAAAATAATTTACATTTTCCAGCTCTGGAACTGACTTTTTCATTTTGCTGATTTCCAATGCCAATATTTGTTTTCCTTTTCAATATAGGTATAAAATATATTTAATTACTATAGAGAAAAAAACTTGTTTTAGTTAGTTAGCCTTGTATGCCAAACAAAGTTTAGATTTTCCAGTTCTGGAACTGCCTTTTCGACTTTCCGGATTTTCAATACCAATATATTTCTTTCTAATATATAAAATATGTTCAATTAATCAAAAAAGAAAAAAATTAGTTAGTTAGTTTTATACAAAAAAACAATAAATTTTCCAACTCTGGAACTGACTTTTTGGTTTTTCTGATTTTAAGCACCTGTATATTTCTTTCTAAAATATAAAATATGTTTAACTAATAAAAAAAAAAGAAAAAATGTTTAAGTTTTATAGTCCTGGAACCCACTCCCAGAATAGATATACTTTATAGGGTCGCATATGAATATTGTGGAAATTACCCACGGAATGACAAACCTATATGGGGTATATTTTTGTTGAAGGGTATAAAGAGTGCAGTGTTGCCAAAACGGCGGTTTTCCCGCTATATATGACTGTATTTTGCTGTCATTAGCGACAAGTCTGTTTAAAAATCCACAAGCGGGAATTTTAGCGGAAGAATTTCTTAGTTGACGGATTTTCAGCGTTTTTCTGAAACTTATAAAGAAAGGTATTGAATCAAAATAAAGTATATTTAACGCAGCTATGCGACACGTACCTTGGTATTTATGTTGAGTTTTTTTCTATATAAACTAACGTTACTTTTTTGCAAATAAAAAATTGACATATTGTGGTCGTGTAGTATAATGTGAAAATTTAAGAGGTTAAAAATAATAACATATGTATATACATACGATTATAAAAGTGAACAAATCTCATAATTAGTGAATAAAATTTAATTCGAGATTAAAATTATATTACAAAACTTCAAGCAAAACGGCAAGATATTATTCCACACGTGTAGACCAATTAGAGTCTAAAATATTGAAAATATACTAAATCAACTTCTACATTAATATTATAAGATGGAATATGCCCTTGGATTCTACTTTTTCCTGTGCCTATGCTCTGTAACTTTGGTGAGAACTTTTCCAAACGAAAAGTTTATTGTCATTCTGTGAAACACAGTATGACTAACGAAAAATTTAGTTGCTCATGTTTCTTTTAAGCTTATTTCAGGTTGTATATAAATCAGCCTGTGAAAAACAGGACAACCAATGTAATTGTTTGATTTTTCTCGACGCGAAAACCTCTCGCAAGTTACAGAACACAGGAACTGGTTCGATGTTTGTGTATGGAAACTCTGCAGGAAATAAAATACCTACTCAAAGAGTAGGCTGAGTTTTGCTTACAAATATTGGGGAATTATGAGATTCCAACATACATAAATCTATCCATATGTATACATATTTTATAAAATTTATATTATTCTTTTTTTTTACCAATAAACCATAAAAAACACATATGTTGGTTAATAAAAATTCAGCGGTTATATTAGCGTTTATTTTTATTCAGATAGCGGTTTTTAGCGGGTTTTCAAGGGTTATATGGTGGGAAATGCCTGCAACATTTTGGCAACACTGAAAGAGTGTATTCAAGTAAATATAATAATTCAGGGGCACAATCGTCGCTTTCAATAACTAGCTGAATCGATCACTTTTTTTAAGCTTAAGATTACGGCACTCGATATCGAACCACATTATTATATTGTTTGATAGCGTATGCCAAAATATAATATAATAATATGGAACGATATCGAAATGCCATAATCTAAAACTGAAAAAACGTGATCGAATCAGCTTGCTATCAAAAGTGATGATTAGTCCCCAGATATATTTCTACATGAGCATATGAAATTTATCGGTTACAAAAAATAATTTTTAATTTCTAAAAGTTTTAGAAACCCCGTTAGCGGGTTCGAAAAAAAATATCTATTAGGTCTTACGGAAAATAAAACTTCAGCTTAGATTACAATTGCTTAAAACGGGTGGCAAAATTGCAAATTCAATCGAAAGCACCAAAATTTTATGAAAATTATTTCAATATTTAATGGCGTTGGTGTACCCGATTTTAGCGACAGCTGTCATTTGAAATAATTATTTAGTTATATTTGATAACCGAACATATTTGTTTGGCGACTGAATTTTGGTTGCCATGCATATTTGATCCAGAAATTAATAATAATTTAAGGCTAAAATAAATTATAAGAAACTTAAATCAGTTTTAAATCTTTATCCTCATTCCAAGCATGGGGCATTCGATGTCGTTCGAAATTTCCACACAAACACAATAAATAATTTACGAAAATGTGTTTGATATTGAATGACGTACTTCGCCTCCAGAAAAGTAACACACATTCCCACAAGTCTCCTAAATTGGGAATAAATAAGTGAGTAATATTTCCCACTTAAGTAACCACTTAGACTGCAGGACCTTAACTCTGCCTAATTTTTATTTGAAAGGACAGAAATATCTTAATACATATATAATTCCTTAAATGTATCTATACGCAAAAACTATTCTGAACATGTTATTGCTTTTTGTTTACTTTGTGATCCGCCCCACAGTGCGCTAAATCAAGAGAAAAAAACCTGTTCTTTGTCAAGAGACAACACTATAAGTTTGAATTTTGCTTTCCACTGTTACGTGCCTTAAATATGGCTCATAAATCGTTTTAAATATATTTAAAAAATATTTTTACTCGTATTTTTAAGGCTTGGTTACTTTTAAGTATCGTTAAAGTTTTGTGAGAGGATTACTTACGTATATTTTTAAGATTCCTTGAAAAAATTCTGATGAGTTAATATTTGGCAAGAATTTAATAAAGTGTTTATTGTTTGTAATTCATTTCAAAAGCAATTAACAGTTAATTTATAAATAAATTTTCATTTGAAAGTAACTCGTAATTTGCGAAATAAAATGCACCTGCGAAATTTGTTAAAATACATGAAACTTATTTTTTATTACCGTAATTACGAAAGCGTAGTTTACACTTTGGAAGGGAATGCAACAAACGTGTGCTTTCGCAAGCAAAAAAAAATCAACAAAAATATTTATTCGCGTGGGAGTTAATACCCTTGAATAGGAGATGAAGTCTTTGGCATAGGAAATATGCCAATTAATACTAGATTATTAATTAAATAAATTCAGTGAAGTGCGACTTTGACCCGTGCACGAAGGGTTCCGTACGGATACTAAATATGTTAGTCAATACGAACTTTAGCCTATATGTATAAAATATAATTTTGCATTTTTTTGTTTTGGCGTTTTTTTTCGCACTTTTTTCTGTTTTGGCGATTTTTTTCGGTTTTTGGCCTTTGGTTTTTAATTTTGGGAATTTTTTTTTGTTATTTTGGCGATATTTTTAATTTTAGTGATTTTTTCATACAGGCGACTTTTTTCAGTTTTGTCGATTTTTCGGTTTTTGGGGTTTTTTTATTTTAGCAATTTTTTCATTTAGGCGCTTTTTTAGTTTTTACACTTTTTTTCTCGCTTGGACGATTTTTTTCGCTTTTTTGAGTTTTTTGTTTTTGGCAATTTTTTTTTTAATTTTATAAATTTTTTTCATTTTTTCGATTTTTTCTTCATACAAAAAATTTTTGGCTTTGGCGATTTTTTTCGGTTTTTGGCGTTTGTTTTAATTTTAGCGATTTTTTTCATTTAGGCGATTTTTTCGAATTTGGTGATTTATTTTAGTGGTAGAAATTTTTTCTTAATTTTGATGATTTTTTTTGTTTAAATTTTTGGCTCCTTTTCACCTTTGGTGAACGGAACCCTAAAAAAGAAGCTAACTTCATGCTAATTATATAAAAATTATAACTTTTTCATCAATTCTGTAGATGCCATTGGATTAATAAATAACAATTAATACTTTAATTATGCGATTAAATTATTAAATTTTTATAGAAAATATTATATTTAAATACAAAAGCTTAGAACTTTATTAATCTTCATAAGGAATGGTCCCCAACAAATCTGTATACACGCAAATAGAAAAACTTTTTTTAAAATAAATTGGGAATAACTTCAATTCCTCGTCTTCCGGTTCTAGTAGCGGGTTTTATTGTTATTTTTTATTAATTGAAATAATAGGGTAAAATTACATTATTATGTATGCATACATATTTGGTTTTTTATATAATAAAAACGAAAAAAATAATAGAACAATAATTTTTATAAGCCAATCCAAATTGTTTGCGAACAATTAAAAATAAATTAGAATACAATTATGTACTCGTATTGTTCTGTTTTATTTTTACATCACTCTGATTTTTTTCTTCTTTCTGGCGCCAACACCATGTACTCGTACAATAATTAATCTATACAAATTCAAAACAATGTTCCAATAATTCAAATCCATAATCTTGAAATGTCAGGTTTAATCATTGCAGTTATTTGATGCATGCCATCCATGGAAAGTTGCAGCTACATAAGCTACTAGCATTATTTGATGACGCACAGTGTTTTGTGCCATCGCAAAAGGCAGAAATATTAACCGCCTTGAATTGTAATGCATTATGTTTACATACATATGTACATATATGTATGTATGTACGAGTAGAAGTATGTATGCATTAATATATTTTCAAAGATAACAAACAATTCACACAATATAATGCTTAAAGCTTTTACTTCATTTATTTACTGTCGACAAGAAAGAGCGCTAAACGAAATGTTTAAAGTGTTTTTTAGGTGGTCTTAATTAAGCAATGTGTATTAATAAGGTCTATATTCTCAGGTGCATGACTATTTTTCGAATGTTTCATGTAAAAATTGTCATAATTCTTTTTTCCACTAAATTTTCTTCATGCAGTCCTTCCTTTGACAACTAAATTTTCTTTTCCTTATTAAGAAGTATGTGAGCGGGTGACGAGGGGAACAGAATAATTTCTTTTCCCCTCGTCACTCTCTCTTTCTCTCTTAAAAGAAAGTAATAAGCTTATCAATAAGCAATAATAACCCGTGTATCGGGTTCAGAGAACTCACACGTGACTGTTGAGAAGCCAATGCATCCATAACGAGCCACTGTATGGTTTGAATTTTGGTCTGGCTGCATCACGGTGCCATTTTTCTTCGAAAACGAGTAAGGAACCGCGAAGGATAAATGTTACGCAAACCATCCAGAGACAGAAAAAGCATTGAAACATGAGATTAAAATTGCTATTGGAGAGATTTGAGCCAAAACAATCGAAAATGTACTGAAAAATTATTATATTGTGGTCAATTCTTGTTAAAAAAAAAACACTGCACACTTTAAGTCTGGCAACTCTCATTTTAATTGTCATTTTAATATACTTTTCTTTTTTGTACCTTTTTTATTATTGATAGAAACATTACCTTTTTTTTACTGAACTCACGTGTAATGAAATCTAAAATATATATACTTTTATAAAATCCTCAAACTCATGACAAAGTTCAAAATTTCCAATAAAATTAGAAATTTGAAAAAATAATTTTTTTATAGCCGATTCAAATGTAAAATTTTAAATGGCCCACTCTATGCATGTACATATGTATGTATGTGTTTCTATTAAAAGAAATTTAAGTTAGGAATTTATAATGCAACACACAGGCGAATTAGAAATATTCTGTACATCGTCATATAAAAAAATGCACAAGTTACTGTTACAAGTTACTGTAATTTTACATGAAAAAAAGATTATAAGGTTTAGTATCTTTTAGCTTTCGTTAATAAATTCTATATTTTTGGGCATACACGGATCAAAATGTTGCGTGTAGATGGATTTTTCGCAAGGTTGGAAACCGAAACGAATAACGGTATTGGTATTGATACCGGTACAACTATTTTTTAAATTTCGTTATCGGTAACGGTAAAGGTATCGGTATTTTTTTTATTTCGGTATCGGTATTACCGGTACATACTGTTACCGAGCTTATAATACCGGTATACCGATATTACTACTATATTTATTAGTTCAGATAGTGGACATAGCAAAAAATATTTTTTTTTATTAAATTACTTCGAATAGGGAGTATTTTTACGTTAACATATAAAAACATTTAAACTTATATGTTTCTATAAACGTTTTCATATTGAGAATAAAATAATTTATTAAAAGAAGTAAAATACGCAACCTGCAGTTGAAACCTTGCATATATAAAGTATACATTTTGGTTAATTTAACAATATGATAAAAATAAATACATTACATTGTATGTATATTATATATGAAATACATGTAGAATTGTATATTCGTATTCGAATTCTCGAATATTCGGCCGTTTTTAGATTAGATATTCGTATTCGTACTCGCACAAATTCAGACGAAACGAATATTTAAATATTTCAATTCGAACAATAAACAATATTCTTGTAGCCAAATTAAAAACAAACAAACCAAATTTCTTGTACAATTAATATTAAAAAAGTTAAAGAAAGTAATTTTATTCGCCTCAAGAGAGCGGTCTTTACCTTCAGATATAAAAGTTTAGAGACATTTTCTCCATCATCCTTATCAGCGCATTAACCATATATTTGAATTAGACCTATTTTTGTTCTAAATATCAAATTCCAAAATTTTATACGCCACCTTAAGACAACATATGTTTTTAAATATTTCCAAATATGAGACATTTTTTAAAGTTTAGCTGAACTATAGTGAATTTTAATCAAAAATAATTTCTAAATCGGGCTTAAGTTCAGTAATTTTAATTCTTATTGAACGAAATATTTTTTTAAGTTAATTTTTTATTATTATTTTTCGAACTTAATTTTTTTCTATATTTATGATTTATTTGAACGGGCTAAAGTTCGCATCGCTTTTTTAAGCCAAATTACATGTGGTAATTATTAATGAACAAATAACATCAAAGTTAGTTATAAATATTCTGACAACACATAGTTGAAAGTTTTAAATATTGAAGTTTTTCAAAGATTTATTTGATATTTCGAAGGAAAAATGCACATGACTTAGACCAGAGCTATTCAACCTTTTTGGTTCGCGTACCACAAAACTCACAACCAACAATTCGCGTACCACCTAAAAAAATATTATGTCTATAAACAAGTATGGGCTCAATAAATAACCAAACAATTTTAAAATATTTAATACATTTGATTTATTAATAATAAAAAACAACAAAATTAAAAAGAAATTGTATATCTGGTTCAATAACTGGTTAACTTTAACATACATATATAAGATTTTTCTCCAAGTTCAATGTTGTTCGGTATTTATTTTTGATTAAGTTAATTGAAATATATTTTTGAAATTTTATTTTTGGTGGGAATCGGTATACCGGTACGTACCGGTATAGACGTAAACGGTATTCTGGATACCGGTATTTTCTAACCGAAACGGATTTCGGTATCGGTATTGATACCGGTATCTAATTTTAGCGGTATTTTAATCGGTATCGGTATTTTTACCATACCGTTTGCCAACCTTGATTTTTCGTTAATTAATTTTGATTTTTTTTCAAGTTACGCCTTTCTTGATTTTATATGACGACATACTATAGTATGGGCCCATGTATTTTGTCAACTTTATTTACTTTTTAACTTTCCTTTACCAATCACATCATATATTTAATTTATGAATGAATTTGTTGTTAGTGTTATCAGCATAATAAAAATATAAACATACATTTGTATGTATGTATGTATGTATGTGCAAATGCATGTATGCTTTGCCTGTAATTTTATGTGAGAAAAAGCAGCTAAATCCATGCATATGTATGTATGTGTATATGTGTGTGTGTGTGTGTATGTATGCAGCTATAAACCGCGCACTGACCTATAATAACAAATATCAATGCAAATAAAAAATGAACACATTTTGTAACAAAATTAAAAACAAAAAAGATAATGAAAGTTAAAAATAAGTAGTTTATAAAAAGTAACAAAACATATGCTCATACATACATACATGCACACTTATGTGAAACAAGAGAATGGAAATCACATAATAAGTATAGTGAGTGCATTGTGCACTAAGGTGAGGTACTTACTAGCAAGTGATAAACGAAAGTCTCAGCGTAATATGGCGCATTAACACTTGTTTTATCTTAATTGTGACTTCAAAACAAATTCTATGGAATTTTATTTACTTATTTATTAAATGCTATAAATACAATTTGTATAAATAATGTAGTAGCTTATTTTTGACGAGAATAGTAACAAAAACCTTCAGCCGTCGGATTTAATCGAACCATGAACCACGAAGGATTAAGTAATTTTATAAATAATACTCGTAATAACTAAAGATATGATGAGAGGCTGATTTCTCAGAACTGAGCTCACACTCTTATGCAGAAAATGTGCGATTTCCGAATTCGAAAGTACTGTCCTATTTTACACAAAAAGCCATAAAAATTTAACAATGAAGAAGCTTTTTTGTTATTACAAATCCAGCAATTTCTCAATCCCCCCGTTTAATTTTAATTATTTATTTACCGGGTGCCCCTGTGGCTGAGTAGTAGCGATGCTAGTCTATTAGTCCAGAGGTCGTGGGTTCGATTCCAGCCATATATCCTGGTTGTTTTCCGCAGACAAGCTAATCGCTAAAAAAAACCAAGATACACATATAATTACATTAATTTACAGACGGATACGGGTATAACGACTTTAGTCAATAATGAAAAATGTTTAAACGGTTTCCAATGATTAAAAAACAATTAAATAATTTTTATAAGTTAATTTTTTAGTTTTAATTTATTTTTAATTTTAATCAGGGATAAATAAATTGTATATGTCTCACTATTATTAATTTTTATTTTTTATTATTATTATTTATAAAAAAGCGATACGAACTTTAGCCCGTTCAAATAAATCATAAAATCATTATTAATTTTTAATTTATGAATTGGGGAAATAGATAAAAAAAATTAGCAAATTTCAGTGAAGCTGCTAAAAAAAATGACTGAAGTGATAAGAAATTATATACCTAAATAATTTAATTTTATTAAGTCAATGGAAACTATGAAAACAATTTTCATTATTGCCTAAGGTCGTCATAACCGTATCCGATTGTAAAATAATATAATTACATATACATATGTATGTTCCCTCAATTATTAAAGTAGTCTAGTCATATATTTCTTTGATCCAGATATTTAGGAGATTACATTTGAACAAATTAATAAATGTTTTATAATATAAAATTTATATTATGCAGCGTTTTAATTTAGAGTTGTGTTGGTATCGATCAGTGTTGTCAGATTTATTTTCAGCCTCCTCGCCAAATGACTTGTCGAATACGCTAAATATCGCCAATATAATAAAACATTAAATTGTGGCTACAAAAATATTTTTGTATTTTGTAATTCCATTACAAATATTGCAACATTTTAGATTCAGTAGTCAACTTATATGGTAAAACATAAAAATTATATTATTTCAGAAAAATTAGGAAATGTTTACATTAACATATAAATACTGGCGTTCCGAAAATACTTGAAAATAACTTATTCCAAAAGATCAATATAAATAGGATAAAAGAAACTTGAGCACCAAGATAAAAATTATTGTTTAAATTTTGCGATAAAAGTGAATTAACATTTACTTTAATGTGCATTTAAGTACACATATCATATCATTGAAGTGGTGATTAGCAGCAACATCTCCGTATTCATACACTCTAGGCGAGAACTCAAGAAGGCATTTTGGTGCTTTATTATCAAAAAAAAAAAGACGTTTTCCCCCCAACTGTGTTACATAAACACCAAATGAGATTTTGTTACCCATATTTTTTTACACTTCTTGAATTTCAGAAAATTTTTTGAGATAAAGAGTCACAACATTTAGAATGTACTAAGAATTTTTCTACGAAATACATTTTTCATGATGTAGAAAAAATTCCTTAAAAAAAATTATTTTGACAAAAATTATTTTGTCATTGAAAACGAAAAAATCAATTGAAAAATAATTAAAAACAAAATATAAAAAATTACATATAAAAGATAGAAATATCCTGAAGAAGTTAGCCAATGGTTAACGAAATATCGATAAATTAAAAACAATATATATATATTAAATTGACCTAAAGCTTAAAAAAATAGTTTCATTAAATACATACAAAAGGTCGAAAAATTAGATAAACAATTCCTTAAAAAAATTTCATATTCTTAACATTATTCTATTTTATTGAAATATAGCCAAAAATATCGCCAAGGAGATCAAATATCGCCGAGTAAATCGCCAATCGCCATTTCAAAATTTTCATCGCCAAAAACAAATTTTGATCGCCACGTTTGGCGAGATATCGCCATATCTGACAACACTGGTATCGATTTATATACATTTATTTGCTGGGTTCTGTATCAGTTTCAAAGCCTACTAAGCTTATTTTTTCTTTGTGATTTTCAAAAATATTATTATTTTATGAATTTTCATATAGTTTCTGAAAGCCTGTACATAAGGTAAGAGGTTTGTGACTGCTAAAAATTTGTGGTTGAAGTCTACTGATGATTTGGTTCAAACGCCAATGAAATACGTGTACAGACATGCTAAACCACCAGCAAATAAATTTCAATTATTGTAGTATTTACACTTCTGACAATATGTCATTAAATTTATTTATTATATATTACAAATTTATTAAAGTTTTTTTAAGATTTATTTAAAATTTCGAAGTAAAAATTCAAAAAGGCTCATATCGATGGCTTAATATAAAGGCCCAACTATAATAGGAATAAGCGAACTTAAGCAACTGTGCGGTTACATATAAAACGTATGTGGCAAACATAATGTACTTATCATGATACAATTATACTAGGTACATGCACAAGCCCAGCCTGTCACTGTATACATTGCTCCTAGTTGTCAAACTTTGTTTACAAGCTGCAAAAATGTTAATGTATGTGTGTAAATAAAATGATTACAGTGTTGCCAATGAATTTACACATGGCTGTGTCTCCAATTACACATTGAAGAAAATTACACTACACATCTTTTGTGTAGGTTAAAATTAAAACAATAATTAATAAAAATAGAACCCAAAGTAGAATTACACACTTATTATACAAGAATTTAATTACATCGCCTACACATGTGAGTAGAAATTACACACTGTCTAACTACACCCATATTGGCAACACTGAATAACTATAATCATGCAGGAATGCCGCGTCTGCAATTCTACTTTAGTTACCCTGTAATTGTTATTTTTATAAACAAAAGACAGTTGTTTCCGACAATTTGGGGTTTGTTTATACCAACAAAATACATGTGTTTTTCGGTGTTGTAATTTTGTTGTAGTTCTGCATGTACCTAGTGTAATTGTATCATGGTACTTATGGAACTTTTCGTCAAGTTTCGTCAAATTTCATTTGCTTAAGTTAAGTGCCAAACTGAACGCACATTCCGTACGGAAAACACTGTTTTTGCATTTTTTTAAACTCAAGCAAACAGCAGCAGAAAATATTCATTGATTTTAAATATTTTTTATTGTTTCTTATTTTATACTCAGAAAAAAAAGCAAAAAATTTTATTTTCATTCTTTGTTTTACAATACACATATACACACATACACATGATATTATTTATGTATGTTCATTGTTGTACTTTTTGGTAGGCAAAACAAATAAAACAAATAATAAAGTGGTGGATATAATTACACGTGAATTTTTAATAGATTAGGACATTCCAACAAGTTAATTTTATTGAATTGCATTCATTTAGTAGTTATAAGAAGAAACAAAATTACCAAAAAAATTTGAACAATACCTATATGTGCAACTGTGGCTAAAGAATACTTAAGTGCATGTAAGTGCATTGTGGCCACTTAAAAGACACATCTGAATTGCTTAAGTATTTGACAGACTTATCGTTCAATTCTGGCATTAGCTTAAGTCAGCATATTCATATTATAGTTGGGCGGAACTCGAATTTTCGATATTTTATAGGAGAAGCAAAGAACTGAAGAAAAACTAAAGTATTTACATACATGCAGAAATAATTTTTTAAGTGGCCAAAAGTCCTTGATTTTGAATTGTAATGTACTAAGATCTTCAACAAAAAGGTTAAAACCTCCTAAAAACGTCATTTTGAATTGATTTTGGGCTGACGGCGTCAGCCAACGTCGTTCTTTGAGAACGACGTTGGCCAGACCATCATCGTTAACAACATGACGGCGCTTATGCACCACAGCTCATGCCACATTCAGGGTGACCGATGACATTTATCAAAAAGTGGCACCAAATAGGGGATTTTTCAAAAAAAGGGGGAACATTACAAAAAACAAGACAATTATACTAAAAGTTCTTATTTTTAATGTATTATTATGTAATTCACTTTAAAAAAGGGGGACAGGAAGTGACAAAGCAGTCAAAAAAGTGCCACTTTAGTCGGTCCAACGGTCACGCTGGCCACATTAGACATCCTGCACGTGCCATTTGAGCGCTTGGTTATGCAGGCGATTTGAACTTACCACCGTGATCGTTCTTTAGAATATTTCTTAAGGATGTTTTTGTTTATTTTAGTCGATGAAAAAAGAGTCGCAAAATTAACTCGTCAAATACTCTTCCTAGTTCCAGCTGGGTTATTAGTTGTTAAAATTTTGTATTTTTGTAACAATATACATATATGTTCATATGTACATATGTACTCGTAAATATCGTTACCTTAATATAGAAAGACCCTAACTCATTATTTTTTTGAAATCGAGATTTTTGCATTTTTCGATACATTAGATGTTCTTCTATCGAAATTACAAAAAAACTTGAATTAAAACGAAAATGAGTTAGGGCCTTTCTATATTAAGCTAACGATGTGTACATATGTGTTTTACCCAATAATTTTTTGGATGGAGTATTCTTCATTGTTTTGATATTAAATGTCATGTAAAATTTTAACAAGGCTTAATTAACACTTTTGTTACCCCAGCACCATCAGGTGAGAAGTTCCTGAATCATCCTCGCAAGAACTACTAAAAATTTATTGAAGATATTATTTTATATTAAAGAAACTGATAAATAGGCATTGAGTTACAACTGACGTATTTCAATCAATTATTGTTAAATATAGAAGCGCGCCTGCAAATCTCATAAATATTACAATGTATACGAATATACAATCAACATGCACACTATTTTCATACGTTCATTATGCATTCCCGTATTTTGAATTTAATAATTGATGTTGTTGATTTGAATAAATATGTTTTTTTTTGGATAAACATTGGATTGAATGCGTCTACTCCAAAATTCCATCAACTCTTTCTTATAAACATTTACTTATTTCTCCTTTTCTACGCACAATACGCAAATGAAGAAACCTTAAAAAAATAAACTAAAGGAAAAATTCAAAACTGATAATATTATTGCGAAATATTTAATATTTATTTCTGTTTCTATTCACTAGCTAGCACCACCATGCAAAGCAACAACAACAATTGCAAAAAAAATAATGTTTTCCCAACAAGCACAGGGTAAATCCATTGTTATTTTATCGGCTCAATTCAAGTAAAATTCTCAATCGTTTCGATGGGAAAAACTCTAATTCAAGTTGATACTCATTCTAAAATGAATTTTGCTTTAAATATACTTATATACGAAAATTTAATTCAGATTTAATATACCTACGTACCACATGTAATTTCCAGTTAATATAAAAAGTGAGCATATTGTATTAACAGAAAATCGATTAAAAGTCAAACTCGTATGTTTGCTGGGTATATAGTTACTGCATAATAAAGAAGTTGTTGTAAAACGATAATGTCAACAAATCAACATGAGCACATTGTTTACAAACAATGGGCAAATTGTTCATGTTCCTGCTCACTCACACATACTATGAATGTATGTATGTATGTCCGTATGTATGGATGCACATATCACTTCTCTTACTATTAATTAGCATTTCTCTTTCATAAAGCTTTGTTAAAGTTATTTTTACAATTAAAACAAACATGTTGCAAAATAAAACAAGTAAAATGCATGAAAAATAAATATAAATTATTTTATAAATAAAAAGATATACATACATATCTACATACTTACTTACATACATTCCTAAGAACAAGTGTACATATGTACATACAGAAATGCATACGTACGCTGCATTGTGCACATGCACATATACATACATATTTATGTACATATACATATGTACGTACTATGTAATAAGAAGTAATTAATTCGTAGTACGCACAGAAAATAATTCAACGTTAACCTTTTATGGAATAAGGAACTTTCTTTAAAGTTGTTTCATTTTTAAACTGATGAATGGATCAAGTTGAATTATAAAATACATATGTATGTATGTATGTATTTATACATATTGGCGGTTGGTTATTGGTTTATTGCAAACATAATGCATTTTGAATATACTGTGCCGCAAGCCAATAACCAACCGACGATATGTATTTGCGTACATATCGTAACCTTAATATAGAAAAGCCCTAACTCATTATAACGATATGTAGTTATGTACATATTTATGTATGTAAGTTTTTATCACAATATTATTAGTAAATACATATGTATGTAAATATTTATTGGTATAGCTTCCCAGCAAAAAATTCTGATTTGGAAGCACTAACAACTGAGGGAAGTAATGTATTGCTTATTTGATAACAAAAGTTTCGAAAAATGCTTCTAAAAGCACTAACGTAAAGTGGGCTCTCACAAAAATTATATATTATTACTTCTGTGAAGAACTTTAGTAAGGCAAAAAAAATTAATGGCTTTTTGGAAGCTCACCTCGAACAAAAAAAAAATTCATTATTCATGCGTAATAGCAAGTGATTCTGTAACATTGTCTTCCTTACAAAAACGCAGTAAGCAGTAATTTTCGCTGGGTTAGTGCATTATCCATATGTAAATGTATGTATGTATGTGTATATTAGGGGACTGCGTAAACAGTCTTGAAATGTAAATACGTTGTATTACATATAAGCAAAGCACGATGGATGACTTCTTGTTCATAACAAACAATCAAAAGAATTACAGTTGATGCGTGTATGCTTGTGATATTGCATATTGTACGTTTGAGCTATTATGTGTTTAAGGGATTTTTTTTTTAAGCAAGCGCACACAACTAATGTCAATGCATGTTTCCACACAACTTATGTAAACATGTATGTATGTATATGTGTGACGTTTGCATACGCACCCATGCGTATGAAGAAGCAAGCATTAAAAATTCTTCCGTCCGTATTTTAAATTCCGCTTAAATAGGATTTGATATTAGACCTACGGTTTCCCACGAATAATTTTCAGATGTACAAATGATATGATATTAAGCGTTATCAAAATGTATGGAATTTTAAAACGACCTCTTGAGTGTTTAGACTTTCAAATCCTCGTACTTGTATCTTTAAACTTATGACAAATACATTGTATGCCCTTGCAATGAATTATATTGAAATTGCCGACTTTGATTGTAATTAAAATTAAAGCACACACATTGTATACATAGTTTACATTTTAAGTACATACACATCTAAATGTGTATATTATATTCATATAAATATGTGCACGTATGTTACCATAATTTATCTTTTAATAAACATGAAGTAAATGATTACGAAAAATGTTTACCCAACACCTTAATAATATTTGTTCTTTCATAATCGATTACAATTTTACTGATAAAAGAAAAAAAATAGTATCAATGTCATTACCTGCGAGTATTATGATTAAGTTTGCAGGTTAATTTTCAAGCAATAAATAAAAAAATTATTTTAGAAAACCATATTTTTTTATCAACATAATGTGTCAGTCAGATAGTAAAGTCTTTTGATGTGATTCACCTACTTGAGCAATTGCATTGAAATTTCACGGATAATTGATGCCAAAACTAATATGTATACAAACATGATTTCCGACTGAATAAATGTTTTCAAAAGCTTTAATAACAATTTTGAAAACATATTGCAAGGTACTGGTAAATTCTTCTTAGCATGTGCAAGTTCATTAAACTAAAGCCGATGTGGCATTGAAAACTTATTAAACTGGTTGATCAGAAAATTTTCAATATTACAAGTAGAAAGCAAATGTGTATTATTTTTCTTTTTATTGAGCACGATTCAACTAGTAAAGGAGACCGAACTAGCTAGTTATTCTCAGATTGGAAAAGATTTGTGCTTTACTTATAAAAACATAACCATCTCAACAAATTTTAAATTGTTGTAAAATGTGGAACATAAGTGAAGTTAATTTATTTTATTGCAGTTTCTTTCCCTGTGAAGAAATATTTGAGCAAGCAAACACAAGTATTAAATAATGTATTGGTTCGAACTGGTTAAAAAAATTAAAATTACATGGGTTTGATTAAAGACTGAACAAGTTATTTATAGTGGTTCCATAACATTGCAATAAGTATGAATTTTTTATTTAATTTTGAACCTTTTTATATGTTCAATGAAACTATTTTATTAAGCTTTTGATCAATTTACATATTTTTAGTTTTGCATTTCGATATTTCGTTAACCATTGGTTAACTTGCATATAAGTACAATAAATTATGAACCATGATTCAACTCTACTTACTTTTTCAATACCCATTAGAATTGGCTTTATTCGTATTTTTGATATATTTAAAAGCGCTACTGCAATTCAACTTTAGCCTCTTAAAACTTAAAATGAGTTTGAAATGTATTTTATTTCAGATGTTTCAAAAAAATTTTCTAAAAATGGATTTCAAATACATTTGATTTATTTATGAATAAGGGGGTAGGACTTGAAAATTTTTCATATAAATAATTTATTTTACGAACGGATAATTAATTTAATTTTATGATTTTCGAAATCCTCTAGTATATTAGAAAATTTTTGATTTTAGCGCACAGCCCGGTACTTACATACATAAGTTTAAACTTTAGTCTCAATACTGCGTTCATTTATTTAAAAAATATACAATGAAAAACTGTTCTACAAACCGATTATTTCGACATTCGAAAAACGAGTACTGTAAACCAGAAAAACTAATGGAAAACCGGGTTTTCCACATTCAAATGTATTTCCTTTTTTATTTAACAAAAGTAGTCCTTACGGAGAACCACTTTCTAATAATATTTGCTTAAGTTGAATTAACAATATACTAACGCCAGAAGTCAAAGCACCATTAGGACTTACTCAAATACTCATTATTTGTCATAGATTACACACATTTATTTAATCAAAATGCATACCTACTTCTTTTTTATTTAACTTTATCTTATTTATTTTCCTAACAGCTGATTAATTTAGCGCTTTTGACTATTTATTTATGTTCTCTTAAAGAATTAACATGTATAACATAACACCTGCTGTATAATTATTCATGTTACATACATACATACATACATATGTTATCCATGTACAAACTTACATACATACTAAATATTTACATTTACATACAATGTTAAAAAGCTATTTACATTTATGGATAAACAGTTATACAAAAGTAGATATCATTTAATTAACAGACAGCTCCAACACCAACCAACATAAATAATATACAATTATAATCCACCGATCTATATAGGTAGATGTCATGTTCTCATAAATATTTACAATGTAAATTTTACATCAACAACAATTTAACCCGCCTCCAGCACTTTTTTGTTTTGTTAATATTTGAGATATTTAAAGCTAATGCTTATTTTTTCTACTCAAACTCTTTTCAGATTTCTTTTAATAGTTTTATTTACACTTTTTTTTGGCTTTGTCTTATAAATTAAAACAAATAGTAGAAAAAACTGTGATAAATATATAACTATACAATAAGAAAACAAATAACAATAATAATAATAATAATAAGAGCAACAACAAAACAAACAAAAACAAAACAATATAATGTCTCAGAACAACACAACAACAAGAAGAGGCAGCAGTAGGAGCAAAAGATCGTGGTCTTGCCATTTAAAAGTGTATTTTACATTGGGCCTTTTCACATGCAGCCTTCTGCATTGTGTTCATGCTGCCGTTGGGGTAAATGATGCACGATTTGTATACAATAAATCAAAAACGGATGCAACAGCCAGTGCAGAAAATACAGATACAAATGTTAAGCTACTTGAAGAAAACGAAACAGATTCGGTGAGTATGAAAAGGTGAATTAAATTAAACTACATACATATGTACATATAAGCAAATAAATAAAAAGTATTAAACTAGGCATTCTCAAAACAACGCACACGGGAACCGCTCATACGCTGGTTTCACACGAGACATGTTTTTTTTTGAGTCTTAAGTCTGTGGCTTTCATGAATAACAACCTATGTTATATATTTCTCAGTTCGATTTAAGGATGTTTAATTGTTAAAGCAAAATTTGTAAAAATTATTAACAACTACCTAGTTAAGGGTTTATAAAACAGATTTTCATAAAAAAAATTACTAAGCCCTTATAAAGTCGTAATATTTTTTTTATAAGTAAGGCAGTTATATTTTAAATGCTTTTTAAAAAGCAAAAAGAAATTTTTGAAAAATAACGTATGTACATCTTTTTTTTCTACAACCACACCTTTTTAGGATTCCGTACACCAAAATAAAACAATCGCCTCAATTAAAAAAATCGCTAAAATGAAAAAAAGCCAAGAACCGAAAAAATCGCTAAAACGAGAAAAAAGTGTCAAAACTAAAAAAATTGGCAAAATTAAAAAAAAAACGCAAAAACCCCAAAAAATCGCGTATAAGAAAAAAAATTTCAAAATTAAAAAAATCGCCTATGAGATGAAAAATTTTCAAAAATAAAAAAATCGCCAAAATGAAAAAACCACCAAAAACCGAAACTAATCACCAAAACGGCAAAAAAAAGTGCCAAAACTAAAAAACGCTCCAAACCGAAAAAAACCCAAAAAATAAAAAAATGCCAAAACTATATTTTATATGCTAAACTTGGTATTGAATTACATACATGTGTAAGGTGTCCGTACGAAACCCTTTGTGGGCGGGTCAAAGTTGCACTTAACCGAATTTATTTTAAATAAACTTCAAAAAGAACTGTTTTGGCTCTAGTGAAAAAATTCGATTTTTTGACATGCGCTGTTATTCATGAAAACCACGCTAAATTTATACATATCGCGTAAAATTTCTGCTGCTATTGAAATCAGGCGGCAAATGTGGAATTGAAAATATTACCATTAAGGCTGGTACTATTCAATTGTACGGCTGACTTTTGAAAAAAAAATACGACCCTAATTTAGGGAACTTTTATTGTCTTTAAAAAATGTTCATAAACTGCTTCATACCATGGTTGTATTTTCGCAAAAGTCATTTGAATATGTAGGATAGTGAATACCGCACTTAATGGTGCATTTTATTTCCATCTGACATCAGCTGTTTTGGGCAACATTTTCGTCTGTAAATTGGCAAAAATTTTACAGAGACATATGGAGTTACAAAGCATAAGTCACAAGCCAAGCAGTGTGAAACAATTCTTAATAATATTTATCAATTTGAGTCATGAAACAAATAAACAAGATTGCATATTGCGCAGGTCCGATAGTCTTATTGCTATCATTCAAACTTTCTCTGAATCAGACCAATTAAGATTAGTCAGCAAGAGCCCAAAACACATCATACTATATTACCAGTTCCCAGTTTTATGTACGAATTATACATGAAGTTGAAAAAAATTATACCTTGAACGATTTTAACAATTCCGTGCTCAAGGCGGAGTTCCTAAAGAAAATTTTAAAAACATTTCTCGAACAAATACGTAATAAATAGTCAAATACACTTTGGGCACAATGTTTAACATTGTTAAAACAAAACACTCTCAAAATAATTTTACCTTGAAGCAGGCCATACAAATATTTATACAATTATTTTCTGTTTGTATACAAGTTATTATCACTGAAACAGCGGGCAATTTAAAATCCTTATGGTAAAAAAGTGTAAAACCACCCACACAATTCATGTGTCTTCTTCGCATTTTATAGACCTTTAATGTTTGCTGGAATTCTTTAAACTAATATTTTGTTTAGCAAATTTTTTTAAAGCTTTTGCAAATTAACTTCTCAGCAATTATAGATAAGTTTTTTTTAAATTAAAAACAAATATTACGAGTATTAAATTGGTCTATTAAAAATTAACGATAAGCGGGAAGTTTTTATATTTTTTTATAAACAAAAATATATTTAATTAAATAAAAGATTACATATAATACTACCAGTATACACCAGAGCAGTGAGTTGCATATGTGAAATTGTATAATTTGAAATCGAAATACATACTACATAAATATGTACATATTTACTTACATGTGTACTTTCATATATACTCGTATATATGAGTATACAAGTAGTTGCGAAATATAAGCAAATAAAAGCTTAGTTAAAGCTCTGCAACTTTGTTTAATTGTTTTTTAAGACTATGTGTTTATTTTCAATCTTAAGTGCCCTAGAGACGATCAAATAAATCCGTCAATCAGCCCATATGAGTGAGTGTTACATGCTCGTCGCGTAAAAGGAGACTTAAAAATAAACTTGTCAATCACTATTTATATTTTGACTTGGTAGTTTTCGTATAAACGTAATATAAACTTTTAATCGTCTGTACGGTTCTCCATCACAAAGAAACTGGGCTTTGTCAGGCGTCAAATAAAAAATCAAAACTATTTGATTTTCATTAGCAGTCGCCGGAAAAACACGACTGAACACACACAACTATATGATTGATGAGTTTAGTTGATCGTATCCAGGCCACATTATAATCAAGTTAGAGGTATAGAAAGAATACCGAAGCAAACTTTAACAAGGAATATACAAAGGTTAGGTTAGGTAATATATGTATATAGATTTTAGTGATTTCTGCATCGATTTTTGAAATTGAGTGCTAGAAAAATAGAATTTTTGGCACCAAAATCCTCGAATGTGTGTCATATTCACATCCCAACCGATGACATGTGCTCTTCAGTTAAAATTCTGCTCGAAAGACTAGAATTGCCCTGCATAGTCTGCAAGTATCATAACCCACAATTTCATTGTAGTTTATTCATGCGGCACAACTAAGCAGCTGCGATTACACTCAAGTACCTCTTAAGGGCTCAGTTAACCGAATGTAATGTAATGTAACTGCAACATAGGAAACAGCTGATCGATATTTTTATGTGAAAAGTAATTAGAATGGTTATAGAGATGTAACCGGATTGTAAGAATCTGAACATTACTTTTTACATAAAAATATCGTTCAACTGCTTTCTACGGTTACAGTTACATTCCATTACAGTCGGGTAACTGAGCCTATACGCTGCAAACGAATTTGGGAATTATAGCAGCAGATACCGTCAATATTCCACGCTTATGAGAACTAGTCTATGAAACGTTTCAGCAGGTCCCTCTATTTCAAGTTCATCTGCTGTGTCCTTTTTATCCTAATCCGCTACACTACTATTAAATGCAAAATAAAAAATTAAGAATATGTTTAAATATGTGCATAATCCTTGAAGTTTTTCTTAATAGCGAAATTTGTCAAAAAAGTGTAATTAAAACTTAAAACTGATATTCATAAACAATTATTAAAGTTAATGTTGGTTTAACGTACGAATTTTGTATGCGAAAATCGATTCAAAAAATGCTTTAACTTTACCAATCGTTTATGAATACCGGTGTAGGTTTATTTAAAGATTTCGAAGTGTATTTATCTGACCTTAAATCTGTAATGTATTAACAAGAAGAATTTTTATATGTTGTTACTCGTATATGCGTTTTGTTTCTGCTTAAGAATCATTGTAACACCAAAAGGAAGCCAACGTTTGTATGGACATACATACTCGTACATAAGGCTGCAATTTAAATTAACTGACAGCACACACAGTGGGCCAAACCACGTTTAAGTTGATGAAAACAACATATTGTTCCGTTCTTCTAGTGTTTATAAAAATAATTATATCTTAAAGAAACGAACGTTAGCCTAATTAAAGTGAATAAATTAACAATATAATTAAAAAAATTAAAACTAACAAAAACTTTTCTTTGCTATTATTTACATTGAAAAATGGGCTTGATGGCCTACTTTGAGGGGCGGACGCAACCCTAAAACACAACTTATCGATATAAATTTTTTTTTAGATTTTTTTACATAAAACTGAGCCGATTTGGGGAGTGAGAATAGAAGAAATCGAAAAAAATTCTCCCTGCAACTAACGGCCACTCAAATGTACATAAATACATAAATATCGTTACCGTTATCGTTAATATAGAATGGCCCTAACTCATTATTTTTTTAAATCGATTTTTTTTATTTCGATAGAAGAAATTCTTGATTTCAAAAAATAAATTAGTTAGGACCTTTCTATATTAAGATAACGATATGCATGTGCTTACATACATATGTACATATCGTCGCTTGGCTTCTGGTTTGCTGCAGACTTAATGTATTTTGAATATACTGTGCCGCAAACCAGAAACCAACCGACGATATGTGTTTCAATATACTTGTGTACACATAAAATAACTGCTTATATGAATCATTATTCTAAAAAGTCGGTATTTGTATATACATAGGTATGTACATATTTGATACAAAAATTATAAAAGAAAAATACACAACCCAAAGAAAATGTTGAGAAAGTAAAATTAAATATGTAGATACTCCAACAATTTGTAGAACGTGATAAAATGACAAATAATTTTAATAAAAATCAAAAGTAACTAACAAATCATTTCTTTACATTCTATTTATGCACACAAATAAATGTTTTTGCGAGACAACAATACAGTAGCGCACCTGTGCGCTATAAAAGTGTTATAGACCAATGAAAAACTGAATAAATTCAGACAAAATATTGCACTAAATTTACAAATTATTAAACTTTATATATTCAATATTTCTTCTTCTTCAAGAAATCTAAAATAGCCCAACGAAGTTTTTTGTATTAAAAATGGAAGATATATAAATAAGCCCATTTAATTTTTTGTTTGAAATATGGACGATGTATACACTATTTAATTTTTGTATGAAAAATGGACGATGTATAGCCTATTTAATTGTTTGTATGGTAAATGGAAGATGCATAGCGCATTTATTTATTTTTTTATGAAACATAGACGATATATAGCCCATTTAATTTTTTGTATAAAAAACGGATCACGTATGGCCCGTTTAATTTTTTTTATGAAAAATGGACGAATGTCTTAATATTTTTATGAAAAATAGACGATTTATAGCACACTAAATTATTTGTATGAAAAAAGGACGATGTACAGCCCATTTAATTTTTTGTACAATAAACGGACAATGTAATTGTTAATTTATTTTTTTGTATGAGAAATTGACGATGTATAGCCCATTTAATTTTTGATTGAAAAATGGGCGATGTATAGCCCATTTAATTTTTGTAAGGAAAGTGGACGATGTGTGGCCCATTTAATTTTTTTTATGACGAAATAGAAGATGTATGTATGCAGCCTATTTAATTTTTTGTATGAAAAATGGATGATGTATTTAATTAAAAAGTCGAAAATTAGATAAAAAATTTTCTGTGAAAAAACACTAAAATGTTTTGTTGTATTCTTCCATATACTGAATCAGATAAAATTATTGTCTAAAAATGTTTTTTCAGGATTAGTAAGACCATTTGTAAATTAAGAAATTTCTTCTTACGGAAAATAGTCCAAAAAATATTTACCAAAAAAAAATAAGCATATTAACTAACATGTGCATAATTAGTAAAGAATAGACGACAATATGGTAAGTCTGTTGAAAATTAGAGATGGTAAATTTAGGCTTTCATTACAAAACACGTTTCAGCAAATTTAAATACGTTGAATCAAAACAATTCACGTTTTCCATTTGCAAGAAAGTTTCGTATATAAGGCAGAAATCTACATCAACTGACACCACACACAGTGGACCAACACAGAAGAACGCTGATGATGAAGGTTTAGTGGCCTTCGAAAACGGCTGGCTGTTCCGTTCAACTATGTGTTGTCAGAATATTTACAACTAACTATGATGTTATTTGTTTATTAATAATTATCACATGTAATTTGGCTTAAAAAGCGTTACGAACTTTAGCCCGTTCAAATCATAAATATAGAAACAAATTAAGTTCGAAAAAAATAATTAAAATTAACTAAAATTGATTATTGTTCTTTTTAGTTTGAATAAGAGCTCCAAGCATTTTCTGAATAAGAAGAACTAGTTTATTAAATTTAAAAATGAATTTCAAACCAATGTTGATATGGTTGGTTTTTCGGCGTAAAGCAAATAACCATAAAACTGCCTTTATTTACTATAATGTCTAAGAATGCTAATCATCGCCTGCAGCTCTAAATGTAATTGAGTGTCGTATTTCTACATATAAATGCAAATTAACTGCTACTGATTTTTTTATCTCAATATTTTTAGTTAAAAGATGTAAACTGTATGAAATATTAATATTTAAGCTTTTGTTTTTAACCAGTTATCTATTATTGTCAGTACATAAGTGGCGCCAAAAATAAACTCAATCACCTGTAATATACATATGTATTTTAAAACCAAGCAAGCAAGCAAGCATTCACCTGCCTCCAACCGCAAAATAACAAACGTCAATGATTATGACTCATTTGAAATTCCACAGCAATCATTTTTTTTAATTAATTTTATTTGTTTAAGTTCTTTTTAAGTTAAAAAGCGTTATTTGAAGTTCACTAGTTGTTTTGTTATCAGTTGAATGTTAGTTTTTTTTAGATTATAAAATAATGTTTTCAGCTTCCTAAGCAAATGGTATTGTAATGATAGTTACGTTTATTTTTCGATTATCATAAAAAATTTTTAAAACAGATTTCCGTTAACACAGATATACATACATACATAGAAGTTTTGAGGGTGTGTGCGTATGTTACATTTTTTTGTTGTTGTAATTTTAAACATTTTATCTGCTCATAAACTGCGGAAATTATTGTTGTGTTTTTTAAGTTTTATGAGTAATTTTATGCCAACGGTTCATATTAAATAAAAAACCATTTTAATCGTCATAATATCAAACACATTTCAATGTTTAACGGCCTGTGCCACGATGTCACCAGCTAACGTTCGATCGACAACCACTGTTGCCAGAATTGACGATTTCTCTGCATTTTGACGATTTTTACCTCTCAAAATGCACTAGTGACGATTTTAGGTCCAGATATGACGATTTTTCTAAATTTAATTTCCAGAATAATAAAAAAGTATATACATATATGTGTTTACGCTGCAGAAGTTCTTTCAAATTCAAATCTTTGCGAAATCGATGTAGAAGAAATAATGAATAATTGTATACCTACAATTTTACATTGAACTATGTGACCAGATACTTAAAAGATTTGATTTTGAAAGTCAATATAAATCTTTAAACATAATTCATCCAAACCTAATATTAAATGGCGAATCCAACTCTATTCTGGACATTGCAAAGACTTTTCCAAATTTCTTAAACGAAAATGATAGGGAATTGCAATTTTTAGATTTTAAAACTATTTTTGAAGGAAAGGAAACAAACTTTACAGAATTTCGGAAAAAATATCCGGAATGAAAAGATGTGATTCAAGTCTGACTTTCCCAATTTTAACAAATTTTATTCGCAATATAATGATTTTACCACATTCATCGGCAAGTGTTGAAAGGATATTTAGGTGAATTTAAATAAAACCAAAGTTCGTAATCGTTTACAAAACAATTCCTTAGAAGTCATCCTATACACAAAGGACTATTTAAAACTTAAAAAGTCAAACTGCTATGACACTGAGATCAGATCAAATTTGTTAAAAATTTTAAATTCTGATATTTATACATAAAATGTTTCTATAACACAAATGCTAATTATTTTTTTTATAAATTATCTGGGGGCAAATTACGGCACTCGTTACTGAACGAAATTACAAAATATTTCAATAGAGTTTATATTGAAATATTTTAAAATTTCGAAACGAATCGAATGCCGTAATTTGCCTCCTGTTTTAAAAATAAATACATATGTATGTACGCATGTGAATTCTGATTTCATTTTAAGTTTTTTTAACTTTTATTTTTAATTTTAATTGTTTTCATGTTTATATTATATACATATATGTATATTAATGTATATGTGTATATTTGTTGGAAGCATAATTAATAAGTTTGAATCATTGTAATAATTTTTGTAATAAAACAATTCAAATACAAAAAAAATTTAATATTTTTGATTTGACGATTTTCTAAAATGAGTTGACGATTTTGACGATTTTTTTCACAGAAATCTGTAGTTTTTGACGATTTCACCTCTAGAAGTTCTGGCAACAGTGTCGACAAATTGTATTGCAAACAACAAAGACATTAGAAAATTTGTTGTTGTTTGCCAAACAAATGGGACAGGCAGTTAATCTTTTTGTTGACAGATAACAACTGATCATCTCCTTTTCATTCTTTACCTTTTCTAATGTTAAATGCTAAATTGGTAAATTCACAAAGTATCTATTGTAAAGGTACGGTCAGGTCACACTAGGCAAACTTTTGCCTAAATAAATTCCTACATGTTGAAGGAATGCAGTATGTGTGTATGGGCCCCTTTAAAAGCGTCCTGCTGTTTTATAGTTTTCACAGAAATTGAGTGTCGTATATTTGATATTGTCTTGACGTTGATGTCGACAAAAATTTACGGAATGAGAATGAATAACTTTAGTTACCAAACCTATCTTGTTCAGTAAGATTTTGTAAAACAAATGTTGTGGGTTTATGTGATGACTGCTTAGCCTGTTTCTTTGCCAAGTTGCTATTAAGCCAGCCTTAGAAAATAATCTTTCACAAGGCACTGATGTCGTAGGGATTTATAAATATTTTATTTTGATTTCGTACATGTTGGTATTTTTTACAACCGCGTTTTATTAAATATTAGAATTGCCAAAATTTTGATAATAATAAAAAATCGATTTAAATAGCCCAATAATCGATTTCAGCATAAAATCGCCGACATAAGCTCGATTGCGAAAAACCGATTTTCGATTGGAATCGAAATCGATTTACCAATCCCTAGTTGAAATTATTATTTTATTTTATTTTTTTGCAACTATTTTATAGAATGTTAATTGAACTCTGAATTGATTTGAAAATGCACAAAATATGTTAAATCAATAAACTAATTATTAATAACACTGCACAACAATTTCGAACTTTTTTCCAAAATAACGGGCTTATGGCAATGGAAGACATAATTCAGTAAGAAGATTTAAAACGTTTTAGTTTGAAAATGTTTTTGAGTCTTTGGCGCATATTCATAGTCAAGACAATGTATACTTTAAAAATTTATAACCAGTATTGTCATACAAAATACTGGTTTTAAAGTATATCTTGTTTTGGCTATGAATATGTGCATTTGTGTTTTTAATTTTTTAAATCATTTTCTTTAAAACTGGTTGTTGTCCCTGATAATGAAAAATAATTCTGCACATTCATGGTCAAAACAAAATATATTTTAAGAGTTTAAAACCAGTATTTTGTATGGTATAACTAGTGTTAAATTCTTAAAGTATACTTTAATTTTAAATTCTTAAAGCATACTTTAAAAATTTAAAACCACTATTACCATACAAAATACTGGTCTTAAAATCTTATAGTATACTTTGGTTTGACTGTGAATATCTTCAAAAATGGTTGTTGTCTTTGATAATTATAAAATTTTTTTTATAATGACAAATAAATAAATAAATCCTTTGTTTATTTGCGTTAACATGTTTTTAAAACACAAAAATTAAATTAAAATATATAGTTAAAACGATAGTTTGAGAAATATATGAAAAAATATGTGCTGGATATAATGACTTGGAACAAAAGCATAAAGCATATACACGAACCATTTAGGATAGAAAATAAATCATAATACAGTCGACTACGCTTTACTGGAAATAACCAAAACCCAATTTTTTCAGTTATCTGATTTTTTCTCTAAAACGTAGTTCGGATTACTGACATTTGTTACATTTATGCATACTGCTTAAAATCAGTACAATATTACAGAAAAATACAATAAAGTACGTATGTAAGAGCAAAAAGGACAAATACATTTTGCCATTTAGTTTTTTAACGGAAAAAACATGCACAATTTTTTCAACTTTAAGTTATGGAATCGATTTATTCAGTAATACGATATTTTCAGTAAAGCGATGTTGCGCTAAAGCGAAGTGAATAAGACTAGCTGCGTTTAAAATAAGTGCGGGTATTTGTATCGCTTTCAGTAATCAACTGTAGTCTTAAAGAAATCAAAACTGCAACTTTTTTTCATCCATAGACAAGTCGACAAAATTGTCGAACTGAATTAGGGCAGGATTCTGCTAGAGGAGACCATAAAACATATGTACGTGTGTCGACGTTTTGAACGATAATATAGGAAGTTTATTTTATGGGGGTTAAATTTTCCCTCTGGGGCCTGTTTTGTGTTCCACAAAAAGGTTTATTGATAAAAAAAAAAGATAGTGTAAAAGTGCTGAACATACTATACCCATAATACAAGAGGTTTCATAGTTCCCATTGTACAAATGAAGATCGAGTGGGGACTCCAACTTCTCCCTGTCACCTCTGTCAGAATCATTTATTTAATTATTGATGATATTTTTCACTAGAATATTTACAGTGATACAAGACAATTTTTTAAAATGGAAGACATGTATTAGTATTTATGGACGAATTTTGTCATGATTTTATACAATTTGCAAGCAATTTCTAAATATTGACCTAACTCATTTTCACCCGACGCGGCTCATTTGCACAATTTTCCTGCATCTCTTCAACAAGAGATGTATATACATATATAATTTAAAAATATATTGCGCACTAAAAACAGAAATTTAAATGGTTCTAATCATCTGATCGGGAGTGTATGTACGTACATACATATAGTGTGCAGATACAAAGTTGCGAAACATTGCAACCATCAGCATCAACTTTGAAACCGATGCGGTGATTGCTTATTTACCCCGTTCATAATACTTGTCGACGGTACATTGTCAACGTTTTGCACTGCGGCATTATGAAACACAACTACACTTTGCTCAAAGACAAAGCAGTTGATGTTTTGGAAGTCAGCCATTTCGTATAGAGTTGTGCTTATCAGCTCTTTTGAGTGACCGCTCTTTTCAGCTCAGCTCACTTTACTAAAGTATTTCATTCAGTTGGCTCAGTAGCTCAGTTCATTTGTAGTGAAACATTTTGTCAAGCATAAAGAAAGAGCGAAAACCGAAGTATAAAAAGTGACAGATTTATACAGTGTTTACGTTTGTGTGGGGTCATTCATTACAAGACAAGGCAGATGAAGTATAAAAAATAAATAAAACTAAGATAGTTTAATGAGTGGAATTTTTTAATAAATATATCTACATATATATACTTTTTTATGTACTTGTGCGTCACAAAAAATTTGCTGAAAAAGCTCATAACTTGTAGCAAACTCTTTCACTAGGTAGTCTTAGACACAAACCTATAATCAAACCCACTTAAATTACATAGGTTTGTGTCTAAAAAGAGCTGCTGAATGAGTTTGTTAGAAGTTCACATGTAATTTAAATGGGTTTGATTGTAGGTTTGTGTCTAAAACGAGCTACTGAGTGTTCGATACAAATACAGAAACCACTCAGTACTGAGCTGAAAGCACTCAGTGGATTGAACTGCTCACAGCGCTCAGTGAAGTGAATCGAATCAATTGAACTAGTTCGTTCATGAGTTGCACAACTCTAAATTTCGTGCCATAACCGCAAAAAAAAGCTTAAGCGACATAATTTCCGCTTGATCTGTTTTGGTGGTAATGGCTCGATATGTGAAAGATATTCAAATGCTAGAAAAAAGCTAAACTATTCGCTACGACTAGAATTTAGGATATATAATTACGAGCTCTACTTTTTTTAATAACTAAAGAAAATCTTTTTTTCAGATTCCAATGGATTTTTATAGAAAACTAAACAATATATCCACAATATCAGAGTTTATTGAGTTTATTGATCCTGAAAGTATAGATCCACAACTGGGTATACATGGTAAGAAAATTCGTTTAACTAAATGGAAAATAAACACAATTTTCATTAATTTTTTTTCTTTCTTTCATTTAACAGAAAATTTAAAAAAGACAGTTGAAAGATGTAAGTTTTTAAAAACACCGCCTGAAATATACATAAATATTTTGCCATTATTATTTCAAATTTAAATTTTTTCTTTTCTACTCAAAGCTACTTTAATACGTGCCAGAGCAGCAAATTGTATACCCGAAGATACAGTGGTCGATTTGACACCAATTAATCCAAAAAATAATTACTTTCCCCGTTGTACACGTGTTAAACGTTGCGGGGGTTGCTGCAGCACCCAGTGGATGTCGTGTCAGCCAAAGCAAACAGAAATTGTTAACTTTCAAGTTTACAGTTATTGCTATGAAGGTGCTAAGGCCAAATTTTGCGGTTTTGAGGTGATTCCCGTGGAACAACATCTAGAATGTAAATGTGATTGCCGCAAAAAACCTGAGGTAAGTTTATAACTAATTACTCGTAACTAAATAAGTTGAATGTTGAACTAAGTGCTAAAGTATGAATAAAAATTAAATGAAGGCTTTAATAAATTACTTTGCGATAGTAATATTCAAACACTAATTGCCGTATGTACATATGTATGTATATCACACAAAAAAATACCCTGTAGGAAGTTTCAATAGCAAAAAATGCATTTTGTTAAAAAAATACGATCCTTTTCATTTTAATTTTTGATATTTTTTATTATAAAAGCGCTCTTATATATTTTTAAGATACAGCACAGCTGTTTTGAAAGACAGACATGCAGACATACCTTAAGTTGCGATTTTTTCCATAATGAGTGTAGAAATTTCTATGCAACTTTTATACTATTGTTGTGCAATAATTGATATTGTACAATAAAATTGTACAATATATTATATACATAATTGTACAATGTATTAGATAAAATCAAGCTTCTGCTTTATATTGCGAAACAAAAAATATTTTGTAATGTGCTGACAATATTGTACTATAGTCATTATATGCAGGTACATCAGTAAGCTTTATTTTTCTAAGTTTAACATTACCGTTACCGCACTAATAATCCCAAAGGAAAGGAATGGCGATAGAGAAGACAGGTGGTGAAGATAGATGAAAGATTCATTCTTTTACAACTCTGCTTTTTTTGCATGTTTCTAACAATGCAGTGTTGCCGCGCCTCTGGTATCAATGAGGCGTTTTAAATTCTTAAAGCTGTGCTTAGTAGAAATTTTGATAGGTGCCAATATATTGTGCCACCTTCGAATATGACATACACATTGGGAATATTATTGTACAATAGGAAAAATTGCACAGTTATATTGCAAGTTGGCGGGCCGCTTTAATTATGTTTTTTTGAGATCAGTCACTTTCTATCAGGCACGGCAACCAGTTACAATTTTTTAATTTATTAAAACAAAAAGCTTTCCAAAATTGTTCACATTTTTATAAAAAGTTTTCAATAACAATAATTTTTAATTGAAAAATAAACAAAAACTTCAGTTTTTATAGTTTTTTTGCATTTACGTACACGGTTTTTCATTTCAGCCAACGATATGATATTATCATTGACAGACACACACTTTTAAAATAATCAATAATATTGAAATTAATTTCCATTAATATGTTGAACTCAATATTGTTATATTTTTAGGACTGCAATTCCCACCAACGCTATCAGGACTGTCGCTGCCACTGTACAAATGATGACGCTCGGGAGAAATGTATAAATCTCGAACACAAAATATGGGACGATGAACAGTGTCGTTGCGTTTGCAAACAGAACGAGAACTGCACGACGGGTTCCTATTACGATGTGAATCAATGCAAATGTTTACTGGTGCGTATAAAACCGATATTAGTTGATTAGTGATCTCTTTATAGGTATTTTATAATTTATTCCTTTTATTATTATTGTTTTTTGTTTGTTTGAGTCTCATGGGATATTTGTTGTAGTAATACAAAGTTTTTGTTGTTATTGTTTTGGTTTTCTTTTGACTACTAATGCTATTTAGAATTAGTTTGATTAAGGTGGGTGATGAAATTAATTTTGTTTTTGTGTTTGAAACTGGTTGTTGTTATTGTTTCAGTATGTGTAAATCAGGTGGTTTGGGTAATCAGTGTGTTCATTATGGAGTTTTAATTTTTAAATTTGTATGTAAATATAAAAATTTTGCAATTTTTAATTTTATGCATAGTTTTAATACTCTAAAGGAATATACAGCTTTTAGTTTTCGTTCTTTGAAGCAAAAAATTTAATAAAAATCCATTTATATTCGGTTAAGGTAGTAGTGCAATATTTTTAGAGCGCACATATGTACATACAAATGTACATTAAGATGGCTAAAATTGTATACATATTACATGCTGGCATGTGTAGTTAAAAAAGACATCTATTCCATTCCGCCTATATGCATACAGATATTTCCTGCTCATCTTCTTCAAGAAGTTTACGACAAATTCCATGACAAATTTAATAATGTAAATATAATTCGAAATGCAGTATAATTTTAAGCAAGGCACCTTTTTTCTGCTGTCAAAAAATTTCCGAACGTTTTGCTTTGATTTGACACAAGAGAAATCAACAGCTAATCATCAGCTGCTGAATCGAGAACACCTGATATGATTTCACTTTGATTTTAAATTTGATTTATTTCGAATTACTCAAGCCGAATTTACTTAAGAGGTGAAAGTAATTCCAAAAAATTACAGCAATTCAAAAACAAGATGGCGTTTTCGTTGGTCCAATATATCAGAAATATAACAGAATAAAAAACATTATTAAATTTTTTTGCAATTGTTTTCTTAACAAAATATTTTTCATGTTGGAATTTGCATGTTACGAGTACATTTTTTAAATTCCTTTTTCGTAAACAAATTTTAACGTTTTGCACCAGCTTAAAACTAAAAAAAATATCTCAGCTGTTTTATCGATAGTACCTGTGCAATTGAATTTTGCCTTGAAATTAACATGTCTGTTCCCAACAGACACTAGCAACGAGAGAGTAATCTCGAAATATACAAAACTAATACTACCAAAAACTTGCAAGACAAATTTATTTATGTATATCGGAAACACGGATGGAAAACATGAGGCATTTGTTATTTTTCCGATGTATTTGGGACATTCTTATATGCTAATATTTCAAGTTTAAAAGTTTTTAAAAATGAATTTTTTATATGAAATAATTTTACACAGTTTCATGTATTATTTACAATTATTCAAGAATTTTTCATTATTTCTTAAACTCTATTATTTTAACACATTTCAAAGAAAGCCCTTTCCATCCCTGATCAGATACGAGTATGAAAAACAAGTTTTAAATAATTGCACTTCCTCGACATTAACGGCCTGGCCCACGATGTCGACAAGAAATTATCTTTCGCTTACTTATATTGAAAACCAAAACAAATTTTCATATTTTGTTTTTGTTTTCAGTATAACTAAGCGAAAGATAATTTCTTGTCGACATCGTGGGCCAGGCCGTAAGTTATATTTATGTGCTTTGATTTTAAATTTTTTTAATAAAGAAATGTAAAATTTTCAGGTTTTCTTTTATTAGACATTTAAAAAATAATAATTTGTGAACGAAAGTACAGAACAGCTGTTTGGATAATTTTCGCAAGTAAACATTTAATCAGTCCTGGTCCAGACTAGCGATTTTTGTTGCAGCAACTTTTTAGTGAAAAAGAACAAGAGAGGAATACAAAAAGTAAATATTTCTATTTCAACAACCTCCCACATATTCAAAAATTGCTGCAACGAAAATTGCAACTCTGAGCTGTGACTAAGAATTCCCAATAATTTTTTGTATCCCAATTTTTTACTCTCTTTTGACGCTCTCTCCTTGCAAAACTGACTGTAAAATTTTTACAAAATCGTAAAAATTTTTAGTAAATGAACGCACCTAATGTAATTGAGAAATATCAGCCTATGAATAAAATGTAGCAAAATCATATGTTGCCGAGCAGTGATACATTTAGGAACAGGTCCATTGTTTATTATTCGATTATATTTGCAGAATATTTAATCACATGATATGCAATATATTTTTCTCTGAAACTTTGCACATTTTGCACAATATTAATTAATAATAAATGAAAGCACAAATCTTAAAATGCTCATATTTGTTTTTATTCTTTTGCTGCCTTATTTATAAAATAATAATTTTGTTTTATAAAAGGTTTATAAATCTAATTTTCTATGGAAGTCTGTTTAGTCCTAAATTTTATTATGCAAGTCTTATTGCTAAGCTAATTAGTTTGTGGGAAAGGGAGACGAGGGGAAAGGAACCGTTTCTCTCTCCCCTAAAAAAAATAAAATAAAATAAATAAAATAATCAGCTTAGCACTAAGACTTGCATAGTGTAAATTAGGACTTAATAAATATTTTATAAATCAAATTTATTTCTTATGAATAAGGTCTTTTATATTTTTTATAAATACATATATATGTAAATATTAACCCCATAAATATTAATTTTGTTTTTTCTCCATTGAAATGTTATGTTTTTTATATGTTTCCTTCTTTTTTTAGACGTCCTCCCTTGATTATGTTGATGAAAATCAACAAAACTAACAGATCAGACAATCTCACGTTCTCTAACTTAAAAAAGTCAACTTGAAATTCTCTTTTACACACTCATACAAAGTTACACGTTATTAAGCCTATACACAGTCAGAATAATTTCAGACACAATAATTTTTCAATTATTCTAAAAAAAATGGAATGCGCTAAAGCCAAAAATACTAAAAAAATCAGATTAGAAATTGTAATTCATTTGGTCAAAAAAAAAATAGAATAATTAAATATTTTCGTTTGTCCTTGTCATTAAAAATTGTTTTTAATTTTAAGTCACCGTCGTCATCTATCTGTTAAATGTGATTTGCATTCAAAATGTGTAATTTTAGTATTAAATAAGAATTTTAAAAATCAAAGCGTTACTGGGCTGATATTTTATGCAATTTTTCAATGAGTAAGTAAACAGCAATCATTTTTATTAATATTGTAATTTTTATATTTATGTATGTATATTATTTTATATCAAACTATTCTCATGTTCAGTAAACTTCTGAATGAATAATTAATATAATTTGTTTTGTATTTGGCTTGCATGGGTTTTTTTCCAAAAATCATAACAAATTTTTATACTGAATTACTTGAAACGATTTCATTTTTTCAATAAAAATTTTCTTAATTTATTTATTTGATTTCCTTTTTCCAGTTAACGGCTAATCCTGATGCTAACAATGGTGGAGATTTTGCTACTCCTCCTATTTTTTATAATCGTCGTCGATTTTTTGTCAAACCCGTAGAAGTATATCCCGATAATAGCACAATTTACGAAGTATAATTTTATGTTTTAAATTAAGTATTTACTAATAATATTCTTAGAATTTATTAATTGTCAGTATTTAATGTTTCAACAGATTGTAACACGTTTAAATTAAATTGTCAATAGTGTTATAAGTAAGTAAGTAGAATTAAGCGTTATTACTTAGTCCCAATTCACACTATATAAGTCTTATTGGCAAGCTTATCACTTTTTCTTTTTCCATATTGACAGTACATGAAGCTGAGTGCTCGCTTCTTTTCCCCTTGTCTCTCTCTCTCTCACTCTCTTTCTCTCTCACAAACTAATCAGCTTAGCAATAAGATTTGCATAGTGTGAACGGGGACTTACATACAAACTTAAGCATGTGCGAGCAATAATTAGTTGAAATTAATAAGCTTCTTCAATAATTTAAACACAATTTAAGCAAAAATTATTTTATATATTGTATTAAAAATTTAAATATGTGATTAGACGCAATTTACACTGTGCCTTTCTTGCTTGCCTGTGCAGGCAGGCTCTTTTAGTTTATTAGTGAGAGGGGCCGAGAAGCTTGCGTCTTAGAACAAAAGGCACGAAATGAAAATTCGAGTGAATTTATGAAATTTATCTTTGAATTTTTCGTATTCTCAGCATTAAACTTGTATATAAAGCCTGGTACTCTGTTCACAATTTCGTGCGAAATGCTGTCAAACTACATATAAAAGTATTTGGTATGAAATATTTGCGAAATAAATTCGCAAAAGTAGTACTCTGTTCTTGTTGTGAAAAACACGTCATGCCTTTCCATGCAAAATTAGTTTGGCATCATTTTAGTTTAGCTGCGAAACAACGTGAGCAGTGCTTTTTTCGCACGGAATTTTAACAATGTTGCATACTATCAAGCAAAAAAAAGCAAGAAATTTTTAAAAAACCGCGAGTTGGGCTACATTTAGTACATGTCAAATTTTTCATGCGAAATAATCAAGGTTTTTCGCAACTTCGAACAGAGTCACAGGCTTAAATGCCAAATAGGCACGAATAAAAAAGGCTTAATGTAAATGTGTGTGACTTTTCGTAGGGGATTCAAAAGAAAATTGTCAATACAGGCAGGCTAAAAAGGAATAGTGTTAAGATAGAGTTAGTCAGTTGTTTTGTTTCTATATACATACATACATACATATATCTCAAACATTATTAGGAATCATACATTTTGAGATATGTAGTTTTATATTAAAAGTTATTAGTTTGATACTGACTTAAAAAATTCCAAAGCGAATTGATACCAGGTAGTCTCGGCTTGCAGCTCTGCATATTCGTGCAAGGCGAATAAAATAGTGTAAAATTTCCTGACAACGCAACTTCATGTAAGGTATACTCAGCTCAATTCGCTTTAAGAAATTTATACTTGAAATGTCAAGAAAATGTACTGAAAAATTAGTGTTGACATCCAAAGTATATTAAATTTACAATTGGCGAAAATAGTCACCTGATTCCTTGCGACCACATAGTATGAATTCGCCTTGTATCCTGCTATCAAAAGGTTTCCGAACGTTTTGCCAAGGCGAGTTGATACAAGGTGGTCTTGATTTGCAACTCTGCGTATTCGCCTTGTATATTTGTTAGTATAAAATTTCCTGCTGTCCGAATATGTGTGTGTTCGTAAATGCATCACTGCTCTGCATAATTGGTGCAAACTTTTATTTAAAATGCATTACAAGTTCCCTGATAATCTGCTTTAGGTGTAATCATGTTTGTACAGCATATTTGACATTTATTTGTGCTTTATCTACTTCAGTGAACCAGTTTAGAATATTTAAATTGCCATTTGCAGCGCAGTGATTCATTCACGAACAGACCCTATTTCTTAACGTTTTCATTCATTTGACAGCAGGGAATTTATGTCAGCTTGTGAATTCGTCTTGGTTTTGCTTTGATTTGACAGCAAAGAAATTATCAGCTGATCGTCAGCTGGTGAATTGAGATCAGCTGATGTGAATTCGCCTTGATCTTAACCAATATATGGCAAATTTCAAGCAAAACCCGTGAGTTTCAGATCATATGGAAACAAGTTGGCGATATTCAATTCACAAAGTATATTTATATAAATCATATCGTTCGTTAAATTTTATGCGAAACAAAAAAAAAACTAAACAAAATTATTCCAGTGATCGAAGTAAAGTTTCTTTATTTTCATTATTAATTCAGCGGAAAATAAAAAAAATAGCCTACGTTTTATTTGTCTGGCGAAATGTCAAAATATGTCAAATGTCAGATGAATACAACAAGAAAAAAGTTTGGGAAAATAAAACCAAAGTAGATTTATTAATTTATAGACCTTTGTTACGTGAAATAAGTAAAATGAAAATATCGCACACTAAATCATACATAGCCGCCACTTTGAAAAATGCCAAATGTTCGCGAGTGGCAAAAAAACTGTTGATACTCTACAAATAACGCAATAAACCTAAAGGCTCAGTTAGCTGACTCTAATAGAATGTAACTGCAACAGTAGAAAACAGCTGATCGATATTGTTAAGTGAAAAGTAATGAAAATGCTTATAGAGATATAATGTAACGTAACCTACTTTTCATATAAAAATATCGAACAGCTGTTTCCTACGTTGCAGTTACATTGTATTCAGGCTCAGTTACCCGACTGTTATGTAATGTAACTGCAACTTAGGAAGCAAATGATCGATATTTTTATGTGAAAAGTATTGAAAATGGTTATAGAGATGTAATGTAACGTAACCTACTTTTCATATAAAAATATCGATCAGCTGTCGGCTAACTGAGCCTTAAACGTACTTAAAGTATTTTGTATTTTTTAAGAAGACTGTGTTGCAAAAGAAATTTCTATGGTCTTTAGAAATTTGTTTAGTGAACTGGTTTATGAAAAAACAAAACCATTTTGATAATTTTGAATTGTGACTGTTTATGATTTAGTATGCGATATGTACATAAATTTTAATAATTAATTATTATTATTTTTAAATTACATCGAACACTTTTTTATTTACAATTGTTTTTATGTGTACGTTTTCACCATCCACAATTTGTAGAATTATGTATGCATAACAAAGCAAAATAAAATCAAAATGGTGTAACTAAATTTAAAAAAAAAAATTTGACAGCTAAGCGAGAAAAGATAATCTGATTTCTCGCATATACCTTGGCTACTTATATGCGATTTGACAATGATGCGAATGTCAGCTGACCTTACCTCATTCGTCAAACTCGATATAAAATAGCATCAAATCTTAGCCCGAACTGTCAACGTAGAAAAAAAGTAATCGTACAACAAATTTGTATGTATGTTGTTGTAATGATAAGGTACATCAAGTACGTTAAGAAATAAATGTTAACAAACACATTTGAATAATTTTGCTTAAACAAGTTTTTAAACTGAAATAAATTGCTTACCTTAGCTATTTTGTGTCTAAAGCTCAATACGTTTGTTCATATGATTTTTTTTTTTAATAATTTCAATTAATATTTCACACTTTATTACAAAAAATATTGTATAGTTTTTTTGCATAGATTTTTTGTTTTTAAAAAATAATCGACAAAATTATAGTAGCATTAATAACATAATTTAACAATTGTTAAAAGACGACTTTTTGCAATTATTTAATTTTTAAGACAATAAATTCATATATTTCTAAAGAATTGACAACACATACATACATATATTAAGTTAAACTAAATATACTTAATAAATTTAAGGAAGAAATAAAATATTATTTAAAATGCAAATAAAACATATTTATGTAAGTAAAATTAGCAAAAAAAAATAAATAAATATAAAAAATTAAATCATATACACCTGTATAAAAATATGTGCATAATTTATAATGAATGTATCCATCAGCTGTTTCCTACCGTCATGTATTTATAGTTTGCGAGATATTTAATAGATTGCATTTGAATAAATCAGAAAATATTCTTATATTATGCAAGATTTTAATTTAGAGCTGTGCTAGTTTCGATTTATTTAATATTTTTTAATATTTATTGACATTTTTTAGACTTAATTAATATTTCGAAGCGAAAATTCTGCGGTTTTCATTAATAACAGCGTATGTCCAAAAATCAAATTGCTTCAATAGAGCCAGAAAAAGTTCCTTTTCAAGCTTATTTAAAAATAGCTAGAAGTTCTGTTGTTGTTTTATTTATTCCTTTTTTAAAAAAATTTCTTAGAACTTTCTAAAAGGAATTTCAAATATAACAATTTCATATCATAAACTCGAAATAAGAAATATATGTATAACATACGTTGTTATTAGTGAAAACCACATAATTCATGACTTAAGGCTAGGTACGATTCATTATCCTACACAATCGTACAACTTTTGAGAAAATACAACCCTGGTATGATAGAGTTTATTAGATCAGGGATAATTTTTTTCCTAAGTCGTGGGATTATTTCATGGCTTAAGGCTAGGTAGGATTCATTATCCTACACAATCGTACAACTTTTGAGAAAATACAATCCTGGTATGATAGAGTTTATTAGATAAGGCTTAACTTTTTTCATAAGTCGTGCGATTATGAAGGCTAGTGACAAGGCCCATTTATTAGGTCTATGCAACTCTACAAAAACACAGCAATACAAAAAACAACTTTGTGTTTAAGTTGTCAGAAACACACACAAACATGAACTAAAGTATATGGTGCAAGCAGCTTTTGACAGTTTAAACAAGAAAACACAGAATATCATCAGGACGATTGCGTTGACCTGATAAATAGGCCTTGGCTAGTGAGATCTAGCCTGTTTTTATTTTATATTCTTAAAATAATAAATGACATTAATGTCGAAATGCAGTCTGAAGATGTAAGCAGACATTCATTTATGTTAAAAGAGGGTTTTCTTCTATTTCTTCACTTGTGTCGACATTTTTTAAACAAAAAATACTATATCTAAATTATCACTATCTTCAAAGTTTATTCCGAAGGAGTTTGATTATTAATAACAGAAACCTCAGTTTCCTAGCATAAAGTTTCGTAGAATTCAAAAATGAAATAAAGTCTTTTTAAATTTTTTATGTCATATTTGAAGGACACAAATAATATCCTTTCGATGAACCACTTTGTTAGTAATATATGTACATATGTATGTCTATCTTAATAATATGTAAATTCCAAAGCCTTTTCTTTCCTTTCGAATTAGAGAGTAGACTCCCAGGCATTCTTTCTAGTCTTGACTATTGATTAAGTCTGGAAAGAATATTTTCAGTTCGAAATTTGATCAAAAGTAAAATGAGGAATATACTGCAATGGAAACTTCAACATCTTTAAGACATCGAGCCATAAGCGCCAAAAATGCCTAGTTGAAACATTTTTGGACCTCGTTTTTTTATAAAAATTGGTAGTCTACTCTGTGAATGTGATGTGAATTCGAAAGTGTTTTCTATCGTTTCGAATTACAGAGTAGACCACCTGATTATTTACGATCGCAAATAACCAATTTTGGTTACAAAAATCAAGTTCGAAAATTATGTCGGTTAAGCTGTTTTTGCGGTTATGGCACGACATGCTAAAAACTTTTTGAAGTCTAATAATATACATACATATGTATCTAGTTGAAAAAGTAATGCATATAAAATACGAAACCAAAAATTAAATACAAATTCTTCTATACCGACAGAATCTTTGTTGGATTAAAATAAATACATAGTTAAAAATTATTATTTGTAATATGTACGAGTTTATACAACTTACCATTACATTATAGTTTAGAGTTATTATCAGGGCTCCAATTTCGATCAGTCATCTATTTTTTCCAGTTTTGATTAAGATTGCTGTTTAAACGATTTTCTTTTGAAAAATTAAAACTTTTTTTCTAATTTGTTTGCACATTTTAATTTTGGGTAATTTTTAAACTAAAATTCATCTTAAAAACAAAAATTTCTTTACTTTCCTTGGAATACTTTTAAGCACACACACACTTAACAACATATATAAACACTAGATTTTCGGAAAATTAAATAAATTTTCTCTATTAGTTAAGCAAGAATATATTAATTTTCTTAGAAACTTTAACTTATCTACCGAACCGTTTGGAAGCTGCGTTAAACTAAATGCATTTGACAGAAGTTGTTAAAAGTCAATTTGCGCGGTAATAGTAAGCAAAATGTCAAACTTCTTATCTCTAACACACCAGATTATTAAAAATTTTTTAATTCTTTCGTTACTTTTCACTTTACGCGCCAATATATTCTATACAAGATTGCAACTGAGGGAGCGACTAAATGTAAAATTTCTGGTACAATTATAACATGAAATATTTCTGTTCATATTTTTGACAGCAGTAATTAAAAATCACTTTGCGCGGTAAGTATGAGAAAAAGAGAATAGTAAGCAAAATATAAAACTTCTTGTTTATCCACTGCACGAACCTTCTTAGCTACGATTACCATTTGAGTTTTCTTTTTTATAAATATAAAAAGCTACAACGAACAAACGGAAAGCAAACAGAAGCCGGCGTACACAAATTAAACATATTCTCATGACTTTGCACAGACTTTTCTACAATTTATATCAACTTTCCTTGCAATATTTTTAAGCACACGCATTAAACAACATATCATTAAGATATTTTAGGAAAAATAAATCAATTTCCTTTGTTACTTATACAATAATTTATTAATTTTCTAAGGCCTCAACTCAACAACTGACCCGTTTGGAAATTGCGCGAAACTAAATGCATTTGACAGAAGTCATTAGCAGTGTTGTCACATATGGAGATTTCTCACCAAGCGTGGCGATTTTTCAACTTGTTTGGCGTCTAAGCTTTTGATTTGCCAACATGGCGATAATAAATAAATAAATCCTATCAAAACTCGTCTGCAAGATATTAAAACAATTTGATTTTGATGATTTTTATTATATTAAAGGTATTTATTTCGTGGCCCTATGTTCCTTCTAGGAATTACAGGATATACATAATATATAATATGTATATAAAGGTATTTATTTGGTATTTGAATTTGGCAACATGGCGATTTTTTGATGAATTTGTTGGCGATTTATACTCGTATAATATTGAACTTCAAAAGTTTTGTAATTCAGAAAAATTAATTTGTTGAAGGAGTGTAGTTTCAAAAATAAATCCTACCAAAACTCGTCTGCAAGATATTAAAACAATTTGATTTTGATGATTTTTATTATATTAATTAATTTTGAATTTGTATGATAAAAATTTACAAAAATAATTTTTGGCGATTTCATTTCCACCTTTGGCGATTTTCTGCCAAATTTTTATATTATTTATTATTTTATAAAAATTAATATTAAAAAAGTGTTAAATAAAATAAATTTATTATGAAATATATATTAAGAAAAACTACATAAAATGGATTTTGTCGACTTTTGGTCGGGTGGTTATTGGTTTGCCACAGTAATAATATATTTTAAGTATATTGTGCGGCAAATCATTAACCACCCGACATTTTGGAGCTTATTAAAATCAATTAGTACAAATAAACAAAACGTGGCAACATTTAAAATATGTATATAAAAATTACAACATTCAAGTAATTTTGGCACTATTTAGAAACCGTTACGGCACGAATTCAAAATTTCCAATTCCCGTCTCCGATTAAGGCGCGCATTCCACAAAGTATCATGCTATTGTGAATTTCATTTTACTGTGATTTTTAATATTTACCTACAATTTTAATATATTCTGTTCAAGAAGTAATGAAAATTAAAATACATTTGGTGATGCACAGCAAATTGAGGATTTTCCTTCATTCGAATTGTTTACTCCTTACCACTTTAGATCTACATAAAATCGACAAAAGTAGCTTACAATTTGCGTTTGTGTTCCTAAAAATTGTTTAGCACTTAGATTTTCAATGATTTATCACATTAAAATATTGCATCGAAAGTAAAATTCTGTTGGATAGAAAATTTATTGCTCAATTTTCGAAGCCTCCAATAAGAATTTCCACTTCGATACTTGATGTTCGATAGGCGGCGAAGATCGAAAATCGAATGCAACTCATAATAAGAGCCTTATTTTTGCGAAAATCGAAAAAAAATATTTTTCTATGAATAAAACAGGGAGACACAAAGAAGATTCATTTGATTTTTCCCAATTTTGTGATGGTTTAAAATAATTTTCATTATTTTTGTATAAATTTTTTATACTGTTTGCACTTCATCTCATCAAATTTAGATTTTGCCCTCAAACCCGTTCCGAATACATCGCAGATTTTGAAAATATAGGCATGATTAAGAACATATGTATTCAAAAACTCTTATAAATTTATTATATACATTTTTATAATTTTTTTTTATTATTATTTATTCCAATGTATTTTTTCAGGCAATTTGTTAAAATCATTTGTGTTCATTAAAATGCATAAAGTATATGTATATAAGTTTATTATTTCTTTTTTTTCTAAAAACGGAATAAAAGATATACAACTGCTCGCATGTAAAATGAGCAAAAGCAAAAATTATATTAAATAAATTTAGGTATGAAAATTGTTAATAATCAAAGTCTTAAGCTGCGAGCTGCGCTGCGCTTAGGCGTAGGTGCTGTAGGAGAGCTATTTACGCGTTTCAAATCAGAATTTTGAAACAGGGATCTTGGTTTACGTTTGGGTGTAGCAGGCGGAGTGTTCGTAAATTTAGTAGGTGTGCGCAAATGAGCCACATGCAATGTTTCCAAGGAGCCCTCAGACTCATTGAAAGGATCTTCGGTGCTACCCAATAACGTGGCACTAGTTGTTACCGCATGTGGTTCTATGAGAAACGGTTCATGCAAAACACTCTCTACTACCATTTCTTCCTCCACTTCTAGTTCTTCGTTAGCATTATTATCTGGCGCATCAGCCATTGCAAAATGTGCCATAAGATTACGTTTTGTGGTTGCTGGTGTGGCATTGCAAGGTTCATATATAATAAGAGCAAATTGCAATTCGTTATCTTCCAGTTTGCGGCGGTAGGACATGCGCAAACGAGTTTCCAGCTGAGTACAATCACGCCAGAGAGCACTTCTTTGCCTAAAAGAGCCTGGGGAACGATTACGAACTATACCCTTAACCTCTATATATCTTAAGGATGTATACAGAGCCTCCATTGTTTCTAAGTCATCATCCTCTTCACTGGATGAATCATAAAGCAAGGTGCGAACACCTTTGTAATCCTTACTCACTCGTTTGCTGGTACTGGGCGCTGTTGGCAAACGTTTCAAGTAGCTGAAACGTCCCGAATGTGTACGTTTTAAGGATCTATATGGTTTATTATCGGCATTGAATTCTTCAACTTGTTGCTCATCATCTTTTACTTCTTCTTTCGCTTCGTTTTTTGTAGCGCTTGCTGGTGGTGTCAAGTCCGCTATTGTTAACGTACTGGTACATTTATCAGGAGTTTTGTGTTCATTATTTATAAATGCAGCAGCAAATGCTGATGTTTCTGGCAACTCATTGTCTTCTACATCGCTATCCGCATAAGATTTCAATGGTACCATGTCTGGTACACGATTTATGGGATGCACGTTAGCAATGGGTTTCGTAGATATTATTTTTCTAAAATTCGTTTAATGAAAGACATGTATGTATGTATATATAGAAAGATATGGCTTTATAAAATTATATCTTTATTTTAAAACTTACGTGCGCATGTGACTGGTTTTGGTTTCGATGGGTTCACATTTTTTAGGTTCCAAAAACTCCATGTGTTCAAAATTTGTTAGGACTTCATGCCTATATAAATAAATATAAAGTAAAACTCAAATGAAAATAGTCTACTCAGCTCGTGGGGTGGTGACTGGTTTGCCACACTGAATATTAATAATACATTAGAAATAATTCATAGTTAGGCTCAAGTTCAGTAATTTCAATTCTTATTGAATGAAATATTTTTATTAATTAATGTGAGTTTCTAAAGAAGAGAAGAAAAATTAAACTTAGACTTTAAGCTGGGGGAAATACCGATACTTTTCTGTGCAGCCACGCACTTCATCAGCACCCTAGTCTATCTACTTGGGTAGAGATTCTTATTAACATCAGCTATTTAACTTAAATGTACAATGAACGGAATATGAGAAACGATTGTTGTGTATACAATTGATTTACCTTTGATAAACACATTTATAAGTATCACTATTAATTTTCTGTTTTTTCCAATTTTTCATTTTTCTATTTAGGTTAGCACGAAATTATTTTACTCTACCTCAGTATGTTTAACTATTCTTACTTATCTTTTTACGATCATCACATTAATTATTTTTACTTATTCGATGTACCATCGGTACATGCATGTAAGTATTTTTGTAGTGGTCTATGTTACTTGTTGTTGCATTCTACAGTTTTATTTTGGTTATTCCAGCGTTCTGAAACTGTGATAACCAAGTGAACAGTGATTGCCAAGTGAACATATTTTTGTCACGTGCCCATGATGTATTAAGTGAGAAATTTTTTAGATATTTTAATTGAACTGTAGTGAATTTTAATCAGAAATAATTCATAGTTAGGCTCAAGTTCAGTAATTTCAATTCTTATTGAATGAAATATTTTTATTAATTAATGTGAGTTTCTAAAGAAGAGAAGAAAAATTAAACTTAGACTTTAAGCTGGGGGAAATAAGGATACTTTTCTGTGCAGCCACGCACTTCATCAGCACCCTAGTCTATCTACTATATCTAAAAAATTTCTCAATTAATAATACATTATTATTGTGGCAAACCAGTAATCAAACGGCGAACTTCAAATCGTAATATTCTTCTTCCAAATATGTGACAAATTTATATTGACGAAACTTGAATTAAATCTTTCCTGGGTATTACATGAAATCGACTCTCTCTCTCACTTTCTAATTCACTATCCTATTGTTAAACTGAATCAAAAAAAAAAGGCTGTAACTTCGTAAATATGCGTTTCCGAGGATTTTTGTACATAACAATTTTCTGTCCCTTAAGATATTTCTTTTATTTCGAGGAGCTTTACAACTTAGCGTTGGTTAAAGGTATGATTTTATAGGACCCATAAATAGTTTTTTATCCAAGCAAGTTCATCCTACCAGGTAGGTTAAAGTAAAGTTGGAATGATCAATAATTTTTTTGTACGTCCGATAAGATCCTTTAACAAACGCCAATTTGTAATAATGGGCCTCAATCTTATTTACAGGAAGAAAAGCAAATACATATATATATATATATATGTAAACACATATATATAAAATCGTAGTGCGTGTTTGTTCCTAACACATGATCTTTGGAACTATAGGAGCTGTGGAGATGAAATTTTCAACACAAGTACAGGTCAATACCCGGTAGGTTTTCCTTTTGTTTTTTTTCAACAAGTGACCACTGTGTGGAGTAAATTGTACTTAAAAAAAGTCATTGTGTGGATTAATTTGAACTTAAAAAATATATAATAGTTTAGGGTAAGACAATGTTTGCCCGGCTCAGCTAATATATGTATACAAATATAATTTTTGATTGTTATAAGAACACTAATTTTGTTAAATATTTCTTTCAGAAGAATTAATTAATATAAATATTAGGACCTACCTTAAATAATCATGAATTTTATTTGCTCCACGTATGGTGCGGCCATACCAATCGATAACACTGTTCGGTGCCAGATAATATTTAAACTGTATGCTATTTTGTTGGAAAAGTTCAAGATATTTACTTAATACCTCTCGAAATTCATCCGAAGTTTGGTTTATAGCTGAAAATATAAAAAATTAACATGTGAAAATTACTTTTAAATTATCTCGTAGCTAAAAATAAAATTATGAAAAAACTAACCTTCCATGCTGGTATTCTTTCATAAGATAACTGCGGCTGATCTAGTTGATATGTAAAATAAACTTTTCTTTTAACAAAGTAGAAGTGATATAGGTTTAAAAATATGTTTTAGTTCCAAGTTTTGAGAAAAAGAATCAATGCAGCTACTGCTCCAGCCTGCCAACACTTCAGAATATAAATAATGAAAGCACAACCGAAATGTCAATGAAAAAACACCCTTAAATTCTTATATGCATATGTATGTATGTATTTATGTATATAAAATAAAGTTCGTATTTTGTTATACTGATTTTTTGCACTTTGAAGAAAACTTTTTACTTTAGTATTTTATTAAAGGAATATTACCCTATATAGTAGTATCATGGTAATAAGTTTATGGTTTTATATTTATATACTTATTTAAGTACCTAAATATATATTTATTCTTCTTATTTCACCTTTTTTACAGCATTGACCACCCAACACGCACAAATGCATACACCAATAAGTTTTTATTTATTTATATCAATTTTCAAAGTAGTGAAACTTTCACTTACATCCTATTCGATTTTCGGATAATTTGTGCAGTAATAATTAATTATTTTAAAAATTTTGAATTTGCATTGAATTCTTATAAATTTTGTTACGATTATTCTACTAATATTTAAGAGAAAGAAATAGAAGAAGAGCAAGAATAAAAAATAGCGCCTCAAATATTAATGTCAACTAACTTTCAAATGATACTCTAGCGGGCAGTAGCATTCAAACTTTGAACTATTTGGATATAAATTAATGTTGCCAGATCAACAAATGCTACACAGGCTTAAAACACAATCTCAATCGGACATATGTATGCTACAACATATGGTCAAAGCTATGTTTTTGATAAAATTTCTGAGGTTTTATATGTTAAAATGGGTGTAATTGGTATTTAAATTAAAATTTTTGTGTAAAATTGCAAATAAAACACTGTTTATACAAAAGTAATACATGTTAGCTCGACGAGAGTTTGCACAAGATGAAATCTTATAAGAAAAATAAAACTAAGTGTTCCTGTTGTATGAGATGAACTTCTGCCGAAGTTCTCGCAGATATTATGTCAGAATTAATAGCAGTTGTAGACGCTATGTAGTTATTGTTACAATAACTTGTCTCTTCTGGATTGGTGTTTTTACTTTTAGTTACATTACAGGCACAAGTTCAATAAATTGCTTTCAAATTCATTAGAAAACTTGTGCGAACATTCCTGTAAATTGATATATATATAACACATATTGATGGTACATTTTGTTAAAAAATTGCTTTCGAAGGATAAACAGCTCAGAATGATAGCTTCACTCGATGTGCTGATATGATCAGATAAAATTTAAATTGCCAATATAAAAATATACAAATATATATAAAAAAAATATCCGAAAAATCAAAACTTTTTTATTTCTTTTCAATCATTGTTGGTGTTCATTTAAATATTTATATGAAATTTTTGACTATTCTAGGGAACAAAAGTAATTCTGGAGGGGCAATGCAAAACCCAGATGGCCTTTCTACGGATATATTGGTATTACATCAAACATACGTTCTGATACACTTCTCCACAAGAACAGTCACAGTCAATGGACCAGTCATATGATCAATAGTGATGAAGTATATATTCATCATTGCGTAGAACAAAGTCTCTTTGGCACTATTAAGAGCGGAAAAAACGTTCTTAAGTATACACTCACTAATTTGAAATTTTTTTATGTTTTAATGTACTATGACCTTTTGCTAGTTTTTTTTTTGGCTAAGCACTAACTTTTGGTTGCTTTTGTTTTTTTTTTCAAGGTTATGTGAACAATTTTCTTGATGAATGTGAAAAGTTTAAGCAAGTTCTCGTTCAGATTTGCAATTTTTGTTTCAGCAGCTTATTAATTTTTACAGGAATACAAAAAGTATATATTTTTATTTCAACACTCTCACACATATTCAAGAATTGCTACAACAAAAATTGCAAGTCTGAAGCGGCACCAAGGATAAGTAAATATTCTGTCATATTTTCTTTCAATTCTTTTACGAAAATTACATATATGCAGCTAGCAGAGTAGCAAGCCGAGCAAAAAATTTCGGCGGCGGCTGAAAGACAAATATTTTCGGCAGCGGCGGCTGAACGGCTTAACGCCGATTTGTTTAAGCATTTGAAAAAATTTTTTAACCCAGTCTGTTTTTAGAAAAATACGTGAATTATTGAATCACCACATTGTAACATTATTTATTTTGCAATAGTTTGAATATTGCAGTAATTGATATCCTAAAAAATAGCTTCGTAAATTATTTGTTAAATCATGAATAAAATTTCGCGAGAAATTTCTCATTTTTAAAATTAGAGTTTATTTCCCTATTACTTGCTATTAGTTGTAATTTTTCCCCGGGAAAAATTTCTCGCGGAATTTTATTCATGATTGCCTTCTACATAAATTTTATTTAAGTTTTCGGATTGAATTAAAAATTAATTACTTTATTGAAACACTGCTACGGATCAACAAACAAAAAGCTTTGAACAATTAATTATCGAAAAGTCGCCTGACTGCTTAAACAAAAAAGTCAATGTAAACGTCCATGTATTTAAGAACTGACTCCAAAAGAGAACGTAAGTGTTGTCGCAGCTACGTTACCATTCACATAAACATTTTCTTTTTATGTGGAAGCAAAAACAACTATCTCCGGGACGCTCGCTATCATATTAAATACGAAATTTAAAAAATTATAAAAAATAAAAGACAAAATAACGGCTGAGTATAAGCCGCCGATAAGCCGAGTGGTTCGGCGGCGGCTCGGCTTGTGTAAAAAAAACGGCTGACTGGCTAGCCGCCAGCCGCGCCGGTACGGCTTGCTACTCTGGCAGCTAGCTGTTCCTTGTATATTGTTTGCTCGTGTAGCTATTAGAAAATACACCACTGTTTGTTTCGAGTATGTAATTTAATTTCGAACTTCGAATTCTGCTCGTCGGCCTCGGCTACGCGCAACTGCCACCATTTTTCATTCAAATTCAAACGGTTTGTGTCACAGAATAACAAAAAATCAGCAAAAAAGTCGTCCTTTTGTTGTTTGTGAGTTTAAAACTAGAAAATATAGAAATAAACCAAAAGGTAATTTTTAAGGCCTTGGTCTTATTGTTGCCAAGAAAATTGCTTTGTGTCGTGGAACATTATTGTTGTATAAAGTTCTGTATTGTAAATATAAAAAGTGTTGGTGTATGTCTCCCGGCAAAAAAATAATTGGATTTTCTACATAACATAAAAGGTGAGTGTTAAACCAATTAATGGTTAATTATTAAACGGACATTGTGACTGAAAGTTTTGTGGATGTTGTGTTTGCATCGAAGAAAATTCTCGTTCCAATAAATTGTAAATTAATTTTCATTTACCTGTCGCATACCTCCACACAAAAAAAAATTGTATCGATATGTGCAAACTGTCAGCCTCAAAGTAAAATAAACGCCATAAGGAAATTATTATGGTAAACCCCAAACATACAAAATTTTAATTTTATTGAACTTGAAGTACATATGTAGTTTATTGAGGTAAATTTATGATTCTGGCAATTCTTCGATAGGTGTAAAACCAACCACTTTTTAGTTTATTTAAGTTTCATCTGTCCGTATCATTTGAGAAATTGACAAAATTTAGATAGTTTAGTTTTAAGAGACAAGTATGTAGTTTAAGTCCTGAATTTTTACAAAAACTTTGTATGCCCTTTGTTTTGTCCGGTCCTAATCGTTATGGGCAGTACATCTGCTTTTATTGCTGGCATCTGCTATAAATGAAGAAAAGCAGTTCAGAGGCTCAAAAAAGTAATATGTCCTGTTAAAAATTCCCTCGCAGAAACCTAACCAAATATTTGATAATACAATTAATCTTTAGTTGACTGTAGCCGCGAATATATTTACGGAATTATAAAAGTATAGAATATCCCCCTGCACTAATTTTGTAATAAAAATAAATTCATTACATATTGATTGATTTGTATTTGCATATGCGCTCTCTTTAAAGTATATTTTATGTAATTTTTTAATTAAAATAAAGCAAACACTTTGTTCGGCCTTCCATTTGGCTTACTGTATGCGTAGAAGTGTAAATATAATTTGTGGCCTTTGAATTTCTTCAAACGAATCTATTGTTTTCGCACACAACCAACAGCAGCCGTGTAGGAATAGAAAAAAGAGGAAAATTGGCAGACAGCCGTTAATAGCCGTTTAAGACAAGAAATGTAAGTATGTACACATAATAGTTCGAAAGATATTGATTTCTGGATGTAAAACAAACCAATAAATCAGACTACCCTTAATAGTGTGTGGTGTATCTTAAATCGCTTATTTGAACAAAAAAAAATCAACAATAATGGGCGATTTAGAGAGTGTACGGGTTGCTCTAAGAGTGCGTCCCATGGTAGCGTCGGAACTGTCTCGTGGCTGCCAAGTTGCGGTCGAAAAAATTGATGGTGCCAATCAAGTGCTAGTAAATAATACAGATGCATTTACATTTAATTTCGTATTCGATTGGAAGGATACACAGGAGCAAGTCTACAATTTGTCAGTGTGCGATATGTTGGACAAACTTTTTTGTGGCTTCAACGCTACCATTTTGGCTTATGGACAGACTGGCTCTGGAAAAACACACACTATGGGTACAGCCTTTGATGGTTCACTCGATGAAAATGTAGGCGTTATACCCAGAGCCATGCACGATATATTTGAACGCATCAATCAACTGTCTGATGAGTTTGGTTTCGTTATTAAGTGTTCGTTTATGGAATTATATCAGGAACAGCTTTATGATTTGCTATCAGAAAAAACGCGAGAAGAGAGCGTAATTGAAATGCGCGAAGATCGCAATGGCATAATTATGGTGGGACTAAATGAGAAAGAAGTGTTTAGTGCGAAAGAGACTACAGACTGTTTGGTTAAGGGATCGCTGGGCAGAGCAGTTGCATCGACTGCTATGAATCAACAGTCTTCGAGATCACATGCTATATTTACAGTTAGCTTGCAGGCTACAAAAAGAGATGAATCGTAAGCTTATACTTGCATATTTGAGTTGGTTGGTGCTGGAGAAATTGATTTTATGCTAATTTCCTTATTTCAGTCGTGCAGTTACTACTTCAAAGTTTCACTTGGTGGACTTGGCAGGTTCAGAACGTTCAAAAAAGACTGGAGCCACTGGGGATCGTTTTAAGGAGGGCGTTAAAATCAATCAAGGCTTATTGGCCTTGGGCAATGTCATATCTGCGTTGGGAGGTAAGATATTTTTCTGCTGCAAATAAATACATTTTGCTAATAATAATGATATGTTTGACTATATTTAGTTGAATTCTACTGATGAGTTTCTTAAGCAGAAACGAAATTTATATATAAGTTGCTTAACCAACAAGCCAAAAAAAAATTCGTAAAATAGTTTTCACATAAACAGAAAACCTAGATTAATTAAATTAAATTTCTTCCATTAAATAATCAAAATAAAAGTATTGCATCAGGAGATTTTGTATATTTAATTTTCCGGTCTACTCATGTATAATTTTATTTATTTTATATTACATAATTAAACGCACAGATGGCAAGGGTACTGGTTTTGTGCGTTATCGTGACTCGAAATTGACTCGTCTGCTGCAGGACTCATTGGGTGGCAATTCGGTAACTCTCATGATTGCTTGTGTTTCGCCGGCCGATTACAATGTAGCTGAGACATTGAGCACACTTCGTTATGCCGATCGGGCACGCAAAATTAAAAACAAACCAATTGTCAATCAAGATCCTCATGCGGCCGAAATCAATCGTTTAAAGGGTATTATACAGAAATTACGCATTGAACTGCTAACAAAGGGTGGTACAATGACATCATCTTTGTCAAGCGCTTTGGAAGATGTTGGACCCATTGCACCCCTCATGGCATGTTCGATGCCTTCAGCTATGCCATCAGAGCAACAAAGCCGGAAATACAAGGAATTAGAAGAAAAATATAGAAATTTACAACAGCAATTCCAAATATCCCTTCACGAAGTAGCAGAGCATGAGATGAGATCTCATATAGCGGAGACAGCCCATGAGAATCTTAAACAAAAGACTGAAGAAATGAAAAGTTTTGTTAGTGAACTGACTAAAAATCCGGAAACGCCCCTAGACGAAGTAAAACTTGCGGACAAAGTCTTGCATTTTAGTAAGCTGATAGAAGGCCTAGATGAAGAGATGTGCAGAGCCGAAACAGAAATTATGGATCACAAACGGCGTTCATCAATATCTTCTACGGTGACTACAGCCGAATCAGTTGATGATGACGGCCACAGTACTAATAGATCCGAAATTAATGCTTTCATGCAAGAACGTACCGAGGCTTTTACCAGCAAGCAAATGGAAATTAATGAACAACTGCGTCGCATCAATCGTGAATTAAATCTCAAGGAACAGCTACAACAACGTATTGCTGGCAATTTTAGCAAATTCTCCACCATGGATGATGACATGGATGAAAAGTTTAAGGAATGCGAACAAAAGATCCTAGAACTTGAAGCCGAAAAGACCGACCTACTCGATAAGTTACGTCATGTTAAAGAGAACCCCTCTATGAAATTGGCGGAAGAGAGACGCAAACGTTTGCAGATTTTAGAGCAAGAAATATCCGAAATGAAACGCAAAAATATCCAACAAGCCAAACTGCTTAAAATTCGCGAAAAGGAAACGCAAAAAATTAAAAATCTGCACACGGAAATACAAGCAATGAAGGAATCTAAAGTAAAACTAGTACGAGCAATGCGTTCTGAGGCCGAGAATTTCCGACAATTCAAAATGATGCGCGAAAAGGAATTGATGCAGTTGAGAAACAAAGATCGCAAAATGCAAAATGAAATGGCTCGCAAGGAGGCTTTGCACAATAAACAGCGTAATGTACTAAAGAGGAAATGCGAAGAAGCTATGGCCATTAATAAGAGGTAAGTGCACCTATTTTCTCTATCCCTTTTTGTGTTTGCTGAAAGTGTGATATTTGGATCGATTTGTTGTTTTCAGTATAAATTTTCAGTCGAATATTTTCTTTCTTTATTGCGAAATAGGCCATAAAATTCAAGTGAGGCTGACCAATGAAAAATTTCAATGTACTTTTAATAAAAAAATATTTTACTGAAAAAGTAAAATTTTAATTTGGGATTATTAGTGCGTTAAAAAATGTTAAATTTAATTGTAACAATTCCCAAAAAAACACCAGTCATTACCTTGACTGTATCCTGTCAAAAATGCTTGTTTGGCAACACTCTGTTCTTTTTATACAGACTACAACAATTAACATTAAAATATTAAAAAATTTAAATTAAAGGGTGGTCCATCAGTTAATGCAATTTTGACAACTTGCTATATCTTGGAAACCGTAAGAAGTAAACTCTTGAAATTTTCAAAAACGGTTAAACTGAAAAATCCAAAAATTATAAAATGGCCAAATTCGAAAAAATCGCCCAAATGAATAAAATCGACAAAATGAAAAAAAAAACGCAAAAAACCGAAAAAACGCCAAAACGCGAAAAAGGTGACAAACCAAAAATAATTCTTTATATAAAAAAATCGCAAAAATGAAAAAATTGCTAAAATTAAAAACAAAATCGCCAGATTGAAAAAATGCCAAAAACCGAAAAAAATCGCCAAAATGGCAAAAAAAAATTGTCAAGATTAAAAAAACGCCTAAATGAAGAAATGTCGCCAAAATGAAAAAACGCCAATAAACGAAAAAATCGACATAACTAAGCAAAATCGCATAATAAAAAAATCGCCTAATAAAAAAAATCGGCAAAAATTAAAAAAAACGCCGAAACGAAAAATTATGAAAAAACGCCAAAAGCCGATAAAAATTGATAAAACGAGAAAATAAAGTGTCAAAACTAAAAAAAATTCCGAAATTAATAAAATCGCCAAAATGAAAAAAAAAACGCAAAAAATCGAAAAAACGCCAAAACGCGAAAAAGGTGACAAACCCAAAATAATCGTTTATATGAAAAAATCGCTAAAATTAAAAAAATCGCCAGATTGAAAAAATGCCAAAAACCGAAAAAATCGCCATAATGGCAAAAAAAGTGTCAAGATTAAAAAAAAACCCAAAAAATCGCCAAAAATTAAAAAAAAAACGCCAAAACGAAAAATTATGAAAACGCCAAAACGAAAAATTATGAAAACGCCAAAAGCCGAAAAAAATTGCCAAAACGAGAAAAAAAAGTGTCAAAACTAGAAAAATTCCGAAATAAAAAAAACGCCAAAACCTGAAAAATCGACAAAACAAAAAAATCGCCTATTTGAAAAAAAAAACAAAAATTAAAAAAATCGCCAAAATAAAAATAAAATTGCCAAAAACTAATAAAAAAATTAAAAACTAAAAAAAAATTGTCAAAACGAGAAAAAAAGTACCAAAACAAAAAAGCGCAAATAAACGCAAAAAGCCCAAAACTAAAAAAACGCTTAAAACCGAAAAAAGACCAAAAACGAAAAAAAAAAACTATATTTTCTATAGGCTAAAGCTCGTATTGAATTACATATCTCGTGTCCGTACGGATCACCCTTCGTGCGCGGGTCAAAGTCGCACTTCACTGAATTTATTTACATTTATTTTCTCACATACTTCTTACAACTACAATTCGAGCTGAAAGAAGTCAGCCAATGTAGCAATGGTAAAGTAAGAAAATAAAAAACATGTGTATTATTGAGTTCTTGTTTCAACTTTGATATTATTTGAACTTCACATTTGTTTAAATGGAAGTTTAACTAAATATCTCTAGTTGTTCTAAGAAATTTTTGGTTAAAGGTTCACTGATGAAATGTAAAAAAATATTTTGCTGAATAATAATTTATTTGTGCGTTAAGAAATTTTAAAAGAAAAATGACATAAATTTCTTGATTCAGAGAAATAATAAGTATTATTTGCCAGTTGGTCAGTTTTTCGGAACTGACACGCAATTCAAGTTTATTATATACCCATAATCGATCCATTTGTTTCACGTGCGTACTTATTCATAATCCTTCCTTATGGGTTTGCATATTTTTTCCATGCATATAAATTAGACTGAAAGATGCTCTCGAAAAGCAAAAAGTAGCACAAACGCAACGACAGAAGATGCAATCGGCTAAAGGTGCTACGGCTGTTTCAATGAAAATAGATCAGGTTATTGGCTGCGTTGAACGCGAACTTGAATTAATTATGTCACTTATAGACGCCGAACGTACACTTGAACAATTAATGGATGATCGCGGCATAATTAGCTGTCGACTAGCAGAGTTGCAACAGCAACAACCTCCAGCGGCTCCAGAATCGTCGATTGGCCGAGAAATCGCCAATTTGCAGGAAGAAATCGAAATGCGTAACGCCCAAATTTCCGAGCTCCAACAGAAGGTGGTAGCTAACGACATTAGTGTGCTAATTACGTCCCTTGGTGACAACGTTCAAAGCCTGGTCGAGGCTCGGGCAGTGTTCAAGTACTTGTTGAAAATCTTAGCCGACATGAGACGCGACTATTCGAGTCTGTGCGAAGAGTTGCGTTCCCAAATTCACACCATGGAAGAAAAATCGAATGAAGCAGAGCGTTTAATACAACAGATGAAATGTGAACATCAACAAGCCATAGCGGAATATGAAGAAAAGATATCGGTTGCTCTAACGCCTGAGCAAGAGCAACGCCTAAAATTGCAGGAAGAACAAGAAAAGAAGATTGAATCTCTAATGTCTGAATTGGAAAATTATAAACAGTTGATAAAAAATGCGAGCTATGATAAAAAGAAGACCAAAACATCTACAAAGGTATGTAGTAGAGTGAATGAATATTTTGTAGTTTGAAATATGTACTCGCGAGACTGAGAAAAAAAAATCAATTTCTATCTTTATCTCTCTTTGATAAATAACTATTCTCTTTTTTCGTCTTCTTGTTATTGTTGTTGATGTTTAGCTTTTGTCGGCTTTAACAAAGTTTTCCGATATAATACGATGAATAGATGTGAGTATTGTGATAAGTTTCACATCATTTTAATCAAGCTTATCATAAATGAAATTTCACATGCAAATTTCCGAACATGTGAACAATTGGTATCAAAAAAATGCATACGATTGCGAAATATTTTTGCATTTTATGAACAAAATTATTCACAAAAATTTTGTCGGTTGGAAAAAGTGGAAATATGTAAGTTTTTAATTTTATTGGAATTGGTGATACGAAATTAAAATTCATGTATGTAAATGAAAAATTTGATTCGGAAATTTTCACATGTAGAATTTATGATAGTTTGAGTTTTTCATTAATATATGTAATTTAATATTATTGTTTTGTTAAATTTCACATTTTGTTTTAACTTCATCAAGTCTTTCCAGCGTTAATTTTAAATGTACATAAAGTTTGCATTCCACTGTGAAATGAAAGTGAAAACAATTTTATTTTGTTCTGGAAAATTATTGATTCTCTTTCATTTTTACACAAAAAGTAGAAAAAAAATACTAAATCATACATCTCCAGCTTTTTTTCTCATTTCTTGTTCTTAAATTTTCAAAAAAAATTAACATTTTACAAGATTTTATGGTCATAAAAGAACTAGGGATAAAATAAATTTGAAAATGAAGTGCAAGAGTGGCGAAAATGATCGCCAAATTGGATAAATCTACAAAAAAAAAAATCTGCTAAAAAATAGTTTAATTTGAAATATAAAGGAAAACTAATCTTAAAAAATCTCAGAATAATAAAAAAAGAAACCAACTGCAAACAAGGCAATTACTCACACAATCGCACGATAAAAAATACAACATTTATCTGATCAATTGTTATTGATTTTTGGTATGACAATATACCAGAATTGTATTTTTTTTTAGTAAATCTTGCCATTGTGTAGTAGGATAATGAGGCATGGCCTTTAGCAAAACCAGCAGTTCTACTCTGTAATTCAAAACGAGGGAAAAGGCTTTCGAATTGACATGTTATTAAAATACAAAAAGAAAAGTGTTTTTGTGGGGAAACAAGTGGGTTCAGAAATCATAGAAATCATAAAAATATTTTAGAATGCTTTCAATTGTTTTTTTGGGTATTGAAAAAGTACTGTGTTACGTAGTACCGTATTACCATTGTGTGTCGTTTCAAAACAGTGGTGAGAACTGTGTATCGATGCTTATTAGTATTTGTGAGCTGAGCAGAGCTACCCACCGAACACAAAGACCAGCGTTTGAAATATAATGTTACATTATATTTCCTTAGACGCATTTGAAATAAAACAAACCATATTTTTTAATACTTTAAATTGCAGAGATTCATTGTTCGTTCACAGAAGAAAGTAAATCGAGCTTATTCTCGTTTCAGTAACGTTTTAAAACGACACATAAAAACGCTAATTTTATATTGAAATGGTAATACGGTGCTACGGTAAAACGGTATATTTTCAATGTAAAATTGTCGATGTCTGGCATTTTAAAACGCTACTCAAACGAGAAAAGGCCCGAATATCAGATTAAATTACAAAAAAAAACGGAAGATTCAACTAAAAATTAATTATTTTTCCAAAAACCATGAAAATTGCTGTATTAGCTCGCTATGATTAATTATAAATATTTTTGAATTATTTTCAATTTAATAAAAAAAATTATTTTCTTAAGCCTAGATCCCACAATCGGCACAATGTACCGATTTTCGTCGGCTCACTGGATTAAAGTCAAAAGTAATAAGTTAAATTGGCATTATTTCTCCACTAATTTTAATTTAAAGACATATTGCACTAGACTGCAATTGGTAATAAAGTCATATAGACTTATTCCGGAATTAATTGAGAAATACGGACAATCTGGTTTATTACTTAGGACCTTATTGCAGTGAGCCGACGAAAATCGGTACATTGTGCCGATAGTGGGATCTAGGCTCAAGAAAATATTTTTTTTTATTAAATTGAAAATAATTCAGGTTTAGAATAAAGAATTAAAGATTAATTGACTTCGGCTCTTCTAAAATTTATTTATTACACACGTAACTAATTTACTTATTACACATGTAAACTATGAGATTTTTATCATGGTATTTTATTTAGGCAAACATACACGACGAACCCATGGAAATAGAGGAAATAGAAATATCAACAGAAAGTGAAGATCTTGATTTGTCCGAATTAGATCCGGATTGGAAAAAAACGCCTTTGGTGCCGCGAAAGCGTCCAAATGTAAGTACTAATAAATGTAACTAACAACTGTATATGAATATAATGAAAATACTGTGGCATTTACAAATAATGGGTAAACAAAAAGATACGTCTTGATTTTAGATCCTGCGTCGTCAAACCTCAAAAAGATCCATCGCCCAGTCCAACGACAAGCCCCTTAGTGTGGATGAAGACGACGGACAACCCCAGGCTGCCCCTGACACCACTTATACAGGAACATCTGGAGAAACTGCAAACACATCTGGAAAGGGTAAGCACCAGCGGAAGTCCAAGGGCTGCAAATGCCGTGGTGACTGCAGAAAAAAACGTTGCGGATGTAATTCGCTCAATCAGAAATGTACGATAGGCTGCGGCTGTTCAGATCTCTGTAAAAATCGCCAAACAACATCGCCTTCCGCCACCAGCAATGGTTCGGATGATGAAAATGTAGAAAAAACTATTGAAGAAGAAAATGATTCGATCAATGATTCTGATAGAGAAAATCATATTAAATCGCCCAAATTAATCAAAACCAACTCATCAAATGGAAATGGAAACGAAACTTTCACAACAACAAAAACTTATGATAACACGTCATATTTGACTCCCAAGATGTCTAGGTAAGTGAAGAATACTATTATTTGATACTGTTGTTGAATGTAAAGGGTGGGCAAGTTTGAAAGTTAGGAAGTAAATTGGCTGTCAAATGATGAAATGCAAAGAATTTAGCTCTCATGCTTTGGCATCTATTGAGTAAAAGGTGGAAAAATTTTAACCATGGAACGCTACACTCTGGAACAAAAAATTTTAATTTTGAAATATGTGCAATATCAAGAATTGTGCTGTCATACTTTTCCTAACCTTAAATTTGCACAACCTTTATAAGCATGACTGTTACAAATTCATTTATTATTTTTTTTTTCTAGAACATCTGACTTGAAATTTGATACTGCTACTGCAAAAAAGAAGTTCTTTAATGATTAATTTCTCTGGTTTTACCCATATACGAAAATAATCGTCAATCTTGTCACGTGTTTCTGTTTCGTTAGTTATCAACTGATGTTTATTTAAAGTTTTCGTTCGTTGAGTTTTAAATTATTAATACTTGTACTTTTTATTAACTTAAAGGGCTTATTCATAAAATATATTTCTGATTTTTAAAAGGTTTGTAAAACAGATTTCCATAGAATTTTTTTTTTTTATTTTTTGTATAAACCCTTTATAAAATAAAAGTACTTTTTATGATCAAGGCAGTAAAACTTTAAACGAATTACATATAAAGAAAAGCTACAAAAAATATTTATAAATTATTTTAATTATAAATTGTTTAATTATGTTTTTAGTTTGTAATTTTTCTAAAAAAAAATTTTTAAGTTTATTCAAAATTATTACATATTTGTTTTTCAACATTCTCATTTATTTAATATGCCTTACAAATATTTATTTACATTCCCATTTGCTTTTTTGCTTATAATTTTTGTAAATATTTCTATAAGAAAATATATAAATTTTTTCTTTCGAGGGGTCGCTTATTACTTATAATTTTATTGGAAGACAAAGTTAAAAAAAAATAAAACAAATTTTTTTTAAATTTTTTAAATTTATTTAATACTTTAATTTTGGGCAAGACATTGCCAAATAATTGTTAAGAAAAAAATGAACGTTTCATTTACGTTCCAACTAGCAAAAAATAAAAATTTTGAAGTAATAAAATATATTCATGTTTTATTCGCAATAACGATAAATAATTTTGTAGCATTTTATTAAGGATTCATGTGCTTGAAATAAAAACAACTGGGAAATTTTTTTAGTGGGAAAACGAAATTTAAAAATTAGTTTATTCGATTTAGCTAAAGTTATTAAAAAAACTATTTCTTTTATACAAACTAACTCATGTTTTAGATTAGGCAGTTTTTCTTGAAGCAATTCCGAGTTTATAGGGGAGAGACGAAATATGAAAGAAGACGGGTACTGACTTGCTTGTACAGAAAAGTTACTTCAATTCTCTTTTGTTATTTCATTTGCTGCATTGAAACAATACGAAAATTCAACAAGAAAGAAACGAGCAGTTTTAAAAGAGAATTGAAGAGCATTGCTTCAAGAAAAACTGTCAAGGCTAAAACTTGACTAACTTCAACAATTTTTATTTGGCAGGACTAAGCACCAAATGTGAATAAATAAGAAATTGGCCTTTAAACCCATTTCAATGTTTTGACTTCCTCCTATTGGCGAATTTCGAGCTTGTCTGTTTTCAAACAATGGCCCGATTATGTATAGCATTCGAACTTCCGTTCAGTTGTCTATTGGCAACGCTACCTAAATTAAAGTTGGTATTATGTGTAGCAACTAGCTCCAGTGGCCAAAAATATGATTGACAGATTGGATAAAGAAAATAATTTAAACAAATCTTCAAAATATAAGAAAATAAGGGCTGAAAAAAATACTACAACAAATATGATTATTTCAGTGGAATTATTTTTCTATTGAGAGAAGGAAGTACAAATTTTGGCATCCTTATACGACACTTTGGAAAATTCAAATGCTTTAGAATTACAGCCCTTCTGTGAGCAAATTTTAGTGCTTAAAATAGTTTTAATAAAAATTAATTTCTTGGCTTTAAAACACATTTTCCCCCTTATTATTGTGAATGTCGTCGTCGACATCACATTAAGACTGCAGTAAAAATGATCATTGTCTACTCTTTGACGACAACCATTCAGTACTATTAACATGCTCCATTCATTTACAACGCCTTACGAGATTAGTAAGAGATTGTCAATAAGAGCCAATTGTTGCGGATAAATAATAGACAAGTGAAAATATTTAAGTTTAAATATTTCGATGTGACGTCGACGATGCGATTTACAATAAAGGGTTTGTTTTATACAAAAATAATTTTTAATTTTGCCTTGAAAATTATGCAGCAACTTAGAATTTGTGCTTGCCAATATTATTGCAATTTGGTAAAGGAAAATAACATCTGTTAGTCAATAGTTGCCATATCAAATAATATTTTGGCCACTGGCAACTCAACTAAAGTTCGGTTGACATCCATAATCGAGTGTACTATTAGTAAAGATTTATGAAAAAAGATATGATAGACATTTTAAACCTGTTTCGGCGTATATCTGGTGAGGTATAAATATACAAATAAAACAAACAAGAATTAATATTTCGTAATGAGTTTGGAGACGTAAATCTATCTCTGTTTATTATTTTAAACTTGACCTCGTAAAAGGATTTATAATTGCACGTAGTGCATTCTTTGACTTGTAAATGACGAGTAATTATTTATAGTTAAACATTAGTATAACTAGTGAAATTTGGCAAAACAATGCTTAAATACCGTTAGCGGTTTACTCGTTGAAATGCTTCCAACAAGGTTGAAACAAAAGTACTTTAAAATTGCATTAAACACTGAGAGAAAAGTATTAACCGAAACAAAGAATCTGTACCTAAGCAAACCCTTTATATCCCTGTTTAAGGTCACTATTATTGACTTTTTAAGAAGGGGCTAAATTGTTCCACCAAAAAGGGAACTTTACTTCCACATAAACTTCCAAACCGCCTAGCACAGCAGTATGTGCTTCATCTAAATTAAGTGTTTTTTAATAATTTTTTTATTATTATTTGATAGTCTTTAGTTTAAACATAAAATTTCTTTCGGCAATTATAGGGTAAACCATTTTTACAACAATATTCCCTATTAGCAGATAAATTTGTATTATGCCATTTTTTGTTGCAGTTGCGTATAAATAGAAAGGCTTTTTCCTTGTGTATGTCACGATCCAAAGTGGCGCACAAAATGTTAGCCGAATTGGGTAAATGTTTAACGATCTGAAAACAAAATACATACAGATTATACACGAGTATTATATAATCTAAATTTCTAAATTTCTTTTAAATTTTCATGTATTCATGTACCTGTTCCAGGCATTTTGTTTGACATTGTTTCTTGCCAATGCCATTACACGGAAGTGGGAGATCCAGAAGATTAGTGATAACTGGTTCACCTTTTGGTTGGTCGGAGGATCCTTTTACAAATTGAGAGCTTAAGAAAATTCCACATGTACAGGAAACATCACGTGTTGAATTCATCAAGATTTTAATGCTTCCTGTTGTGGTGGTGGTGGTGGAGTCTTCTTTCGAGGTGCTTTGTAAAGAATGTGTATCGTTGTTAGAAGATATAGTGGTATCTTTATGGTACGGAAGAGTTGTAGTTTGTAAATCATTGTCTGTACTTGAAACTACAGTGAAAGTGCTGTCGGTGGTTTTTGTAACAAGTGAAATACTTCTTTTGTTTTTTCTATATAATACCATTCTCGAATGAGTGGGCTTTTTGTAGGACATCTTTGTGGTTACCGATTCCTTCTTGCAAAAACATAACATTAAACTCGAAATTGCAAAGATATAAAAGGTAAGATATTTTAAATCTGTAATACAAAAAACATTAATTTTCCTTCAAAAAATTTAACTTTTAACTTTCACTATTACCCATATTAAGCTAGATTCTCTACTGTCCAACTCTATAAAAACTTATCAAAGTTATATATGTACTTATATTTAAATACATTACAATTGATTCATATAAGATTCAATGCTGAGGTCTCCAAATTGAAGTTATTTTCTTTGCTTCTTTGTTTGCTGCTTATTAAGCTTAAAAGTATTTGCTTGCAAAGCTATTTATTTACCAAAGTTGCGCATTGTCTTTTTGAACTTGAAATTTAAGTTCAAGTTTGTAATATTTAATGTACGTATGTATGTATGTATGTAGGTCAAATTAAATAAAAGCCACAATCGACTAAAACCAACTAACAGTAAAAACTCTAAAATAGTCATGCGCCTGGAATCATCAGATTAATACATAATATAGTATATAAGTCAGTGGAATACGTTTATGTTTCCTTTGCTTGCTTATCAAAAGTTCTCTTAAAGGTACGTAACTAAGAACTCGCTACTTATCCTATTAAAATATTTAGATCTATGGTTTATATATTGATTTTGAATTATGGATGCCAAGTTACTTCATTTTAGTTTAATAAGAAAATCACTATATTTTGAATTCTATTTCACTATATCCTTCATAACTCAAAAATACTATTTTAACAACTTACTCGTGAAATTTTTACACAATGTGAATAACAATTAATAGGATTAATTTTGATCTATTAACTCAAATATCTCATTATTTGAGTTATTATTTTATTACGTTGAATGAGCGATATGCACTTCACTGTTTGTTTACAATCATTCCCATTTTCGTTTGAGTTGTTTTAAACGAACGAGAATTAATAAGATACTGTGTTACCCGTCTACCGTTTGAAAATTTGAATATAAAATTGTCCTCAAACTATACTAAAACGAGAATAAGACTGATTATTAAATAAAATCATTAAAATAAAGGAGCGTCAATTGATCTGCCTTATTTAAAATCATTAAAATTTTTAACGTTTAAATACCTTTTGTCCAACCAATCCAACTATGGACGTATTTTATATTAATCATGAAAAGCTGGCAATGCTGTGCAAAAGACAGCTGTTTGAATTGATGACCCTGTGTTAACAAATCCAACAAATTAGTTCGACAATTCTTAATAACACACTTAATAAGCTGTAAGTATTACTAAACTAATTCGCGCTCCTCCCAAAAATACTAATCAGTAAGAAGTTCAATAAAACCTTTGGTAATCTAATTGTATGATAACAATCAAGGCAACTTTTTTTTAGAGAAAAATTATGGTTCGTCGCGAATATACCAAGGGATTTGAGGGTTATCGAAAATCTGTAGACAACTTGTACAAGGATAAAAGTACACGATTGTTCATACTTTTCTCAGGCCAAAAGGATGAAAAAGGCATCAGTTGGTGTTGTGATTGTAACGATGGTAAGAGCAGCAATATATTTGGAATAATGATTTAGCTTTTTATTTGATTACGTATCTCATACATATGTATATGTATAAATATTCTAGCACAACCTTTCATTGATCAAGCTGTGGAAGAGTTTGCCGGTTGCGATGACATATTTCTAACAGTTGACGTAGGTAATAGGCCATTGTAAGTTGTTTTTATTGTCAATTGAAAGATCGTGCTTATAATTCGCTTATCTATTTTAGTTGGAAAGACATGAAAAATCCTTTCCGTGGAGATTCCAACATTAAACTCCTGGTAATACCAACTTTAGTACGCTGGAATAGTGTGGTGCGACTAGAAGGAGATCAATGTACCAAAAAGGATTTGCTGGATATGTTTTTCAATGAAGACTGAACTATGTGCATTTATTTAAATCTTTTTATAGTTAATGTAAGCTAACAAGTTTCAAAAATATATTAACAAGAATTTATAAAAAAAATTATAATACCAAGAGGTAGTTGTGTTCTATAACTACCTAGCATGTGATAAGATAAAGCAATCAATCGTAATAAATATTCAAGGCGAGCAATAAATTTATGCTGGCATAAAAATTGCCCAAACTTACCTCATAGTGAATGCCTTCTGAATTACTGGCATTTAACTAATAGTATTTGGCGGGAAATTAACTCGATATGAGTGTGTATTAGTGTCGCAGATATACATATGTATGTGTAAGGAAGTACAAGTCTTACTTTAATTATATACATACTGATGCGGAAAAAATGGATTTTCTATACAAATAAAATTAAAAATAAAGTAATTACTGTTAAAAGTTATACCACTCCAATAAGTAAATAATCAAATACAATAAAAATTAATTCAATAGAGTTTGCATACAGTGAGAATCATTATAACCATTTCGACGATAAACGTATGTACATTTGTATGTGCAAAACTTTTCAACCTTGTTAAAAATATAATTAATTTTTTTTTTATTAAATTCAAAGTTTTTTTCAAATGACAAATACATAACTAATACTTTATGCGTTTCCTAGTTTATGCATTTAATTCCCACAACAATTTGGCAACACATTTTTCTTATATGAAAGCATTTCGCAGTGAATACCATGCATTGACATTAGTTATCCGTGATCATTTTTATAATTGTGTGGTAGAGGCCGGCACGCTTAGTTTATTTCTTTAATATTAACAGAAAAACAAAAGCTAAAATAAATAAAAGTGAATGAAATTTAAGCTTAGTATGTTCTTAATAAAATATTATAAAAATCCAAGTGCAGCAAATGTTATTTATATGAAAATTTCGTAATTTAAAATATGTATATTTGCAATGCCCATGGCAATTGTGTGTGTGTGTTATTAAGAAATTGTTTGAATGGCTACATGCGATAGTATTGGTGTGTGGATTTGCTTGCATTAGCAAAAGTTAAGTTAGCTCAGGCAATTTTGTTGTAAATTAAAGGAAACCATCCATATTAGAAAAAATAAATGAAATCAGAGATATGCCTGTATGTAATGGAAAAGTGAAATAATTAAATAAAAACGGACTTTTGCGTTTTAAGTAAGTGAAATAAATCGAATCATATAAAAATTAATATTATAAAAAATTTTAAAATTATAAAAAGTGTTGATAAATAATAAAGCGAGCGTTAATAAATGCTAAAAACTTTTTCTTGTTTTATAAATCGGTGAGTAAACATGCAAGAAACAAAAACATTCTTATTAGTATTTTTTTCTAAATCAATTGAATGAAATAATATTATATTTTTGAATAATATTACAATATTGCAAAATTATAATATGTTTTGTAAAATAATTTATTGAGTATTTTTAATATGCAAAATGAAATGAAATGAAATTAAAAATTTTCAACTTTTCGAATGCTAAAAATAGAAAAACAAAATTGTTCAATTCATCCATACAGACTTTAAAATTTTGTGTTCAACAAGGGAGTTGAAATTATTAAGACGTCTTGAACTGTTTGCCTTCCTAATCACCAAAAACCTGCTTTTATTATTTATGTATAAGGGATAAATCACCTGATTGTAAAAACCTTTAAATTTTAACCGAGATGTATGTATGTATGTGAAACAATTTCAAAAAGTGTTTAAGTGAGTTTTATATATCATGATTTTAAGGATTTTGATTATTTGCAAAGTTTTAAATACTATCCATATCATAAAATGTGCATGTATTTTCTTATACCAGCTCTTGAAAATATCTTTATAATGTAACTTATACTCGAAATTTTTTTAAAACGAATGGTTTTGAAACAGATACAATATTGCTTGTCAAACAGTTTAAAATTAATAAGACTTGATATTTCCAATTGTTTTGATACAGTAGTTTTCCGATTTAACGAACATATAATTTCTTTCTAGTGAGTATCTTATAAAACGAACAAAAATTTTATTTTGTACTCAGTATAACGAACAAATGTAAAATTAAATAAAAAACATTATTTCTACCAGAAAATTATTGAGAAAGAATATAAATAAAAATATACCGTTAGTTTTCTTCTATTGATGGTTTTGTTTGATATCATTTGATAGTCAGTTGAGAGAAGTAATTTGCGCTACGAACATCAAAATGCTTAAAAGATATATATTGTTCTTAAAGGATAAATTTAAAATTATCGATGATCATTGAAATGATCTATGGGTTACAGATTTATACAATCCTAAGCTCAAAGAAAAATCTTTTAAGGAATGTTAAAAATAGTACTTTTGGGTATCACAATAGAAGAGCTTTAAAGTAAGGTGAGTTCCCGAGAATGGAATACAAACTTTTTCAATGGTTCCTCATGCAACGCAGAATAAAAAAAATTAATTAAAGTTTGAATAAATGAATAAACGAAGAAGAAGACATACCCGATAAAAAGCCAAAGTGAAAAAAAGAGCTGGATAGAACTGAAATTCAAGAGCCAAAAAAAAACACGAAGATGTCATCAAGAGTTTCGAAATTTGTATTACATGGGTTAAACAAAACAAAATTATTATATTATTAAATTCAAAAAAATGCCATTAAGAGAAAGATATCAATTCCAAAAATAGACTGCTTAACACCTTAATTAAATAAATAACTTTTGTATTATATTGCTTTATGCATTTTTCTTTTATTAAAGTATATTTTAATGAAATATGTATGATCTTTTAATAAAATTTTAAAATTACTACGAGTACATACATACATTTGCTTTGAGTTTTTAATAAAATAGAGGACGCTTTTATTACCGGATATAACGAAAAATTTTACTTTAACGAACAGGCCTGACAACAATTAGGTTCATTAAATCGAAAAACTGCTGTATATAATAAATCTTTTGAAAAATGTTATGAATGACAAAACTTCATATTAAATAACCAATACATTTAACCCGTTTCCTAATTTATGCAATATTACTCTCACATCAATTTGGCAACACATTTTTCTTATAAGAAAGCATTTCACAGTGAATGTCTTGTTTTGACATCAGTTATCCGTGATCATTTTTATAATTGGGTTCTAAATACGGCACGCTAATATTATTTCTTTAATATTAATAGAAAAACAAAAGCTAAAATAAATAAAAGTGAATAAAACTGAAGTCTAGCATGTTGTCATTAAAATATGATAAAATTCCAAGTATAGCAAATGTTATTTATATGAAAATGTCATAATTTAAAATATGTATGTATGTATGTAGATTTGCATATGCTAAAGCAAGTGTGTGTCAGGGAAAAATTATTTTCATTGCTGCATGTGATAGTATTGGTGTGTGGAGTTATTTTGATTAGGATTAAGGTAAGTGAGCACATGCAGTTTTGTAATAAATTAAAGGAAATGAGTGCAAAATGTTTTAAAGAAACAATAATTCTGCGTCTAATATTACATTTCCATTATGAGCAAAACAAGTTGTTTGTGTTTTGTGTGTAAAATTTGTCTAATTCAATTTGACTTTTATGTAAATATTTTAGCTTTAGTTAATTAATTAAGTTTGCTTAACTTTTATTAATTTGCTTGTTATTCATACATTGACGTGTTTTGTAGCCAAACAAGTTATTGGAATTGTTTGGCTCATGTAGCAAAACAAGTGTTTTGGCCCAACACACGTATGTATGTATTTATGTGTGTATATGGAAACGTACTATAATTGAAAAATTAAAAGAAGTAAAATATGTATGTATGTATATGAAATGTTTACCTTTTTAACAAGTATTATAAATACATAAATCAAATCATGGCACTTACAAGAAAAAAATAGTCCATTTTTAAATTTCTAACTGAATTAAAATAAAGATTATAAGCGTTGACAAATATTCAGAACTTTTTTTTGTTTTGTTAATCGCCGATTACATATGTATGTAAAGATTATTATTTTACTTTGAGTAACAACAACAATAAACATAAAATAGCAAAGCCAATTCCTATTTTGATATGAATGAATTGTATTAAAAATATTGTACGATAATTTGTTAAATAGTTTTCGTTAGTGTATTTATGTATTGAGTACTTGTAAAGCATACATGCATACATACGTACGTATGTTTTTTCCATGTTATTGATCATTATTATTAAGATTGCTGTTCTTTAAAAAAAACTTTTTAGTATTTTTTTGCAATTTTTTTCTCATCAAAAAATTAAAAAAAAATTATATATTTAACAAGAAAACTTCAAAGTAGTAAAACATCACATGTAAAGTAAATTAGTCTTAATAAAATCATAGAACATAAATTAAAATTAAGTTGCCGAAAAATAATTTGCCACAAAGTAAATAATATAAATTTTAACTTTATAGTTTTTGTTGTAAATGAAGGATATACATATAACATCCTTGTAAAACTATTTCCAGCTATTTGAATCAAGATGTTTATGAAACAATTTCAAAAAGTCCTTATGTAAATTGTATTTACATATCATGATTTTAAAGATTTTCATCATTGTAAAGTTTTATGTACTAGTACCAGCTCTTAAAAATCTCTCTCTATAATGCATCTGAGCTTTGGATTATTTCTAAAAACCGTTATTTTGAAACAGAAATAAAAAAATTTAATAAATGGTCGACTTGAGTATAAAATTTATACGAAAAGCATGATTTTCATACACATTTTCTAGACGAGTCGTCTGCCTGAGTTGTACAACTACACATACAATTTTTCATATTTCGAAATATTTTAAAATACAATTTTTTTTTTAAATTTTACGATTGGCAAAACTGCATAGTAAATAACCAATACGTTTAATCCGTTTCCTAATTTATCCATGTTACTCTCGCATCAACATGGCAACACATTTCGCTTAAAAGAAAGCAATTTATAGTGAATGCCTTGCATTGACATTAGTTATCCGAGATCATTTTTATAATTGTGTGGTAGAGGCCGGCACGCTTATTTTATTTCTTTAATATTAAAAGAAAAAGAAAAGTCTAAACAAATAAAAGTTAATAAGAATTAAGTTTAGTATGATGTGAATAAAATCTGATAAAAGTCCAAGTGCAGCAAATGTTATTTATATGAAAATTTCATAATTTAAAATATTTATGTATATGTATTTGCAATGCCCATGGCAAGTGTGTGTGTGTTATTAAGAAATTGTTTTAATGGTTACATGCGATAGGATTGGTGTGTGGATTTGCTTGCATTAGCAAAAGTTAAGTTAGCACAGGCAATTTTGTTGTAAGTTTAAGAAAGCCATGTCAGAAAGAATAAATTAAAAAACGAAAAGTGTTATTAGAGAAGAGATCTGCGATTTTGGACCTATATGAAAAGTAAAAAATTAAATAGAAATGGTCTTTTACGTTTTAAGTAAGTACTATATGTAAATAAAATCATGGCAACTATAAAAAAAATCAAATACAAAATATCTTAAGTAAATAAAAATGAAAATTATTAAAAATAAAAAATAAAAAATAATAAATAATAAAGCGAGCGTTAATACATAAATGGTAAGAATTTTTTCCTCGCTGAGTAAACATGTAAGATAGCAAAACCAAAGACTTAGCTAATTATGATTAATATATATTTTTTTCTAAATAATTAATTGAATTAAAAAATTTATATTATTGTAATACTATGCTCATGTTTGTGAAATGTTTACCTTTTCGAACACTAAAAATAGAAGAACAAAATTGTTGAAAATTGTTGCAATCATCCAGATGGATTTGAAACTTTTGTATTCAACACGGTAGTTGAAGTTCTTAAGACATCGTGAATTGTTTGCTTTTCCTTTATTATACACATATGAAGGATAACTAATCTGATTGTAAAACTGTTTAAAATTAATAAAACTTTATATTTCTAATAGTTTTTAAATATTATGAATGACAAAACTTCATAGTAAATGAATAATAACCAACACATTTAACCCGCATCCTAATTTATGAAATATTACTCTCACATCAATTTGGCAACACAGTTTTCCTATACGAATGCATTTTGCAGTGAATGCCTTGTTTTGACATTAGTTATCCGTGATCATTTTTATAATTGTTTGCTAAGGACGGTACGCCTATTTTATTTCTTTAATATTAATAAAAAAAAACGAAAGCTTAAATAAATAAAAGTGAATAATAATTTAATTTAGTATGTTGTTAATAAAATCTGATAAGAATCCAAGTGCAGCAAATGTTATTTATATGAAAATTTCATAACTTAAAACATGTATATTTGCAATGCTAAAGCAAGTGTCTGTCAGTATGAAATTGTTTTAATAGCTACATGTGATAGTACGAGTATGTATTAGTGTGTGAATTTGTTTGTTTTAGCAAAAGCTAAGTAAGAACAGGCAATTTTGTTATCAGTTAAAGGAAGCCATGTTAGAAAGAATATATGAAAAATGTTATTAGAGAAACAAGAGATCCGCGTATAATTGGAAAATGAAAAAAATTAAACAGAAATAGACATTTACGTTTTAAATAAGTGATATAAAAGTAATCATGGCAATTATAAAGAAAATCCAATATAAAATCTCTTAAGTAAATAAATATGAAATTAAAAAGTGTTAATAAATAATTAAACGAGCGTTAATAAATGCTAAGGAATTTTTCTGGTTTTATAAATCGGTGAGTTAACATGCAAAAAATGCAAAAGCAAAGAGTAACATCCATAAATGATACTAAATGTTTTTCTAAATAAATAATTTAATTAAAACTGTAATGGTATAAGAGTAGTATTATTAGATTAGGTTTTTGTAAAATAAGTTATTAAATATAGCTTATATGCAATATGAAATATATGTATGTACATTTATTTATTGTATACTTGCAGAATTAAGCGTTTAATTTTATGATATAGCACGGTATTTTCCGATTTAATTTTAATTTGTCATAGATTGATGTGTTCACGCTTGTAAATTGTTCACCTTTTCGAACACTAAAAATAGGAGAACAAAATTTGTTGAACTCATCCAGGTGGATTTGGAACTTTTGTATTCAACAGGGTAATTGAAGTTCTTAAGACGTCTTGAATTGTTTGCTTTCCTTTGTTATATATGAAGGATAAATCGCCTTATTGTAGAACTGTTTAAAATCAATAAGATTTGATATTTCGACTGATTTTTAAATATTATGCATGACAAAAAAAAACTTCATAGTAAATAAATAACCAATTCATTTAACCGGTATCCTAATTCGTACAAGATTACTTTCCCATCAATTTGGCAACACAGTTTTCTTATAAGAAAGCAATTTACAGTGAATGCCTTGCAATGACATTAGTTATCCGTGATCATTTTTATAATTGTGTGCTACGCTTATATTATTTCTTTAATATTAATAGAAAAACAAAAGCTAAAATAAATAAAAGTGAATAAAACTGAAGTCTAGTATGTTGTTAATAAAGTCTAGTAAAAATCCAAGTGCAGGAAATATTATTTATATGAGAATTTCACAATGCAAAATGTGTACATATGTATGTATATTTGGAATGCCAAAGCAACTGTGTGGAAGGAAGAAATTGTTTTAATGGCTACATGTCATAGTGTTGGTGTGTGAATTTGTTTATATGGATCAGCGTTGTAATTTTGAAATTTCAAAACGCACCAAAATAGAGTATAAAAAGCGCAATTTACAAAAAAACGCACCAAGTTTAGAATTTTTGTTTGTTTTAAAATCTACTTGGGTAGAGCTTGTTATTAACATCAGCTATTTAACGTAAATGAAACGGAATATGAGAAATAATTGTCGTGTATACAATTACTGATACTTTAAATTAAATTGTCAGATAATAAAAAAACATTTTTGAATTTGTTCATATGTAACCTACTAAATATCTCTTATACAAGTTTCATAATTAATGGTTATGTTTGTTAATTAAAAAAAAATAAAAATTGTTGTACATTAATTTTATAAATTCTGCTTAAAAGTTTTTAATAAGAGATCAAAAATTAATTATTCTAAATTAATAAGGCTAATATTTTCATCGTTATTGTTATCATAGGGTCATAAAAAAGATTAAATTTCAAATTGTGATGTTTTGTAAACATCATTGCTATTAATACGGTAATTAACACTATCAGGAAGTTGGTAGAAGTTTGACAACAAGAATTTTTCCATTTTAACCCATTGTTGTGTTCAATTTGCGTTGGTGCCACCAAAAATTTAAAAACGCACCAAAATTAAAAAAAAGCGCCCCACGCACCAACTAGGGAATCTTTCGCACAAAAAATTTTAAAAAGCACCCAAAAACGCACCAAGTTGACAACGCTGATATGGATGTATAAGAAAAAAATGTTAGCGCGAAAAGTTTTGTTGTAAGTTGGAAGCTATGTAGGAAAGAATAAATAAAAATTTTATTAGAGAGACATTTTTTTATTATTTATATAATTACATTATATAAATATCTTTATTTGTTAGAAATTTTGTGATTTAACGATTAATTTTACGTATACAACAGTTTGGTAAAAAAAACTTTTATATAACACTTACACATATTGTAATTTTTATGAATATTATTTTTCGCTATTCTTTTAATATCTTACAAAATAACTTTCGTAAAGATGGCTAGGCTAAACTTTGACTGCGGTATTCATAAAAATTATTTTAAATTTATTGAGGGCTTATTTGACATATGTTCATATTTCTCTTTGAAATTTGTCAAATAAACCTTTAATAGGCCTAAAATATTTTTTATGAATACGGCAGTGAAAGAATAAATTTTGATACTCCTACGAATGTTTGAATGTGAGCAATGATGCTACTCAATAGTTTTCTAGCGTTTTTCCAAGCTCTTAAAAAATAAAATAAGAGAACCTTAATAGCACTCAAACACTAGAGCACTCAAATTCAAACTCAGTTACTGTGTACTGCTGAGCTTTTAATGGACACACAAGAAAAGTGTTTGTTTTTCTCTCAAAGTTTTGTACTAAAATCAAGTAAACAAATGTACGTAGTGAAAGAAAAACAAATAAACAGCGTACTTTCGAACGTCGGGGTAGAAAGATTAAAATATTTTCTAACGTGAAACGGCGCGCATAGAACGAATTGTGTAGTGGCATAGAAAAAAAATAAACGTTTAAAAAAAATATACATATATTAATGAAAATTCATAAACATGTAGTACATACGTAAAAAAGTGAAAGAAAAAAATATATACTATACATATGTACATGCATACATACATATGTATGTATATTAATAAAAAAAAAGCGCAGAAATAATTAATATGTACATAGTTCAGTGTGTGTGCAATTTTATGTAAAAATATTTACATACAACTTAAATCGATGCAAATATTTTGATGGATTTTGTATATAGAAAATTTTTAATCTATGTACATATGTATGTACAAATAAAAAGATGTGCATAGATGTAACAAGATGTGTGCGTACAAATAAAAAGATGTAATAAAAAATTTTTAACACCTAAATTTAGGGGTGACAATAAAAAGTTCCCAGAAATTAAGTTTTGTAACTGTTGCGCTTCAACATCAAATGGAATAAGCAGACTGTCCAAGTAACCGGTTTCAGGAAATTTTTTATAAAGTATGTATGTTAATAAATATATCTATCTATGTATACATAGTTATGTACATATATACATATCTGTTTATTATTCTCAAATTCTGTCTGCTAAAATCAATAAAGTTTTTGTTAGCAAATATTTATCTAAAAATCTATATTTGTGTTAAATAATTTTTTTTTACAAAAGGTGTTAATAAAAAGACATCATTCTCTTCTTATCAATATTTATTTTTTGAATAATAATCGAAAAGGCACAACAAAAGTTACAATTTTAGTAACAATTACATTAATGCGTGGACGGTAGCATAATTGCTTAAGAACAGAATTTGAAAAATATTGAAATAATTTTAAAATAACATAAAATCTGGGAGTCTAATCTGTAATTCGAAACAAAAGAAAATGCTTTAGAATTTGCATGTATGTAATTAACATACACATTTGAAAGTATTTGCTTTTGTTTCGAATTACGGAATAGAACCCCTGGTTTTGGGAATACGAAATTATTTGCCATAACAAATGCGTGTAATATGAACACAATGAGACCAGTGTGCGTCAAAAACTTAATACATTTTTCAGCAAATAAATACTTCATCTCACAAAATTATTTTTGTTAGAACAGATAGTGGGAAGTAATAACTGTAGCACAAACATCTAAACTAAACCGCTTAATAATATCTAATAACAATTTATAGAGAATTAAATATATTGTTACGTAAAAAGATTCCTACAGGGTTAATGCAAAGAACTATCTAGAAGTATTTAACTAAAGCAACAAACGTACACACATATTCGATTGAAAACCTGTAGCAAATAACTAAATAAGCATGCGTAAAAAAATTGGACAAAACACTCCAGCCGTCCTCCGATTTTAGATAAATTAAAAAAAGTGGCGCGACTATTTTTTTTTGCGTAAAAACCTAAGATAAGTTATCACAAATATTAAAAAAAAAAAATTGCGAAATCGGTGCTATATACATGCGATTACCAACAAAGGACATTTGATTTTTATTTATATAGCAAAATATTCCTATTTATATTTTTTTTGTTATTTAAAGGCGTTTCTTTTGAGTTGAAAACTGTGTTTTCTACATCTCGCTTTCTAAATGATATTTACTTTTAAATCCCGCTTTATGCCGGTATTTTATTCAAAATCCCGCTTTTTGATCGATCATATCCCGCCTTTTGCAAAAACCATATGGTCACGTCAGTCATCTGTTTAGTTTGGTATGACATTTTAACAGGAATATACCATGTTCACACGAGTGTTTTAGTGTTTTAGAAAACTAAACACAACCGTACACATTACATTTGAGATCTTTAATGTTGACGTTTCGTGAGTAAATTATTGTAGTTGTAAAAAATTACGAACAATTATTTTATTTCATTGGTTTATTATTTTTCAACAACAAAAGTTTTTGTAAATATTGGAGTATTTTTTAACTTATTACTTGTTTACTAAATAATTTTTCACGTGACGAGATGTAATAACAACACAAAGTTGCCAGAATTATCAAAAAAAGGACTGAACATACTTCATATACGTGTTTAAGAAAGTGTTTGAATCCTAAGCACCTTATTTGAGATGTTTAACAAAACAAGTCAATGTATTGTTACGTTTTTATCTTTTTAAAAAAGCTTTTCCGTGGACCCGAAGATTTGCCAATGAATAAAAGACTCAGTGTAATAATTAGGGTTAAGAATAATACAAGTTTTATTTACAAATACACTTTAAACTAACTTAATCAAGAGCTTAAATAACTAATACAGCTTAAAATACTGAATTATACACAAATATTCACAACTGGTTACCACTACGCCTTCCTCGCTGTAGCTTACGCACGTATCTTAGCTGGCTGCGCAGTATTCACGTGACACCTCTGTGTCGGCTGCTCGTCACTTACGAGTCTCACTCTGCCGACACTCACAGTTGATACACTAATCTCTTTGTCTGCCGCTCGTCACACACGAGACCCACTCTGCCGACACTCACGGTTGAAACACCAATAACAACTCTCTGGCCGACACTCACAGTTGATACACCAATAACACTTGCTGGCTTCACTTACACCTTTACACACGTCTATTCGCTGCACTGTTCCCTTTACCAGTCGACACGATAGACTCCACAATATCTCAATTCCACGACAGACTTTTCTGCCTGTTCTATAGTTTCTCCAATTATCAACCCACGTATTGTAAAGCACAGACTGCTGTGAACTATCAACTCACTACTATATCGCAGACTATTATTCACTCACAACTTAATTATCAACTGCCTTGCTTACTCGCAATTGACTTGTACGCAACTTGTTCGTTCACAACTGTAACTTCTTCACAACTGACTTATTCACGACTGACTTATTCACGACTGACTTGCCATTGGTTGCGTCGTCCTTTTTATACTGTGCACCAATACCACTAGAAGTTTCAAGCATAGTCCAGACGATCTTTATCATCTTAAATGTTGTTTACTAAGTGCCCAATTAAGTTCATGTGGTAACTATGTACATACATGTGTATATGCATACGTGTGTACATCATTAACTAAGCAATGCGTGGTGGTTGTTTACCTTTTGCCTTGCGTTTGAATTGGCATGTATGTATTTGTGTAAATATGCGAATCTTCTTAATAAGCAGACGCTTTTTGTTGTTGCTTTTGCTTGTTTACGTGTTACGCATGCTTATTTAGTTGTTTGCTACAGTATTTGCACGCGAATATGTGTGTACGTTTATTGCTTTAGTTAAATACTTCTAGATAGTTCTTTGCATTAACCCTGTAGGAATTTTTTTACGTAACAGTGTGGTAAAACATCTCAAAATTGTCGTGTTTAAGCTCTTAAGCACAAAGGAGGTGTTAAACATGTTTAAAAACATAACTGTGAACATAGTAATAGACTGATTTGAAAACCATGGTTCCATTAGAGCTATTTATTCGATTAAATATGGCACGTTTTCACTCCAGGATTAATCTAAATGATAATACGTATCAACAGAGACGTCGCACAGTGCGTATAGAAGAAGTCATTGCTGCTGTGGAGTGTAGCGTAGAGGAAGATCCGAATCAGTTTATCCGCCGCTATAGTGCCATGTATACTGACTTCTTCGTTCATCAATTGAATAACCATAATGTGCAGGAGCTGTGGCTTAAACAAGACGGTGAAACATGTCCCATAGCTCGTGTCACAATTAATTTATTGAAGGAAACGTTTGGTAAACGCATACACTCAAAAAAAATTAACTAAAACTTGGGAAAGTTTTCTAAATTTTAATAAAAAGAAGTTGTCGTATGGCGCCAAAGCTGTTTTTTACTTGAAACCAGTAAAATATTTACTAAATTTCTAGTTCATTAATGAACTAGTTTATAGAAATTATATTTTCATATTTAAGTAAAATTTTCATAAAATTAAGTAAAATTTTCCCATAAAATTCGGGGCTTTGTAAAAACAATTTTTTTCGTCTGATCCTAAATTTAGTAAATTTTCCAATTTTTTTGTCTTTAATTCTGCTACTTATTTTTATTTTGAATTAAATTCTATATCAAATGATATGTTATTTATTTATATCTTTCACGCTGCTAGACTATTTTCTGTGGGGATATGTGAATTCGCTAGTCTATGCCAATATGCCCGAAACGATTGACCACGTGGAGCACAATATTTGCCGCGTTATTAAAAATATACGGCCCCGAAAATGTTGGGAAAAGTCATTGAAAATTGAACCTCCAGATTAGGGGCGGCCAGAAGATTATCTTCCGAATAAAGTCAATTTAAAAAGATTGTCTCTGTTTTATTATTCCATTTCAAGGTTCTGTACCTCTATAAAAAACACCCTTTACTTTACAATCTAATATATTACGAGGACATAAAGAAAAAAATACAAATACCTATTCAGGAAATATTTGAATAATTCTTAGTTAATCACTCAAATATTTAAGTGTTTCTTGCATATAGACAGTTTGTAGTGAAAGACTACAAATTCAAAAACTTTCGCTTAAATTAATCAAAATAATGAAGAGCCATGGGGTTTGATACAGATAAATTTATAAATACTCGAACAGTCCTATATAATTTAAAAAAAACTATGCAAAAGCAAAATCCATAACAATAAATTCCTAAAACAGGCAATTAATAACTAAAAAAAAAATAAAAATCTCATCCACAGTATTATATTATTTTTTCGAATAATAAATGCTGACTTTTCACAGATGCAGCACTTTATCATTTAAGCAAAATAATCATATACATACTCGTAGATATGATTGTAAAATAAAATGAGACTTTTCAAACTGCCCTCGTAACATCATTCAAGATAGCTTTGCAAACAAATAATTTAGAATTATTAGTGCGGATAATCACAAAATATTTGTAGTTAAAAAAAGAGCAAATAAATGCTATTGTTCTTTTTTCTTTTTGTACAATTTTTTTTAATATAAAAAAGCAAACATAAAAATTTAATTATAGTAAACATTTTGATGTGTGTGCGTCATGTTGAAGTGTCCAGATATTCAGAAAATAAACCATACAAGAGAACATAAAAAATATAAAAAATTTTCATAAATTTTTCACAACACAGAATATTCATAAAAATTAAAAAAATTAATCTAATAAATTGAAAGAAGAAAGAAATTATGAAATTTTAAAACATAAATTTTTTAATGAACTAATAATGAAAATAACACAACAACAATAATAATGAAAATAACACATCGTTACCTTAACATAGAAAGGCCCTAACTGAATATATTTTTGCAATCGATTTTTTTGTTGTATACATATTTCGAGAGAAGAAAATCTAATACATTAGCTGGCCAAAGCATCACCAGAGTGCTGAACTTCAATAGGCTTCTTATACAAATACCGTTCTCTCGTTGACCAGCACTGATCTAATTTATAGAAAAAAATTAAAAAATCTCGATTTCGAAAAAATTATGATTTAAGGTCTTTCTATGTTAAGGTAACGATATGTATATTATTCTCATTAAAAGTTTATGTTTTGAAATTTCATAATTTCTTTCTTCATTCAATTTATGGGATTTTTTAATTATTGTGAGTTTTCTAAACATCTACATATCGCTCATTTACCAAAACAATGCCATAACTCACAAAATGTTAATGACACAGAATTCATACTCATATCGCTATTCATATTGTGAACTCAAGTCTTGAGAGAAATATATTTGAAATTTTTCATGAAGATGTGTGTGTAAAATGAAAACTTTAGGGCCTGTCCAACGAAAATGTTTTCATTTGGCACACAACTTCATGGAAAAAGATGGATAAAGAGTTGAGTAAAAAATATCAATATCGATATGAGGATTAATTCTGTGTCATTGACTCTAAGATCCCATTTTTTAAGTTTTTTTTTGGAATCAATATGTTTCCATTTTTCGATACATTAGATGCTCTTCTATATAACCTACATATCGTCACCTTAAATGCAAACGGACGTAACTACACAGGAGAAACAAAAAACGTTTCAACATGAATAATAATAAAGTGTTCTCTTAGAAATTTTCTTTTAGTATGGATACTTATGTTTATGTTTTTAACCATTTATTTCCTTTTTCTATATATTTAAGCTTTTATGTTATTTACGTTACTTGCAATAAAAAATAGATGCATTCGTAATTACGTCCGTTTAAATTTCTTTAATAATTTTGTCATTTTTGATCGTAGAGGTCTAAATATTTATTTGCGTGACAGTCGTTAAGCAGCTCTGGTTCGGGGAACATCTCTCGCGTCATCGTAATTATTTCTTAAGTGCGGTCAGGCTTGTGTGTGTTGTTTGGCCTTCGAGAGTTCTTCGTCTCGCTCGCACTGGTTGACTGATCTGCCACGGATAACCGTATAATCATGCGGTTTTTTGTGGAATTTCTTTAACAACCACGTTGCTGCTTCCTATGTGAAGGCATAGGTCGTGTACAGTTAATCACAAAACCTTATAAAATACTGTTAATACCATCTTGGGCATATGGTCTAGGTTACTCCGCCCATATTTGTGCAACATCATATTATGCAAATTTACTTTGCATTAATATGTTTAATAAATAAATAAATAATTTATTTGCCTGAACATGTTGTTTGATAAAATGAACCATAATCAATGAAAAACTCGATTTCGATTTTTTGTGTAATTACGTCCGTTTGCATTAAATGTGACGATATATATGTATAAATATTCTGTTATTCTTTTTTACGTTTATTTTAAGTAAGTCTTAACATAAATACATTAGGAGCCAGTCTTACAACTCAGCGATAAGGTTTCTGATAGTTAACCCAAACTTTAGGAAAACTTAACGATAAAAAGTGAACTTGAATTTTTTTCTTTATTATTAGAACTGTAGGATGGAATATATGTAAGTATGTATGTGTATGTAATATAATTTTTGCATTTTACACCCAGAAAAAATATTGGTTGGAAAATGGTTAGGCCAATAAAATATCATTTGCATAAACCATATTACACTTGACGCAATAAATTTTCTATTAATCTAAAAAACAATCCATGTTCATGGCCATAAGGGCATAATTGTAACAAATATATGATTCTGACAATTCTTAAATTGATTGCATCAACCGAGCGTATGCTTTTGTCATGACTAATTAATTTATTGGTTAACACAACCGAATAAAATATTATGAGTTGCATTTTACGACCAACTTTTGGTATTGGCTACAAAAAAATTGTCGTTCTATATTAACGTTAAAATAATTACTTTCTTTCAGTTGCTGCAACTAACTAGAGGTTGAATTTACTATCATAGTTTATAGCAGAAAATTTAAAATAAAATTTTTCTAATTTTCAAAGGTATTATGATTTATGATTTCTCAAATGGTTTTTGAAAGTCTGTGCATAAGATAACAGGTTTGTGGCTGTTCAAAATGTGCGGTGGAAGAAATTCATATAGACGTGCTTAACCACAAAAAAATAAATTTCAATTAAAATAAACTTATGACAATATGTCTAATAATAAATTTCTTAAATTATGTATTTTTATTTGCGTCTATTGTTTATTTTTATTTCAGTAAAGAAGGCCAATTTTTCTTTCACAGATACCAATTATGATATTGCTTTAGTTATACTAATCATATTTTCGCTAGCACGAATAACTTTTATTTCAAATTCAATACTGTTAACCAATTTTTTCTGTTGCTGCAACTATTTGGTTAAGAGTTATAATTAAAATATGGTGATACCACAAGAAAATTCTATAAAGTTGGTGCAACCGCTAAAATTCTATTGGTAACAAATTCGGTTCTCTCAACGAATCTGTTTTCTCTGTGTAGCAACACTGCTGCAAATATCGACTACTTTTGAATGTTATGGTAGGTACAGACTTGGCAACTTGCTCACGCAACACGTTTTCGAATATTTGTACACAGACACTGCAACCTACAATGCAACTGTGTCAATGCAACGTATAAACATAAAAACATTTTGATATAGCTTTTACTTAGTAAAATATCATTTATCTCATAGGTTTTTTTTCATTTAAAAACAACACAACCCGCAAAGCGATTAGCTTGTCTGCGGAAAACACTCAAGGGATATGGTGGAAATCGAACCCACGACCTCTGGACAGAGAGACTAACATCGCTACCACTCAGCCACAGACTTATTGAGGACTATTACCGCAAGTAGTAAACAATTTTATAATAAATCTTCCCAGTCATTTTATTAAGAATTTTCCTTGCTTATTTCTCATTTGTCTTGAACAATTTCCAGGAGAATTCTTATTGTTAAGTACTATACAAGCAAGTTAGAGTACTTTACTCACCTGCACCGAATTTTAGATACTCTGAGACACAGTCTGTCTAAGAGTCTAAACACAATGTTTGCGGTGCGGTGCGATTTATCGTTGCGGGAGAGAAAAATAAACATAATACAACGGAAGACGGCGATGGCAGTACTTGTCATTGTTTGTTTAAATTGTTATTAATTTTTTTGTGCATACATTTTTATAACTAAAAACAAAAAATTATTAACATTTTATACATTCGCAGATAGGTATATTTCATATATTTTTTAAACTTTTATAATCTATGACAAAAATTTTTGAACTTCAAAATCATGTTTGTTTTTACAATAATGTTGTGAACATAGCCAATTATTCAAAAAGTACGGCAATGTCTGCAAGAGAAATAGTGTCGAAATTGAGAGAATAAGAAAGTCCGCAATGAAAATAAAATATTTTTTAATTTTATTCCGTCCCGCACTGCGGAGTTTTACTTAAAAATCGTATATAAAACCGCACCGCAATAAATAATCGTTACATTTTGTTCAGACTCTTAATGTTTTTAATTTTAATACATTTGAGTACTGTCAATTGAAAGTTTTTACAGCTTATATCAGCTCAAAATTTTCACTACACTTTCCAAAATTTTTTCACTTATTCGCAAAAATCACTTCAAGTTTGTTTTACTTTAGGAAACAATTTGATCATTGCAATCATTGATACTCATACATAGTATTCCACATCAATAAGGATGTCTCAGACTCTAATACAAGTAATAATAGTTTTACCATTAGATCGAACCATATCCGCCAAAAAAGCTTAAACGACACATTTTTTGGACCTCGATTTTTTTTTGACGAAAATCATTTATTTACAATCGTAAATAGTCGATTTTGGTAAAAAAAATTAAGTTCGAAAATTATGCAGATTAAGTCTTACATCCTTTTTCTGTAAGACTTTGAAGTTAGAAATCTTGGCGTTTTTGTAATAAATTAAAGAAAACTGGAACATGTTTCCTATAATCTATTACGAAAACGTCGATATTTCTATAGCCAACGTCTTGCGCAAACAGGCTGTTAGTTAGCCGACTGTAATGTAAATGGAATGTAAATGCAACAATAAGAAACAGCTGATCGATATTATTATGTGAAAAGTAATGAAAATAGTTATAGAGATATAATCGAAAAGTACCCTGTAGTAAATAAAATAATCAATTGACAAAAAATACTAACTTATAAATTAATTATTTTACAAGTGACTACAAATTAGTTTAAATATCATGCAGATATCAACCAAACATATTGAATAGAAGCACACGTAAGAAATAAATAAAAGCAAAATAAGTAAATGAAAAGAAAATAAAAGAAAAAAATCAAAAGAAGCATGCCATGAAATCAAACGCCAAATGTTTGTTTAAAAAAAAAAATAAATACCCAGCTAAAAAAATATGTATGGAGCATATATGATATCCCATATATGGTTCGGATCCGAAAAATGAGGGTATATGGGTATATATGATTATATATATTCATACATTTTCATACATGTATGTGTAAATTCCCTCCACAGTATGCAAAGTTCATATTCATACACTCTTGATTCACAAAAGCACACTGCTGTGCAATAAATTAAATTAATAAAATTAAATTTTAATTTGAAATTTATTTGCTGGTGGTTTAGCTTGGTCTATATACGTATTTCATTGGCGCTTGAACCAAATCATCAGTAGACTTCAACCACAAATTTTGAACAGTCACAAACCTCTTACTTTATGCACAGACTTTCAAAAACTATAAAAGAATTCATAGAGTAATAATATTATTATAATATCATATAATAGATATCATGTATGCATACATTCTTATATGGCTCCATATATAAAATCTTATATTTATATATGGATCCACAAATGAAGATCTTCATAATTAAATTTCCATATATGAGTTCATATATTATAATACATTTCATATATTAGTCCATATATTAGTTCATATATAATAGTTTTGCCATGTATAATTCCATATATTTCCATACATGAATTCATACATATTCATATATAGTTATATACATTCATATATTAAAAATATATGGAACATATATAAAATTTTTATCTGGGTAATTTCAATACTTAATATGTATAATATTTTCTATAAGCGGTTCGTATTTTTATTTTTAGTGAATAGGTGTAATAATAATAAATATTTATATTTATATTTATTTTAATATAGTGAGTCGGCGACAAGGAAAAAAGTCACTTAATCAACAAGTTGCGGTTATTAAAAAGCAGTTGGAAGGTACTTACAAATCGGTTTGAGTTCCTATAGGGTAAGAATCGCATAACAATATCAATCAGCTGTTTACTATCATTGCAGTTATATTCTATTATAGTTGGCTAACTAAGCCTTTAAGCTTTTTTGGCGGTTGTGGCACGATATAATCATTAATTTTTAGGTTTAGGCTAACCAATATTTATATGTCAGACAATATCCTTATTTGAATTGTTGGGAAGTTATAAAACAGAAGAAATATTTTTATTTATGTTATATTTTTATAAAAACTAGGAAATATGTAAATCCGAATGTTAATTTGTAGTAGTATTAAAAAGTCCAGTGCTATTTAGCAAAATTTTTTAAATACATACTCGTACATACACATGCGTGCATGTATGTATGTACACATGTATATATGTTTTTGTGTATTTATGTACATATGTATATGTATGTATACTATATAGCAAGCAATATGGCTTGGTAACTTTTAAATTTATTATAAATTTTAATAGAAAAAACACCACATACTACATACATAAGTTTGATTAAAATCTAACAAATTGCTTCCTCTTCTTTTCATTACAGTTCGTCATTGTCTCTGTTCAATAAAAACCAACTTAACGAAGAGAATTCTAAATAGAATTATACGAAAAATTTTCTGAAGTGGAAATAGAAAATCAACATAATAGTAAGATAATATAATCCAAAAGAAATAAATGCGAATTTAAAGTTTTTCATTTCCGGTTTGAAAGCAAAAAAAAAAAAGAAATAAGAAAAAAGTGTTTACATTAAATACCTACAATAGACAGGTTAAAGAATACAAAAGCAGTAACAAGGAATAAAAAATCGAATATTTTATAAATAAAACTTTAATTGCTTGTAACACCGCCACACACAAACCCCATTGTAAACAATACGCACACATGTTTACCTTTGTTTCTACAACATATCTACCGTTAAATAAGAGGGTTGTATAATATTCACCTACAAAACACAACAAAAAAAATTACGAAAAAAAAATCGAGAGGAGTTGAATTGATTAAAATAAAAAAGAAATAACAACACAAATACTCAACACTAAATAAATTGTAAGGTGAGTTAGTGCAAAAAGTAATTGAGTGGAAAATGTTGAATAGGGCCAGTGAGAGAATAAAATATAAAAAAAAAATTTTAATAATAATTGAGTGAGTTGTTGTTGCTGTAGGTTTTTGCCTTAGGAAAATAGTATTGAAATACATATCAAATATAATTTGCTTTGTAGTAGAAATATTTAGGCATTAGGAAAATTTTATTGCGCGGTTTTTCTGTTCTTTGCTCTTTAGTATGCAGCATTAGGGATGCCAGTAATGCTAAGGCATCACTTTTGATGCACTATTATTAGATATTTGATAAAAAAATATGCACATGCCAATAATGCAAGAAATAATTATAAAAAATAATTCTAGTAAAAATAAAAAATTAAAAGCGCAACGCGGAGAAGAATATTGTACTTATCAGCCTAACAGCCTATGTATGTTCATATGTATGCATGTATGTATGTACGTATGTATGTATGTATGCATGTATGTGTGTGTGTTCCTTTGCGGCATTATTAAGAATCTCTAATGGTTTGAAGTTAGTCACAGACGAGATTCGACGGTTTTTCCAAATCGGGGCCACCACACCCTTCTTCATGACTTGGATTTATCGATCAAAAACACCGAACGTTTTTATTTTGTTAAAACCAGTTCGCCAAGTTGTTGGATTAGCCCAAATGCTTTTGATATATGTATGTACATATGTGTTACCTTCATGGTCATTATAGAAATATTTATAAATTAGTTTACTATTTTCTATATAAAAGTTTTTAATATAATCTTTAGAATTTTTAATCGTTCAGGAGCTTACTGGAAATCGCTTGAAAGTGTGATTTGGATCGTTGGCGAGCGCAGTTTTTAATCGTGGAAGATTCCTCGAACGACCTGATTATTTTCTGTGATTCTTGCACAATAAAGAAAAAAAGAAGAAGAAGAATAAAAAGTGTTATGGCGTTGTTTCATAACAATAAAGCCAAATTTAAACCATGATGAGAAATCAGCCCACCACTTCACACCTGAGACAAAGGAACATTCAAAGCAGTGGTGTCCAAAGAAGTCGAATATTTTAATTTCTAGGCAATATTACGGAATGTGTTTTGTTACGATACTTATTGCAGTGCTTAAATGATTAAATTAAGGAAAAAGGATGAATTTGGCGAAAAGGAGATTTTTGTTTCATTAAGGCAATGCACCAAGTCACACATCTACTACTGCGATGGCCAAAACCAATGAATTAAAGTTCGCATTTCTTCATCAAGAACTTCATTATCTAGGCTTAGCTTCCGCGGATTTTTTGTTATTTCTAAAATTTATAATAAATTTAGTAAGGTGCGACTTTGACTCGCGCACAAAGGCTTCCGTACGGTCACTAGATATGTAATACTATGTGAACTTAAGCCTATATAATACATATATAGTTTTGGAATATTTTCGTTGTTAGGATTTTTCGGCTAGGGCTTTTTTTTAGTTTGGCAGTCTTTTTGTGTTTCGTCGGACTTGGCGATTTTTTTAAGTTTAACCGCTTTTTTAGTTTTGGGTTTTTTCTCGCTAAGATTTTTTTCGGGTTTTGGCGTTTTTTTCATTATGGCGATGTTTTTTCATTTTGGTGATTTCTTCGATTTTTGGCAATTAATTTTAGTTTTAAAAATTTAAAAATTTTTTTTTCGATTTTTTTCGGTTTTTGGCGATTTTTTTCGGTTAGGCGATTTTAAAATTTTGGGATTTTTTAGTTTTACCGTTTTTGAAAATTTTAATTTCTTTCCAAGATAAAGTAAGTTGTCAAAATTACATAGTCAATATTACATTAACTGATGGAAAATCCCTTCAATTTAAATTTTTCTTATTTTAGTGTTAATTGTTGTAGTCTGTATAAAACTACACTAACCTTACAAATATCAAGTGTCTATATACAAAATTGTATGTATGCATGAATATTACATGGGATTTCAAAATTTTTCGTTGCGCGTTTTGGAACACTCTTTAATTTTTAACTCTCATATATTTGTTGTTAAAGTTCTACATACTCTGTCCAAATTTCAGGTCCGTAGCTCTTACGGTTCCTGAGAAAATAGCCTGTGACGGCCAGACGCACAGACGGACAGCGTAGCGAAAACCATGCGTTTCCTTCTCACCTTTGGTGTACGGAACCCTAAAAAATGTCTCGGTAAAAGATTTGTGATAGAAAATTTGCCAACAATGGAAAAGTAAGTCTGCGGTTGATAACTATTTTTAGGAGCTAGGGTATCGAACAGGGTACTGAACAGAGTATCGATGCTATTGGTATATGTAGCTGGGAAAGGTGTATCAAGCTAAAAGGAGTTTATGTGGAGAAATGAAGAACATTTATCCTAAATTTGTTAAGTTTTCCTTGTAAGATAGGCTAATTTTGGGAGCACCATCGTATTTTCTTTACTCACTTCTAGAGAATAAAATTAAAGTTTATGTTACTATTAAGTTTTTAGTAAATTCTATACTTTAAGCTCGTTTTCTGTAAACCAATTTTGTTGCATTGAACTACTCTCTTTCGTTAACTTTGTGTTATGCAATTTATGGTTAAGCATGTATAATATGCATATGTATGTGCATACATACAAACTTACAGATACGTATATGTATGTACATATATTCTAACATTTCCCACACGCTGGCAACTTTTTCATTTTATGCAGCTTACATACATACATACATATAACATTGTATTTTTTACAAGATATGTACATATGTATGTATGTACCTATCTTGCCCATTTTAATATATTTTTATGTAAACGGCATGCTTAAGGCTGATTTTTCACATGCATACTTGTATGTGCATGTGTATGTAAGAATGTAAAAAACCTTTTTATATAACCGTTCTCTCTCACTATCTGTTACATAACACATAAATGCTTCGTTTTGTTTACATTCATATCGGTGATTTACCGTTATACCTACTCTTTGTTTTTTTTTTGTTGCATGTTTTTGTTTACTAAATTCTCAAATTTAAAAGAGCAAAACTTGCCAAATGTAGCAGAAAAGGCATCTCCTAGTAACGAAAATCAGTATAAAAGAAAGCCAGCCTTACAAAACAACAGTCTGTTAGGGATAAACACATACACACATAAATACATACGAACATACATGCATATGTATGTGGAAACATATATGGATATGTAATTTTACACCATAATAAAGCAGAGAAAAAAAATAAATAGAAAATATGTAGATGTAAAAGAAATCAGTGAGTAGGCAGAAATACTACATAAGAGAATAAAAACTGGCAAAAAATGGCATAAAAAGTGAAATAAAAAAAAGAAAATTAAAGAGATTAAGTGCACGAGGAAAATTTTATGGTAACTAGTTTATGTGTACAAGCCGTATAAAGTAAGACTTCGTATTTGAAATAATTTAAATAAATTGTGCAAAAATATTTACATAGTGCAGAGTTAACATACACATGAATGTATGCACATTTGAAAAAAATTAAATTAAGTGAAATAAAGTAAAATAAATTGAAATAAAATAAAATGAAATAAAATAAAATAAATTGAAATATAATAAAATAAAATAAAATGAAATGAAAAAATTTAATAAAATCTTTAAAATATCATAAAAATTTGGAAATTGCAAGTTTTATAAAAAAAAATTAAAATTCATTTATGTGTGTAAATTATGAAAAGAAAAATTAATAATTATAAATAAGTTGTGCAATAAATAATGGTAAAAAAAAACTGCAATTGCAAACATCATCTGATATACTGCTACTTAGTCATCAGTGCAGCTGGGCTCCAAAATTATTGTTCAACTTCAAATATTCATCTTCAAATTATTGACTAAGGTGAGTTTATATTATAGTATGTAAAAGTATAAATATGTTTATAAAACAATTTCATTTGTTCTCATATATTTTTATAAACATGTACATATGTACGAATTCGTACAATGGTGTATGTAATACATATGCTTACATATATACATATGTACATGGATATGTATGCCTGTAAATCCCATAAGTACAATATACACACATACAGTTAGTGTCATTAATATTCGGTTTTCAGGTTCACAATCAATAAAAAGTCTACCAAACAATGGGAACCATTTCAACTAAAAAATTTCTTTCATTATTTTATTTAGCAATTGAGTACGAATATGAATTTATAAAAATTAATCGAAAAAATTATATCAGTAGAGAAAAACTAACAAATTATTTGATATACCTCAAAAAATGTAGCGTCATTAATATTCGGTTTTTTCTTGAATAAAGAAAAAATCACGGCAGTATGAACTTTTTTTTATTATAATTACTACTTTTAAAGATATTTATCTCATCAGAGGACTTCACTTAAACAATTTTAGATACTTTTTTGAAGAAAAATAAATATTGGATATTTTTTCCGAATATCACTTTAGTTTTAGCAAATTTTATTCAGCTTGAGTTGAGAGTTGAGTAAACAAAATATTTTTATGAAATTTGTATACAATATGAAGAACGATATGATGACTATGTTTGAGTAAATGAGCGATTTATACAGCAAAAAATTTCCAAAAATGTAATCGGGTTTTTAATTAAGCATTTTTGGTGGAAGCACTTCCCTACTGGATTACCAACTTAATGATTTTAACAAGGCGTGAGACTAAAATAATCGATTATGGAGAAGCACTTACTTTTTATATTTGGCAACTTGTTCATGTAGTCGATTTAATCTAAAAAAAAAATCATTCTCCTCATTTAGCAACTTGTACATAATTTTTTTTTTAAATTGTAGGTAAAGTGATTTGTAAGCGAGTAATGAAATTTGGTAATCAGAAAAGTAAGTCATTATATGGCAAGTAGTTCTGATGGTAATGTGTAATTATTGTTGGGTAGTTGTTACCCTCTTTAGGAAAGGGATAGTGATATAGAAGACAAGTGGTGAAGGAAGAGATATAGGAAAGCTTTAATCTTTTACAACTCTTCTTTTGCATGTTCTTAATAAAGCAGAGTTGCAGCGCCTCTGGTGCCAATGAGTCGTATTAAATTTGCCATTTTATAGGTTATTTTAATTTGCTGTTGATTCTGCTACACAATACCGTCAAAGGAAGGCGCTCTGATGTTACATTAGAATTAGCATCTGCTGAAGTCGGTATAGTTCAATAACTATGCCTTCTTCACTTGAAGTTTTGTACAACAACTGACACAAAGGGACACTAATGCATATCAGAAAAATGAGTGGTGTTGTTTTTTAAAGACTGTCGGAGACCTGTCTCGAGCCTAGGAACTTCGGTCTGAAACCAGAAACAACTGACACTCTGAAAGATGAAATTTGGCGCTGCATTGTGCAAAATGTGGTTCAAAATTTTGTGAAAAGAGCGAACGTCTGCTGACGGGCATCATATTCCGTTTATTAATTCCCATACTTCTCCTTTACAATGGTATCAATAAATCTGAAGTAAAAACAGTTTGGTTTTAAACAAATTTACTTCCTAACCTTAAATTTGCCCACCCTTTATATACACATAATATGTCAATATACATATATGTATATTGTGTTTGTATTGCTGGTGATAACAATTTTTGTCCTTAAGTCAGAATATTGTGTCACCATATTCGCTTTTGTTTTACTTGCTACAAATCTGCAAAAATTCTTGTCTTTTTCAAGCTTTTTTCTAATTTTGTTTTTGTTTATCCAAATAAAAAAAAAACAATTTGCTTACATAGCATATACAAATATATGTATGTATGTATATGAGGACATACATATGGGCATTTCCCCTTAATGGTATACCAGGATGGAAAAATTAAATCTTGATTATCATCGTGTTTTATTGTTTATAATTATAAAAAAGTCTGTGTTTATATAATGGAATGGTTTAATAGCATATCTCAGCTCTTTTACTTGAGGAAATTGGGCTGGAAGGTGGAAAATTTTGTATTTTCTTTTTAAGCTACTTGTAAAGACATTTTTATATACATAAGTACAATTATTTTATATCCAAAAAATATGTTATGTTTGCACTTTTTCTTCAAAATCTCTCACATTACCAAATAGTAAGCAGAGAAAAGTGTAAGGAGAACGAAAAAAGTTCGAAACTGGGAAGGAGGCATGATGATAATAATAAAAAAAAACATGTGGAAAAATCGTACGTTTTCGAAACATACGTTCCCGACCGGCAATTAAGCCAATTAAACAAAAACCAGTAGAGATATTTTATTGTGTAAATACTTGATAGAGACCTACATTAATATACTTTTAAAATAAATTAATCACTTATCATTATTCTGTTCCATTTCGCAGATTTTTACATTTCACTTACTGTCATCCAAAGTTGACTTCTATTTTGCGTACGTTCGTGACCACATGTTTATAACTTATAATATGAAAACTTCAACTCGATAAAATCCATCTTTTGCACTAAACATAGAGCTTCCCAAATGCTATCAAATCGCAAAAAAAAATTCTTGCAAAAGTTTTGTTTTCTATCTTTTTTGTACATCAAAAGAACGTACGTTCGTGACCCCAGGAAATACCCATATGTATTTCTCTATTAAGGCAATAACTTTTTAATGTGTTTTTATAAATATGTATGATATTCGTAGTAAAGTTGAAGAGGCCAATGCCAACTATGGAAAAATAAAATATTTTTTTAAGCCCGAAAGAACTTTAAAGTGTAAAAAATAACACACACAAATTTAAGGGCCTTATTTTGTAAAATGCAACGCCAAGCTTTTAAAATTTTTTTTATAAATTTTGTTTTTGTAATTTAAATTGTTTTTATATCAAATTTTTAAACGCTTAGTTGGCATTGCATTTTACAAAATTAGGCCCTAAAATTTAATTAAAAAACTGTATTTTTCTTTCGAAAGATCAATACAGGGCATTAAAATATTAAAATTATTCCCGATATATGGCCACCGCGGCTGTTTTGGATGAGGATAGCCTTGGATGAAGTAGTTATTACGTTAGTGTCCATTTCTATCAGTTGTTTTAGGGAAATTTCAAGTGATGAAGGCGTAGTCACCCGTCACTGAACTATACCGATTCAGCAGATACTAATCCTAATGTAACATCGAAGTGCCTTACTTCGTCGGTATTGTATAGCAAAATTATCGGCGAAGTAAAATAACCAATAAAATTGCTACTATACACAGCTTCAAAAAAATTTAATTTATCTTATTTAACACCAGAGGCGCTGCAACACTGCATTGTTAAAAACGTGTCAAAAAGCAGTGTTGTAAAAAAATAAAGCTCTGCTCTATCTCTCCCTTCAGCATCTGTCTTCTCTATTACTATCCCCTTCCCAAACAAGGTAACACCTTTAAAAAAAAGGTGGTGGCAAATAAAATAAATGCAAAATCGTATAGAGATGCTTGTTTCGTAAAGATTTTTGTTTGATGCTTTTAAACTTATTATGTTTGCATATTGTAATTCTCATTAATGTTTTAAGAGTATTACTTTAAAGCAACAATAACTTTGTGTAGGTATGTATATGTCGCATAATTTTTGTTAAAGATTTTCTGTGGAAATCGTAATATTTTTGCTTTCATTTGCTTAACTGTTACCACTGCTCCTGAGTACCCTTATTATTTTACACATTTTGTTTGTGTTTTGTAGTCATTTAAAAACAACAATGGAAAAGTTCTAAAATATACGAAGTAGTAATATCATAGTAGAAGGTTTGATGTTGATTTGGTTATATCTCCCTAATATAAAATTTTTGTAGTATAAACATTTATTTTAGTTTTCTTTATTGCTGTCTCCATAAACCAGTGAACAATTTGGCGCAATACTCATAAAAAGGATAACAGTTATTTCATGGATTTTTAGGTTTTTGGGGGGCGGTGGGGGAATAGAGCAGTAAAGCAAAATATAAAAATTTAGCTTTATATGCACACATACATACAAATGTAAACTGGTATGGCTGCATGATTGTATATCGTTTACTTAGTTAGCTTTTTCAATTCTAAAAGTTCGGTCTGTTTTAAACGCAAAGAGAAGATTAGTGGCGTAAGTAGTTTTTGTACAGAGTTCCTCTAAGTTTCAGTACATTTGGAAGAGAAAGAGAGAGGGGAGCACTATGTAGGAATTTGTTTCATATGTAATGTTAAAAATATGGTCCTTGTGATGTCTATGGCCAAATCATACTTTTTTTTACCTCAAAATGTAGAGTTTACAAGGCCAGAGCCAAGAGGCACTAAATTTTGCGAAAAACTATACAATTTGACCAGCGGAATTTAAAGTTGTACTCTCAAGGCCATATAAGCTTTAGTTACTTTCAAGAAAAATTACAAAATTCATTTCAGTATTTTATTTATATCTACACTGAAAGAATTTTCGGCCGAAATTCAATAAATTTCGACATTAATCTAATGACAAATTCAGTAAAATTCAACCAACGACACGCTTCGTTGGATTAATGAAACCAGTTTCGTTAAAATTATTTTATTGAAAACTTCATCAAATTTATTTAACAGTGTAATTAATGCAGTGCTATAACTTCATTGAAACAATAAAATAATTTCATGAAAAGAATGGAATAACTTAAATATAAAGGGTTTTCTTAATAATTAGAAAATATTGTTGTCATAAATTTAATAAAATATTGTAACGAAACCAAAATATCAAGGAAGCAATTCCAATGAAATTGTTTCACAATATTCATGAGATTTTCATTGGATTTGTGAAATTATCATTAGATTTGTGAAATTTTTTAATAAAATTGTTTCATTGGATTTATGAAGCAAAATTCTTTCGGTGTGAGGGATGTCAGAATTAATATGAATTTAAATAATTTTTTTATGTATTTTTTTTTGGAATTGGCAATTCAGCAATACCTTCTAAATAAGATTAGCCCAATTCACAGTCTTGTGCAAATGGTCTTGCATCGTAGAATGAGCAAAATCGTATAGTAAATTAATACTCACCACTTAACAATTCTTAATGGTGCGTATCAATACATTAAAGTATTTTGCACGTGCTAAAATGCAAGACCACTTGCACAAGACTGTGAATTGGTCTATTATTTATTGTTTTTGAAATAGTTTCTAAGTCTACTGTGATTGCAGTTTTGTAATTCTCAATAATTTATTAAGAATTTTTCTACAAGTATTTGCAGCAATGAAATGCATATCGACATGCGTAACAAAAAAATTTTTTTTTTTTAAATTACAATAGCCTAATTCACAATATTGTGCAAATGCTCTTGCATGGTTGCATGTGCAGAATTGTATAGATTTGTTAAGTGGTGAGTATAAATATACTATACAATTTTGCACTTGCTACGATGCAATACCATTTGCACAATACTGTGAATTGGGCTGTTGTTTGGCACAAATAATGCTGGCCACATAATAATGCCAACTAGTTAGGTCTTTATTTCATAAATTATTTTTCATAATTTAGGTATTTAAAAGTTTATTTGCATAATGATACATTTCATTCCAAAAGTTTCAGCCGAATAATCGGTCGGTCGTTAGGAATTTCAATTCTTTTCATGACTCTTGCTCTCACATCGCGTGTTGTTATATGGTATTTTTTTATTTAATAAATTTTCTTACGTATTTTTTTTTATTACGATGAGAGGTTTTAGTTTTTTTTTAATTGTAAACACGCAAATGTTATTAATATTTTGTTTTGTTTTATTATTTACTATCTTTGTGATTGTATACGGCATAAATAAATTAACTAAGTGTAATTGCATACAGTGCTGGTCAAAATTTTTATTTTAAATTGAAGTAATTTAGAAAATTTTAAATTTTTTTTAAAGCTTTCATTAGAAAAATCTTTCAACAATTTCTGATACCATAAATCAAAGCAATTCGCATATTCGATTTGCACTCTGAATTATTAAACTAAAGTTAATATTAAAATTTAAATTGAAAATTATTATATATGTAATAGTTTTCTAAATACCAGAATATGCAAAAATATGCTATTAAAGATGAAATAAGCAAAAATACGCCAAAAACAAATTGCGACCCAAAATTCTTAGTAAGAAGTTTTACGCACACTCAAGGCTTACTTTGTAGGGTCTTGTTTTTCTTCCTTCTCCCCTACAAAATCAAGAATTTCAAGGGTCAATGGGTCAAATTTCTATAATCAATAAATACTCTCAAAAAACTCTCCAGAAAACACACATGCTCTTGTAATTGTTTTTGGTTTGCTACAATTAATTGCTGTTACTTAATATATATCATATTATGTACAAAGTAAGATTATGTAATAAAAAAAAATACATTTTCACTCAATGTTTGTTTTACCGCACAGTCTTTAAAATAAACATTTTCATCAGCCATTTATTCTCTTAACCTAATTAGCTTAATGAAAATTTAAGTGTAACACGAGTGTCTAGAAATAGCATTAAAATAGCATCCTTTAATTTCATTTTTAAACCGAAATACCAAAACAAAAAAGCAATAATTTTGATTCTTATTATCCAAACAAACATTAACTTGCTGTGCAAACATTTAATTAATAAAGAAGGCTTTAAAAGTTAATGACTTTTCAGCCTCAACAAACATTAAATACTTACGCACTTTAAGATCAAACACAAGCAGAAACTCTAGACATTTTCTTCATTCATTCATTTTGGGAACGTGCTTGCGAACCTCCCCTCTTCTTACAAGTAATAAATAATATTCATAATATGTATTTACGTATGCATATATATTTACATTTGTGTGTATGTATGTATTTGTGTAATTGCTGTAGACGAAAAAAAATTAAAATTGATTAAATCCAACCCGCATACAAATACATATTTATATTTATATGTACTAGTGATGTAAAGAATTTAAGTTTTTAATATCTGGGGAAATATTCGGGAATACGCGTAAAGGAAAGGAATATTAAATTTGGAAAAATCTTATTTTTAAAATTGTTAGAATTTTATTTGCAAATGATATCCATCAAATATGAAAACTTTTCGTTACACGCTGAGTTGGAAGAGATGCACAAGACGTCTTATAATAACTTCTAAGACATGAGGGCAATTTCAAATGCTATACTACAGGGAAATCTTCTGAAACAAACGCTAACCAACGTTGTCGGCAATACATTTGTTTAACTTATTGCAGGTATAAGAGTAAAGAAGAAAATAGTTCGTGACTAAAAAATTTGTGGTGTTTGTGCCTCTTTGTGATATAAGAATACGAGCATGTTAAAAATAAATTCAATGAAATGCGACTTTGATCCGCGCAGGAAGGGTTCCGTACGGACACTATATATGTAATTCAATACGAACTTTAGCCTATATAAACTATAGTTTTGGCATTTTGTTTCGTTTTTGGGTTTTTTCCGGTTTTAAGCGTTTTATTTTAGTTTTAAGGTTTTTTGGTTTTTTTTTTAGTTTTCGGCACTTTTTTTTCTCGTTTTGGCGATTTTTTTAGTTTTTGAAGTTTTTTTTAATTTTGGCGATTTTTTTTATTTAGGCTTTTTTTATTTTGGCGATTTTTTTCATTGAGGTGATTTTTTTTGGTTTTGGCGATTTTTTCGGGTTTTGGGATTTTTCTTTCATTTAGGCACTTTTTTTTCTCGTTTTGAGGACTTTTTTCTGTTTTTGGCTTTTTTTTATTTTGGCGATTTTTTTAGTTTTGGCTAATTTTTTAATTTTGGCGATTTTTTTTAAATTTTGGCGATTTTTTTCATAGAAACAATTATTTTGGTTTTTGGCGCATTTTTCGTGTTTTTTGTTTTTTTTTATTTTGGCGATTTTTTTCATTTGGGCGATTTTTTCGAATTTGGCGATTTATTTTAGTGCTAAAATTTTGTTTCAATTTTGGCGAATTTTTTCGTTTGGCGATTTTATAATTTTCGGATTTTTTTGTTTAACCGTTTTTGAAAAATTCAAGAGTTTACCTCTTACGGTTTCGAACACATAGCCAGCTGATGGACCATCCTTTAATTAAAATCTTTTAATATTTTAATGTTAATTGTTGTAGTCTATATAAAAATACACTAATTTTAAAAATTTCAAGTGTCGATATACATATGTAAATACAATTGTATGTATATTACATGGGATTTTAACATTTTTCGTTGCACGATTTGGAACACACTTTAATAAAACAATAGGGTTCCTTTTTTCACATTTGGTGTACGGAAAACTGCATCTATAGTAGTGGAATTATTAGTTGTAGAGGTTCATTTGCTCATATGCAACTGGAAAACGTCAAATACAAATTTTGATAAAACCTGCGACTGTGGGTTTGCAAAGTTTGTATTAAAATCACCAGCCATAATAATTGGCACGAAATGGAGATTGTTATCCAATTGTCGTGCACCAGCTTCAGTGTAAGGCAACAGTACGCAATGAAGACATGTTATAATATAATATTATAAATTCTTTATAAAGACTGCTTGCTATATATCTTGTAAACAAATATTTGGCATTTAAAACGCTCTTTTATTTAAAAGTTTATGAGTATTTTATTTATTTTATATTTTTTAAATTTTTAACAAAATTATCCACACTGGCAGCACTATTACACTTCACAAGCAATTCTTATTAAAATTAACATTGCTCCTGAAGGTATACTTTAAAATTCGGTTGAGCTGTTAAATTTATCTGTACTTCTTGTTCGTATGATTACACTGATACACTCATACATACCTCACACTGATTTGATAACGCTTTACGATCTTACTCAAAGTTTGTGATTGTATTGTGAAAAAGATTTTTACCCCCTAGCGTATAGATGTTTACACATCAAAAATATGTATGTATTTTTTGCCTGTGCTGAGAATTTTTTAGTTTTAATTTTTTGTTCCCATTTAGCGGAACAAGTGCGATACGTAAACACTATATGTATACATACAACGTACACGTAATTGACATATATTTAACATGCATAATAACGAGTAATCAAGCACGTGAGGAACGTGCGCTACCACAATTTTTCTTAAATGTAGATTTTTTAGTGGTGGAAATACTATAAATATTACAATATTGGCTAATATATTGTTCTAAGTAAATTACGTTCTTAATTGTAGATAATATATCAGCAGTTGGTCGTAAATGTAGTGACTAGTACTGCAATTTATATTGGTATTATATTTTAGTAGAAAATCTATTTAATTTATTTAATGAATAATAATAATAAAAGTAATAATTTATAATCAGCTTTTATGTGCAGAGAGAGGATATAAAATTTTTTCAAAAGAAATTCCTACCGCATTGGGTTGAACAAAAAACCAAGACGACAACACTGACTTACAGATGAAAAGGTTGCAATTTCATACACCTTTCTTTTTGAAAACAAACAAACATCCGTATTGTAAAACTCTGCACTCTCTCGCTCTCTCTGTATGTGCAGATTAACTATTCCGTTATTTCTAGATATTCTCTCTTTTGCTAATTTTCTGCTCCTTTTGTAAAGCCAAACAATTTGGTTATGCATTGCACCTACAGTTCTCAATAAATTGTGCATAAAACAGTCGGTCGGTCGGTCATTGTTTTGTACTCGTATTGCGCCATCTTATTGTCCAGTTTGTTTATTTTGCTTTTTCTTCAATTTGCGCTTTTATGCAGTGAGACCGTAGCTAAAAACTATTACGGTATATAAAAATTTTTACAACTACTACTATATATATAACATACATATACATATGTATATATATTAATGCACATGCATATGTGCATGCACAAATATGTACGTATGCATGTATGTTTGTAGATATGTATATGAAAGGTAAGATTTTTTGTTATTCCTCTCCAACAACTTGATGTTTAATGAACACTAAAGTAAAACTAGCGGCTAAATCAAAGTAAAAATGTTTTGAAATTACTTTAAAAGTGCTGTTGGTAGATAATAATAATAATAATAAAAAAAAAGAGCTGAACTCAAAAATAATTTTATTTACCTATCCAAAGCATCCCTCCTGCATCAGTGTTGCCGCTTGGTTATATTAGCCTGGCTTTACTAATTTCTGAATTTGGAAGAAGCATAAAAAGAAAGATTGAATTTATTATAAATAAGCATAAGATTAATAAAATTTTTCTTATTATAAACTACTTTTGATCTTCGACCATGGTTGAAATTGGCGATCGAACGAATTTTTTTTTTTTGGTATTATAACGCACATTCGACAAAAAATATTTCTATTGCGAATGTCACTCACTGTGATTTTTAAAATTTGCAACAATTTTAAGCTTTTAAGTTGAGATGTGCAAGTGTGTGTGATTTTTTCGTATCACGCGTGATTCACTAAAAATATATAAAATCGCCTGCTTGTGAGTAAGCGTGATTTTTTAATAGAATTTTCCGGCAGTCATTAAAATTCTTCTTTTAGATCTATTTTTGTCTAACATGTGAAGATATGCACATATGTACATACATATTTATGTTCTTGGCTAAATCCACATACGTTTATCCATAGATGCACGATAAATATAGATCCATATCATAACTAAGATATATAAAAACTACAGATAACTATTATAATAAATTCAATTACTATTACATATTTATATGTATATACAGCAAATTCCTGCACAAGACCATTTATAAGACATTTCAAGACATGAGATATTTTTCAAATGATTTACTACAGCGAAATATTCTAAAATAAACGCTAAATATTTCGCTGTAGTAAAGCATTTGAAAAATCTCTCATGTCTTGAAAGGTCTTATAAATGGTCTTGTGCAGGACACTAATATACAGGTATATTCTGAAAATCATATGGCTTCACAGGTGATATTAAAATCGATAATGATCCTGCAGACGTTTTTAAAATAATATATGATAAATTTTTTTCAGAAATGCTACTTGATGATTTGTACAATAGAATAATTAAAAATAAATTCAGTGAAGTGCGACTTTGACCCGCGCACGAAGGGTTCCGTACGGACACTAGATATGCAATTGTAATACGAACTTTAGCCTATATAAAATATAGTTTTGGCATTTTTTTCGTTTTTGGTTTTTTTTTCGGTTTTGAACTCTTTTTTTAGTTTTGGCGGTTTTTCGGTTTTGGTGATGTTTTTTAAGTTTTGGCGGTTTCTTTTAATTTTGGCATTTTTTTTTCTCGTTTTTGGCGTTTTTTTAGTTTCTGGCGTTTTTTAATTTTGGCGATTTTTTTTTTCATTTTGGCGATTTTTTTCATGTTAGGGTTTTTGGCGTTTTATTAATTATTGAGAAGTTTTTCATTTTGGCGATTTTCTCGGTTTTGGCGATTTATTTTAGTGTTAGAAATTTTTTTAATTTTGGCGACTTTTTTCGATTTTTTTCGGGTGGGCGATTTTATAATTTTGGGATTTTTTAGTTTTAACGTTTTTGGAAAGAGTAATGGAAATTGAAATGCATTTGGTCCTGCATACCAAATTGAGCATTTTCCTCCATAAGTGCAACATTTCGAATTGTTTAATCCTTACGAACTTTGATCTACTTCAAGTCGATAAAATAATTTACAATTTCTTAACTAAAATTCCTAAAAATAGAAACCAATAATTTTTCATCTTAAAATAGTGCATCGTGCATGTGAATTTGACACTCTTTATATTCCACAGCCAGCAAAGGTTGAAAACAGAATGCAATGCGAAATAGAAGCCTTATAAACCTAAAATAAATAAATGTTGAAAATTACAGCTACTTGTGTGGTAGAGTGGACATTTGCAAGCCTGGCAACACTCAGCTGCTTGTGAGAGAAATTGTATGAATGTGTGTACGTGTGTGTATTAGAGTGCCCGTTATTTATTTATTTTTTTTGATTTCTTATGTTGTTTCCCCCCCAAATCGGTTCAGTTTTATGTAAAAAAAATACAAAAAAAATTCATAGCGATAAAATGTGTTTTAGGCAGTGCGTCCGCCCCAAAAAGTTGGCCTTGAAGCCAATTTTCAATCTAATTTGTTGCATATAAGATAAAAAATCATTTTACAAGAATATGATATATAGCAATATTTTAGATCTTCTAGTCAAAAATATTAGTGTCAAAGAAAGTTTTTTGCTAAAATTAATATTTTAGAAAATAATGAAGAAAGTAACGAACAAAATACGAAAAATTTTATATACCAAAATTATATATACCTATATGGACATTGTTTATATTAATCATGTACAATAAGACCTTATATCTATTAAATTATTTCATACATATAGTTAAAAAAATTACATTGTATATATGGGCTTGAGGGCATTTTATAGCTATGAAATTTTTTTGTATTTGTTTTTTACATAAAACTGAACCAATTTGGGGGAGAGACTGTAAGAAATCAAACAAAAATAATTCTCCTTACAACTAACGGCCACTCTAGTGTGTATGTGTGTGTGTGTGTGTTTGTTTTACATATACAATTTTATGACTAGTAGAGTCGTAGTATACATTTGTACATATTGTAAACATTGATTTTTTCTAACGTCTCTATATCTTTCTAAGATAGTTCATGAATATTTAAGTAAATTGAATTTTTATTTGCTGATTGATTGCTTTGTATAAATTTGACACTTTTACTGCTACACGGTTATTGTACGTGGTGTGTGTGTGTGTGTGTGTCTGTATGAGTTTGTGTTATTTTGGTAACTTGATATGTTTTTTTGCCGCAATAGAAGATGTATCAATAATCTTGTTTGCTTTCAAGAAGGCTAAGTTACACAATGTAGGAAGATGTCTACTTGTGAAGAAATTCTTGCTTAATATGTATTACTCGTATCTTATACATATGTATCTATATATAACAACTTGTTACAAAAAAAAATACTGAAGCACATACATATATTTATTTAACGTTAAGTCTATAATGTTATAATAGTAAGAATTTTTATTTGTGGTTGGCTAAGCACGTCGTTTCTGCTTAGTAAACTCATCAGTGGACTTCAAACAAAAAATGTTTGTAAACAATCTATCTAAAGAGCTTTAAATGCTTATGGAAAAGCTTTCAAAATGTTGTTGAGAATTACGTACTTAAACAAAATAAGCTAAAGAGTATCAAACAAAAATCTTAAATTCACAACAAGCGTAATTTTGCAGTCCAGCTGCTGTATCTGGATTCTGTAAACTTTTGCGAATCGAAAATCGTAATATTTACGGACATACATATATATTCGTTTGCCGCAACGATAATGTGATTCCATAATTACTTTTTTACGATAGTCTCCAAGTTATTCCAATTCAATATCCTGTGGTATCTCTGTATAGAAAATTTCAAATTCATTGGACAAAACAAAGCATAATAAAGAAAAACTAAATGAATTTTAGCTTGTAACTTAATTTTTATTTTTTACTTCAACCGACAGAGAATATCGTTAAAATATGTCACTGAATAGCAAAGTCAAATAATTTTTCGTTATATTTATTATTGCGATAAGTTTATAGTAATAAAAGTTATTGAATCCAGGTACTGGCAGAAACCTGAGTCGAACGATTTTGCAGGTGGCGCCTGGCTCATAAAAAATCCTCGGCTGCGGTTGAAAATCGCCTGTCAGCCGGCTGAGACAACTTTAGGTATAACCATGAAAAATTCAAATATAATAGGAAAGAATATAATAGAAATGAATAATACAATAGGAAAGAGGTAAAACTAAATTCAGGTCTTAACTTTAAATACTAAAATGAGTGAACTAAATATGTTTTAAACATTTTCTTTCAATTGCATTCGTACCCCAGCGAAATCTAGTACATTCGAAGCTAAAATGTAAAATTTAATAGATTAAAATAGTTAAGGAGCAATTAAGTGTTTAGTGATCGTTTATTCGATAAACACACAGAACTGTTTCGCTTTTTTTCCATCGTCGAAACAGTAGAAACATACAGTATGCAAAGTTCCTATTCGTACACCCTCAATTTAACAAACCCACTGCCTTGTAATAAATTAAATGACTTAAAGTACTTATTTATTGCGAGATTTTGCTTATAGAAAATGTATTTAATAATAAATAATAATAATAAAATATATATTAAACAAATTTTTAAAGAAAATCAGAAGTTACTAATTTAAAGAAAACAACAAAACTCATATTCGTAGACATAATTTTTTTTTAAATTAGATTAGAAATAGATGAAATTACAAAAGAAAAATTAAGCATTTTTTATACCAGTTTTTAAAATAAATTTTTAGGATTATATTAGGTTTCGAATGCAAACTTGCTATTTTCTAATTAAATTATCGATCGAAATGTTTTTGATATTTGATTTCTTAAATAGAGACTTTTTTTTATAAATTAGTACAAGAAAAATAAAAATATTATAGTTATTTATTTAATTACAAGAGCTTTTCTTTTTTAAAAGTTGAGGGTGTACGAATATGAACTTTGCATACTGTATGATTCTCCGTCTGTGGCCAGCGCAAACTATCCATCAAATTATGATGCTCCTACACGAAGTAGCATGTGTTGCCAGCAAGGCGAATTGCTACCAGCTGATCTCGACTCGGAATTTGGTGAATAAGCTGTTCATTTTTCTTGTGACAAATCAAAGCAAATTTTCTGACAGCAGAAAATTTAACACTAACAAATATACAAGGCGAGTATGCAGAGTTATATATCAAGGCCTGCTGGTATGAGTCCGCCTTGGTTTCTACTATTTCGTTTTTTAATACAGACGATGGAACATTGATATATACTCGTATGTACTTATTGTAAAATTTACAAATTGAATAAATGCAAAAATAAAAAATTATGTTGAAAATAATTTGAAATTTATTTGCTGTAACAAATATTCAGCAACGCTGAAGCATTAGCAAATAAATTTCAAATTAAAATAAATTTATAACAATATGTCGAATAACAAATTTCTTATGTCTTCAAGATTTGGACATTTCTACAGAAAAGTCCACCTTTTGTCACGTTACGTTGCTTTGTGATTTATATTGTTTTGCAAAGAAAAACTAATGTTTTATGTAATTTTTTTGCGTGTCGGTGTAGAGCGCAATTAGGTCTACATTCGGTAAAAATTAGAAAGCAATCGAACAGCATAGCTCTAAAATACAAGCTAATTTGCATGGTGAAGTATCGTGACAAAAAGTGGAATTTTCTGTGGAACTGCCCATATATAAAAAACAGTTTTTCGGCCGAAAATATATTAAAAAATCATATCCACTGGCATCGAATTTCCAGTCGCTTATAAGCCAAATAAATCGGCGGCAGCACCTAGTCAAAACTATTCGGCTAAGCCGGCTTTCATCCAATTGGCTCAGGTCTCTGAGTACTGGTTAGATTTATTTTGTAAACGTTTTCGTGTTTTTTTTATATGGAAGTACAGCCACTGGAATAGTTAAAATATTTTCCGGGGCGAAGGGGGCTGGCATTAGCACAGGGAATTTTCATGAGTAATGTTAAAATATATAATGACAGGAAATTTCTAATAGCTTTTGGGGGGGAGCAACCAATGCTAAAGAAGGGCTTTTTTACTCCTATGAAGCTTCACTTTGTTGCTACAGCGCATCCGATTTGTAAAACTGGTTTGGCTTTTATTTTTATCTTACAACCAACATCACTACGCTTAAAATTAAGATGATTGAATAAGAAAACAATCGATGTCGAAATTTTGCAAAAGTTCTGAAACTGAAATATGATTTTCAAACGCTATTGAATGTATGTATGTATGTGTATTCGTGGTACATGTAATTCCATATTTCTGGCTTCCTTGCTTATGAACTAAATAAATATTGTATTCGTACATACATACATACATACTAGTGTTTTGCACAATACCATTTATAAGACACTTCAAGACATGAGAGATTTTTCAAATACTTTACTACAGAGCGAAATGTTCTAAAACAAACGTTAAGCAACACTGTTGGCAAGACAAACAACTAAAACAAATGTCTTGCCAAAAATTGTAGTAAAGTATTTGAAAAATCTCTCATGTCTTGAAATGTCTTATAAATGGCCTTGTGCAGGACTTTAATACATACATATGTATAAATGTATAAAAGTATACCACGATATATTTATTTGGCTGCTTTGTTAACAAACTTTTGAGATTTTTATTTCAAAAAGAAATTTGGCTATCAGCTTCTGTAGCATCAAACTCACAAAAAGGGAAAGTATAAATGTATGTATGTATATTATGCAAAATAAATTTTGTTTCTCTACAAGGCCTTGTATGTTGTTTCTTTCTTTGTTTGTTTGTTCGATACATCAACAACAAACAACCCTTTTCACCACACTGGAATATGAAAATTCAGGGTCATAGTATGTATATAGCCACGAAGCTCTTTTATGTGTAAATTTCTTTGACTGTTGTGTTTACGATTTATTTCGGTTTTCATACACACACAAGCAAAAATATTTATAAACACATGTACATACATACATACATATAGTAAAAAACACCATCATAACTTTGTGTTTTTAATGCTTTTGCTGATAAAGGGTCATTAGTTTGTTAATAATATACTTGATCATAAAAAAATTTTGTATAATAAACAATTTATGGTTTTATAAAAATGAATATTACTTTCTTATCTTTTCATTTTTTATTACCACTTCACTACAGTCATGACAATAGTTTAGCTGAGTGAAATGTCATTATAAATATGTTGCGGTTGTTAAAAGGAGTGCAGCAGTAGCTTTTCCGTTTATATTGCAATGGATTTTTTGTTAAAGAAAAAAATTTATCACAAAATTTATACTATATATTCCGAATTTTATATTCTACTGAAGGTCAACTTTAGAAAAGTTGTGCAAAGTAATAAAACAAAAATATTACTCTTTAAAATTTAGTGATGCCGAGGGTTAAAAACTGGAAATTAAAAATCATGTCCCTTGAGCTGCTATACATACACTGCGGTTCATCAGGATAGAACTAAGTACTTCTTAATTAAAGTTAGTTTATACATATCGATTACAACAAAAACTAAAAAAAGTTAGATTTGCAGAAAACAAGAAGAACAAGACGCTATTCTGATGAACTTGATTACCAACAAATAGGAAAAAGTGCCCTTATAATACATTTGTAAATAATTTGTTCCTTAGGATGTCAGTTGAATCTTCTTCTTTTTTTCTACAAATCCAACTTTTTTGTTTTTGTTGTAATCGAAATGTATAAACTAATTTTGGTTAACAAGTACCTCTATTCTTCTTCTATCCTGATGAACCGTAGTGTAATTGAAAAATTATATTAAAATCGGTTCAACAGTATCTGACAGTCCACTATAGGCTATTACCCATTTTTTTTTGGCCAAAATTGAAAATTTTAGCATAAAAAATAACTCACCAGATGTAAAACAAAACATAGCGTGTAATAAAAGTGGATGGTGTTTTAAGTCCGATAAACTATAAATTGTAAAAATAACACAAAAAAATTAATTTTAGCACAAACATTTTTTTTATCGAAAAAATCAATAACATTTGAAAATGATTTCGGTTATGTGGCCATTTAGGCCCTTTTTAAAGAAGCGCCTTCTGCACGTCCAATTTGGGTCTTTTTCTCGAATATTTCTGGTCGTAGAACATTAAAAATATTGGCCTCTAAGTGGTGAATTTATGCTAGCCAGTGACTTCATGTAGCAAATAATCGAGAGGTATCAAATGGGACGATTTTTAAGGCCAATTAACAGGTGTATTTCTCGAAATTAGTAAATCTATTTTAGAATTCGATGTCACAACTTTGAAAATTCTGCGTTTTTCAGCACATGGGCAATCGTTTATAGCTTGCTCGCATTGATGAGTGATTTTCAAACAAAAGTGTTGTTGAACCGTCAATTTATTCACGATAATTTTCCAGGGTCTACTGATCATCAGGGCTGGGACTGTCAGGCAAAATCACATAAAAATTAAAAATATGCGTAAAAACATCCATTTAAAAAAAATAATATAAAACTATTTTCTAGATCTTTTATTATTACATACAAAAAGAAAAAGAACGTAAAATTAATATCCAAAATTCCAGTAATAACACTTAAGGTTCAGTTCAAACTTACTTATACCGGCAAATCCCGGTATAACGAATCCCACTTTAACGAAAATCCGCTATAACGAACGGCCAAATTATTTACATTAACAACCTTATATAGCGAATACTAGCCTAATTTTATACTGGATATAACGAATGATAAAGAAAAATTGCAAAATAAAAAACAAAACCTTGATTGGAACATTTTTCTAATATTTAGTTCTACTTTGTGTAGCGAATAACTTGACAAATGTGTGCTCTTTATAATGAACAGGAAAAAATATTAACAAAAAAACTAAAGCAGCAATAAAAATGTAAAAAACTGAGATAATATTAGCTTGTATTTTGTAGCTTATTTGAAAATAAATTACCCTAATTATTTTTATTGTATTGTATCATGTCTACAATAGTAATAATTAAAATAACACTTGAAAAAAATCTTTGCGATATAACGAATTTTTCGGTATAACTAATGGCCCTGACATTATATCGTTCGTTATACCGGGATTTGCCTGTACTTTCTTTTTAGGTTTTTAAATATGCAATAAGATTAGTGTCAAAAACTGTAAAAACAAACTAACAAACAAAATACTTAAATTTTAATGATTCGGATAGATAATTCGTAAACTACATATTTTGTATTTCACTTAAAAATCGTGCATTTGCATGAATGCCTGAGCCCTGTCGAACATAAATGTTAAAAACATGAGCGCAGTTTGACAGTTTGTTAGAAAATTAACTCTTTCGTAAGTTCTATCAGGCTTACAATAACACCCTCCATAAAGTGGCGTATTTATTGGTATTTAACTCTCATATATGTTAACGTATGATTAATATTTTGTGTATTACTCATACGTAAAATGTTAAGAATTAATAGTGTTTTATTTCCTCCTAATAATAATGGGGCTATTCTGGAAAACAAAAACAAATTTTCAAAAATTGTTTTTGTTTACCATGCATTTCTTAAATGAAATAAACGGGAGAATTTCAACGCGTTTCTCTTTCTTTTAAAAACGGTTAATTTTGTATGAGAAACAAAAACAAATTTTTTACATTTACACAATTTTGTTCTTGTTTTCCATGTAAGTTTCACCAAGTCGACGCGTATTTCAGAATAGACACCAATATCTACAGCTTATCTTTTTTTCCTCTTTAGCTACAGCATAATAAAGCCAAATTTACTTAAATCGACTTAAGCGATTATTCCATATTGCCACAGGTATAGTACAGCAGTTACTATTAGTGTTGCCAGTCCTTGTTTACAGCCGCTCCAATAAGTTCAATGTTAAAAATTTTTCTGGAAGTTCCAAATTAATGGATGGATTTAAAATACTAAAAATCTTCTGAACGCTCATAATCATACGGTAAAAATCTAAGCTTAGCTTGAAATATAAAAGAAAACTATCGCTCATTTACCGTTGGATGATGTCTGGATCAGACACCTTTCTTTTGTATGTAGATTAATTTTTTATAGTAATTTTCTCGCTATCGTACTCCACAATAATTTTTCATAAAAAGTGGTAGTTTCCTCAGCCTTAGCAATAGAACGAGTAGTAGAGCTCACTGGTGTATTAATAAACCGGCCAGAAAGGAAAGGGCACTTATTAAAATTTCATGAACATCCGCACAACTTTTACCCTTCAATGCGCTCATATTGAAAGCAATTTTCCCTGGGGAAAATTCTCAAAATTTTCGTAGACCCTTTGAATCTCCAGCAATTAATGTGAATCGGTCGGTGGGTGATATTACTAATATAATTTTTTTTTTAAATTAAAGGTGCTAATTGAAGAAAATATTTTTTATGTTTAAATGTTTGTAGATAGTGAAGAAAAAATTATAATTTTTTGCTTAACAGTGTGAAAATAAATACGCATCTTTGCAATTACTTTTCAAAAATAAATTACAATTGCTCGCTCAAGATAAATAAAAATGACTTGCCCAAATTAAAATGCCTTGAATATGATTAAAAAAAAGGGACTAAAAGCCCTTGTAAAAAATGCCAGCTTCATTGCCTTTTGAAGTTTCCTTTTGTTAATACGAAACAAAAAAATCAATTCGCTTCTTGTTCTCTTAATTTTTAGGGATAAATGAAGAATACAAAAATACATGCCCCTGCTCAAAAAATATGAATGAATAGAAATCAAGTAAAAAAAAAATGCGTGTGAACATTCATTAAATGGGATTTTCGTGTATATGAATTCCATCTTGCTGGCCTTTTTAAACATACATACATATATACATATACATACATACATATGTACATATTAAACTTGTGCACAGTTCCATCTGATGCAGAACTCCGTTTGTCGAAGTTCGCAACATTTTGTAATGCTTTGATAAATGCGTTTGAAAATGAAAGCTTCTTCTACTCATAATAACTCATATTCATTATTATAGTGTTCGCTGGAATACTAAATTATTTTTTTTATCCAAATGTCCTTTTTAAAATGGATGTTCTTGGTTTCTAATTCTAACCAAAAGAAATTGGTAATCGTGTTAAGCTATAGCTCAAGGGGATGATTTGTAATTCTGTTATTCTCTCATTTATACAATTAAAATTAGATATTTGTTTGTTGACTACATTTATTTGACAGTACTTTATTGTATACTCTTGCACGTCTTTAATACCTAACCACTTATCTGTATGTATGTATGTATGTATGTCGAAAGACAATGAAACAAAAGTAAATGGAAAATTTATTCAAGGATGTAACAAGTAAATCGTTTTTTTATTAGGAGCAAAATATAAGTATAAAATATCTGAAATAATGAATGGCAAAAGTAATCTAAGACAAAATAAACAGACGTTTATGAGAAAGTATCTTTGTTCTATTTTTTTTAATCATAGACTTTTATTTACTCAATTTACATTCATTGTTACATGCGGCCATCGCATGTATGTGGGGATATTTAGACAACTTGCTGTATCCTGACAACCGTAAGAAGAAAACACGATAAAACTACAAAATCCCAAAATTAAAAAAAAACGCCAAAATGAAAAAGCGCCTAAATAAGATATATCACAAAAAAATAAAATAAATCCCAAAAATGCAAAAAATTCCCCAAAAGTAAAAAAGTTGCCAAAAAAGTACAAAAATCGCCAACAAACGAAAAAAACCGCTAAAATGAAAAAAGTGCCAAACTAAAAAAAATCGTTAAAACTAAAAAACAACCGCAAGAAATCGCCAAATTGATAACAAGATCCCAATTAAAAAATTGCTGAAAATCGGAAAAAAAGAAAAAAAAAACATAAAAAACGCTAAAAATTAGAAAAATTGGCAAATTGCAAAAAAAAAGCGCTAAAACTAAAAAGTCGAGAGAATACTAAAAAATCGCCAAAACCAAAAAAATCGTCAAAGTGAAAAATGTGTAATAGTAAAAAATCGCTAAAACATAAAAAAATAAAAAAAATTGGCAGAAACTGAAAAAAAACGCCAAAACGAAAAAAAACTCCAAAACTAAAAAAGCGTGAACAATAAAATAATAATAAAAAAATAAATTGCCAAAATTAAAGAAGTGTCAATACTAAAAAAAATTAAAAAAAAAACTTTTAAAAAATTGCCAAAATCGGCAAAACGAAAAAGACGCTAAAAACTTAAAGAATCGGTACAACAAAAAAAACTTAAATTAAAAAAGTCACAAAAAAACTAAAAAAATTGCCAAAATGAAAAAATACTTCAAAACTAAAAATATCGTTAAATCTAAAACCATTTATTGTACAAAAACAAAAACAAATCACCAAGAACCGAAAAAAAATGCCAAATCGAAAAAACGCCAAAATAAAAAAGTGTCAATACTAAGGAAATTTAAAAAAATATTAACTAATAAATCGGCAAAACGAAAAAAAACGCTAAAACTTAAAAAAATTATGAAAATCTAAAAAATTCAGCAAAACGAAAAAGAACACAAAAACTAAAAAAGTCGCCAAAAAACTAAGAAACCGAAAAAATCGCCAAAATAAGAGAAGTTTCAAAACCAAAAACACTAAACAACTGAAAAAAATCGCCAAAACGAAAACAAGATCAAAACAAAAAAAGTCACTAAAACTAAAAAAGGGGCCAAAAATCGGCAAAACAAAAAAAACTCCGAAAATTTTAAAAATCGGCAAAACGAAAAAATACGCCTAAACTCAAACTCTAAACAAAAACTATAAAAAATCGCCAAAGCCAAAAAATTTGCCAAATAATAAAAAAAATATCTCAAAACTCAAGAAAGCGTCTGTACTAAAAAAAATTGCCAATAACCGAAAAAATCGCAAAATAAAAATAAGAGCCAAAATTAAAAACTAATCGTTGTAACTAAAAATATCGCAACAAAACTAAAAAATTTATACGTTAGTAAGATATTCGATTATATGTATGTATGTACATGAAGGTTAAGGTTCGTGTAGTATTAAATATGTCCGTATCAGAGAACCGAATGAGACCATTCGCATTTGCTAACAATTCATAAATTAGTTGCTTTTGCCATGCATTTATTCGACAACAATAACAAATGTAATTGCTATGATACCATTCATTGCGATTTGTTGACTACTCATACGCATTCTATTATTCCAATGCCGATATAACAAAAGCAGCAAAATGAAATGATGCAGCATGAAAGAAGGGATTTCTTTCATACCATTCACTCAGTATTCGCTGATCTTTTGTATATCACGTTTACATAGCAAGTTTATCTTAAGTGATTTTGATGGTAATAAATGAAAAAATGTAGTGTGTAAAAAATGCTGATATTTATGTTGTTAGAAAAAGTAAAATACAAAAAGTAAAATTTTTAAAATGTAAAATAGATCTGAAATGTGTTGTTTCATATAAAAGTTGACATAAAATCCATTTCAAAAATATGTGGTTTTTTATGAATACTAATGTAATAGTTTAATACAAGCATAAAGTACCAAGACTACGTTGTGGTCAATCACAATAAAAAGCATTCGCACCATTCACTGAGTATTCGTTGGTTTTGACAAGAACAGTGAACATTTATACAAAACAAGCAACGCACGCAATAAAATTCGCCGCACTCATCTCTTGCGATTGTGACATGCCTTGATTCTTTCAAATGTTGTAGATTGACAACAATATGCAGGTTTTTGTGATTGCATTCAAAACAACAAAATAAGGCATTTAATCTGTTCTCTGGTCCGTATAGAAGCTTTCGTGTGCAACCCAAAGTCTATTTCTATTTTCTTGTGTAATAAAAAGCAGTTTGTTCAAATTTTAATAGGAGACAACTGACAGTTGCTTGTTGACAGAAGCAGTGCAGCCATTTTTTTTAAAAGACGGACAGTAGTTCACGGCTTTTTTGAACCGCCCTCGTGGCTAAGGATTGCTATCTATTAGTTTAGAATAAGTTTAATTAAATGGCAAATAAGATCTTTTTACAAATAAACTTCTGGCAATGTCTTAACTAGAGATTTTTTTCACTCCATTTTAAGATCAACATATTCTTATTGGCAGAAACTTTAGATTAACAGGTTTCTGTACAATTTCATTTGGTTAACTATATATATATATATATGTAAGTGTGTATCTTGAAATGAAGTGTTTCCGCTTGAGTGAATTTTGCCCTTTTGGCGTTGCGTGGAGTGGCATGTGTACTTGTATCGTACAGCAACAAATGAAAAATAAATAACTGTAAGCAAAAGCACCAGATGTATTCACTTAAAGTACAGGGAGTCAAAAATCAATACTTATCTTTTCGCAGTTCATTTCCTCGTCTGTTTTCCTTATACGAACTACAGTCAGAGGCGAGATGAGATGAAGTGAAGAAGCAGAAAAATATAATAAAAGCACATGCTGAAAAGAATTGCACACCACTACACGTTCATGCTATTGTATTATTTTGTTTTGTGCTCTGTTCCCTTTTGAAAGAATATAATGGCAAGAAATTCAAACATTTATTGTGTTCTTACCACCACATAGCAGAAATTATATGCAACATCAGTGAAAATAAGACCGACGACCATTCAATTCAAATCGTTTTGTTTTGTTTATTGGGTTTCTGGTTTTGTTTTTTTTTTGACAACATGAAGAAATTGAGTGATTGGATGTCTCGGTAGCAGAAAGTTTTTCAAAAGAAAAACTTACAAAATGCTGGGCCAAAGTTTCATGTCGTTCTTGCCCTACTATTAGCTTGCTTATTAAGCTGCCTGGAATCAGAAAATGTTGTTTTGTTTGTTTGTGACATTTGCTTAATGTTGCAAACATAAAGTTTTATATGTATGTTATTATTAAAACTTCATACATATACATATTTGTTATTCCCTTTTAAAGTTTTCGTGTTAAGTAAACTTTTGATTTGTCTGACTGAGCTTCTCCGTCATCTATGCATGTAATTTAATAAGTTTGATTAGATTTTGTTTTTTTTTTCTTTTATTAGCATTTGTTGTTTTTTATTGTAAGAAATTATTATTTCACCAAATTTACCTAAAAAGTTCTTAGATTCTTTCTTAAGTTTTAAATATTTTGTTAAACAAAAATTAATAAACTTTCAACTCTCTTGGGTTCGATATATAAAATGATTACATTATGTTTCCTATGGAAGAGATTAAAAAAGTTAAAATAAGATAGAGTAGAAAGAAAGCAAAATCATATAATAAGAAATAAAATTATTCAACCAAGGCTTGTCATTAGCTTATGCTCAGATATAATAATATTATTATAATAACTCAACCATAAATTTAAAGATAGGAAGCGTTTAATGAAAGGCTCTTTATATGCCTTTAAGGAAGATTTGTAAGCAGAAGCAACTGTTATGAAAGGTCCTTAAAGTTAATACTCAAAGTCATTTAAAAAATTTAAAGCCAAAATCAAAATAAATTCAGAAAGTGCGACCCTATATATGTAATAATGATGAGCTATAACGTGATTTTTAAATAATGTTGCTTCTTGTGAATGTGATTTATAAATCGCTGTTCTTTTAAACTGTGACTAGGATTACAGTTTAGCTGTAATTTGCTTGTAGTAGTTCTGTTATTTTGAGAAAATCTAATAAGAAGAGCAGCAGTGAAATTAAACAGTGACTGTGATCACGGTTTAACATATTTCAGCTCTTCTGCTTTAAAAGTATTTATTAGTATTGGTGTCTTGATAAATACTAATAAGAAGAGCGACAACAACAAACAATTAGCAATCAACCTCGTCCAAATATTGAGAATAATCGTATAAGAGGCAGAGACAATAAAATTGCAAAGACAAGAACGTGAGAAAAGACAATTTGACACGATTTGACGATTTTTTCTTTACAAAAGCTGAAGGTGTAAAAAAATTTACATATGTGGTAGCTTTATTTATTGTGAAGTAAGCATACAAGAACATTCACGGTTTGTTTGAAGGAACTATATTTCCAAAACCTGTTACTTGATAAATTCAGTCACAGTTGTGATTTGTGATTTTTCAATCGTTGTGAAAAAGTTGCAGGTTTCGAAATATCGCTCAACTCTAATATGTAATACTATACAAAATCTACCCTATATTTTCTTGTTGTGGCCTTTTTTATTTTTAGCGCTTGTTTTTCGTTTTGACGTTTTTTACGTTATGATTTTTTTTATCGTTTTTGCGGTTTTTTCGGGGTTTTGCGATTTTTTCGGGTTGTTGGTGGTTTTTTCGGGTTTTTGTTAATTTTTTAAGTTTAAGCGTTTAAGCAAATTTTTTAATTTTTTGGAGATATTTCTTGGTTTTTTTTTATTTTTTAAGCTTTTTTTCAAGTGTAGCAATTTTTTCGGTTTTAGTGATTTTTTTTTACTCTTTAGCGACTCTTTTTAGTTTTGCCGACTTTTTTTTAAAGATTTTTAAGCGTATCTCATTTTCAGCCGTTTTTTTCGTTTTCATGATATTTTTTAGTTCAAACGATTTTTTAGTTCAAACGATTTTTTATTATTGGTGCGTTTTTTTTTTGGTTTATGGTGATTTTTTCGGGTTATGGCAATTTTTTTAGATTTAGCTTTTTTTATTTTGGTGTTTTTTTCTCGTTTTTGGCGAATTTTTTTAATTTTTTGAAGATATTTCTTGGAATTTTTATTTTTTTAAGCTATTTTTAATTGTAGCATTTTTTCGCTTTTAGTGATTTTTTTCTTTGGCGTTTTTTTTAGTTTTGGCGTTTTTTTCATGATACTTTTTTGTTCAAACGATTTTTTAGTATTGGTGCGTTTTTTTTTTGCGATTTTTTTTCGGGCTAGCGCGATTTTTTAGTTTTAGTGTTTTTTTTTCTTAATTTTGGCGCATTTTTCTCATTTTGGCGATTTTTTAAATTTTTTCTAGATTGTTCTATGTTTTTTTTACAATACATATTTTTAGTTTTTAAGTTCTTTTTTAGTTGGAGCGATATTTTCGGTTTTAGTGTTTTTTTTAAACTATTTTTGGTTTTGGCGATTTTTTCATTATGCCGATTTTTTAGATTTTGGGCGTTTTTATTTTCAGCCGTTTGACGATCTTTTTTAGTTCAAACGATTTTTTAGTATTGGTGCTTTTTTTTTGGTGGTTCTGTTTTTTTGGTGTCTTTATTCAGGCGTGCCGATTTCTTAAGTCTTAGCGTTTTTTAGTTTTGATGCTTATTTTCGTTTTGGCAATTTTTTTCTGTTCTTTTTTACATATATATACATACATATATGTATATTTTTAGTTTCAAACCTTTTTTTTGTTTTAGCAATTTTTCGGTTTTGGCGATTTTTTTTAATTTTTGGGGAATTTTTAGTTTTGTCGTTTTTTCCTTATACCGATTTTTTAAGATTTTCGGCGTTTTTTATTTTTCGCGTTTTAATTTTGTTTTGAAGATTTTTTTAGTTTAAGCGATTTTTTTAGTATTGGTGTTTTTGTTGTTTTGGTGATTTTTTCTTTATTTTTTTTGGTGATTTATTTTGGGTTTTTGGAGATTTTTTCGGCTTTTGGATATTTTAAAATTTGGCGTTTTTTTAAGTTTTGGTTCTTTTTTATGCTTGGCAATTTTTTTAGTTTTAGCGTATTTTTTATGTTCTGCCTATTTTTTTGTGATTTTTTTAGTTTAAGAAATTTTTGTTGCTTTGGTGAATTTTTTTATTTTTGACGGTTTTTAATTTTTTTGACGACTTTTTTTCCTTTTTAGCGATTTTTTAGTTTTGGCACTTTTTTCAAAATGGGCATTTTTTTAGTTTGGGCGTTTTTTCGGTTGCTTTTAAGACAGCGATTTTTTTTGCTTTGGTATTTTTTTGATTTGGCGATTTTTTTCGGTTTTTGGTTTTTTTTCAGTTTTTTTTGGCGACCTTTTTACTTTTGGTGATTTTTTTTTTTTTTTGAATTTTAGCGATTAATTTTATTTTGGTGATATTTTTCATTTAAGATTTTTTTTTATTTTTTTAGCGATTTTTTATTTCAGCTTTATTTTTAGTTTTCTTTCCACGTTCCAAGTAATAAACAAATTAAATTCTAATAAAAACATAAAATATTTTTTATTAAACAAACTATGCATATTCTATCAACTTCAGACCTAAGGACTATTCTTGAAGATTCCTTCACTCACCCACATCTACAAACATTAGTAGCAGAGACGTATTGATTGAAATAATATTTAATGAATGTGGGTGTTGCTGTTCGACAGTTTTTCATTTGTTATTCTTTGTTTTTTTGCATATTATTAAATTTGATTGTGCGTTCGTATATTTGTAGTAAATAAAAGTTGCGCTACAAAAATCCTTTGAAAATCATGTAATTTCTTGCAAATACAACGAAGTTTACTTGACAGTGGGTAAAATATGTTCAAAATGCTTTTACACTATACATATGTATGTATGTATGTGTATGTTGGGTTGCCTACAACTACTCACATATTTCAATATTATAATTTTTATTATTTATACTTTTAAAATATTCCCTTCAGTATGATTTATTTATACCAAAGTCACGAGCATTTGTTTTTTGGTCGTGTTGTGCCTGCAGAGCCATTAGTGTGAAAAAGGAAAGCATTGAAAATAAAAACAAAAAATATGTTTTATTATTTTTCCACTCAAGACAACATAACCAGAAGCAACAATGTCAAAATGGGGCGTTAAGAAAAGTAATAAAAACAAAAATGAAAAATAGCAACGACTGGGGTAAAAATAATAATAAAAGAAAAAAAATAAAACAAAATAAAATAGACAAGCTGGCAGTTAGACAGGCAACGTAGCGTTGCTTGTTTACAACAAGAGAAGGTATTAAATAGAAAAACAAATTTTACAACTATGCGCTACCCAACAGGAGTTCTGCAACCACTTGTCAGGGCTGACATAAGGATAGTTGTCGTCGTATCCTTCCTATTTGTATGTATGTATGTATGCATGTTTGTGGTAACTTTAATTTAATGTTTTTTTTTCTCTAAAATTAAAATATTAAATCAGTTTTTGAGTTCGTTAAGTTTCAATTATTTTTGTTTTTTTACATAGTTAGAACAAGTTTTTCTTAGTGCTTGCACTTTGTTTTCGTTTGTTTTTGTTTAAGTCTAGTAAATTTGTTACTTGTTAAGCCGGCTCGTTGCACATTAAATCAAATAACAGCTGTTTCTAGGCAAAAGTGAAGAGATTTAAAGTAGTTTTTTTTTAATTGGAAATGTTGTTTTTTAATTGTATGAAAGTTTTAAAAATGTGAATAGCCATATGAGTATTATCTTTACAGCCGTATTCATAAAAGTTTAAAACAGGATTTCAAATGTTGTTTAAGCAATATTTGCTAAAATTTTACTTATAATAGAATTTTAGCGTAAAAAAAGTTTTTTAAACCTTTTGTAAATCAGCAAATTTTAGAATTGACTGCACCCATGTTTAAACCAATTTTAAGATGACGTTGTTGTTGTGTTTGTTTACATTTTTAACTTTGCTTGTATGTAAGTATGTATGTTCTTATGTACGAGTTATGTCAGTGTTATTTATAAAAAAAGATATCAAATATTTTAATCAAATTGTTTTACCTTTATTTATATGCTAAATTAAACTATTTTTTTGAGATTTAGGTCAGTTTATATTATAAATTTATTAGTTCAATATTTCGTTAAACTTCAGTTAACTTCTTGAGTATATATTTTGCTTTTTTTATATTTAGTTTTTTTGATATTTAATTATTTCTTTTTCCTTTTTTCCTCTCAAATATAAATAATTTTTTTTTTAATAAAAAAATTAAATATCAAAAAAACTAAATATAAAAAAAATATATATACTGAAGAAGTTAACCGAAGTTTAACGAAATATTGGACTAATAAATTTAAAATATAAACTAACTAAAGCTCAAAAAATAGTTTAATTTAATTTAATTTAAGAAAAAAATATAATTTTTTTATAGAAACTATTGCCGAAATATCAAATGGGCTCCAAAAGAATATTTAGAAGAAAATTAGCTATCCGCTTTCCTTTCCCAGTCATTGTTATCTCACTTTATGTGTTAAAAAATAATAATAATTGTAAATAAATTCAGTGAAGTGCGACTTTGACCCGCGCACGAAGGACACGAGATATGTAATTGAATACGAACTTTAGTCTATATAATAAACAGTTTTGGTTTTTTTTTTAGTTTTTGGGTTTTTTTCGGTGTAAAGGTTTTTTGGGGGTTTTTGCGTTTATTGGCGCTTTTTTAGTTTTGACACTTTTTTTTCTCGTTTTTGCGATTTTTTTTTTTGGTTTTTGACGTTTTTTTTTTTTGATTTTGACGATTTTTTTTAATTTTGGCAATTTTTTTCATATAAAGGTTCCCTGATGATCTGCATTAGCAACAGTGAAATGCGCATAGGATCCAGCTAAACCCCTCAATAATCAATTTCAATGTATTTTATTAAAAACATATTTTACTGAATAAGTAAAATATAATTTTGGGATTATTAGTGCGTTTACAAATTTTAAACTTAAATTGTAAAAATTCCCATAAAAACACTAACGATTTTTTTGGTTTTTGGTTTACTTTTTCATTTTGGCAATTTTTTTAGTTATGACACTTTTTTTATTTCGGCGATTTTTTTCGGTTTTTTGCGTTTTTTTTTAATTTTGGCGATTTTTTTATTTAGGCAATTTTTTATTTATGTAGATTTTTTCGGTTTTTGGCATTTTTTTATCTTGGCCACTTTTTCATTTAGACGTTTTTTAGTTTTGACACTTTTTTTCTTATTTTGGCAATTTTTTCTTAATTTGGTGTTTTTTAAATTTTTTTCATTTTGACGATTTTTTTTCATATACATTACGATATTTTTCGGTTTTGCCGTTTTTTTAATTTTGACGATATTTTTTTTTATTTTCGCGATTTTTTTAATTTTGACAATTTTTTTCATTTAGGCGATTTTTTTGGGTTTTGGTTTATTTTTTCATTTTGGCAATTTTTTTCGTTTTGACACTTTTTTTGCGATTTTTTTTACGTTTTTTGCGTTTATTTTAATTTTAGCGATTTTTTTCCATTTAGGCAATTTTTTTATTTATGTCGATTTTTTCGGTTTTCGACGTTTTTTCATTTTGACGACTTTTTCATTTAGGCGTTTTTCAGTTTTGACACTTTTTTATTTAGGCGATTTTTTCTTATTTTGGTGTTTTTTTTCAATTTGGCGGTTTTTTTTTCATTTTGGCGATTTTTTTCATATAAGTAAATATTTTGGTTTTGGCGCCTTTTTCGCTTTTTTACGATTTTTTTCGGTTTTTGGAGTTTTTTTAATTTTGACAATATTTTTTATTTGGTTGATTTTTTTGATTTTGGCGATAATTCATATTAAACATTAACATTAAAACGCTATTTTTAACTCCCTAAATATTTCTCTGAAAACGGACAATCAACCAAATATGGACACGAGTACTTTGAGAATTAATAATCGTTGTTTGGCAGAATAAAGATGCAAGTGGCAAATAAAGAATACAGTGTTGCCACAATATTAAAAAAAAATCAAGTTAATTTATTTTTAATTAAAATACTGATTATGAATATCAATATTTAAAAACCTTTTTTAGCCCTAAAATGTTTCTTAACTAATCAATCAATTAATCCACTTTTTATTACGAACACGGCTGTTGTGATTTACCCAAATATTTAATTCTTTATAATCTTTGGGTAAATGAGCGATATATAAATGTATTCTTATGGTATCGAAATATATTTCATATGCAAATTATAATGCTTGAAATTCAGATAGAAGTCAGGTTGTAAAGAATAAATTCTTTATAAAAGTATCGAAATTGATTTTGTTCCTAAAGTTTCTGGCAACGCTGGTCATAATTCATAAGAACAACGTAACATTTTTTTCTTCAATCTATAGGCACACCACTATAAAACCCCCAGTGTATTTTTGCCCTGGACTATTTTGACGTTCTCAAAAAATTTGCCAATTAAAGCCGTGTACTTAGTGTTTCTTATTGGGAATTTTTATAATTTTAAGTTTAAAATTTATTACCGAGCTAATAATCCCAAATTATTAATTTACTTATTCAGTAAAATAATTTTTTATTAAAAATGCATTGAAATTGATTATTGAGGGGTTTAGCTGGATCCAACAGGAAACCTTTACCCAAGTATTTCTCACAACTAGCGTTATTATGTTATAAACTTTCATTTAAACAAATGAGAAGCTTAACAAATAACAAAGTTGAAACAAGAAGTCAATAGTCAACCTGTTTTATATATTGCTACTTTACACGTATGTGTAAATTTTTTACTTTGAGCCTTTTTTCCGGTGACTTATTTCACGTTCGTGGAATACGATTTCCAATCTATGCAACAGCCATGCAGGATTGAAAAAAAATAAATGTCAAAAATCGCTTTAAAAATACAATACGTGACTGGTTTTCTACCCCGCAAGCTTCTCTTTATGGAACACATACAAAATAAAAAGTCATAACTTCTTCAATTTGGAAATTAAATTCTGGTTATTTATGGAATTTATTCCCATCACTAAATAATTATATGAGATGTGGCTCCTTGTGACGGATATGAAACAAAGTTTTTTTTTTTGTTCAAAAAACATACAGCTTAACGTTTTAGAAGAAAAAAACATTTCATACGTCGTTCTTTTTCCCATAAGAAATTAAACTTTAGCTCGATTGTTGTACAAGAAAAAAAAAGAAAAAACAGCTTTTCATTTATTCCATTGTGAGTGAGTCCTTCCGTTTGTTTTATTGTCGGAGTTAACTTTTGTTTTCTTAAGCCATTGAAAAAGTAAACTTTTATGTTGCAAATGGATTTGAAGCAACTAAATAAAGAAAAAATAAATAAATAATAATGATTATATAAATATGTATGTATACGAATTGTTAAGAACAATAGAAGATAAGAAAATTTTGCTGAAAAAAATGCAACAAGTTAATAATTTAAATAGAGAAATTTAATACATATTTAAATTTAATATATTAAGTGTTTGGGGCAGTAGAAAATTATTTTAAAAATACTTAAGTCTACTTTAGTAAATTATTTTGTGTGTGTATATGATATAATGCAGTTAACCAGGGGTGGGAGTTGTCTATGTGTGTGCATGTGGTTGACTGTTGCTGTTGGTGGATCATAACTTATGTTTTTGACATTTTGATGTCATTTTCATTGTCACAATTCTTTTCAATTTATGACTTGCTTTCTTTTGATTTTTTTCTTTATCTCTATTTGCCACAAAAAACAAAACTTAAAAGTGAGATTTATCTTCTTGTTAAAATGTGCTGCTTTATTAGTTTTGTTAGTATTTGCTTTAGTTGTGTTTTTTTTCAATATTTTTAAAATAATTATTTATGTCTTTTTTTATTTATTTATTTTTTTTTTTTGCAAAAAAAGCACATAAATTTTTTAATGTCAGATAATAAAACAAGTAAAATTAAAAGGGGGAATTTTTTTTTAATAATACTTGTTTGCTAGCTCGACTGACAGTTAAACAACAGAAAATAAAGAATCTTTTGTGAAATTGTTTTATTATAATATTGTTGTTTTTGAGGAATTTATACCATATTGTTGCTTAATTTTATTTTTTATTTGTAAATATTTTTTGTAAACAATTTTTTATTTTCAATTAAATCTTTTTAAAGCTGTTTGTTGTCTGTTTATTAGTTTTGAGCGAACAAAAATATTGAAATAGTGTTTGTTAAAAATTTGTTTGTTGTAGGTTAAAAGAGTGCAGATGTAGCAATGTAGCAACCTAGTGATAAAATGCTATTTCATCCAAACTAAATGCAAAAAAATATTTACAAATGATGGGCTTTATTTATAAAAATTATTAAAGCTGGATTCACCCATTGTTTCTGAATAAAATTTTTGTCCCGACAAAAATTTGTTTTCTGAGAGTTTTCTGCGACACAATTCATCCATTTCGAACATTTTGTCTGGAAAATCAAAGCTACCATATGAAAAACATATGTAAACGATGCGTATTAATTTTACAAGTGGCAGCACATCGGCAAATGATTACAATTCGCTGTGTCTTTTTAATTGTTCAATGCAATTCTTTCATTCAACTCCATATGGATATTATTTATGTTTCAAATTTGCTTTATTTCTATTGTAATTAATAATAATAATAATAATAATAGTATAATGTGGCAGCTCAGTTCAACTGTGGCTGAAAAATTAAAATAGTTGGCAGCTCAGTTCGATTTTGTCCGGACAAAATATAAAATTAAATCAATTCAAACTGAGAGTTGTCGTCAAAAATATTTTCTCTCTCTGAAGAAGAGAGAAGTCAAACTACGTATAAAAAAAAATTTTGTCCGGACAAAAACTTTGTTCGGAAACAATAGGTGAATCCAGCGTGAGGCTTCATAAATTTTCATAAAAATTTTTTTTAATAGTTTTTATAAATAATGCCGTTATTTTTTAACTCATTTATGTATATTCAGGTTTTATATTTTTATTTATTTATTTTTGGAAAAAGTATTCGAAAAGTATTTAACTGAATTTGGGGAATACGAATAAAATTATTTCAAAATGGCCGAATCTTCGTGAATTCGAATACAAATAGCCGCAAGAAAGAAAAAATTACCGTTATTAAATTGTTACAATTTAAGTTTAACATTTATTAACGCACTAATAATCCCAAATTATTAATTTACTTATTCACTAAAATATTTTATATAAAAAATACATTGCAATTGATTATTGAGGGGTTTTGAAAGAATTTACTTATCTTACCAAAAAAAAGTTAAAATTTTCCAACCCTGCAACCATATTTTTGGTTTTTTTTTAACTTAAATATTAATTTATATCTTTCTAAAATATAAAATATGTTTAATTAACATAGAAAAGAATAGTTTTTATTTAGTTACCTTTATTTTTCAAAAAAAATTAGAATTTCCAGCTCTGGATTTGTGTTTTGTATTTTTGCAATTTGTTATACGAAACTATATTTTTCTAAAACATAAAATATATTAAAATTACTTGACCTAACTGATGAAACTTACGAGTTGAATAAAAAGAGTTTTGGTAAATTAAAGAAATTATATTTATTTAAATATATAAAAGAAAATGTATGTCTTCAAATTCAAAAAGTTGAAATGAGAATGACATAAGAAATAATATTAAAACAATTTACACATTGCAAAACCTACTATAATTTCAAATACATACACATAGAATTTATACATTGTATAAGCCTACTATGATTTCCAATATTAATTAATTTTATGTACTCAAAAGTATAAACTTTCCAAAACTGGAATTATTATTATAGGTTTTTGTTTTGTAATACCAATTTATTTCTCTTAAAAGAAATAATAAATAAATTAGTTTTAGTTGGTTACTTTTATATACAAAAAAAGTTAAAATTTTCCAACCCTGGAACTGTCTTTTTACTTTGTTTTCTGATTTTGAGCAATTAATTTTTTACTGATAAATAAAATGGGATTATTTAACAAAAAGTAAAAATTATTTTTATATACAAAAAAAAAACATTTTGTTTGACAGACTGACGGACGGACAGACGTGCATTGCTTATTCGTTTATACTCGTACTCTATTGGTCGCAAATGAATATTGTGAAAAATACATACCGAATGACAATGAACCTATTTGTGAGAAAAACTGAACGAAAGGAAATTTAAAAAACGAAAATTTCGAATGACAAAAGAAAATTTATTAAGGAGTACAAGACATTTTTTTTTAAAGAAATGACAATCATAATACAAAAGTGAATTTTTTTAGATGAAAATAAGATGATCAGATCAAGTCAAGGTCCGCTGGCAATACTGGAGGTATAGCCTGGTATTATAGTCGTTTTCTATTTCACCTGCTTTCCGTTGCCTTCTGAATGCAAGAGGAGTACCTGGAAAATATCGTCACAGTGCAATTAAGATATAAAATATATATATATATATATAAAAGACAAATTGACAACATAGTTTTTACATAAGAAAAAGCGAAAGAAAGGAAAAGTATACAAATAAACAATACGTAGAAACGAAAATTTAACATTAACTCTGTCTCGATTCATGTAGCTGGGACAAAACCCTAAATGTAAATGCTATCGAATCTGCTGGGAGTGGGATGAGTGTTAATTTAATTCATTATATTACTCATACGCTCACCAATACAGACAAATATAAAATGCATGTAAGTACATTAGAGTGGCCGTTAATTGTATGGAGACTTTTTGTTTTATGATTTCTTCTACTCTCGCCCCCCCCCAAATCAGTTCAGTTTTAATAAAAAAAAATTCATACCGATAATTTGCGTTTTAGGGGATGCGTCCGGCCCTCAAAGCTGGCCTTCAAGCCCATTTTGCAATGTAATATTTTGCATATGACTATCTTTTTAAAACATTATTTTACAAGAATATGATGATATATGACAATATTTTAGATCTTCTAGTCAACAACATTAGTCTTGTTCAAATGTAATTGAACATAATTTTAAGATTCTTTTAGTTCATAGAAATAAAAATAAGTTTCGTTCTAAGTGCTAAGTCTAAATTACGGTTTACAAATATAATTTCGTTTAGGTTTTATTTTATCAGTCTATACACATCTTATTTGTTTAGGCTAGATACATTTTATGATACACATTATATGCACACATGCTTAAGCATAGTTTTATCTCCACCAATTTCTTGTGTTACTTAAACTAATGATCAACCTAATGTATGTTTTGTATTTACTTAGGCTAGTTATAAATATTCAAGAGATCAAATAGTTTTATCTCTACCAATTTTGGAACTGTAATATTTTATTCTTGTATATGTTTTGTATTTACTTAGGCTAGTTATAAATATTCAAAAATAATATGAAAATAACCCTGAAAAATATATGAAAGCAATTAGATAAGAAATGAGTTCTATATTAGATTTAAGATTTTCATCGTTAGTATTTAAGAAGAAATATTTTAAAAATAAAACAGTGTCTTACAAACATTCAACCTGTTAAATAGTTTAATTTAACAAGTCTCAAAGAATGTGTTTTGCTAAAATTAATATTTTAGAAAATAATGAGGAAAATAATCAACAAAATACCAAAAATTTTATGTAACAAAATAAATATATTTATAAGGAATTTTTTTACTTTAAGCATCTGCAATAAGACGTTATATATGTATATTAAACTATTTCATACATATACATATAGTCAAAATAAAACTAGGCAAAAAAAATTACATTGAATATATGGGCTTGATGGCCGGACGCACCCCCTAAAACACAAGTTATGGGTATGAAATTTGTTTGTATTTTTTTACATAAAACTGAACCGATTTGGGGGTGAGAGTAGAAGAAATGAAAAAAAAATAATAAAATAACGGCCACTCTAATGTACATATTTTCAGGTATCTCTCTTTATGAGAATCGGCCCTCCATACAAACGAATGAATTGGCCAAAATCCCTTTAAGCTTATTTTTTTTTTAAATTCGGCTACAGGTAGAACAAAAGAAAATGCAATTTTATATTGCAATTGTTGCTCTCAGTCTAAGGTTTAAGGCACTTGGTTCGTACTTTTTTTTTTTTGAAAACGAAATTTGTAGTCGATTGACTTGAGTCATGTTATGTTATTGATAGATACATAAATATATTTATATATTTAAACTGCTGATATTTAAATGAATGTATTGCACTTTCTCAGGCGTATGTACATATAAACCTTGAACCTTTGCCATAGTTTCCCTTATCAACTTATATCCAACAACGAGATGTGTTAAATGATATTTACAAAATAGAAACTTATCATCAATACTTCATGCTTCTTTATAAAAATATGTCATGCGTTGGTTTAAGTTCATTTATTCACCTGGAACCATTTGCAATAATGGCATTTCGTTGTTCGCAAACGCGTAAATAAATTATATTAAGAAAAAAAAAACACTTATTTATAACAAATAAAAATAAAAAGAACTTAAGCCGCTCAACGACTACAAGCGATTTGAGATAATAGAAAAAGAAGTAATAAAATTCCTAGGAACTTGAAAGGAAGTAGAAGAAAATAGCTATTCGTAGCTATTGCTACAGTCATCATAAAAATGTCGTTTACAATGGAAACGCATACAAGTTTAAAACTTCTGCAGCTGCTATTTGCAAATAAAATTTAAAAGAAAAAAGTAGTGGCAGTTGAACAAGAATATATATACAGGGATATATCATAAATATTTTCCCAAAGTATTTTAAGAATTTTTATATTTATACGTGCAATTGCATGGCTGTGGGTGTGTTAATAGTTTCACTATATTTTATTTTTATACATGAGTGTTAGCTAAATTTTTTTTTTGTTCAGTTGGAATATGTTAAAGTAAAGCTAAGGTGGTTGGTTCCCTTTGGGAGGTGTTGCGTTGGACTGTGGGTTATGAAAAAAATATTTGAATAAATTATGGCAAACTTTTGGCTTTTTAATTATCTGAGGGAAATCGTGAAATTTAAAAAAAATTTAAACTGTTAAAATCGTGCATGCAAAAGTTGCTTCAAAAAAGTGTTTTACTTTTTGAAAAAAGGACCCTATTCTTTTCGCTACGATGTCCGTCTGTCCGTCTGTCCGTCACATGTAAAATTAGTGTATTTTTATATAGACTACAACAATTAACACTAAAATTTAAAAAAGTTTAAATTAAAGGGTGGTCCATCAGTTAATGCAATTTCGACTATGTAATTTTGACAACTTGCTATATCTTGGAAACCGTAAGAGATAAACTCTTGAAATTTTCAAAAATGGTTAAACAAAAAAATTCGGAAATTATAAAACCGCCAAAAATTAAAAAAAAAACGCCAAAACGAAAAAAATCGCGAAATAAAAAAATTTTAACACTAAAATAGCCCGCAAAATTCGAAAAACTCGTCCAAATAAAAAAATCGCCAAAATGAAAAAACCCCAAAAACCGAAAAAAATTGTCAAAACGCGAAAAAGGTGCCAAGAACCAAATAATTGTTAATATAAAAAAATCGCCAAAATTAAAAAAAAAACGCGAAATTGAAAAAAACGTTAAAAACCGAAAAAAGTCCTCAAAATTAGAAAAGAAGTGTCAAAACTAAAAAAACGCTTAAATGAAAAAAAGTAGCCAAAATGAAGAAACGCCAACATTATAAAAAATCGCCAAACCGAAAAAAACGCCAAGAACCGCAAAAAATTGTTAAACCGAGAAAAAAGTGCCAAAACTAGAAAAGTTGTCAAAATGAAAAAAAACTCCAAAAACCGAAAAAATCGCCAAAACCAAAAAAAAAATCGCCTGTATGAAAAAATCGCGAAAAGTACAAAAATCGCCAAAATAAAAAGAATTGCAAAAATTAAAAAAAAACGTCAAAAACGAAAAAATGCAAAAACTATATTTTATATAGGCTAAGGTTCGTATTTAATTACATATGTATGTGCCCTTAATTATGAAAGTGGTCTAAGTCATATATTGCTCTGATCGAGATGTTTAGTAGATTACATTTGAATTAATCAAAAAGTAATTTTATATTATATAGCATTTTCATTAAGAGATATACAAGTCTCGATTAATATAAATTTATTTAATAATTTTTAAATATTTATTGAAGTTTTTCAAAGATTTATTTGATATTTCGAAGCAAAAATACACATGACCTAGACCACTTTCATAATTAAGGGCACATATCTCGTGTCCGTACGGAACCATTCGTGCGCGGTCAAAGTCGCACTTCACTGAATTTATTTTAAAATTTTGCTTCACTTCTGCACATGCAAAGTTTACTTTGACCAAATAACACTGTACTACAAAGTAAATTTAGCAAGAAACATACTCACCTCCATTTGTTTTTCCCTTCTCGCCAACAAACTAAAAACTTTGCAAAGTAAATTCTGCATGTGCAATTGGCATCTTTGGAATTAATATAAGAAATTTGTTGCCTGTGTGACAGCAAACTTTTCTTATAGAGCGGAATCACCATTCAGAGCATTTTTAGTATATAATTAAATCAATTTCAAAACACTAAAAAAACACCTCAATTTAAAAATACACTTATTAACTCTTACTCTGTACATCTGCTTTGATCAAAAATAATACATACTAAAATTATTTCTTTCTTTTCAGGTGAGTTTTTGCGACTTAACTAACTAAAATTTAAGGAAAATAAGGTAAATTAAGCCAAATAATTTTACACTTTATGAAACTTTAGGAGAAACTTTTTATCTTACAATTGTCGTTAATGTCGAACAAGGGAATCTTTAAAACTTCATTGAACTTAAATAAGGACCTTAACACTTGTATTAATAATTCAGCACTCGTTGTAAAAAAATAATCTTTTGTTATATTGAAGACTTTCTTTTTATATTTCATAAAAAACAAGCAAATAAAGGTCATAAATGTAATAAATATTATTGCATATAAAAGACGTGTGTGAATTTAAGATTTTGTACAAATACAAGTGGGAATGAATGTTTTGGTTATTTATTTTCTTTTTATACGAATGTTTATTAGACATTTTAAAACACTTTAAAATTTAATTTATTTTCACAATGGCAATAACAGATTTTTTTTACTGGAGATGTGAACCTTCTTTGAAAGAATTGAAAGACAAATTTACTAATTTTTTTGGCAAAAATACATTAAGGAAAATTAAAAAAAAACTTTCTAAAAGTTTTTTTTATCACAATTGACTCAACCGGATCCCCGAGTAGAGGTGCGTTATAGCACCACCCTTCCCTTCCTAAATAAATAAAATAATTGTAAATAAAAATTAAATTAAATAAAATTTATTTAATTAAAAAATGTTTTTGTAAATAAAAATTCACATAACATTAAGAAAAATTTGTTTTATAAAGAAGGTACTTTTTCAAAAAGTTCTTGTATTTAAAAATGTGATTTTTGCAAAACACAATTTAAAAAAAACTGCCTTTTTTAAAACAAAGTGATTTAAAGAGCACTTTGTTTTTTTTCATGATAAAATTTTAAAAGTACTTAAAAAAAGAATTAAAAAAAGTTTTACAAATTATATTTTAAAAAGTATTATTTTTTAGGGATTCGTTAAAAAGAATTGTTTAAAAAGAATCTTTTATTAAAAAAGTACCTTTCTTTAAAAAATAGCTTTCACTAAAAAGGTACCTTTGGGCTAAAAAGTACCGTTTGGTAAAAAGTACGCTTTGTTTAAAAAGTACCTGTTGCTTCAAACGTACATATTGTTTAAAATGTACCTTATGTATAAAAAGTACCTTTTGCTTAAAAAGTATCTTTTATTCAAAAAGTTCCGTTTGCTTAAAAAGTACCTTTTGTTAAAAGACTACCTTTTTTTAAAAAGTACCTTCTGTTAAAAAAGTACCTTATATTAAAAAGGTACATTTTATTGAAAAAGTACCTTTTGTTAAAAAGATACCTTTTATTAAAAAAATACCTTTTGTTTAAAAGTACCTTTTGTTTAAAAATTACATTTTGTTAAAAAGTACTTTGTGTTTAAAAATTGCCTTTTGTTTTAAAAACCACCTTTTGTTAAAAAGTTCCTTTTGTTTAAAAAGTATCTTTTGTTTAAAAATACCTTTTTCTTATATATTAAATTGTGTTTAAAAAGTACCTTTTGATTAAAAGTTCTTTTTGCTTAAAAAGTACGTTTTGTTTAAAAAGTACCTTTTGTTAAAAATGTACGTTTTGTTTAAAAAGTACATTTGGTTTAAAAAGTACCTTTTGCTTAAAAGGTACCTTATGTTTATAAAGTACCTTTTGTGTAAAAAGTATGTTTTGCTTGAAAAGTACCTTTTAGCAAAAAAAGTATGTTTTGCTTGAAAAGTACCTTTTAGTAAAAAAGTACGTTTTATTAAAAATTATCTTTTATTAAAAAAGTACATTATGTTTAAAAAGTATCTTTTGCTTATATATATTAAATTATGTTTAAAAAGTACCTTTTGCTTAAAAGTTCTGTTTTCTTAAAAAGTACCTTTTGTTAAAAAAGTACATTTTCTTAAAAAATACCTTTTGCTTAAAAATATCTTTTCTTAAAAAGTACCTTCTGATAAAAAAGTACCTTTTGTTAAAAAATAGCCTTTTGTTAAAAAAGTACCTTTTGTTAAAAAAAGTACCTTTTGTTGAAAAAGTAGCTTTTGTTTAAAAATTATCTCTTTTTTTAACAAGTACCTTTTGTTTAAAAAGATCGGACGCGAACGCGTCTTTCAAGGCTACTAGCACCTTAGTCTTATTTAAACAAAATACTTGCTTTAACAAAGGAAGTAAATATGTATGTACGTGTGTTTGAATATTTAAGCGTATTATTTATTTGTATTATTAAAGAAAAAGTATTTTTGAAAAGATTCTAACAAGGAGCTCAGAGCTGTCTAGAGTTCATAATCCTGTCTTAACACAAAAAAAAATTGTTTTAAAGAACTTTTTCCAACTCCTTTATTATGTAGTTACTTCAAAACATAACTCATTTTAATTGAATAAATGTGTTTGTGTGTTAAAGATATGAGAAATACCCACCAATCGTGCGTAAGTACAAATGATATTTCAAAGGCATCTGAGAACGTGTTGGAATATTTCATAGAGAAAAATTGTTGCCTCTCGAAAGATTATTTTTATTTTTCGCATCCATATTTCTGTGGAAAAGAGCAAAAAGTGTTTAAGTCGAGATGAGTTTATTTTGAGTTCTTGGTAGCCCTGTAGTTTTCATAACCAAAAGTTTCCCTGGGCAATATCTCAATTATTTAGTACGATTTTTTTTAGGAAAATATAGTACAATGATTCGATAATTATCTTCTCTCGACTTGTAATATTATATTGAATTGTTTGATAGTAGTTTAATTTAGTTAGTTATAGTGCTTTGAACAATGTTTTGTTAAATAAATTAACAGAGTACATCGAATTCTCCACTCTTTACTCTAAAAAAAGATAGATTTCTAAAAATCCACTGACAAATTTAAGTGTTCTCTTACAAAACAATATAATGTGACTTAAGCAGTTTTTTTCTGTTGCCATAGATTTGAACAAAATTTGCCATTTGAAGTTTTACATTATATATGAATGTATGAAACCCAAATATGATTTATTTATTCAAAGCCTTTAGGGTTTTAATCTTAATTTAAAATAATTTTTATCAATAACATAAACAAGAAACTTTTGTTAATGGAATTTATATTCAGAGGGTGGTGAATTTGTTGGTTGTTTATTGCCTAATATTGGGAAATTTAATCTCCTTCTGTGCGTGTAAGTGTGAGGTGAGGTGTGGTGTTGTGTTGTTGTTGTTTTTATTTATTTAAGGTTATTAGATTTCATGCCACAAAAGAAACGCTTATAAAATAGGAAAATAAAATATAAATTTTGTAAAAAAAACGTGGGTGGCGATGGCGTGTGTGTGTGTGTTACCAATCAATGAATAATGAGTTATTTTACTTCTCAATAACGAATTGAAAAACACGCACTGGACCTTTTTTTTTGTATTAAATTGTTTATTGTTACTTTAGTATTATGTGAACTTAAAAATAAATATTTATGCTTTTTAGAATAAAAATGATTAATTTGGAGCTCACGCAAAATACTGGTAACATATATTTCCATTGTCATGGTTGTTGGTTCCACGTGCTGGTATTTTTTTTCTAAATGAAAGAGGCCGTGATTGAGAGGATTGCTATTATTTTCAGAAGACTGATTATAAGGGATGCATTTAGGCCGTTGTGTGACAAAGTGTGCTGTAGGGGAATTGAGAGGGGGGAGGGGTGTATCAGTTTTTATGTCAGTTCCTTTTCTTGTGGACTTTTTGTGCACATTTTTATTAAGAAAAATTAAATTGAGCGTCAGTTGCGCTCATGAGGAGTAATACAATAATTTCTAATAAAATTTCTATTTCAAAAAATATTTTTTTGTGGGAATTTTCATTTAAAAGTGCAATAAATGTAAAATTTTTTCGTGAAAAAGAAAATACCATTTTTCTATAGCAAGGCAGCAGCCAGTACTTATGGCGTGAGGTGATCACATAAGCCAATCAGTGCATATATGCGTGAATCAGTGCATATGAGCGAGTGTACTATGCTTGTCGCTTCAAAGCAGATGTACAAATAAATACTTCAACAACTATTTATATTTTCACTTTATAGCGATCGTATTAAACAATATTTGTCTGCATAATTTTCCATTAGTAACAAGAACCACAAAGAAACTAATATTTTTTTGTTAATCAAATTTGCAGACGATCAAATAAACTGAAAAAAATATTCCTGCAATAAACAACTTTAATTGAAAATAAAAACAATAAATTCAGTGAAGTGCGACTTTAACCTGCGCACGAATATATAATTAAATACAAACTTTTTTTTTTTAAATACGAACTTTAGCCTATATAAAGTAAAGTTTTGGCTTTTTGTTCGTGTTTTAGTTTTGTTGGTTTTAAGCGTTTTTTTAGTTTTGGGCTTTTTGCGTTTATTGGCGCTTTTTTTAGTTTTGGCATTTTTTTCCTCGTTTTAGCGATGTTTTTTGGTTTTTGACGTTTTTTAATTTTGGCGATTTTTTATATATTCGCGATTTTTCTAATTTTGGCAATTTTTTTTCATATAGGCGATTTTTTGTTTTTGGCGAGTTTTTCGGCTTTTGTCGTTTTTTTCTTCATATTGCCAATTGTTTTAGTTATGATACTTTTCTCGTTTTGGCGATTTTTTTCGATTTTTTGCATTGTTTTTTTAATTTTGGCGATTTTTTTCAATTTGGCGAATTTTTTCATTTAAGCGATTTTTTTCATTTTGGCGATTTTTTTTTCATATTAACAATTATTTTGGTTTTGGCGCCTTTTAAGCGAAGAAGGCGATTTTTTTCGGTTTTTAGCTTTTTTTTCAATTTTGACAATTTTTTTTCTTTTCGGCGATTTATTTGAGTTAGAAATTTTTTTAATTTTGGCGATTTTTTCAATTTGGTGAATTTTTTAATTTTAGCGATTTTTTTTTTAATTTTAGCGATTTTTTTTTCATATAATAAATTTTTTAGTTTTGGAGCCTTTTTCGCGTTTTGGTGACTTTTTTCGGTTTTTGGCGTTTTGTTTTTAATTTTGACGATTTTTTTCATTTAGGTTCTTTTTACCTTTTGTGTACGGAACCCTAAAAATCAATTAAAATGTATATATATGTAAGTCAATTAAAGTTTTGTCTAAAAATTTAATTAGCTACAAAGTTTAATTGACTCAATACAAATTTTTAATTGATATTTGATTTGATTTTTTTTCAATTAGGAATGTCTATTGGAGGAATTTTTTTCTGTGTAATAAGCCGTTAAATAAAAAAAAATTAAACTTTTTAATTTTCATTAACCATTGCCGACAACGTGCAGGCGTAGTCGAAAAAAACCACTACACGCACACAACTATGTGATTGATGAGTTTATTTGATCGTCTACAGGGTACTTAAGATGGATAAACATTTTATCGACTTAGGTTGCTCAATTTTGGGATGTTTTATATATAATAGGCTGACATTAATATTATCTAAGTTTTAGCAACTGAACAGAAAATAATTTCATTAAATGTGGATTTTTAGAAGCACTACTAGCATATCTTCAAGGTCCTTAGAAAACACTCGATAAATAGAATAAAATCGCAAAGAAATGTGCCCAAGTTTCTAGATAATCGTCCATAAATAATGAATAAATATTATTAAAAAAGCTTTCAGATTGATTGCAGTGCTAGCAGGTCTACTAATTTTTCCCCGGCACTAGTATAGTGTAGTAGTATTCTAGCAATTGGGTATTCGATTCTTAATAAAGACAACGGTATGATTCACTAGTGTCCTTGTTACTATGCTTGTAATACTATAAAAATAAATAAAAAAGAAACATTTTTCAATGTCACTGCGTAGCAACATGTAATCTCCTATTTATTGTCATTATAAAATTTCTATAAAGTCCAGTCATTTCAATTGAATATTACATAGAAAACAATCCCGTTTTTAAAACAAAGTCTTTTATATGCTTGGCAACAGAAGGAAATACTTCAGTATCTTTCGTTGCTGTAATTAAACAACAATTCTAAAGCTCATCAATATGACTTAAGAGCTGGCGAGTGGGTGTAATTTCATGCTGTTGTCAAGCGAAACGACTGCGGGAGTCCATATTGAAATGAAATACATCCCATAAGCATATTTATATTTAATATACAGATACACGTTTTACAGTGACACACCTGGAGCGTTCAATTTCTAAACTTAAAATACAACATGATATATTTTATATTTATTTTCTTTTTATATTATATTTTTATAAGGTTTTTTCTAAAATAAATTGAGGTTTTAAATTCTCAGAAAATGTGTATATATGGACATTGAGTACTATACATATGTAAAGCTTGTTTAGAGATATTTACCCAGTAAACATTTCTTGTCGAACTTGGTCAGAAAGCTGCATAATATAACTCATTATTATACTAAGTTGACCAGCAAATATAACTAAAAATTTACGAGCGATTTATAAATAAATTCTTAAGAACTTTTATTTTATGTCTAAGAGAATTCTGTATGCATTTCATTCGGTCCTCTCAGTTTATTTATTAGTAATTCTTCAGGAAAAAAAAACAAATAAAACAATAAAATAATTGGCCTTCACTCATCTGCTTAATACAATAAAGCTTTGCAATCGTACAATTTAGAACAAAATGAAATCTACGCCGTAATTAGTAATCTAAGGAAGCATTAAAAAAATAAAAGCAAAATAAAGCATAATTCTTTAATATACATATGTGACAGGGAAAGTTAAATGGCCCCTATGGGTCGATTTTTTGGTGATTCTTACAATAGACAACACGCCCTTTCCAATGCAACAAACTGCAGCCTTCTAACTACATTAGTTTTGTTATAAATTATCTTCAAATACACATTTGATTAAAAAGAAGGAAAAAAGAGTCTGATGTCACAAATTTTTTTCTATTGATATTGGATCCAACATTTTGGATTTTTTTATTTAATCTAATTCCAGATTCGTAATCAGCAATCCAGAAAACCAATAAGTGGCGAGTTTAAACCAAATTTAATCATATTAATACACTAAGTCCGGCATAATGAAAACACCATTTTTAATTTTCAAATGTAATACCAGAATCGTAATCAGCTACTCTCAACCCACCGCGTAACTAATTTCAAGCCATAAAAGCCTTCAGCCTCAACAAAATTAACTTTTTAACTTCAAAGTCGTTTTTATCCATCCATTATCGTTGCCGAGCAAAGGTCCTTTTAACTTTTTGTGTCACATACATATGTATAAACAAAAAAAAATCTTAAACAAATCTTACGAAATATGGTATATAAGGTAAAAAAACAAAACAAAAATTTAATAACGCAATTGTTTTAATTCTTTATATATTCCTCACTGTACAGATAAAATCAAAACGAAAGCAAACTAAACGTTTACGTCGTACCCTGTACTGCAATTCAGTAACTTTTAACGATCCAACAATCGTTATTTTTGTCTATATATTTTGTCGCTTAAAATAACGATTGTGTGACTCAGAAACTTATTTTAACGATAGGACGCATCTGATATTTTCTGTTGACTTTTGTCAATAAAATTAACAGCACATAAATTATTGTCGCTTAAATAACGACACAGCTGACCTTAACCTACAGTGAATATCGTTAAAAATGTTACTGAATAGCAAATTCGATAAATTTTCCTTATAAACATTTTAACGATGCGATAATCGTTAAAAAAAAGGTTAGTGAATCGCACTACTGAGCTGGACTATTATATGAAATGTTTCAAAAATACTTTCTTCGAAGTCTCTTACACGACCAAGTACAAACAAGTTGCATGATTGTCATATTATGTTTTATTAATTTCTGAGGAAATTTTAGACAACTTAGTTAGTAGTATGTTAATGCCGGTTCTGGATCACTTTTTCTATATAAAATTTGGCTCATGCCTATGCTGCAGCCGGCATTGTTGGTTGAGTGATCGGTATGTTACATTTGGTGTGTGAGCTGGAAAAGTATGTGTGTGTCTGTGGGTAAGGGTTTGGATGCGGGGTGGTGTGCTTGAGGGCTTTCTGTGATTGAAATATTTTTTCTTATCAGTTACTCTTACAGCTAATTAATTAAATTGGTAAACAAATTATTTATTATTTTACATTTTAGCTTAAGAACAACAACTGCTCAATTATGTCAGTATGTTTTAAGGAAATTAAAAACCTTGTAATTAATTTGCTAAAAAAAAACTTTATTATCAAATCAAAAATTTTTTACAATTCAATATATACACACTTTTTACATTTAATTAAATAATGAAAGTTTATTAATGTCTAGCTTAATCTTTGGATTTTGTTTATTTGTTGTCTGTAAAAACATGGCCAGGTGTCGGGACTGTCTGTGTTACCTTTATTCCTTAGCTGCGTACGTTTAAATTTATATAAGCTAAAATTTCTGCTGATTGACAAAAACATAACAAAATTCCAACTCTTTTTATATAGCTCACTGTACAGATAAAACAAAAACGAAAGTAAATGTTTAGTTCTGCAGATTTTCCTACTCTGGTCTAGACTATTATGTGAAATGTTTCAAAAATACTTGCTGCCAAAAGTGTCTTGCGGCAAAGTGTAAACAAGTTGCATGATATTCGTATTATGTCTTATAAATCTCGTGGGGAACTTTTAGACAAATCGGTTGAGTCAGACATGTTGGAAAAAATGTTCACTGGGTAATGTGGATGTTTGTGTGAGTATTTTAGTTACTGTTACACTTTCATTTTAATCTTTATGATATAGTATTATAAATCTTGGGTAGCACATTTTAATATGCACTTGCTTCTGCCGGGCTTTACAACAAGTTCATGTAAATGTTTGCTCGACAAAGACCATTAAAATATTCCAGGACATCCGTCTACCACACATACATAGCTACAAAAAGACGTGAGCATAAAAATTATATCGATATTTATATACTTCATGTTAACTACCGCAAGTGGCAGATTTTATTTTACGAATTGTGTTTGCTTTCTTAAAATAAATTATAGCTAATAATATTGGTGCTTTTTTTAATTGGTGACAAACACCGAACATTTTTTCTTTACGACTTTTAATGATATTTTCCTAAATTGTTGAGCTGTGTGATTTTTCCCGTTTCTAGCGATCTTGCTTCCACAATAAATACTTGATAAATAAGGCTCTGACATTTTTAAGTGGTATTAATCTGCCATATTCTCGTTCGCATATCGTTTCAAAACGACACATTAAAACGATAATTTTATATTTAAATGGTAGTGCGGTATCATGGTAACACTGTAACTGTATCTTACAATAATGGAAGTCATTCTAGTGGAAGTACATTTTCATTGCTTCCAAAAAATCGATATTTTTAATTTGCCGAGAGTGAGCTAAAAACCATATAGAAACTTATTTTAGTCATACAAAACCTTGTAACTCCTCCATAGTGTTAGAAAACACTCACCAGAATTTAAAAAAAATTATTTTTTTAAAGAAATTTATGAACTAATTTTAGTCTAAAATTTAAAAGTTATTTGCTTAAATTTACATGAAAACACTAATTCGGGTTTAAATTCATATAAAAAGAAACGAACTGTTAAAATAGGTAACTATTTAAAATTTTTCCTAGATGAAAATATTATCATAGAACACAAAACAGGGATTTTTTCTTAATTTCGCCTCCAATTCAGTGACCAGGCATCGAAAAAGACAACTTCTTGCAATGACAACTCTATGTAAAAATCATTAGATCCGATCGAAATTTTTACTACTTCCAGATCGCAAACTCTACATTTTCATGACTTTTTTTGGAGTCTCTTTGTTTCCTTATCTTTAAGGCTTTGTTAAATTTTTGGTGAATTTTAGATTTTTGTGGCAAATTTATATTTTCTCGAGTTTATATCGAGTTTTCAAGATGTCGAAGTATTGAAGTCATGGGAATATAGCTATTTTTATATTGATGTCCGTATGGATTAGAGAATAAGAAAAGTGTCGTTTTAAGTACTTTTTGATTATTGGCCTGTCCTTCAAAAAACTATGAATGCATACAAATAAAAACATGTTCAGGTGTAAACATATGCATTAATTTTAAACCGAATACGTGTAACTATAAATAATTCAAAAACTATGTTTATACACATTATTTAAAATACGCAGCACAAACAAGTACAGCTAAACTTTAGAGTATGTATGAGCTACAATTACACAAATGAGTATAAAAATACTCTAAAATACTCTCACTATTAATCAGCTACATATACGTACATATATACAGGGCTATTTTATTTACACATATACCTAAATCATGTTTTCGCACAGCTACACACACGCATCCACACATTCTCCATTAAATTTTATATACTCAAATGTATCTATGTATAGGGTTACAAATGATGAACAAATATCCCGAGAGTTAGTGAATTTTTTTGTCCGATTAAATATCCATAGTCTGAGTATAAACATACTCAGAGTGTAAATATGAGAGAGTGTCAATGTGCTTGATTCTCTTCTGCCTTGTTCTTCTTAGATGTAGCAGAATTGCCAGTCCCCAAAGTAGGGGATTCATTTACGATTGGGGATAAAAATTTCGTGTTGGGTATCTGGGTATGTGTTGGGGATTATAACAAAATTTTAGGAGATTTTGTGGGAGTTTTCTTATAACTAATGGTAACAAGAATAATTTTTTAGCTAAGAAATGCGCGTCTCGCAATGTTTGTTATTATTCATAGTGAATGGTTTCTAATAAAAAAAAATATCAAAGGAAGATTAACCAATAATGAACATTACCAAAATAAAAATACTTGTTGGAAGCACTTCTTAGAATAAGTACACACTTTAAAAAGAATTCAATTTGTTGTGACATCCCCCTGAGATTAAAGATAATTTAAAAACAAATTCCAAAAATATTTTTTTATTCTTTTGCCACGCCTACAAATACCGCTCATTTAGTATTTTGTTTACTGTGTCGCCATTTTTTGTCCGATCATAACGTTTGATATACCGGTGTTCATGGCTCTATTAGAGCTACATTTCTGTCCTTAATAGTTTTTTACTACCACGTCATATTCTAGTCATGCGGTAAAAAAAATTATGCTTTTATTAACAAGCAAGTTTGTTTAGGTTTTTGCTTTTCTGTTAAAATTATATTTTTGCTAGTTACGCCTTATTGCATTTAAGCTAACGATATGTACAAATATGCATGTACAAAACACTATTCTTAAGTTTTTATTGATATTTAAATACAATTGGAGTGAAATGAGCTTTTAGAGTCGGAGTATGCTTATACTCAGAGTATGAATATTTATTCGGACAAAATAAATATACGCATGATAGATAAATAGATAGATATTTAAACCGTGCTTTTAATGCTTTTGTTATTGACAAATTTTATAACAATCCAAATCCTGTGAGTATCTGCAAGCGCATAGAAAGTGTAACCTTAATGTGAAATTTTATATCCTTTGTCTGTGGTAAAGGATATGCACAATTTACATAATAAAGTGCACTGAATTTATTTTCTGTATTCTATTAATACATATGTGTGTAAATATATAAAGCTCTTACTACTAGTAATTTAGAGTGCATTTGTGGACAGGAGTTTGTGCATGATTTCAAAGTATGCCCTTATCCTTTGAAAGGTTGTGCCATACGTTTTTGCTAGCAGTGAGAGAGGATATATTAAAGTGTCATCAGAGTGGAAGGAAGTGCAATAAGTATGTGTTTTATTGCTTTTGCTTTCGAATACCTTTAAAATTAATTTTTCTGTTTTTTATATTTATGTATCTGTTGAAAGGTTTAACCCCTGTAGAATATAATTTAAGTCTTTTTTTTAGAATTTTTTGGAGCTTTATTGTGCATTTTTTGTCTCACTCAGTGTTGCCAGTTTTTTTTCTAGAGCTTATCCCTAATTTTTATTTTGTCATCCCCAATAATATCCAAATTGAGTTCTCTTGACTAAAATATTGTTAATTTTTTTTTTAATTTTTATAAAAAATAATGACAAAGTAACATATTCATTTAATAAAATTCATTTATATCGATAGCTATATTTACATTCATTTTAATTTAATTTGTATTTATAAACCTTGTAAAGAAAAAATTGCACTTAGTTTAATATACACAAGTATTTATAAAAAAATTGTTAACCAAAGTTTAATATTTCAAAAACTTCTGAAACTTTTTTGTACATAGTACTTGTATTAAAAAGCTTTAGCATTTCAGCAGAAGGATTGAATTTGCCACAACAAGTTGAGTTATTTTTAAAGTGTGTGCTTATTCAAAGAAGTGATTCCAAGAAGTCTTATTTGAGTTTGTTACGTATTTTTGTTTTGGTGTAGTGTTCATTTTTGGTTAATCTGCCTTGATACTTTTTCTATATTAGAAACCATTCACTATGAATAGTAACACACATTTTTAGACTTGCCAAACACATATTTCTTAGTTCAAAAATTATTCTTGTTCGCATCAGTTATAAGAAAATCCCCGAAAAATTCCCAAAAATTTGGTTATCATCCCCAATACAAAATTTTCATCCCCAATCGCAAGAAAAATTCCCAATTTGGGGACAAATCCCTAAACTGACACCGTTCTCACTTGAGTCATGCCAGGAACACGAACCACGAACTTTTCGGTGCGAACTGCCGTCATAAAAAATAAAACGCATTTGTGCATATGAAAATGAACACAACACCGCCGGCGAACGAAATTCGTCATGCGTGACGAACTCTGGGATAGATTAATTTCTATTTTGTACGCCCACGAACGACGAATAAACAATTTTCTCTCTCTCTCTCTGACTATGTACACACAACAACCAACTTTATCAAATATGCGAGAGGAATTAGGTGAGTAAATTCTTCGTAGTTGTGCTTCCCACGACGTGGACGAAATTCGTCGTTCGTCCCAGTTGTGTTCCTAGCATCAGTTTTGTTATTATAATTAAACTACGTCTTTCTTTCTCTTCCTATCTCTCGTTATATGTATGAAAAGTTCCATCAACTTTTACTCCTAAGGCTGGCACAGTTCATGAATGAACAATATCTGCTGGTGTTGAAAGAATACCAGCCAGAGTTGCCATAAATTTTTTTTAAAACTATTTATTTCCGAAAAAAATAAAAGATAATTTTTCCAATCGTAAAACAAAACAGAAATAAATAAATGTTGAATTCATTTAACTTAAAAATATTATTAAAGAAAATATTGAACTGCATCTTTCTATATCTCTCTCTATTTTTCATCCTCTGTCGTAAAAGAAGAAAACCAGCCAGAGTTAACATACGTTTTTTTAATATTTATTTCTGAAACAAAAAACTTAAAAAAAACTTTTTTTCTACAAAAGTAATAAAATCTTCAAACTTAACACGAAAATTAATATTGTATTCATTTAGTTTAAAAATATGTATTAATAAAAATAATATTTTCTTCTTTTAAACTTGTGTTGATATGATTTCCTATAATAGTAAAGATTTGCTATTCATCACATTTTTTCTGTGCGTTTAACTAATTGGAAGACAAATTTTGCTCTAAATGACCTTTGTGGCCAACATAATTTTTTATATTATTTTTTTTGTCATTGTCATGATTTTTAATCTTAAATGGCTGCCTTAATTGTATCATTCCAAAATCGATTTCCGCGTGTTACGAATGTTTTTTTTTCTAAGTTAATTAATAATTATGTCTATTTTGGTCTGCATTTAACTAATGAAAAGAATATTCTAATAATGATGAGCCAAATAATAAATTCAAAACATATTTAAATTCTAAATAAAAACTGACGCTGCGACGCCAGCCCACCTTAATTGGCTGGCGAAGTGAGTGAGTGGCCAGCAAGAGGGGAACGAACGCTGATACCGCCAAAAAAAGAAAAATTCTATATTTTTAGTTTTTGATATTTTTAATTGCGTTTCTTCATCTGCTTTGCACGTACAGATGCTGAAGTAGAGTAAAGAAAAAAAAATTAAAATTGAAATATCAGAAATTGTTAGCAAGATTTTGAGATGGCAGGCATACAGTAGGAATCAAAATAATCGAGAGGTTTTCAATATTCAATGCTACAATTGAATTTTATTAATTTTTAGTTACATAATGTAAAAAAAACGTGGTTGTTCACTCAATAATTTTCCAGATTATTATGTTTTTATTCGCCCCTGTCATTCTTATTATTGCGCTGTTCATTCACTTGGATTGTTATCCCAGCTGATATCTATTTATATTTACACGAGAAAATTAGCAGCATCTGTGTTACACGAGCGAATTCACAATAATATATACAAAATCTGATTCCCTTAAGAACATCTTAATCTGAGTGAATAAACAAAAATTTCATTTGTTTCTTCCAAAGAAAATTGATTTCTGTTTTTCTTTCCATTTACACTTTTCTTTTTGGCTCTCAGTGTAAATGTGTTTTAATTCATGGGAAATGTATAATCGTATTGGGGGCAAAATGTTTGACATTATTTTGCTATTTCGGTACACTTGTGAATGGCCTTTTGATTTATGGATTTTATACACAAAAAATATCTCTCTTGTTTTTTTTCTCAATATATTTACGATTATAATAAATTAAAATATTTTTGTAAAACATTTTTATTTTCCTTGAGTCGCCTTGAATAATAAGGTGTAAATGTGTTTTAAATAATAAAAAATTTTGCTGCTTTAGATTTTCTTCTAAAAAATTTAAAGTGTATATTTTTAGTAAAAAAAATTAATTGCTGTTGACTAATATGTATTTGAATTCCTCCTAAAATATTTAAAAATTTTAATGTTTTTGTTTACTACAAATGGAGGAGCATCTTATAAGCAAGCGTCAGCATTTTATGTACATACATACGTCCAATTGAAATGCCACTACTTTCAATATATTCCACTGACGCCTTAAAAAAGAATTTTATTTTGATGAAAATTAACAAGAAAATAAAATAAAATTTATGAATTATTTATGAATATTTAGAACATCAGTTATAAGATATTTATGTGTTTGTTTTAAGCGCCTTCATCAATGGAAAATTGTAATAAATTAAATAGAAAAAAAAAATAATAATGATTACAAATCCAAGATAAGAAGATAATTTTCTTGAAATAAATTTATTGAAAGACTCCTTAAAAAAAATTAATCTGTATTTATACATTGTTTGTTTGCATTTTTATTATTTATTTGTTTGAGTTTTTAACAGAAAGCCCAATAAATGTTTCGCTGCGTTCATTTTAAAAAGCTTTCAAACATCATGTCGGCAAGGAAAAACAGACTTATTTATTTATGTTAAGCGGTACAAAGTAAATTTTACTATATAACACATGAAAAGAAACAGAAATTACAAAATTATATTATCGTTACTGCAAACGAATAAATATAACCATAAATATTGCATTATTTTCATTTTTATTTGTATAGAGAAAAACACTCAGGCAATGAATGCCTACTACTATTACTAGGTGTTACCTTCTTTAGGAAATCGATAGATAGTGATAGAGAAACCAGGCCATGAAGGAAGAGATAGAAGAAAGCTTCATTCTCTTACAACTCTGATTTTGGCACGTCTCTTTTAATAATGCAACGTTTGAGCGCCTCTGGTGTCAATGATGCGCATTAAATTATTTTTGAAGCTGTTTACATTAAGTAAACATTTCATTGGTTATTTTATTTCGTCGATGATTCTGCTACACAACGAAGGAGGGTGCTCTGATGTTACATTAGGATTAGTATCTGTTGCATAGTCGGTATAGTTAAGTGACCAGTGACTATGCCTTCATCACTTCAACTTTCCTACAACAAGTAATACAAAGAAGCACTAATGCACAACAGAAAAATGGGTGTTGTTGTTGTTTAATAACTGTCGGTTACCGGACTAACCGTTGACTATAAACCTTCCGTTTTATAGTCAATGTGCTAACTACTGTAGTCAACCCAACCCTCAGAAATAGAAATTGGTGCTGATGAAGTGCGTGGCTGCCCAAAAAAAATAATTCGCTTTGCCCACAACTGAAAAAAATTTAGTTAAATTATTCCTGTTTGATGTGTAAACATGTATACGCTAGGGGGTAAAAATATTTTTCACAATACAATCATAAATTGTGAGTAAGATCGTAAAGCGTTATCAAATCGGTGTGAGCTATATGTGAGTGTGTTAGTGTAATCATACGAACAGGAAGTACAGAGAAACTTAACAGCTGCATAGAAATACAGTCAACAGAATTTTTAAGCATACCTTCAGGAACAATGTTAATCTTAATAGAAATTGCTTGTGAAGTGTAGTAGTGTTGCCAGTGGGCATAATTTTGTTAAAAAGTTTAAAAATATAAAATATATATAAACTTTTAAATAAAAGAGCGTTTTAAATGTCAAATATTTGTTTAAAATATATATAGCAATCTTTATAAAGAATTTATAATATTATATTATAACATATCGTCATAACGTACTGTTGCCTTACACTAAAGCTGGTGCACGACAATTGGGTAACAATCTCCATCTCATGCCAATTATTATGGGTGAAGATTTTTATATAAACTTTTGCAAACCCACAGTCGCAAGCTTTATCAAAATTTTTATTTGACGTTTTCCATTGACATATGAGCAATTCCCAATAAACCCCAAGAACTAATAATTCCACTACTATAGATGCAGTTTTCGCTAGATTTTTAAATACAGTATAGTTAAAAATGTATGTATCTTATTTTAGTTACCATAAGCCAATATTAAAAAAAAAATCATTACTAGATGTTTACACATCTCTCCTGTGATCGGACTTACATTGCTTTTTATTTTTTCTTAAGAAAATAACATTAATTAATAATAAAAAAAATTTTAAATTTAAAAAACCCCCCGAATATATCAAGAGAAGATGTGATATCATCTAAACGGGTGGAGCGATTTTCATTCGAGGATAGCTAAGAACCCTCTCGATAAAGTCACCTTTCAAACAGGAAAAAACTAAATTAAATTCGATCCAGCCGTTTGGTTTGTACGTGGACACAGATACACTGACACACACTACAAACTTATAACATAATAATAATTAAAATTGACTCTAGTTCAACTTAATTTAATATATATCAACTAAATTATAAATTGTACATATATACACCCAAAGAAAAAACCGTTTAAAATCAATAAAAACCATATTGAATTAATAAGAAACATTAACGAAAATCATGTTGAAAATTTTTTTTTTAATATCGAAAAATATTGATTTAAAATATTAATTTATTAATTGTATTTATTTTTAAGTATCTTACTAAATATTTTCTATTACATTGAAAATAATTTTTTTTTATATTTTTAAGTTGCAGCTTTTCCCTGAGATGTACTAATGAAATAAAAAGTTTGACTCAATTTTTTAAATATATTTACCGCTAACTAATGCGTAAATTTAAATATACATATATACATTAGAGCCCTGCACAAGACCACTTACAATAACTTCCAAGACATGAGGGATTTTTCAAATTCTTTACTACAGCGAAATCTTTTAAAACAAGCACTAAACAACACTGTTGTCAAGGCATTTGTTTAAGTTATTGCAGGTATAGAAGTAAAGAAGAAAATATTTCGTGACGGAAAAATGTGTGATGTTTGCTTCTTCATACGCAGGGGCGCGTATAAACCACCATGCATGTACATACGCACACATGTTGTGCTTGTTGCTTTATTTTTCTGCGCACATACAAACGCACACACGTATTGACATTAGTTGTGTGCGCTTGCTTTAAAAAACCAGCCTTAAACACACAATAGCTCTCCGCCTACATCCCAACAGGAACTCAAACCCATTTGTAAGTACCTTCAAACTGGTTTTTTAATCAGCACAACTGGTTGATTAAGTGACTTTTTTCTTTTTCGCCGACTCACTTTTTAACATAGGCATGTCATAGGCGGTAGTCAATGGGCCATCTCTGCATGACTTTTAAATTGACTACTAACTACTTATTTTTCAACTAATTTGTAATTAATTAATATTATAGTGAAAAAAAGATATATGTTTATTTATATTACATATATTATATATATACATACATATATGTGTATATTTATATATATCTATGTAAATATATAAATATACATATGTATACATATGTATGTACATATATATAAATATTTATTATTATTATACCTATTCACTAAAAATAAAAATACGAACCGCTCATAGAAAATATTATACATATTAAGTATTGTAATTATTTTTTTTTTCAAAACAAACATATGGCATTTGATTTCATGACATGCTTCTTTTGATTTTTTTTTATTTTCTTTTCATTTACTTATTTTGCTTTTATTTATTTCTTACGTGTGCTTCTATTCAATATGTTTTGTTGATATCTGCATGAGATTTAAACCAATTTGTAGTCAATTGCAAAATAATTAATTTATTAGTTAGTGTTTTTTCTCAATTGATTATTTTATTTACTACAGGGATCTTACACACACACACACACACACACACACACACACACACACTAAAACGTTCAATATGCAAAATAATAATCATACACGCATCAACATTACTTCTTTTGATTGTTTGATATGAACAAGAAGTCTTCGCGACATCGCTTGTAAACACTCATATACACTTACATCAATACATGCATGGTGCTTCGCTTATTAAACGACATCATTTATTATTGGTTTAATATAATACATGACACGAGAATAAATTTAAAAAACAAGACGTATTCACATTTCAAAACTGTTTACGCAGCCCTCTAATATATATATATATATATATATATATATATATATATATATATGTGTGTATATATGTATGTACATGCATACATATTTATGGATGTGTATTATATGTGTGCATGTATGTATGTACATATATATGCACATATATATTTGTTTGTTCTTTTATGACCAAATTTGTTGTAATTTAATTACAAATAAATAAAAAAAAGAAAACAAAATTACTAAAAAAAGTTTAATATTTTTTACAATAAAATTAACTTAATTATTTTGTGTGAAAAACAACAAAACAAAAAAACTTTTTGTAAACACATCAAACTGAATATATATATTCTATTATGTGCCCTAGTGCTGGAAATGCTCGCGTATGCGTGTTTGTGCCAACAATTACTTCCAAGCGCTCACACTGTATACAAAAACATTGAAAATTGTTAAAAGTTTTTTTTTGCTTACCACACGATTACAAGTGGGTGTTAATAGTGGATGGATGCATGCATGCATGCAGGCATGTATGTATCGCAAAAATAAACTTTTTAATTCAGTTTTTGAATTTTTTGTATTGTATTTTGAATACGAAATTTTACAATAAAATAAATAAAGTGTAATATATAAAATTAAGTTAAATTAAATCGTACCTATTTGACTCCAATCAATATAAAGACTTGCTGAATACATTCTTCCTGGGATAATTAATAAAATAAATTCAGTAAAGTGCGTGACTTTGCCATGCCCACCAAGGGTTCAGTACGACGCTTCTTTCCTTTTTAGGGTTCCGTACACCAAAGGAGAAAAAAGGAATTAAAAATTAAAGGGTGTTCCAAAACGAGCAACGAAAAATGTTAAAATCCCATGTAATATACATATATGTAATTGAATGTACATACGTATATTGACACTTGAAATTTGTAAAATTAGTGTATTTTTGTATAGACTACAACAATTAACACTAAAATTTAGAAAAATTTTAATTAAAGGGTGGTCTATCAGTTAATGGAATTTTTACTGTGTAATTTTGACAACTTGCTATATCTTGGAAACCGTAGAGGTAACGTCTTGAAATTTTCAAAAATGTTAAAACTAAAAAATCTGAAAATTATAAAATCGCCAAACCAAAAAAAAATCGCCAAAAATTAAAAAAAATCGCCAAAATTAAAAAAAAATTCTAACACTGAAATAAGTCGCAAAAATTCGAAAAAATCGTCCAAATGAAAAAAATCGCCAAAATGAAAAAAGCGCCAAAAACCAAAAAAAATCGCCAAATGCGAAAAAGGTTCCAGTAACAAAATAATTGTTAATATAAAAAAAATTGCCAAAATTAAAAAAAATCGCCAAATTGAAAAATCTCCAAAAACCGAAAAAAATCGCCAAAATGAGAAAAAAAGTGTCAAAACTACAAAAAAGCGCCTATATGAATAAAGTCGCCAAAATGAAGAAACGCCAAAAACATAAAATCGCCAAAATTAAAAAAAAATCTCCACAGCGAAAAAAATCGCCAAAAAATAAAAAACGCCAAAAACAAAAAAAAAATCGCCAGAACGAGAAAACAATTTCAAAACTAAAAAAATTCCCAAAATGAAAAAAAATACAAAAACCAAAAAAATCGCCAAATCAAAAAAAAATCACCAAAACAAAAAAAAAAAATAAAAAACGTCAAAAACGAAAAAAATGCCAAAACTATATTTTATATAGGCTACTAAAGTTCGTATTGAATTACATATCTCGTGTCCGTACGGAGCCCTTCGTGCGCGAGTCAAAGTCGCACTTTACTGAATTTATTTAGATTTTTTTCGATTTCAGCGATTTTTTTTAACGGATGCTTGTTTTAGTTTTAACGTTTTTTTTTTGTTTTGGCGGTTTTTTCACGTTTTTTTTTGTACTATAACCACCATGAAGATTTTCCGAGCACATTTTTCCAGGATAAACAATAAAAAAATTTCTGTAAAGTGCGACGTTGACTCGTACGGAACCCTACACGGCGCATGTTTTAAGCGATTTTTTCGATTTTTGGAGTTTTTGTTAGTATAGACACTTTTTTAGTTTCGTAGATTTTTTGGGGGTTTTGTCGATTTTTTACTTTTGGTGATTTTTTTTTTCAATTAATACGCCTCATTGAAACCAGAGGCTCCAAGACACTGCACTTTTAAAAATACGTGCAAAAAGCCGAGTATGCGTCAGGGATGGCATTGAGAATTTTAAAATTGTACCGACAACTTTAAAATTTGTACTTTTTGAAATTAGATATTTTTATTTGTTTTTATTAAAATAATCGACTTAGGTCTGGCTACCGAATTATTTTCAGAAGTTTGCTTGTAAGTTGGGATGTTAGAGCAAGGGCTACATCTGTTTAAGTTCAAATTGAAATATACAAATTAATAGCATGTGCCTAGAGCACAAGAATTTAGAAGAAAAATTATTTGGAAGTGGATGAGTTCAAATTTTAAAATTTTTTCGCTGCGTGTTGCTTTAACAAGACTGTTTCCAAATGAGAAGAATATAAGTTTCATGGTTCGAAATTGAAAATTGACATGTGCAATCGTTTGAAAATAAATGCGAAGTTAAACTAAAGAGATTCCTTAAATGTACTAAATTAGTCATCGTCGGTGTACTATTGTACTTTCAGAGTTTGAATAGTACCAAAAAAGTACGATTGTAGCAATTTTGCCAACCCTGGTAGTTATTCATTGCATGAGTGCTACTTCTCTTAAAAAAAAAGAAAGAGAGGTATCTTAAGACATCTGTTTAGAGCTATGCTTTTTAACTATATAAAACAATTTCATGTGTTGAGTAACAATGCAAAAAAAATTATATTATATAATGATGTCAAATTCACTGAAAATATTTAAAAACGTTTTCGTTTAGTTCCCATTCTTCTTTTCTAGCTGCGTACGAATAAACTAATGTATTGTTTGAGCTCATGTGTAAAAATAACACAAAAATCGTTTTCATTGATTTTGTTTCACTCACTTCAAAGAATGAAACAAAACAAAATCATACATTTTATTTCGTTTATTTTTGTACTCTAGTTTTAAATACAAAAAAATCAAAACAAAAATATATTTACAACTGTATAATAGTGCCGATTATTTTTCTTACGAAAATCACGTCCTAGCCCCTGTGTCTGGCGTAAAGAGCATAGCTATAAATTGTTTTTTTTGGTGATTATTCGTTTTGGCCAAAGTTTAACATGTTAAGGCAACAGCCTGTGGCAGACAGACAGGTGAAAGAACGGACATTAGCCCTAAAAATATACAATTTTGTTGCTTTTGAATCCCTGCAGTAAATGTAACTGACACAAGATTTCTCACGTGACTGGCTGCTAAGTAATAGGGACCAGCACGAGTTTTAATACTTCCTATAAAGCGGACTAGTCATCAGTCACCAGTCGGTCATATGGGCATGGCCAAGAATGGGAATAATTGTTAATTTGTATGCACCTTCTGGCTTGTCTCAGAATTTTCCTAAAGGAACCTAATCGGTACAGAATAATATAAATTACTAGGTGAGCCCGGCAAACTTTGTCTTACCCTCAATTATATTATTTTTTTAAACTATAAATTACTACACACAATGCTCGCTATACAAAAACCTACCATGTATGAGTTCCACAGCTCTTATAGTTCCAGAGATCATCCTTTGCGACGCAACACACACTACAATTTTACAACTTATCTAATTTCTATTTTTATTTATTTATATTATAAAATTTAAATTACCATTTAATCTTGAGCGAATATCTAAATAGTATAGCTACGGAACTGGTTCCAGAGTAATTTGGCGATCTTATTGATAAGAACAATTAACGTTATATTTATACAATTTGATAGGCTTGGGCGTAGAAGGCCTAGAGCTATTAAAAATTCCAGGTAATTATTTATTTTAATATTACTCGTTAAAATCTCACATCATAATGATTTTTTTTTGCTTCACACTGTAAGCTTTAAATAAAATTATATTTTACTTACTAAATTATCAGATGCGAAGCAAAAACCTCCTGATGCCCTGCAGTCTTAAATGAGTTAATTTTATTAATGTTTGTACTTACATGGTGATGCAACACAACATGTTGTTGTCAGATTTGCTCCAGCAACGTTTTATTTATTTATATACACACATAAGTACATATATAAAAATTATAAAACAACAGACAGCAAATGTGAAGATTGATAAAAATGTCAATCATGCTTTAGGCAAATTAAATGGCAGGTTAGGCTGTTGTTTAAGCGAGTTGGTAGTCAGACATAATTGTATGTATAAAATTTGCGCAGTTGTGAATTGCATTAGAAAGGTTATTAAAGTACAACTACATAACGTTGGCCCAGAATAGTTTTGCTCCAACGACCATTCTTAAAGAAACCTGAATTAGGTATGGAATATTTATATTTTGAATACCCTCTTTCTGAATTAAAAACGCGTTTCACAAAATATATTATGGTTTTTGAGATTTTAAGCATTCATTTTGCTCCATATCCACTATTTTTAGGTTTAATAAGTATTGTTTTGCTGTACACGACACTGTTTGGCGATTGCATCGAATTCTTTATAAAAAAATGTACTAAGTAAAGTAAACTATTGTTTTGCTTCATTTCTATAAGAAATTAATAATAAAAAAAAGAAGGTGCCATAAGAAAATTTCAACAGTGACTGTTAAGCAAAAACATCATCCATCACCCAGATGCAGCCGCCGATTAAATGTTTTAATATAAATTTATTAAACCCTAAAATAAATTAAAATAAAATTTAATTATGCATGTTTGATTATAATAAAAAAATTAAACTTTAATTAAATTTATTTATTTGACATATTGTCAGAAGTATAAATACAATAATTGAAATTTATTTGCTGATGGTTTCGCATTTAATTGGGGCTTGAACCAAAGCCTACTAAGCTTATTTTTTCTTTGTGATTTTCAAAAATATTATTATTTTATAAATTCTCATATAGTTTTTGAAAGTCTGTCCATAAAGTAAGAGGTTTGTGACTGTTCAAAATTTGTGGTTGAAGTCTACTGATGATTTGGTTCAAGCCCCAATGAAATGCGTATGTAGACATGCTAAACCACAAGCAAATAAATTTCAATTAAAAATAATTTAATTTCATTCTTTATATTAAATAAACTTAAATTAATTGTTTCTCTTGTGTAAGTGTGTAAGCGGATCGGTAGTTAAAAATATTGCGGCGCCGGCTTCTTGGTCTCAATTAACAGCAGTAAAGCAGGGTGACCGATGGCATTTTTCAAAAAGAGGCACCAAAAGAGAATTTATCAAGAAAAGGGACAAATTAAGAAAAAGAGAAAACTACATTAAACTTTTTGAGGTATTTTTATATAATTCACTCTAAAGGAAGATGGAAAAAAGTGGCAAGGCAGTCAAAAAAATGGAAATTTGCTACTTTAGTCGTTCAAACGGTCACGCTGCTGTAAAGTACAGAGCACAAAGATTTACTTTTTGAATATAAATTAAGAAAAGTGCTGTATGTGGCACAAAACGTATTCTTACTTTTAAAATAAATATAATAATAATAATTTCTAACTTCATTAATGTAAGTTCACAAAAATTAAAAATTTTCTTCAAAACATGTATCGCAAGCAAGTGGTGCAAATACAAAAGAAAGAAATCCATCAGGTATATTTTGAGAAAACTTCATGCAAACCTTCTTACTCGTTTTTCTCCATTCCAACTTTAGGGCAAATGGGCTAAACCTTTTCTTAAGGGACGATATATGAAATAGCAGAGTAAAGGCCTGACCCACGATATCGACAACGTTCGACTTGTCGCACATTTACATTTGAAACAACAACAAAATATTAAAATTTGTTTTTGTTTTGAAAGTAAGTGTGCGACAAGTCGAACGTTGTCGACCTAAATTTATGATACTGTTGAGCTTTTAAAAATGTTAAATACGAATTTATAGTAATATTTTTCAAAAATTATTTGTTTTAGTGGCGTTTAAGCATTTTACTAGAAAGTGGTAAAAGTTGATTCCTAATCAGTAATTAGTAGTTAGAATAATAATCGTATATGCTTTCACATATAATTTTGGCACAGCCCTCGTATTTTGTAAAATAATTTAATACATAAAACGAGTAAATGATGCACATAGCTGTCAATTTGAATAAAATTAAACTTCTTTTAGTTACTGTTTTTTTTGAATTAAAAATTTTAAAGCTCGCCTTTTCAATCCAAAAAAAAATTTATATATGTTGTCAAGTGCTCTATAAAGTTCAATTACCAGCTGAATGCATCACTGTCGGTTTAATGAACACACCAGCTAATTTCATTTCCCCAGGTGCTATAACAATAAATTCTAAATGCACAAATGAATCAAAATATGAATACTACGAACAACAAATTGGAATAGAGTTTGATTTGCTTGAATATTTTAGTGTTAAGCTTAATTTTTTCATTTAAAAATGTGCACATACATACATACATATATGTACATAAACATTATATTTTTGCATATTGCATTCTTGGGTTATTCTCATCGCACATTGAAATCTATAAAGCACAGAGAATATGGTTTAACAATTTAAGCGTTTGGTGCACTGTACGTACAGGTTTCCATTTTAAAATTGGTGCTTTTAATTAAGATTAGCTTCACACAAAGCAATCTTCAGATTTATGTTAAAGAAAGAAATATAAAGAAGATAAAGCGCCATAATATTTTCCTTTCTCAGCTTTAAACTAAAAAAAACAATGTGAGTTCGATCACAGAGGAGATGTGTAAACATCTAGTAATGAAATGTTTTTTTTAATATTGGCTTATGGTAACTAAAATAAGATATATAAATTTTTTAACTCTACTGAATTTAAAAATCTATGGAAAACTGCATCTATAGTGGAGGAATTATTAGTTGTGGGGGTTTGTGGAGAATTGCTCATATGCAAGTGGAAAACCTCAAACAAAAATTAGATTATTAATTATTTTATTATGTAATTATTATTTATTTATTATTAAAAATTAAATTAATAAAGCTTGCGACTGTGGGTTTGCAAAATTTGTATTAATATATTCACCCATAATAATTAGCATGAGATGGAGATTGTTACCCAATTGTCGTGCACCAGCTTCAGTGTAAGGCAACAGTATGTAATGAAGATATGTTATAACATAATATTAAAAATTCTTTTAAGTAGTGTCTAGACCTAACATAATATGTAAGATAAAAGCGTTAAATTCAATCGCAGAGAGAATTATGTTACGTGTAGACTTCAAATTAATGTTATCTTAATCTTATAATATTTTTCATGAGAGGATTGTTATAAGAAATCTTATAACAACAATCTTATGATATGAACTGTCAAAAAACATGCGTACATGAAAATAAATTAGTATGCATATGTGTGAGTGTTTATTAAAATAAATGAAAAACTATATTTTGGATATAATTTCAGAGATTTTATAAGTTTAAATGTGTTTAATTGATTTATGAATTAAAGTTTGAGTGAATAAGGGAAAATAAAATAACTAATTATATAAAAATAAAACATGTTAATTCGATTAGAATTTACATAAAATGAAATGTTATAAGAAAAGTAAATTTACGTTGTCCTATTGTGTGAGATGGATAGAAATATCGGCATTTTATTTTTAATGTTCTGCCGACGTTCTATCAGATATGATGTCAGAGTTAATCGCAGTTGTAAGCGCTATGTTACAAAGACTGCTGTATATCTTTTAAAGAAATATTTGACATTTAAAACGCTCTTTTATTTAAAAGTTTATATTTATTTTATATATTTCAACTTTTAAAAAAAATTAAGAAAAAATTAAGAAGACTTCGCTGCAGTAAAGCAGTTGAAAAATCCCGCATGTCTTAAATATTTTTGTAAGTGGTGTTTTGCAAGTGTCTATTATGTACACAAAATCCAATTTTTATATTTATTTGTTTATCACATTTCACACAATTTTATAGGGAGAACTGTAGTCATATTTTACTCATAACCTGCACTGCATTTCCCACACCATGTGAAAAAATAAAATTTTATGCATTTGTTTATACGAGTATGTGTATGTACATACATATGTATGTATGTGTGTGTGTGTGTGTATGCGTGTGCTGTGACAGTTTTCACAGCCAATATTTTTATTTAAATAAGTACGACTATTTTAAGATAAAATTAGAACAGAATATGTGCATATACTCAAACACATATTTACAGCGACTTTTGTATATGACAACAATCATTTTTGTTTTTTACAAATCGTTGATGGATTTAATTAGGCATTTTATTTGTCTGAGAGTATTATTTTAAACATTTAGTGCTTGTGAGTTATTATTTCATCAATTTGGCAACAGTTGTTGACAAGGCTACTGCAAAATGTTTCTTAAGAACTTTTAATTTTATTTAATGTAATAATGAAATTTTGTAAATCGTATGTAAATCGGTAGTGTGGATCTTTTGAATTGAGCGTTTTTGGCAGTCGACCCAGACCTATTGATTAAGCAACTGTACATAACTCCTATAAAAATCTGCAATATTAACCGTTTGTAAGCAAGCACACTTCTCATTCGACAATGTCTAAATAAGTTTGATGGGACCGAAAAAGCCAAGACCGATAAAACCTAGATCATTAATCAATTCAGTAATGTGGAAATTTGACTTGCATACGTATGATTCCGTACTGACACTGCATATGTAACGAGGATAACTCATTTACTGAGTCATTTCGAAATGCAATAATAGAATATTTATAGCTTAACAGAGCTCTGCGAACACTCTAAGGCTGAGTTTAAACAACAAATTACTAATGAAAAACTGTTTGATTCAGACATGTATTTATTGATTTAAACAGTTTGCAATCATGTTGGATTCTATAAAATTGTCTATTAATTTTGTATTAAACTGTTTAACTTAATAAATACATGTCTGAACCAAACAGTTTTTCATTACTAATTAGTTGGTTACGATTTTTTTACGCTTGCGTGGCATTTGACACACAGATGTAAGCCCGGCCTAACAAAGGTGTGTTAAACGCAAGGTTTGTGCCAAGGGTTATACATTTTAACATTTAACTTCACACACATACTTAAGCCTATGCAACCAAATATCTTACCTGGGGTCGAATCGTCACATCCGTGAACGTACAACTCGTCACGTAAAAACACCATTTTCGAATTATGACATACGTGAACGTAATGAATTCTCATTTTTCATTTTCCTATGTAATTTTCGGGCTTTCAACTTCATTTGGGTCTTCTTCCATACAAATAAAATACTATTGATTCATTTCTAAATCCTACGTTTCGTTGGTATTTTCCAACTTCTTCAGGGATTCTTTATTAAAATCTGGCAACCACAAACATATAAAAGCAAAATAAATTACATATAAGTAAGAGTCTAAACACAATGTTTTGCGGTGCAGTGCGATTTCTCGTTGCGGGAGAAAAAAATAAACACAATACAAGGGAAGACGGCGCCAGCAATACTTGTCATTGTTGGTTTAAATTTTTATTAATTTTTTTGTGCATACATTTTTATAACTAAAAACAAAAAATGATTAACATTTTATACAGATTTTCGCAGATATATTTGATATATTTTTTAAACTTTTATAATCTATGACAAAAATGTTTGAAGTTCAAATCATGTTTTTTTTTACAATAATGTTGTGAACACAGCCAATTATTAAAAAAGTACGGCAACGTCTGCAAGAGAAATAGTGTCAAAATTGAGAGAATAAGAAAGTTCGTATTGAAAATAAAATATATTTTAATTTTATTTCGTCCCTCACTCCGGATTTTTACTTCAAAATCGTATATAAAACCGCACCGCAATAAATAATCGTTACATTGTGTTCAGACTCTAATACTGCAACCTTATTTTTTATAATAGTTTACTTACATATGAATAATCTTTTATGAAAATTTTTTACATCAAGTGCGAAATTTTTAGATTCTTTAATTGAATCACTTAATACATCATGGGCACGTGACAAAATATGTTCACTTGGCAATCACTGTTCACTTGGCTATCACAGTTTCAGAATGCTGGAATAACCAAAAATAAAAAACGGTAGAATGCAACAACAAAGTAACACAAGACCACTAAGTAATATAATTTCGTGCTAACCTAAATAGAAAAATGAAAAAATGGAAAAACAGAAAATTAATAGTGATACTTATAAATGCGTTTACCAAAGGTAAATCCATTGTATACACAACAATCGTTTCTCATATTCCGTTTCATTGTAAATTTAAGTTAAATAGCTGATGTTAATAAAAATCTCTACCCAAGTAGGTAGACTAGGGTCCTGATGAAGTGCGTGGCTGCACAGAAAAGTATCGGTATTTCCCCCAGCTTAAAGTCTAAGTTTAATTTTTCTTCTCTTCTTTAGCAACTCACATTAATTAATAAAAATATTTCATTCAATAAGAATTGAAATTACTGAACTTGAGCCTGACTATGAATTATTTCTGATTAAATTTTTTACATTTTCAAAAATATCACAGATTTGTATGTGTAAAGGGTACGAATCACAAAAACAAAATTTAATAAATTAAGAAATGTAAAATTATTCCCATTCAATTTATAAGAGTGACGTATCACTTAATTTGTTTTCGTACGATTATCGATACGAACACGGATATGACGATTTGAGCCCTGATGTAAAATTTTTTTTTAAGTTTCAACGTATTTTTAAAAAATTTTTTTATCTAATCTTTCGACCTTTTTCATTTCATAGTTTCTCAGACCGGGATTTAGAGATTTAAAACTTTTTTGTTTGTGACGTTTTTTAATTTAATCGCTTTTTTTTTGCAATTTTTTACGGTTTCTGACGATTTTTTTAGTTTTTTTGTAAGGTTTTTTTTGGGATATTTTTGATATTTTTGGTTTCACCATTTTTTTATTTTTGGGATTATTTTAATTTTAGCGTTTAATTTTAATTTCAATATGGTGATTTTTTCTTTGTTTTTTTATTTATTTTGAGCAATTTTTTTGGTTTTGGTGTTTTTTTCGGTATTGGACGACTTTTTCTGGTTATTTTTAGTTTAATTTCAGTGTAATGCTACGAACACAGCTGGGACGAACGACGAATTTTTCGGTGCGAACTTTAGTCATAACAAAAAAAAAACACATTTGTGCATATGAAAATGAATACAACACCGCCGTCGAGCGAAATCCGTCGTGCGTAAAGAACTCTGAGATAGATTTATTTCTATTTTATACGCCGACGAATGACGAAAAAACAAAATTGAGAGCAAATTCTTTCTGTCGCTCTCTCTTTTTGTGCGCACAACAACTAACTTGATCAAATATAAGAAAGGAGTTCGGTGAGTAAATTCGTTGTTATTGTGCTTCACACGACGAATTTACGCAGCGAATGCTTATCGACGAAGTCGTCGACGTGGACGAAATTCGTCTTTCCTCCCAGCTGTGTTCCTAGCATTAATTGCATAAATATACACTAACTTTGAAAATTTTAGGTGTCTTTATAAAATTTTCTGTATATTGCATTAGGATTTCAGCACGTTTCGTTGCTCACTTTAGAACACCTTTGGATTGTTAACTGTCATATATTTGCTATTGTAGCGGGCAAAATTTTAACATATTCTTTGAAATTTTCAGGTCTTTACCTTATAGGGTATCCGAGAAAACAGTCTGTGACAGACAAACGGACATGGTATCGAAAATAATAGGGTTCTTTTTCATGTTTGGTGTACACAACCCCCCTAAAAACGGTTTAAAAATGGAAAATATTAAGGGGTACCAATACAAAAATTAAATAAAAACTTATAAAAATTTTATTTTCGCATGGGAAAACCCTTAAGGGGAGTGAAAATAGGGAGTTGGTATATTCTGAAAAACTATTTTGGAAAAAATAGATAGCGAGAGCGAATCTTATATTTTACCCTTCTCAGAGCGGTCCAGGGGCAGTTATGAGACTTTTTTTTTTGGATTTTTCCGATATTTTTACACAATAATTCTTTTGCTAAAAGCAATAATAAAAAAATAATTTTGCATTAAATATTGTGTTTACGCGCACAGTAAACGAATATACCTTAACGAAACTCTCTTTTGGTTAATCCCGTCGCCTAAATGCGTTTCGTTTGTTAAGCTACAAATCATACTATTGTATACCCCGCTTAAGGTACGTTGTACATTTAAACCCCGTGCTATATTTTAAAATCGAATAAATTGAATACATTTTATAACGATTATAATAAAATTTCTAATCCCTTTTTTTTTTTTTTTTTTGGTTTTGGCAATTTTCGAAATAAATATTTTACGAGAAAACATATTGTAACTTTTCGAAAATAAGGACCAGTCTAATATATGTATGTATGTATGTATGTATGTATATGTGTTTCTTTGGTGCACTATATAAATCGAACTTTTGTGCCGATTTAAATGGTTCTCACGTCAATCAGTTTGCCTTAATCCCTACAGAAAATCCCAAAATATCTGACAGTAGTCAAAATTTAATATAGCGGCCAACAGACGCCATTTTGTGAATAAGAAAAATATAAAAAATTGGCGGGACTTTATCAAAATGGCTATCATTCGACAGGTATCTTATGATTTTTCATTTCGAAGGACCGTTTTTAAAATTTTTTTACTTGTTCTTTAGATGGTTGCCAAACATTTTATTGCTTCTTCAAATTAATTTAAATGAGAAGTTTTGTTTTGTTTATTTTATTGATTTAAGCAAAAGTATTTAAACATTTTCCATACTTTCCTCCAATCGCGGTAAAGCTTAAGATGTAGAAACAATTATGTTAAAATTTAAGTTATGAATGAGTAACGAAATCATATTTACATGACTACAGAACAAGTTTTGTGTAATTTTTTGCAAGTCTTTTTATTGCTACAAACAAAATCCCCTTGTGATTTCATTTGTACTATTCGTTTATAATTTTATTTTCTGTTATATATATTCAAATAAAATTACTTGTTTAACTTAACAACAATATGTCTGCTTGTACGTATTTACGTATGGGGAATGTCAAAATAATATATTAAAGAATGATTGGTTGACAAAAAGAGAAACTTATGACATAGTCAAACGTATGAATTGTCTAATATTATTTGGCTACGGTTTGTTGACGTGGGAAAATATAAAAAGCGGAAGTAAAAAGTGATTTCATTATATAAGTGTTTGTATTTTTTTTTTGCATAAGAATTATACATAATCTTATTATTACATATTTTTTTAAACACAAATTTGATGAAAGTGATTACAAAAAAAAAGGAAAACCTGGGTTTTGAGAGACCAAAAACTTCACAACCTTTTTTAAAAAAAAAGTAATTATTCTACTGCTGTTAAATCCTGAAATCCTGAGACAGAAATTAATTTCAATTCTTTTGGATGATTTTCCATGAACGTATACTTTCGAGGGACAGGTGTGTTATCATTAGTTATTAATGATACTAAAAAAATTATAAACAAAAGAATGAATATAAAATAGTATTATAAATAATAGATAACATTAGAAAAGCAAAAACAAAAACAAGCGTAGTGGCTTTTAACGTCCATGGGTTGCAATTTTAAAATTTTATTTACTTCTACTAATTTAAAATTATAATCAAGTTTTATCGTGAAAACCGCAAATTTTCGGTTTCAATTTCAATTATGAAAACTCAAACAAATGATGGAAAAAAACGATTATGCCAATTAAACATTTACAATTATTTATAATTCATAAAGATGCGATTTGAAATTTTTAGGAAATTGCAGCTAATATTTTTTTTGAAGCATAAAGTTCGTTGCTAAATAACATCAGCTTTAAATTCAAATTAATACATTTTTTAGAAAAATATCTTGAGCTCCCTTACTTTTAAGGCTTTTTTTGTTTCCCAATTTAAATTAGTTGCCTAGTGTAAATAAGGACTTTGTATGATTATTAATTAACAAACAATACAAACAACCAAGAAAGTATCACAATGATAAAGCAAGTGACACCAAATGTCGTTATGTCAAAAGTAGTTCTTGATGTAGATACTGATACCGTATTGCCATTACTAAGGGATGGGACTCTTTTCAGTCACAATAACACAACAAAATTGTGTGTCTTCGAAAAATTTTATGGCAACGTCACTACACGCATATAAAAATGATACCACAAAGTTACAACACATGAAATGCCCGATGTAAACTGGAAATAACTGTGTGATTCTATAATTGTAAAACAATTTCATTAAAATTTCCCAAACTTCCAAATTTTGGCTTTTTTCAATATGGCGATTTTTTTTATTTTAGCGATTTTTTTTCATTATGGCGATTTTTTTCATTTAGGAGATTTTTTTAGTTTTGGCGCCTTTTTCGCGTTTTGGCGATTTTTTTAAATTTTTGGGGTTTTTTCAATTTGGTGATTTTCTTCATTTTGGCGATTTGTTTCATTTTGGCGATCTTTTTCGGTTTTTGGCGATTTTTTCATTATGTCGATTTTTTTCGGTTTTGCCGATTTATTTTAGTGTTAGTTTTTTTTTTAATTTTGTACTTGTTTTTCGTTTAATCGATTTTTTTTGGTTTTTGGCGACTTTTTTTCGGTGTTGCGATTTTATAATTTTGGGATTTTTTAGTTTTACCGTTTTTGAAATTCCCTAGGACGCTTGTTGTTTTATGGCGATATATTTCGGTTTTTGGCGGTTTTTTAAGTATTTCCGATTTATTTGGTTTTGGCGTTTTTTTCGTTTTGACGATATATTTGGTTATACACATTTTTAGGTTTAGCGATTCTTTATTTTTGGCGTTTTTTCGAGTTTTGGCAACTTTCTTTAGTATTGACGATTTGTTTAGTTTAGTTTATATATTTTTTCGGTTCTTGGCAGTTTTTTTATTTGTTTTTTGCAATATTTGTAATATTCGTACATATTTTTAATTTTAGCAATATATTTTAGTTTTGGCGTTTTTTTCGTTTTCGCGACTTTTTTTCGGTTTTTGGCGATTCTTTAGTATTGAAGATTTTTTCTAATTGTTTCGGTTCTTGGCAAATTTTTTTTATTTTTCCCAATACATATTTTTATTTCTAGCGTTTTTTTTTAGTTTTGGCGTTTTTTTCGTTTTGGCGGTTTCTTCTGTTTATGGAGATTTTTCTAACTGTTTTTTGTTTGGCGAAATTTTTACTTTTGGTATATTTTTTCATTTTGGGCAAATTATTTAAATTTTGGTGATATTTTCCTTTTTAGCGCTTTTTTAATTCTGGCGGTTTTTCGTTCCAGAATTTTTTATTTTAATTTTTGGATTTTTTAAGTTTAAGCGTTTTTCTAAATTTTAATTTTACCAATTTTTTGTGGTTTTTTTTTTTTAGTTTTAACGAGTCTCTAGTTTTGGGTTTTTTTAGTTTTGGTTTTTTTAGGCCTTGTTCGACTTTGTCGGTTGTTTTTAGTTTTAGCGATATTATTACATTGTTAGATGGCGAATGCCATAATCTCAAACTGAAGAAATGTTTCCGAATCAGCTCGTTGTTGAAAGCGCTGCACATTGGGTTGAATCAAGTCCAAGATAGCTATTAATCAATATTTTGAAGTTAATATTTTCGAATAAAGTTTTATGTCGATTAAAAATAGGTTAAATTCCTCATCACTAGTGATCAAAATCAATGTTTAGTGTTGCTTACTTTTTCTGCAGTGTGCTGTCAAAGTACAACGTTTTTTTTCGTGATATTGTTAATAGTGAAAAAATTTAAATTCAACACATTTCAAGTTCTTTTTTTTCTGTTTAAAAGTTATTTAATGGAAATTTTATATATTATATTGATATTCAGGTATTTTACTGCGGGGTTAAGAAAGTTTTGTTTAAATTTTGTTTGATCAAAAAATATTTTTATTGATATTTTTAAAAATGTTCCAAAATTAGAGTATTTTCAATGTTTGATGGAATGAAACTAAAAATGTTACGAATTTTTTGTTCTAAGAGTTTGTGTTAATAAAGCATTAAATATCAGCCTTTATAATCAAAAAAAAAATCGTCCGAATTTTATGAAGTTTTTTAAATATTTAAGTTTTAAGGAAATTACTAAATTGGCTAAACTCCCAGTAACTCCGATAATGAAAATGATGATGATGATGATAATGATGATGATGATGATGATGATTATTATGAAGATGACTATCATGTTCGTGATGGCTATAGTGAAGGAGACTGTCGTTTGTAATTGTTGTCCATAATTTATATAAAAATAATTCATAAGTACAAATTTTTTCTTTTATAAAAAACAAAAATTAAAAAAAAATCCAATGTTTTCAAAAATATATTTTTTTAACCAGTAAGGCATACATTTTCCAAAAAAAAAAAAAAATAAAAAAAAAAACAATTTTCCACCTTTGCCTGAATGAAGAGCAACTTTTGGGCTGAGTCAACCCACAGTGCGACGATTAGACAGACCCCAGGTATGGAATATCACTGGAGAGAGAAAAATTGCATCGAGCTAAAAGGCGATTACATTTAGAAATAAAAGAACTTTTTCCCCCACATGTATTGTATTTGCTTTGTTAGCTTAAATACTTTTAAGATCGCCCCCATATTTATGTATGTATGTTGTTTTAACACACCTGCAAATATATGAATTTGTGACTCCAAATTTCTCTGGAAATCAAAACACAATTAAGGTACATCAGAAGCAAATTAATATTTTTTATATCTTATGTTAAATGTTTTATGCCACAAGTTTAACATACTATAGCAAAATTTATTACCTTAAACTTCTCGTCTTTTGTTTAACGTTTTATTAATTATGTATGTTTGCTTGTTTGTAAGTTCATTAATTCACCTAAGTCGACATACATACATACTAAAATCCTGCACAAGAGCATATATTATAAGACATTTTAAGACATGAGAGATTTTTCAAATGCTTTATACTACAGCGAAATATTCTAAAACAAACGCTAAACAACACTATTGGCAAGACATTTGTTTTAGTTGTTTGTCTTGGCAACAGTGTTGTTTAACGTTTGAAAAGTCTTGTAAATGGTCTTGTGCAGGACACTAATACATACATATTGTGTAAAGATACACTTAATTGTTCCTAACTGTAGCTAAATTAGGCAAACACAAAACGAGACAATGGTTAATAATACATGAGGCAAATATCAGTATACAAATATTTAAGACGTCAGTCACTTGGGAGCACTTCACACATTCAAGGGAAAACGAATTGTTCAATATGAAAGTAATTATAGAAAATTTCGTGATCTCAAACGTAGTGAATTTAATTCGAAGCTATTGCGTTTACGTTGAATTGTTACGAAATAAATATTATTAAAATATAATGGTAATAAGAATCGAGACTACAAGCAGCAGACTAAAGATTTTCCAACCTACAAGAGGAAGGACTTGTAGGTTAGAAAATCTTCTTCTTCTCCCTAAAAGATATGAAATTTAAATTTACCATTGTTCAGAAATCAACGTTAAGATGATATTCACACATTTTAAGTCCTTAAACAAAACAAGCCTCATAGGTCAATCTAACCAATTTCAATTGTTAAAATTGCAGTAACTAAAAATTGTTGTTGGAATTTCAATCCACAAAATTAGTGATGCAAATCGGGATCGATTTATGGAAATTTTCGGGATCTCGGGATTTTTGGAATCCCGGGATTTTTTGGAATTCGGGGGGTTTCGAGATTTCGGGATCTAAAGTTTTTTTTATTGGTAAAATAAATTATATTTTTAAATAAATTTTACTTTAATAACATATTTTATGCATTTTAAAAGGTTTTTTATGTTAATAATATAATATTACATGTAACGAATATGAATACCGATTCCGATATATCGACGATATTTCTGATTTGCCGATATATCGATATCAGCGATATTTTACTGTCGATACAGCGATACTTCTTACATTTTTTAAAGCAATTCAATTTTCAACGATTTTTGCATTAAAACTAAGAGATATAACATATTAAAAGCAGAACATAAAGTCTAAACAGAAATATTAAACGTTTTTTTTTTGTTTTGCCTTTCACCATAGTAGTGAAATGTTCTCTCAATGCTAAATCATGTAAGTATGTATTAAAAGAAATAATTTGTGTTTTTATTATTTCAGAATGAATTCAAATATTAATTTTTAATGTAAATAATCTCTTACACTATAATTTTGTATAATAAAAGGTTTTGTTAACTTTAAGTTCAATATGCGTATCGGTATCGGAATCGGTATCGTCGATATTTCCTTTTGAGTATCGGTATCGGTATCGGACCGGCAAAATGGCGTATCGTTACATCCCTAGTTTAAAGTTAACATTTTTCTAATACGAGTATGAAATAAAAATCAAATGAATTTTTCTCATCTATTTTCAAGTTGATTAATCACATTTGATGCTAGAGAATTTATACTGAAAACTATAACTAAATATGAAAATTTGTTTTTGTTTTCAGTATGTAAATTTTTTCTATAGTATTAACCAAAAGGAACAAACATACATACATATCTATGGACTTTTTGAAAAACGAAATGCATTATTCGGTAAATATTTCTTACGTTTACGACAACCTGACAACAAAAAGTTTGCACTTGCCCTGTATTGTATTCTACTTCAATTGTAAGGAGCTGTCAATAGTACTCAATTGTTACCGAAAATTAGATAAGTGCTATTTTTTTAAAGCATTGAGGAGTCGGCATACAGATAGTTGTTATTCACTGCAATTATGAATAAATTTCCACAAGAAATTTCTCCCTTTTCCAAATAGATTATTTTGTTTTCCACATTATCTTCTACTGTTTGGAATTTTTCCCCTAAGACGGAATAAATTTTTTAATTTCCCTTTTCCAAAGCTCATATGCTCCTTTTTGTTTTCAAAATAATTTTTAGTTGTATATTGTAGCACCTTTGATGAAAATAACCGTGAGAAAGTAGTTAATTTATTTTGCTCACGAATAGTCATTAATTGTTAAAACTGCACGTATGGAAATTTTAAATATTATAAAAAAAATACCATAAAATCAACGAACATTTTAATTTATAAATGGTTTTATATATAAAAATTGCTAAGAAATCCTGACAGAGTAAAAACCGGGATTGAATTTTACAAATCCCGGGAATCAGGATTTGCCAAATCCCGAAATCCCTAAACAAAATGTTGTCTGATTATTTTAAGCAATTTCGTTCTTTCAATTAATTTTAAATGCAACGTTGCCCTGCCTTAGTTGTTTTTGTTTTTCTATGCTCTACCAGTTAATTGTAATTTAACCGCCAAAATTGTACTCCAACAAATTTTTTTTGGTATTAATTTTTTTTTAACTATTCTACATTATTTTATTTAACCCATTTTGTTGGTTGTTTCAATTTTAATTGTCTTACCTGGTTTCATTCAAATATTTCTATTTTAAAATTAAAAAGCAATATTTACACAAAAATATTTAAACTGGCAGATTTTTTTCTACATTTGTTTGCAACTCATATATTATGTATGTAAAACGTTTACGTCATACTCATGTAATTGTTTGCATTAATTTGTTCCTCCCCTGCATTTTGAGGCTTTTGTATGCTTTGTTGTGTATACTTTACTACGTTGTGTTTATTTTTATTAATTAAATAGCGGAGTTAACAAATTTACAAAAAGTTAAAGGCGGGAGGGAGTAGCAGTGAGCACAATAAAAGCTTTTAGTTTTCAACGTTTGTTGGTTATTTTTTGCTTTCTTTCTTTCTTTCTTTCTGTTTCTGTAGTGACAATAGAACAAATATGAACATGGTATAAAAAGGTAGATAGGGAGAGATGTTTCCAACCCACAAAAACGGTTCATATAAAAAATATCCAATGTTAATTTGTGTTTTTCACTGCTTAATGCAAAACACAAAAAAAAATATATTTGAAATACTAGACAGACTTCAAATATCATTAGAGCAAGCTGCCAAAACTGTCAATGGAAGAATAGTGTTAACAAAGGCTCATTTAGATATATCTGGGAACGTATGTAGCTTTATACAATACTTTGAACGCTAGTGCAAAGCTTAAAAATTCTTGGATTTTCATAAAAAATGTGTGTATGTATTATGTACTTATGTTTGCTCGAAGGTGCAAATTTTGTTTCAAGTAATATGCCTTCCTTAGTCCTAATTTACACTATGCAAGTCTTTTTTGTTGTTAAGAGAGAGACGAGGGGAGAAGAAACGGCTCTGTTCCCCTCGTCTCTCTTTCCCGCAAACTTATTAGCTTAGCATTAAGACTTGCAGAGTATAAATTAGGACTCACAATTAAATAGATTCAGTAAAGTGCTACTTTGACTCGCACACGAAGATTTCCATAAGGACACTACATATATAACATATGTATTTAACATTAACACAGACATTTTTTTAACAATCGTCAAAACCGTAAACTTTTTTCCGTTTTTTTCTTACGGTTCTAGAGAAAACAGATTGTGAGAGACATTCGGACGGAAGGACAGCGTAGCGTAAGTAATAGGGTTCCTTTTCACTTTTGGTGTAAGGAAGCCTAAATAAATTCAGTGAAGTGCGACTTTGACCCGCGCACGAAGGGTTCCGTACGTGCACGAGATGTGTATTTCAATACGAACAATATAAACTATAGTTTTGGGATTTTTTTCGTTTTTGGGTTTTTTCAGTTTTAAGTTTTTTTTTTAGTTTGGGGGTTTTTTGAATTTATTGGCGCTTTCTGAGTTTTGGCACTTTTTTCACGGTTTGGCGATTTTTTTTTGGTTTTTGAAGTTTTTTTAATTTTGGGAATTTTTATTATTTTGGCGTTTTTTTTTATTTTGGCGATTTTTTTATTTTGGCGATTTTTTTAATATACATATGTACATACAATTGTATGTATATTACATGAGATTTTAACATTTTTCGTCGCTCGTTTTGGAGCACCCTTTAATTTCTAAATTCTCATGTATTTGTTGTTGTAGTGGCCAAGGTTCTACGTACTCTGTCCAAATTTCAGGTCCGTAGCTCTTACGGTTCCTGAGAAAATACCGTGTGACGGACAGACGGACAGACGGACAGCGTAGCGAAAACAATAGGGTTCCATTTTTCACCTTTGGTGAACGGAACCCTAAAAAGGGATAGTGTAGGGTGTACACATGTTAACTGTAAATCTATTACAGCGTTTTTTATAACATTTTTATATGAACTCCACAGCTTGAATGACTGTAACACGTACATGCCACATACTATTTGATCTAGTGTCACTGTCATTCTGTATTACAGATTGACTGGCAGTGATAACGGCGTCGTTACTCAAGCGTTTCCAGGGCTTGTCATGTTAAACATGTACATATGTATATATGTGCAAATATGTATGTATATATAGTATAAATATTAACTACTAAACTTGTGATTTTTCCAATGAATTATAAACTACATATTCCTTAACAAGTTCATGTGTGCCAGCTTGTATAATTTTATGATTGGTGCATGCATATAAAAAAATTCATATGTAATGCATAGTTTTAGTAATAATGTCTTGTCTACATCAATCAATTCTTGGTATTATTTAACTGCATTTGCATTCTGTGAAAACAGATGTTTTCAAAAGAATTTCAACGAATAAATAAGATTGTGCTGTGTGTGTGTGGTGTGTTGTAAATATTTTTTTCCATTTTTCGTGCAATAATTTTCCTCTGTAAATGCTTTAACAATTAGTTTTTAAATATTTATTTAATAAATTTTTCTGTTCTCTTTTGAAAAAAAAAATAGATTGTTTATTTAACTGAAATGTAAACAGATTGTTTAAGAAATTACACTGCAAGGAAACTTAGCTAAAAGAAGATAAAAAAAATATAAACTATATATATATACAACTTAAGATCGACCACCACTTATATATCCCTCCTCCACCCTAATTTTTTTCTGAATATACTAATGCCCTATCACCGCGCCCTAAGGGTTCTCCCATACAAAATATTGGGCCTTATCGTGGTTGGCGTATTTCGACCTCGACTACGTCAGTTTCGTCCTAGATTGAAGAAAATATGTTGCGTGTTCTTTAATCTATTACAAAAACGTTGTAGTAGGAGTCGAAATACGCCAATCACGATAAGGGGGATTATTTCTTATACATACAATTACCCCCTTCATCCTAAGTACTCCCAGTGTGCCCCTAGAACAGAACACACCAAGCCACAATCTTTAATCATTAGGGCTGTTCACATAGAAACATGTTCAATTTCTAAGAAATGTTGTGTATAAAACATATTTTTTGACTTTTGTCTCCCCCCACCCTCATATTTTAGTTACCCCCACACCTATCCTCTATCTTCAATCATTAGGGTCGTCCCTATACAAAAATTTTTAATATCTAAGAAATGTTTTATTAGGAATATAAAAATATATTTTTTGACTTATTTAATTTTAATTATTTTCTTTATTAATTTTTTGATTTTTACCTTGGCTTGAGGACTCCGAAGATTTTTGGCAACATTAAAAAAAAATAGTATGCAAATTTCCCAAATAATTTCAACTTATTGTTTATATCTCAGGAACTAATAAGAGCTCACTCAAATTTTTTTACACAAAATGCAGAAGAGATTTTCAGGATTAACAAATATTTTTTTAGAATTTTATAAATTTAATTTTTTGAGATATAGTTCCCCAAACTTTAAATCATGTGACAGTAATCTTTGACCTTTCAGAAAAAAAGTTAAACTAAATTCAGTTTTAAACGTTTTCTCAATACCTATTAAGTGGGGCCAATTTCGAACCTGTATCGAAATGGAAAATTTGTAAAAATTTTTGTACAATTCTAAGAGGGTTAGATAAAAAATTGCATTTTTTTCGTTAATTTAAAATGGAATTACTTACCCTAATGATAGATTTTTTATAATAAAATTTAAAGGGCGAAGAATGGTAAGAAAAACTCTTATAGATGATCGTTAGCCAATATTTTAAAATTAAGTCACAAGCAGAGCCTTAAATATCTCGATACAAGAAAAAAATTGACCTATAATACTTTCCAACATAACAGTTCAAAAATTTTGCTAGAAACGTTCTTAGCACAGTCGAGAATTATTAAATCGCAATTTCCATTCCTGTAATGCAATTAGCTGTAGCACTACCCTTTTACAAATTCACTTTGCTGGCAATTGTAATATTTGAAGTGCGTGCAAATAAAATATTCCTGTATATACTCATGTATAGCCGAATAAATACTCAGAGTATTTTAATACTTATGTGTATGATCGAAGCAGTATATCAATTTTATAAATAGTTCTTTGTGTTTTGTTATTAAAAGGAATGCGTATGAGTAGGTTTTTTAGTCTTTAATTGTAAGCATTTATAGTTGTTTGGCGCTGAATAGCAGTGTCGCCAGAAAATGATGATGAGAGAATGTTGAAACGGTCCAAAATATCGGTCCAAGTCTCATATACGAAAACTTTAATGCAACAAATTTCATTAAAAAAATCATAATGTAAGTCCAGTCATAGTTTTACTGCAGTGAATAATTTTTATTTAATTATTGTTCTTTCTGCCGACTTCAAAGTACAGAAAAATTTATTCGCAATGCCTCCCTCTCTCTCTCTCTCTCTCTCCCACAATTTCACATTCACTGCAATTATCATTTAATAACACTTGCTTTGGAAATTATTTTTGTTTACAAATAAAATTATAATTTGTGTGAGCTCATAAAAAAAAGATAAAACTAATTAGTATGAATAAATATTCGTTGATTTGCAAAAAAGATGCGTCAAACAATAAGCGATTATAGTTAGTTAAACATGTGTGATGTAATTAATTATTTTATAAAGTAATTTATTGTTATTAAGTGCATTGAAAGAGAAGAGATTGCCAAGCAACAAGAAAAATAAATGTACAGACTTGTAGAGTAAACATAATTATTTTAAGACTTGTAATTAATTTAAATAAATTAAATGTGCATAAAGCAATCTTAAAATTAAATAGTAAGTTTTTAAAAGAAATATTTTCTAAAATATTACAAATCAAATGTACAACATCCCACATCCCATCCCCTCCCCACCCCTTCTTTGGTTAAAAGTCAATATTTTATTGTATTACGGGTATAATAAATATGTAACAACACCTTTCTAATGTTTTTTTTTTGAATTTTTTTATTTCAGGTAATTGAATTAGATGCTACAAGCTTTCAATATGTGTTTGGTATGTGCTCGTATGTATCAAAACAAAAAACAACTAGTAATTGTATTTGTGAGTAATTAGAAATTATCGAACACGCAAAATTTATTATGACTTCAATTAATTTAATTAAAATTAATTCTTTACATCTAAGCGATACTTTTCAGTAAATTTATTTTCTAGGCATAAAATAATTTTTTTTACATTCAAAATTACTTGTATCAATTATTTTTTATAACTTAATTACAAAAAAAAAATATGGAAGGCGATTAAAATTCGCAATTATGAATAAAATTTTTAAAATAACTGAAGAAATATTAAATTTTATTTGAATTAACAACAAACGAACAATAAATCAAAAATATCAATCGAATATATAGAATACATACAAGTGATTCAAATAAACTTTAATTTATAATTGATTAAATCACGTTTAAAATTTTTATTGAAATATTATAATAGAATAAAATTGAAAAAAAATTAAAAATATTTACGAAAATTTAAATTTATTCGATTATTCGTAAAATTTCTTTTCAACTAATAATCGATTAAAAATTAAAATTTATTTGAATCACTTTTGAAGTATTCTACTGTTGAATAATAATAATAATCGAATAAAAAATTAATGAAAATTTTTGAAATAAATAATTAATTGAAATTTTTATTGGATTACTCGCATAATTTTTTTTTAAACTTCAATTGTTACGACTTTGATTTTATACCAATATTTCAATAAAAAATTGTATACTGTATTTAGTCGAATAATCGATTAAAAATTTAAAATAATTTGAATCACTTGCAAAGTATTCTATTTGCTGGACCAATACTTTTCATTTCTTTATGAATCGAATAAACTTAAATTTTGATTCGATTAATCGAATGAGTAACCTATGAAAAATTTTATGGCAGGAATTGTAAATATGCAAAAGCATTACAATAAAATTTAAAAAAGATGTACATATATGAGTAATGCAATAAATTTTATTTGATTATTCGAATGAAGAATGAATGAGGAACTTTGTTTAGTATAATAAAATAAAAATATAATTTAAATTTCGTTCTATTTAAATGGAAAAAAATAAAAGTCATTCAAAGAAGTGTTTAAAGAATGTGCCTGAGTAATCACATATACATATTTAAATTTTTATGCGGGTATACGAATGCGTAACGATTAAAAAGTTTTGATGGAATAGTGGAACAATATAAGGATAGCATAAGTAAGCAATGGTAAAAATCTGCACGATTATTCGGTTGAGTTTTAATTTTCAGTTAACCCTTTTACTTGATGGAATGAAATACAAATAACATAATTAAGAAATTAATAAAAATTTGTAGTGTAGCGTGTTCTGACTATCACTACGACCAAGATTGTAAGTAAACATTTAAAGTCAACTTGACCGCAACATACATAACATCCAATGGCATTGAAATAATTTTTGTGCACTGGATATTTGACACTCATGCAATCTGGCAAATACCGCTGCATGAAGTGTTAGATAAATGCATTTGACAGACTGCAACGTAAATATGTATTTTGTGCAACTGCTATTTGACACTCACAAGTCTGATCAAAGGCCGCAGCATAATGCACTTGAATGAATCATAATTAATAACCACATGTCTTTATATAATAAATATAAACAATACAAAATCCATGTTTTCAAAATTTCTTATGAGACACACGCCGCACGCCTACCGTGGGAAACTAAAAGGAACAATTTTTTTTACTAAGCATATACCTTTTCTTTTTCCTATTATGTTAAGATAGGTTAAGCTTTATTCTCATAACTATTATATAAGACAATGTATTTTTATTTTAAAATTAATTATTAAACAACGTTCCTAAGAGCTCTTAGCTGAGCTCAGAAAATTATATTTTATTTAAAATAAATAAATAAAATAATTAAATAAAATAAATAAAATTTGTTTAAAATAACAACTTATTACATGGCGATCCTGCCAGTTCTCATAAATATTACAGTAGGAGTACAATTTAATATTTATTCGATTATGCGAATGTGTGCGAAAGAAAACAATTATTCGAATAATATAAAATAATATATGCACATATAATCCATTAAATTTTGGTTTTTATTCCATTATTAAAAAGGCTAAGGAATGAAAACTATCATTGGAATATTGCAATAAAATCGAGTAAATTTAAATCGTATTCGATTAATCGAATAAATAATGAATACGTTTTTTTTATGGGAATAATGGAATAAAATGCAAGTTTTCTAGTAGCATTTGAGAAAACGTGAAAGAGTAATCGAATAAATGGCGATTGAAACCCCGAAAGCGATTAATCGATAAAATATAAATTTTTATTAATTTATTAAAATGCAAAAGGGACGAAAAATCTCCTTGGAACAATGTAATAAAATCGAGTTAATCTGAATTTTTATTAGATTTTTCGAATGAATGACGAATAATACTGTGGAAAATAGGAACAACAACTTCTCAAAAATCATAGAAACGCCGCACTGGTTTGAAGGACCATAAACAAATTGCAATATTCATCTTTACTGAGTAACTGGCTCTTTTGAAATCTAAACACGTTTTTTTTACTAAAACTTTAGTCTGCAAAAACAAACTAACTTCTTTGAAGCACGTATAATCAAAGTTTGTTATGAAAAAATTACTTTCAACCCCATTAACTTGAAGTTAAACAAAAATACAACAAATCAAATATTAATACCACCTTTAATTATGTTCTCTCTTATCTTTGATTGTAACAGGTATTTAAATGCCATTAATTATGAAACAATACTAACCGCATTTACGTAGTTATAAACGTTTCTTTTAAAAACAACTTGCAATGATAAAAATAGAAAAAAATAAAGTCAGCAAGCACGTAATCTTGACAACACGTGAATATCTTGGCACCTTAACAACTAATCGATAATAAATAAAATTACTTAATTTTTTCAGTGCTACAAAATAAAAATTAATGAAACATTCAACCGCTTATTATCACATTATCTTATTAAGCGCCTTGCAATTACGTTAATTGATACATTTTTATTTTAAGTTAAATAATAATAGTAATAGCAGAAAAATATTCAAGACGAAAGTATAAAGAAGCATATACCAGTTTGACAAGCAAGACTGTCGAATTATTTCGTAAGGGAAGTGTTAATGTTGTAGAAAATTAAAAAAAGGAAGATGTGTTGTCATAAAGAAAGAATGAAAAATGAAGCATTGCGCAAGCTTAAAAATGGATTTGCCGGCGACCTTTCATTTAACTGTGATTGCACTAAAAACTAACACTTCTTGTATTTTTTTACATTACAAGAGTCTTGATTATTAGGTGATGGTCTGAACCAATGTTCGCCGAAAAATAGAGACAACATAAATAAATAAATAAATTCATAGATTTTTTTAACAAAATGATTTTTGAAACTTTTCTTTGCCATTTTTATTTATTATATAATAATTTATTTATTAAGCTGGAGCTCTTTTTATAAAATCAACAATTTTGTCTTTAAGTACATAAAAAGGAAAATATTTTTTAAATTTAAAAATGCTTCATGTAATTTTTTCTTTAATTCATTAAAAATCTAATAAATTCAGTGAAGTGTGAGTTTGACCCCCGCACGAAAGGTTCCGTACGGACACTAGATATGTAATTCAATACGAACTTTAGTCTATATGTACATATAAAATATAGTTTTGGCGTTTTTTGGGTTTTTTGGTTTTGACGATTTTTTTAACTTTTTGACACTTTGTTTCTCTTTTTTACATTTTGGCATTTTTTTTTTTTGATTTATTTAATTTTAATTTCAAATTTATTTGCTGGTGGTTCAGCTTGGTCTATATGCATTTCATTATTGCTTCAACCACACATTTTGAATAGTCACAAACCTCTTATCTTATGCAACAATGAAATGGATATAGACCAAGCTGAACCACCGGCAAATAAATTTCAAATTAAAATATAATTATGACAATATGTCGAATAATAAATTTCTTAATGTTTATTTAATTTTGGTAACTTTTTTTTCATATATGCTATTTTGTTAGTTTTGGCGATTTTCTTATTTTGGCGTTTTTTCGATTTTTAGGTTTTTGGCGTTTTTTCATTTTGGCGATTTTTTCATTTATACGCTTTTTTATTTTTGTCTATTTTTTCTCGTTTTGGCAATTTTTTTATTTTGGCGCTTTTTCTTAATTTTTCCGATTTTTGTATAGACAATTTTTTATTTTTGTAGATTTTTCGGGTTTTTTGCATTTTTTAATTTTTGGCGGTTTTTTTCATTCAGGCGCTTTTTTAGTTTTGACAATTTTTTTGCTCGTTTTGAAGATTTTTTTCGGTTTTTGGCGTTTTTTCATTTTGGCGATTTTTTTTAATTTTGGCGATTTTTTCTTTTTGGCGATTTTTTTTCATGTAAACAGTTTAGATTTGGCGCCTTTTTCGCGCTCTGGGGATTTTTTTATTTTTTTTTAATTTTGGCGGTTTTTTTCATATGGGCGATTTTTTTCGAATTTGGCGATTTATTTTAGTGTTAGAAATTTTATTTAATTTTGGCGATTTTTTTGTTTTGGCGATTTTTTTTTAAATTTTTGGTGATTTTTTTCGGTTTGGCGATTTTATAGTTTTGGGATTTTTTAGTTTTACTGTTTTCGAAAATTTCAAGAGTTTGTCTTTTACGGTTTCCGAGATACAGCAAGTTGTCAAAATTACATAAATTGATATAACACCCTTTCATTTTAATTTTTTAAATTTTAGTGTTGATTATTGTAGTCTATATAAAAATCACTATTTTTACAAATTTCAAGTGTCAGTATACATACAATTATATGTACATGGGACTTTAACATTTTTCGTTGCTCGTCTTGGAACAGCCTTTAATTTTTGTTGTACCGGCCAATATTCAACATACTTGTTCCAAATTTTAGGTTCATAGCTCTTACGGTTCCTGAGAAAATAGCCTGTGACAGAACCATTTACTTTACTTTGTTTTAATTTTTATTGCTATTTTTTATTAAGATAACTGCTGGAACAATATCTTTCTGTGATCTTATGCATATTATCATTATGTTCGTGTGCTCGCTCCATAATCTAGAAAAGACACACAAAATTTTATTATACTTCCCTTAAAATGAAGCAAAAATTTAATTTTACCTTGAAGTCATCATTTGAATAAACCAAAGTACACAACAACAACAACAACAACAAGACCAAAATCAATATGTTTTGATAATAAATAAAGTAAAATTTTATTGCCTAATTTAATGACCAGTTAAACTGTTAGATAAAAAAGTCTACAAACACATAAAATCAAGCCAAAGTCAAGGAAAATCTAAAGACTCTCTACATGGCATAAAATTAATGTTATTTGATGAATTTAAGGCAAAACCTTTATTATTATTGCTTTTAAAATATGTATATATTTGTTATCAGAGAATATATTACTTGCTTTCTTGCTGTGACATTTTTCTTTAGCCAGCCAACCCTTCGGATTGTAGGTCATTTAGCGCTTACATAACATCAGTCAGCCAGCCGGCTTTAGCATTTTGCAAAATATGACTCGCTAACAAACCTAAATGTGACACAATTTCTTACATTTTATACACCACAGTCCTGAACAGTCAAGCCTTCACACACATAAACACAAAACCACTTACTCTTACATTACATAGAAAACAAGTCAAGTAAAGCAATGTCAATGCCTTTGTAAGATGATTGTATATCTTAATACATACACGTGTGTAGGCATTGTCGCTTATCATACACAAGTAAACACAATCCCCTGCCACGTTTGTATAAATTTTAAAAACCACATTTTCCAACCACTTCATATAAAGATAACTAAATATTGATGTGTGTGTGTGTGTATAAAAGCAACAATCTCGTATACACTTTGGCTTTCTGCTTAACGGAAAAGGAAATGCCTTAAAAGTCTCGTCTCTTTATTTAGTTGAATAATATACAAACATACACACACACACACACACACATACAGGTGAATGAATGTGAAGCAAAGTAATTTTTTTCTTATTTATAAAATTACTCATTCTCCCATATTTTTTTTAATTTCAGAGAAAACTCTCTATTATTTTTTAAGCAATTTAATGAGTTTCTTTGAGAACTGTAATGCGCATGTATGAGTGTAAAATTTAAATTGAAGCCTCTTTTTTTGTGTCTCTTTTTAGTACTTATTGCAGGGTTACCAGATCATAGCTAATACAATTAAAAACTCTTCTTGTATATTGACATCAATTAAACCTTGGCCTGTTAAATTGTTATTTAAAAAATGTTAAAGATGCAATTAGACGTGCCATAGCCACTAACCAAACCAAAATGTACAACTAACTTTGATGTTATTTGTTCATTAATAATTATCACATGTAATTTGGGTTACAAGGCGACACGAACTATAGAAACAAATAAAGTTCGAACATTAATAATTAAATTAAAAAAATTTCAATTGATTTTCTATGGTTATAGCTATGGCATTATGGTGAGTCACCTATAATTAAATACAGTGTTACCCATTAGTTTGGTTCGAATGGCACCTAAATAAACGTTAAATTCCAATACTGAAATATGTATATAGAAATTATAATTAGGGCCATTATTACAACTTGCTCTTACTTTAAGCAGAATTTTTTCGTACCGATAAATGGCTTTATTATTAGTATATACATATATATGATTTGAACGGGCTAAAGTTGGATCGCCTTTTAAGCCAAATTACATGTTAATTAATTATTAATGAATAAATAACACTAAAGTTAGTTGTAAATATTCTGACTAATAAATAGTTGAACGGAACAACTAGCTGTTTTCGAAGACCACTAAACCTTCATCATCAGCGTTCTTTTGTGTTTGGTCCACTGTGTGTGGTATTGGTTGAGGAATATACGTAACTTTTATGCAAATGGAATATGTGAATTGTTTTGATTCATCGTATTTCAATTTGCTGAAAGCTTTTTTCTAATGAAAGCTCAATTTTACCATCTCCAAATTTACAACAGTCTTGCCATTGTCTCTGGCTTTATTATTATTTATCATTAATTTTTTTTTTCATACATTAAATATTATTACAACTAATAATAATAACAATAAAAATGCAAGTTGTAATAATGCAAAGCTTTTTATCGGGCACACGAAATCCCATCTTTAACTTACGGTAAAATTTAATAATCATCTTTAAAATACATATGTTATACTTGAAGGTAAAATAATAAAATATTTAAAAAAAAGCAGACTGAAAAAATATATCGTTACCTTAATATAGAAAAGCTCTAAAGCATTCTTTTTACGAAATCGAGTTTTTTGCATTTTTCGTTACACTAGATGTTTTTCTATCGAAAGATATAAGAAAACTCGATATCAAAAATATAATAATTTAGTGCCTTTCTATATTATGGTTATGATGTGAAGGTAACAGAATTTTATAGTCATATAATATTTTTATGTGAAAATTTTCAGCAAGATTTTTACGACAGTCATAAAAGTTTATGCAACACAACAAATTCGAAGCAATAGAACACTTTGATATATGTATGGATAATTGTATTCATATTTATTTCTTTTTTTTCATGGTTTTTCAATACAACATGTTAAAAAAAATATACAGAGAAATAATTAAATAAATATATAGTTAAATAAATAAATATAAATTATAAATAAGTAATTAAAAAAAAGTAACCAAATACACTAATAAATAAATACATGTAATAATAAAAAATAGAAATTTAAAAAACCCCTGATATATCCAGAAAAGATGTGATATCTTCCAAGCGCCTGGACCTATTTTTTTTTTAAATAGCTAAGAACACTCCCGATCGAGTCACCTTTCACACAGAAGAAACAAAATCAACATCGGTCCAGCCGTTTGGTCTGTACGTGGACTCGTACAGACACACAGATACACAGACACATACATACTACTATAAGTTTGCACACCTTCTTTTTTCTTTAAATATATTAAGTAAATAATTAATAAATTAATAAATAAAAAAATTAATATAGTAATTAATTATTAAATTAAATAATAAAAAAATATAATTAGTAAATTAATGAAATAATATAATTAATAAATTAGTAAAGTGATAGGTGCATAAATAAGTTAATAGATTAATAAATAAATAAATCAATAAAATATTAAAAAAGTATAATTAATAAATAAATAAAAAATAATATAACTTAATTAATAAATGCATAAAATGATTAATAGATTGATAAATTAATAAATTAGTAAATTAAATTAATAAATTAACAAATTATCAAATAAATATATTAATAAATTAATAAATTATTAGTTTAATAAATTGATAAATTAATAAATTAGTAAATTATCAAATAAATATATTAATAAATTAATAAAATGATATACTTAGTAAATTAATAAATAGATAAAATAATAATTTAAGAAATTAATCAATCGATATATTAATAAATTAATAAAATAACATTATTAATAAATGTATATAAATATAAATATATATATATATATATATATATATATATATATATATATATATATATATATATATATATATACATAAATTAATACATTAAGCAATTAATCAATTGTTAAATTAATAAAATAAAAATAATAAATCAATAAATTAATAAATTTTTAAATGAATAAATTAGTAAACTATATAAATTAATGTATTAATAAAATAAGAAAGCAATGTGAGTCCGATGTGCAAAACATCTAGCAATGAAATGTTTTTTTTTTTTAATATTGGCTTATGGTAACTAAAATAAGATATATAAATTTTTTACTCTACTGTATTTAAAAATATACGGAAAACTGCATCTATAGTGGAGGAATTATTAGTTGTGAGGGTTTGTGGAGAATTGCTCATATGCAAGTGGAAAACGTCAAATAAAAATTTTGATAAAGCTAGCGACTGTGGGCTTACAAAATTTGTATTAATATCTCCACCTATAATAATTGGCCTGAGTTGGAGATTGTTATCCAATTGTCCTTCACGTACGTAATGACGATGTGTTATAATATAATATTATACATTTTTTATAAAGACTGCTATAAGTATATCTTTTAAACAAATATTTGACATTTAAAACGCTCTTTTATTTAAAACTTTATATTCATTTTATTATTTTTATATTTTTTAACATTTTAACAAAATTATCCCCACTGGCAACAATATTACACTTCATAAGCAATTTCTATTAAAATTAACATTGCTCCTGCAGGTATGCTTTAAAATTCGGTTGAGTATATTTCTATGCAGCTGTTAAGTTTCTCTATACTTCTTGTTCATGTGATTACACTAATACACTCATACATAGGTCACACCGATTTGATAACGCTTTACGATCTTACTCAAAATTTGTGGTTGTATTGTGTAAAATATTTTTATCCCCTAGCGTATAGATGTTTACACATCAATAAAATAATAAATTAATAGAAAGAAACTTTCCCCTATATCTTCCTTCACCACCTGTCTTCCCTATCACTATCTCTTTCCTAAAGAAGTTAACACCTGTAAGTAGTAGTAGGCATTCATTGCCTGAGTGTTACTTCTCTTTCTAAAAAAAAAAATAATAAACTAATAAATTTGTAAGTTAAATAATTAAAAAATTAGTAAATTTATAAATTAATAAATGAATGCATGAACAAATCAAGTGAAATAATAAAAAAATGGAAGTCATTCTAGCGGAAGTACATTTTCATTGCTTCCAAAAAATCGATATTTTTAATTTGCCGAGAGTGAGCAAAAAACCATGTAGAAGCATATTTTAGTCACACAAAAACTTTTAACTCCTCCATAGTGTTAGAAAATACTCACCAGAATTTAAAAAAAAATTTATTTTTTTTAAAGAAATTTATGAACTATTTTTAGTCTAAAATTGAGCAAATAACTTGTTTAAATTTACATGAAAACACTGTTTCGGGCTTAAGTTCATATAAAAAGAAACGAATTGTTAAAAAAGGCATTTATTTACCATTTTTCCTAGATGAAAATATTATCATAGAACACAAAATAGGGCATTTTTCTTAATATCGCTTCCAGGCATCGAAAAAGAGAACTTCTTGCAATGACAACCCTATGTAAAAATCATTAGATCGGATCGAAATTTGCACTACTTCCGCATCGTAAACTCTACATTTTCATGACTTTTTTGGAGTCTCTTTTTTTACTGGGTTTTTGCAACCAGAAAAATTTCTACTCATTTTTTTATGAGTAAGAACTCAAGTGTTGTGAGTATTTTGAGTGTTTTTATTTTATTTAATATTTTTATCACTTGCTGGAGATGTTTTATTTTTTTTCTTAATTTCTTTTCTTTAAGAAGATTAGACAACATACTTTTTTTCTGTCTATTTGATTTCCTCCATTTATATATAAAACAAAAACTGTTGCGAAAATCCATCTGTCTAGGGAATTGCTGGAAGATTAAATATTAATATAAATATTTTTTTTGGTATTTTCCGGCTGCCTGAAGCTAAACAGGAAAATAATGATAAAATGTTTTGACACATGTCTTAATATTTAAGTTATTTTTATAAAAAAAGAGAACATTCACAAAATTACAAAAATTATATATATATTTAATTTGTTTAACCTAAATAAATATTAAAAATTTATATTCATACATTTATTAGGTAACAATAAATCTATATTAAAAATAATATGTAATTATTAAATGAGTTTTTAAAGGGGTTTTGCATTAAGCACTTCTTTCTTTAAATTTAAATAGAAAAAAGTCGGTATAACAATAGTTGTACAATGTGCACAAATATTTGCATGGAAAAAAATTTTTATTAGGTCCGTTCACGTATATTTTCTTTGGGAATAATATGTGCAAATAGAAGATAGATGATAAAGTATTAAGTTATTAGTAATAATTCTTTTTTACAACTCTACTTGTGCGACTTTTGTTACTTTTTATAATATCTGGCCTAGCGCCTCTGGTGTTAAGTAGAGTGATTAAGTGATTTAAGCTACACTAAAAATATACTTTCTTATGGGATCGCAAAGTTGCCATTAATTATTATTTAACAGGTCTTGCGAATAGCGGTTCGAAGGACCATAAATAAATGTTTCTCTATAATTACAATTCTACTTAAAAGTGTATCGTGATATGAATTAAATATATATTTCCCGCATCTAAGCACCTTCTTGCAGCATTTTATAATACTCCCCGAAAGAGACCATATTAAATTTTGAATATAAGTTAATTGCATTGAAACAATTTATATTGCTGTTCATGTTAAAATGCCATTAATTACAACGAGCAACTTGTAGAAGATGAAAATTTTAATTATAAAATTTACTTAATGCCATTTACTCACATTTCGTGCTGAAATCTCAAAATGAAATCACATTAAATCGGCCATCATGAAATTAAAATAAATAAGTATTTATACATTCATAAATTACGATTTCTTTTTTTTTCAAGCATAAAAATAAGACCATAAAATATTTATATTTTTAAATACATACATGTGTCTTTAAATTGTTTAAAAAAATAAAGTTTTTTTTTCGTTTGGACTATAAAAAAAAACACATTAATTACTTAAATTTCTATTGAGGCAGCTGTTTGGCATATGAGACCTTGCAAAAAAAATCATAAAAATTAAATAAAAATTTATTAAGTGTAAATGGGACAAACCAAAAAAAAAACAGCAAAAGAAAGGACAATATAATTTTTATTAAAGAAAAATATTTGATAGAAGGACAGACCGTGCAAGCAGACTGAAACTGAAAGTGAAGGAATAAAAAACAGAATGAAAAAACTGTTGCCTTAAAATTTAAAAAATTAACAATATTATTAGGAATCAGAAAGAGAAAAAGCCACGAGCTGTTAAATGTCTTAATTATCAAATTGTTAAAGTTAATTCATAAAAGCTTCTACTAATGTGGATTGTAAAATTATATTCTTGAAATATAAAATAAATACCTCCTTCATTAGTTTTATCTGTCGCTAAATCAAGCTTAAATGCTTCTGATTGGCTTGTAGTTTTTTGTTTCATAAGAATTTAATCTGTTGTCTATAGGAAATCGGTGCCAAGGAGAGTTTTAACTAAGTGCAGGAATATATTGTTATGAAATTATATACTTCACGTAGAATCTATGTTGGTAAGCTCGTTCCAAATTCATGCAGGATTCTCTCGGACATATTACAAGAAACCTCCGCTTATTCCAAATTTAAAGCTGGGGTATACTCGGCCTGTCCAGTCAGGGTTCTTGCTTAACATTATATGATCCCCAACCACTCCCTTCCTCTAGCCACTTATTCTAATTCGCTGCTCCTAAGCTTTTATTGTGCTCCCCTCTGGGAAAAGTTTCTAACTCTACGCTCTGTGTTAGTGGTCCAGCACTCCTTCCCACTTGGATATCAGGCGGATGTGATCCGTCTCAGGGTTAGTGATACCAATCCTGTCATTAATTTATCATTGTTTTTTTCCACTTTATCTTACCTTGTCACCATGTGCTTGCAGTATCACTTTGACTGCACACTGGCACTTGCATTTCATTCTACATTTCTCTTATAACTATCTTAAACTAAAATAAATTCAGTGAAGTGCGACTTTGACCCGCGCACGAAGGGTTCCGTACGGATACGAGATATGTAATTCAATACGAACTTTAGCCTATACAAAATATAGTTTTGGCATTTTTTTCGTTTTTGGCGTTTTTTTAATTTTGGCGATTTTTTTCATATAGGCGGTTTTTTGTTTGCTTTCGATTTTTTCGGTTTTTGCAAATTTCTTTCATTTTGGAAATTTTTTAGTTTTGACACCTTTTTTTCTCGTTTTGGCGATTTTTGGCGTTTTTTTTATTTTTTTTGGCGATTTTTTTCGTTTTGGCTATTTTTTTTTGATTTTGGCGATTTCCGGTTTTTGGCGTTTCTTCATATTGGCGACTTTTTTCATTTTGGCGCTTTTTTTAGTTTTAACACTTTTTTTTCTCACTTTGGCGTTTTTTCAATTTGGCGATTTTTTTTAATTTTGGCGATTTTTTTCATTTTGACGAGTTTTTTTTCATATAAACAATTATTTTGGTTTTGCGCCTTTTTCGCGTTTTGGCGTTTTTGTTTCGGTTTTTGGATGTTTTTTTCATTTTGGCGAGTATTTTCATTTGGACGATTTTTTTTTGAATTTTGCGACTCAGTTTAGTGATGAATTTTTTTTTTAATTTTGGCGATTTTTTAAAATTTTTCATGACACGAACAGGCACGACTCAACACGAAGTGTTCGTGACAAAAAATCTGATTTCGTGCGTGTTCGGGTCGTTTCATGTTGAGCAAAATTTACATGAACACGAAACGGTTTTATATGTAAAATATGTGTGAAAAAAATTTATTATTTTGTATCGTCAAACACACAACACCAGCATATTTGTTGATATCTTAACTGGGCCTCTGAAGCTTAACGTTCCTGTACATAAGCATAAGTGCTTGTATATTTCTTAATATGCAGAGAGTAAAACATAATGGTTGTTGTTTTTTTGTTTTCATCTGCACTGGCTTATGTGTTTGTGTGCTTGTATATTTCTTAATATGCAGATAGTAAAACATAATAGTTGTTGTGGTTTTTGTCTTTCGTCTGCAGTGGATTATATGTTTGTGTGCTTGTATATTGTATTAATTTCTTTACCTAATAATAATTAGATCACTCTTTTTGTCTAAAAATACTTTAATGTAAACAATTTGTATTAGGTCAGTGTCACGATAGGTTAGTTTTAAAAGTCAAAACCAGCCCACTTAGATCCTAGTTAGTCCCGTTGTAATACCTGCAGAGAAGAAGTGGAGATAAATAACTTCGTCTACGTTTCAGCATTCGGGTTAGGGTTGAACCAACCTGACGACCTGACTGTTCGAACTTCATTTGTTTGTATATTTCTCACAATATTTTGTGTTTTACTTATCTCTGCGTACTCCATACTCATCTCCATATTCAACTGCTCTGATTCGACTTTTCTTCCTCTGATTATCTTCTCTACTTCTATCTCTCCTACTCTGATGTGTTCCTTCTGCTCTAATTAATATGCTGCTATTGGCTGCTACTTTGAACCAAGAATGTACGTGAATGTGAATGTACCAACTGTCCCTGACCGTAAATCCTTGTTGCTCCTCGCGTACCCTTTCGACAACCTTCTGCAATACTTTGCTCCACCTCATTGACATCCGCTTTTTATCTGAAATAATAGAACCTGGCCAAGCAAAACATTCTTCACTTTTCTATACAGTGCAAATTTTTTTATTATTGTAAAGTTTGTGTGGGCTAAGATTACAGGAGTTTTTACTCCTCACAATATTGTATCCTTTGTAGAAATTTCTTGATTAAGATCCCATAAAAATGAAACTTCTCATTCAGACATTTTGATCGAATTAACTATAATCTTTAAACTAGGAAAGGTATTGAGAATCGATAATTTTTAGACTTGTGTCCAATAGCTCTTCTTGAACTAGCTTGAGAGCGTTCGAATCAAACGTTGTTTCAAACGCATTTAATTTATACTGATGTTTTTGGCCGGACTTGCGTCCAACAGAACGAACTGGTTTAAAAAGAGCTGTTAGACACAACTCTAGGGATTTTTTTTGCTTCCCATATCGAATGAATGGGGTTCTTTCATTTTTAAAAGTTGCCTGCGTGTTATTAATTATTTCCTCAAATGCAAAATAATTTAGTTATTGGAAATTGACTTGAAGTGACGAACATCTATCTATCATCATATTGTTAATTGCAGTCGAGATAAAAGTGTCTTTGCCACAAATATATTTTAATAAAAGTCAGAAATTTTGTTTGACAAGTTTGATTCTCAACCAACCTACAAAATTTCATTATAAAATTCCACTCTGTCTTTTGGTATGTGCATGTTTTTTTTTTCTAATTCTTTTTAACCTTCACTTAAACACGATTATCACAATGTCAATGTCGTTGTTATCTAACAACAATCACATTTTTTTTTTGGAAAAATAAAAACAAAAGTAAAGTGTCAACAGGCTGCTCGTGCAACAGAAGAAAATATATTTGCTAGACCGCAATGTTAAAATGGCACATTGTCAAGGGAAATGTAAGGGGCCAGAGTTATTTAACAAAAAATTAAAAAAAATTTTTTTTTTAATAAGCTCAGTCTACGAAGTCATGTAAAAGTATTTTGCTTTCCTTGAAAAAATTCAATCCTTACTGCTAAAAATAAAAATTAGATGAACAAAATAAATGTTCATAAAAATAATTTTGTGTTTCATTTTGAAATAACTTTGATGCAACATGGTTTTCCATATCACTTTAGTATTAAATTTACATTGCTTCAACCTTAAATAATTTTGATTTAACATGATTTTTCAGTTTGTTTTTGATGATAATAAACCTTATTATCTTAATGAATGGAAATTTTAATGCCGTCATTTCACTGTTAAAATGAAACATTTTTCTTTCAGTGTCTTATATAAACTTTACTACTCTTTATGTGGTATATGCATGAAATTCATATACATGCATATGTATATATATATATATATATATATATATATAAGTTTCTAATTTTAAGCTACAAGTTTCTTTTTTACAGCATTTTGACATGTCTCTTTATACTGGTTTTATTAGATTTTTTAAATTAACTTCAAGGCCATTAAAGGTTAAAGACTCGTATGTGTGTGTGTGTACATACGAGTATGTACCAACGTAATCTACTAAATGTTACATACAAAAAATTGTATATACATTTTTTAATGTTTTGTGAGTGCTTGGTGGGGTCCGTGCGTGGGTGTGTGAATATAAAGATAATGTCGAACAAGTATTATGCTTACCCAAGCATATCCTGTATCTGTAAATGTGTTTTCTTTAAACATACATACATATTAGAGGGCTGCGTAAACAGGCTTGAAATGTAAAAACGTATTGTTTTTGAAATGTATTGTCGTCGCATGTATTATACTAAACAAATAATAAATGCTGTCGTTTAATAAGCGAAGCACGATGGATGCATTGGTGTTCGTGCATATGAGTGTTTACAAGCGATGTCGCGAATACTTCTTGTTCGTAGCAAATAATCAAAAGAAGTAGTGTTGATGCTTGTATGGTTCTAATTTTACATATTATACGTTGGAGTGTATGTGCGTGTTTGTGTAACATGTAGATGGTAAACTTTAATGTGTTTAAGGGTGGTTTTTTAAAGCAAGCGCACACAACTAATGTCAATGCATGTATGCGTTTTTATGTGCAAAAAAAAGAAATTTAAGATCATATACACAACGTGTGTGCGTATGTACATTAGAGTGGCCTGTTTTATGATTTCTTCTTCTCTCACCCGTTAAATCAGTTCAGTTTTATGTAAAAAAAAATTTAAAAAAATTGCATAGCGATAATTTGCTTTTAAGGGGGGTGCGTCCGGCCCTCAAGGTTGGCCTGCCTTCAAGCCCATTTTTCAATGTAATTTTTTTGCACATGACGAATCTTTTTAAAAAATCATTTTACAAGAATATGACATATTGCATTATTTTAGCTCGTCAAATCAACAACATCAGTCTTAAAAAAAAGTTTTTTGCTAAAATTAATATATTAGAAAATAATGAGGAAAATAACCAACAAAATACCAAAAATTTTTTGTAACAAAATTATATTTATATGGAAATTTTTTATTTTAAGCATGTACAATAAGAGCTTATATATATTAAATTATTTCATACATATAAAGTATATATAGTCAAAATAAATCTAAAAAAAATTAAAAAAACATAAAAATAAAAAAAAATTACATTGAATATATGGGCTTGAGGCCAACTTTGAGGGCCGGACGCACCCCCTAAAACACAGCTTATCGGTATGAAATTTTTTTTGTATTTTTTTTTACATAAAACTGAACCAATTTGGTGGGTGAGAGTAGAAGAAATCAAAGAAAGTAAAATAACGGCCACCCTAATGTGCATGCATGACGTTTGTATACGCGCCCATGCGTATGAAGAAGCAAGCATCACAAATTCTGCCATCACGAAGTATTTTCTTTCTTTCTTTTCTACAAATGTTTTGCCAACAGTGTTGTTTAGCATTTTGTTTCAGAAGATTTCGTTGAAGTAAAGCATTTGAAATATCCTTCTTCTTAAAAGTTCTTTCAAGTGGTCTGGTGCAGGGCTCTAAAACATATATTTACGTACATACATATGTAAATACTTAATTTCCGTTGACCCTTAGGACAAAAATGTACGAGTATATTGTGGCTTTTAAGTTGGATTTAACTTTGAAAGAGATTAAAAGAAAGTGCAATATTGAACGTACATTATATTGATTATATTAAATAAAGACAGACATACACACAGAAAAATTTCATATTAAAATCTACGAAAACAAGGTTAATATAAAATTTGCTTCATGTGTGTTTCAAGTTAATTCAACATGATTTAGGGTATTCTTTAAAGAAAATTTTTAGTTTTGAAATAAGTTACAATTAACAAATTGCTTTGCATCTACGAAGACAACAAATAAACAGCAAAACATCTAAAAACATATTGTTTCTAATAAATTTCATCAGCTCTATTTATAAAACTTATTAAGGCTTCAAAAAGGTTTTTGAAAACAAATTTCCATACAAATTTTTCTTAAAAAGTCTTAATATTTTTTTCAAATAAAGATTAATATATTTTGCAGTCAAAATTTTTTCATGTTGAATTTACATTGGTATTTTTCTATATGTAAATATATGCATACATGCATGATTTTGATAAAGTGATTTTCAAAGGAATTGACATTGCACACATTTATTTCTCAAGTTAAACCGTTGTGTCATATTCTATGTAGTTTCAAGTAATTAATAATAAAATAAAAAAATATACACTCAGGGAAAAGTTGCAACTTAAAAATAAGAACTCGTCACATTAATGCAATTATTTTGAACAAAATAAAAAATGCATATTATTGAGATACTCAAAAATTAACAAAAATTAAAAATTATTAATTATTATTATATTATATATAATTATTAATTATATTGAAATAAGAAATTTCAACATGACTAGACTTTCGTTAACGTTTGTTATTAATTCAATATAAGCATACAATGTTATTTAGATTTTTTTTTTATAAGTCGCTAAATTTACTTAAGCCTACTTAAGCGGTTATTTATACAAATGGGCCTAAAATCTCTTCTGAGGTAAATAAATTAAAAGAAATAAAATGCTGCTATTTTTCTCGCATTAATTGTAGGTATTAAATGTAAACTATTTCCGCCAATCTTGTATTCTTGGCCATCACGAGCAATTAATATTTTATTATTTGTTTGTTTACTTTTCAGAAAACAACAAAGTTTTATTCAAACACACAATTGATTTGTGCACAATTGTTTTCTTTTATTTTCCTCAGGCATGTTTTAATTTTGAAACAAAAAATAAGAATAAGAAATAAAAAAAAATAAAAGTGCCAGACGCACTTGAAACGAATGAGAATACATATTGACGATGACAATGACATTGACTGTGGTTTGATTGAAATTATATTAATTGAACAGTGCAGGAAAATAACACAAAAGTCCCCAGAAAGAATAAAAATATCGAAAAAAAACAACTAATGTTGTTTTAATAGTTTATTAAAAAAATAAATAAGAAAAATAATTACATAAATAAATATCGTCGGCTTAGAGTGTAAACCTGCTAACTCACTTCCAGCGAATGTTACAGGAAAGACTAAATACTGTTAACGGTTTCTATACAAACCTTAAGAAACTAACGTAATACATTAAGTTTTTTCGACATATAGAGCTTCAAATTGAAATAAATAAATTAGGGACTCAATGAGGCGTCTCTTTCTTTTTCGAACGGCATTAAAATGTAATATGTGATAAAAAGTGGATTTAGCAGTTTTACACTCTAAACCGACGATATGTACCCAGCAAAAAATTTCAAAAAAGGTAATCGGGCTTGGAATTAAGTATTTTTGGTGGAAGCACTTCCCCACTGGATTACCAACTTAATGATTTTAACAAGGCGTGAGACTAAAATAATCGATTCTTGAGAAGTACTTACTTTTTTTTATTTGGCAACTTGTTCACCTAATCTATTTCATCCAAAAAAGTCATTCTCCTCATTTAGCAACTTGTACATAATTTTGTTTTTAAATTTTAGGTATAGTGATTTGTAAGCGAGTAATGAAATTTGGTAATCGTCTTCGGAAAACGTCCAAACTAACTACAAAAAACCGATTTCAAGCCGAATAGTAAATAGAAGATCCTTGCCGCTGGTAGTAATGTAGATTTCCATAGGTGAAAGAATTTTCAAAATTGATTTAGTGGTTTTAAAATCCATACCAAATAAAAAAACCGGTTTCGAACCAGATAAAACATAACCTATGTTTGACACTGGTAAAGTTGCTTTCTATAGTTGAAATAATTTTCAAAATTGATTTAGTGGTTTGACAATCTGTACCAAATATAAAAAACCGGTTTGAACCGGATAAAAAATAGCCTATGTTTGACGCTGGTAATGTTGATTTCTATAGTTGAAAGAATTTTCAAAATCGATTTAGTGATTTTAAGGTCCACACCAAATATAAAAAACCGGTTTCAAACCCGATACAAATGATGAAAGTACTTTCAAAATCGGTTTAGTGCTTTGAAAATTTTTTACTTAATAAAAAAACTGGTTCCAAACTGGATAAAAAATACGTAATGTGTGCCGCTGGTAATGTGGTTTTATATTGATTAAAGAACTTTCTAAAAATCCTTACCAAATAAAAAAAACAGTTTCGAACCGGATACAGAAATATCCTATGTTTGACGCTGGTAATGTAGTTGAAAGAATTTCCAAATTAATTTAGTGGTTTGAAAATCAATAAAAAATATAAAAAAACCGGTTCCAAACTGGTTAAAAAATAGAATATGATTGACTCTGGCAATGTTGTTGTTTTCTATTGGTGAAAGAACTTTCAAAATCAGTTAAGTGGTTTGCGTGTGAAACCGTAGCATAGCGCTTTCACATTTATAATATTAGTAAGAATTTAGTTACCTTAATATAAAACGGCCCTAACTCAAAACTCAAGATTCTGGCATTTTTCGATACATTAGACGTTCTTCTATCGAAATGCAGAAAAAACTCGATTTAAAAAATAATTAGCTAAGGACTTTCTCTATTAAGAAATCGATATGAACAATGTGCATATATATATATATCGGTATCTTAATATAGAAAGGCCCTAACTCATTATTTTTTTGAAATCGAGTTTTTTTGTATATTTCGATAGAAGAACATTTAATGTGTCGAAAAATGCAGAAATCTTGATTTAAAAAAAATTATGAGTTGGGGCCTTTCTATATTAAGGTAACGATATGTATGTATGTAAAAAGTTTTATAATATACTTTTATTATGTACAACAAAGTGAGTGGGTGTGTTAGTTTTCATATTTTTATCTCTATTTATCTTTTATGTGCAATAAAATCGAAAAAGTTTCAGGAACATCTTATCAGACCTATTGTATACAGCTCTGTTTATATTAGGTCTCTTACGTCATTAGAAGATTTGTCTTAACTATACTTTAGGTTTAGTTTGCCGAATAAAAACCAATTATGCCAACTGCTGGACAATTTAATTCCAAGAAAAAAATTAAGTGAAAAAATCTCTGTAAACGCATATTTTGGGAGTTACGCATCCTTCAATTTTTACATATTTTTTTTTTGGAACTTTCTGGAATGTTAAAGAAAAACAAAATGTTATGTTAAAATTAATGTTAAATAATAAATAAGTTTATAAAAAAAATAAATAAATTTATTTCAAAGATAAAATTTTTCTTTTTGAAGATTACTGCAAATCATGTTGAATTAACATGAAACACACATGAAGCAAAACTATTGCTGAAAAATATTAAATTAACACTGTTTTTGTAGATCTTAATATGGAATTATTTTGGAGTGTTTTAATGTTTTTGTAAGTAAATATTAAAATTTAATTAAAAGATGAAAAAAATAATCAATGATGGTTTTGTCTTATTCTCTAAACAAAATTTTTTTCCAGCCGCTGCGAAATTAGACTTTCATGTTTTTCTTGCATTAACCCACCCGCAAATAGAAGGAGTAAATAGGCCTTCTATAAGGCTTTATTTATTGCTACTCATTTCTTTTTTACACACGAAGATATTGGCGACTAAGGCTTTTCACGCTTCCTTACTCAAGAGGCCTGCTTCAAGGCCTACTTTAGCAGGCGTACTTTACGGTTTTAATGCACTTTAGCAATTGTGTCTATGATTATAAAATATAATAGAAATAACTTCTGTGCCCCTTTCAAAAGAAGGGAATGGAGAATGTGTATCGAATTTGTTAAAAGGGAGCATAGAGACCTTATGGAAGGCCTATGGAATGAGTATCGACTCTCAAAAAAACACTAAGAAGGCCGTCAAGAAGCCCTGTTTGGTGTAGACCTCGTGAATTTTACCGCTGGGAACTTTTTTTACTATGCTAAATTCTTCAATGTTTAACTGAAATTTAATATATTTTTCAAAATAAATTTTAAAACACACATTTTGTATTTCATACTCGTATTCTCTCCAAGCACAAACTATACAAATTGAATTGAGAACAATTGGTATGAACGACCTAAGCTAACAATTTTATTTACCACCACACTTGCAGGCCAACAGGTTGCTTGTAAACCTTATATGCCTTACAAAAAAAAATCTATTAAATAATTAAGTGCCCTGCCCTTTTTAAAAGCCGACATTCTTATCCTACCCTTAAAAACCACTGACCTGTAAATTAATTTCTTGCCTTGTGGCAAGAAACGCAACCAACTCTTTAAAGCATAACCAACCAGCTTTTTTTTACATTGAGTTTAATAAATTGTGTCATTTAATAAATTTGTTGACAGCGAGAACACACATTTGCCACAATTCCCTCTTTGCTCCTTTAGCCAAAGCTTTTACCCTTTTTTTTCCTGCAGCCACCGCTCAGCAATATAATCAAATATCTTTTAGAAAAAAAATGTAAAAAAAATAAAAATCTAAATATTATAGACGAAGAGAGAATTTATTAATTAGAAATTGTATAGAATTTTACGAAGCGGAAACATTTATTAGAGCGGAAATTATTATATTTGGAATTTTGTCATATTTGTCCATACGTCTATTGCTTTTTTTATTGCTTTGTTATGGAAACTTAATGATGGAACATTTTATATATATTATTTTAAATATTTTTTAAAGTTTCATCAATTAATTAATTGACTATGCAATTTAATTTATTTCAAATTGTTAACACATGCGTGTCCTTATGGCGAAATGCAAAGGAAAGTGCTTGTAAATATTGAGAAACGAGTGGAAAGGACAACTTCAACAGCTGCCAGTTGATTTCATCGCTAGTTAATTTTTATGCACAAGATTTAAATATTTTGCTTGTTTTTTCTCCTGTTTTTATGACGGCATAAATGAAGCTATTAAAATAAAAAAATGGAAAAATTATTCTGACTGTAAGAAAATTTCCTTAAGGTACGATCGGTCACACTGGTCAAAAATTTGCCCAAAAAAAGCGTAACTAAACACTAAATGCTAATGAAAAATCTTTCAGTTCAGAGAAAATTTTGTCAAGTTAAAAAGTCGCCAATAATGTTGGATTATATTAGTTGTAATCGAAACTGTTTAATTTGATAAACAAGTCGTCTCGATAGAGAATAGTTTTGCTCCACCGAGCATTCTTAAAAAAATGAGTTATTTTCAATACCCTCTTTCTGAATCAAAACGCCGCGGCGTTCCACAAAACTTATTATGGTTTCTGAGATATTAAGCATTAATTTTGCTCCATATCCACAATTTTTAGGTTTAATAAGTATTGTTTTGCTGTACACACCACTGTTTGCTGATTGAGTCAAATTCTTTATACAAAAATGTACAAAGTAAAGTTAAGTCTTGTTGTGCTTCATTTCTATAAGAAATTAAAAATAAAAAAAGAAGGAGCCTTGAGAAAAATTTAACGGCGACTGTTAATCAAAACATTGCACAGTGGCGTGAATTAAAAAAAGTGATAAAAAAGACCGCAACTTCTGAACTAGTCAACCGATTTCGATGAAACCAACTGTTTTGGAAAGTAAAAGTATTGAAATTTTTAGAAATCATATTTTGAGGCACCCTGTTGTAAGAAAGATTAGCTCCAAAGGACCTCAAAGTGGGAAAGTGCGGGTATCGAAATTCATACATAACTTCTTTATTACTTGGCAAAAATCAGTTTGTTTTATTGTTTTTGAAAGAAAACTTCACTACAATTCATATAAAAAAAAACTTTTTCTTTGATATATCTAAAATGGTAGCAAAGAATAATTTTGAATTTGGATTTTTTAAAATTATGAGATAATTTTGTAAATTTTTGAAAAAAAAGGATTCTTATTTTTTTTGGAATATTTAAAAAAATTATTAACTATTTTATAAAAACTCTGATTGTTTCTGAGAAAGGAGACATTGGGACAGGCTGTGAAATAAATTTTTGAGATTTTTGTTGGTGCACCCTACAAGCAGCATTGGTCGACAAATAGCAATTTAAAAAAAATTCGATTTTCGGATGTGGCAAAAAAATTGCACGGTCGTTTTTTGTAAATTTTTTGATTTTTTATTATAAATAATCTTGTTATAAATAACTTGTAAGAAACTCTTGACATCATATACATAAATGTAGGCAGGAGAGGAGATTTTCTAAAAATGCTAAAATTTTTCTAACACATTTTTTCCCAATCAGAAAAAAGTATTATGAAATTATAAATTGGGAATAATTTTAATTTTCATCAGAAGTATATATTTAGCTTTGCAAACTGAGAAAAATTATTCTCCTACCTTCATTACTTTTTGAAATATTCAAAATCCAGTTTTCATTAAAAATTTTAATTTTCTAAATTTTTTATTTTTGTCTAAATTATTGATCTTATTTTCTTTACTGCAAGTGTTTCTTAATTTTTTCTATGTTATTACAATAGTAGATATAATTGTCTATTCAACGGTATCTAATATGTATTCCTTTGCCATTATATCAGTCTTAAAATGTATACACAAATATAACACCTCAGTTAACAATTTCCGTGTTTTATCTGATACTCAAACAAACCCACATTTCTTATGAACTCTTAAAGCTGCTATTAAATACTTTCTTTACTTAAATACAATAAAATATAAGAATTTATATACACACAAGGACAAAGGTACCTACGCGCACATCTCCAACACTTCTGCTTTCCAAAACAGTTGGTTTCATCGAAATCGGTTGACTAGTTCAAAAGTTGCGGACATTTTACCACTTTATTTTAAATTCACGTCACTGTGAATCGTCACCCATAGGCAGCCGCCGATTAAATGTTTTAATATAAACTTATTAAACACTAAAATGTAATAAAAGAAACCTTAATTATGCATGTTGGAGTATAACAAAAATTATTTAATTTCATTCTTTATATTCCATTACTTGTTTTTCTTGTGCAAGTGTGTAAACGGATCGATAGTTAAAAATATTACGGCGCCGTCTTCTTGGTCGCCGTTAAACGATCGACTTGTTTCTCTGGACAAGAAGAAAAATAAACGAAACAATAAATTCTCAATTCACAGCTGTGACACAGCAGTTAATTAAACGTATGGAGCTTAAAAAGCTACTTTTTAAAAAAATCAAGAAAAGTGTTGTATGTGGCACAAAACGTATTTTTACTTTTACAATAAAGTAATATTAACTTCGAACTTCATAAATGTAAATTCACAAAAATTTAAAATTTTCTTCAAAACATGTCTCGGAAGCAGTCCATCGGTTTTTATTTTGAGAAAACTTTATGTAAACCTAGTTAGTCGTTTTTCTCCACTCTAATTTTGTGGCATATGGGCTAAACCTATTCTGAGACGACGAAGTGTCTGGATCAAAACTTTTTTCATTAGTGTTTGTTGGTTACGCTTTCTTTTTTTTGGCAAATGTTTGACAAGTGTGACCTAAGCTTTAGTCACATACTACATCACGCTCTTAGGAAGGAGGAGAGGGTTAAGGATTTGTTAAGGTTTAGAAAATTTATACTGAATTTCTTTTTTTAAAGCGTTACTAAAACTCCGAAATTGTGTGAATATATACATTCGTATTTCAAAAGTATCTTTTCAGAAAAAGTACCTTCAAAGGTAAAGTTTTTAAATTTTCCTGCAAAAATTATCCTTTTTAAAAATTTTTTGGAAAATTTAAAATTTAAAAAATTTTTTTTTAAGGAGAAATTTTTTTTAGAAAAATTATTAATTTCTACGAACTAATTTTTTTACCTTTTAAGTGCTTTTTTGAAGTCGTTTTAATATTTTTAAAAAGTCTTTTTTTCATATTAGGTGTTCTGTTCTGTTGTGCAAGATATTTTATACACGCACCTTTTAACAGGCTGGTATGTTTTTTGATAGAAAAGAAATCATTTAATTATAGAAAAAAAAATTATGTATTTTGGCTAACAAATGAAGGACTTCTGAAGTAACATAAAAAAATACCATAGAATTGATACTGACATTCCATAGCCATAGTGGTGACAATTTTCTATGCTTGAACAAAGATCAAAGTGATTGTAGAGATGTACATATGTATGTATGTACATGCACATATATATGTACATACATGTGTTTTTACATACATTAATAATTTCATTAGTAGCAAATAATTGAGTCATTAAGGAAATAAGTTAATAGAGTTAATATTACTATTCATAATTTTATATTTCATTACTTTGGGAGATTGTATGTACTCCTCTATTACTATGAGGGAGGGCTACAGCTACTAAAGACATACATAAATACACACATACATATGTATGCATATATTATTTATGTATGTATGTGTGTACGCAAATAGAAAAGTCTATATAAATATTTATGCATTATTAACATGACCTTAATCACCATATTAGCCTCAATTTGTATGTATTACCAATATATGTATGTACATATGTCAGGAAAAAAAAAGAGGGCAAGTCAAAGCAATTATATTAGATTCATAATTATAGTCACTTACATATATGTATGTACATATGTGGCTTATTCTGGAGACGTGATTTCACTTACATACTTACCCGTACTTTAATGAAATCGATTGGTAGTGTTTAATATTTTATTGAATGATATGTACAAAAAACTATTGTATATATACATATGTATATACATATATGTAAACATATATATGTATGTAAGTCAATTTGAGCAGAGCTTGTATAAACAAATAACTATATGTGCATATATATATTCATAGTTAAACTGAAATGCCTTCACCTGTATAATTACACAAACGGCTAATGTGACGGCAACATATAACAAGTATAATAGACGTCACAAACATTAGATTATTAAAACCAGCGAAGAAACAGATGTGTATAAATATATCGTTAGCTTAAACAAATACCTTTCTTTGTTTCCTGGAGAAATCATGAGGGAATAATTCAACAATTCACACGGTAGTCATTCAGGATGGCTCAAATTATTTAAATACTCGTAGAATTGTTTTCGTTTTTAAATATTTTTTTTAACGTTATAACAATATAACCTCTATGACCACTCATATGTGTTTTGCTTTAATAAACAAGCACAAACCAAATAAAGCTTTTCAAATAAACAATTAAATCACCGCAAAAATTCAAGAATTTTATTATTCGACATACTTGGGCCTATTCTCGTTTGAGTAGTGTTTTAAAACGATAGACAACAACGACAATTTTACATTGAAATATACCGTTTTACCTTAGCACCGTACTACCATTTCAATATAAAATTTAGCGTTTTTATGTGTCGTTTTAAAACGATGCTGGAACGAGAATAGGCCCGATTGTCATAAGTATATTTGAAAATTATTTGCTAGTGGTTGGTTCAGCTTTGACTATATGCATTTCATTGTTGCTGTAACAAATTTTCAGTAGACTTCAACCACACATTTGTACATCGTGCCATAACTGCCAACAAAAAAAGCTCAACCGACATAATTATTCGAACTTGATTTTTTAACCAAAAAACGAGGTCCAAGAAATGTGTAAACATTTTTAAAATTTTACTTTTTGGCAAGAAATCAACTAACAACATCAATATTTATCTCTTGTTAAAATGTCAGCGTATTAGGATTACTCTTTTTTTTGTTGATAAAATTTGTTTGACTTTAAGGTTTTAATTCTAAATGTGACTGTTTTCATGATACAATTTTTAAATTTTTTTTTGGAGATAGGACTCTTTTTAGAACATACATATATATTCTTCCCCAATAATTGCAAGGTTTTAAAATAAAAATAATGCTTTAAATTATACATTTTTAGATTTATTTGAACTGTAGTAAATTTTAATCAGGAATAATTTCTTATTCAAGCTTAAGTTCAGTAGTTTCAGTTCTTATAGAATGAAATATTTTTATTAATTAATGTGAAAACAATGTTAATATATTTTCTAAGGGAATTTGCTTACTATTACATATTCGGATTTTAAAATTTTCTTTAAATGTAACCACAAACAGTTTTTCGTCTCTACTGAAAATATTAAAAATTTTGAGTTAATACCCTCTTGTTGATTAAGTGGTATATAGTGCTTTTAAATAGATATTTCTTAAAATAAATAATTCTATATTTTCTTAAAATAAATAATTTAAAGTTCTGTAAATAAAAAAAAAACGCTGGAAAAATTACACATGATATGCGAAATTTCATACCAACTGGCAACACTGCTACACTGCAGCTCCTCTCCTGAATAGAAAAGAAAATTTACTCAAGTAATCAAAACATTCGCTCATAACCAAAACAATAACAACACACACGCACACACCCACACACCCACAAATTAAAAATGTATTCATTATTGATGTGACGATTTTAAAGGGATTAAACAAAAACAAGTTTAAAGATTTTGTTCATGCAGAAGCAAAACACACAATAATAACAAAAAGGAATAACTGTTGAATGTAATAATTTTGTTTACACTACTAGAAGCCTGCGTAAACAGTCTTGAAACATAAATACGTCCTGGTTTTTAAATGTATTCTCATGGCATGTACGAGTATTATACTAAACCAATAACAAATGCGAAGCACGATGGATGACTATTTACAAGCGATGTCGCGAAGACATCGTAACAAACACTCAAAAGAAGTAATATTGATGCATGTATGCTTGTTACTGTGCATATTGTACAACAAGTATTCGCGACATTACTCATATACATGAACATTAATACATCCATCGTGCTTCGCTTATGAAACAACAGCATTTATTATCGGTTTAGTATAATAAAAGCAACGGAGAATACATTTAAAAAAATAGGCATATTTAAATTTCAGGACTTTTTACGCAGGCCTTTACTATGAAGCAATTACATAAATAATCATTAATGTGAAAAATGATCTTTATATTAATGAATAAACTTCATTTATGGCATGTAAAGACTTCTTTAAACCATTTATGAAACTGTTTCGGTGAAATAATGAAATATTTTTCATTATATTCATGACATGGCTGCCAAAATTAATTTCATAAATACAATGAATCATTCGTCATTGATGCAATGAAAAGCTTCAATAAGCTGACTTTCAATGAAAATGTTTATTGATGCAATGAAAAATTTTATTGTCTTTTATTTACTGGCTGGCTTCCTTTCAGTGTATTATCATTAGTTAACTAAAATCGGCTTCGATATTCATAGACAATTGCTAAAGTTACAAAATTCTTTAAAACGGGTTTTTTAATAAAAAATTCTTGCACTAAACAAAAAGAAACTTTAAAAATAATTTATGAATGCCGGCGAAAGTATTTACTAAAATACGTAATTTTAAATTCTTACTTATAATTAATTTAAAGTCTTAAGAAAATTAAACATTCTAATTATGTATGTTTTTTCTTCTACTTTCTTTACAGGTAACTATTTTTCATATTTCAATGCAAATACTTATTTATTCAAAACATACATAAGTACATATTTATGTTTATAATTAACAAGTACCCGACAACATTTTGTAAGTGTAACTCTCAAATCTGAATTAAGATAAGGAATCTAACAACAAATCGTAAGTCGTTTTGAAATGAACAGTGAATGAAGGAAAATTTAAAAACTTTACAAAATAATTTTATTAACATAATCACGTTTTACTGAATATATCTGCGTTTACTATGAATATTTGCAAAATATTTAATTAATCCTGAAAGAAAGATAAAATAATTGTATATAAAAATTAAATTCTCTTTTATAATTCAACGTATATGCACACACGACCGCTTGAAAGCTGATGAACGTGATTGAGGTAAACGAATTATGTTAAAAACAAAATTCTCAAAGAATTTTATGTTGTATGGGTTTAGCAAAAATATGCTTCCATACATATCGTTGCCTCAGAATAGATTTAGCACATATAACACAAAGTGTGAATAGAGAAAAACTGCTAAGAAGGTTTACATGATGAAGTTTTCTCAAAATATACCAGATGAAATTCTTTTGTATTTGCACCACTGCTTCCCACACATGTTTTGAGGAACATTTTTAATTTTTATAAATTTACATTTATGAAGTTCGAAGTTAATATTACTTTTATGTAAAAGTAAAAATTAATTTTGTGCCGCATACAGCACTTTTCTTAATTTATTTTCAAAAAGTAGCTTTTTGTGCTCCATACGTATACTTAATTGCTGTGAATTGAGAATTTATTTGTTTTGTTTATTTTTTTTGCTGCCCACACACTTACACAAGAAAAACAATTAACTGAAGTGTATTTAATGTAAAAACGGGAAAATATATCGACGGAAATCAAGAGTAATAGAGAAAACCTCTGGCTCAATCTCCCAAGATTGAGGCATGCTGAACTAATGATTGTAACGTATAACCAAAATCGTTTCATAGCTATAATGTCCCTGAGTAAAAACAATCTAAGAATGCTCACAGGCTTTCTCACATTGCATTGCAGACTGAGAAACGACCTCAAAAGACTTGGCACTGAGAGCAAAATAATGTGCAGATTCTGTGATTACGAAGATGATACTCCAGAGCATTTTCTGAAGGACTGTGAAACAATATGCCACAAAAGATATAGCCAATTGGGCAAGCAGCTATTGGAGGATTGGGAACTGCCAACTCTGGACTCGCTGGCAATCCTTAGATTCATCAGGGGAGTAGGTCGAGATGAGGTGCTCTAGTACCTCATTACAATAGATCAATACAATAAATCTACTTTGGTCGCAGTATCCTGTGCTTCTCGCTAGACTTAATTCATTCATTCATAATGTAAATAATGAAATTAAATGATTTTTGTTATGCTCAAACATGCATAATTAAGGTTTCTTTTATTTTATTTTAGTGTTTAATAAGTTTTTATTAAAGCAGAGGCTGCGTCTGGGTGATGATGTTTTCTGCTTAAAAGTCTCCGTTGAATTTTTCTTAAGACACCTTCTTTCTTTTTATTATTTTCTTATAGAAATGAAGCAAAACAAGAGTTAACTTTACTTTGTACATTTTTGTATGAAGAATTTGACTCAATCGCCAAACAGTGGCGTGTACAGCAAAACAATACTTAGTTAACCTGAAGATAGTTGATATGGAGCAAAATGAATGCTTAATATCTCAGAAACCAAAATAAGTTTCGTGAAACTCGTTTTTTTTATTAAGAAAGAGGTTATTCAAAATATGTATATTCCATGCCTTACTCATTTTTTTAAAAGAATGGTCGGTAGAGCAAAACTATTCTGGGTCGACGATATGTAGTTATGTTATAATCTGAAATACTATTAAAATTTCCATACAAAATTCACAGGAATTTTATAGTTAAAATTCATATTGTGCTCTTGAAAGAAAATAGCATACTTTCCTCAACTTAGCTGAGATATGAAATAAAAAATTGTGTACTATGCCTTAAATACATACACGACTACACGACCACTTTGGCAGCTGTTGACCAAGACTTATTTCTATTCAAACTATGCCAATATCGTGAATGGCCAAAACCCAAATGCGTCAAGTATAATTAATGCATTTAAAATTAATCCAGCATTAAAGATATGCAGCCTTATTTATAAAACTTATTAAGGCTTCATAAAGGCTTTTTAAGCAAAAATTTTTATGCAAATTTCTCTTAAAAACCCTTTAAAAAGGCTTCATAATTTTTATAAATAATGCTGTTAATTATTAAATTCAAAAAGTAAATCGACTGAAATAAAAAGACACCATGAATCATCATCATAAACTTACTTTTATACTATATTGTTGATAACAGTTGCTTTTATAATTAAAAATACACTTCCGCCAACAGTCATTAATCATCAATGTGAATTTTTGAAATAAATGAAAACTCACATATACCCGCAAATCCTTTCAAACATAAAAAAATTAAATGTAAAATGAAAAACAAACAATCTTGAATAATAACTTTACAATTAATATTCTTACTGAAAAAGTTTAACATAATAACAAAAGTAGCAGAAAAAAAGTTTAGAATTAAAATGGATGAACTCTTAAACCGCACAAACAAACAACAAATTAAAAGTGGGAATTACTATGTAATGCTTACCAAGTATGAAAGTAAAAAATTAAATGAATCGTACACAATGATGCAATGATGCTTGTGGGGTTGTAATCCCTGTTGGAAAAAAGAATAAACAACTATATTGTAGCTTTTCATGTAAAAAATAATATATAAAGAAACCTGTATGCTCCAAAAAATTACACCTATAAATATAGCGTGTGTCACAAAAGAAAATTTATATATTGAATGTATAGGTTGAAAAATATCGGAGTATCCTTTTGAAACATTCTATAGAACGGAGAATGCTATACTGTAATGGTAATACAGTATTAGGGTAATACGGTATATTGTACAATGTAAAGGGTGCGATAGGTTTTATTTCTTTTTTTATATTTCTGCTTTAATTTGTAAATTTTTTTTTTAATGTATATTTAGATGCTTTTGTTATTATTATGTGTGTGCTGGAAGAAATACTAATATCGGATATACATATTGTATATATATATATAAAAAAAAATGTACATTTTGATTGTCACCCTATAACTCGAGAACGGCTGCATAAATTAAAAATGGCTAAATACATTTTGTAGAACATGCAATGAGGATGGTTTTTAATTAAACCTAATACACAAACTCATACATACATACATTCATTTGATTGACAGCATACAAATGTTAAACAGATGAAGCTGACAAAATGCACATTTTTGCCAATCACTTTCCTCTGATACAGCCGGTCATATACATTCACTGCTTTCCAATTGAATTTTGTTGCAAGTGATTTTTGATGTGTAAACATCTATACGCTGGAAGGTAAAAATCTTTTTCACAATACAATCACAAAATTTGAGTAAGATCGTAAAACGTTATCAAATCGGTGTGAGCTATGTATGAGTGTATTAGTGTAATCATACGAACAAGAAGTACAGAGAAACTTAACAGCTGCATATAGATACACTCAACCGAATTTTAAAGCATACCTTCAGGAGCAATATTAATTTTAATAGAAATTGCTTGTGAAGTGTAATAATAGTGTTGCCAGTGGGCATAATTTTGTTAAACAATTTAAAAATATAAAATAAATAAAATAAATATAAACTTTTTAATAAAAGTGCGTTTTAAATGTCAAATATTTGTTTAAAAGATAAGTAGAACTCTTTATAAATAATTAGTAATAATAATATTATCTTATAACATATCTTCATTACGTACTGTTGCCTTACACTGAAGATGGTGCACGACAATTGGGTAACATTCTCCATCTCATGCCAATTATTATGGGTGGAGATTTTAATACAAATTTTGCAAACCCACAGTCGCAAGCTTTATCAAAATTTTTATTTGACGTTTTCCACTTGCATATGAGCAATTCTCCACAAACCCCCACAACTAATAATTCTACTACTATAAATGCAGTTTCCATAGATTTTTAAATACAGTAGAGTAAAAAATTTATATATAACTTATTTTAGTTACCATAAGCCAATATTAAAAAAAAATTTCATTACTAGATATTTACACATCTCCCCTGTGACCAGACTCACATTGCTTTTTTTTTTTGAGTTTCATAAATACAAAATATTGTGGGAAATGGGCCGAGGGAAGGGTCATCCACATACCAAGTAATTAATAATAATCTTATATCTTGAAAGCTATAAAATTAAGTCATCAAATTGGTTATGAACTCTTTTGAGAGCAAAGTATTGGTAGAATAGGACACGGGAGGGGGGTATCCCCTATACATAGAAATTATAAAACTCCTAAATCTTGAAAACTATGATAGCAAGAGTCTTAAAATTTGGTAGCAGCTAATTTGAAAACAATTAAACTATAAACATTCGAGCATATACAAATTAATGTTTGTTTGTATGTCCTTTATGTGTGACCAAACCGCTCATCCGATCGTGATAAAATTTTAAAGTTCAAGGGCAATACTTTTCTTAAACTAGGACCTGGAGGGCGATACGGGGAAATTTCTGCCTCTCAGAATTTTAATGCAAATTAGAACATAGGATGTGTACATTTTTATAAATAATTCCAGGAGGGTGGTAGGGGAAATATATACGCTTCCGAAAAGTTTTAACCGATTTTAATGAAATTTAGAACATAGATAGATCTGGGCTATGTTTTCTTAAACAAAAACGAGGCAAAGATTTGTCCCTCCGATACGGTTTAAGCGTTTTTAAATGAAATTAAGAGCACATATGCTATGAAAATTTTAAACAGTACGACCAGGAGGACAATAGGGGCAAATTTCTGCCTCTCCGACACAATGAAAACGACGTAAATGAAATTTAGAACATAGATTGATCTACATCTAATAATTCACACAGGCTTTGTTTTTTAAACTAGCACTAAAAGCGCGATATAAGGAAATTTTTGCCCCTCCGAAACTTTTAGTCCGATTTTAATGAAATCTAGAACATAGATAGATCATTCACAGTATCCGCCATAGACATTTTCTAAACTAGGAACAGGAGGAAGTAAGTGGGACAATTTCTGATCTTCAACTCGATTTTGGTGAAATTTAAAATATAAATACCCATTCGCTTAGAAGAAGACATACTGTATGTACTTTCTCATAACTAAATCTATGTACAGACGATTGTCTGTTAATGTGCTGGCAATTTTCGATTGCCAGCACAACATTCCTTGTCAGTTCACACGGTTGTAAAAAAATCTTACAATTTATTGCCAGACGGTTGTAAGGCAATAAATTCATCTGACAAAATCGTCAGTCGAAAAATTGTCAGTTCACACAGTTGTCATATGCACAAAATGTCAGATCTTATGTTATGCGTGGGCAGTGTTGCCCATAGAAATAATTCTCTTACAATGACGCCATTGTCAGATACATGAACTTTGCACATCTGACAATATTAAAATGTCTGACAAATATCTGACAATAATTTTACAATGTGTTCACACGATTTTAAGATGTCTGACAATTTGTTGTCAGCTCCTAGTCTTTCAATGGACTGACAATGCTTTTTCTGGCAACGACGTCTGACAAAATTTGTCATTTCACACGGTTGTAAGAAATTTTGAGCACATTTTACTGGCAATATTGTAAGATCTGACAACCGTCTGTACATAGCTTAAGACAATCAAGGGGCAAGGGTTGAGTCCTGCTCGCTCGAAACTTGAAAATCGATTTTATAGAAATTAAAAGCATAGGTGCAGATTCATTTAGAAGAAGGCTATGTACTTAATGTACATATCTAATTTCTGCCCCTCCAATACTTTTAAATCGATATACAATGAAATTGAAAAGATGATGGGGGTAGCGAAGCACACCGAGTGTAGCTAGTATTAAATAAAAACGGCTATTATTAGCATATTAAATTTTTGTTGTAAGTGTTGTGTAAAGGCAAATTGTCAAGCTGGGATTCTCCTTGCAAAACTAAAGGCAAGTCCACACAAAAATCACAAACTTTTATCTATCTCTGACACCTGCGGAGAAGCTTATGAAATATAAAAAAAAATCCATTTCAATATAAAAAAGACTCTTAGTAAGTGATGCCTACTCGTTTGTATGTTCTTCCGCACCATTTCTCAGCAGGCCTTTGCCCATTGCAATTCTTAATTTATTTTATTGCTTTAATTTTTTCTTATTTCACGCTCACTTTCCTACAGCATGTAATAACAACTTCTATCAGCATTCATTTATCTTTTGGTTTTAATTAAAATAAATTTTTTCGTGATTGCCAGTTACGTGCTTTAAATGTTTAATTGAATGAACATCTTAGAAGATACATAAATATATTTTGTTGTAGCAAATTGTTATGCTCTTTGACGCATTTATTATTTGTGATTCTAAAAAAAAATTTAAAATAATTTTTTTTGGTAATTTTAAATTTCTCCGCCTAATTGCAGTGCCGAGCAGTTCTTAAGAGTTGAAAACTATTGGTTAGTGTCTCGAGAGGGTGATCTTTTAGGTAATAGAACCAAACAGCTGCTTTCTCACACAAATGCCATTTTTTAATTGCTGAAAAAAATAAAAAATAAATTGAACCGACTTAAAATTTAAGCACTTAAAATTAAAAAAAAAACAGTTTAAATTCAATTCAGTGAAACAATTTTATTTTGCAAAAGCTTTTCGAGAGTTTGTAATGGGTACTGACTGCTCTTTTAATGGCTTACAATGTAATCAGTGGTACTTGTTAATCTAATAATACTATCCTTACTAATATTATAATTGTGAAAGTGAGTTTGTCAGTTTGTTTCCGGTTCGGAACCGGTTTTCTTATATACGATACGGATTTTCAAACCACTAAACTAATTTTTTTAAAATTCTTTCACCAATAGAAAGCTAATTTATCATCGTCAAGCATAGCCTATTTTTTATCCGGTTCGGAACCGGTTTTCTCATATATGGCACGGATTTTCAAACTGCTAAACTGACTATGAAAATTCTTTCACCAATGGAAAGCTACATTACATTAGAACCGGTTTTCTTATATTTGATACAGATTTTCAAACTGCTAAACCGATTATTAAAATTCTTTTACCAATAGAAAGCTAATTTACCAGCGTCAAGCAGAGCCTAGATTTTTATCCGGTTCGGATCCGGTTTCCTTATATTTGGTACGAATTTTCAAACTGCTAAGCCGACTATGAAAATTCCTTCACCAATGGAAAGCTACATTACCAACGTCAAACATGACCTATTTTTCACCCGGTTCGGAACCGGTTTCCTTATATTTGGTATGAATTTTCAAACTGCTTAACCGTCTATGAACATTCCTTCACCAATGGAAAGCTACATTACCAACGTCGAACATGGCCTATATTTTACCCGGTTCGGAACCGGTTTCCTTACATTTAGTTCGGACTTTTCCCGAAAAACGCATTTTTGGGCTGGTTAGGACAATCTCCGTTTCAGGATTTGGTTGTTTAAACAGTTTTAAAACCGATTTTTCTTAATGTTTTTATCGCTTTTTTTATCGGTTTTTTTTTATCTTTTAGCATTATCAGTGAGCAACAGATAAAGCAACTAACACAAAATATGTTTAATTTTTGGTTATGTTTTTACCAATTTTTTTTTAATTTCCAACCCTGGAACCATAATTTTGATTTTTTTCGTTTTTAGTACTAATTTATTTATTTCTTAGATATAGAATACATTTAATTACCAAAGAAATAACTATGAATTTTCATTTAATAAGTTTTATATACCAGTTTAGGTATTCCAGGTCTGGAACAATGTCTTTTTATTTTTCTAATTTTTTCTTTCTAAGACATAAAGTACATTAAATTTGTAAAAAAAAAATAATTAACCTAGTTATTTTTATATGCAAAAATAATACATTTTCCAACCCTGGAATCGTCCTTTTATATTATTCTGACTGCTGTTACCAACTAAGTTCTTTAAAAAATGTACAAAATATATTTAGTGATCAAAGAAAAAAGGAAATAAGGAAAAACTTAGTTTGATTTAGTTATTTTAATATCCAAAAAAATGTTAAAATTTTCCAACTCTTGAGCTGTGGTTAATATTTTTCTAATTTTCTATACCAAGGTTTTCTTTCCATAACATAAAATATATCTCATTTATTAAGAAAAAGAAAAAATTATTTAGCTCTTCTAACTATTGTTATCACAAAAAGTGTAAGTTTCCCTACACTGGTATCCTGCTTTTATATGTTTTTGATTTCTTACACCAATATATTTCTTTTAAGAATATAATATACATATGTTTAATTTATACAGAAAGAGGACAAATTAGTCTTAGTAGGCTACTTATAACAAAGAAAGTTAAAGTTTTCCAACCCTGCAAGCCTTTTTCTATATTTTTTTAAATTTTCGTTTTATTCATTGTAACGTGCCGTCACAAAATTCCATAAGTCATACATTGTGTTACGTACACCATGACTGCATGGTACATACCAAACCAATTAATAAAGGGTACATGATTTTACTAGTTTTGTTCACAGTTGAGGTTTAACATACATGTTGACAAAATATACCTTAGAAGTCTCATCAAGTTAGTTAAGCGAAACGGTATAAGACTTCAAGTTCAGTCGGGGAGCAAGTCACGACACCGTAGGAATGGTAGTTACAAAAAGGCCACTTGAACTATCATCCGAGAGCTTTGCCGATTCTTGTTTCGATATACACGAACTCCCGAATCTTTCGTGTATTGTATTTAGTAAAGCACACGAACTTCCAAATCTTTCGTCATAGGAGGTAACAATATTTCCGGAGGACTTTCATCATTAAAAGGGCAAGGTATCCAGGAGTGACCCAGACAGCACAAGTGAATTGTATATATCTACATATTGTGTTTAAAGTAGTATAAGTTAATTTAAGTTTCTTAAATAAAAGTATACTGTGTTCTCTGGATATTAAAACACAAACCTCTTCGTGTTATTATTTGCAAAGGAAGCAGACATTTGGTAAGGACCTGAACAGGCTGACGCCTACCCCAGCTGGAAACAAAAACTGCGTTACATCGTACTGAAATATAAAATAAGTTTATTGAAAAAAAAAAATAAAAATTAGTTTTAGCTAGTTACTTTTATGTATATGGCAAAGTAAGGATTAAGTTTTCCAGCTCTGAAAACTTTCATAATTTTTGTAAAAAAAAACGGTTAAATATTTTTGCAATCCATTAATTTTGTGGATAGTTGTACTTTTTTTGCATATTTATTATTCTACTTGAACCACAATGAGGAGTTTTAATCTAGAAAAAAAAATTTTTATCAGGTTTTTTTTAAATTATTTTTTTTAGAATGAATTATTTTGTGATACATTTTTAGATTTTTAATTGAACTGTAGTGAATTTTAATCAAAAATAATTTTTAGTCAGGCTTAAGTTCAGTAATTTCAATTCTTATTGAATGAAATATTTTTATTAATTAATGTGAGTTTCTAAAGAAGAGAAGAAAAATTAAACTTAGACTTTATAGCTGGGGGAAATACCGATTCTTTTCTGTGCAGCCACGCACTTCATCAGCACCCCAGTCTATCAACTTGGGTAGAGATTCTTATTAACATCAGCTATTTAACTTTAATTTACAATGAAACGGAATATGAGAAACGATTGTTGTATATACAATTGATTTACCTTTGGTAAAGACAGTTATAAGTATCACTATTAATTATATATTTTTCCATTTTTCTATTTAGCTTAGCACGAAAAATACTATAAAGTCTAAGTTTAATTTTTCTTCTTTTCTTCTGAGACTCACATTAATTAATAAAAATATTTCATTCAATAAGAATTGAAATTACTGAACTTAAGCCCGACTAAAAATTATTTCTGATGAATTATTTTGTTTTGTTTTTTTATATTTTTTTAAATTAATGTGCTTTTTCACATCCCTTCTGGGCCACCACACACTCAATGCACCACATCTTGGCTATTTAGCATGCATTTTTTTTAATGAAAACGAATATGAGAAGTACACAGTTTTATTGCCTATTTTTGCAAAACAAGTGGGCAAATTCTACAGTTACACATTTATGCATTTAGTTAACAGTATTATTGGCAACGGCTTCGAATGATACCTCAGGTAAAGCACTTAAATAGAAATGTTTTATTTAACTGAATCTAAATTATTTTTAACTTTTTTTTGCTTAGTTTTGACACTTTTTAGTGTCAATGTAGAATGACATTAAATATAATAAATTCACAAATATTCATAACTTATACAAACAATACAAAAACAAAGTCTTAAAACCTTGTTAAAAATTTATATTTGTTTTATAAATACTGAAAACTATTAATATAAATGTATATGTTTTTTTAATATACAAATAATTATTTTAATTATAATTAAAATCTACCAAGAACAAACAAATAATAATATATATATATATATATATATGCCTGTTGAGTAAATAATGTCTCAAGCTAAATGGATAACTTAAGTTCATATCCGTTTAAATTTTTTTGACATTGAATTAAATAAATAAATAGATAAATAACTGAAATTATACTCCCAGTAAAAAAAACACTTACACAAAAACTTGCTGAGATCCTCTGAACATTCCGCTACAATGAGATCTTCCAATTATAAAGCCTTAATACATTCTAATAAAACGTTTGGAAAGTTAAAGATCTTTGCAAAATTCATGGTGAATTTCAAAACAGTTTTTATTATGATTATACATAATTACTTCGTATTTATATACAAAACATGTCCTGCAGGAAATGGAACTGATACAAGTCTAGCGAAGTGACCAGTCCCCTACTAATAGGGATTAGATCGAGTTCTAACAATTACTAAGAAGCGAACCAGTCACTTTTACTTGAGGAATCATGTTGATTCAATATTATTTCAAGTTGTTATAACATGAATTTGATATTAAAATAACATGTATAACCATGTTGATTCAAAGTTACTATTTCAACATGAATTTAATATTATTTAACTTATGTGATTATGGTATCTGGCATCAGGAAAATGTTTGTATTTTGTATACGTAGTTGGCTAAGAGCAAGGTCAAGATTTGTACTTGAACTCAACGCGTGGGTAGTCAACGCCCTCAGAGCTGTAGCCAAAAAGAAATTAAATATTATTTAGACAAACACTAAATAAATACCATAATGAGTTAAATCTTAATTCAATATGAATTTAAACATAAAATAAATTTTAAATTATAGTTATAGTAAAAAAACAATCACAAACTACAAAGCTACTTTGGCTTATCTGTAGGATTCAAACCTGAGATCCTCTGACTACAAGACTAGTAGTTAGTTCACTGCCTAAAGGCCAGCAGCAAGAAGTTTTCGCCAAAGTGAAAAAAACCGCTGTCAATACAGTAAAAGTCGTAAAATTGTGCTATTTCTTCGACAATTTTTTTCTGACAGCTCAATCACAATCTGTTGCTCTACTTTTGCTACTGAATTTCAAACAGCCGTAGTCGAAGTTAACACAATAAACAAGTAAATATATAGAAACCGAAGAGCTCCAGCTGTCTACATATTCGTACAGTTTTCGGTTTGACTGCACAAAGCTTACATTTGTATGTATGTGTTTGCATGTGTGTTTTGTGTGTGTGTATGAGTGTATTTTTTTTCCTGTATATACAAATATAATAGTAAAACAAACAACAACAACATTTCTTATTGTGTTAACTTCAACTGCGACTCTTAAATTTTCAGAAGCAGAAGTATGAGCAGAAGCAAAAGAAAATACACAAATGAGAAGTTTTTAAACGCAAATTTTTGCTGGTAATGCGAATTTTTTCACGTATTTACAAACGCAAGCCACATAACCGAGCACAACAGTGCATCGCAGCGATGAACAAAGCAAATCAACACCAACATACTCAAACAACATATTATTTCTAAGTTAATATATTTTGCAAGCAAAATTTTTCCATGTTGATTTCATATTGATATTTTTTTCTGTGTGAAATAAAGAAAAAAAACTGAATTAGCCTCACTGAATACAAGTACATACATTAAGGTATGTGTACTTTAAAAGATACCTACTAGAGGGCTGCGTAAACAGTTTTTTAAATGTATTCTCATGGCATGTATTATACTAAACTAATAATAAATTCTGTCGTATTATAAGCGAAGCACGATGGATGTATTGCTGTTCGTGTACATGAGTGTTAATAAGCGATGTCGCGAAGAGTTCTTGTTCCCAACAAACAATCAAAAGAAGTAATGTTGATGCGTGTATGATTGTTATTTTGCATATTGTACGTTTGAGTGTGTGTGAGATGTTCATGGTTTTTTAAAACAAGCGCACTCAACTAATGTCAATAAATGTGTGCGTTTGTATGAGCGCAGAAAAATAAAATATCATACATACAACGTGTGGGTTTATGTTCATGCTTGATATTTGTATACGGGCCCATGCGTATGAAGAAGCAAGCATCACAAATTTTTCAATCACTAAGTATTTGCTTCTCAAAACTCATATACCTGCAATAAATGAAACAAATGTCTTTCCAACAGTGTTGTTTAACGTTTCTTTTAAAAGATTTTGTTGTAGTAAAGCATTTGAAAAATGCTTAAAAGTTCTTGTAAGTAGTCTTGTGCAGGACTTTAATACATACTTATCGCTTGCCTTACTGCAACATAGTTATATCTCAAGGAATTCGTTTTTGGATTTAATGGCGCATAAAAATTCGTTATATCGTATTAAGTCTTGTATAAAAATTTTATATATGTATATTTAATATATATTTTATATATAATTTTATATATTTCTACCAAAAAAAACCGACTTCAATGCAAAGATCTGATAGAACATTTTCGAAACAACAAAATATACATGGGAGCAAAATGGAAGTAAACTATCAAATAAATAATATCTAAAATCTGAAAGTACGTGGAATATAAAATTAAATTTTAAATGAGCGTTCCTTCAGGATTTGTGTTAAGTTTTCTAAAAATCGGTACAGTAGAGAACCACTTGAAATAAAGTATTAAATTTTAATGGGCGTGAATTTCTTCTTTTTAACCGACTTCAAAAAAAGGAGAAGGTTAACAATTCGGCTGTATTTTTTTTTTAGGTGTGTAGCTTCATAGATCGGTACGGTTTTGACCGATTGTGAAAATTTTTTTGTTGTCTCAGAGGGTCCCATTCTAAAAAAGGTGGGTGGGGATACGCCTACAATTTTTCAACTTGATTTTACGATCTCTTACTTATTGGATTGCTGCAAATACTAGCAAACACCTTTGGTTTTTGCAATTACACAATTTAAAGATGAAAAAATGGGCGGGGCTACGCCCACTAAAATGTATTATAACATTTGACGTAGTTCTATTTAATGGATTTCAACGAAACTTACCAGAACTCTGAAATAAACACAATCTTCTGTAAGAAAAATGGGCGGGGTCACGCCCATTAAAATTTAATATAATATTCCACAAGCTTTTTTTTCACCGATTTTTATGAAACTTGGCGCACAGCCTAGGCTTAAATAAAGGCACAATATTGCGTTCAAAAAAGTGGGAGGGGCACGCCTATTAAATTTTAGTATAATATTTCACGTGCTTGCACTTAACCAATATATACGAAACTTGGCACACACCTTGAACTCTTAAAAATACAAAATCTTGTTTTGAAAACGTGGGCGTAGCCACGCCCTATAAAATTTTATACTATATTTCACTAAAAAGCTAAAAATAAAACTTAAAAAAAATATTATTAAACCAACTTAAAAAATAAGCACTAAAAAGGTAAAAATAATATTGATCTAGTTAAATAAAGTATTTTAATATATGTTACCTATAGTGTTGTTTGAAGTCGGTGCCAGCAATATTGGGAACTAAGCACATACAAACATACATTCAAATATGTATGTACATAAAAAGTTCTTGCAATTAAATGGAAGAATGTTCCTATTTAAGAACTCAAAGTGTGTGCTAATTTTTGTAAGAATCGGTTAAATAGAACCACGTGAAATACAATAAAAAAAAATTTTAATGGTCGTAGTCCCGCCAATTTTTTACGTTTTAAGATTGTGTAATTACAAGAACGAAAAATAATTGATCTGTTTCGCAGCAATAGAATATGTAAAATATATTTTGTGCGCGTGTCCCCGACCACTTTTTCTTACAATGGGAGCAATTGGAAGCTATATCCTCTCAGACAAAAAAAAATATTTATACAGTCTGTCTAAAATGTACAAGAATTACGAAGCAACCATGTCAAACAAAAAATAGCGGCGAAATGATAACCTTCTTTTTAACCGACTGCGCAACGCAAAGAAGGGTATTGGGTTTATCAGTCTATGTACATAATATGGATGCATATATGTATGTGTGCATGTATGTATGTACTATTAAACCCAACTTGTGGACCGATTTTGATGATTCTTACGTCAATCCATTTGTCTTAATCCCGGGAGTGTCACTAAAGATGTGTCAGTTGTCAAAATTCAATATGGCGGCCAGGAGACGCCATTTTGTAAATGCGAAAAAAACATAAAAAGTCGGCGAACTATATCAAAATGGATATCATTCGACAGGTATTTTAAAATGATCTTCAAGTTTCTCTTATGATTTTACATTTCGAAGTACCATTTAGGATATTTAATGGTTCAAAGTTGGTCGCAGTCTGGAGGGTTTTTTTGTATAACTACTTGTTTTCAAGTCGGTTTTAAACTTGTACAATTACCTCTTGAGAAAAGAAAATTTTTCATAACTTCATTAAGTTATCTGTAAATTGAAAACTCATAATTTATTTTACGAGAAACTAGCTTTTTTTGAGTTATGCTTATGTTGCAATAAAAGAGCGACTTGTCTTGTAAATAAACTAAAAAAAACAAGGTAATAATAAATTTTGCTGTCTTAAGGCTATTTTAAAAGTACGAAGCTAAATTTAAAATTTCGAGGCAACTACATATTAATAAAATTTTCTTTACATAAGTATTAACTCTATCCTCAAGTTTTGTTGTTAATGACAAGGAAAAATTACTTTTATTTCCCTCCCCCCACTCGTCCTTCCTGCTCATTCAGCCGATAGTTAATATATTTTGTTTAGTTAATTAAGAACACAAACATTTAGTTAATACAACGTTTGATTAAAAGAATTATTTGGCTTTTGTTAAAATGCTTAAATATTATTTTTACAGTGGCCTCAAAACGGAGCAAACAAACAAAATCTACTTAATTATTATTAGTTTATTGGTTACATTTAACAAATAACTAAAATACATACTCTAAGAAATCTTTGAACGGCATAAGTCGAACTGTGAATAAGCAACTTTCGACTTTTATATTTTTCTAGTTAAAATTGGTGTTTGAATAAATTTGTATGCAAGTAAGTTTTTTTTATATTTAAATTATAAACAAATGAAGTTCTGAAATCGGGCATTTTCCATTTGTTATTAATGGTGAGCATTAGACGAAGAATGCTGCTATTGTGAATTTTACTTATTGTGATTGCTCTGCATATGCATCAGCTGACATTGTCTAAATGTGATACACAAATGTCAGATGCGACTGCCAGAACTTTCAAAATGTTGATATTTGTTAATAATGCAATTTTAGAAGGAAAGCCATTATTTTTTTTTTAATTTATAAATTTTATTATTTAATGCAAAACATTTAATAATTATTGATCTTGCTCAATGCTTACTATGATTAATGCCTACTTAGTAAAGCATTCCTATACATGATGTAATAATCTATAAAGTAATTTAAGTCAAGGCTGGCATTCGCCTTGCTTCCCATTTTTAGTTTCTGAGAGGAGTGGCCTTGGCTGAAGTAGTTAACACGTAGACTACAAAACCGAAGGTATTGGGTTCAATTCTGGTACACAACAACAGTCATTTAATATTCGTAGCAACACCACGCATTTTTCCAATGTACATTAGTGTCCCTTTGCATCAGCTGTTGTCACTGAACTATACCGTCTTCAGCAGATAGTAATCCCAATGTAATAGCACAGCGCCCTCCTTTGTTGTGTAGCAGAATTATAGGAGAAGTAAAATAACCGATAAAATGGCTACTAATCACAGCTTCAAAAAAAAATTCAATGCGCCTCATTTAACACCAGATTATTGAAAGCAACGTACAAAAAAAGCAGAGTTGTAAAAGAATGAATATTTGCCCTCTGTCTCTGCCTTCAACGCCTGTCTTCTCTATCACTATCCCTTTCCTAAAGAAGGTAACACCTAGTAATAGTAGTAGGCATTCATTGCCTGCTTGTTACTTCCCTTAAAAAAGAAAAAAAAAAGGTTCAATAAAAGAAAGTCCTAAATTCGGAAGATTTAATTTCAAACCGCCTTTTGAACCATATTGACAATACTATACTGACTAAGTAATTTAAAGTAAGTAATTTACAATTGAGTAAAATTTGAATTCTCTTAAAACAAAATCTAACTATCTAGTGATTTTAAAAACCAAGAAAACAAATATTCGTTTTTTAGGGTTCCGTTCACCAAAGGTGAAAAATGGAACCCTATTGTTTTCGCTACGCTGTCCGTCTGTCCGTCTGTCCGTCACACGGTATTTTCTCAGGAACCGTAAGATCTACGGACCTGAAATTTGGACAGAGTACGTAGAACCTTGGCCACTACAACAACAAATACATGAGAATTAGAAATTAAAGGGTGCTCCAAAACGAGCGACGAAAAATGTTAAAATCTCATGTAATATACATACATACAGTTGTATATTGACACTTGAAATTTGTAAAATTAGTGTATTATTATATAGACTACAACAATAAACATTAAAATATTAAAAAATTTAAATTAAAGGGTGGTCCATCAGTTAATGCAATTTTGACAAATTGCTATATCTTGGAGACCGTAAGAGGTAAACTCTTGAAATTTTCAAAAACGGTAAAACTAAAAAATCCGAAAATTATAAAATCGCCAAACCGAAAAAAATCGCCAAAACCTGAAAAAAATTACCAAAAATTTAAAAAAAATCGCCAAATCGAAAAAAATCGAGAAAATTAAAAAAAAAATTCTAGCACTAAAATAAATCGCCAAATTCGAAAAAATCGTTTAAATGAAAAAAAATCGCCAATATGAAAAAACGCCAAAAACCGAAAAAAATTGCCAAAACGCGAAAAATGCGCCAAAACCAAAATAATTGTTTATGTGAAAAAAAATCGCCAAAATGAAAAAAAAATCGCCAAAAATTAAAAAAAAATCGCCAAATTTAAAAAAAAACGCCAAAATTTAAAATAAACGCCAAAAACCGAAAAAAGTCCTCAAAACGAAAAAAGTGTCAAAACTAAAAAAAAATCGCCAAAAACCAAAAAAAATCACCTATATGAAAAAAACGCCAAAATTAAAAAAAATCGCCAAAATAAAAAAATCGCCAAAATAAAAAAAAACGCCAAAATAATAAAAATTGCCAAATTAAAAAAACTTCAAAACCCCCAAAAAAAATCGCCAAAACGTGAAAAAAAGTGCCAAAACTCAGAAAGCGCCAATAAATTCAAAAAACCCTAAAACTAAAAAAAAACTTAAAACTGAAAAAACCCATAAACGAAAAAAATCCCAAAACTATAGTTTATATTGTTCGTATTGAATTACATATCTCGTGCCCGTACGGAACCCTTCGTGCGCGGGTCAAAGTCGCACTTCACTGAATTTATTTATATTTCTTATAATAGTAGCACCTTTCTAGGTCGATAAAGCATACATATATTTTTATTATTTAACCAAAGCAATCATTACTTCTAGTAAAATAAATATCGTATAAAGTTTTTTTTTTTCTCCGAAAAATATGAGGAAAAGATAACAAAAAGATCAAATAACAAATAACAAATAATTTATATTTATAATTGGTAAATGAAAAAAAAAATACACAAATCGTTTGGTATAAATAAGGCAAACCTTGCCAACGAGTCGATAGTATAGCGTATTTAATTGCAGTGTTTTAAATAATATAAAAATAATAATATCGGTCGTGGAAGAATATGAAACTCGTTTCATTATTCGTCCTTTGTGGCGTCTTATTTGCCCTAATGGGTCAAATATCCTCAACACCGTTTCTGGGCAAGCTTATATCAGATGTATTGAACATACCGAGAAAACTCAAAGACGGCCTTCCAATGACAAAGCAACAAATTAAGGCCCCGATTGACTCTCTGCTTAAGGATGTGGAAAAAGTGAAGGCAGACACCCCGGATGATAAGTCTGATATACACAAGTATAAGAATACGTTAAATGATATGATGAGACAAGTGGACAGGCTAAAGTCGAATAAAAGGATGGATGTTGCTCCCTTTTACGATAATATAAGTAAAATGAAGAAACTGATTGCCTCTTTAATAGAAAAGAATCGCCGAAAGCCACAATATAGTCTTCAAATTGGCAGTCATAATATACTTCAATATCGCATCGAAATAACGCTTAGATATAAGCCCCATGGCTCAAATAGATATCGCACGTACACGCTTTTTACCAAGATATACGGCGCTGTGTATCAGCTGGACAGAAATTCCGTTATAGGCAACGTGCGTGCAACGGAAGAAACATTCAGGGAAATGTACCATATTCCCCCTGGGGAGGTTATTAAATGCTATGACGTTTTAATACACTCGTATGAAAAAGCAACAAAGCTTTTCAGTTATAACGAATTACATTATATAATGGATGTTATAATGCAAACATTCCCCTCATCACCTACAACGCGTTTTAAATTTTATCTTAAAATTGGTTACATAAGCTTTGCCGAATTGCCCAGATATAATATTATTGTTAGGCTCATATATAAAGTGTATAATTCGAATGTCAATAACATTGTTACCTTTGATGTAAATTATCGTGATAGTTTGTATAATACCTGGGATGAGATAGATAAAATAATATCTGAAACAAATCAAATGCTTAAACCCAACGTAAGAAGAACATATACCATATCCATCAGGCCAAGATTCGATACTTCTTTGGATATTTCACATATTAGGTATATCAAAAGTAGAGTGCACAAAATGCTTTCACCTCAGCCCAACACGAACTATAAGTTTCACATAAAAAAACCAAAATACAAAATTATCCTCCTGCTTACCTATCGAATTTCCGCTTCCAACAGTGGAACAAAGAAAATGACTATAGAATGTAATGAATTTCCATTGGACATCCAAAAGCTAAGAAAACGTATAAATTCAGTCGTAAATGATACAGAGAATTCGCTTAAATCGAAATATAAGTCGAATTTTGCAGATATAAAAAAAATATATCTCATAACTATCGACACAGATGAACCCAATGAACTAGATGACAATAACGTGCCATCAAATAATTCATCGCTTGCAAAAATAAATAATACCATAACGGAAATACTTGGGTCTCAACCAAATACGGAATTGAAATATAACTTGAAACCAAAACATAAAATGGTTATTATTCTGATATATAAAATTCCTGGCTTATACATTGGCACTGAGACAATTTACATAGAATACAATCCACTGAATATCAATAACCTTAAAAGAACGATAAATGGAGTTATAGCTAAAACGAAAAATTCGCTTGAATCGAAATATCGACGACCTTTTCCAAAAATAAAGAAAAGATATATCATTACGATCGATACAAATGAACTGGACGACGGCACAATTGGTGCAAATACTTCACCGCTTCAAGAAATACGAAGTGCAATAACAAAAGTACTTGGCTCTAAACCAAACACAAAGTTGAAATTCAATCTTAAACCGAGACATAAAATAACCATAATGGTTACATTTGAAAATACCGATTTACAAATTCGCCCCGAAATAATAATATATATAGAATACAATCAATTTCCCCGGGACACCAACGATCTAAAAAATATGATAAATGGAAACATAACTGCAATACAGAAAATGATTGAAACGAAATATGATCGCCGTTATTCAGATATCAAAAAAATATTTATTATTATTTTCGAGTCAGATGACGATGCAACACCATCCAATACCTCGCCACTTGGAAAAATAAATAATACAATAACGGATATACTTCATTCTCAACCAAACACAGAGCTGAAATTTAATGTGAAGCCAAAATATAAAATTACTATATCGGTTACATATCAAAGTCCCGACCTCAATATAGAACCTGACATTATATTTTATATAGAATTTAATTCATTTCCACAGGATCCCAGTAACCTTAAAACAATGATAACTGGCAATATAACTAAAACAAAGAATACGATTGAATCAAAATACGGTCGCCCTTATTCAGATATAAAAAAAATATATATCATTACTATTACGACAGATGAACCAGATGATGGTACAATATCACCGACTACTTCACCAATTGAAAAATTGAAATCTACAATAACGGATATAGTTCAACCTCAGCCAAACGCGACCTGGGAATTTAGCATAATGAAACCAAATAAACAATATTTCATTACTCTTATTTACAAAGATATGAACTCGGATGCTAAAATGAAACGAACTTATATTGTTGACAGTGAATTTCCTTTGGATAGCGATAGATTTAAAAGAAATATAATTGAAATAACTGAAGACATAAATAAAGCTGTTAAAAATGCAAAGCAATATATAATCTATGTGGAACCAGATGACAAAACCGGCACAATAATAAAATTTATGATTGAAGAAAGGGTGAAATATAGAAAAGGTAAGCGCCGTGGTTCTCGCCACCCAGGCGAAGACGATGACAACAAATCGGAATATTTGGACTACTCGGACTCTAGTGGTCCGGATGAACCTGAATATTCTGACAGTAACAGTGAACCAGAAAATTCGGAATCTGCCCAACCTGGTGGGCCCGATGACAATACATCTACATATCTGGATTATCCGTCTGGTGAAATGGACGACAAGGAATATGACAATAGCGATTCTTCGCAACCAGGAAGACCAGGTCATAAGAAACCTAAGCAAGGTGGAACTTCTCCCTCTGAAGAGTCTAGCGGTATCGATTCTGAAAATTCTGATTATGACGAACCTGACTCTTCTCAAAATCCTGACACTGAAAATCCTAACTCCTCGGAACCTATTGGACTTGGTCACAAGAAACCAAAACATCCCGGAACTTCGTCCTCTGAAGAATCCGGCGACAATGATTCGGAAAATTCTGACTCTTCGCAACCCGAAGAACCAGACGACAGCGGTTCTCAAAATCCGGATTCAGGAAATCCAGACTCTTCCCAACCTATTGGACCCGGTCACAAAAAACCTAAATTTCCCGGAACCCCGTCTTCTGAAGAATCTGGTGACAATGATTCGGAAAATTCTGACTCTACGCAACCCGAGGAACCAGGCGACAGCGATTCTCAAAATCCGGATTCTGAAAATCCAGACTCTTCCCAACCTATTGGACCCAGTCACAAAAAACCAACATATCCCGGAACACCGTCTTCTGAAGAATCTGGTGACAATGATTCGGAAAATTCTGACTCTACGCAACCCGAAGAACCAGGCGACAGCGATTCTCAAAATCCGGATTCTGAAAATCAAGACTCTTCCCAACCTACTGGACCCGGTCACAAAAAACCTAAATATCCAGGAACACCGTCTTCTGAAGAATCTGGTGACAATGATTCGGAAAATTCTGACTCTTCGCAACCCGAAGAACCAGGCGACAGCGATTCTCAAAATCCGGATTCTGAAAATCCTGACTCTTCTCAACCTACTAGACCCGGTCACAAAAAACCTAGATATCCAGGAGCTCCCTCTTCTGAAGAACCTGACGATAATGATTCTGAAAATCCCGACTCTTCACAACCTCTTGGGCCTGGTCAGAAAAAACCGAAGCATCCTGGGACTCCTTCCTCTGATGAGCCTGACTCCTCAAAACCAGGTAGACCTGGTCACAAAAAGCCTAAACACCCCGGAACTCCCTCTTCTGAAGAACCTGATGACAATGATTCTGAAAATCCCGACTCTTCACAACCTCTTGGGCCTGGTCAGAAAAAACCGAAGCATCCTAGAACTCCTTCCTCTGAAGAGCCTGACTCCTCAAAACCAGGTAGACCTGGTCACGAAAAGCCTAAACACCCCGGAGCTCCCTCTTCTGAAGAACCTGACGACAATGATTCTGAAAATCCGGACTCTTCGCAACCTCTTGGGCCTGGTCAAAAGAAACCGAAGCATCCTGGAACTCCTTCCTCTGAAGAACTTGACTCCTCAAAACCAGGTACACCTGGTCACAAAAAGCCTAAACAACCCGGCGCTCCCTCTTCTGAAGAACCTGACGACAATGATTCTGAAAATCCCGACTCTTCGCAACCTCTCGGACCTGGTCAAAAGAAACCGAAGCATCCTGGAAGTCCTTCCTCTGAAGAACCTGACTCTTCAAAACCAGGTAGACCTGGTCACAAAAGGCCTAAACACCCCGGAGCTCCCTCTTCTGAAGAACCTGACGACAATGATTCTGAAAATCCCGACTCTTCGCAGCCTCTAGGACCTGGTCAAAAGAAACCGAAGCATCCTGGAACTCCTTCCTCTGAAGAACCTGACTCCTCAAAACCAGGTAGACCTGGTCACAAAAAGCCTAAACACCCCGGAGCTCAATCTTCTGAAGAACCTGACGACAATGATTCTGAAAATCCCGACTCTTCACAACCTCTTGGGCCTGGTCAGAAAAAACCGAAGCATCCTGGAACTCCGTCTTCTGAAGAACCTGGCGATAATGATTCTGAAAATCCCGACTCTTCGCAACCTCTCGGACCTGGTCAAAAGAAACCGAAGCATCCTGGAACTCCTTCCTCTGAAGAACCTGACTCCTCACAACCAGGTAGACCTGGTCACAAAAAGCCTAAACACCCCGGAGCTCCCTCTTCTGAAGAACCTGACGACAATGATTCTGAAAATCCCGACTCTTCGCAACCTCTCGGACCTGGTCAAAAGAAACCGAAGCATCCTGGAACTCCTTCCTCTGAAGAACCTGACTCCTCAAAACCAGGTAGACCTGGTCACAAAAAGCCTAAACACCCCGGAGCTCCGTCTTCTGAAGAACCTGACGACAATGATTCTGAAAATCGCGACTCTTCACAACCTCTTGGGCCTGGTCAGAAAAAACCGAAGCATCCTGGAACTCCTTCCTCTGAAGAACCTGACTCCTCAAAACCAGGTAGACCTGGTCACAAAAAGCCTAAACACCCCGGAGCTCCCTCTTCTGAAGCACCTGGCAATAATGATTCTGAAAATCCCGACTCTTCGCAACCTCTCGGACCTGGTCAAAAGAAACCGAAGCATCCTGGAACTCCTTCCTCTGAAGAACCTGACTCCTCAAAACCAGGTAGACCTGGTCACAAAAAGCCTAAACACCCCGGAGCTCCCTCTTCTGAAGAACCTGACGACAATGATTCTGAAAATCCCGACTCTTCACAACCTCTTGGGCCTGGTCAGAAAAAACCGAAGCATCCTGGAACTCCTTCCTCTAAAGAACTTGACTCCTCAAAACCAGGTAGACCTGGTCACAAAAAGCCTAAACACCCCGGAGCTCCCTCTTCTGAAGAACCTGGCGATAATGATTCTGAAAATCCCGACTCTTCGCAACCTCTCGGACCTGGTCAAAAGAAACCGAAGCATCCTGGAACTCCTTCCTCTGAAGAACCTGACTCCTCACAACCAGGTAGACCTGGTCACAAAAAGCCTAAACACCCCGGAGCTCCCTCTTCTGAAGAACCTGACGACAATGATTCTGAAAATCCCGACTCTTCGCAACCTCTCGGACCTGGTCAAAAGAAACCGAAGCATCCTGGAACTCCTTCCTCTGAAGAACCTGACTCCTCAAAACCAGGTAGACCTGGTCACAAAAAGCCTAAACACCCCGGAGCTCCGTCTTCTGAAGAACCTGACGACAATGATTCTGAAAATCGCGACTCTTCACAACCTCTTGGGCCTGGTCAGAAAAAACCGAAGCATCCTGGAACTCCTTCCTCTGAAGAACCTGACTCCTCAAAACCAGGTAGACCTGGTCACAAAAAGCCTAAACACCCCGGAGCTCCCTCTTCTGAAGAACCTGGCGATAATGATTCTGAAAATCCCGACTCTTCGCAAGCTCTCGGACCTGGTCAAAAGAAACCGAAGCATCCTGGAACTCCTTCCTCTGAAGAACCTGACTCCTCAAAACCAGGTAGACCTGGTCACAAAAAGCCTAAACACCCCGGAGCTCCCTCTTCTGAAGAACCTGACGACAATGATTCTGAAAATCCCGACTCTTCGCAAGCTCTCGGACCTGGTCAAAAGAAACCGAAGCATCCTGGAACTCCTTCCTCTGAAGAACCTGACTCCTCAAAACCAGGTAGACCTGGTCACAAAAAGCCTAAACACCCCGGAGCTCCCTCTTCTGAAGAACCTGACGACAATGATTCTGAAAATCCCGACTCTTCACAACCTCTTGGACCTGGTCAGAAGAAACCTAAGCATCCTGGAACTCCTTCCTCTGAAGAACCTGACTCCTCAAAACCAGGTAGACCTGGTCACAAAAAGCCTAAACACCCCGGAGCTCCCTCTTCTGAAGAACCTGGCGATAATGATTCTGAAAATCCCGACTCTTCGCAACCTCTCGGACCTGGTCAGAAAAAACCGAAGCATCCTGGAACTCCTTCCTCTAAAGAACCTGACTCCTCAACACCAGGTAAACCTGGTCACAAAAAGCCTAAACACCCCGGAGCTCCCTCTTCTGAACAACCTGACGACAATGATTCTGAAAATCCCGACTCTTCACAACCTCTTGGGCCTGGTCAGAAGAAACCTAAGCATCCTGGAACTCCTTCCTCTGAAGAGCCTGACTCCTCAAAACCAGGTCAGAAAAAACCGAAGCATCCTGGAACTCCTTCCTCTGAAGAACCTGACTCCTCAAAACCAGATAGACCTGGTAACAAAAAGCCTAAACACCCCGGAACTCCCTCTTCTGAAGAACCTGACGACAATGATTCTGAAAATCCCGACTCTTCGCAACCTCTCGGACCTGGTCAAAAGAAACCGAAGCATCCTGGAACTCCTTCCTCTGAAGAACCTGACTCCTCAACACCAGGTAAACCTGGTCACAAAAAGCCTAAACACCCCGGAGCTCCCTCTTCTGAAGAACCTGACGACAATGATTCTGAAAATCCCGACTCTTCACAACCTCTTGGGCCTGGTCAGAAAAAACCGAAGCATCCTGGAACTCCTTCCTCTGAAGAACTTGACTCCTCAAAACCAGGTAGACCTGGTCACAAAAAGCCTAAACACCCCGGAGCTCCCTCTTCTGAAGAACCTGACGACAATGATTCTGAAAATCCCGACTCTTCGCAACCTCTCGGACCTGGTCAAAAGAAACCGAAGCATCCTGGAACTCCTTCCTCTGAAGAACCTGACTCCTCAAAACCAGGTAGACCTGGTCACAAAAAGCCTAAACACCCCGGAGCTCCCTCTTCTGAAGAACCTGACGACAATGATTCTGAAAATTCCGACTCTTCACAACCTCTTGGGCCTGGTCAGAAAAAACCGAAGCATCCTGGAACTCCTTTCTCTGAAGAACTTGACTCCTCAAAACCAGGTAGACCTGGTCACAAAAAGCCTAAACACCCCGGAGCTCCCTCTTCTGAAGAACCTGGCGATAATGATTCTGAAAATCCCGACTCTTCGCAACCTCTCGGACCTGGTCAAAAGAAACCGAAGCATCCTGGAACTCCTTCCTCTGAAGAACCTGACTCCTCACAACCAGGTAGACCTGGTCACAAAAAGCCTAAACACCCCGGAGCTCCCTCTTCTGAAGAACCTGACGACAATGATTCTGAAAATCCCGACTCTTCGCAAGCTCTCGGACCTGGTCAAAAGAAACCGAAGCATCCTGGAACTCCTTCCTCTGAAGAACCTGACTCCTCAAAACCAGGTAGACCTGGTCACAAAAAGCCTAAACACCCCGGAGCTCCCTCTTCTGAAGAACCTGACGACAATGATTCTGAAAATCCCGACTCTTCACAACCTCTTGGGCCTGGTCAGAAAAAACCGAAGCATCCTGGAACTCCTTCCTCTGAAGAACTTGACTCCTCAAAACCAGGTAGACCTGGTCACAAAAAGCCTAAACTCCCCGGAGCTCCCTCTTCTGAAGAACCTGGCGATAATGATTCTGAAAATCCCGACTCTTCGCAACCTCTCGGACCTGGTCAAAAGAAACCGAAGCATCCTGGAACTCCTTCCTCTGAAGAACCTGACTCCTCACAACCAGGTAGACCTGGTCACAAAAAGCCTAAACACCCCGGAGCTCCCTCTTCTGAAGAACCTGACGACAATGATTCTGAAAATCTTGACTCTTCGCAAGCTCTCGGACCTGGTCAAAAGAAACCGAAGCATCCTGGAACTCCTTCCTCTGAAGAACCTGACTCCTCAAAACCAGGTAGACCTGGTCACAAAAAGCCTAAACACCCCGGAGCTCCCTCTTCTGAAGAACCTGACGACAATGATTCTGAAAATCCCGACTCTTCACAACCTCTTGGACCTGGTCAGAAGAAACCTAAGCATCCTGGAACTCCTTCCTCTGAAGAACCTGACTCCTCAAAACCAGGTAGACCTGGTCACAAAAAGCCTAAACACCCCGGAGCTCCCTCTTCTGAAGAACCTGACGACAATGATTCTGAAAATCCCGACTCTTCGCAACCTCTCGGACCTGGTCAAAAGAAACCGAAGCATCCTGGAACTCCTTCCTCTGAAGAACCTGACTCCGCAAAACCAGGTAGACCTGGTCACAAAAAGCCTAAACATCCCGGAGCTCCCTCTTCTGAAGAACCTGGCGATAATGATTCTGAAAATCCCGACTCTTCGCAACCTCTCGGACCTGGTCAAAAGAAACCGAAGCATCCTGGAACTCCTTCCTCTGAAGAACCTGACTCCTCAAAACCAGGTACACCTGGTCACAAAAAGCCTAAACACCCCGGAGCTCCCTCTTCTGAAGAACCTGACGACAATGATTCTGAAAATCCCGACTCTTCACAACCTCTTTGGCCTGGTCAGAAAAAACCGAAGCATCCTGGAACTCCTTCCTCTGAAGAACTTGACTCCTCAAAACCAGGTAGACCTGGTCACAAAAAACCTAAACACCCCGGAGCTCCCTCTTCTGAAGAACCTGGCGATAATGATTCTGAAAATCCCGACTCTTCGCAACCTCTCGGACCTGGTCAGAAAAAACCGAAGCATCCTGGAACTCCTTCCTCTGAAGAACCTGACTCCTCAACACCAGGTAAACCTGGTCACAAAAAGCCTAAAAACCCCGGAGCTCCCTCTTCTGAAGAACCTGACGACAATGATTCTGAAAATCCCGACTCTTCACAACCTCTTGGGCCTGGTCAGAAAAAACCGAAGCATCCTGGAACTCCCTCTTCTGAAGAACCTGGCGATAATGATTCTGAAAATCCCGACTCTTCGCAACCTCTCGGACCTGGCCAAAAGAAACCGAAGCATCCTGGAACTCCTTCCTCTGAAGAACCTGACTCCTCACAACCAGGTAGACCTGGTCACAAAAAGCCTAAACACCCCGGAGCTCCCTCTTCTGAAGAACCTGACGACAATGATTCTGAAAATCCCGACTCTTCACAACCTCTTGGACCTGGTCAGAAGAAACCTAAGCATCCTGGAACTCCTTCCTCTGAAGAACCTGACTCCTCAAAACCAGGTAGACCTGGTCACAAAAAGCCTAAACACCCCGGAGCTCCCTCTTCTGAAGAACCTGACGACAATGATTCTGAAAATCCCGACTCTTCTCAACCTCTTGGGCCTGGTCAGAAGAAACCTAAGCATCCTGGAAGTCCTTCCTCTGAAGAACCTGACTCCTCAAAACCAGGTAGACCTGGCCACAAAAAGCCTAAACACCCCGGAGCTCCCTCTTCTGAAGAACGTGACGACAATGATTCTGAAAATCCCGACTCTTCACAACCTCTTGGGCCTGGTCAGAAAAAACCGAAGCATCCTGGAACTCCTTCCTCTGAAGAACTTGACTCCTTAAAACCAGGTAGACCTGGTCACAAAAAGCCTAAACACCCCGGAGCTCCCTCTTCTGAAGAACCTGACGACAATGATTCTGAAAATCCCGACTCTTCGCAACCTCTCGGACCTGGTCATAAGAAACCAAAGCATCCTGGAACTCCTTCCTCTGAAGAACCTGACTCCTCAAAACCAGGTAGACCTGGTCACAAAAAGCCTAAACACCCCGGAGCTCCCTCTTCTGAAGAACCTGACGACAATGATTCTGAAAATCCCGACTCTTCGCAACCTCTCGGACCTGGTCAAAAGAAACCGAAGCATCCTGGAACTCCTTCCTCTGAAGAACCTGACTCCTCAAAACCAGGTAGACCTGGTCACAAAAAGCCTAAACACCCCGGAGCTCCCTCTTCTGAAGAACCTGGCGATAATGATTCTGAAAATCCCGACTCTTCGCAACCTCTCGGACCTGGTCAGAAAAAACCGAAGCATCCTGGAACTCCCTCTTCTGAAGAACCTTGCGATAATGATTCTGAAAATCCCGACTCTTCGCAACCTCTCGGACCTGGTCAAAAGAAACCGAAGCATCCTGGAACTCCTTCCTCTGAAGAACCTGACTCCTCACAACCAGGTAGACCTGGTCACAAAAAGCCTAAACACCCCGGAGCTCCCTCTTCTGAAGAACCTGACGACAATGATTCTGAAAATCCCGACTCTTCGCAACCTCTCGGACCTGGTCAAAAGAAACCGAAGCATCCTGGAACTCCTTCCTCTGAAGAACCTGACTCCTCAAAACCAGGTAGACCTGGTCACAAAAAGCCTAAACACCCCGGAGCTCCCTCTTCTGAAGAACCTGGCGATAATGATTCTGAAAATCCCGACTCTTCGCAACCTCTCGGACCTGGTCAAAAGAAACCGAAGCATCCTGGAACTCCTTCCTCTGAAGAACCTGACTCCTCAAAACCAGGTAGACCTGGTCACAAAAAGCCTAAACACCCCGGAGCTCCCTCTTCTGAAGAACCTGACGACAATGATTCTGAAAATCCCGACTCTTCACAACCTCTTTGGCCTGGTCAGAAAAAACCGAAGCATCCTGGAACTCCTTCCTCTGAAGAACTTGACTCCTCAAAACCAGGTAGACCTGGTCACAAAAAACCTAAACACCCCGGAGCTCCCTCTTCTGAAGAACTTGGCGATAATGATTCTGAAAATCCCGACTCTTCGCAACCTCTCGGACCTGGTCAGAAAAAACCGAAGCATCCTGGAACTCCTTCCTCTGAAGAACCTGACTCCTCAACACCAGGTAAACCTGGTCACAAAAAGCCTAAACTCCCCGGAGCTCCCTCTTCTGAAGAACCTGACGAAAATGATTCTGAAAATCCCGACTCTTCACAACCTCTTGGGCCTGGTCAGAAAAAACCGAAGCATCCTGCAACTCCCTCTTCTGAAGAACCTGGCGTTAATGATTCTGAAAATCCCGACTCTTCGCAACCTCTCGGACCTGGCCAAAAGAAACCGAAGCATCCTGGAACTCCTTCCTCTGAAGAACCTGAATCCTCACAACCAGGTAGACCTGGTCACAAAAAGCCTAAACACCCCGGAGCTCCCTCTTCTGAAGAACCTGACGACAATGATTCTGAAAATCCCGACTCTTCGCAACCTCTCGGACCTGGTCAAAAGAAACCGAAGCATCCTGGAACTCCTTCCTCTGAAGAACCTGACTCCTCAAAACCAGGTAGACCTGGTCACAAAAAGCCTAAACACCCCGGAGCTCTGTCTTCTGAAGAACCTGACGACAATGATTCTGAAAATCGCGACTCTTCACAACCTCTTGGGCCTGGTCAGAAAAAGCCGAAGCATCCTGGAACTCCTTCCTCTGAAGAACCTGACTCCTCAAAACCAGGTAGACCTGGTCACAAAAAGCCTAAACACCCCGGAGCTCCCTCTTCTGAAGAACCTGGCGATAATGATTCTGAAAATCCCGACTCTTCGCAACCTCTCGGACCTGGTCAAAAGAAACCGAAGCATCCTGGAACTCCTTCCTCTGAAGAACCTGACTCCTCAAAACCAGGTAGACCTGGTCACAAAAAGCCTAAACACCCCGGAGCTCCCTCTTCTGAAGAACCTGACGACAATGATTCTGAAAATCCCGACTCTTCACAACCTCTTGGGCCTGGTCAGAAAAAACCGAAGCATCCTGGAACTCCTTCCTCTGAAGAACTTGACTCCTCAAAACCAGGTAGACCTGGTCACAAAAAGCCTAAACACCCCGGAGCTCCCTCTTCTGAAGAACCTGGCGATAATGATTCTGAAAATCCCGACTCTTCGCAACCTCTCGGACCTGGTCAAAAGAAACCGAAGCATCCTGGAACTCCTTCCTCTGAAGAACCTGACTCCTCAAAACCAGGTGGACCTGGTCACAAAAAGCCTAAACACCCCGGAGCTCCCTCTTCTGAAGAACCTGACGACAATGATTCTGAAAATCCCGACTCTTCGCAAGCTCTCGGACCTGGTCAAAAGAAACCGAAGCATCCTGGAACTCCTTCCTCTGAAGAACCTGACTCCTCAAAACCAGGTAGACCTGGTCACAAAAAGCCTAAACACCCCGGAGCTCCCTCTTCTGAAGAACCTGACGACAATGATTCTGAAAATCCCGACTCTTCACAACCTCTTGGACCTGGTCAGAAGAAACCTAAGCATCCTGGAACTCCTTCCTCTGAAGAACCTGACTCCTCAAAACCAGGTAGACCTGGTCACAAAAAGCCTAAACACCCCGGAGCTCCCTCTTCTGAAGAACCTGACGACAATGATTCTGAAAATCCCGACTCTTCTCAACCTCTTGGGCCTGGTCAGAAGAAACCTAAGCATCCTGGAACTCCTTCCTCTGAAGAACCTGACTCCTCAAAACCAGGTAGACCTGGTCACAAAAAGCCTAAACACCCCGGAGCTCCCTCTTCTAAAGAACCTGGCGATAATGATTCTGAAAATCCCGACTCTTCGCAACCTCTCGGACCTGGCCAAAAGAAACCGAAGCATCCTGGAACTCCTTCCTCTGAAGAACCTGACTCCTCAAAACCAGGTAGACCTGGTCACAAAAAGCCTAAACACCCCGGAGCTCCCTCTTCTGAAGAACCTGGCGATAATGATTCTGAAAATCCCGACTCTTCGCAACCTCTCGGACCTGGTCAAAAGAAACCGAAGCATCCTGGAACTCCTTCCTCTGAAGAACCTGACTCCTCAAAACCAGGTAGACCTGGTCACAAAAAGCCTAAACACCCCGGAGCTCCCTCTTCTGAAGAACCTGACGACAATGATTCTGAAAATCCCGACTCTTCACAACCTCTTGGGCCTGGTCAGAAAAAACCGAAGCATCCTGGAACTCCTTCCTCTGAAGAACTTGACTCCTCAAAACCAGGTAGACCTGGTCACAAAAAGCCTAAACACCCCGGAGCTCCCTCTTCTGAAGAACCTGACGACAATGATTCTGAAAATCCCGACTCTTCGCAACCTCTCGGACCTGGTCAAAAGAAACCGAAGCATCCTGGAACTCCTTCCTCTGAAGAACCTGACTCCTCAAAACCAGGTAGACCTGGTCACAAAAAGCCTAAACACCCCGGAGCTCCCTCTTCTGAAGAACCTGACGACAATGATTCTGAAAATCCCGACTCTTCGCAAGCTCTCGGACCTGGTCAAAAGAAACCGAAGCATCCTGGAACTCCTTCCTCTGAAGAACCTGACTCCTCAAAACCAGGTAGACCTGGTCACAAAAAGCCTAAACACCCCGGAGCTCCCTCTTCTGAAGAACCTGACGACAATGATTCTGAAAATCCCGACTCTTCACAACCTCTTTGGCCTGGTCAGAAAAAACCGAAGCATCCTGGAACTCCTTCCTCTGAAGAACTTGACTCCTCAAAACCAGGTAGACCTGGTCACAAAAAACCTAAACACCCCGGAGCTCCCTCTTCTGAAGAACCTGGCGATAATGATTCTGAAAATCCCGACTCTTCGCAACCTCTCGGACCTGGTCAGAAAAAACCGAAGCATCCTGGAACTCCTTCCTCTGAAGAACCTGACTCCTCAACACCAGGTAAACCTGGTCACAAAAAGCCTAAACACCCCGGAGCTCCCTCTTCTGAAGAACCTGACGACAATGATTCTGAAAATCCCGACTCTTCACAACCTCTTGGGCCTGGTCAGAAAAAACCGAAGCATCCTGGAACTCCCTCTTCTGAAGAACCTGGCGATAATGATTCTGAAAATCCCGACTCTTCGCAACCTCTCGGACCTGGCCAAAAGAAACCGAAGCATCCTGGAACTCCTTCCTCTGAAGAACCTGACTCCTCACAACCAGGTAGACCTGGTCACAAAAAGCCTAAACACCCCGGAGCTCCCTCTTCTGAAGAACCTGACGACAATGATTCTGAAAATCCCGACTCTTCGCAACCTCTCGGACCTGGTCAAAAGAAACCGAAGCATCCTGGAACTCCTTCCTCTGAAGAACCTGACTCCTCAAAACCAGGTAGACCTGGTCACAAAAAGCCTAAACACCCCGGAGCTCCCTCTTCTGAAGAACCTGACGACAATGATTCTGAAAATCGCGACTCTTCACAACCTCTTGGGCCTGGTCAGAAAAAACCGAAGCATCCTGGAACTCCTTCCTCTGAAGAACTTGACTCCTCAAAACCAGGTAGACCTGGTCACAAAAAGCCTAAACACCCCGGAGCTCCCTCTTCTGAAGAACCTGGCGATAATGATTCTGAAAATCCCGACTCTTCGCAACCTCTCGGACCTGGTCAAAAGAAACCGAAGCATCCTGGAACTCCTTCCTCTGAAGAACCTGACTCCTCAAAACCAGGTAGACCTGGTCACAAAAAGCCTAAACACCCCGGAGCTCCCTCTTCTGAAGAACCTGACGACAATGATTCTGAAAATCCCGACTCTTCACAACCTCTTGGGCCTGGTCAGAAAAAACCGAAGCATCCTGGAACTCCTTCCTCTGAAGAACTTGACTCCTCAAAACCAGGTAGACCTGGTCACAAAAAGCCTAAACACCCCGGAGCTCCCTCTTCTGAAGAACCTGGCGATGATGATTCTGAAAATCCCGACTCTTCGCAACCTCTCGGACCTGGTCAAAAGAAACCGAAGCATCCTGGAACTCCTTCCTCTGAAGAACCTGACTCCTCAAAACCAGGTAGACCTGGTCACAAAAAGCCTAAACACCCCGGATCTCCCTCTTCTGAAGAACCTGACGACAATGATTCTGAAAATCCCGACTCTTCGCAAGCTCTCGGACCTGGTCAAAAGAAACCGAAGCATCCTGGAACTCCTTCCTCTGAAGAACCTGACTCCTCAAAACCAGGTAGACCTGGTCACAAAAAGCCTAAACACCCCGGAGCTCCCTCTTCTGAAGAACCTGACGACAATGATTCTGAAAATCCCGACTCTTCACAACCTCTTGGACCTGGTCAGAAGAAACCTAAGCATCCTGGAACTCCTTCCTCTGAAGAACCTGACTCCTCAAAACCAGGTAGACCTGGTCACAAAAAGCCTAAACACCCCGGAGCTCCCTCTTCTGAAGAACCTGACGACAATGATTCTGAAAATCCCGACTCTTCTCAACCTCTTGGGCCTGGTCAGAAGAAACCTAAGCATCCTGGAACTCCTTCCTCTGAAGAACCTGACTCCTCAAAACCAGGTAGACCTGGTCACAAAAAGCCTAAACACCCCGGAGCTCCCTCTTCTGAAGAACCTGGCGATAATGATTCTGAAAATCCCGACTCTTCGCAACCTCTCGGACCTGGCCAAAAGAAACCGAAGCATCCTGGAACTCCTTCCTCTGAAGAACCTGACTCCTCAAAACCAGGTAGACCTGGTCACAAAAAGCCTAAACACCCCGGAGCTCCCTCTTCTGAAGAACCTGGCGATAATGATTCTGAAAATCCCGACTCTTCGCAACCTCTCGGACCTGGTCAAAAGAAACCGAAGCATCCTGGAACTCCTTCCTCTGAAGAACCTGACTCCTCAAAACCAGATAGACCTGGTCATAAAAAGCCTAAACACCCCGGAGCTCCCTCTTCTGAAGAACCTGACGACAATGATTCTGAAAATCCCGACTCTTCACAACCTCTTGGGCCTGGTCAGAAAAAACCGAAGCATCCTGGAACTCCTTCCTCTGAAGAACTTGACTCCTCAAAACCAGGTAGACCTGGTCACAAAAAGCCTAAACACCCCGGAGCTCCCTCTTCTGAAGAACCTGGCGATAATGATTCTGAAAATCCCGACTCTTCGCAACCTCTCGGACCTGGCCAAAAGAAACCGAAGCATCCTGGAACTCCTTCCTCTGAAGAACCTGACTCCTCAAAACCAGGTAGACCTGGTCACAAAAAGCCTAAACACCCCGGAGCTCCCTCTTCTGAAGAACCTGACGACAATGATTCTGAAAATCCCGACTCTTCGCAAGCTCTCGGACCTGGTCAAAAGAAACCGAAGCATCCTGGAACTCCTTCCTCTGAAGAACCTGACTCCTCAAAACCAGGTAGACCTGGTCACAAAAAGCCTAAACACCCCGGAGCTCCCTCTTCTGAAGAACCTGACGACAATGATTCTGAAAATCCCGACTCTTCACAACCTCTTGGACCTGGTCAGAAGAAACCTAAGCATCCTGGAACTCCTTCCTCTGAAGAACCTGACTCCTCAAAACAAGGTAGACCTGGTCACAAAAAGCCTAAACACCCCGGAGCTCCCTCTTCTGAAGAACCTGACGACAATGATTCTGAAAACCCCGACTCTTCTCAACCTCTTGGGCCTGGTCAGAAGAAACCTAAGCATCCTGGAACTCCTTCCTCTGAAGAACCTGACTCCTCAAAACCAGGTAGACCTGGTCACAAAAAGCCTAAACACCCCGGAGCTCCCTCTTCTGAAGAACCTGACGACAATGATTCTGAAAATCCCGACTCTTCGCAACCTCTCGGACCTGGTCAAAAGAAACCGAAGCATCCTGGAACTCCTTCCTCTGAAGAACCTGACTCCTCAAAACCAGGTAGACCTGGTCACAAAAAGCCTAAACACCCCGGAGCTCCCTCTTCTGAAGAACCTGACGACAATGATTCTGAAAATCCCGACTCTTCACAACCTCTTGGGCCTGGTCAGAAGAAACCTAAGCATCCCGGAACTTCCTCTTCTGAAGAACCTGACTCCTCAAAACCTGGTAGACCTGGTCACAAAAAGCCTAAACATCCCGGAACTCCCTCTTCTGAAGAACCTGGCGACAATGATTCTGAAAATACCGACTCTTCGCAACCTCTTAGACCCGGTCACAAGAAACCTAAACGCCCCGAAGCTTCTTCTTCGGAAGGTTCAGACGATAGTGAACCCAACTACTTCGACTCTTCCTCTGGGGATCTTGAAGACAGTGAACCTGAATATTCGGACTTTTCGCGTCCACGTAGCCAAAATGATAAAAAACGTAGACCTGACAAATATAAAATCAGTATAACGCTGAATTATAAAGTTCCGGGATCATCCAAACCTATCGAACACAAGTATGTTGTAGAGGACTCTAAGAACAAGCCACATCTTGATGTTCCTGGATTTGAAAAAAAATTAAAGAAAATATTAGATACAGACATTAAACCGAAATTAAAGGGTAAATATAAGGATATAGAAAAATACTTTACCCTTAATTTAGAACAAGATAGTGATAGAACTTCGCTTACTCCAAAACTTAAAAAAAAAATGCTAGTGGCAGAAAAATTGCTTCGCTCTGAACCCAAAACTAAGTGCAGTTTAAAGAGAACAGTATTAGTAACGCTAAAATATAAAATTCGTGGCTCCAATACTGAACATACACAACGTTTCAAAAATGAGATAAACGACAATGATAACCTTAAGGAAAAGATGAATAAAACATTAAATAAAATAAAAAAATTAATTGGGCAGTCAGATGAATATGATCTTCGTATAGCATCAGATCGAAAAACTGCAAAAAAAGTAAAACATATGATAAAGCAATCTCTTCGTCGTCCACTTAAAAAGTCTAACAAGAAACCTAAATATGTAATACACATTAAAGTAAAGCAAACAGTTAACGGCAAACCTAGAGTAGTTAAAAATCGCCACGAAATGGATAAAGATGAAATCAGTAATCCTTCTACAAATAGTTACCTGAAAAAACTTATCGCTAATATGACAAAAGATATCCATTCGACACTAAGGAGACACGACGTTGATGTTAGCACCAAGTTTGTTATTCGTGTAAATACTGTTGGAAAATCAACTCCTTCGGATGCCACTAAATGTAAACAAATTGTAGAAAGTTTAAAGAAACAAATAAGTGAAAAGATCGGCAATGAACCAAATATGAAATACAATATGAGCAAAAACCCTGACGATGAAACCGAACATATGTTTTTACTAGATGTGCATAACGATATGAAAAAAAAATCAAATATTTTCTTAACTTTAAAATATGAAATCAACGGAGCTATTTTCAATCGAACTTGGAAGAGGAAAGTAGCTGATACTGACATTCCCGGCCTTAAAAAGGAGATAGATAAATATGAGAAAGACCTTGCGAAAAAGCATAAAAACGGCATCTTGAAATTAAAAGGCGTTAGTATAGAAACGCACGACGATGACAATGCAACGGAGAAAAGCCGCGCTGAAATTTTAAAAATGATTAAGTCAAAAATAAAACAAATACCAAATAAATCACCTGTTGTCAAGGAAAAGAATGCTGCAAGTGGCCGACCACCTAATAAAGCCAATAACAAGAAGTCTAATCAGCCTACTTCTGCAGATCCTGGCAAACCTGCTAAAGGTAATGCAACTCAAAATGCAGATGCAGTTAAGCCTGATAAGGCAGATAAGGCCGATAAGTCTGATAAGCCTGATAAATCTGATAAGTCCGATAAGCCAGATAAACCTGATCAGCCTGATAAGTCCGATAAGCCTGATAAGTCCGATAAGCCAGATAAACCGGATCAGCCTGATAAGTCCGATAAGCCTGTTAAGTCCGATAAGCCAGATAAACCTGATAAGTCCGATAAGCCTGATAAGCCTACTAACAAGAAGGCCAAATATGAAATTACCTTAAGTTTGACATATAATATTAATGGTGCGAAATTCAACCAGTCTTGGGTCCGACAGGGAGGTGGTGATGAACCCAATATAGATATTCCTGCTCTTCAAAAGGACATAACTGTCTACGAAGAAAATCTTAAGAAGGCCCATAAAGATAGTAAAATAAGGTTAGAAAGAGTTCACTATAAATTAAAAACATATTCCGGTGCAACGGCACAGGACAAAGACGAAATGAAAAAGACTCTTGATAGCTTGAAGAAAATGATGGAAAATTTTAAGGGAATAAATAGACATGCTAAAACCTAAAGAATTCAGCTCTAAAAGAACGTCTACAGTTATATAGATATAAGTATATGTAGATAAAAATTTTAAATAAAAATATGATTATTGCAAAATTAAACGTAAGTTTTTTACCTTGGAGTTTTTCAACAATAAACAAAAAAAAAATACGTTTGGCACTTGGGGACTGCTGCGGTAAAACTAATATTTAGCATTTTTTTAATCAACATATGCAAATTTATTTTTTTAAATAAAAACCTACGAATTGTCTGTTTGTTTGTGTTTATCATTTTTTGTCAACCATGATTGCTCTTAAGTACGCCACATTATGTTTTCCTGCATGTAAAAATCTGTTCTATCAATATTGTATGTTAATGAAATCAATAGAATGCTTTAGGAGTTAACATACACTGGGCGATTCAAATAAAAATACTTTTAGGTTTATATTTTCGTTACGCAATTTCTTGATTCGGTCGACACCCTCAAAGCCTGCGATAAAAGCTATACAATAGCTTAAAAATAAGCAAGAGTGTTATATTCGACTGTCCTTGTATGTCTACCCTTCACAAGTCATAAAGTGTGTAAACTTACATATCTATATATAATATGTATAATTTGATTAAGTTTGTATTATTATTCCAAAAAAAAAAAAATAATAATTCTCGTAAACTTTTTCCATAATCAATAAAAGTTTTGGAAATTGGTCCACAATAATAAATTTTTGTGCCGGTTACTTCCTCCCCCTCCCTCACTCCTCGACCACCCTTCACAATTTCCATTCCAAAGTAAAAAATATTTCTGAAAATTGGTCCCCAAACGACAATTTTTTCGCGGGCACATTTCGTCACCTTCATTTACAAAAAATTTATTGGTTCTTTTTCCATATGCAAAAAGTATTTTGAAAATTGGTAGTGAGATGACGAAGTTATTTGATAATCAATTACTGATGCGGGCTGCCCCCTCCCAATTAAAAAAAAAAACTTGATGGACCTCTTTAAGCAAAACCAAAACCGGGCACTTTTCTTCCCCTTCCCACTTCAATTAAAAAAAAAGCAATGTGAGTCCGATCACAGAGGAGATGTGTAAACATCTAGTAATGAAATTATTTTTTAATATTGGTAAATATGGTAACTAAAATAAGATATATAAATTTTTTGCCTCTACTGTACTTAGAAATCTATGGAAAACTAGATCTATAGAAGTGGAATTATTAGATGGTTAGTTTGAGGGGGGGGGGGGGGGGGGTGGTTTGTAGAGAATTGCTCATATGCAAGTGAAAAACGTCAAATAAAAATTTTGATAAAGCTTGCGACTGTGAGTTTACAAAATTTGTATTAAAATCTCCACCCATAATAATTTGTATGAAATGAAGATTGTTAGCCAATTGTCGTGCACCAGCTTCAGTGTAAGGCAACAGTACGTAATGAAGATATGTTATAATATAATATTATAAATTCTTTATAAAAAATGCTTTATATTTTTGAAACAAATATTTGACATTTAAAACGTTCTTTTATTAAAAAGTTTATATTTATTTTATTTATTTAATATTTTTCAACTTTTTAACAAAATTATGCCCACTGGCAACACTATTACCCTTCACAAGTAATTTCTATTAAAATTAACATTGCTCCTGAAGGTATGCTTTAAAATTCAGTTGAGTGTATTTCTATTTATTTCTTTTTGTGAAAAAGATTTTTACCTCTTAGCGTATAGATGTTTACACATGAAAAATTAGTGGACCTTTCCCCATATGCAAAATCAATTTTGAAAATTGATCCACAAATGACAGAAATATTTGATACTTTGCTTGCCCCACCCCCTCTCACAAATTAAAAAAATTAGCAGACCTTTGTTTATTACAAAAAGTTTAAGATACTCGTATTAAAAATAAAACTAAGTAAAAAAGTTTTGTGTAAGAAATGTTTCTCTCAAATACTCAAGCATTTTCGAGGATGGTACATATTATCATAGACATTAGACCCCTGCAAAAGACCACTTACAAGGACTTTTAAGACATAGGGGATTTTTCAAATGCTTTATTGCAGCGAAGTATTCTAAAACACGCTAAACAACACAATTGTTTCAGTTATTACAAATAGAGAGAAGAAAATACTACGTGCCGAAAGAATTTGTGATGCTTGCTTCTTCATACGCATGGGCGCGTATAGAAACGTCATATATGTACATACGCACACACGTTTGTGTGTATGATCTTTTGTTTTTCTGCGCACACACAAACGCATACATGCATTGAAATTAGTTGTGTGCGCTTGCTATTATTTATAAACTAGTTTGCAGTTTGTGCGAAGAGAGAGAATTGTGGATTTTTCGTCCTTCGCCGTAGTAAGAAATATAAATAATTCTATTGCAATGTTCGCGGCATATAGCGAATTTCCTCCGACGCACATTGCTTTATCTGCATATAGGCAAAACTAGAGTTAATATCGTGGAAATATAAAATTTTGTATACTTATTCTAAGAAAAATTTTAAATTTGAGAAAAAAATCTGTGCAAGGACATGGCTACCTTCCCATGCAACCTGAATTCCACCAGAATTCAGCGAAAATTAGTATTTAGCTCTGAAATTTAATATTAAATTGCTATTATAAATTTTATTCTATTCGGTGCAAGGACATGGCTATCTCCCATATATCCTTTTTCTTAAAAAACAGATTTGATCTGAATTTATGATCAGAAGGCACAAAAAATATACATATATATTTGTCGAATTATGCGTCTAAGCTGTGTTGCAAATTTTGTTCTTTTAGGTGCAACGACGAGACTACCTCCCATATATCCTTTTTCTTCAAAAATAAATTTTAACTGATTTTACGACTAGAACGCACTAATAATTTTTATATATTTTTTGAATTATGTATCTAAGCTATGTTGTACATTTTTTCTTTTCCGTACAAGGACGAGACTACCTCCAATATATCCTTTTTCTTAAAAAAAAAGATTTGAGATGCATTTATAATTAAAAATGCATTTAAAATTTATATATATTTTATGAATTATACGTCTAAGCTCTTTTGTAAATTTTGCCCTATTCCGTATAAGGATATGACTGTCTGCCGTAAATCCTTTTTCTTGAAAAATAAATTTTAACTGCATTTATTATTAGAAATGCACTAAGAATGTGTATATATCTTAAGAATCACGCGCATAAGCTCTGTTGTAAATTTTTTTACATTTGGCATAAGAACATGACAATCTCCCATATATCCTTTTTCTTCAAAAATAAATTTTAACTGATTTTATGATTAGAACGCACTAAAAATTTATATAATAATTCGAATTATGCATCAGAGCTCTGTTGTTAACTTTGTTTCATTCGGTATAAGCACATGACTACCTCCCATATATCCTTTTCCTAAAAAAATAAGATTTGAGATGCATTTGTAATTAAGAATGCACAAAAAATAAATATATATTTTTAGAATAATGAGAATAAACTCTGCTGCAAATTTTGTTCTTTTCGGTGCAAGGACGAGACTACCTCCCACATATTCTTTTTCTTCAAAAATAATTTTAACTGATTTTACGACTAGAACGCACTAAAATTTTTATATATTTTTCGAATTATGCATTTAAGCTCGGTTGTAATTTGTTTTTGGTGCAAGGGCGTGACTGACTCCTAAATATCCTTTTTCTAAAAAAAGATTTGATATGCATATATAATTAAAAATGCATTTAAAATTTATATATACTTGAGGAATTATGTATGTAAACTCTTTTGTAAATTTTGCCCTATTGGGTGTAAAGATATGACTATCTTTCTTCTGGATAAATAAATTTTAACTGCATTTATTATTAGAAATGCACTAAAAATGTGTACATATCTTAAGAATACTGCGTATAAGCTCTGTTTTAAGTTTTGTTACTTTTGGTACAAGGACGAGACTAACCTTCCATATATCCTTTTTCTTCAAAAATAAATTTTAACTGATTTTAGGATAAGAACGCACTAAAAATTTAAATATAATTTTCGAATTATGCATCTAAGCTCTTTGGTAAATTTTGTTCTTTTCGGTGCTAGAACGAGACGACCTCCCATACATCCTTTTTCTTAAAAAAAAAGATTTGATATGCATTTATAGCTAAAAATGCATTTAAAATTTATATATACTTTAGGAATTATGCATGTAAACTGTATGGAAAATTTTGCTCGATCTGGCATAAGGACATGACTATCTCCCATATATCCTTTTTCTCGGAAAATATATTTTTGTTGCATTTATAAAAAGAAATGCACTAAAAATTCATGTTTATATTTAGAATTATTCGTCCAAGTTCTGCTATAAATTTTGCTCTACTTGGTGCAAGGACATTACCACCGCACAAATATCCTTTTTATAAAAAATATATTTTACCAGCTATTATAATCAGTATAATAAATAACCAGTAATATATTATAAAAGTATGCTTTTTAGCTCAGATATTGATGTTTTAAAATCTGAGATAAACACCGAAAAATAAATTCTAAATTTGTCTAGAGTGTTGTCTAGAGAAGATTTAACTATATGTTTTTTAATTTTAAAAATTTCCCAGGCTTAAGATTGTGCCAACGATATTATTGTTATACAGTACAAATTGTTACGTTTAACAGAAATAAATCATTCACTAGAATTTGTTTTGAAACAAAATTAATTCCATTAGAAATAGATTAAATCAGAAAACATTTGGCGATGTTGCGAACTTATATTTAATTTATTTTAACTTTCATATAGTTCAGTATCAACTGAAAGCAAGTCTTCAACAATATTTTTTTATTTTATTTGTTACATTTTAGTTTTGACACTTGCGATATTTTTAAACGAGAATGTTGCTGTCCCAAATAAATATGCAACATACCATTTGGAGTTCGTATGCTCATACAATAGTAGTATTTTTAGAGGCAAGTACTATGCCGGCGGATGTAGAGCATCCCTCCGACTTAGTGCTGTTATCTCGCTGGCAGCTACACGCAGACTGTATATTTCTTACTAAAATTCTTGCTTATATACCAAAAATTTCTTCTACTACTGAGTTGTCATAAAAAGTAACTTACTAAATAATGGTTGTATTCAATGTCAACTTTTTTATAATATTTACTACATTACTTCACATTTAGATGGCGGCTCTATCTAAAAATACTCGTAAAGCGTTAATTTTAAATTGAAGGTTAAATACCAATTGAACGTTTTTATTGACCTGAGTATGTATAAATTAATGAATTTACTAAATAATGTAGTAAAACTCTATGACAATACTATAATTATTATAATTAAAAAATACTGACGTTTTATGTGGGATAATATAAATAGTTTTAAGCGCTTGCAATAATTAATATTAATTATTTTGAGTAAAAAGAATAAAATAATAAAATAATTTGGTTGTGGATGCTTGTCCATAAATGTAATAACAACATTGCAGCAGGTTGTGTGACGAAAATTCATTCGCTCAACCGAATTTTAAAGCATACCTTCAGGAGAAATGTCAATTTTAATAGAAATTGCTTGTGAAGTGTAGCAGTGTTGCCAGTGGGAATAATTTTGTTAAAAAGTTGAAAAATATAAAATAAATAAAATATATATAAACTTTTAAATAAAAGAGCGTCTTAAATGTCAAATATTTGTTTAAAAAATATAAAGCACTCTTTATAAAGAATTTATAATATTATATTAAAATATATCTTCATTACGTACTGTTGCCTTACACTGAAGCTGGTGCACGACAATTGGCTAACAATCTCCATCTCATGTCAATTACTATGGGTGGAGATTTTAATACGAATTTTGCAAACCCACAGCCGCAAGCTTTATCAAAATTTTTATTTGACGTTTTCCACTTGCATATGAGCAATTCTCCATAAACCAACCCAACCAACTAATAATTCCACTACTATAGGTCTAGTTTTCCATTGATTTCTAAGTACAGTAGAGTCAAAAATTTATATATCTTATTTTAGTTACCATAAGCCAATATTAAAAAAATTTCATTACTAGATGTTTACACATCTCCCCTGTGATCGAACTCACATTGCTTTTTTTTAATCTATGATGCAGTAAGTTACACAATCTCGGAATAAGATAAATTTGGCGGTGGCACTATATTAATAATAGTCAATATTGCATTTAGGAAAGTAGTCGGGTATACGCCCATGAATGGTTGGTATTAAATTTTATGTACTACTACTTAGCCGAATGCCACGAAACTGTAACCAATTGTTAAGACTTTCAGAATGACATAATTTCTTTCTTAATTAAAGAAGTGGGCATCTTTACTTGCATCTACTTGATAAATTTAGACAAAAGTGTGTGGGACCACTAATATTTGAGATGACAACCTGACGATGACTAATTTATATAACGTTTAGTAGATTGTAGTGCAATGACAAGAGCTGGATCGAAATTTTGATCCCAGTAGTTTTGATGGACGAAAAATTGGATACATCTTTGGTGTACGGAAGTTTTTTATTTTCGCTACGATTTCCGTCTGTCCGTTACGGGCTGTTTTCTCGAAAAGTCTAAGAGCTAAAGACCTAAAATTTTCATCGAATATATAAAACCTTAGCCGCCATAATAATAACTATGTATATGACAGTTAACAATTAAAGGCTGTGCTAAAGCGAGCAAAAAAACGTGTTGAAATCATAATCTAATATACAAAAAATTATTTCAAGATACTTGAAATTTTTAAAGTTAGTGCAATTTTAGGCAGACTACATACCAATTTAAAAATTTTATTTAAAATATTTTAAGAGCTCGTGGCATAAGTAGAAAAAATTCTTTTTTGGTTTGGAATTTAATTTTTTATTTGGCAAAAATGGGTTAAAAAGGAAACGCGAAGAATGTCAAATATGTTGGCGATAAGAGCTGCAAATTAAAAAATACTTTAACATACCATATTTTAGAAATAAAAACAATACTTGACTTGAACATTTATCAAATTTAATGAAGTAAAACGTCGATAATAAAAATTAAAAAAAATTGCACTACGGCAACATTGATTTAATAAAACCATGCAGGGTTAGTTTAAGGACCAATTTCACCAGCTCTATTTAAATATCAGTTTATATTTAAATGTCGATTTTCATTAATTTTTGTATGGAAAAATATATTTTAAATATCAATTGGTATTTAAATAAAGTTGTTGTGAAATTGGCTCTAAACCTGTTCTGCTGTATATAACTAGATATAATTTTAGTTTGAGATTGAATTTGACAGTTTGAATCAAGATATTGTACCACAAATATTGAGTTGAAATAAAATTAATAATTACATTTAATTAATAATAGTTTTTATAGAGATTTAATGGTTTGTAAAATATCTGTAACAAAAAAAAAATCACCAAATAAAACAATAACGAAAATCTTGAAATTTTAAAAAACGCTAATACTAGAAAATACCGAAAATAAAAAATCGCCAAAACGAAAAAAACCGTCAAAAACCGGAAAAAATCACCAAAACAAAAAAACACCAGAACTAAAAAAAATTGCTAAAATTAAAATAATCCGCCAAAAACCGAAAAAATCGCCAAAAATTCCAATACTAAAAAACGCCCAAAAACTAAAAGAAATCCCAAAACTAAAAAAGTGCCCAAACCTAAAAAAAGTTTGTTAAAACTTTCATAAACTTAAATTGCAACACCCAGCTAAAAAAAAATTATATATGGTCCATATATTTTTAATATATGAATGTATATAACTATATATGAATATGTATGAATTCATGTATGGAAATATATGGGATTATACATGGCAAAACTATTATATATGAACTAATATATGGACTAATATATGAAATGTATTATAATATATGAGCTCATATATGAAAATTTAATTATGAAGCTCTTCATATGTGGATCCATATTTAAATATAAGATTTTATATATGGAGCCATAAAAGAATGTATACATACATGATATCTCACATAAGATCGTTTTTATAATCAAAAAAGCTTGTATGATTTTATACATTGTGGCCACATTTAATATATCAAATAATCAAAAGAATAATCCAGTCATTAATTTTATAGAAAATAACAAAATTCTCTAGATAAGAAACAAAGTTCATATTACTGTATTAAAAACTATTGTTAGACGGATTATTTTTTCTTTTATAATTAATTGCATTAGTTTTTAATCTGATTTCTTAATCTAAATGTTATGTACGAATATGGTTTATGTGTTATTTAAATAATTGATACACCTTTTGATGAATGAAATGACTTTTAGTTTGTTTTGAATTATTTGTCCAAACAAATGTTTCATTAAATGCAACCTCTAACTAACAATCGTGCACAAAGTCTCAAGACCTAACCCATGATAATGACAACGTTCGACTTGTCGCACACTTACATTTGAAATAACAACAAAGTATTAAAATTTGTTTTTGTTTTCAATGTAAGTATTCGACAAGTCTAACGTTGTCGCCATCGTGGGTTTGGCCATTTTTTTTTCTTAAATCAACAATTTTTATTTTTATAGATTTCTTTTCTCAAAATAAAAAAAGTTATTTTATTTGAGCGTAAGTAAACAAAATGGAGTAAAATATCTTTATTACGGAATGAGTAATATGGCGATACCGTCACAGTAAAGTTATTATACCGCAACTTCGGAAAGATTACGGTAGTGATTGTACCGCAATTTCTGAAAAATTCCACAGCAATGAAAGGAATAATTTAAAATTTTGCAACCGCAGAAAAAAAATGATTTTGCAATCTTCAATGATACCCATTAAGTAATTTTTTATTTTTTTTTATATACTTACATATACATATATATGTATATATAAATTTTATTTCAGCTTTCTGCAACGTTTGGGAACCTTCTTCAGGAAATAATGAATAATTTTTTCAAAAATTTAATTTATTTTTGTTATAAATTTTTTTTTAATTTTTTCTTATAAATTTTTTAAAAAAGGGACCTAAAGCTGAAATAAAATTTACATATATTAAATAAAAATGCCGAATAAATTATTATAATACACTTACATATGTATATGTATTTTTTTTTGTTTATTACCAGGAAGCATTTTTTAAATTCTTATGAACTCCACCCATAAAAAAAATTCCAAAAATTCAGTATTTTAAATAATTCAATAACAAATAATAATACATATGTATGTACATTAATACATAATCAAAAGGTTTGCGTTTCATAGTTTTAATATAAAAAAATTTAATATTATTGTACTCGTTCGTTGATAAATAAATATTTGTGTCTCAACAACCTTCAAAATTAACTAAATTTAGTATTTTATTTTTGTTTATAAATATTTACTGATTTATTTATTTACTAAATGTAATAGTTACGAATCATATATTTTTTTCACTTAATAAAGCTTTTCAGTCGATGAAAATTAAGAGGAAATGAGTGTTTAGTTAAGATCGAACTTTAATCACCATACTTATGGGGCTACCAGGCCAAAAATTGGCTAAAAAATCTCCTGTAGAAAAATTTACAATTATATAAATTAAGAAAGAAAATTATAAAAAAATTATAAGTTAATAAAATACATGAATGACAAAAATTTAAATTTTTAAAAACCCCCGATATATTTAGATAAGATGTGATATCTTTTAAACGATTGGATCGATTTTCTTCAAGAACACTTTCAAACGGAAAAAACCAAAGCAAAATCGCTCCAACTGGTTGGTCTATACTTGGACTCGTACGGACACATAGTTACACCGATACACAGACACACACTACAAACTTATAACACCCCTTTTTTTGGTCGCGGGTTAAAAAGAATTCAAGAAAAAGATTTTTAATTAAAAAAATATACTTACTTATATTTTACGGCTGAAAATTCTCGCTTAGGTGGAAAATTAATTTTTTAATACACAGAAAGTAAAAAGAAGAATTTGCTTTCGAGTTCCCGGCAATTCCCAAAGAAAATTCGAAATCCCCAAAATGGGATTTTCAGTAGTTTTGCTGTATTCTTTTAATTTTTCGTCAAGTGTAGATAATTTGAAAATATTTAAAAACATATTTTCTGCTAAGGTGGCAGGACAAAAAAATTTTTTTGTTTTAGAATTTGGGTAAATAGAATTTAAAGTTATAAAAAAATAGTTCTATTTCGAAACGATCTGGTTACTTCAATAACGAATATTTTTAAAAGAAAATTTTCTTTGTAATATTTTTTATAGTATTAATTACCTTTCGAATAAGTAAGAATTTTAATAATAATAAGTTGGAATTTTAAAAAATTTTTTTTTTATGATAGCGAAATAATTAACCCACTGTTTTCTGTGCAAAAACGGCTAAAATTCTACTTTTTCAAAATTTTTATTCAAATTGCCAATAACTTTTGACTTAATTGTGATTTTTATAGAAAATTTGTTGTTTATTCATAACAAGTTTCCTTTTCTAAATCGATCAAAATTTAACTTCTGCATTAGCAGAACAGTAGGTCAAGGTTAGTCAGAAATATCCAAAATTAAAATTTTTTTCTCTAATATTTCCAGACTTTTTTTTAAAGTTATTGCATAGAAATAAATTCCACTTACAAAAAAAAATCTGTTTTTATCAGATTAAAAAAATCAGCTTGACATCGATTTTAGTTTCTCATTAACCCTAGGTTGTCCACTTTTGGGAATTTTTGGCTCCACCCCTTTTAGGGATATATAGTCCTAATTTCAGTCTTTAGTTTTATGATACTTCTTTAAATTCTGTATAGAATTTCATAATAATCGGACAGTTCATTTAGAAGCTGTAGAATTTTTTCCATTTTTTTTTTACTAGTTCCTTACTGTGTATCGGGTACTTTAGGCCCCCCTAAGTACCAGAAGGCACCGTCAAATTGAGCTTAAAAATTAAGATCACATTAATGGCAGCAAACCTCATGTTTTAGACAACGCAGATATTAAGAATTAAAAAAAATCCAATACAAGCTACCACCAGTCTAATGCCCAGTAAAAAAAAGAGCTTTCATCGAAGTTAATGCAATCCCGAGCTTGTCGTCCGGTACTTGGGTAATTCTGAAGCATTTCTATAGATTTTTGTACATACATAAGAATTTTTCTGTTCATGTAAGGAGCACTAGACAGACCATTACCATTTATTTATATATATCTACCTACATACCGTCTATCCAGAATAGTTTTGCTCTACCGACCATTTTTATAAAAAATTTAGTAAGGTATGGAATATATGTATATTTTGAATAAAATATTTCTGAATCAAAAACTTGTTTCACGATATTTATTATGGTTTCTGATATATTAAGCATTCATTTTGCTCCATATCCACTATTTTTATCTTTAATAAGTATTGTTTTCCTGTACACGCCACTGTTTGGCGATTAAGTCAAATTTTTCATACAAAAATGTACAAAGTAAAGTTAAATCTTTTTTTTTTTTGCTTCATTTCTAAAAAAAATGAATAATAACGAAAGAAGCTGCCGTAAGAAAAATTCAAGGGAAACTTTTAAGCAAAAACATCATCACCCAGACGTGGCGGCCAATTAAATTTTTAATATAAATTAATGAAACACTAAAATAAAATAAAAAACCTTAATATTACATGTTTGATTATAAAAAAATTATTTAATTTCATTCTTTATATTAAATAAACTTCAAGTAATTGTTTTTCTTGTGCTAGTGTGTAAGGGGACCGATAGTTAAAAAAAATTAGGGCGGCGGCTTCTTAATCGGCTTTAAACGATCGACTTATTTCACTGGACAGCAAGAAAAATAAACAAAACCACGAAATTCTCAATTCACAGCAGTTAATTATACATATGGAGCACAGAAATTTACTTTTTGAAAATAAATTAAGAAAAGTGATGTATGAGGCACAAAATGTATTTTGACTTTTACAATAAGGTAATATTAAATTCCAACTTCATTGATGTAAGTTCAAAAAAATTCAAGACAAGTTTCGGAAGCTGTGGTGCAAATGCAAAATAAATTCATCGTGTATATTTTGAAAAAACTTCATCATGTAAACCTTCTTAGTAATTTTTCTCCACTCCAACTTTGTGTTAAATGGGCTTAACCTATTCTGAGGCGATGATAAATATTTATTTTACATAAATTTTCATACGTTTTTTTTAATTAAAGCAATATATTTTTTTGTAAACAAAAATATATAAAAACAGTACATAATACTTCCTGACATTGATTTCATTTGCAAAAAAATAAAATAAAAAAAATTAAATGAATAAACAAATAACTTCTTAATTAGTTATTTGGATGTTATTAGTATTACCTTGGTTGTCGAGAAAAAGTATTTCCTCAATAACAACTTCAGTTACTGCTCCCATTTTTGTGCAGTCATATTTTACAAAATATGTTTTAAATAAACAAATAAATATATAGTAAAAGAAAAAAAAACATTTCAAAACAATCTTTTAACCTTTGAATTAAATCAAGGCTATCTATCAATGGCATATGAAAATATTAACCGCGAGAAGCTCTTTTATGATATAAATTGTATAATATAACGTAGTCCATCAAGAGGATTAATTTAGATTTTTTGATAAAAAAAATTAGAATTTTTAAGCGAAAACTAAGAGCAGGTTATGCAAATAATAATGGAAAACAATATCTGTCATATTGTTCAAATGAAATTTTTCATCACCACCTTATTCGGTTGTGGGTTGTTTGTATAGATCTAAAGTCGTCGTTTGTGTCGCCTTCAATCGTCTCTTAAAAAAAAAAATTTGAAATTTCAGCATCAGTAAATTTTCGCTTCGTGCGATTCATTGTATCATTCGTTTCAAGATATAGTATTGGTTAAGCCGTCCTCGAATAACTTTCTTAGATTGAATCAAATACACACAAGGAATTAAATATATTTTACAATAAAACCAAGTTGATACTAAAAATCGACGAGTTGACGAGTACTAAAGACCAAAAATTCACACTTCAAGCAACTCTGATAAAAAAAGACGACTCTTAGCAAATACTGCTCAACATCTTACACTACACAACTGGATTGGAGCGTTATCGATACACCCAATGAAAAATAAAAGAGAGCTGCTCGTCGAATCTAAGAACGTTAGTACTGTAGAGTTAAAGAGTGCTAAGGGTCTGCTTTATTGCAAAGTGTGTTTATTGCAAAGAGAGTAAAGTTACTGTATATTATTTGTAATTGCCTTTTTAACATATAATAAATAAATAAATTCAGTAACGTGCAGCTTTGACTCTCACACGAAGGGTTACCTATAGACACTATACGAGCTTTAGCTTACACTCGTATATCCTACCTCATGTAAATAGATTTTTGAAAAAATATTTTTTTGGCTTTTCGCGATTTTTTTTTTATTTTTTTTATTTTTGGCGTTTTTTTTCTTTCACCGATTTTGTTAAATTTTGACAATTTATTTTAGTTTAGCCGTTTTTCTAGTTGTGGTGATATTTTTAGTTTTGGCGATTTTTTAGGTTTTTTGGCGATTTTCTTTTCGTTTTGGCGATGTTTTTTAGTTTTGGCGTTTTTTTCATTTTCGACGATTTTTTTTCCGTTTTGGCGATTTATTTTTAGTTTTTTTTTGTCGATTTATTTAATCTTGGCGTTATTTGTTGGTTTTCAAAAAATTTGTTTAGGGTTGCTTAGTTTTTGTGTTTATTTTTTTGTTCGATTTTGCGATTTTGTCGGTTTTTTGGCAATTTTTTTTTGGTTTGGGCGCTTTTTTGTTATTTTGGGAACTTATTTTAGTTTAGGCGTTTTTTAGTTTTGATTTTTTTTTTTAATTATGTCGATTTTTTCGGTTTTTTTGGTGATTTTGTTTTCGTTTTGGTGATGTTTTATTTTTGGGTTGTTTTTAGTTTGCGACGATTTTTTTTTTGGTTTTGGCAATTCATTTTAGTTCAGGCGTTTTTAATAGTATACATTTTTTTTTCGTTCTGTAGATTTGTTTTCGGTTTTTGGCCATTTTTAGAGATTTTTCTTAGTTTTGGCGCTTTTTTTTAAGTTTTGATGAATTTTTTTTTTTGCAATTTATTTTAGTTTAAGCGTTTTATTTTAGTTTTGGCATTTATTTTTTAATTTTGACGGCTTAGGCGTTTTTTAGTTTTGGTAATTTTTTTAATTTTTGGCGTTTTTTTCGGTGATTTTACTTTAGTTTTCAGTTTTAACGTTTTTTTTTAATTTAGGCAACTCATTTTAGTATAGGCGTTTTTTATTTTATGTAATTTTTTTCGTTTTGGAGACTTTTTCGGTTTTTGACAATTTATTTTAGCTTAAGAGTTTTTTTTTTAGTTTGGCGCTATTTTTCTCGATTGTGACGATTTTTTTTGGCAATTTATTTTAGTTTTGGTTTTTTTTTTCGCTTTGGCGATTTATTTTTAGGTTTTGAGGTTTTTTGGTGATTTTATTTTTTGTTTTGCTTACAAAATTTCTTTTTAGTCTTGGCAATTTAGTTTAGGCTTTTTTGTTTTGTTATGGCGCTTTTATTTCGTTTTCAAAGATTTTTTTTAATATTGTCAATATATTTAATTTTAGGCGTTTTTTATATTTTGGTGAATTTGTTCGGTTTTTAGTGATTTATTTTAGTTTTAGTGATTTTTCTTAGGTTTGGTGCTTTTTTTTCGTTTATTAAATTTTTTCAGATTTTGATATTTTTTTGAGTTTTAGCGTTTTTTTCGTTATGGCGATTATTCCGTTTTTCGGGAATTTATTTTAGTTTTAGTTTTGGCGCTGTTCTCGTTTTTCGTTTTGGAAACTTTGCTTGGTTTTTAGCGATTTTTTTTCTGGAGATGTTTTTAATTTTGGGTTTTTTTTAGGCTTGGTGTCAAGAGATTGTTGCTTAAGGTTTCCTACCCGCTAATTTTGATTTTTTTAAAATTGTTGAATCTGCACAAAAATAAACTATTTTTCAAAATTTCAATTGTCTATAATAAATTTCAATCGTTGTTAAATAAATAAATTATGTTGGATTTTCACATAAATAATAATTGTTTGAATTTTCATTATTTCTAATTTAAAAAAATAACTATAACTGAAATAAAAATATTTTTATTTTTCAATCCATTCACTTATTACAGCTATGGTCTATATAAATTAAAATTATAATTATCTGTATATTCCATTATTACAAAATTTTTCTTTGCTCGCTTTAGAGCACCCTTTAATTTTTAATTCTGATATATTTGTTTTTGAATATTCTTACATATTCTGTGAAAATTTCAGGTTCCTAGTTCGATTAAAATTCTCAAGAAAAAACAGCAATTGACGAATATCGACAGTAGGTCATTTGTGCTACTTTTAGGCCAAAATTTATGTCAGCCAAAGTTTTAGACCAATCTGGTTGAAATTTGGTATTTAAGTGTTTTAATGAGTAGGCACAGATAAGTGATTTGATTTTTGTAATGGTTGAAATTTTTAGGGTTGCCACCATATGAAAAAAATTTAAAAATTAAATATTGAAATGTGGCAAAATGAAAATATGCCAAGGGCTAACAGAATGGCGATTAAGCCATTAAGACCAAATTTTGCTTGAAAAAAAGCAATAGTTTTCCTTGGGCCTTGTGCCACCTTAATGATAAATTTCTACATAAAAATTTTCCCTAGTACGTCAACGAAGCCAAAACCTTGTTTTGAAACATTATTTAAATCAATTTCACTGATAATGAAATAGCTTCAGTTTTTTCGTTTTTATTATTTTCATAAATCTAAACATTATAACTAAACTATATTTCAAGCTGAGGCTGTCTGAAAGAAAATAATATAAATCAAAAACTGAAAACAACCCGAAACACTTTTCTACTACCATTGTCTGATTAAAAAAAATTAATTCTATCTTAATTACCGTACTTTTTTATTTATCCAGCAAAATTAAAGATTTTATCGAACAACCCCTCGATTTTCGTTCTTTTGTTGTACAGAATCAAACCACTGTGCGTCGTTTTTCCGTTTCATATATAAATAACAAATCGCTGCTAATATTAAGAATAAGAATTTGTATTTGATTTTAATTAAAGTCTTTGCAATAAAGCAGCCGACATTTTTAACGCTTAATTAAAGTAATCAAATATAAATCGCAAAAACATTAAATAAAAATAAATAACAATTAATTGTTAAGACAATTATTTGTTTCACAAAAGAAAACCACACACACACACACAAATTTTCAAATAAAAGCCGCACACATCAAATGTTATAAAAAGGCAAAAACCTGCCAACAAATCGATAGTCTTGTGCGTGAAATTGTAATATTTTAAAATAATAATAAAAATAATAACGATAATAAGGCAATGAAATTGTTTTTACTAATCGCTCTTTTGGGCGTAATATTTACTTTAGTGGGTGAAATATATGCCGAGAAAGGCGATCTCGTTTTTTTGTCTAATCGTGGTGCATCAACTAAAAACTTTCCGAATGAAGATTATGTAACGGTCAAAAGATCTTTCCTCGAAACGCTTATGGATTGCAAGTTTTCTCGTGTAAAACAGAAATTCTACACAGCGCTAGGTAAAGTTAAAACTTTCCTGCAACAAAATACCGAACATTTTCTGAAAATATTCACAAAACAAAAACCGATTGCAGCTAATTTCACCAGCATCGTAGAAACTGCTGACATTGAGAAAAATAATGAAACTGTGTCTACTACTTCAAAAAAATTAAATGTTATACTAAAAACCACTTACAAAGCCTTAGAATTGGAGAAATCAATTCTCAAAGGATTTATGAAAGAATACAAAATGCGAATTAGCAATTTGAAAAAGAAAAAAGTGGAGTTTAAGTATCTAATTAAAATTGTCCACGGTCAAAGAAAGAATACTTTAAAGCATTCTCTTCATAAAGTCAGCAAATCCCTTAGAAAAGAAAGATACGATTTTATCAAAAATGTAACTTCCATGGTAGGTAGCATAATTGAAATATACAAGAAAATTAAGGATATTTTAGAGCAACAAGTGCACAAATTAAAGGCCAAAATTAAGTTTCTGAAGCTAAAGCTGAAAACTGCTGAAAGTCAAGACGTGCCTAAAATTCAAGCTGCCTTGCAATCGGCCCATGACAGTTTGAAGCAAATTTTGACTGAATTAAAAATTAAAACTTACGAAATAAATAAATTTTCATATTATATTATATACATAAGCAAAAAAGATTTGGAAGAAAAGATTACAGAGCTTGAGTGTGAACTAAAAACTTCTACAAGATCTAAATGGCACTTAATAAATGACGATTTAAAGAAACTTAAAAGGAATTTGAAGGGAAAAAATAATTTGCTGAAATTGCAATATAAGGATTTACGGACTACAGAAATTGATTATAACACAACTGATTTAAGTCCTTGTCATCAAGAATATCTCAAGGCTCTAAATCTTTATCACTTACATGAAAATGGACTGAATTATTCCAATAATCATGGTCGTACTGGGTTGCGAGACAAAACAAAAAAATATAACTTTTCACTTAACCCTGATGATTTTAGCCATAAAGATCTTTCATATTCTGAATTTTTCTACAACGAAGAATCAAATGAAGAAAACTCTGCATCTAACGAAGAAGAAGAATATTTTAATAATCTTAGTTCTGAAATGTTTGATGACGATAACCTCAGTTACCCTCGTATTAAAAACTCAGACGAGATTTCTGAAAGCGAAGCTGAATATTCTGGCTTCGACTACTTATCTTCTTTTAAATCCAATGAATTAAGTGAAGAATTTGATTTTCTTATCTTCGGAGACTCAAACCATACTGATTTCCTCAACCTTGATTATTATAACACACAGGAACCTAACGTTTCAAGTTTGAGTGCTGAAGAGCCCAGCGATAAAGAATATAGTTCTGACTCATTGAGTGCTGAGGTGCCTGGCGACAAGGAATATAGTTTAGATAAATCCAACGAAGAAACGAAATATCCTGAGTCCCTCAAGCCTGAATATCCCACCACCCAAGAACCTAAAGGGTCTGACTCTTTGAGCATTGAGGAGCCTGGCGATAAGGAATCTGAATTTCGTAGAACTCATATTCCAGGCAAGCCAATTAAAAAAGAGCCGCAATATTCCCGCACTCGTAAGCCAGATGGCTCCAAAAAGACAGAAGATACTACTTTTATGTCACCTGACAGCGATGAGCTTGACGTCAATGAATCTAACTATCCTCAAAGTCGTAGTGCTGGGGAGGCTATTGAAGAAGCATCAGAATATCTTAGTTCTCATAGCCCTGACAGTGTCCGTAACAGAAAACTTAGACATATTGGCACCCTTAAACCACATGGGGTTAAAGACGACGATGCTGAGTATCCTAATTCTGTTGAATCCAGCGAAGAGGAACATAAATATCCTGAGTCCCGCAGGCCTGATTATCCCACCACCCAAGAACCTAAAGGGTATAAGGAGCCTGGCGATAAGGAATCTGAATTTCGTAGAACTCATATTCCAGCCAAGCGAATTGAAAAAGAGCCGCAATATTCCAGCACTCGGAAATCAGATGACTCCGGCAAGACAGAAGATACTACTTCTATATCACCTGATAGTGATGAGCTTCACGTCAATGAATCTAAATATCCTCACAGTCTTAGTCCTGGTGGGGCTTTTGAAGAAGCATCAGAATATCCTAGTTCTCTTAGCTCTGATCATTTCCGTGCCAGGAAACGCAAACATGTTGGCACCCTTAAACCACATGTTGTTAAAGACGACGATGCTGAGTATCCAAGGTTTGTTGAATCCAGCGAAGAGGAACATAAATATCCTGAGTCCCTAAGGCCTAAATATTTCACCACCCAAGAACCTAAAGAGTCTGACTCCTTGACTACTGAAGAAGCATCAGAATATCCTAGTACTCTTAGCCCTGATAGTATCCATGCCAGGAAACACAAACATTTTGGCACCCTTAAACCACATGGGGTTAAAGACGACGATGCTGAGTATCCTAGTTCTGTTGAATCTAGCGAAGAGGAACATAAATATCCTGAGTCCCTCATGCCTGAATATCCCACCACCCAAGAACCTAAAGAGTCTGACTCCTTGGCTACTGAAGAAGCATCAGAATATCCTAGTACTCTTAGCACTGATCATTTCGGTGCCAGGAAACGCAAACATGTTGGCACCCTTAAACCACATGGGGATAAAGACGACGATAATAAGTATCCTAGTTCTGTTGAATCCAGCGAAGAGGAACATAAATATCCTGAGTCCCTCAGGCCTGAATATTTCACCACCCAAGAACCTAAGGAGTCTGACTCCTTGGCTACTGAAGAAGCATCAGAATATCCTAGTACTCTTAGCCCTGATAGTGTCCATGCCAGGAAACCCAGACAAGTTGGCACCCGTAAACCACATAAGGGTAAAGAGGACGGTGCTGAATATCCTAGTTCTGTTGAATCCAGCGAAGAGGAACATAAATATCCTGAGTCCCGCAGGCCTGAATATCCTACCACCCAAGAACCTAAAGAGTATGAGGAGCCTGGCGATAAGGAATCTGAATTTCGTAGAAGTCATATTCCAGGCAAGCCAAGTGAAAAAGAGCCGCAATATTCCAGCACTCGTAAACCAGATGACTCCAGCCAGACAGAAGATACTACTTTTATGTCACCTGACAGTGATAAGCTTGACTTCAATGAATCTAAATATCCTCAAAGTCGTAGTCCTGGTGAGGCTACTGAAGAAGCATCAGAATATCCTAGTACTCTTAGCCCAGATAGTATCCATGCCAGGAAACGCAAACATTTTGGCACCCTTAAACCACATGGGGTTAAAGACGACGATGCTGAGTATCCTAGTTCTGTCGAATCTAGCGAAGAGGAACATAAATATCCTGAGTCCCTCATGCCTGAATATTTCACCACCCAAGCACCTAAAGAGTCTGACTCCTTGGTTACTGAAGAAGCTTCAGAATATCCTAGTACTCTTAGCCCTGATAATGTCCGTGCCAGGAAACGCAAACACATTGGCACCCTTAAACCATATGGGGTTAAAGACGACGATACTGAGTATCCTAGTTCTGTTGAATCTAGCAAAGAGGAATATAAATTTCCTGAGTCCCTCAGGCCTGAATATCCCACCACCCAAGAACCTAAAGAGTCTGACTCCTTGGCTACTGAAGAAGCATCAGAATATCCTAGTAGTCTTAGCACTGATAGTGTCCATGCCAGGAAACCCAGATATGTTGGCACCCGTAAACCACATGGGGTTAAAGACGACGATGCTGAGTATCCTAGTTCTGTTGACTCCAGCGAAGAGAACCATAAATATCCTGAGTCCCTCAGGCCTGAATATTTCACGACCCAAGAACCTAAAAAGTCTGACTCCTTTGCTACTGAAGAAGCATCAGAATATCCTAGTTCTCTTAGCTCTGATAATTTCCGTGCCAGGAAACGCAAACATGTTGGCACCCGTAAACCACATGGGGATAAAGACGACGATAATAAGTATCCTAGTTCTGTTGAATCCAGCGAAGAGGAACATAAATATCCTGAGTCCCTCAGGCCTGAATATTTCACCACCCAAGAACCTAAGGAGTCTGACTCCTTGGCTACTGAAGAAGCATCAGAATATCCTAGTACTCTTAGCCCTGATAGTGTCCATGCCAGGAAACCCAGACAAGTTGGCACCCGTAAACCACATAAGGGTAAAGAGGACGGTGCTGAATATCCTAGTTCTGTTGAATCCAGCGAAGAGGAACATAAATATCCTGAGTCCCGCAGGCCTGAATATCCTACCACCCAAGAACCTAAAGAGTATGAGGAGCCTGGCGATAAGGAATCTGAATTTCGTAGAAGTCATATTCCAGGCAAGCCAAGTGAAAAAGAGCCGCAATATTCCAGCACTCGTAAACCAGATGACTCCAGCCAGACAGAAGATACTACTTTTATGTCACCTGACAGTGATGAGCTTGACTTCAATGAATCTAAATATCCTCAAAGTCGTAGTCCTGGTGAGGCTACTGAAGAAGCATCAGAATATCCTAGTACTCTTAGCCCTGATAGTATCCATGCCAGGAAACGCAAACATTTTGGCACCCTTAAACCACATGGGGTTAAAGACGACGATGCTGAGTATCCTAGTTCTGTCGAATCTAGCGAAGAGGAACATAAATATCCTGAGTCCCTCATGCCTGAATATTTCACCACCCAAGCACCTAAAGAGTCTGACTCCTTGGTTACTGAAGAAGCTTCAGAATATCCTAGTACTCTTAGTCCTGATAATGTCCGTGCCAGGAAACGCAAACACATTGGCACCCTTAAACCATATGGGGTTAAAGACGACGATACTGAGTATCTTAGTTCTGTTGAATCTAGCAAAGAGGAACATAAATTTCCTGAGTCCCTCAGGCCTGAATATCCCACCACCCAAGAACCTAAAGAGTCTGACTCCTTGGCTACTGAAGAAGCATCAGAATATCCTAGTAGTCTTAGCACTGATAGTGTCCATGCCAGGAAACCCAGATATGTTGGCACCCGTAAACCACATGGGGTTAAAGACGACGATGCTGAGTATCCTAGTTCTGTTGACTCCAGCGAAGAGAACCATAAATATCCTGAGTCCCTCAGGCCTGAATATTTCACGATCCAAGAACCTAAAAAGTCTGACTCCTTTGCTACTGAAGAAGCATCAGAATATCCTAGTAGTCTTAGCACTGATAGTGTCCATGCCAGGAAACCCAGATATGTTGGCACCCGTAAACCACATGGGGTTAAAGACGGCGATGCTGAGTATCCTAGTTCTGTTGACTCCAGCGAAGAGAACCATAAATATCCTGAGTCCCTCAGGCCTGAATATTTCACGACCCAAGAACCTAAAAAGTCTGACTCCTTTGCTACTGAAGAAGCATCAGAATATCCTAGTACTCTTAGCCCTGATAGTGTCCATGCCAGGAAACCCAGACAAGTTGGCACCCGTAAACCACATAAGGGTAAAGAGAACGGTGCTGAATATCCTAGTTCTGTTGAATCCAGCGAAGAGGAACATAAATATCCTGAGTCCCGCAGGCCTGATTATCCCACCACCCAAGAACCTAAAGGGTATGAGGAGCCTAGCGATATGGAATCTGAATTTCGTAGAACTCATATTCCAGCCAAGCGAATTGAAAAAGAGCCGCAATATTCCAGCACTCGTAAATCAGATGGCTCCGGCAAGACAGAAGATACTACTTCTATATCACCTGATAGTGATGAGCTTGACGTCAATGAATCTAAATATCCTCACAGTCTTAGTCCTGGTGGGGCTTTTGAAGAAGCATCAGAATATCCTAGTTCTCTTAGCTCTGATCATTTCCGTGCCAGGAAACGCAAACATGTTGGCACCCTTAAACCACATGTTGTTAAAGACGACGATGCTGAGTATCCAAGGTTTGTTGAATCCAGCGAAGAGGAACATAAATATCCTGAGTCCCTAAGGCCTAAATATTTCACCACCCAAGAACCTAAAGAGTCTGACTCCTTGGCTACTGAAGAAGCATCAGAATATCCTAGTAGTCTTAGCACTGATAGTGTCCATGCCAGGAAACCCAGATATGTTGGCACCCGTAAACCACATGGGGTTAAAGACGACGATGCTGAGTATCCTAGTTCTGTTGACTCCAGCGAAGAGAACCATAAATATCCTGAGTCCCTCAGGCCTGAATATTTCACGACCCAAGAACCTAAAAAGTCTGACTCCTTTGCTACTGAAGAAGCATCAGAATATCCTAGTTCTCTTAGCTCTGATAATTTCCGTGCCAGGAAACGCAAACATGTTGGCACCCGTAAACCACATGGGGATAAAGACGACGATAATAAGTATCCTAGTTCTGTTGAATCCAGCGAAGAGGAACATAAATATCCTGAGTCCCTCAGGCCTGAATATTTCACCACCCAAGAACCTAAGGAGTCTGACTCCTTGGCTACTGAAGAAGCATCAGAATATCCTAGTACTCTTAGCCCTGATAGTGTCCATGCCAGGAAACCCAGACAAGTTGGCACCCGTAAACCACATAAGGGTAAAGAGGACGGTGCTGAATATCCTAGTTCTGTTGAATCCAGCGAAGAGGAACATAAATATCCTGAGTCCCGCAGGCCTGAATATCCTACCACCCAAGAACCTAAAGAGTATGAGGAGCCTGGCGATAAGGAATCTGAATTTCGTAGAAGTCATATTCCAGGCAAGCCAAGTGAAAAAGAGCCGCAATATTCCAGCACTCGTAAACCAGATGACTCCAGCCAGACAGAAGATACTACTTTTATGTCACCTGACAGTGATGAGCTTGACTTCAATGAATCTAAATATCCTCAAAGTCGTAGTCCTGGTGAGGCTACTGAAGAAGCATCAGAATATCCTAGTACTCTTAGCCCTGATAGTATCCATGCCAGGAAACGCAAACATTTTGGCACCCTTAAACCACATGGGGTTAAAGACGACGATGCTGAGTATCCTAGTTCTGTCGAATCTAGCGAAGAGGAACATAAATATCCTGAGTCCCTCATGCCTGAATATTTCACCACCCAAGCACCTAAAGAGTCTGACTCCTTGGTTACTGAAGAAGCTTCAGAATATCCTAGTACTCTTAGTCCTGATAATGTCCGTGCCAGGAAACGCAAACACATTGGCACCCTTAAACCATATGGGGTTAAAGACGACGATACTGAGTATCCTAGTTCTGTTGAATCTAGCAAAGAGGAACATAAATTTCCTGAGTCCCTCAGGCCTGAATATTTCACGATCCAAGAACCTAAAGAGTCTGACTCCTTGGCTACTGAAGAAGCATCAGAATATCCTAGTAGTCTTAGCACTGATAGTGTCCATGCCAGGAAACCCAGATATGTTGGCACCCGTAAACCACATGGGGTTAAAGACGACGATGCTGAGTATCCTAGTTCTGTTGACTCCAGCGAAGAGAACCATAAATATCCTGAGTCCCTCAGGCCTGAATATTTCACGACCCAAGAACCTAAAAAGTCTGACTCCTTTGCTACTGAAGAAGCATCAGAATATCCTAGTAGTCTTAGCACTGATAGTGTCCATGCCAGGAAACCCAGATATGTTGGCACCCGTAAACCACATGGGGTTAAAGACGGCGATGCTGAGTATCCTAGTTCTGTTGACTCCAGCGAAGAGAACCATAAATATCCTGAGTCCCTCAGGCCTGAATATTTCACGACCCAAGAACCTAAAAAGTCTGACTCCTTTGCTACTGAAGAAGCATCAGAATATCCTAGTACTCTTAGCCCTGATAGTGTCCATGCCAGGAAACCCAGACAAGTTGGCACTCGTAAACCACATAAGGGTAAAGAGAACGGTGCTGAATATCCTAGTTCTGTTGAATCCAGCGAAGAGGAACATAAATATCCTGAGTCCCGCAGGCCTGATTATCCCACCACCCAAGAACCTAAAGGGTATGAGGAGCCTAGCGATAAGGAATCTGAATTTCGTAGAACTCATATTCCAGCCAAGCGAATTGAAAAAGAGCCGCAATATTCCAGCACTCGTAAATCAGATGGCTCCGGCAAGACAGAAGATACTACTTCTATATCACCTGATAGTGATGAGCTTGACGTCAATGAATCTAAATATCCTCACAGTCTTAGTCCTGGTGGGGCTTTTGAAGAAGCATCAGAATATCCTAGTTCTCTTAGCTCTGATCATTTCCGTGCCAGGAAACGCAAACATGTTGGCACCCTTAAACCACATGTTGTTAAAGACGACGATGCTGAGTATCCAAGGTTTGTTGAATCCAGCGAAGAGGAACATAAATATCCTGAGTCCCTAAGGCCTAAATATTTCACCACCCAAGAACCTAAAGAGTCTGACTCCTTGACTACTGAAGAAGCATCAGAATATCCTAGTACTCTTAGCCCTGATAGTATCCATGCCAGGAAACACAAACATTTTGGCACCCTTAAACCACATGGGGTTAAAGACGACGATGCTGAGTATCCTAGTTCTGTTGAATCTAGCGAAGAGGAACATAAATATCCTGAGTCCCTCATGCCTGAATATCCCACCACCCAAGAACCTAAAGAGTCTGACTCCTTGGCTACTGAAGAAGCATCAGAATATCCTAGTACTGTTAGCACTGATCATTTCCGTGCCAGGAAACGCAAACATGTTGGCACCCTTAAACCACATGGGGATAAAGACGACGATAATAAGTATCCTAGTTCTGTTGAATCCAGCGAAGAGGAACATAAATATCCTGAGTCCCTCAGGCCTGAATATTTCACCACCCAAGAACCTAAGGAGTCTGACTCCTTGGCTACTGAAGAAGCATCAGAATATCCTAGTACTCTTAGCCCTGATAATGTCCGTGCCAGGAAACGCAAACACATTGGCACCCTTAAACCATATGGGGTTAAAGACGACGATGCTGAGTATCCTAGTTCTGTTGAATCTAGCAAAGAGGAACATAAATTTCCTGAGTCCCTCAGGCCTGAATATCCCACCACCCAAGAACCTAAAGAGTCTGACTCCTTGGCTACTGAAGAAGCATCAGAATATCCTAGTAGTCTTAGCACTGATAGTGTCCATGCCAGGAAACCCAGATATGTTGGCACCCGTAAACCACATGGGGTTAAAGACGACGATGCTGAGTATCCTAGTTCTGTTGACTCCAGCGAAGAGAACCATAAATATCCTGAGTCCCTCAGGCCTGAATATTTCACGACCCAAGAACCTAAAAAGTCTGACTCCTTTGCTACTGAAGAAGCATCAGAATATCCTAGTAGTCTTAGCACTGATAGTGTCCATGCCAGGAAACGCAAACATGTTGGCACCCGTAAACCACATGGGGATAAAGACGACGATAATAAGTATCCTAGTTCTGTTGAATCCAGCGAAGAGGAACATAAATATCCTGAGTCCCTCAGGCCTGAATATTTCACCACCCAAGAACCTAAGGAGTCTGACTCCTTGGCTACTGAAGAAGCATCAGAATATCCTAGTACTCTTAGCCCTGATAGTGTCCATGCCAGGAAACCCAGACAAGTTGGCACCCGTAAACCACATAAGGGTAAAGAGGACGGTGCTGAATATCCTAGTTCTGTTGAATCCAGCGAAGAGGAACATAAATATCCTGAGTCCCGCAGGCCTGAATATCCTACCACCCAAGAACCTAAAGAGTATGAGGAGCCTGGCGATAAGGAATCTGAATTTCGTAGAAGTCATATTCCAGGCAAGCCAAGTGAAAAAGAGCCGCAATATTCCAGCACTCGTAAACCAGATGACTCCAGCCAGACAGAAGATACTACTTTTATGTCACCTGACAGTGATGAGCTTGACTTCAATGAATCTAAATATCCTCAAAGTCATAGTCCTGGTGAGGCTACTGAAGAATCATCAGAATATCCTAGTACTCTTAGCCCTGATAGTATCCATGCCAGGAAACGCAAACATTTTGGCACCCTTAAACCACATGGGGTTAAAGACGACGATGCTGAGTATCCTAGTTCTGTCGAATCTAGCGAAGAGGAACATAAATATCCTGAGTCCCTCATGCCTGAATATTTCACCACCCAAGCACCTAAAGAGTCTGACTCCTTGGTTACTGAAGAAGCTTCAGAATATCCTAGTACTCTTAGCCCTGATAATGTCCGTGCCAGGAAACGCAAACACATTGGCACCCTTAAACCATATGGGGTTAAAGACGACGATGCTGAGTATCCTAGTTCTGTTGAATCTAGCAAAGAGGAACATAAATTTCCTGAGTCCCTCAGGCCTGAATATCCCACCACCCAAGAACCTAAAGAGTCTGACTCCTTGGCTACTGAAGAAGCATCAGAATATCCTAGTAGTCTTAGCACTGATAGTGTCCATGCCAGGAAACCCAGATATGTTGGCACCCGTAAACCACATGGGGTTAAAGACGACGATGCTGAGTATCCTAGTTCTGTTGACTCCAGCGAAGAGAACCATAAATATCCTGAGTCCCTCAGGCCTGAATATTTCACGACCCAAGAACCTAAAAAGTCTGACTCCTTTGCTACTGAAGAAGCATCAGAATATCCTAGTAGTCTTAGCACTGATAGTGTCCATGCCAGGAAACGCAAACATGTTGGCACCCGTAAACCACATGGGGATAAAGACGACGATAATAAGTATCCTAGTTCTGTTGAATCCAGCGAAGAGGAACATAAATATCCTGAGTCCCTCAGGCCTGAATATTTCACCACCCAAGAACCTAAGGAGTCTGACTCCTTGGCTACTGAAGAAGCATCAGAATATCCTAGTACTCTTAGCCCTGATAGTGTCCATGCCAGGAAACCCAGACAAGTTGGCACCCGTAAACCACATAAGGGTAAAGTGGACGGTGCTGAATATCCTAGTTCTGTTGAATCCAGCGAAGAGGAACATAAATATCCTGAGTCCCGCAGGCCTGAATATCCTACCACCCAAGAACCTAAAGAGTATGAGGAGCCTGGCGATAAGGAATCTGAATTTCGTAGAAGTCATATTCCAGCCAAGCGAATTGAAAAAGAGCCGCAATATTCCAGCACTCGTAAATCAGATGACTCCGGCAAGACAGAAGATACTACTTCTATATCACCTGATAGTGATGAGCTTGACGTCAATGAATCTAAATATCCTCACAGTCTTAGTCCTGGTGGGGCTTTTGAAGAAGCATCAGAATATCCTAGTTCTCTTAGCTCTGATCATTTCCGTGCCAGGAAACGCAAACACATTGGCACCCTTAAACCACATGTTGTTAAAGACGACGATGCTGAGTATCCAAGGTTTGTTGAATCCAGCAAAGAGGAACATAAATTTCCTGAGTCCCTCAGGCCTGAATATCCCACCACCCAAGAACCTAAAGAGTCTGACTCCTTGACTACTGAAGAAGCATCAGAATATCCTAGTACTCTTAGCCCTGATAGTATCCATGCCAGGAAACGCAAACATTTTGGCACCCTTAAACCACATGGGGTTAAAGACGACGATGCTGAGTATCCTAGTTCTGTTGACTCCAGCGAAGAGAACCATAAATATCCTGAGTCCCTCAGGCCTGAATATTTCACGACCCAAGAACCTAAAAAGTCTGACTCCTTTGCTACTGAAGAAGCATCAGAATATCCTAGTAGTCTTAGCACTGATAGTGTCCATGCCAGGAAACGCAAACATGTTGGCACCCGTAAACCACATGGGGATAAAGACGACGATAATAAGTATCCTAGTTCTGTTGAATCCAGCGAAGAGGAACATAAATATCCTGAGTCCCTCAGGCCTGAATATTTCACCACCCAAGAACCTAAGGAGTCTGACTCCTTGGCTACTGAAGAAGCATCAGAATATCCTAGTACTCTTAGCCCTGATAGTGTCCATGCCAGGAAACCCAGACAAGTTGGCACCCGTAAACCACATAAGGGTAAAGAGGACGGTGCTGAATATCCTAGTTCTGTTGAATCCAGCGAAGAGGAACATAAATATCCTGAGTCCCGCAGGCCTGAATATCCTACCACCCAAGAACCTAAAGAGTATGAGGAGCCTGGCGATAAGGAATCTGAATTTCGTAGAAGTCATATTCCAGGCAAGCCAAGTGAAAAAGAGCCGCAATATTCCAGCACTCGTAAACCAGATGACTCCAGCCAGACAGAAGATACTACTTTTATGTCACCTGACAGTGATGAGCTTGACTTCAATGAATCTAAATATCCTCAAAGTCGTAGTCCTGGTGAGGCTACTGAAGAAGCATCAGAATATCCTAGTACTCTTAGCCCTGATAGTATCCATGCCAGGAAACGCAAACATTTTGGCACCCTTAAACCACATGGGGTTAAAGACGACGATGCTGAGTATTCTAGTTCTGTCGAATCTAGCGAAGAGGAACATAAATATCCTGAGTCCCTCATGCCTGAATATTTCACCACCCAAGCACCTAAAGAGTCTGACTCCTTGGTTACTGAAGAAGCTTCAGAATATCCTAGTACTCTTAGCCCTGATAATGTCCGTGCCAGGAAACGCAAACACATTGGCACCCTTAAACCATATGGGGTTAAAGACGACGATACTGAGTATCCTAGTTCTGTTGAATCTAGCAAAGAGGAACATACATTTCCTGAGTCCCTCAGGCCTGAATATCTTACCACCCAAGAACCTAAAGAGTCTGACTCCTTGGCTACTGAAGAAGCATCAGAATATCCTAGTAGTCTTAGCACTGATAGTGTCCATGCCAGGAAACCCAGATATGTTGGCACCCGTAAACCACATGGGGTTAAAGACGACGATGCTGAGTATCCTAGTTCTGTTGACTCCAGCGAAGAGAACCATAAATATCCTGAGTCCCTCAGGCCTGAATATTTCACGACCCAAGAACCTAAAAAGTCTGACTCCTTTGCTACTGAAGAAGCATCAGAATATCCTAGTACTCTTAGCCCTGAGAGTGTCCATGCCAGGAAACTCAGACAAGTTGGCACCCGTAAACCACATAAGGGTAAAGAGGACGGTGCTGAATATCCAAGTTCTGTTGAATCCAGCGAAGAGGAACATAAATATCCTGAGTCCCGCAGGCCTGAATATCCTACCACCCAAGAACCTAAAGAGTATGAGGAGCCTGGCGATAAGGAATCTGAATTTCGTAGAAGTCATATTCCAGCCAAGCGAATTGAAAAAGAGCCGCAATATTCCAGCACTCGTAAATCAGATGACTCCGGCAAGACAGAAGATACTACTTCTATATCACCTGATAGTGATGAGCTTGACGTCAATGAATCTAAATATCCTCACAGTCTTAGTCCTGGTGGGGCTTTTGAAGAAGCATCAGAATATCCTAGTTCTCTTAGCTCTGATAATTTCCGTGCCAGGAAACGCAAACATGTTGGCACCCTTAAACCACATGTTGTTAAAGACGACGATGCTGAGTATCCAAGGTTTGTTGAATCCAGCGAAGAGAAACATAAATATCCTGAGTCCCTAAGGCCTAAATATCCCACCACCCAAGAACCTAAAGAGTCTGAATCGTTGGCTACTGAAGAAGTATCAAAGTATCCTAGTACTCTTAGCACTGATAGTGTCCATGCCAGAAAACCCAGACATGTTGGCACCCGTAAACCACATGGGGTTAAAGACGACTATGCTGAATATACTAGTTCTGTTGAATCCAGCGAAGAGGATCATAAATATCCTGAGTCCCGCAGGCCTGAATATTTCACGACCCAAGAACCTAAAGGGTCTGACTCCTTGGCTACTGAAGAAGCTTCAGAATATCCTAGTACTCTTAGCCCTGATAATGTCCGTGCCATGAAACGCAAACATATTGGCACCCTTAAACCACATGGGGTTAAAGACGACGATGCTGAATATCCTAGTTCTGTTGAATCCAGCGAAGAGGAACATAAATATCCTGAGTCCCGCAGGCCTGAATATCCTACCACCCAAGAACCTAAAGAGTATGAGGAGCCTGGCGATAAGGAATCTGAATTTCGTAGAAGTCATATTCCAGCCAAGCGAATTGAAAAAGAGCCGCAATATTCCAGCACTCGTAAATCAGATGACTCCGGCAAGACAGAAGATACTACTTCTATATCACCTGATAGTGATGAGCTTGACGTCAATGAATCTAAATATCCTCACAGTCTTAGTCCTGGTGGGGCTTTTGAAGAAGCATCAGAATATCCTAGTTCTCTTAGCTCTGATCATTTCCGTGCCAGGAAACGCAAACATGTTGGCACCCTTAAACCACATGTTGTTAAAGACGACGATGCTGAGTATCCAAGGTTTGTTGAATCCAGCGAAGAGAAACATAAATATCCTGAGTCCCTAAGGCCTAAATATCCCACCACCCAAGAACCTAAAGAGTCTGAATCGTTGGCTACTGAAGAAGCATCAAAATATCCTAGTACTCTTAGCCCTGATAGTATCCATGCCAGGAAACGCAAACATTTTGGCACCCTTAAACCACATGGGGTTAAAGACGACGATGCTGAGTATCCTAGTTCTGTTGAATCTAGCGAAGAGGAACATAAATATCCTGAGTCCCTCATGCCTGAATATCCCACCACCCAAGAACCTAAAGAGTCTGACTCCTTGGCTACTGAAGAAGCATCAGAATATCCTAGTACTCTTAGCACTGATAGTGTCCATGCCAGGAAACCCAGACATGTTGGCACCCGTAAACCACATAAGGGTAAACAGGACGGTGCTGAATATCCTAGTTCTGTCGAATCCAGCGAAGAGGATCATAAATATCCTGAGTCCCTCAGGCTTGAATATTTCATCACCCATGAACCTATAGGTTCTGACTCCTTGGCTACTGAAGAAGCATCAGAATATCCTAGTACTCTTAGCCCTGATAGTGTCTATGCCAGGAAACCCAGACATGTTGGCACACAGAAACCACATAAGGGTAAAGAGGACGGTGCTGAATATCCTAGTTCTGTTGAATCCAGCGAAGAGGATCATAAATATCCTGAGTCCCTCAGGCCTGAATATCCCACCACCCAAAAACCTAAAGAGTCTGACTCCTTGGCTACTGAAGAAGCATCAGAATATCCTAGTTCTCTTAGCTCTGATCATTTCCGTGCCAGGAAACGCAAACATGTTGGCACCCCTAAACCACATGGGGTTAAAGACGACTATGCTGAGTATCCTAGTTCTGTGGAATCTAGCGAAGAGGAACATAAATATCCTGAGTCCCTCAGGCCTGAATATCCCACCACCCAAGAACCTAAAGAGTCTGAATCGTTGGCTACTGAAGAAGCATCAAAATATCCTAGTACTCTTAGCACTGATAGTGTCCATGCCAGAAAACCCAGACATGTTGGCACCCGTAAACCACATGGGGTTAAAGACGACTATGCTGAATATACTACTTCTGTTGAATCCAGCGAAGAGGATCATAAATATCCTGAGTCCCGCAGGCCTGAATATCCCACCACCCAAGAACCTAAAGGGTCTGACTCCTTGGCTACTGAAGAAGCTTCAGAATATCCTAGTACTCTTAGCCCTGATAATGTCCGTGCCATGAAACGCAAACATATTGGCACCCTTAAACCACATGGGGTTAAAGACGACGATGCTGAGTATCCTAGTTCTGTTGAATCTAGCGAAGAGGAACATAAATATCCTGAGTCCCTCAGGCCTGAATATCCCACCACCCAAGAACCTAAAGAGTCTGACTCCTTTGCTAATGAAGAAGCATCAGAATATCCTAGTTCTCTTAGCTCTGATCATTTCCGTGCCAGGAAACGCAAACATGTTGGCACCCGTAAACCACATAAGGGTAAAGAGGACGGTGCTGAATATCCTAGTTCTGTTGAATCCAGCGAAGAGGATCATAAATATTCTGAGTCCATCAGGCCTGATTATTTCACTACCCAAGAACCTAAAAAGTCTGACTCCTTGGCTACTGAAGAAGCATCAGAATATCCTAGTACTCTTAGCCCTGATAGTGTCCGTGCCAGGAAACCCAGACAAGTTGGCACCCGTAAACCACATAAGGGTAAAGAGGACGGTGCTGAATATCCTAGTTCTGTTGAATCCAGCGAAGAGGAACATAAATATCCTGAGTCCCGCAGGCCTGAATATCCCACCACCCAAGAACCTAAAGAGTCTGACTCCTTGGCTACTGAAGAAGCATCAGAATATCCTAGTACTCTTAGCCCTGATAGTGTCCGTGCCAGGAAACCCAGACAAGTTGGCACCCGTAAACCACATAAGGGTAAAGAGGACGGTGCTGAATATCCTAGTTCTGTTGAATCCAGCGAAGAGGAACATAAATATCCTGAGTCCCGCAGGCCTGAATATCCCACCACACAAGAACCTAAGGAGTATGAGGAGCCCGGCGATAAGGAATCTGAATTTCGTAGAAGTCATATTCCAGGCAAGCCAAGTGAAAAAGATCCGCAATATTCCAGCACTCGTAAACCAGATGACTCCAGCAGGACAGAAGATACTACTTTTATGTCACCTGACAGTGATGAGCTTGACTTCAATGAATCTAAATATCATCAAAGTCGTAGTCCTGGTGAGGCTACTAAAGAAGCATCAGAATATCAGAGTACTCTTAGCCCTGATAGTATCCATGCCAGGAAACGCAAACATGTTGGCACCCTTAAACCACATGGGGTTAAAGACGACGATGCTGAGTATCCTAGTTCTGTTGAATCCAGCGAAGAGGAACATAAATATCCTAAGTCCCTCAGGCCTGAATATTTCACGACCCAAGAACCTAAAAAGTCTGACTCCTTTGCTACTGAAGAAGCATCAGAATATCCTAGTACTCTTAGCACTGATAGTGTCCAAGAGGATCAAAAATATCCTGAGTCCCTCAGGCCTGAATATTTCACCACTAATGAACCTAAAGGGTCTGACTCCTTGGCTACTGAAGAAGCATCAGAATATCCTAGTACTCTTAGCCCTGATAGTATCCATGCCAGGAAACCAAGACATGTTGGCACCCGTAAACCACATAAGATTAAAGAGGACGGTGCTGAATATCCTAGTTCTGTTGAATCCAGCGAAGAGGATCATAAATATCCTGAGTCCCTCAGGCCTGAATATCCCATCACCCAAAAACCTAAAGAGTCTGACTCCTTGGCTACTGAAGAAGCATCAGAATATCCTAGTTCTCTTAGCTCTGATCATTTCCGTGCCAGGAAACGCAAACATGTTGGCACCCCTAAACCACATGGGGTTAAAGACGACTATGCTGAGTATCCTAGTTCTGTGGAATCTAGCGAAGAGGAACATAAATATCCTGAGTCCCTCAGGCCTGAATATCCCACCACCCAAGAACCTAAAGAGTCTGAATCGTTGGCTACTGAAGAAGCATCAAAATATCCTAGTACTCTTAGCACTGATAGTGTCCATGCCAGAAAACCCAGACATGTTGGCACCCGTAAACCACATGGGGTTAAAGACGACTATGCTGAATATACTAGTTCTGTTGAATCCAGCGAAGAGGATCATAAATATCCTGAGTCCCGCAGGCCTGAATATCCCACCACCCAAGAACCTAATGGGTCTGACTCCTTGGCTACTGAAGAAGCTTCAGAATATCCTAGTACTCTTAGCCCTGATATTGTCCGTGCCATGAAACGCAAACATATTGGCACCCTTAAACCACATGGGGTTAAAGACGACGATGCTGAGTATCCTAGTTCTGTTGAATCTAGCGAAGAGGAACATAAATATCCTGAGTCCCTCAGGCCTGAATATCCCACCACCCAAGAACCTAAAGAGTCTGACTCCTTTGCTACTGAAGAAGCATCAGAATATCCTAGTTCTCTTAGCTCTGATCATTTCCGTGCCAGGAAACGCAAACATGTTGGCACCCGTAAACCACATAAGGGTAAAGAGGACGGTGCTGAATATCCTAGTTCTGTTGAATCCAGCGAAGAGGATCATAAATATTCTGAGTCCATCAGGCCTGATTATTTCACTACCCAAGAACCTAAAAAGTCTGACTCCTTGGCTACTGAAGAAGCATCAGAATATCCTAGTACTCTTAGCCCTGATAGTGTCCGTGCCAGGAAACCCAGACAAGTTGGCACCCGTAAAACACATAAGGGTAAAGAGGACGGTGCTGAATATCCTAGTTCTGTTGAATCCAGCGAAGAGGAACATAAATATCCTGAGTCCCGCAGGCCTGAATATCCCACCACCCAAGAACCTAAAGAGTCTGACTCCTTGGCTACTGAAGAAGCATCAGAATATCCTAGTACTCTTAGCCCTGATAGTGTCCGTGCCAGGAAACCCAGACAAGTTGGCACCCGTAAACCACATAAGGGTAAAGAGGACGGTGCTGAATATCCTAGTTCTGTTGAATCCAGCGAAGAGGAACATAAATATCCTGAGTCCCGCAGGCCTGAATATCCCACCACACAAGAACCTAAAGAGTATGAGGAGCCCGGCGATAAGGAATCTGAATTTCGTAGAAGTCATATTCCAGGCAAGCCAAGTGAAAAAGATCCGCAATATTCCAGCACTCGTAAACCAGATGACTCCAGCAGGACAGAAGATACTACTTTTATGTCACCTGACAGTGATGAGCTTGACTTCAATGAATCTAAATATCCTCAAAGTCGTAGTCCTGGTGAGGCTACTAAAGAAGCATCAGAATATCAGAGTACTCTTAGCCCTGATAGTATCCATGCCAGGAAACGCAAACATGTTGGCACCCTTAAACCACATGGGGTTAAAGACGACGATGCTGAGTATCCTAGTTCTGTTGAATCCAGCGAAGAGGAACATAAATATCCTAAGTCCCTCAGGCCTGAATATTTCACGACCCAAGAACCTAAAAAGTCTGACTCCTTTGCTACTGAAGAAGCATCAGAATATCCTAGTACTCTTAGCACTGATAGTGTCCAAGAGGATCAAAAATATCCTGAGTCCCTCAGGCCTGAATATTTCACCACTAATGAACCTAAAGGGTCTGACTCCTTGGCTACTAAAGAAGCATCAGAATATCCTAGTACTCTTAGCCCTGATAGTATCCATGCCAGGAAACCAAGACATGTTGGCACCCGTAAACCACATAAGATTAAAGAGGACGGTGCTGAACATTCTAGTTCTGTTGAATCCAGCGAAGAGGATCATAAATATTCTGAGTCCCTCAGGCCTGAATATTTCACCACCCAAGAACCTAAAGAGTCTGACTCCTTGGATGCTGAAGAAGCATCAAAATATCCTAGTTATCTTAGCTCTGATCATTTCCGTGCCAGGAAACGCAAACATGTTGGCACCCTTAAACCACATGGGGATAAAGACGACGATAATAATTATCCTAGTTCTGTTGAATCCAGCGAAGAGGAACATAAATATCCTGAGTCCCTCAGGCCTGAATATTTCACCACCCAAGAACCTAAAGAGTCTGACTCCTTGGCTACTGAAGAAGCATCAGAATATCCTAGTACTCTTAGCCCTGATAGTGTCCATGCCAGGAAACCCAGACAAGTTGGCACCCGTAAACCACATAAGGGTAAAGAGGACGGTGCTGAATATCCTAGTTCTGTTGAATCCAGCGAAGAGGAACATAAATATCCTGAGTCCCGCAGGCCTGAATATCCTACCACCCAAGAACCTAAAGAGTATGAGGAGCCTGGCGATAAGGAATCTGAATTTCGTAGAAGTCATATTCCAGGCAAGCCAAGTGAAAAAGAGCCGCAATATTCCAGCACTCGTAAACCAGATGACTCCAGCCAGACAGAAGATACTACTTTTATGTCACCTGACAGTGATGAGCTTGACTTCAATGAATCTAAATATCCTCAAAGTCGTAGTCCTGGTGAGGCTACTGAAGAAGCATCAGAATATCCTAGTACTCTTAGCCCTGATAGTATCCATGCCAGGAAACGCAAACATTTTGGCATCCTTAAACCACATGGGGTTAAAGACGACGATGCTGAGTATCCTAGTTCTGTCGAATCTAGCGAAGAGGAACATAAATATCCTGAGTCCCTCATGCCTGAATATTTCACCTACCAAGCACCTAAAGAGTCTGACTCCTTGGTTACTGAAGAAGCTTCAGAATATCCTAGTACTCTTAGCCCTGATAATGTCCGTGCCAGGAAACGCAAACACATTGGCACCCTTAAACCATATGGGGTTAAAGACGACGATGCTGAGTATCCTAGTTCTGTTGAATCTAGCAAAGAGGAACATAAATTTCCTGAGTCCCTCAGGCCTGAATATCCCACCACCCAAGAACCTAAAGAGTCTGACTCCTTGGCTACTGAAGAAGCATCAGAATATCCTAGTAGTCTTAGCACTGATAGTGTCCATGCCAGGAAACCCAGATATGTTGGCACCCGTAAACCACATGGGGTTAAAGACGACGATGCTGAATATCCTAGTTCTGTTGAATCCAGCGAAGAGGATCATAAATATTCTGAGTCCATCAGGCCTGAATATTTCACCACCCAAGAACCTAAAGAGTCTGACTCCTTGGCTACTGAAGAAGCATCAGAATATCCTAGTACTCTTAGCCCTGATAGTGTCCATGCCAGGAAACCCAGACAAGTTGGCACCCGTAAACCACATAAGGGTAAAGAGGACGGTGCTGAATATCCTAGTTCTGTTGAATCCAGCGAAGAGGAACATAAATATCCTGAGTCCCGCAGGCCTGAATATCCCACCACACAAGAACCTAAAGAGTATGAGGAGCCTGGCGATAAGGAATCTGAATTTCGTAGAAGTCATATTCCAGGCAAGCCAAGTGAAAAAGAACCGCAATATTCCAGCACTCGTAAACCAGATGACTCCAGCAAGACAGAAGATACTACTTTTATGTCACCTGACAGTGATGAGATTGACTTCAATGAATCTAAATATCCTCAAAGTCGTAGTCCTGGTGAGGCTACTGAAGAAGCATCAGAATATCCTAGTACTCTTAGCCCTGATAGTATCCATGCCAGGAAACGCAAACATTTTGGCACCCTTAAACCACATGGGATTAAAGACGACGATGCTGAGTATCCTAGTTCTGTTGAATCTAGCGAAGAGGAACATAAATATCCTGAGTCCCTCAGGCCTGAATATCCCACTTCACAAGAACCTAAAGAGTCTGACTCCTTGGCTACTGAAGAAGCATCAGAATATCCTAGTACTCTTAGCACTGATAGTGTCCATGCCAGGAAACCCAGACATGTTGGCATCCGTAAACCACATAAGAGTAAACAGGACGGTGCTGAATATCCTAGTTCTGTCGAATCCAGCGAAGAGGATCGTGAATATCCTGAGTCGCTCAGGCCTGAATATTTCAGCACCCATGAACCTATAGGGTCTTACTCCTTGGGTACTGAAGAATCATCAGAATATCCTAGTACTCGTAGCCCTGATAGTGTCTACGCCAGGAAATCCAGACATGTTGGCACACAGAAACCACATGGGGTTAAAGACGACGACGCTGAGTATCCTAGTTCTGTTGAATCTAGCGAAGACGAACATAAATATCCTGAGTCCCGCAGGCCTGAATATCCCACCACCCAAGAACCTAAAGAGTCTGACTCCTTGGCTACTGAAGAAGCATCAGAATATCCTAGTTCTCTTAGCTCTGATCATTTCCGTGCCAGGAAACGCAAACATGTTGGCACCCGTAAACGACATAAGGGTAAAGAGGACGGTGCTGAATATCCTAGTTCTGTTGAATCCAGCGAAGAGGATCATAAATATTCTGAGTCCATCAGGCCTGATTATTTCACTACCCAAGAACGTAAAGAGTCTGACTCCTTGGCTACTGAAGAAGCATCAGAATATCCTAGTACTCTTAGCCCTGATAGTGTCCGTGCCAGGAAACCCAGACAAGTTGGCACCCGTAAACCACATAAGGGTAAAGAGGACGGTGCTGAATATCCTAGTTCTGTTGAATCCAGCGAAGAGGAACATAAATATCCTGAGTCCCGCAGGCCTGAATATCCCACCACCCAAGAACCTAAAGAGTATGAGGAGCCCGGCGATAAGGAATCTGAATTTCGTAGAAGTCATATTCCAGGCAAGCCAAGTGAAAAAGATCCGCAATATTCCAGCACTCGTAAACCAGATGACTCCAGCAGGACAGAAGATACTACTTTTATGTCACCTGACAGTGATGAGCTTGACTTCAATGAATCTAAATATCCTCAAAGTCGTAGTCCTGGTGAGGCTACTGAAGAAGCATCAGAATATCAGAGTACTCTTAGCCCTGATAGTATCTATGCCAGGAAACGTAAACATTTTGGCACCCTTAAACCACATGGGGTTAAAGACGACGATGCTGAGTATCCTAGTTCTGTTGAATCCAGCGAAGAGGAACATAAATATCCTGAGTCCCTCAGGCCTGAATATTTCACCACCCAAGAACCTAAAGAGTCTGACTCCTTGGCTACTGAAGAAGCATCAGAATATCCTAGTACTCTTAGCCCTGATAGTGTCCATGCCAGGAAACCCAGACAAGTTGGCACCCGTAAACCACATAAGGGTAAAGAGGACGGTGCTGAATATCCTAGTTCTGTTGAATCCAGCGAAGAGGAACATAAATATCCTGAGTCCCGCAGGCCTGAATATCCCACCACACAAGAACCTAAAGAGTATGAGGAGCCTGCCGATAAGGAATCTGAATTTCGTAGAAGTCATATTCCAGGCAAGCCAAGTGAAAAAGAACCGCAATATTCCAGCACTCGTAAACCAGATGACTCCAGCAAGACAGAAGATACTACTTTTATGTCACCTGACAGTGATGAGATTGACTTCAATGAATCTAAATATCCTCAAAGTCGTAGTCCTGGTGAGGCTACTGAAGAAGCATCAGAATATCCTAGTACTCTTAGCCCTGATAGTATCCATGCCAGGAAACGCAAACATTTTGGCACCCTTAAACCACTTGGGATTAAAGACGACGATGCTGAGTATCCTAGTTCTGTTGAATCTAGCGAAGAGGAACATAAATATCCTGAGTCCCTCAGGCCTGAATATCGTACCACACAAGAACCTAAAGAGTCTGACTCCTTGGCTACTGAAGAAGCATCAGAATATCCTAGTACTCTTAGCCCTGATAGTGTCCGTGCCAGGAAACCCAGACAAGTTGGCACCCGTAAACCACATAAGGGTAAAGAGGACGGTGCTGAATATCCTAGTTCTGTTGAATCCAGCGAAGAGGAACATAAATATTCTGAGTCCCGCAGGCCTGAATATCCCACCACCCAAGAACCTAAAGAGTATGAGGAGCCCGGCGATAAGGAATCTGAATTTCGTAGAAGTCATATTCCAGGCAAGCCAAGTGAAAAAGAGCCGCAATATTGCAGCACTCGTAAACCACATGACTTCAGCAAGACAGAAGATACTACTTTTATGTCACCTGACGGTGATGAGCTTGACTTCAATGAATCTAAATATCCTCAAAGTCGTAGTCCTGGTGAGGCTACTGAAGAAGCATCAGAATATCAGAGTACTCTTAGCCCTGATAGTATCCATGCCAGGAAACGTAAACATTTTGGCACCCTTAAACCACATGGGGTTAAAGACGACGATGCTGAGTATCCTAGTTCTGTTGAATCTAGCGAAGAGGAACATAAATATCCTGAGTCCCTCAGGCCTGAATATCCCACCACACAAGAACCTAAAGAGTCTGACTTTTTGGCTACTGAAGAAGCATCAGAATATCCTAGTACTCTTAGCACTGATAGTGTCCATGCCAGGAAACCCAGACATGTTGGCACCCGTAAACCACATAAGAGTAAACAGGACGGTGCTGAATATCCTAGTTCTGTCGAATCCAGCGAAGAGGATCGTGAATATCCTGAGTCCCTCAGGCCTGAATATTTCACCACCCATGAACCTATAGGGTCTTACCCCTTGGGTGCTGAAGAAGCATCAGAATATCCTAGTACTCTTAGCCCTGATAGTGTCTACGCCAGGAAACCCACACATGTTGGCACCCAGAAACCACATGGGGTTAAAGACGACGACGCTGAGTATCCTAGTTCTTTCGAATCTAGCGAAGAGGAACATAAATATCCTGAGTCCCGCAGGCCTCAATATCCCACCACCCAAGAACCTAAAGAGTCTGACTCCTTGGCTACTGAAGAAGCATCAGAATATCCTAGTTCTCTTAGCTCTGATCATTTCCGTGCCAGGAAACGCAAACATGTTGGCACCCGTAAACCACATAAGGGTAAAGAGGACGGTGCTGAATATCCTAGTTCTGTTGAATCCAGCGAAGAGGATCATAAATATTCTGAGTCCATCAGGCCTGATTATTTCACTACCCAAGAACCTAAAGAGTCTGACTCCTTGGCTACTGAAGAAGCATCAGAATATCCTAGTACTCTTAGCCCTGATAGTGTCCGTGCCAGGAAACCCAGACAAGTTGGCACCCGTAAACCACATAAGGGTAAAGAGGACGGTGCTGAATATCCTAGTTCTGTTGAATCCAGCGAAGAGGAACATAAATATCCTGAGTCCCGCAGGCCTGAATATCCCACCACCCAAGAACCTAAAGAGTATGAGGAGCCCGGCGATAAGGAATCTGAATTTCGTAGAAGTCATATTCCAGGCAAGCCAAGTGAAAAAGAACCGCAATATTCCAGCACTCGTAAACCAGATGACTCCAGCAAGACAGAAGATACTACTTTTATGTCACCTGACAGTGATGAGATTGACTTCAATGAATCTAAATATCCTCAAAGTCGTAGTCCTGGTGAGGCTACTGAAGAAGCATCAGAATATCCTAGTACTCTTAGCCCTGATAGTATCCATGCCAGGAAACGCAAACATTTTGGCACCCTTAAACCACATGGGATTAAAGACGACGATGCTGAGTATCCTAGTTCTGTTGAATCTAGCGAAGAGGAACATAAATATCCTGAGTCCCTCAGGCCTGAATATCCCACCACACAAGAACCTAAAGAGTCTGACTCCTTGGCTACTGAAGAAGCATCAGAATATCCTAGTACTCTTAGCACTGATAGTGTCCATGCCAGGAAACCCAGACATGTTGGCACCCGTAAGCCACATAAGAGTAAACAGGACGGTGCTGAATATCCTAGTTCTGTCGAATCCAGCGAAGAGGATCGTGAATATCCTGAGTCCCTCAGGCCTGAATATTTCACCACCCATGAACCTATAGGGTCTTACTCCTTGGGTACTGAAGAAGAATCAGAATATCCTAGTACTCTTAGCCCTGATAGTGTCTACGCCAGGAAACCCGGATATGTTGGCACACAGAAACCACATGGGGTTAAAGACGACGACTCTGAGTATCCTAGTTCTGTTGAATCTAGCGAAGAGGAACATAAATATCCTGAGTCCTGCAGGCCTGAATATCCCACCACCCAAGAACCTAAAGAGTCTGACTCCTTGGCTACTGAAGAAGCATCAGAATATCCTAGTTCTCTTAGCTCTGATCATTTCCGTGCCAGGAAACGCAAACATGTTGGCACCCGTAAACTACATAAGGGTAAAGAGGACGGTGCTGAATATCCTAGTTCTGTTGAATCCAGCGAAGAGGATCATAAATATTCTGAGTCCATCAGGCCTGATTATTTCACTACCCAAGAACCTAAAGAGTCTGACTCCTTGGCTACTGAAGAAGCTTCAAAATATCCTAGTACTCTTAGCCCTGATAATGTCCGTGCCAGGAAACGCAAACTTATTGGCACCCTTAAACCACATGGGGTTAAAGACGACGACGCTGAGTATCCTAGTTCTGTTGAATCTAGCGAAGAGGAACATAAATATCCTGAGTCCCGCAGGCCTGAATATCCCACCACCCAAGAACCTAAAGAGTCTGACTCCTTAACTACTGAAGAAGCATCAGAATATCCTAGTACTCTTAGCCCTGATAGTGTCCATGCCAGGAAACCCAGACAAGTTGGCACCCGTAAACCACATAAGGGTAAAGAGGACGGTGCTGAATATCCTAGTTCTGTTGAATTCAGCGAAGAGGATCATAAATATCCTGAGTCCCTCAGGCCTGAATATTTCACCACCCAAGAATCTAAAGCGTCTGACTCCTTGGCTACTGAAGAAGCTTCAAAATATCCTAGTACTCTTAGCCCTGATAATGTCCGTGCCAGGAAACGCAAACATATTGGCACCCTTAAACCACATGGGGTTAAAGACGACGACGCTGAGTATCCTAGTTCTGTTGAATCTAGCGAAGAGGAACATAAATATCCTGAGTCCCGCAGGCCTGAATATCCCACCACCCAAGAACCTAAAGAGTCTGACTCCTTGGCTACTGAAGAAGGATCAGAATATCCTAGCCCTGATAGTATCAATGCCAGGAAACGCAAACATGTTGGCACCCTTAAACCACATGGGGTTAAAGACGACGATGCTGAGTATCCTAGTTCTGTTGACTCCAGCGAAGAGGAACATAAATATCCTGAGTCCCTCAGGCCTGAATATTTCACGACCCAAGAACCTAAAAAGTCTGACTCCTTTGCTACTGAAGAAGCATCAGAATATCCTAGTACTTTTAGGCGTGATAGTGTCCGTGCCAGGAAACCGAGACATGTTGGCACCCGTAAACCACATAAGATTAAAGAGAACGGTGCTGAATATCCTAGTTCTGTTGAATCCAGCGAAGAGGATCATAAATATTCTGAGTCTATCAGGCCCGAATATTTCACCACCCAAGAACCTAAAGAGTCTGACTCCTTAAATGCTGAAGAAGCATCAGAATATCCTAGTTATCTTAGCTCTGATCATTTCCGTGCCAGGAAACGCAAACATGTTGGCACCCTTAAACCACATGGGGATAAAGACGACGATAATGAGTATCCTAGTTCTGTTCAATCCATCGAAGAGGAACATAAATATCCTCAGTCCGTCAGGCCTGAATATTTCACCACCCAAGAACCTAAAGAGTCTGACTCCTTGGCTACTGAAGAAGCATCAGAATATCCTAGTACTCTTAGCCCTGATAGTGTCCATGCCAGGAAACCCAGACAAGTTGGCACCCGTAAACCACATAAGGGTAAAGAGGACGGTGCTGAATATCCTAGTTCTGTTGAATTTAGCGAAGAGGAACATAAATATCCTGAGTCCCGCAGGCCTGAATATCCCACCACCCAAGAACCTAAAGAGTATGAGGAGCCTGGCGATAAGGAATCTGAATTTCGTAGAAGTCATATTCCAGGCAAGCCAAGTGAAAAAGAGCCGCAATATTCCAGCACTCGTAAACCAGATAACACCAGCAAGACAGAAGATACTACTTTTATGTCACCTGACAGTGATGAGCCTGACTTCAATGAATCTAAATATCCTCAAAGTCGTAGTCCTGGTGAGGCTACTGAAGAAGCATCAGAATATCCTAGTACTCTTAGCCCTGATAGTATCCATGCCAGGAAACGCAAACATTTTGGCACCCTTAAACCACATGGGGTTAAAGACGACGATGCTGAGTATCCTAGTTCTGTTGAATCTAGCGAAGAGGAACATAAATATCCTGAGTCCCTCAGGCCTGAATATCTCACCACCCAAGAACCGAAAGAGTCTGACTCCTTGGATGCTGAAGAAGCATCAGAATATCCTAGTTATCTTAGCTCTGATCATTTCCGTGCCAGGAAACGCATACATGTTGGCACCCTTAAACCACATGGGGATAAAGACGACGATAATGAGTATCGTAGTTCTGTTGAATCCATCGAAGAGGAACATAAATACCCTGAGTCCCTCAGGCCTGAATATTTCACTACCCAAGAACCTAAAGAGTCTGACTCCTTGGCTACTGAAGAAGCATCAGAATATCTTAGTACTCTTAGCCCTGATAGTGTCCATGCCAGGAAATCCAGACAAGTTGGCACCCGTAAACCACATAAGGGTAAAGAGGACGGTGCTGAATATCCTAGTTCTGTTGAATCCATCGAAGAGGAACATAAATATCCTGAGTCCCGCAGGCCTGAATATCCCACCACCCAAGAACCTAAAGAGTCTGACTCCTTGGCTACTGAAGAAGCATCAGAATATCCTAGTACTCTTAGCCCTGATAGTGTCCGTGCCAGGAAACCGAGACATGTTGGCACCCGTAAACCACATAAGATTAAAGAGAACGGTGCTGAATATCCAAGGTCAGTTGAATCCAGCGAAGAGGATCATAAATATTCTGAGTCCATCAGGCCTGAATATTTCACCACCCAAGAACCTAAAGAGTCTGACTCCTTGGATGCTGAAGAAGCATCAGAATATCCTAGTTATCTTAGCTCTGATCATTTCCGTGCCAGGAAACGCATACATGTTGGCACCCTTAAACCACATGGGGATAAAGACGACGATAATGAGTATCGTAGTTCTGTTGAATCCATCGAAGAGGAACATAAATATCCTGAGTCCCTCAGGCCTGAATATTTCACCACCCAAGAACCTAAAGAGTCTGACTCCTTGGCTACTGAAGAAGCATCAGAATATCCTAGTACTCTTAGCCCTGATAGTGTCCATGCCAGGAAACCCAGACAAGTTGGCACCCGTAAACCACATAAGGGTAAAGAGGACGGTGCTGAATATCCTAGTTCTGTTGAATCCAGCGAAGAGGAACATAAATATCCTGAGTCCCGCAGGCCTGAATATCCCACCACACAAGAACCTAAAGAGTATGAGGAGCCTGGCGATAAGGAATCTGAATTTCGTAGAAGTCATATTCCAGGCAAGCCAAGTGAAAAAGAGCCGCAATATTCCAGCACTCGTAAACCAGATGACTCCAGCAAGACAGAAGATACTACTTTTATGTCACCTGACAGTGATGAGATTGATTTCAATGAATCTAAATATCCTCAAAGTCGTAGTCCTGGTGAGGCTACTGAAGAAGCATCAGAATATCCTAGTACTCTTAGCCCTGATAGTATCCATGCCAGGAAACGCAAACATTTTGGCACCCTTAAACCACATGGGATTAAAGACGACGATGCTGAGTATCCTAGTTCTGTTGAATCTACCGAAGAGGAACATAAATATCCTGAGTCCCGCAGGCCTGAATATCCCACCATCCAAGAACCTAAAGAGTCTGACTCCTTGGCTACTGAAGAAGCATCAGAATATCCTAGTACTCTTAGCACTGATAGTGTCCATGCCAGGAAACCCAGACATGTGGGCACCCGTAAACCACATAAGGGTAAACAGGACGGTGCTGAATATCCTAGTTCTGTCGAATCCAGCGAAGAGGATCATAAATATCATGAGTCCCTCAGGCCTGAATATTTCACCACCCATGAACCTATAGGGTCTTACTCCTTGGGTACTGAAGAAGCATCAGAATATCCTAGTACTCTTAGCCCTGATAGTGCCTACGCCAGGAAACCCAGACATGTTGGCACACAGAAACCACATGGGGTTAAAGACGACGATGCTAAGTATCCTAGTTCTGTTGTATCCAGCGAAGAGGAAAATAAATATCCTGAGTCCCTCAGGTCTGAATATCCCACCACCCAAGAACCTAAAGAGTCTGACTCCTTGGTTACTGAAGAAGCATCAGAATATCATAGTTCTCTTAGCTCTAATCATTTCCGTGCCAGGAAACGCAAACATGTTGGCACCCGTAAACCACATAAGGGTAAAGAGGACGGTGCTGAATATCCTAGTTCTGTTGAATTCAGCGAAGAGGATCATAAATATCCTGAGTCTCTCAGGCCTGAATATTTCACCACCCAAGAACCTAAAGCGTCTGACTCCTTGGCTACTAAAGAAGCATCAAAATATCCTAGTTCTCTTAGCCCTGATAATGTCCGTGCCAGGAAACGCAAACATATTGGCACCCTTAAACCACATGGGGTTAAAGACGACGATGCTGAGTATCCTAGTTCTGTTGAATCTAGCGAAGAGGAACATAAATATCCTGAGTCCCTCAGGCCTGAATATCCCACCACCCAAGAACCTAAAGAGTCTGACTCCTTGGCTACTGAAGAAGCATCAGAATATCCTAGCCCTGATAGTATCAATGCCAGGAAACGCAAACATGTTGGCACCCTTAAACCACATGGGGTTAAAGACGACGATGCTGAGTATCCTAGTTCTGTTGAATCTAGCGAAGAGGAACATAAATATCCTGAGTCCCGCAGGCCTGAATATTTCACCACCCAAGAACCTAAAGAGTATGAGGAGCCTGGCGATAAGGAATCTGAATTTCGTAGAAGTCATATTCCAGGCAAGCCAAGTGAAAAAGAGCCGCAATATTCCAGCACTCGTAAACCAGATGACACCAGCAAGACAGAAGATATTACTTTTATGTCACCTGACAGTGATGAGCCTGACTTCAATAAATCTAAATATCCTCAAAGTCGTAGTCCTGGTGAGGCTACTGAAGAAGCATCAGAATATCCTAGTACTCTTAGCCCTGATAGTATCCATGCCAGGAAACGCAAACATTTTGGCACCCTTAAACCACATGGGGTTAAAGACGACGATGCTGAGTATCCTAGTTCTGTTGAATCTAGCAAAGAGGAACATAAATATCCTGAGTCCCTCAGGCCTGAATATCCCACCACCCAAGAACCTAAAGAATCTGACTACTTGGCTACTGAAGAAGCATCAGAATATCCTAGTACTCTTAGCACTGATAGTGTCCATGCCAGGAAACCCAAACATGTTGGCACCCGTAAACCACATAAGGGTAAACAGGACGGTGCTGAATATCCTAGTTCTGTCGAATCCAGCGAAGAGGATCATAAATATCCTGAGTCCCTCAGGCCTGAATATTTCACCACCCATGAACCTATAGGGTCTTACTCCTTGGCTACTGAAGAAGCATCAGAATATCCTAGTACTCTTAGCCCTGATAGTGTCTATGCCAGGAAACCCAGACATGTTGGCACACAGAAACCACATGGGGTTAAAGACGACGATGCTAAGTATCCTAGTTCTGTTGAATCCAGCGAAGAGGAAAATAAATATCCTGAGTCCCTCAGGCCTGAATATCCCACCACCCAAGAACCTAAAGAGTCTCACTCCTTGGCTACTGAAGAAGCATCAGAATATCCTAGTACTCTTAGCCCTGATAGTGTCCGTGCCAGGAAACCCAGACATGTTGGCACCCGTAAACCACATAAGATTAAAGAGGACGGTGCTGAATATCCAAGTTCTGTTGAATCTAGCGAAGAGGATCATAAATATCCTGAGTCCCTCAGGCCTGAATATCCCACCACCCAAGAACCTAAAGAGTCTGACTCCTTGGCTACTGAAGAAGCATCAGAATATCCTAGTACTCTTAGCACTGATAGTGTCCGTGCCAGGAAACTCAGACATGTTGGCACCCTTAAACCACATGGGGTTAAGGACGACGATGCTGAGTATCCTAGTTCTGTTGAATCCAGCGAAGAGGAACATAAATATCTTGAGTCGCGCAGGCCTGATTATCCCACCTCCCAAGAACCTAAACGGTATGAGGAGCCTGGCGATAAGGAATCTGAATTTCGTAGAACTCATATTCCAGGCAAGCCAAGTGAAAAAGAGCCGCAATATTCCAGCACTCGTAAACCAGATGACTCCAGCAAGACAGAAGATACTTCTTTTATGTCAGCTGACAGTGATGAGCTTGACTTCAATGAATCTAAATATCCTCAAAGTCGTAGTCCTGGTGAGGCTACTGAACAAGCATCAGAATATCCTAGTACTCTTAGCCCTGATAGTATCCATGCTAGGAAGCGCAAACATGTTGGCACCCTTAAACCACATGGGGTTAAAGACGACGATGCTGAGTATCCTAGTTCTGTTGAATCCAGCGAAGAGGAACATAAATATCCTGAGTCCCTCAGGCCTGAATATTTCACGACCCAAGAACCTAAAAAGTCTGACTCCTTTGCTACTGAAGAAGCATCAGAATATCCTAGTACTCTTAGCCCTGATAGTGTCCGTGCCAGGAAACCCAGACATGTTAGCACCCGTAAACCACATAAGATTAAAGAGGACGGTGCTGAATATCCAAGTTCTGTTGAATCCAGCGAAGAGGATCATAAATATTCTGAGTCCATCAGGCCTGAATATTTCACCACCCAAGAACCTAAAGAGTCTGACTCCTTGGATGCTGAAGAAGCATCAGAATATCCTAGTTATCTTAGCTCTGATCATTTCCGTGCCAGGAAACGCATACATGTTGGCACCCTTAAAACACATGGGGATAAAGACGACGATAATGAGTATCGTAGTTCTGTTGAATCCATCGAAGAGGATCATAAATATCCTGAGTCCGTCAGGCCTGAATATATCACGACCCAAGAACCTAAAAAGTCTGACTCCTTTGCTACTGAAGAAGCATCAGAATATCCTAGTACTCTTAGTCCTGATAGTGTCCGTGCCAGGAAACCCAGACATGTTGGCACCCGTAAACCACATAGGGGTAAAGAGGACGGTGCTCAATATCCTAGTTCTGTTGAATCCAGCGAAGAGGAACATAGATATCCTGAGTCCCGCAGGCCTGAATATCCCACCACCCAAGAACCTAAAGAGTATGAGGAACCTGGCGATAAGGAATCTGAATTTCATAGAAGTCATATTCCAGGCAAGCCAAGTGAAAAAGAGCCGCAATATTCCAGCACTCGTAAACCAAATGACTTCAGCAAGACAGAAGATACTACTTTTATGTCACCTGACGGTGATGAGCTTGACTTCAATGAATCTAAATATCCTCAAAGTCGTAGTCCTGGTGAGGCTACTGAAGAAGCATCAGAATATCCTAGTACTCTTAACCCTGATAGTATCCATGCCAGGAAACGCAAACATTTTGGCACCCTTAAACCACATGGGGTTAAAGACGACGATGCTGAGTATCCTAGTTCTGTTGAATCTAGCGAAGAGGAACATAAATATCCTGAGTCCCTCAGGCCTGAAAATCCCACCACCCAAGAACCTAAAGAGTCTGACTCCTTGGCTACTGAGGAAGCATCAGAATATCCTAGTACTATTAGCACTGATAGTGTCCATGCCAGGAAACCCAGACATGTTGGCACCCGTAAACCACATAAGGGTAAACAGGACGGTGCTGAATATCCTAGTTCTGTCGAATCCAGCGAAGAGGATCATAAATATCCTGAGTCCCTCAGGCCTGAATATTTCACCACCCATGAACCTATAGGGTCTTACTCCTTGGCTACTGAAGAAGCATCAGAATATCCTAGTACTCTTAGCCCTGATAGTGTCTATGCCAGGAAACCCAGACATGTTGGCACTCAGAAACCACATGGGGTTAAAGACGACGATGCTAAGTATCCTAGTTCTGTTGAATCCAGCGAAGAGGAAAATAAATATCCTGAGTCCCTCAGGCCTGAATATCTCACCACCCAAGAACCTAAAGAGTCTGACTCCTTGGCTACTGAAGAAGCATCAAAATATCCTAGTTCTCTTAGCTCTCATCATTTCCGTGCCAGGAAACGCAAACATGTTGGCACCCGTAAACCACATAAGGGTAAAGAGGACGGTGCTGAATATCCTAGTTCTGTTGAATTCAGCGAAGAGGATCATAAATATCCTGAGTCCCTCAGGCCTGAATATTTCACCACCCAAGAACCTAAACCGTCTGACTCCTTGGCTACTGAAGAAACTTCAAAATATCCTAGTACTCTTAGCCCTGATAATGTCCGTGCCAGGAAACGCAAACATATTGGCACCCTTAAACCACATGGGGTTAAGGACGACGATGCTGCGTACCCTAGTTCTGTTGAATCCAGCGAAGAGGAACATAAATATCCTGAGTCCCGCAGGCCTGATTATCCCACCACCCAAAAACCTAAACGGTATGAGGAGCCTGGCGATAAGGAATCTGAATTTCGTAGAACTCATATTCCAGGCAAGCCAAGTGAAAAAGAGCCGCATTATTCCAGCACTCGTAAACCAGATGACTCCAGCAAGACAGAAGACACTACTTTTATGTCAGCTGACAGCGATGAGCTTGACTTCAATGAATCTAAATATCCTCAAAGTCGTAGTCCTGGTGAGGCTACTAAACAAGCATCAGAATATCCTAGTACTCTTAGCCCTGATAGTATCCATGCTAGGAAACGCAAACATGTTGGCTCGCTTAAACAACATGGGGTTAAAGACGACGATGCTGAATATCCTAGTTCTGTTGAATCCAGCGAAGAGGAACATAAATATCCTGAGTCCCTCAGGCCTGAATATTTCACGACCCAAGAACCTAAAAAGTCTGACTCCTTTGCTACTGAAGAAGCAGCAGAATATCCTAGTACTCTTAGCCCTGATAGTGTCCGTGCCAGGAAACCCAGACATGTTGGCACCCGTAAACCACATAAGATTAAAGAGGACGGTGCTGAATATCCAAGTTCTGTTGAATCCAGCGAAGAGGATCATAAATATTCTGAGTCCATCAGGCCTGAATATTTCACCACCCAAGAACCTAAAGAGTCTGACTCCTGGGATGCTGAAGAAGCATCAGAATATCCTAGTTATCTTAGCTCTAATCATTTCCGTGCCAGGAAACGCAAACATGTTGGCACCCTTAAACCACATGGGGATAAAGACGACGATAATGAGTATCCTAGTTCTGTTGAATCCATCGAAGAGGAACATAAATATCCTGAGTCCCTCAGGCCTGAATATTTCACCACCCAAGAACCTAAAGAGTCCGACTCCTTGGCTACTGAAGAAGCATCAGAATATCTTAGTACTCTTAGCCCTGATAGTGTCCATGCCAGGAAACCCAGACAAGTTGGCACCCGTAAACCACATAAGGGTAAAGAGGACGGTGCTGAATATCCTAGTTCTGTTGAATCCAGCGAAGAGGAACATAAATATCCTGAGTCCCGCAGGCCTGAATATCCCACCACCCAGGAACCTAAAGAGTATGAGGAGCCTGGCGATAAGGAATCTGAATTTCGTAGAAGTCATATTCCAGGCAAGCCAAGTGAAAAAGAGCCGCAATATTCCAGCACTCGTAAACCAGATGACTCCAGCAAGACAGAAGATACTTCTTTTATGTCAGCTGACAGTGATGAGCTTGACTTCAATGAATCTAAATATCCTCAAAGTCGTAGTCCTGGTGAGGCTACTGAAGAAGCATCAGAATATCCTAGTACTCTTAGCCCTGATAGTATCCATGCTAGGAAGCGCAAACATGTTAGCACCCTTAAACCACATGGGGTTAAAGACGACGATGCTGAGTATCCTAGTTCTGTTGAATCCAGCGAAGAGGAACATAAATATCCTGAGTCCCTCAGGCCTGAATATTTCACGACCCAAGAACCTAAAAAGTCTGACTCCTTTGCTACTGAAGAAGCATCAGAATATCCTAGTACTCTTAGCCCTGATAGTGTCCGTGCCAGGAAACCCAGACATGTTGGCACCCGTAAACCACATAAGATTAAAGAGGACGGTGCTGAATATCCAAGTTCTGTTGAATCCAGCGAAGAGGATCATAAATATTCTGAGTCCATCAGGCCTGAATATTTCACCACCCAAGAACCTAAAGAGTCTGACTCCTTGGATGCTGAAGAAGCATCAGAATATCCTAGTTATCTTAGCTCTGATCATTTCCGTGCCAGGAAACGCATACATGTTGGCACCCTTAAACCACATGGGGATAAAGACGACGATAATGAGTATCGTAGTTCTGTTGAATCCATCGAAGAGGATCATAAATATCCTGAGTCCGTCAGGCCTGAATATATCACGACCCAAGAACCTAAAAAGTCTGACTCCTTTGCTACTGAAGAAGCATCAGAATATCCTAGTACTCTTAGTCCTGATAGTGTCCGTGCCAGGAAACCCAGACATGTTGGCACCCGTAAACCACATAAGGGTAAAGAGGACGGTGCTGAATATCCTAGTTCTGTTGAATCCAGCGAAGAGGAACATAAATATCCTGAGTCCCGCAGGCCTGAATTTCCCACCACCCAGGAACCTAAAGAGTATGAGGAGCCTGGCGATAAGGAATCTGAATTTCGTAGAAGTCATATTCCAGGCAAGCCAAGTGAAAAAGAGCCGCAATATTCCAGCACTCGTAAACCAGATGACTCCAGCAAGACAGAAGATACTTCTTTTATGTCAGCTGACAGTGATGAGCTTGACTTCAATGAATCTAAATATCCTCAAAGTCGTAGTCCTGGTGAGGCTACTGAAGAAGCATCAGAATATCCTAGTACTCTTAGCCCTGATAGTATCCATGCTAGGAAGCGCAAACATGTTAGCACCCTTAAACCACATGGGGTTAAAGACGACGATGCTGAGTATCCTAGTTCTGTTGAATCCAGCGAAGAGGAACATAAATATCCTGAGTCCCTCAGGCCTGAATATTTCACGACCCAAGAACCTAAAAAGTCTGACTCCTTTGCTACTGAAGAAGCATCAGAATATCCTAGTACTCTTAGCCCTGATAGTGTCCGTGCCAGGAAACCCAGACATGTTGGCACCCGTAAACCACATAAGATTAAAGAGGACGGTGCTGAATATCCAAGTTCTGTTGAATCCAGCGAAGAGGATCATAAATATTCTGAGTCCATCAGGCCTGAATATTTCACCACCCAAGAACCTAAAGAGTCTGACTCCTTGGATGCTGAAGAAGCATCAGAATATCCTAGTTATCTTAGCTCTGATCATTTCCGTGCCAGGAAACGCATACATGTTGGCACCCTCAAACCACATGGGGATAAAGACGACGATAATGAGTATCGTAGTTCTGTTGAATCCATCGAAGAGGATCATAAATATCCTGAGTCCGTCAGGCCTGAATATATCACGACCCAAGAACCTAAAAAGTCTGACTCCTTTGCTACTGAAAAAGCATCAGAATATCCTAGTACTCTTAGTCCTGATAGTGTCCGTGCCAGGAAACCCAGACATGTTGGCACCCGTAAACCACATAGGGGTAAAGAGGACGGTGCTCAATATCCTAGTTCTGTTGAATCCAGCGAAGAGGAACATAGATATCCTGAGTCCCGCAGGCCTGAATATCCCACCACCCAAGAACCTAAAGAGTATGAGGAACCTGGCGATAAGGAATCTGAATTTCATAGAAGTCATATTCCAGGCAAGCCAAGTGAAAAAGAGCCGCAATATTCCAGCACTCGTAAACCACATGACTTCAGCAAGACAGAAGATACTACTTTTATGTCACCTGACGGTGATGAGCTTGACTTCAATGAATCTAAATATCCTCAAAGTCGTAGTCCTGGTGAGGCTACTGAAGAAGCATCAGAATATCCTAGTACTCTTAACCCTGATAGTATCCATGCCAGGAAACGCAAACATTTTGGCACCCTTAAACCACATGGGGTTAAAGACGACGATGCTGAGTATCCTAGTTCTGTTGAATCTAGCGAAGAGGAACATAAATATCCTGAGTCCCTCAGGCCTGAAAATCCCACCACCCAAGAACCTAAAGAGTCTGACTCCTTGGCTACTGAGGAAGCATCAGAATATCCTAGTACTATTAGCACTGATAGTGTCCATGCCAGGAAACCCAGACATGTTGGCACCCGTAAACCACATAAGGGTAAACAGGACGGTGCTGAATATCCTAGTTCTGTCGAATCCAGCGAAGAGGATCATAAATATCCTGAGTCCCTCAGGCCTGAATATTTCACCACCCAAGAACCTAAAGAGTCCGACTCCTTGGCTACTGAAGAAGCATCAGAATATCTTAGTACTCTTAGCCCTGATAGTGTCCATGCCAGGAAACCCAGACAAGTTGGCACCCGTAAACCACATAAGGGTAAAGAGGACGGTGCTGAATATCCTAGTTCTGTTGAATCCAGCGGAGAGGAACATAAATATCCTGAGTCCCGCAGGCCTGAATATCCCACCACTCAGGAACCTAAAGAGTATGAGGAGCCTGGCGATAAGGAATCTGAATTTCGTAGAAGTCATATTCCAGGCAAGCCAAGTGAAAAAGAGCCGCAATATGCCAGCACTCGTAAACCAGATGAATCCAGCAAGACAGAAGATACTACTTTTATGTCACCTGACAGTGATGAGATTGACTTCAATGAATCTAAATATCCTCAAAGTCGTAGTCCTGGTGAGGCTACTGAAGAAGCATCAGAATATCCTAGTACTCTTAGCCCTGATAGTATCCATGCCAGGAAACGCAAACATTTTGGCACCCTTAAACCACATGGGGTTAAAGACGACGATGCTGAGTATCCTAGTTCTGTTGAATCTAGCGAAGAGGAACATAAATATCCTGAGTCCCTCAGGCCTGAATATCCCACCACCCAAGAACCTAAAAAGTCTGACTCCTTGGCTACTGAGGAAGCATCAGAATATCCTAGTACTCTTAGCACTGATAGTGTCCATGCCAGGAAACCCAGACATGTTGGCACCCGTAAACCACATAAAGGTAAACAGGACGGTGCTGAATATCCTAGTTCTGTCGAATCCAGCGAAGAGGATCATAAATATCCTGAGTCCCTCAGGCCTGAATATTTCACCACCCATGAACCTATAGGGTCTTACTCCTTGGCTACTGAAGAAGCATCAGAATATCCTAGTACTCTTAGCCCTGATAGTGTCCGTGCCAGGAAACCCAGACATGTTGGCACCCGTAAACCACATAAGATTAAAGAGGACGGTGCTGAATATCCTAATTCTGTTGAATCCAGCGAAGAGGATCATAAATATTCTGAGTCCCTCAGACCTGAATATTTCACCACCCAAAAACCTAAAGAGTCTGACTCCTTGGATGCTGAAGAAGCATCAGAATATCCTAGTTATCTTAGCTCTGATCATTTCCGTGCCAGGAAACGCAAACATGTTGGCACCCTTAAACCACATGGGGTTAAAGACGACGATGCTGAGTATCCTAGTTCTGTTGAATCCAGCGAAGAGGAACATAAATATCCTGAGTCCCTCAGGCCTGAATATTTCACGACCCAAGAACCTAAAAAGTCTGACTCTTTTGCTACTGAAGAAGCATCAGAATATCCTAGTACTCTTAGCACTGATAGTGTCCATGCCAGGAAACCCAGACATGTTGGCACCCTTAAACCACATAAGGGTAAAGATGACGATGCTGAGTATCCTAGTTCTGTTGAATCCAGCGAAGAGGAACAAAAATATCCTGAGTCCCGCAGGCCTGAATATTCCACCACCCAAGAACCCAAAAAGTATGAGGAGCCTGGCGATAAGGAATCTGAGTTTCGTAGAACTCATATTCCACGCAAGCCAAGTGAAAAAGAGTCGCAATATTCCAGCACTCATAAACCAGAAGATTCCAGACAGACAGAAGATACTACCTTTATGTCACCTGATAGTGATGAGGTTGACTTCAGTGAATCTAAATATCCTCAAAGTCGTAGTCCTGGTGAGGCTACTGAAGAAGCATCAGAATATCCTAGTACTCTTAGCCCTGATAGTGCCTATGCCAGGAAACACAGACATGTTGGCACCCAGAAACCACATGGGGTTAAAGATGACGATGCTGAGTATCCTAGTTCTGTTGAATCCAGCGAAGAGGAACATAAATATCCTGAGTCCCTTAGGCCTGCATATTTCACCACCCAAGAACCTAAAGCGTCTGACTCCTTGGCTCCTGAAGAAACTTCAGAATATTCTAGTACTCTTAGCCCTGATAGTGTCCGTGCCAGGAAACGCAAACATATTGGCACCCTTAAACCACATGGGGTTAAAGACGACGATGCTGAGTATCCTAGTTCTTTTGAATCCAGCGAAGAGGAACATAAATATCCTGAGTCCCTCAGGCCTGAATATCCCACCACCCAAGAACCTGAAGAGTCTGACTCCTTGGCTACTGAAGAAGCATCAGAATATCCTAGTACTCTTAGCACTGATAGTGTCCGTGCCAGGAAACTCAGACATGTTGGCATCCTTAAACCACATGGGGTTAAAGACGACGATGCTGAGTATCCTAGTTCTTTTGAATCCAGCGAAGAGGAACATAAATATCCTGAGTCCCGCAGGCCTGAATATCTCATTACCCAAGAACCTAAAGGGTATAACTCTTTGAGCGTTGAGGACCTTGGCGATAAGGAATCTGAATTTCGTAGAACTCATATTCCACACAAGCCAATTGCAAAAGAGCCGCAATACTCCAGAACTCGTAAGCCAGATGACTCCAGCAAGGCAGAAGATACAACTTTTATGTTACCTGACAGTGATGAGCTTGACGTCAATGAATCTAAATATCCTCAAACTCAAAGTCCTGGTAAGGCTACTAAGGAATTATCCGAATATGCTAATGCTCCTCGCTCTGATCATGTACGTGCCAGAAAACACAAACGTGTTGGCACCCGTAAACCATACGAAGCAAATGAAAAGGATGGTGAATATCCTAGTTCTGATGAGTCCAACGAAGAGGAACCTAGTTATCCTGAGTCCGTCAGACCTAAATATTTTACTAACCAGGAACCTAAGGTTTCTGAATCTTTGAGCGCTGAGGAATCTGACTTACGTAGAACTCATATTCCGGGTGTGCCACTGGAAAAAGAACCCCAATATACTAGCACTCGTAAGCCAGATGAATTCAGCAAGACAGAAGATACAACTTTTATGTCACCTGACAGTGATGAGCTTGAAATCAATGAATCTAAATATCCTCGAACCCGTAGCCCTGGTGAAGCTATTAAGGAATCATCCGAATATCCTAGTACTCCTCCTTCTGATGATGTACGTGCCAGAAAACACAAACATGTTGGCACCCGTAAACCATACGATGCAAATGAAAACGATGATGAATATCCTAGTTCTGATGAATCCAACGAAGAGGAACCTATTTATCCTGAGTCTGTCAGACCTAAATATTTCACCACCCAGGAACCTACAGAATTCGAATCTTTAAGCGCTGACGAATCTGAATTACGTAAAGCTCATATTCCGGGCGTGCCAATGGAAAAAGATCCCCAATATACTAGCACTCGTAAGCCAGAAAATACAACTTTAGTGTCACTTGACAGTGACGAGCTTGAAGTCAATGAATCTAAATATCCTCGAACCCGTAGCCCTGGTGAAGCTATTAAGGAATCATCCGAATATCCTAGTACTCCTCCTTCTGATGATGTACGTGCCAGAAAACACAAACATGTTGGCACCCGTAAACCATACGATGCAAATGAAAAGGATGATGAATATCCTAGTTCTGATGAATCCAACGAAGAGGAACCTATTTATCCTGAGTCCATCAGACCTAAATATTTCACCACCCAGGAACCTACAGAATTCGAATCTTTGAGCGCTGACGAATCTGAATTACGTAAAGCTCATATTCCGGGCGTGCCAATGGAAAAAGATCCCCAATATACTAGCACTCGTAAGCCAGAAAATACAACTTTAGTGTCACTTGACAGTGACGAGCTTGAAGTCAATGAATCTAAATATCCTCGAACCCGTAGCCCTGGTGAAGCTATTAAGGAATCATCCGAATATCCTAGTACTCCTCGTTCTGATGATGTCCGTGCCAGGAAAAACAAACATGTTGGCACCCGTAAACCATACGTTGTAACTGAAAATGATGATGAATATCCTAGTTCTGATGAGTCCAACGAAGAGGAACCTAGTTATCCTGAGTCTGTCAGACCTAAATATTTCACTACCCAGGAACCTAAAAGTTTTAAGTCCTTAAGTGCTGAAGAGCCTGGCAATAAGGAGTCTAATTTTAGTACATCCTATATTCCAGGCAAGCCAATGAAAAAACAACCCCGATATACTGGCATTCGTAGTTCTGATGAAACCAGTCCAGAAGAAGAAGTTGAATATGGGTATTTCTCAGATTCTAATGAAATTGGTTACCAAAAACCTAAAACCGAAAACAAGAAACCTCAATATCCAACCACTTTTAAAAATGGGGAAGATGACCCTAGTGGCAGGACATCTGTGTTTCCTCACGCTCGTAGTTCTGATGAAACCAGTGCAGAAAATGAAGTTGAATATGGCTATTTCCCTGATTCTAATGAAAATGGTGACCAAAAACCTAAACCCGAAGGCAAGAAACCTCAATATCCTAGCACTCTTAAAACTGATGAAGGCAGTGTAAAAATATATAAATATCCTTCACCATCTAGCACCGATGACCCCAGTCAAAGAAGATTTGTGTATCCTCACGCTCGTAGTTCTGATGAAACCAGTGCAGAAGAAGAAGTTGAATATGGCTATTTTCCTGATTCTAATGAAATTGGTGACAAAACCCCGAAACCCGAAGACAATAAACTTCAATATCCCAACACTTTTAAACATGGTGAAGATGACCCAAGTGGCAGAAGATCTGTGTATCCTCACACTCATAGTTCTGATGAAACCAGTGCAGAAGATGAAGTTGAATATGGCTATTTCCCTGATTCTAATGAAATTGATGACCAAAAACCCAAACGCGAAGACAAGAAACCTCAATATACCAGCACTCTTAAACCTGATGAAGACAATGAAGAAGAATATAAACATTCTTCATCATCTAACACTGATGATCCCAGTGGCAAAAGACCTAAGTATTCTCACACTCGTAGTTCTGATGAAACCAGTCCAGAAGAAGACGTTGAATATGGCTATTTCCCTGATTCTAATGAAATTGGTGACCAAAAACCTAAATCCGGAAGCTCGACACCTCAATATTCCAGCACTGTGCAACCTGATGAAGGCAATGAAAAAATATATAAACATTATCCATCATCTTACACTAAAGATCCCAGTGGCAGAAGATCTGTGTATCCTCAAACTCGAAGTTCTGATGAAACCAGTGCAGAAGAAGAAGTTGAATATGGCTATTTCCCTGATTCTAATGAAAATGGTGACCAAACTCCTAAACCCGAAGACAAAAAACTTCAATATCCCAGCACTCTTAAAACTGATGAAGGCAGTGTAAAAATATATAAATATCCTTTACCATCTAGCACCGATGACCCCAGTCAAAGAAGATTTGTGTATCCTCACGCTCGTAGTTCTGATGAAACCAGTCCAGAAGAAGAAGTTGAATATGGCTATTTCCCTGATTCTAATGAAATTGGTGACAAAACCCCCAAACCCGAAGGCAAGAAACCTCAATATCCCAGGACTTTCAAACATGGTGAAGATGACTCTAGTGGCAGAACATCTGTGTATCCTCACAGTCATAGCTCTGATGAAACCAGTCCAGAAGAAGAAGTTGAATATGGATATTTTGCTGATTCTAATGAAAATGGTGACCAAAAGCCTAAACCGGAAGGCAACAAACTTCAATATCTTAAGCCTGATAAAGGCAATGAAGAAGAATATAAATATCCTTCACCATCTAGCAGCAATGATCCCAGTCAAAGAAGATCTGTGTACCGTCACTCTCATGGTTCTGATGAAACCAGTCCAGAAGAAGAAGTTGAATATGGCTATTTTCCTGATTCTAATGAAAATGGTGACCAAAATCCTAAACCGGAAGGCAAGAAACTTCATTATCCCAGCACTTTTAAACCACAGAAGATGTTGAGCTTTCATTTTACTGATGGCGTAGACGAAAGCTCTCAAACAAGCAGGGAAACTGCTGACCCAGATAAAGCACACGAATATGCTTTAATTACTGCTGGGCTTAGGGAGAAGATAAATCATACTAAAAAGCATATTTACCCACTTAAAGAGGCAGATGGAGACGTTAGAAAATATATTCAATCTATAATGTTCTCAATAGGAAATGGAACACGAACAATAATTGACACTAGTAATATGGTTTTAAGAACTGCCCGCAATACTACTTATGAAATAATTAAAAGAATTAAACACTCACAACCTGATATTGATGAAAACCAGCTTAAATTGTATGCCGAGTTAAATGATTTAAGGAAGGAACGAAACCGATTAAAACAAAAGCTTTCCGATATCCGATATGAAAATAAAAATTTGCGGGACCGAGTCAAATCTGAGTTAAGCAATAACTGGAAACTGCTAGTCAGAAAAGTAAATGAATTGCGTTATGCAAAGAAGGCTGCTGTACACAAGATGTTGGCAAAACACGAAACTGGTGTAAAATCAAGATTAAGAGCTGAAAACAATAATTTAAATTATGCCATTTTCGCTATAGAAAAAATGGTTTATAAATTTAAAATAGTTTTGATAAATACATCAAGAACACGACCATCAATCAAAACAAAAAATAAACTCTTCCGTTTTATGAAAAAATGCAATGATATATTGAATAAGAAGCACATTGCGTTGAAGACAACGCTTAAGCGAATTCATTATGCTTTTAAAAAGGTCTCGTATGATAAATCGCAAAAAATAGATTCAGAGTTAAAGGAAATCATTCGTTCTTTTTGATGATAAGAACAATTTGAAAAAATTGAGTTCCGCAACTTTCGCTGCAAATTCGAATAAGCGAACCCATCCCAAAGTATAAGAAGCCAGCAAGCTGAAATCTTGCAAATGGTCACAAATTATTTTAAGTCTGATAGAAATATTTATATATATCGTATGTATTACTATATTTTATAACACCCGTGAAGTTTACAATAATGATGAAAATTCTTTAACTTTTTGCAGCCGTATATAATATTGTAGTTTACTATTGTTACTGTACTATAAAATAGCAAATATATTTTTTTCTTCCAGTTTTCACAAATAAGTCAAGCCTTTAATTATGCAATAATGTTTAACAAACATTCTCAAATCTGATAGCGAAAATGGTACGATTATGAATCGAAAAAGATATCACTTATGACACTTTTTATCACCCAGTGTAGATATCATTTCGATATATTATTTAAATTAAATAAGTTGTAAATAAAGAATATTTATTTCTCAAAAATGAAATGTGAAGTTTTTTTAGAAAGCCTAGTTGAGTTGAAGGCCAAAGTGTAAGCCCGCCCATTACAATAATTTCCCAACAATTAAAGTTGGGATTTTATCGAGAGAGAGGATGACGGTGGCGGTGGCTAAAATTGCTGGCATGTTGACTACAAAACCGAAGGAGCCTGGTCTCCACAGCCATTAATAGCATTACGCGTGAATGGCTGGACCAATACACCCCGTTTTTTTTTTGTTTTGTTTGTTATTATCTGGAGAAGAAGAATATGAAAAAAATTTTTTTGGAAAAAAAAAATTCTGTTTACAGTCCACTCAGTTTCTTTCTGGATGCGAACAAAGTCGCTGGGAAATTCTAGTTGATAGTAAAAACTCCGAAATGACAGAACTGAAATTATGAAAATTAAAATGAATTGAAAATGAATTCCAAAGCCAGAAATATGTCTTTAGCGAAAAAATTTACATTTAAATGAAATATGTATTTGTTAACTAGCAAAAATGTACTTTTTATGAAATAGGTACTTTTGGTAAAAAAAGTATACTATATACTTATTATGAAAGAGGTAGTTTTTGTAAAAAAAAAGTTTGTATAATGAAAATTTATATTTTTTGTGTAAGATATTTATGAAAAAAGTACTTGGTTGTCAAAAAGTACTTTTATGTATGTTAAAAGTACTTTTTGTAAAAAAAACCAATATTTTATGGAAAAAGTACTTTTTGAGAAAAATCCATTTTTATTGAAAAAGTACTTGTGAAAAATTACTTTTTACGGAAAAAGTACTTCTTTTGAAAAATTAATATATAATGGAAAAAGTACTTATTAAATTAAAATGATTTATGTACATATATATGTATATGAAAAAAAATACTTTTTGTGAAAAAGTAATTTTTATGGAAAAAGTAAATTTTGTAAAAAATTAATTTTTTTTGGAACAAGTACTTTTTGTGAAAAATTTATCTTGTATGGAAAAAGTACTTTTAGTGAAAAATCAATTTTCTTCGGGTAAAGTACTTTTTGTAATAAATCAATTTTTTTAGAAAAAGTACTTCATGTGGAAAATCAATTTTTTTTTTCGAAAAACTACTTTTTGTGAATAATATTTTTTTTTGGAAAAAGTACTTTTTATGAAAAATCATTTATGTATGTTCATATATGGAAAAAATACATTTTGTGAAAAAGTAATTTTTATGGAAAAAGTAAATTTAAATTTACTAAATAAATTTTTAATTTATTCTGTGAAAAATATTTTTTTTTGGAAAAATTACTTTTTGTGAAAGATAATTTTATTTGGAAAAAGAACTTTCTATGGTAAAACATCTGTTGATGAAAAATTGATTTTAATAAAATAAAAGTACAATTATTTGATAAAAGTCGTCTGTTTATGGAAAAAGTAGCTATTATGAAAAGGGTACTTTTTGTGAGCAAAAGTAAAAGTATTATATTATAAAAAGGTTTTTTTTTTGATAAAAAGAACTTATTATGAAAAAGGTACTTTTTGTGAAAAAAAACAACTTATGAATAGGGTACTTTTTTGTGAAAATGTAGTTTTTTTATGAAAGATTTACTTTTCATGAAAAGTACCTTTTGTGGAAAAGTTTTTTTTATGAAAAAGCTCTTTTTATGTAAAAAGTACTTGTTGTGAAAAATGAATTTGTATGGAAAAATTACTTTTCGTGAAAAAGAACTTTTTGTGGAAAAAAAAGTACTTGTGAAAATAATTTTTTTATGGAAAAAGCACTTTTTATGGAAGTTTTACTTTTTGAAAAAAATAAATTTTTATGCAAAAAGTATTTTTTGTCAAAAAGTACTTTTATTGTAAAAAATAGTTTTTTTTGAAAAATCAATATTTTATGGAAAATGTACTTTTTTTTCAATAATTTTTTTTCTTGGAAAAAGGACTTTTTGTGAAATATTAACTCTTTTTTGAAAAAGTACTTGTGGAAAATAAATTTTTTTGAAAAAAGTACTTTTCATGGAAAATCAGTCTTTATGGTAAATCCTCTTTCGATGAAAAAGTAATTTAAAGGAAGAAAGTACATTTATTTGATAAAAGACGTACTTGTAAAAAAAAGCACTTATTATGAATACGGTACTTTTTGTGAAGAGAAGTAAAAGTATTATATTATAAATTTTTTTTAAAGAACTTTAAAGTATTATAATTAAAGTATTATATTATTAAAAAGAACTTATTATTAAAAAAGTACTTTTTAGGAAAGAAAATAACTTATAATGAATAGAGTACTTTTTTTGGAAAACTAAGGTTCTTGTGAAAGATTTACTTCTTATGGAAAAAGTACCTTTTGTGAAAAATCAATTTTAATAGAAAAAATACTTTTTGTGCTAAAGTACTTTTTGTGACAAAAGACTTTTTGTAAAAAGCACTTTTTATAAAAAATAAATTTATAAAAAAAAATTACGTTTTGCAAAAAATTACTTTCTTTAGAAAAAGTACTTTTTGTGAAAGATTCCTTTTTATGCAAAAAACACTTTTTACGGAAATTAAACTTTCTGCAAAAAAATTTTCATGGAAAAAGTACTTTTTGTAAAAAAGCACTTTTTAGAATAAGTACTTTTTCCCCTTTTTTAAATTACTTTGTGATACACATATTAACACTGTATGAAAAGGATAATTTAAATATGGTTTTTTATAAAAAAAATTACATATTTTTTCGAGGGGTTTTTCGAGCTGCATTTTATAAAAGCGTTACAATATTTTTTAAAAACTTAAGGCCGTATGCAGAAAAAAAATTATTTAGGTTACGAAACGTTTAATAAACAAATTTCCATGAAAATTTTGTTCGGTAAACCTTTTGTAAACCAAAATAATTAGTTTTTTCTGAATACGGCAGTTATACCCCTAACAAAATGTATTTCTTTTTTCAACTTTCTTCTGTAAAAAAAAGTTGAAATTTTTATGAAAAAAATAAATAAATAAATAAAACTCTGGCGAAAAACAAAATTTTATTTTTTCTAAAGACTATATTTTGTTAAAGTAATATTCTTACAATATTCATATTTATTTAAAACCCTTTAAAAATAATAATATTTGCTTTTCCTGCACCATACTAAAACAAATTTTATTTTCCATTTCTATTTTCTTTGCAGATATTTGCAAAAACAAAACTTAATTAACGACATGAAGCAAGCCAGAGATGCCAAAGTTGCCATTTAAAACTAAAATTAAATATTAATTTATGAAAAAGAAAAATAGCCGAATATGCGTCTAATGAAAATTGCCTCGCAAAAATCTAAAAAAAATAATCAACTGAAATATGATGTACAACTGCAACAAACTGACGAATGGCCCAGCACAAATTGTCAAACAGAAGGATTGGGCAAGGTGTTAACTAAATAGAAATTATTATTAAGTTACAAATTCACAGTCTATAGTTAACTAACGTCGGTGGTTTAACTAAAGATTTTTTGTTATCAATGTCATTGTTTAAATCAACTTCATTAGTTAACTAAAGACTGTGAATTTGACGCTAAGGGAAGAGTCAAAATAAGCAAGACAGACAAGTTTAGAATTTAGTAGCAGCAACATGAGAGTTCTAGGAATATTTAATTGCATTTTAGGTTTTACCCAATTGAATTTTTTTGTGATTCTAGCATTTCGGCGGTGCTGCTCTTAGTATATTTAGCAACAGTAATAATAGTGGCAGTGCATGCAGTATTGTGGCTGGTGCCAATAGCGGCGCTCAGCGTAGTAGTTTCGGCAACGGCAGCTGCATTTCCTCGTTTGATTCTACCCAGAACAAATGTGCGAACAAAAGACGCAAATCGAAAACGTCAAAGTGTTTTAGTAGCACAGTGTTTCGTTGTTGCCTGCCTTGTCGCGGGGGCAGCGGCTCAGCAGCCCCCGCCACAAGTTCACCCCTCACGCCGGTACTACCAATTAAATCAAATTCAGCCGCGATCGAAAGTGCAGTAAGGCGCAAGTATTCGGGTAAATCGGCCATTGAGTTGACAACGGACGGTAACGAATCATTAATAGCGGCAGTTAAGAAACACTCATTGGCAGAAACTATTGGCACATCGGCCACTACGCCCATTTCGCTTAAAACTCTTATAAACGACGAGGACGAGGACTTGCAACCACACATTAGTGCTGCCGAGATAGCAGCTGCCAAACTAGCTACGGGCATTTTACCCCGCAAGGCGGAACCAGAGACTCTTAGTGATACTAGTGTTTCGCCTACAACAGCCGTGTTGCAGTTCGCTGCAAACTCGGCATCAGCAAATTCTTTGCTTTCAACTACAAACTCGCTCCAGCCTGCAACAGTAGCTAATACACAAGTTACTTTTGCCGCCAACAAAACTACAATAGCTCATATATCGCATACAACACCACCGAATACCAACAGCAATTTTATTTATCAAACAAACAGATTGGAGCAGAATTGCTTTGTGCCAACAACTATTAACACAACAACAACAACAACAACAACATCATCAACAAAACCACCTCTTTCACTGCTGCCAGCTACAACAACAACAGTTGTATCGCCCACTTCGGCGGTAGCAACAGCAATAGCGTCGTCTGCAACAACTACTACCTCGCCAGCAACAACATCGTCGACACCATCGCGCTGCTGTTGTCCACCGCCAACGACTTCACCGTTGCCACACATCAAGGAAGAAGAAGAATCTGAACAGTTGCTGCAACGCCAACATAGCGCCAACCACGACGACGAACCCACCTCGGAAAGACACATTTTCCATCAACAACAGCAACAACAACAATCACAACTAGATCAACTATACCCATTTACGGCCAATCAAAGTGGCAGCAGTGACAGCTGTACGTCACTGTCGAACACTGCAGCTACCACAGCGACAACATCTTCCATAACCGCCAGTGCTTGTACACCACTGGAATTTACTGCCACCTCAACACCTTCGCCGCGTAACAAACACAAATTTCGCAAACAACACAAGTCCGCTTGGTCACGTATAATTGTTGCTCCCAACAGCAGTATAGTTCCCATTGGCAGCGGCACTTGTTGTACTGCCAATTCAAGTGAAACCTTAGCCTCATCCTCGAATAATAGCAGCAGTGCTGCTGCTGCTGCTGCTGCTGCTGCTACATCTGCTGTCAGTGCTACGCTAGCCTCCGTTCAAACACGTTTGGCTTCCACGTCGGCCACAGCTCTGACCACTCAACAATCGTCCAGCTCTCAATTATTACCAGTCAGCAAAATGCAGGCCGAACAGGGTTCCATTGGCGATCTGCAAAAGTATCACAGCCGTTACCTGAAGAATCGAAGGCATACGTTGGCGAATGTTCGGTAAGTTCAAAAAATAAATTATTCAAATTGGCAGCCCCACCTCCATCCCAACTGCTTCTATTTTGAAATATTCTTAAATTTTATGGCTATTAGATGAAACAAAGAGACCAAAAATAAATTAATTGATTTAAAAAAAGGGCCAAATTAAAACTAAAAACAGTTGCAAAAAAAATAAATAACTTGGCAACGCTGCTATTAATTACACTCTTCGTAATTCATTCAGTGTTGCCACTAATGATTTTGTATACAAAAAGTGGGACTGAAATTATCATTTACAATTTACATTTAAAATCTGTGCAAAAAAATATCTTTAGATATTCTGGAAAACGCTCGGAAGAAGTGAAAATTTCCATTAAAACAAAAACAAAGTTTTAAAAAATTATTTTTGTTTGCCATATATTTCTGAAATAAATTAAAATGAAATAAACGTGAGAATTTCAACGCGTTTCTCTCGATTAAAAACACAGTTAATTTTCTATGATAAACAAACAACAAATTTTTTACATTGATGCAATTTCGTTTTTGTTCTCCATGTAACTTTCATCAAGTCGACGCGTATTCGAGAATAGACACTATCATTTATTATTGCTGTTTTAAATATACAGCCTAATTATGAATTATCTTGGAGAGTTCTTTCTCTTCCCTAATATTTGTTCCCGGGGAATACTCCTCCTATTCTAAATAGCCGAAGAATGAGCAAATACGGAAGAGAGTAAGATCTGTATCAGCTGTTTAATGTTTACATTTTTTTCTGCACTAACGCAAGAGTTCAAGAAATATCTATGTATTATTGAACAACTATTGAATAATTTTATGTTTTCATTGGCAATAAAAATGTATGTCAATATGAGTAGCTTTTGTTGCGGCAGTAAAAAATTAAATAAATTGCAAATTGGTCGTCAACTTACGGTGTTATTTGTTAATTAATAATTGATGTGAGCATCAACACCCTTCCCCCTTCCCAGTTACCTCAAAAAATTTAGTTTGCCTGTTCCATATGAAAAATGAAACTTTGGAAATTTATCCACACATGATATTCACTTTTTAAAATAAGGCACTTTGTTTCCCCCTCTCCCACAGTTACCAAACAAAAAATTAGTGGACCTTTTTCATATGCAAAAAGAATTTTGAAAATTGGTCCACAAACGACATAGTATTTTGATAATCCATTTTTGGGCAGGCATATTTCACCCTCCCCCTTACAAAAGAATTTAATGGAGTCTTTCCATATGCAAAATGCAAAAAGCATTTTGAAAATTGGTCAACAAATGACGAAGTTATTTGATAATAAATTATTGGGCCGGACAATTTCCGACGCCCTACCCCCTTTACCATTTCAAAAAAAATTTAGTAGACCTCTTCTATACGAAAAAACAATTTTGCAAATTGGTCCACATATGAGTAAACAATTTGATATTCACTTTTAACATGCGAGCATTTCACTTCTCCCTCCCCCCTCAATTTCCAAAAAAAAATGTTATGCCTTTTCCATATGCAAAATGAGTTTTGAAAATTGGTCCACAAATGACAAAAATATATGATAATCAATTTTAGGGACAAACCTTTGCACAATTAGCAAACCCCGCTTTACCACACCTCTAATTAAAAAAAATGTGGTGCTCTTCAAATGAAAAATGAATTTTGGGAATTGGTCCACATATGGCGAAGTTATTTGATATTCACTTATTAAACGTGGACACCTTACTTCCTCTCACCCCCCCTCACAATAAAAAAATTAGTCGATACTTTTTCATGTGCAAAATGGTTTTGGAAAATTTGGTCCACAAATGTTAAAAATATTTGTTAATCAGTTTTTGAGGGAGATATTTTGCTCCCACGCTACCAACAATTAAAAACAATTAGTTGACCTTTTTCATATGTAAAAAGAATTTGGAAAATTAGTCGACAAACGACATAGTAATTTGATAATGCATTTTTAGCGGACACACTTAACCCCCTTCTACCCCTCCCAGCATTAAAAAAAAGAATTAGTGAACCTCTTCCACATACAAAAAGCATTTTGAAAATAGGTCGATAGATAACAAAGTAAGTTTGTAGTCAATTGCAGGGGCTGGCAATTAGCTGCAACACCTGCGCTCCCCGCAAAAAAAATTTAGCGGACTTTTTAATAAGAAAAAATATTTTGAAAATTGGTTCACAAATGGCGGAGTTATGCTCGTTAATATGATAAAACCTGTTAAATACTATGTGGAAGGTGTAACATAATTTAAAAAAGTGGGCTTAAAAGTGGGCATGTTTGAAAAAAGTAGCCTATAATACAATCCAAAGTCCCAGTTAAATGTTGTGAAAATTTCAAAAAGATCGGTCCAGAGGTCTGGTCTCCTATAAAGTAGAAACAAACAAACAAACAAACACACATACCGTTTTATATATATAAATAAGAAGATATATATGTTAAAAAAAAGTGTTTTATATGTATATGTATTTAAAAATAAATCTGTTTTACATAAAATTGATTTTGCAGACTTTCGGAGATTTTCAAAACCAATTTGGCGAAATAGTTCGAAAAAGATCTGACAACCCTGTTAATAATAAGCTTTCTCTAAGAAAGCTAATTTTTGCTTTCCTTTCAAGTTCATACAAACTAATATTATACATTACTAGCAGATGCTTGTCTTTGCTAGTCATAAGTGAAAGCTTGCATTAAGAGCTTTTTCATTTTGAAAGATGTGTATATATTAGATTAGTTTAGCAAGCACACACTACAAAGTTCAAAGTTATGTATGCTTTTTGTGGCAGAATGGTTTGCGGTGATTAAATACCAGTACTTCGGTATTGTACTCTTATCGAGAAGGAATTTAGTGATTAAAAAATTTCTAAATTAGGAATCAAAAATATTTCATATTTCATATTTTTTTTAAAGCTTTTCAGCCTTATGCTAGGAACACAACTGGGACGAACGACGAATTTTTCGGTGCGAACTTTCGTCATAAAAAATAAAACACATTTGTGCATATGAAAATGAACACAACACCGCCGTACAACGAAATTCGTCGTGCGTGACGAACTCTGAGATAGATTTGTTTCTATTTTGTACGCCGACGAACGAGGGAAAAACAAAATTGAGAGAAAATTCTCTATCTCTCTCTGTTTTTGTACACATAACAACCAACTTTATCAAACATGAGAGACGAATTCGGTGAGTGAATTCGTATTTATTGTGCTTCACACGACGAATTTACGCAGCGAATGGTTATCTACGAATTCGTGGACGTGGACGAAATTCGTCGTTCGTCCCAATTGTGTTCCTAGCATTAAGCTGTTGAAATTTGTGCCAACAGCACCCTAAAAATAGAGGGATTGGAAATTATATTTTGTTTTCTTCAGGGGGTTGCATATAAATTAAAAAAAAAATTTGGTATGAAAATTAACTTAAATATATTTTATTTTAAAAATTTAAGAAATATCAATTTTTTTATTTTTTTTTATTAAACAATTAATTTTAATTTTTTTAAATCTTAATTTTAACATACAATGTATATTTTTGTTTTGCAATGTTAAAGATAAAAATTTGTTCAGAAAAATTGAGGACCTAATTTTCATATTTTGATTCTTAAGGAGGAGTTTCCCAAATCCTATAACTAAAATTGCAACTATTTCTTATATATTTTTTATTATGTACAATAAATGTTTTGTTTCTATTTTTTTGCAGGTGAGTACCCTTTGATGAAATCTTTATAGCTAAATATAAGTAAGTAAGTTTTATGCCTTGTGAACTTAATTATTTAAAATTGTATGCCATATAATTTGAAATTAATCTTACAAAATACCTGCGAACCTTATAAATACATACCATCTGTAAACAAAATTAATGAAAATTTAGAAAAATTTTATACAATTTCATATAGGCTTCAAGTCGTTTTTTGGGGGAAACTTAGGGTACAAATGGTTTTAAAGCTTCTCAGATGAAATAAGTCCAACCAAGTCCAAGTAGAAAAACTGTTTGATTCTGACATGTATTTATTGACTTAAACTGTTTTCAATCATGTTGGATTCTATAAAATTTTCTATTAGTCATGTATGAAACTGTTTAACTCAATAAATACGTGTCTGATTCAAACAGTTTTTCATTAGTGGTTACGCTTTTTTTACGCATATGCGGCACAAGGCACACATATGTAAGCCCGGCCTTACACACATACATATTTTTCAGTGCAAATAGAATATGTGAATTGTTTTTATTCATAGTACATATTAAAATTAGCTAAAAAAAAACATTTTGTTAATGAAAGCTCAAATTTACCATCTCTCATTTAAAACAGTATTGCCATTGCTTTTTTCATTGTTTTTCAATAGACAAAAATTTTTGGATCTTAATCTAATATTCTAATTCGGATTCGTACTCGCATTCGCGAATATCTAAAAACCGGCATTATTTACATCACTAACACTCAGCATAAATATTCTCAATAATAAATATCTAGTCACATAGAAAAAAAAATTTGGGGTATTCACAAGGGTGTCTTAAGTGTCCTAAGTGTCATAATGTCTTAACATTTTAACATAGTTTAAAAAATTGTTGTTGTGGCGCACACAAAAAGGTCATAAAGTAATAGGACATCATTCTCAGCTATGTTTATTGTAGGAATGCGTGAGAGTTTACCAAAGCAATTGAGAGAGAGAGAGAGAGAGAGAGAGAGAGAGAGTGTGTAAGCAATGTACAAAGGTGCTAAAACAAAATTACAAATAAGTACAATATTTATAATTGTAAATTATAAGAGGTTGCTCACAGCATTCATATTTTTTCGTTTTATTACTTTAAAATGTGTTAATTTATTTATATAAAATTTGAATTTTGTTACAATAATGCATTCATTTAATTTATTTTAATTTTATTCAATCAAATATGACCTCATTCGATAGCAGAAAAAAATAATAAGTAAGAGTTTCTTGTAAGAAAATTTAAAAAAATAAATAGGACATTTGTTTATAAATTATGCAAATAGCCTTTCAACATTTTGATTTTTTACATTAACATTTTTATTGATTTCAAAACAAAAGGCAATACCAAAGTGACTTAATAAGTTCTTGCTGCAAAATGTCATCTTGTTGAATATAAAAAGTGTTTATAATGAATGCAATATGTGTGCATATTTACTTATAGTTATTTTGCATATCAACCATTACTGGCCTTAAATTAATCCAGCACTAAACATAATATTAAAAAGATATAAAATAAATAAAATACTTTCAAACGCCAAAGACTGCATGATTAGATTAGTTTCACACACGACAATTTTTGTTGGACAACAAAAAATTCAAAAAAAAAATCTGACTTGTAACTTTCTTAAGCAGTTTTCCTTTTGCCTGTATAGATTTAAGAAAATTAACAAAATTTCTGATAATTGTAAAACTGGAAAAAATAATGTTCAGACAATTATTTAGTTCAGGAGGTGATCTCAACTGACAAGGGGACGGATTCTGCAACAATGAATTTTGAATTGTTCACCAATTTCACTTTTAATTTGTGCGCCCGCAACAAAAGGAATGAATTATTTTGATAGTTATAGTGAACACTAGAACCAAAATTTTTTCGCTGGAAAAAGTGCGGTGAACTGGTAACACTGAAATTGATGTGGTCCTTACTAGAAAATTTGTCGTTGCTGAATCCGGCCCCAGTACCTGTACTTGGATTCTGTAACTTTTTGTAAACCCAAAATCGTAATATTAATCGACATATTTATTCGCTTGTGGTAACGACAATGTGATTCCGTAATTTATTTTTACGACAGTCTCCAGCTTTATCTTACGCACCAGTTAATTCAATATTATGTGGTATCTCTGTATAGAAAATGCGAAAATAAGCGAAAAGCATAAAGAATCATAACGAAAAACTCAATAAATTTGATCTTGTAACTTAACTTTTTTTCTACAACCGACGGCGAATATCGCTAAAGTATCCATAAATTTCCTTAATTATATTTAATAATAAAAGTTACTGAATCCAGGTACAACAGTGCGATTCACTAACCTTTTTTTTAACGATTATCGCATCGTGAAAATGTTTATAACGAAAATTTATCGTATTTGCTATTCAGTAACATTTTTAACGATATTCACTGTAGGTTAATGTCAGCTGTTTCATTATTTAAGCGACAATAATTTATGTGCTGTTAATTTTATTGACAAAAATCAACAGAAAATATCAACTGCTTCCGATAGTTAAAAACGAGTTTCAGAATCACACAATCGTTATTTTAAGCGACAAAATATATAGACAAAAATTACGATTGTCGTCGGATCGTTAAAAGTTACTGAATCGCACTACATGTGACTATATCCGCCGCTTGTGATTTGAATGTGCCTCAGACGCAAAGAAATAAGTCGATCGGCCGGAAGCCGAGGGCGTTCCGTCTCCGATTAGATAGGCTCAAAACCAGTTAAAATTTTATCTGCCCATACAAGCAAAATCGTACAATTTCGGAGAAAAATTCTTAAAATATCTCTTAAATTTAAATTTTTTGTTTTCTGTAAGTTGTCTTATGCTTATTTAAGCCACCAAAAACTCTCTCGGCGTGTCGCCTTTGCTTATAAAAATACTGCTATGCCGCTGCCAATAATTTTAAATCGACTTGTTTCACTGCTCAGATGTCAACAGATATTTTCCAACGAATGGAGAATTGAGTCTATATCCTTGGTCGGCAACCTATACAATTGCATTTTACAATTTTGTGTGTTATACTCTCACCACGATCCGGTGTTGCCAGTGAAATTTCGTCTCATTTTCCTATTTTGAAATTTTAAATCTCCAAAGACAAAATTTATTTTATTATGGTCAGAAGAAACACTCAAGTTATGTTTATAAAGAAAGGCATCTTTTCTTAGTGCTATCTCAATGCAAAGGTTAGTAAAAAGATGTTTTTGTAGGAAATTTTCTTAAAATAATTTAAATATATGCTTGAAAAAGCATTTGCATGTCGTGTTTCTTCATACGTGACAACACACATTGTCAAATCAAACATTCTGGTTTGTAAAAATAATTTTCTGAAAATTAAAATTTTTAGTAAATTATCATCACACATATCACACTTATTGTGGCAACGCTGATTCTTAACAGTATACGATACACACAACTTGTCTGCCTGAATGTTTAAGATAGACTGATAAACTACATTTCTCATCAATGCGTGTGTACACATGCGTAATAGAAGAGTATATTATATATTATAAGGCGCGGCTCCCTTATTTATATGCTTTTATTGCTTTTATACATAAATTACTCCCAATTAGCACTTTGCGAGAATGCTATTAAAAACAATAATATGGCAACTCTGGCTTAAGCTTTCACATGCATTTGATTGCGCAGCAGCCACACAATTTCAATTACTTATGTACTTTCAAGTTGATCACATATATATTTCTCGTCAAAATACATACATGTGCATTGACAGCTGTGTCCATAAATTGCATGCAACTTGATAGTCAATTCTATTTTCCAGATGCCGACCATCAAGCAGACTAAACAACAGAAACTAATTATTCAATTAAAAAATGTTTTATTAAAATATTAATATTAAATGTATTAATTATTTTGTTGTTTAGGCAGAATATTTTCCACACCAAACTCGAAAATGTATTAACAATAACTCTGATCGGCTGTTCAGCTCGTCTATCAAGTTGAAAGAAAAAGCTAATTGTCAAGTTGCATATTAAGTTCCAAAAATATAGGTGTGTTAGTAAAAATAAATTCAAATTCAAATTGTAAAGGAAATTAACATAAAACTTAACCCTCAAGTAAAGAAAGTTTATTGTTTATTTGCTGTAAAATTCAACACTGCGATAGCTTTTTGTTGTTGTTTTTGTTTTGTTTTTTTATTATAATATTTTTGTTTATATACATACAAACAACAACAAACATATACTCATTTGTTTATAAAAACAAAGTAAAAGAATGTAAACAACCAACCCGCACCACAACAGAACAGAGTCTGCGCATTAAACAGCTAAAGTTGTAGGTGATTTTAAAATGTTTTTAGTATAAAACAAATTGCATTATGTGAGGACATTTACTAGTTGAGATTTAAAAGCTCTTCATGTTATACAATAGGAAAGAAAAATAAGAGTAAAAAATTTTAAATTAAAACTTTTAACAAATCATAGTGGTGTTTATTGCAACTTTGTGTAAAATTCAGTGTTGTCAAAATTTTGTAGGCATTTCCCACCATATAGCCCCTGAAAACCCGCTAAAAACCGCTAGCTGAATAAAAATAAGCGCTAAATAACCGCTGAATTTTTTATAACCAACATACATATGTCTTTTTTATGGTTTATTGATAAAAAATAGAATAACTTGGAGGCTATACTTACAATTTGTGCTTCAATTTTTGTTTCAAAGTTCAATACATTCACACTTTTTTACTAACACACTCACACATTTGGGAATTGAATACCAGGTGGACTTCAATTTTTCTTTCAACGCTTCATTCAATTTTTCTTTCAATTTAACAGTTGTTTTAAAATAATTTTTGTGTTTTTTGTTTGTTTTTTAAAACAAGAGCAATTTTCTTTGCTGAAAAAAAATACGTATTAAAAAAATTGTTAATTGTTTCCTCGACGACGGCATTTTGAACATAAAACTGAAATCAAATTGCTTGCAGCCTACGTCACAACTTCAATTTTAGCAAATTTTGACAAGCCATATTTGTGAAAAAATTGAAAGCAATTTACTGAACGTGTAGCCGCAAGGTAAGATAGATTTTATAAAATATGTATACATATTCATAGATATAAATACATATGTATGTATGTATGTATAAATGTATGTTGGAATCTCATATTTGTCCAATATTTGTAAACAAAACTCAGCCTACTCTTTAAGTAGGTATTTTATTTCCAGCAGAGTTTCCTTACACGAACATCGAAACAAGAAAAAGTAGAATCCAAGGGACTTTTCCATCTTATAACATTAATGTTTAAGCTGAATCAGTATATTTTCAATATTTTCTGCGATAGACGCCAATTATTCTACACGTGTAGTATAATATCTTGCCGTTTTGCTTGAAGTATTTGTAAAATATTGTTAAAATTTCCTGACTTTCCGACTATCTGAAATTAAAAAATAGTGTTAATAAAATAAAATCTGAAGCTCAATTCAAATTGGCTTAAAGTTTAATTTCGAAGGAAAATTTAATTAAAAAAGTCTAATGAAAAACAATTTATTCAGAAAAAGTTATTGTTTTGAGACATTTTGGTTGATATTATGTTTTCCTCATACTCACTTGTCCAATCACCCAGTTTTCGGTTTGTTTTCCGTTTGTTTAAAGATTTGTTTACTATTATTTTTAATACGAAAAGAATGATTAAATTGGTTTGTAATATAATTTTAATTTCTAATTAAATTTTATTCACTAAAAATGAGATTTGTTCACTTTTATACTGGTATGTATATACATGTTTTTATTTTTAACCTCTTAATGTTTCACATTATACTACACGACCACAATATGTCAATTTTTTATTTGCAAAAATGTGACGTTAGTTTCTTTTCTCTGTGCGTGCTTATATCGAACAAAAAACTACATAAATACCACGGTACGTGTCGCAGAGCTGCGTTAAAAATACTTTATTTTGATTCAATACCTTTCTTTATAAGTTTCAGAAAAACGCTGAAAATCCGTCAACTAAGAAATTCTTCCGCTAAAATTCCCGCTGGTGGTTTTTTAAATAGACTTGCCGCTAATGACAACAAAATACAGTCATATATAGTGGGAAAACCACCGTTTTGGCAACACTGGTAAAATTGGGCTGTTGCATCATTGTAAATATGATTGAGAGAACTTTGAAAAAAGCTTTTGGCTTTGGCCTCTCTATGCTTTTTAGATTCTTTGGCAAATTTTAAGCAGCAGTTTGACTGAACAAAAGCGAAAAGAATTCGCAAAGACTTTGTTTTGTTATTTACCCTTGCCCTTGTTATTGGTATTTTTGTATTGACGACAGACTGGCTGGTTGATTGTCTGACTGTCTGCATTCGTTGGGTGCATGTGAACAAGCAGTGTTACCATTTAGTAGATTTTTTAACTGAGTAATATTGAATACGTATGTATACGTACTTATGTATATATTTTTTTTAACTAAATGCTCATTAACGAAAACATTTTATAATTGTAAGAGCTTAGAGATTTTTTTAAAAAGCTTAAAACATGAATTTAAAACTCCAAATCATTCAGTAGACTTACAAAGAAAATTAGGATGAATTTTGTGAATACTTCAATTAATACTGTTAATTTTTAGGCAGCGATCGAAAAAAATATGGGAATTAGAACTCAATTAAAGCACTCAAAATTAAGTCCATGATATTTTTGCCATAAGCTTGGGTTTCGCAAGAAAATGAGAAATCCTCCCATCGCGCACTTCATCTAGATGTGCGAGGATCAGTTATCAAGTACTGTTTAACAAGATGGAGCTCCAGAAACAGGTTCTACTGTATACATGCTCGGTTGGAAAACGTTATGTGTTGCAATTTTTTTTTCAATAAATATTGTTAAGGCTTTATATTGATAATAAACGCTTATGAAATATTTCAACATATTAAAATAAAAAACTTTGTTAGTATATTGTTTTTAAAATTCTACCCTTGCTACACTTTTTTTTCACTTCCCCTGCCCATTTTACTAAGATCGAGATTGTGTCACTAAAAGAGTCCACCGTGTGGGCAAAGTTTCTAAAGAATTCTTTTGAAATAACTACTTGAAATATTATTATAAACTCTCTTTAGCAGTAGGACTATAAATTAGACTTACATCGAACTCTTTGAGTAGGTCGGTTAAGACCCAAACTTATGAGCACAGTGTGGTTGTTGAAGGCTAAATTCGGAATTAATTCCTGGTGACTTTCCTTGTTTATAATTTTAGATTTTTTTAGTCAACATTACTTAAAGAGAGCGAGTTTTGGCGGAATAGGACTGCGGTAAGGGGTACTCCCCATACAAAATAATTTTAAAAAAATCTACTCTCTAGAAACCTATGATAGTAAGAGGCTTCAAATTATTGTTATAATTTTTTTTTTTGCTATTATTAGTTCATTATTTAATGCAAATTTATTTGAAGTCGGTTAAAAAAGAGATCAAAAATATTTGAACGGCTCTATTGCGTATCCAATATTGAACAATCACCATCATCATCTGTATAATTGGTATAAATATCATTATCATCATCACTGACATTTTCTTCACTATCGAGACTTGAATTAAATATTAGCATAGGTTTTTTTTTGTTAGTTGCGTTAAGTTTATCGACTATATTTTTAACAGATTAGACTGAAATGTTACCATTATTATTTTCAAATTAATTTTTTATCAGATGACGTATTCGATGCTTCATCAAAAAGTCAATCAGACCAATTATGTAAAAAAATTCCGCAGGAAATTTCTCTCAGGGAACAATTCCAACTAATTGCAAATGATAGGGAAAACGAAAAATTCTAATTGGAAAAGGGAAAAGTTTCCTGCGGAATTTTTGGCATAATTGCCCTGAATTTCTAAAAATATGTCAGTTACGTTATTTTCGCGCTTAGGGCTCGACATTGATCGAAGTTAATACTTTTTCTCTTTTTTAATTATTAATATACTTACATATGTATGTATATAAACTATTATTAATATATGCATAAAATAAAATGTAAACTGCCATGAAAGCAAAAACAACTCAAACCTTAAAACTATATAGTGATATAACAGTAGTTGTCAAAAACAAAATTTTTTCACTAGTGATGTGGAATGTCGTGTTGTTTTACCGACTAAAAAAATTTATTCGCTTCTCCTAAATTTAATTTTGCAATTAATTCCCAATTTTTGTATCAAAAACCCCACAGTGCATCGGTTTGTGTCAAAAATGAGCTAGTGAGAGAGTTCAATACAAGTCGACTAAAAATCAACTATTAAGTCTCCGATAACAAAAAATTTATTTATTTTCAAGTGGAGTAGTTCAGTTGTAGTACAATTCAATTCAAGCCTTGAATTATATTGCAATTCAGTCTTGTATTACAATTGAATTTAAGTATATGTCAAACATAAAAAAAAATGCTTTTAAAATAGAAAGAAAAATAAAATTCATTTGTTTTCTAATAATAATTTTCTAAACATTTGCCTTTGCTATTGTTCTCACGATCTTAATCATCTTATTTATTTATTTATTTTTGATGTTTTACAACAACAATTTCACTTTTAATAATAAATAAACTACGTATTTGACAAGGTTTGAACATACATAAATGTATGTATGTATGTGGTTTGTTTTTTTTTTTATTTAAAAATATTTTGAAACTTACAAATCACTTGAATAAAAGCTGGAATTGAACTTTGTTCGAAGTAAATCTCAAATTTAATGAATTTTAATATTTACGGTCTAATTCATAAAAAATATTTTAGGTTTATTACAGGTTTATTTGACAAATTTCCCATAGAAATATGTCAAATAAGCGCTTAATAAATCTGAAATATTTTTTTTTTTATGAATAAAACAGTTAGTGTGCTTACTTATTATTATTTGATATGAATTGTACCCATTCATATCAAATAATTATGTTCTGGACTTCAGAATTTTTTCGGGTATGCGAACATAAACACTAAGCACTGACTTTAAAAATCCACGTGTTAAACCTGCTCTAAAAAATTCTCTAATCTTTGTAAACAAACTAAATAAACATGTTACGAAACACAATTTTTAGATCTGGTCACACTGCTTGAGAGCTCTGTTGACCCGGTACTACTCAAACCATCAAACTTAATATTTGCTGGCAGCCAACATGTTGCTTATAAGAAAAGCTTTTTCCTATCACGAAAGCTAAGTAATAGAATTCGGTTTGTCTCTTAAAATAAGAGCCCCATATTCAACAAATAAAACTAAAAGTGAGTTTGAAATGTATTTTATTTAAAATTATTCAGACAAAACTTTCTTAAAACTGATTTTGATATACATTTTATTTTTTTAATGATGAATATAAGCCATAATGTTTTTTGCCTGAGTGACATTTGAAAACAAATAATTTCATTTTGTTTATTTTTAAAAATATATAATCAGGGCAATTATGAATAAAATTCCACGTGGAAATTCTCCCTTTTCCAATTAGAATTTTTTGTTTTCGCTATAACTATCAGTTCCCGAGGAAAAATTTTTCGTGTAATTTTATTCATAATTGCCCTCAACAAGAATTTATCTCAGAGGTAAACAATTTACAGATTGATGAGTTCATTTTGGTCATTTTGGTTAAAGAAAATTGAAATTGTGGATCATAACAAAACTGCAGAATGTGATGATTTTTTGGGAAAATATTATGTGCTTAGTATACGAGTATGCAAAACAAATGTTGGTGGTCACTACTTTAAACACCTTCCTTTCAAATCTGAGTCTAACTGAAAGTATTCTCTGATAGCTTAGAACTCAACGAAGGTAATAAATGCAACTTAGGTTTGTTTCTTATTCTATTAGAAATTAAAATATTTCTAAATATCGAATAATTTCCAAATAGAGCGTATGAGGCTCGACGATTTGTGAATTTAAAGAAATGTGAAGTACTACTGAAGAGCTCATGCATGAATCTGAAATGTATGACAAATATAAGCTCTTTAAGCTCAATGCATGATGTTGACTGTCAGAAACTTGTATGTAATCATCAGAAAAACTTATATCTAATTATTTCCAGTTACCATAGACTGTTTGTTGGACGATCGATCGAGCCTTAACCGCCAAGAAATAGCTTAACCGACACATTTTTGGAACTTTTTTTGTTGTTGATGAAATGATGATAATTTCGAAAATTATGTCTTATGTTTTTTTTTTGATGGTTCGCATGATATGTTCACTTGCTAATAGAATCTTTTGAAGCTGATTTGACGAGTAAAAATAACAAAAATATGTATTTTTTCTTCTTTATTATTACTTTTTTTACACATTTTCTGACACTATCGCCCTTTAAACTTGAAATGTTTAACTTGTAATTAATAAAACAAACATCTCTTAATGATTTATTTTAAGTACACAAAAATCAACAATGCTACACTTTTTCTATCGTTCTTCAATTTTGTTTTGGAAACACTCGTCTATTAATCTTGAAATGTTCAATGGACGATGATTAAAAATTTATGAAATATGTACGAACCAGACGAGTAGAGCGTTTAACGTGTGCCTCTGTGGCTGAGTGGTAGCGATGCTAGCCTCGCAATCCAGAGTTTGTGTTTATTAAAAATAAAAAATTGTAAGATAATCCCTTATTGATGATTCTAATGAGTTTTAAACGATTCCCTCTACGATGAATATAAACATCTATAGCTGTGTAGTTAAAGACTCTCATATAAGTATCAGCTCGCGTTACAGTTTCACCCTTGCGAGGAATCTTTTTCGATAAAAAAAGTTTGCTATGGGACGAACAAAAACGCTCTTCATGAGATTCCCAATAGACTGTTCTGCGATTGAAAATGTTATCTGTGTTATTTTGTGTATATATATGTATCCTTTATTTATCTTGTCGAAAAATGTAATTTAAATATAAAAAAACATTTGAGGAAATAAATAAAAAGTTCACTCTAGGAACATAGGGCGTCAACTAGTTCTCTCCATGAGTCTCGCTTTGAAGCTAGAGTTTTAACTTGGTTCCAGGAAAGATTTGCTTTCTCACATTCACTACGTGTTGATCTTTGCTAAGTTGTTTTTGAGCGTCTGGGTCTTCTATGTCCTTGCGGGTTCCATTTGTGTTTAATTAAAAAAAATCTAATTCTGTTATCTGAGTGATGAAAAGTTCTGCAAAAAAAAATTTATGTTTTTGAATAGGCTAAAGTTTTTGTTGAAAGCTTTTTTGTAATGAAAGCTCAATTTTAATATCTCTAAACTTGCAACAGTCTTGCCATTGTTGTTTTCAACACAAGTTATCGATCGCACATTTTCTGTTGAAATCGTGGCACAGGCAATAAAATTTTATGAAACAGTAATAAGAAACATTTAGTCACACCCGTCACAACAATACTGATGTGAAGAAAACGGCAACAAAGGAAGAAGAGAAAAATTTAAATGCTCTTCATATTTTTCTTTATTTTTTTAGTTTCCGATTTCTTCACATCAACATTGGTGTGACGTGTGTGACAAAATACTAACTACTCAGTTAAATGATCAATGATCAAATTCATTTAAATTACACATGTGTGTGATCATTGGTTTGTGTCAAAAACGAGCTACTGAAAGAGTTCGATACAAGTCTAAATTTTTCACTATCACGCCTTATCGTTATAGCGAGTTTTCACTATTTGTCTCAGTTGATATGCTTGAAAACTTTTCCTATGGCCCTTCTAAAAAGGAAAGTAAAAAAAATTCTAACTACGTTTTTAAACGTTTTAAGCCATTAATTTTAATTTCTTTCTAATACATTTACCAAACCAAACAAAAACTCTCTCTTAAGCTGCCACACACACACACATACACGTACAGATGCCTGTTAAACTTTCAGTCTCATTTTAGGAAATCAAACAATTTGCAAGTTCGTTGCCAACATGCAACATGTACTAGAACGCTCCAACAAACATTCGTTCAATGATGATGTTGTTCGTTATTAAGTTCTTGCAGGTGAATAACATGCGGAAATTTAGTTGCAAACTAAACGTTGTCTAGGCAAAAGCATCAACGAAAAAATAGAGAAGATAATTATTTATTCATTCATTCGCGCGACCAACCGTGTATTTTGTGTTTTTCTTTTCGTTTTTTGGCAACAAATGAAACGTGTTAACATAACGGTGCATGTGTAAGTGAGTTTGTGTGAGTGCTAGAGGTTTTACAAAATTTATTATTTGTGTATGTGGGTGCGTGTGTGTGTGTGTAGAAATTTTGTTTTTCTTTTGAATATTATTAAAAAAAAATAAATAGTAAACAAATACTCACTACAAATTAACAAGTTAAAAAAATAATTTTTGTTTTTTATTTTCTTTTGTAATAAAAAGCGTGCTGGTTTTGTTAAAAAAATAATAATAATAAACAAAACATATGTATGTATGTGTTTAAAAAAAAAGTTATTAATGAAACAAGTCATAAAAACGTTTTAAGTTTTTATGACAAATAAATTAATTCAAGAGTGAAATTGCCGATAATTAAATCAAATTAAAATTAAAATAAAATTAATTAAAATTTTATTAGCAATATTAAAATGAAATTAATATTTTAAACTGGTTTTTTGTTTAAATGATTGAATTATTAATCCCCTAAGCTTTGTAATAGACATATTTTTTTATTTACAAAGCTAATTATATATTAATTTGCTGTTTAAGAAAAAAAAGGGAAAATTTTAATTCATTCAATTGTAAAAATTATTGTGTAACAAGAATTGCATACAAAATGCATACACAGTATTAAATTATACTAGAATTCAAATGTGATTCGTGAAATGCTATTATGTTTTGCTTTTTGCAAAAGCTTAAAAAAAAGTACAAAAGTGAAGAAAAATGTATTTACATATGTGCGAAAAAAGTTTTTTAAAATTTAAATTAATAAAGTGAATTAAGAAAGTTTTAAAACAAAATTGTTAACTAAAATAAAAAACGTACATATAACAAAAAATAAAAAATAAAAAAAATAATAAAAAATAAATTAAAAAAGAAAGAAAAAAAAACTTGTAAAGTACATACATATGTATGTATGTATGTATGTATATATGTATGTATGTATATCTACATATATTTCAACATATAACTTTAAAGCGGCCCACCAACTTGCAATATAATTGTGCAATTTTTCGTATTGTACAATAAAATATATGTGCATAATAATAATATCGCCCATGTGTATGTCATATTCATAGGTGGCACATTATAGTGGCAGATATCAAAATACTTTCGATTTTAATTGTACAGTATAGACCATTGTGAATGAATGTGGTGGGAACATTATTTAATGTTGTTTACTTGTTCACTGTTAGGAAAATTGGGCAATATTTTATTTAAAAATATTGTGCCATTTATTGCAATAATTTGTACAACAAAATGTGCAATAATATTGTATAATGGATGGGCCGCCATAATCGCCAAAAAAAAAAGCTTAAAAGACATAATTTTCAAATTTAATTTTTTTTGCGAAAATTTATTATTTACGATCTTAAGTAATCGGTTTTCATGAAAAAAACGAACTTCGAATATTATGTCGCTAAAACTTTTTTTGACGGTTATGCCCCGTTATATTGAACTACCAGGATTTTTGAAAAAAATAGCGTTACTACTTTCTGCTAACGACTGTAATACAAAAAAAAATTGATTTTAAACACTTTCACTGTATATTGCTTTTCTCTGCAAATAAATCATATGTCAGAGTTTTAAGTGATTTTGAGGTGCTAAGTGTCCTGGAGACCATCAAAAAAACTCATCAATCACATGTGCTTATGTGTATGTGCAGTTGTGTTTTTTCTGCTACACCTACGAATTGTCGTAAATGCTTGATGTTAATCAATAAGTTAAATTTTTTTTCATTTGACAGCTGATTATTTGATCGTCTCTAGCAATGACTGACAAAAAAAAAATCTATGATTTTTTGTTGTGGTTAATGTTAATGAAGACAGAGGTACATGGGCGCACATTATTTATGTTGCATTTTATTAAATATTAGCTAGACTTGTCAGAAAAATACAAATGGAGATGGAGGTGTTTATTTGAAAGTCTCCTTTTTTAAGCGTCACGTTATTGTTTAAGCGACACTCATACATATGCAGTGATTGATGAATTTATTTGATTGTCTGCAGGACACCTTAAACTGTTTCTAATTTAAAGCACTGCAGCAGCCTAATAGATTTCTCAGATTGAATTGTTTCGTCAACTATTTTTTAATTAGCCAGCTAATTGCATATTAATTAAGTTTTCTTATTTGAAAGATTTTACAGAAAAAAAAAACAAAATCAAATTTAATAAAATAAGTCTGCCAAAAAAAAACTCCAACTTCAATGAAAAATTTTTAAGACCAAACTAGAAGTAAACTCTTCTTAAAAAATTTGAAAAATTTTTTGGTTAAGAAGGAGTACGTGAAATATAAAATAAAATTTTAATGGGCGTACCCCAACCCATTTTTTAAATCCAAGATTTTGTAATTTTTAGAGCTCAGGTTGTGTGCCAAGTTTTGTAAAAATCGGTAAAGTTGAACCACTTAAAAAAAAGTATTAAATTTTAATAGGCGTGACTCCGCCCATATTTTTAAATTGAAGATTGTGTGTATTTTAGAGATCAACGTGTGTGTTAAGTTTCGTAAAATCGCTTAAGTAGTACCACATGAGATATAATAATAAATTTTAATGGGCGTACCCCGCCCACTTATCAACTTCAAAGTTGTTTAGTTACAAATGAAATAAGTAGAATATCATAAAATCAATTAAAATTTTTTTTTCGATGCGACCAATTGGAAGCTATAACCCCCCCCCCCCCTCTCAGATAAAAAGAATTTTTTTACAATTGGTCTATAATGTACCCAGTTATGTAGTAACAATGTAAAAAAAATATATATAGAGGAATTGACGACCTCCTTTCTTTCTTTGAAGGCGGTTAAAAATAAACATTCAAAATAATTCCTTACAAAGATAAAAATCAATTGCTGTCGGCTAACTAAAACATTATACAAAATCGTCAGCTGAAATGCATCAGCTAATCTCGTTATTAAAAAAAATCAAAATCTACAACTCAGCGCTAAATAAAATTTTTCAATAAAAGTCAGGCTCAGTTTCCAACAGCTCTAAGCCCCATACGTTAATACACGTCGTTATTTATGTATAGTCACTAATCTTCAGCTTCTGACTCAATTGAATTTCGTATGGCAGCACAAGCCTAACTAAGTTGCTTTGCCAAATTCCCTAAGTTGTGGTCATTAAAATCAGAGTTCTCGTGAGCGATGTGAAATCGACTGCCTCGAATTCTCCTTTACACTTTTACAGACAGAATCGAGTTTTTCGTCAGCTCTTGCGTTTCGTTAACGTTCGGGTGCTAATTGATTGTTTACTAAATAACATAATGCACCACTCTGTAAATAAAACTCTCGGCAGGATCATTATGGCGATCGTAAAATGCACGAAGCGTGCGATACATTGTCTAAACCAAACATCCATTTTTATAAAACAATTTTATCTAGCCTTATCATGCATTCCACGTGTCAAAAATTCCCTAATAAAACGTTTTCTTCACACGGACTTTCATTTCGTATTATCAATTCCAATCAAATTAAAGACTTACATGTTTCCACTTTTTCCCATAGGCAAATCTTTGTGAATAATTTTCTTCACAAATTTTCAAAATATTTCGTAAAAAAAAATTCACACGATCGGAAATTTTCATGTTTAATTTTATTTATGATAGTAATAGCCAAAAATTAATTAAAGATGCGATTATGAATTTTTGTTATTGTTAGTTGCATTGTTTTGTATATCAGCTGACGATATATAGCTTCAATAATATGACCTTTGTCCACTACCAAAGTTTCGAAACATCTATTGTAATGCCCCTAGATAATTCCGTTTCGTAACGCATATTTTCTTTTAATAGTGTCACCAAGAAAGTTTGTTTATTCGTGTGATCCGTCGATTTAAAATAAACATGAAATTATCATTTCTAAAGGGCCGTTAGGACTGCAGTAAAACAATGCGATTCGAAGGACCATAGCTGACACATTTAACGAAGTAGCTGAGGAAAAATAATTTTTTTCTGTCTCTTTACGCACTTCGTCATCATTTGTCAAGCAAAATCTTCACATCTGTTCTTAAATAATTTATTTTGCTGATAACAACAACAACAACAACAACGAAAACATACGCTTTTTCAAAATATGTACATAATTTGTACTCGTAACATGTTTTTCTATCATTCAATTTGAAAAACAAAAGATTGATTAAAGGTTTGAATCGTATAAATGAATTGGTTATCAAACGGAAGCAAGAAATTATTTAAATTTAAAGTTGATAGGATTTTATCGCATTGATTTTATTGCCATAAATATATTTAATTATTCACATGAATTTCTTTCAATAAACATTGATGTTTGTCTGCTTCGTGAGTCTAGCGAAAATGTAATTGAATTACATACATATATATGTGGCAATAAGGAAAAAGTGCTTAAGTCATATTTTACTATTTTCCCAGTAGAGCACTTTTGAACTTTCTGTTCAATAGAATTCAATTACAAGTTTGCTTCTTTTGCACTTAAATTAGGAAATTCGGACTTCGCCCTTATTTTTATTTAAGAAAACATAATTTTTATACACTATAAATAATATATTTTTAACCCGCGACCAAAAAAAGGGGTGTTATAAGTTTGTAGTGTATGTCTGTGTGTGTGTGTGTATTTGTGTGTTTGTACAAATACTCGTACAGACCAAACGGCTGGACCGATTTTGATTTAGTTTTTTTCTGTTTGAAAGGTGACTTAATCGAGAGTATTCTTAGCAATGTCTGAAAAAAATCGGTCCTGCCGCTTAGAAGATATAACATATTTTCTGGATATATCGGGGGGTTTTTAAAATTTTTAATTTTTGTTATAATTGAAATATATCAAAGTATAAGCTACATTCAAATATAATTCCATATGAGAAAAAAAAAAACTGGAAAATCTTATAAAATAATTAAGATTTTTGTTAGAGTTACTTCTTAGTATGAAGATTAACTCGACTTAAGCCCTTTTATCTTTTTCCCCCCACAAATATACATATATTGAAGTGTAGTAAAGCGACTTGATATTATATTGTGAACGTTTCATTGGCATAAATAACATTTTCCCAACAAAAAGTTTATCAAAAAAAGAATTTAAAATTCAAAAACAGTTGGAAAATTTTACAAAACTCAAGAAAGTATTTTATTAGAATTGCAAATTCTGGATAAAGTTTTATATAAAGAAAAGAAAAATATATATACATATACATATTTGCATATGTATATTTATTTGGTGAAACTTGAGTTGATAAAAATAAAAATTTTTACTAAACAATGCAATAATAAATAATATTTTTAAGGAAGCTAAGAAAATTTAAATTTCTTCACATCTATTTATTGATTTAGAAGAGGCTAGTTAGGTTAAATTTTGTTGTAAAAAAGTAATTATTCCTGCACTTGCAAATTATGTACATATTTTTTAGCTGGAATATGATACTGATGAAACGTGCAAATATTTCGGCATCTAAGTCCTATCAATGCCCTTAAACCATCAACGATCTATCGTAGATTCAATAAGGTCATTTTATACTAACTAGACTTCGATCAACCTCATTCATTGGCTCGTTTTAACAGGTTCCCTCCCTGTCCCCATACAAAAATAAACTTTTGACGATTCAAGTCCCATATTCATTTTTAAGTTATATTCTCGTAGGAAATTTGTGAAGTAAAAATTTAAAAAAAATAAATAAATTTAAAAATTATAAATTGCCATGGGTTTTTGTAATTTAAAAACTAGACAATATAATCAGTGCCATATTCATAAAATTTAAAATGAATTAAAATTTTTTTATAAAATTTTTTTCTAAAATGGATTTCAAATTCATTGTATTTTTTTTAAGAATATGGGGGTCAGCGTTAAAAAAAAACTTGTAGGAGTATTGACTAGTTAATTTTTGACACAAACAATTTGAATGGGTTTGATCATCGCCTCGTATCAAAAATTAAGTGTGTGGTTAACGAGTTCGACCCAAGTATATACTGAAGACCAAACGATGCTCAAATCCAAGTAATTTACATTAAATGGGCTTTACACTTGTATCGAACTCACTCCTTGACCGAGAGCTGGGTCCGACTCGTTCCTTACTTAATTTTAGACACAAACCTGTCATCAATCTTATGTAACTTAAACGAGTTTGATCATAGGTTTGTGGCAAAAATGAACGAATGAACGAGTTAGAACCAGCTCTACCTCAAACTCATTCAGTTGGTAGCTTTTGATGAAATATATTTAAATTACACACGGTTGATACAAACCACTGATTAAACCTACTTAAATTAAACAGGTTTAATCACAGGTTTCTGTTTAAACTTGTATCGAACTCATTCAGTCGGTCGTTTTTGACACAAACCATTGATCAAACCCCATTTAAATTACATAAGTTTGATCATTGGTTTGTGTCAAAAACGAGCTACTGAAAGAGTTCGATACAAGTCTATTTCTGCTAAAAATTACCGACAGAATGATTTCGACTATATGTAGAGGTTTCTGTTTAGACTTGTATCGAACTCATTCAGTCGGTCGTTTTTGAGACAAACCGTTGATCAAACCCCATTTAAATTACATAAGTTTGATCATTGGTTTCTGTCCAAAACGAGCTACGGAAAATGTTCGATACAAGCCTAGTTTGTGTCTAAATTACACGACTAAAAAAGTTCGACCCAAGTATAATTTAAATGAGTTTGAACATCGGTTTGTATCAAAAATGAACTTGTTCACTAGGAGACTTGGACCAAACTCATTGAGTCGATCACTTTTGACACAAACCAGTTATTGAACCCATTTAAGTTACATGGGTTTTAGACTTGTATTGATTCAGCAGCTCGTTCTGGACAAAAGCCAATAACAATAATAACTCATGTATTTTAAATGGGTTTGGATCAGTGGTTTGGGTCTAAAACAAGCTACTGAAAAAGTGCGATACAAGCTTATTAGACACAAGTTCGAGCAAAAACGTCAATGTAAATTAAATGTGTTTGAATCAACTTTTGGTTCGAACGCGAACGGTTTTTGACACAAGTTAATGATCAAGCTAGACTTGGGTCGAACTCATTCAAACGGTCGTTTTTGACACAAACCAATGATCAAACCCCATTTAAATTACATGAGTTTGATCATTGGTTTGTGTCAAAAACGATTGACTGAATGAGTTCGATTCAAGTCTAAAATGGATTGAATGAGTTGTTCAACTCGTTCATTTTAGACACAAACCAATGGTCAAACCGATTTAAACTACATGGGTTTGATCAGTGGTGGTTTGTGTATAAAATTAACGACTGAACAAGTTGGACCCAGCTCTAGTCATAAACGAGCTACTGGATGACTTTGATCCAAGCCTAGTAATTACTATTTAAATGGCGAACTGTTCAAAATGAAACATTTTATATAACCAATTAGGTGACCTCACTACTCGTGCTGTAAATTTAAAAAAAACAGCTTTAGTATCATTTGTACCTATGCTTTTATGCTTTTCTTCTCATACATTTTATTTCCTGAGTGCTTTTTTCTTTGTTCTTACAGTTAAAGCCCTTGATACTTAAACAAATAAAAGTTAACGATGATTTCAAGTTTTACACATACATAGGCAAGTATGTTCCTACGACAATGGGAAAAGCTGTTTTTTATTGTTTAAATTCAAAGATAAAATTTTATCATTTTGCTGCGGAATAAGTTTTATTTATATCTTTCTATTTATTTGCTTTTTATTTGGTACTTTATCTTTTAAAAAAGGTAGAGTAGAGTATTGTGTGTTTATCTGGCTATTTGTATTTTTCGATTTTTTTTTTCAAGAGAAGTAACAATCAGCTAATAAATGCCTATCACTATTACCAAGGAAGGGATAGTGATAGAGAAAGAAGAGCTAGAGGAAAGCTTCATACTTTTACAACTCTGCTTTTTGCATTTTTTTAATAATGCAGTTTTGCAGCGCCTCTGGTGTCAATGAGGCGTATTAAATGTTTGAAGATGTGTGAAGATGTAGTAGCCGTAGCAATGATTCTGCTACTCAATACCGATGAAGGAGGGCGCTCTGATGTTACATTAGGATTAGTATACGCTGAAGCCGATTTAAAATCGATTTTGTTCATATCAATCAATTATATCTCAATGATAGAAAAGCTTCAAAAAAAGCCAATCAGATTTGCAACTTGTGATCTGTGAAAAGTGGAAATTCAGTTGTTAATTCGTATGATGAGCTGATACTTTTATCTTTATTTCACAGATTAAGGAATTTTCTAATAAACAGAATTTGTGTTTTTGGCAACACAAAAAAAATTTGTGGAATGTGTAAATCTAAAGCCCTTGATTCTGCTATTCATTGGTCAAAGTAAGTTGCCCAAGTAATTTTAAAATATTTTTGTTAATTTTAAAATATTTTCTGACAGTCTAAGGGCAAAAATATAATTTTTATAATGCATAGCAGCATAGCACATATTTATTTTGTGCCAAGCTCGGCAAATAAATTTTTGTTCATCTCGCAAAGGTATAAGTATAAACTGTGGAAACGCCGAGACACGTGTCTCGTCTATATATATTTATATATACATACATATATATATTATTGTCTACTTTGTCAGCATTAGCTGTTATGTTGTTCAGTGTTATTCTTGCTTACTTTATTTGCAACTGCCTTTACTGTGTCAGTCTATAATTTTTAGAAGGTGGGTGTCTTACTTATTTGTATGTTAAAATCTATCTTACCTGCCGTTCTCTCTTCTTGTGCTGAACCTAATCAATTAACATTTATATGTTACATTGATTCTTCTTGCTATTAAAATGTGCAAATAAATAATTGTTGGATAAGAAAAAAGTGCAAAAGAAAGATTTTACCTTAAATGGAATCATTGAATCATTTATTTAGACATTTGTAAATGTTTATTGTTGTGCTAATAATAATTTTATATAAGAATAAATAATATTGCATAAATTAAAAAAAAATTAAATTAAAGTTTAAAACAAAACTAAAAAAAAATCTCCAACTGCTAAAGAAACTCAGTTGTATATATTTCGTTTAATACCGATTAGTAACAAATTTACACAATGCATTTTTATGAAATTTTAAGCAAAGAATGCTTAAAATATTGTTTTAACTAATATTTTAGTATTGGCCGTCAAAGAAATATAAATGCGTTTAGTTAAAAATAAAAAAAACAATCATATGCAACCTCACGCATTAATTTGAAACCGAATACGTATAACTATAAACATCTAAAAACTATATTTATAGATATATTTTAATTTACGCAGAACAAACGACTATAACTAAAATTTAAAGAGTGTGTGAGCTAAATTCAACTGCATGAGTATAAAAATACACTGATTATTAAATTAGTAGACAGGAGTATATACAGGGATATTTTATTGACACACACACACACACACATAAGGCATGTTTTAAAAGAGCCACACTCGCACATTTTTCACTCCATTTTTTATGCATAAATTTATGTATATGGTGGCCAATGATGAATTATTATCCCGAGTATCTTGCCTATATTGGTTTTGTATGATTAAATAGCCATAAATGAGTATAAACTACTCAGACTTTAAATATGAGAGAGAGTCCATGTGCTAGATAAGATGAGTATAAAGAGAGAGAGAGAGAGTCAATGTGCTAGATAAGATGAGTATAAAAACAAAAATACTCTGACTATTAACTGACTACTCATGTGTATATACAGGGCTATTTTATTTACACACACCCATATTAATCATAACTTCCAACAGCCGCACACATACTCACAAATTTTCCATTCCTTTTTATATTCACAAATGTATGTATATATACGGTCGGGAATGATGAATAAATATCCCGAGTATCATGCGTATACTTTTTTCCCCGATTATATAAGCATCCTCAAACTATAAGTATGAGAGAAAGAGACAGAGAGAGAGAGAGAGAGTCAATGCGCTTGATACGCATGTGCCTTTTTATTTTTAGAATATTTTAGTTTTTGCATAAAAGAAGTTGAGATGCTCTTTTATGTTGGAATCAGCTATAGTCATAGTTGCTTGAGAGAAAATATATGTGAGAGTACGAATTTGTTGCCCTAGAATTATGATAACAGACTGTTAAAAAAATTAAGACTATTCAGTTAGGCACGAGTATATGTTTTTTTGTGGAGTACTCATTAACATTCCCTTATTTCAAGAACTTCATGGCACGAAATTTTTTCCACTCGTTGGAGTAGCAGCGCCAGAGAAGAAAATGATATTAAAAAATTGCGTGGCATTAATCTTCAAAACATTTGTTTGGATTGTACGCATGCCTATGTGTGACAAGATGAGTGCTGTCGACATCAATGAACTCATTATAATCTTTAACTTAATACATACAATCACTGAAGAGTCACCAATGCTTATTTCACTAAAAGATAATGGTTTTTAATCCACTACTAAAATAAGGAACATTCCAGTTGACAATTTTTTTTATTAAATAATACAATTATTGTAATTAAGTAGGCAACAAACACAACTATTTAATTTATATTTATTAATAAAGTCGAAGTCCCACATAAAATATTGCTACGAATATAAATGTATTTTCCATAAAAATATTTGTCGTTAATAATAATGATCAATACATATTAAGAAATATACAGGCACACAGATACATAAGCCGATGCAGACGAAAGATAAAAACAAAAAAAACTATGATGCATCTACAGTGATGATATATTGTACCATTTCGTTTGCGAACAAATAAGTATGTTAGATTCTCCTTTTTCTAAGTCTCTTGGTTGAAAGAAAAAAAAATGCACATATAAAATATCTGATTTTTATTTAAAGAGAAGTTTAAGTTCCACATAAATCTGCGCTGAAAATATTGTTACGAAAATAAACGTATTTTCCTTAAAAATATTTGTCAATAATAAGTATTATCCAGATATAGCTATAATGTCATACATACATATATTCAAATTGTGAAGAAATATACAAACACACACATGCATTAGCCGTTGCAGAATGCAGAAGAAAAACACAAACAATAATAACAAGCTTTATGCTTTCACATCGACGAGATGTGGGCTAATTTGATACCGGTGACAACACTGCTTGCAGCTTACTTTGCAAAGAAACAAGAGCAAATTGTAATAGCCTTCAAAGCTGTTTATGTGAAATTCAATTACCAGAGCATGTGTGCTTAGGCGTAGCTGCTCTATTGTCATAGAACATACAAATACAGAAGCTAACAAAGCAAATTGTAACAAGAACTAATGAATAGTAATAGAACGCTCGCATTGAGAGTCTGTTATATGTGCTGAGATCTTCTGTATGTTGTTAACATTTCTCTGAAAGCTTTATGTTAAGTTTGAAGAGAGCGAGGTACAGCAAAGTTAACATCGTGGTATTCTAGGAAAAAATTAATTTAATATGGTGTGTCTTAAAAGCGTTTAATATCACTCATGAGTAAACGAACTGTTTTGATTTGATAAGTATTATGCTCTGGTGCAATTTTTTTAATATTTAAAAAATTCGAAACTATTTAAATAAAATTTTTAATAATTAAAGCCTTATTTGTAAGAAATTATTAAGAATTTATAAAGTTTTAATAAGAAAATTTTTTTATACAAATGTGTTTTATAAATCCTTTATAAAGCCGTAATAATTTGTTATAAATAAAGCTGTAAGATTATAATAATATGCTACCTCGAAAATACAAGGATTATATATGTACATAGTGCCCCATTCCGATTCAGCATAACAAAAAAAAAAGCTGAAGCAGAGAACTTCAACTCCCTCCCCCCTCTTATGTATGTTGAGTTCAGATATAAGTTTTAAAATAATACACGTGTATACGTTGTGGTTTATTTTTTGTGTGCCGGTATCAGATATTAAAAGCCTGCTAATTATTTTTTATGTTGTAATTTTTTCTCTTTACTTGACATTTAATGTCTAAGGGGAATTGTTCTATTTCAAGTGTATTTATAATGAAACAAAAAGTCGTACTACTTGTTGCGTACACGAAAACAGAAAATAAATTAAGTAATTCTACAATATATATAAGTATATGTTGCTTAAATAATAGAGACCTGCAAAGAGCATTTAAAAGAACTTTTAATAAGACATGAGGGATTTTTTCATTGCTTTACTGCAGCGAAGTCTTTAAAAGCAAATGCTTAACAGCACTGTTTGCAAAACATTTGCTTCAGTTCTAGCAGGTATAAAAGTAAAGAAAAAAATACTTCGTGACGAAATATTCGTGACGCTTGCATCTTCCTACGCATTAAAGGTGAAGACAATACTTCTTTTTATTGTTTGTTACGAACAAGAAGCCTTCGCGACATCGCTTGTAAACATTTATATACACGAACATCAAATACATCCATTGTGCTTCGTTTATGATACGACATCATTTATTATTGGTTTAGTATAATACTCGTAAATGCCACGACAATATTACATTTCAAGAATGCTTATGCAGCCCTCTATTAAAAAATATCTTTATTATTATTATTTTATTGTTTCTTCTTTCCAAGAATTTTATTTAAATTTTTTTTCTTCTGTTGAATTTTAAATCTCAAAAGATAATAATGTGCCAAGATATTTGTAATTATTTATGTACATTTGTGTGTGTGTGTGTGTGCATGTAATTATGAACATATGTATTAGTAATGTATTTGCTTTTTATTTGTATGATATATTATTGTGATGAACTTTGAGAAATATTTCCTTATAATATTGATTTAATGCTTTTAATGTTTATTGTATTTCGTGCACGGAAATAAATTAAAACCGAAAATAATTATCATCATATTTTTAGAAGCAAAAAAAAAATATAAACAAAATGAATATTTTAAGGAACATTTCGCTATTTTTTTTAGTAATCAGTTTGTCATTTCAAGTAATACAAGTCATGAAAAACTTACTCCGAGCGTGCTCTATTTTCCCAGCGGACCAAATAAACAATGTGCCGCACACCACACCACACATTTCATTAGATTTTTATAGAGCTGGATTAGCGCACAGTAAAGAAATAAATAAATATATATATATATATGTATATTGGCTTCTTTTTACTCCTGTAAGGATCATAGGGCCCCATCAAGATTATTCCAATACACTCGATTCTGTGATAAATTTTTTATTTCATTCCATCGTAGGTTTAAGCGGGATAGTTCAATTTCGGTTTGTCGTCTTCGACTGCCTTGCGGAATCCAATCTATAGCTTGCCCCGCAATATCATCCGGATTCTTACAAAGAGTGTGTCCGATACAGGCCCACTTGCGCTTTCGTATTTCAGCTGTGATTAACTTCTGATTAGTTTCTAGCTAAAGCTGATTACTTTGGATTGTTCTTGGCCAGTATATACGAAGGATCTTCCTTAAGCATTTGTTTAGAGAAACTTGCGTAGATTTAAGTTCGCGGGATGATGTGTTCTACGACTCGCATGCGTATACTAGTGTGGATTTCACATTGTTATCGAATATTTTTAACTTTGTTCTTCTTGACATGTATGAAAAGTTTCACACTGATTTATGTCGACCAAATTCTTGACCGTTTGTTTATGCGACTGGAAATGCCAGCCTTGGAATAACCACTCTTAACTAGTAACAGAAGGTGTCTACTAGCGCTTGACTCCTTATAAAAAACGTTTGCTCATTATTCGCCATTAAATAAATAATCTCCAAGATATTCTTTGCAACTAACCGTTTTGCTCATTAAATTTTTTTTTATTAATTTTAGTTGGCGCGAAGCAATCCCTTGGCAATAATTGCAAAGTAAACTTTGCTGGTGTAAAAGCCGTCTTGCTAATTTTCATTCATGTTATGACATATTTTCTTAATTTGAGTATACGTTGTTTTCATTCGGAGAACACATCGTTCTTACTTTAACAAGAATACTTGTTTAAATTTTTTATTTTTTATTTTTTGGCTTACTTGACAACAGGACGTTTCTGGCTTGAGAACACTTCGCTTTTTCTCATTTGAGTAATTTCGTTCTTTCTTAGACGGGTTTAACACACAAAAATTTTGCTTAGCAAGGTCTTGAGTTGATGGGAGAGAAGGGAAAAGAGCATAAATTCTTTTTTTCCTTCTCTTCTACAGACTCAAGATTTTCCGTGTGTAAACACCGTCTTGCTAATTTTCATTCATGTTGTGACATTTTTTCTTCATTTGAGTATATACGTTGTTCTCATTCGGAGAACACGTCGTTCTTACTTTAACAATAATTGTTGTTTAGATTTTTTCTGATTTAATTGACAACAGGACATTCCTGCCTTGAGAACAGTTCGTTTTTAATTTGAAAAAAATTGGTTCTTTTTAGACGGACTTTACACACAAAAAGTTTTCTTATCAAGTTCTAGAGTTTATGGTTGAAAAGAGAAAATAGCATAAATTCATTCTTCCCGTCTTTGCAAATTAAACTTAGCATGTGTAAGCGTCGTCTTGCTAATTTTCATTCATGTTATGACATTTTTTCTTATGTTGAAAATACGTTGAGAACACATTTTTCCTTTGTTTAACAATAATTCTTGTTTACATTTTTGCTTTTGTTTTTCTTCTTTTTGGTTAATTTGAGAACAGTGCGCTCCTGGCTTGAGATCCATACGTTCATCATTTGACGGCTTTTACACACGCAAATTTTACTATGCAAGGTCTTAAGCTTGTGGAAAAAAATTGCAAATAGCTCTAATTTTCTTTTCCCTTCTCTTACAGAAACCCAAGATTTTGCAAAAAAAAAAAATTGCATGTGTAAAAGCCGTCTTTATAATTTCATTCATGTTATGCCATTTTTCCCAAAACACATTTTTCTCCAAAGCTGTTAAATAGCAAATGGTAAAAGTTTTTTGCATTAAATTTTATGAAATTCCACGAAAACTTTTTCAATATAAATTCGGCAATAATATTGTAAATTTAAGCTTAATAAATAAGGATTTTTAATATAAATTCGGTAATAATATTGTAAATTAAGGCTTAATAAATAAGAAATTTAAAAATGTCCTTGAACAGTCATCAATTGTCGTTTGCTCTTTATATACTTTTTTACTATACATTTTTTTGTGAATTTTTTTGTAATGCTTCATTTATAAGGGTACAACTTTCAAGGTCCAAATTTTTGAGAATTTTTAAAGACTTGTACAAAAAACCTTTATATTTTTTGTATTTATCCATTTGTTATTAAATTCTTTTTACTGAAATATCTCTTGAGAAATGAACTTAAAATTAAACTTGATTAACTTAAAGACACTTAAATCAAATGTCACTTAACAAACAAACAAACAAAGAAATAAAAAAAAATAAAACCAAACAAATGTTTAAATGAAGTTGTAACAAAATTTCATGGGCTCTAATGGCAACAACAACAAAAAAATGTATTTATTATACGCCTCATAATCCTTGGAGATGGCAAAACATGTGCTTGATGACTTCCTTACTTCTTTTCTCTTATTTCTTTATTTTTCCAGCCAAAAAATTTACAAGGTTAATGTATCCGTTATACTTTATTTTTCATTTCCTACTTCCACAAGCACCCTGTTGAATTATAATTCCGAAATAGAATCTTTTCCGGTTAAACTGTCACAATAAGGACTATTAATAAAAAAAAATATACTACTCGTATGTAATGAAGTGAACAACAACATCATTAGCTTATTTTTCTACTTACGAGTATTTTATAAATACACATACATACATATGTAACATATGTTGTTTATAAATAGTTATATGTTTATGTTTTATTACAATTTTTAAGGATCTTAATATTTTTGTTTGTTTTGTTAAATAACTGCTCAAATTTCAAGGAAATCCAATACATTTTTATAAATTCTGTTAAAATTTAAAGGGAGAGAAAGACTAGAATTGCGCTTTGCTTATGGTCCTTCGAGACAGAATTTAGTTTCAGGTTTCAAGAGAATTTACTAATAATAAAGTATTGTCGTTCAGGGTAGTTACACACTTTGTTGAATTTACATTAATCATATTTGAATAACTTCATCCCAATCGACTACTATGCAGAGAATGAAGCCAATCAGCTGCGAGTGGTCTAACAGCCGCCATCGGTATTTTTTAAATAGTCTCAGCCAGCTTCGATCTCTGTGGCTAAAACACTTGTAGCTAAAAGATTAGCCGTAGCCGTCACCAAAGTTTCTTCAGCGCAAATCAGTAGTATATATGTGGGGTTTCGGGATACGGTTTTCCATACAAAATTTGCCTGACGCAGCCACTGACAAATCAGTAACGTGCCTTCGTTTTCTGCTGATATATGACGAGAGTTGTTCTCGGTAAAAAAAACATAATAATAATAATAATAATAATAATAATAATAATAATAACAATTCAATCCTTTTTTTAACTCCTACAAGGAGCATAGGGCCGTAAAGAAACAGGTGAAATTAAATACGAGGAGCTGGCGAACTAAACCAGACTAGTCTCGCTAACTGAAGAGGCAATAACCTAGCTAGAGACTAGCAAGGAAAAGTCAGTTTTCGTTACTTTTTTATAGCAGAATCCAACTGGCTTTGAAGGAAAATATTTCGTTTCTTCTTGCAGTTAATGTTTATGTTAACTCTTAAGCATACATTGTGAAAAGGGACATCAATGTATTCAATACTATGCAATTAATTATATTATACGATGATGTCAAATTTGCCGCAAATATTTCAAAACGTTGCCATTTATTTTCCGTTACTTTTTTTCCAGCGGCGTACGATTAAATTAATGTATTGTTTGTAGACGGCAGCAGCGGAGGCGGCGGCTGCTAGCCGCCTTATAGCTAATCGGATATTTTCTCTGGTTTGTGGTCGTGTGCAAAAACAAATACTCACTTTAAAGAACGAAACAAAACAAAATCAAACAATTTTTTGTTTCATTTATTTTCATACTCTGCTTTTAAGTACACAAAATTAAAACAAAAATAAATTTATAACTGTAATAGTGTCGATTATATTTGTTATGAAAATCGTTACGAAAATGAATGTTGATATTTATAAATGTGTTTACCAAAGGTAAATCAATTGTATATACAACAATCATTTCTCATATTCCGTTTCATAAAAATTTACGTTAAAAAGCTGATGTTAATAACAATCTCTACTCTACCACGCACTTCATCAGCACTAGTGTGCTGATGAAAAGCATGGCTGCACAGAAAACTATCGATATTTCCTCCAGCTAATAAAAGTCTAGTTTAATTTTTCTGCTCTTCTTTAGAAACTCACATTAGTTAATAAAAAAATATTTCATTCAATAAGAATTGAAATAACTGAACTTAAGCCCGAATCAGAAATTATTTCTGTTTAAAAATTTGTTTTTGTTTTAAATGGAAGTGAAATATTTACTGCATACACAATTGTGCCATAAATTTCAACATCACTGTGATTATTTGGATTGCTCTCATTTAACGTTTTTTTTTGTTTGAATTTAACTTTGCTTTATGAAAATTTGGTATTTATTTATAAGTATGTACATACATATGTGCATATACAAATATACATATTTTTTTGTTTAACCACTCGTCATAATTTATTTGTGAAGGAGGAAGAAATATTTACATACCTCATATACACACACACACACACAACTTGAAATGGAATACAGCAATATAAGCAACAGCATCAAAGGGAATCAGTGAGGCGAATAAAATAATATAAATATTTTAAAGGCTCTTATCCATGGCTGCCAGACTTCTAGTAGATTCATTTAACGAGTTAACATTTTTTTTTATACTATTGTTCTATTCCAAAAACAAGTCCTCACTTTTTGTGTGTACGTATTTTTATATGTTTAGTATTTCAGAACTTCGTCACTTTTTAGCCGATTTGAAAAATTATTTTTTCCGTCTGACAGATCATATTTGCCGTTTGGTCCCATTGCAAAAAAAAATTGGGCGAAATTGTGTTATTAAAAAAGTGGGCTGGACTACGCCCATTAAAGTTTGATATTAATTTAAAATACACATAAAAAATTATTAAAAAAAATAAAATTGCGGAAGTCAAGAATTTCATCCTTCTGACTGACTGATTGTGAGTGTGTGGGCTTGTTCTTGCAAAAAGGAGAGCTGAAAAAAGAAAAATTTTATGTTAAAGTGGTAGGCGAGAATAATAAGGTTAATGTACATACATACATACATACAAACATATGTATGTGCTTATCTACATATGTATGTATATAAAAAGGCAGTATGTGTTCCTTCTCCGTACTCAGCAGGATTAATTCAAATAATTATGATAATACACTTGTACGTAAAATAAAATTATAATATAAATTCATAAATAATAATACAAATATAACAAAGAATACAAATAGTATTATGATAAAGCACAAAATATAAAAAAAGAATATATATATTTACCTGTTCAATTGTATAAATTAATAATAATAAAAAGCAAAGGATCCAAATAAAATCCTTATATTATAACCAAAGATAGTAAAAAAAGTAAAAATTCAAAAATCAACTTTAATTACAACATCATTTTTTTCCTTCATCAATTGTGCGAGCGTTATTAGTTCCTGTTTGAAAAAGGTGAGTTGTTTGTATATTTTAAATTGCTTTATTTAATTTTATATTACGTAATAAAAAAAATGTGCCTCTTTTTCGCTAACGCCATATACAACGATGTTAACTAAATGTGTTCATTCACATTAAATGTGTATTAATAATACTATAATTATCTTTGATAGAAATAAAAAGTAGAACAAAAATATGAAAAAAAGAAACAACGTTTCCTTATAAATTTTAGGTTCTTACTTGCTTTCAATATGATTTATTGTTATTATGCAAGTCACATGTACTTTGATGTTTGTATTAGATAAGTTTAATAGTTTAATGTATACAACAACAAGTTATGTCAATTTATAAATTGCTACAATTCGAAGTGTAAATATTTAAAAATAAATATTGAATAAATATTAAACGCAGCTGAAATTGTTTTGTAGGTTGCAGCAAATACGAGTAGTTAAAATTATATGATCGACTACTCAGTTACATAACATTCCGTTGACATTACGATAGTTACTATATATTTTGGAATTTGCTGTTCAATTGAGTTCTTTACTAAATTAAAAAAAAAAATTAATGAAACTGTTTGCACTGCATTGCCATAAAATTTATAATGCTGGTGACGTCATGTTATCAAAGAGCAATTTTCTATAGAAATAGCCCATATTTAAAAAACATAATAATTTCTAAAATAAAAACCGAGCAGGTCCGTCAGTTTTTTCACTTCTGTGATAATTTTGTTTTGAAATTTTTCTTCAGATTTATGGATATTGTGAAACAAAGGACAGATGACAAAATTTACTATACAATCTGGTCGTTAAGTGTAAAGGCTCAGTTAGCCAACTATACAGGAATTTAACTGCAATGGTAGTAAACAGCTGATCGATCTTGTTATGTGAAAAATAATGTACAGATTGTTACATTCCGGTTACATCTCTATAGCCATTTTTATTACTTTTCTCATAACCATATCGATCAGCTGTTTTCTACCGTTGCGGTTACATTCCACTACAGTCGGCTAACTGAGCCCTAAGTAATACATTGCTCAAGCAGCCAGTGTTGCCAGTAAATGTTTGAGTTGGTAACAATGCTTTATTTAACAACCGATTTAACAGCTGATAATTGGTTTTTGTTATGCATTAAACACATAGACCACAGCAGGCTACATGGCTACACGACAACAAGTGGCGCTGCCAGCAAATGTTGCTTGGTAGCCAGCTACTTAATTATTTTGAAGACGGCAGCAGCACCATAAATATATGTTTCAGTGGTGGCGTTTTCAAATATTTCACATTTGTAATAAAATAATTTATTCAAAAATATAAAACAAATCAGCTTAAATTTTTTTGCGAATTTTACTATTTATAGGTTTACTAATTTCTTCAAAACGTTTAGCAATTTTTCGCTAACTTTTGATATTTTAATGGCTTTCGCGATTTCTAATAAATTTTAGCGATTGCTTCCGATTTTGCAAATTTTCGCGATTTTTTACAAAGTTCGCAATAAAAGCAATTTTTGGCATGTTTTCAGTTTCCCGATATGTAAACAATAATACTAGACTTTTTTATCATCCCGCTGTTGATAAGTTTTTGCAAATTTCTGCCGTTTTCGCGATATTTAGCATTTCTTATAGTCTTGGAAATTTTGATCAGTAGCATGGCTTGTTTAAAATTTTGCAACTTCTCGCGATTATTTGCAAACTTTATGATAAATGCGACTTTTTGCATTCTTTGAGCTTCCAAATAGTTTTGAGGACTTTTAAACAATATTGGACTTTGTTATCATCTCGCTGTTAATATTTTTTCTCGATTTTTGCCAAATTTTTTGCATTCCTGAATATTTAAGCGATTTTTAATCAATATTCTAGCTTTTTTAGAGTTATGCAAGTTCTCGCGATTTTTTGCGCAAAGTTCGATAAGAGCGGCCTTTTGCGTGTCTTTTAGCTTCCTAACAGTTTTGAAGATTTTAAAACATTAAACTTTGGCATCATCTCTCTGTTAGTAAATTTTTTGCGAATTTTTAGTTTTTACCGATTCTTAATCAATGTTATGGCTTTTTTTAATTTTGCAATTTTTCGCGAATTGTCGTATTTTCGCTTTGCAAAAATATAATTACTTTTGTATTTAACACTAAAATTGTGTAAATTTAATTTTTATTTTGCAATAAAATATTTTTCTTGGTAATAATTTGTTTGTTTGTAGCCATAAAAAATAGAAAATAGTTTTATTTGACTACAACGACAAATGTAGCACGGACAACCTGTAGCCCGTTGCCTTGTTGCCTTAAAAGTAATCATTCTCATATAAACTTGTGTATTCTATCTGTGATATTTTGTAGCCAGTAGCTTGCCGCGGTGAATGTGTTTAATGCCTTACCATAGTTTGTAATTTCGCCATGCATAGACAGAGCAACCGTAAGAAATTCTCGAAACTTTCCCTAAAAATAATGGTCGTGTTCGTCCAACTTTTTCTTTTTTTTTTCGTACAAAATTTTATTCACCGAAAAAGCTAACTTTTGGTTGAATGGGTGCGTTAGTAAGCAAAACTAGAAAATGTTGTCCAAAAATCATTATGTATAGAGAAAATAACTTTTTTACAAGCTTTATAGGTCGGCGAGTCATTGCTCCATATGTCTTTAAAAATATTGATGGGCAGAATTTTACTGTCAACATTGAACGGCATGAAAAAAGTTATAGCTTCTCGTTGGACTTAACCCAATTTGATATAAGCTTTAGTTTGAGACATAGCGGAAACATTACTCGAACATTTAATTTATTTCAAAAAATGGGGAGACTGCTGTTACGTTAGATTTATTGCTTTAATGTATACATGCGCTATATTTTTGTGCAATAATTTATGTTGTACAATAGAATTGGGTATGTGTATATTACAAACAATATTAATAAGTGGTACAATATGTTGCATAAGATCAAAAAGGAATGCGTTGAAAAAATAATGCAATAATACTCCCCCCACCCCCTCCCATGACAATTAACATTAAGGTGGTTCATGAAAACGTTCACAAGTCTCGCAAATTGTGAAATTTTGTATTTTTACGCTCTCGTATATAAACTGTTAAAAATTTTATGGAAATTTTTGTGCACAAGCCTAGTAGTATTAAGTTTGCCAACAACTTGCCTCGTAAACTTTAGCTGCGATATATTTATGATTTCATTAGGCTAAAGTTCGTTTTGCTTTGTAAGCTAAATTGCATTTGATAATTATTAATGAGCATATAACACCAAAGCTAATTGTAAATATTCTTCATCATCAGCATTCTTTGTGTTTGGTCCACTATGTGTGGTGTCTGTTGCTGAAGATTTCTAATTTATATACTCAACCTTTATTGCAATTGGAATATGTGAATTGTTTTGATTCGTCGTGTTACATTTAGCTGAAACCTTTTTTTTTTTGTGTAATGAAAGCTCAATTTTACACTTTATAAACAACAACTTCTTTCAATAATTTGAGAATTTTGTTTTGCTTTCTTTAAGCATTTTTAGACACAATTTACCCTTTTTCCCCCATTTTTAAAAAATTTAAAACGATTTTGAGACTTATAGTTTATTTTAAAGTTCTCATACAAAATTTTCTTTAAATATACCAGCCTTATTTATAAAAAACTATTAAGGCTTTTTAAGAAATATTTGTATGAAAATTTTGTTCTAAAAACCCTTTACAAAGCCTAAATAAGTTTTAAAAATAAGGCTGTACATATTTAAAATATATTATATTATTCCTAAAATTTAAAATTTAAATTTATATTTTATTTAAAAATTTAAATTTTTTTTCAAATATGTTGGTTAATTTTTTTTATTAATGTTAATAAATTTTTGAGGTTTATTTTAATTGGAATTAACTATTTATTTAACTAATAGGCAGATTTTGTACAAAATTTCGTTTCTACGTTTCAAATATGTATGAAAAATAACGAAAATTCGTTTCAAAAAAGATTTTTTCCATACAAATTTCAAAACGAAAAAAAACGTTTCTATTTACAGAATTTGGCCTTAAAAGTTGAAAAGGGCCTCCATGAAACAAGTCTCACAAATTTACACAATTACTCAAATGGAAATTTTAAGGGTTCTCATGAAAACCTTATTATCTTCCTATTTTTTTGATGCATGACCAGTTGAGTAATTTTACTTTTGCGTAGTCCTTGAATACGGTTTCTGTTAGATTGCCTTAAATGAAACTGTGATCGACAAATATCGAAATTTCCTTAAGCAATCGCTTAACTGAAGTGTCTTCTGCAACAAGTTGGCCAACTGTGTTGTATACCTAGTTATATGCATACATGCATAAATTTAGAACTTTATTTTGTCTCTGTTAAAGAAATGTATGTAAAAACTTGCTACATGTTGTTCTAAACTTTTTTCAGCAATTATAAAAACAAAAACAATTAACACTATAGACAATTTTCTGCTTAATAGGATGGAAAATTAAACACACACACACACATATCCATACCTACAGAAGTATAATAATGTATATATGTATGTATGTAATAATTGTAAGAACACGTGTTCATTTCCCGCTAAACCGTGTGATGAGTACCGCTCTTAGCAAATTCTACTTTCACTACCCTTCCATTCTTAGAAGCTTAATTACAAAGGAGAAAAACTAACACATATTTGCAGTAATTTAGCCTTAGGCGATTTTATTATGTAAAAGTGAGTAAGATTTTACCATAATTTTAATTATTTAATATACATATCGTTACCTTAATATAGAAAGGACCTGTCTAATTCATTATATTTTAGAAATCATATCTTTAGTGTTCCGTACACCAAAGGTGAAAAAAGGAACCCTATTGTTTTCGCTATGCTGTGCGTCTGTCCGTCTGTCCGTCACACGGTATTTACATACATATATACATACAATTGTATGTACATATGTATATTGACACTTGAAATTTGTAAAATTAGTGTATTTTTATATAGACTACATATACATACATTAAAATATTAAAAAATTTAAATTAAAGGGAGGTCCATCAGTTAATGCAATTTTGACTATGTAATTTTGACAAATTGCTATATCTTGGAGACCGTAAGAGGTAAACTCTTGAAATTTTCAAAAACGGTATAACTAAAAAATCCGAAAATTATAAAATCGCCAAACCAAAAAAAAAAAATTGCCAAAACCTGAAAAAATCGCCAATTCGGCAAAATTAAAAAAAAATCTATTACTAAAATAAATCGCCAAATTCGAAAAAATCGTCTAAATAAAAAAGAATCGCAAAAATGAAAAAACGCCAAAAACCGAAAAAATCGCCAAAACGCGAAAAATGCTTCAAAACCAAAATAATTGTTTATGTGAAAAAAATCGCCAAAACGAAAAAAATCGCCAAAAATTGAAAATAGACGCCAAAAACCGAAAAAAAATCCTCAAAACGAGAAAAAAAAGTGCCAAAATAAAAAAAATCACCAAAACCAAAAAAATCCCCTTTTTTTTGTGTGTTTTTAAGTTTTAAGTTTAAGTTTTATTTCAATAATTTTCATAAAATTCTTACTATAATAAGTTCCGCAAAACTTAAAAGCTTGTCTGCAGAGCTTAAAAGCTTGTCTGTATGAAAATAAACGCCAAAATTAAAAAAATCCCCAAAACAAAAAAATCGCCTAAATAATAAAAATCGCCAAAATTAAAAAACTTCAAAAACCAAAAAAAATATCGCCAAAACGTTAAAAAAAAGTGCCAAAACTCAGAAAGCGCCAATAAATTCAAAAAACCCCCAAACTACAAAAACCCCAAAAACGAAAAAAATGCCAAAACTATAGTTTATATTGGCTAAAGTTCGTATTGAATTACATATCTCGTGTCCATATGACCCGTGCGCGGGTCAAAGTCGCAAAAATCTCAAATTTCAAAAAAATAATGAGTGAGGGCCTTTCTATATTAAGTTAATGGCGATATGTATGTGCCTATAATAATTGCCTATAATTATTGAGTCTGAGACACTTAAATTTTAGCTTGGAAATATTTAATAGATATTAAAAAAAAAACTTAAATTAATATTTAACAAATTTATATTACTCACATTTTTTAAAACGGGAAAGGAAGGTAAAGTGAACAATAACTAGAACAATATAGAAATTATTACATAAGTACATAATGCACAAGCATACAAACATATATGTATATGAGCAGACGCCAGGCACAAACAACAACATTATGTAATAATTATGCGCACATATTTAATTAATTGGCAGCGCACGCACTTAAAAACCAACAGTAGGATTTGTAACACTTACAATATCGAAAGCTATTAATGAGAGGCTACTGAATGTTATGAGACGTTCTGCTTGTTGCTATCATTCTTTTGGGTGCTTTATTTTGCATATTAAAATGGCTATGTGTCCGCTAAGCAGGTGGTCTTATATTAAGAACAGAAATATTAACATCGTGGTATTCCAGCAGTGAATAATTGAACATTGCGTATTTAAAAGCTTGTAACTAAAGTATCGATTAAAAACGGTACTCTTAAATGCTCTTTACAAAAAGAAACGTTTTAAAAGACGACATGATTGATTTATAGCGAAAAATATCTGGCCTAACCTTGATGCTTAGTCATCTTTTAAACTCAGGCAAAGGGTGCACTTGCGGAATATTTTAGCCACTGTTAAGCAGCACTGCACTTTTGGAACCTACGCCCAAAATATCGCCCCAAGGCCATCAAAAAAGCTAAGGCGATATAGTTTTCGAACACCATTTGTTTAGAAGAATCAATTATTTATTCTCGTCAAAAAAAATAATAAAAATTTGTTTCGCTTAAGATATTTTAGCGATTATGGCTCGATATGGCTCTGCCTTTTAATGACTACTGCTTCATTTAGTTGTAATGACGAAGGAGTAGAAGAAGAAAATATTATGCACCTTCACCATCTGCGCCGAAAGCAGTTATCAGAACTGCAAGATTTTTTAATGTTATGTACTTAATACATCTAAATGCTTGAGTGGATCAGATATTTTTTATGTGTGATAATTATTATTATATCGTCGGCTTAGGGTGTAAACCTGCTAAATCCACTTTTTATGACATGAAAAAATATTTTCTCAGGAGCTGAGCTATTTATATGAAATGTTTACACAAGATAAAATGCAAAATACCGCATTATTCTGCATTATTAAATCAAAAACTCATTTTTTGAGTTATGACACTTTTGAAGTAAATGAGCGATACGAGATTTTAATGCCGCATCGAGTGCCAAAAAATATTTCTTTTAATTTGAAACTCTCTGTGTCGAAAAACCTTAACATATTAGGCTTTATTTCTTAAGCGATGTATAGAAAATGTTAACAGTTTTTGTCTTTCCTGTGTGAAATTTTTGATTGAAGTGAGTTAGCTGGTTTACACTCTAAGCCGACAATATTGTAGAACACATTCAATGTTGCATTGCTAATGAATCGGTCTGCCTGTCTGTGTTTTTAAAGTGCAGAATACTTAAAAGCAAAACCAAATCTTAAGGGTCGTTATAACTTAAATATTTGTTATATCTGGAAAACAGAGTTGCCACTTTATCACATTTGTTTCTGCCATAAAAAAATTGAAAAATTAATATTAAAAAAATAAATAAAAAATAAACATAATTTATATTTATATTTTAACAGCCTAATTTAAAAAAATTATTAAGACTTTATAAATAATTTTTAAGAAAAATTTTTGATGAAAATTTGTTTTAAAAAACCTTTTTAAAGCCTTAATAAGTTTTATAAATAAGGCTGTACAAATCGATTTGAAATCGCACAATTTTAGAAAACTAGCTCCGACAATAGAAATATTTTTTTCAGATTTTTTTTAATTCTTGTGAATAATTTTAAACACGTCTGCAGGACCACTATTAATTTTTTAACAACGAGAAATATACTGGGATTCGGTGTACAGAGCAGGGTCGATACACAGAAAAAACTGAATTTTGTTTTCAGTAACCAAATTCATTGAATCAGTAAATATTTTATATGAATTGCGGACCTGCAAAAGACATTTGTAGAGTCTGATAACAAATTTTGTAAAATTTTAACTGTGAAAAATTTTATTTTTAATTTGAAATTTATTTGCTTGTGGTTTAGCTTGGTCTATATACGTATTTCATTGGCGCTTAAACCAAATCATCAGTAGACTTCAACCACAAATTTTGAACAGTCACAAACCTCTTACTTTATGCACAGACTTTCAAAAACTATATGAGAATTCATAAGAACAATAATATTTTTGAAAATCACAAAGACAAAATAAGTTTGGTAGGCTTTGAAACTCATACAAGACCCAGCAAATAATTTATATTCGATATGAATCTATTTTATTTTTCTACACCTTCATACAATTAGAAATCCATTGGATAACAATAAAAGTAATTACAAGGCAAAATGAAAAATAAAATCTAAAATTTAACATTTAAGAAGTTTATTATTCGACATATTGTCATAATTATATTTTAATTTGAAATTTATTTGCTTGTGGTTTAGCTTGGTCTATATACGTATTTCATTGGCGCTTAAACCAAATCATCAGTAGACTTCAACCACAAATTTTGAACAGTCACAAACCTCTTACTTTATGCACAGACTTTCAAAAACTATATGAGAATTCATAAGAACAATAATATTTTTGAAAATCACAAAGACAAAATAAGTTTGGTAGGCTTTGAAACTCATACAAGACCCAGCAAATAATTTATATTCGATATGAATCTATTTTATTTTTCTACACCTTCATACAATTAGAAATCCATTGGATAACAATAAAAGTAATTACAAGGCAAAATGAAAAATAAAATCTAAAATTTAACATTTAAGAAGTTTAGAAAAATAGAATAGATTCATATCGAATATAAATTATTTGCTGGGTTTTGTATGAGTTTCAAAGCCTACCAAACTTATTTTGTCTTTGTGATTTTCAAAAATATTATTGTTCTTATGAATTCTCATATAGTTTTTGAAAGTCTGTGCATAAAGTAAGAGGTTTGTGACTGTTCAAAATTTGTGGTTGAAGTCTACTGATGATTTGGTTTAAGCGCCAATGAAATACGTATATAGACCAAGCTAAACCACAAGCAAATAAATTTCAAATTAAAATATAATTATGACAATATGTCGAATAATAAACTTCTTAAATGTTAAATTTTAGATTTTATTTTTCATTTTGCCTTGTAATTACTTTTATTGTTATCCAATGGATTTCTAATTGTATGAAGGTGTAGAAAAATAAAATAGATTCATATCGAATATAAATTATTTGCTGGGTTTTGTATGAGTTTCAAAGCCTACCAAACTTATTTTGTCTTTGTGATTTTCAAAAATATTATTGTTCTTATGAATTCTCATATAGTTTTTGAAAGTCTGTGCATAAAGTAAGAGGTTTGTGACTGTTCAAAATTTGTGGTTGAAGTCTACTGATGATTTGGTTTAAGCGCCAATGAAATACGTATATAGACCAAGCTAAACCACAAGCAAATAAATTTCAAATTAAAATATAATTATGACAATATGTCGAATAATAAACTTCTTAAATTTTATTTTTAGTTAACTTATTACGGCAAGAGAGAAAAAAGTTAACTGAAACTCAAAATATTTTCAATCTTGCAAAAGATTTTTGCAGATTTTTTTGTTTTATTCAACTTTTTTTTTTATAATTTACAAGCATATTCACCAAAATTTTTCGCATTATCAGAAAATAAATTAACTGAATCAATAACAATTCTAACTTTTTTCTTTCTTAAAAGTTATTAAAGTTATTAAAAGTTTTATTTGACACTGCAAAAAAGTTTGCAAAAATTAATTTAAATATTTCAATGAAATAAAAGGTGCAACTAATTATTTTTTATTTATTAAATAAAATGTTTTTTAAATCTATGAAAATTAAAAAAATACAAAAATAAATTTAACTGCAATATAAAATTTTAAATTTAAAAATAAATCTAAAAAATTTTGTTGAAAATTTTACTTTATATAGATTGTATGAATAAGAATTTTCACTCTACTTTATACAGTTTTTTTTAATAAAATAAAATTGGAACAAATAATTTACTGTAACAGTCGGGCCTATTCACGTTTGAGTAGCGTTTCAAAACGACAGACAACAATGACAATTTTATATCGAAAAAATACCGTTTTACCCTACTAGCACCGTACTACCATTTCAATATAAAATTAGCGTTTTTATGTGTCTTTTTAAAACGATTAAAAAATATTTACTGAAACAAAATTTTATTTCAAAACACGTATTTTTTTTTATTTTTTGGGAATATTTTCTTTGTGTATATCCATATAAATTTCTCGTAACAATAAATATATGACTTATACCACTTTCCACATATGTATCAATATATAACAATGAAATTCAAAGCGAGATAAAGTATTCTTTATATATAAAATACATACATAAATCTTTGATTTTTATTGGACTCTATGGACCAATTTGTAGAAATGCAGGTTTTGTAATTATTTATTAGAGAGTGTGGAATATTATTATCAAATAACAAAAAAAAAATAATAATAAATTTGCTTTGTTTTCAACTTGTCAATCTTGTGTACAAATAAATAAATATAATTCTTCTTTTGCCCCACATGGGTTTCTTTTTTCCATTTCTTTATGAATTATTTATTCAATATTTTCTTTATTTTATAATGGAAACTAAAGACTTTGTTGTATCGTATATTTTTCACTTAAATGTTCAGTTCATTACCTTTTGAAAATAAAAATCTCAAAAACCATTGAAATAACCGACGTTCTCAAGATTGTCTTGTGGTGGGTGCATGTGAATGAAGTACAAGGAAAATATTGATTTAACTTATTACCAAAGAAAGTAAAGTAAAATAAAGCAAAGTAGATTTGTATGAAAGGCAAGTGCAAGAAGTTACTCAAGCTTTTATTTACGAGTAATATCTTTGTTTTATGAAGCAAAAGTAAATACACGATTAAGCAAACTGTTTAACAATGGAATTATATAAAATTTAACAACAACAACAACAACAACAACAATATGTATCTCTTATTAAACAGAGCATTTTATTTGTTAACAAGAAATAATTTATTTAAAATTTTATTGCTTTTATAATTATCTTAATAAATACATATATAAGCACTTGTATTTACACAAAGCAATATTATTATCTTATCTGTTGCCACTGTTAGTAACAGAGTTGCCAGTAAATAGAATTTTGTTTGGGACTGGGGGGATTGTCGCTTTAATTCTTTGATTTAAAAAAATTAGATTAAATGAAAACCAGAATCTCATAATACCTATAAAAAAAATTTTTAAATAAACTATTATCCATACCCTGGTAGAATAATATAGGAAACATTAGAACGTTTTGTAGAAAATATAAATGTACATACTAGAGTCATGCGTAAAAAGTCTTGAAATGTTAATACGTTTTTAAGTGTATTCTCGTGGCATATATTATACTAAACCAAAAAGATATTCTTTAGTTTAAGAAGCGAAGCACGATGGATGTATTGATTTTCATGTATATGAGTGCTAACAAGCGATGTCGCGAAGACTTCTTGTCCGTAAGAAACACTCAAAAGAAGTAGTTTTGATGCGTTATGCATTTTTTTTTCATATTGTACGTTTGAGTGTGTATGTTAGATGTAGATGTTTAGCTATTATATATTTAAAGGTGGTTTTTTAGAGCAAGCGCACAAAACTAATGTCAGTGCATGTGTGCGTTTGTATGTACGCAGAAAAATAAAAGATCATACACACAACGTGTGTATGAAGAAGCAAGCATCACAAATTTTTCTTCTTTAGTCCTATACCTGCAATAACTGAAACAAATGTCTTGCCAGCAGTGTTGGTTAAGGGCCACTCAGACTATAATACAAGTATTAATACTTTTGACGAAAATGCATCCCTAGTCTTATATTTGTTTAAAAAATTTCAAAAAAACAATAACAACTCAACATGTCAGAGTTGCATTTTCCACAAAAGTATTAATACTTGTATAATAGTCTGAACGGGGCTTAAGCGATTGTTTTAGAAGATTTTGCTGTAGTAAAGCATTTGAAAAATCCCCCTTGTCTTAAAAGTTCTTGAAGTGGTCTTGTGCAGAACTTTAGTATATACAGCGCACCTTAAGACTTTTTCTGTACAAGAAAATGGAAAGAAATTGAAAGAAATTTCAATGCATAGTTTTTTTTGTAATTTTACCATATTATTTTATTTTAATTTTTTCTTGGATATATAAATTAAAATAATAAATAAAGGAAATTTAATCAGATTTTTTTTGTATTTTAAATTTTAATTGAATCAAGTATTTAAATTAAAAATATTTAAATATTTAAATTAAAAATATTTCATTCAATTAGAATTGAAAATATTGAACTTAAGTACGATTAAGAAATTATTTCTGACTAAAACCAAAAAAAAAATATAAAAATGCATTAAAATAATAAATAATAGCTCAAACTATATATCGTCAACCCAGAATAGTTTTGCCCCATTGACCATTCTTAAAAAAATTAGTAAGATATAGAATATATATATACATATGTTGAATACCCCTTTCTGAATCAAAAAAAAAACGCGTTCCACGAAATTTATTATGGTTTCTGAGATTTTAAGCATTCATTTTGCTCCATATCCACTATTTTTAGGTTTAATAAGTATTGTTTTGCTATATACCACACGGTTTGGTGATTTCATTAAATTCTTCATACAAAAATTTACATATTAAAGATAGTTCTTGTTTTGCTTCATTTCTCTAAGAAATGAATTATAAAAAAAAGAAGGCGCAGTAAGAAAAATTCAACGGCGATAATTAAGCAATTAAATGTTCAAATATAAACTTATTCAACACTAAAATAAAATAAAAGAAACCGTAATATTGCATCTTTGATTATAACAAAAATTATTTAATTTCATTATTCATATTAAATACACTTCAATTACTTGTTTTTCTTGTGTAAGTGTGTAAGCAGATCCATAGTTAAAAATATTGTGGCGGCGGCTTCTTGGTCGTCGTTAAACGATCGACTTATTTCTCTGCGCAGCAAGAAAAATTAACAAAACAACAAATTTCTCAATTCACAGTTGTGACACAGCAGTTAAGTATACATATGGAGCACCAAAAACTACTTTTTGAAAATAAATTAAGAAAAGTGTTGTATGTGGCACAAAACGTATTTTTACTTTTACAATAAAGTAATATTAACTTCTAACTTCATAAATGTAAATTCACAAAAATTTAAAATTTTCTTCAAAACATGTGTCGGAATCGGTGGTGCAAATGCAAAAGAAATCCATCGGGTATACTTTGAGTAAACTTCTTGTAGTAGACCTTCTTAGTCGTTTTTCTTAACTCCAACTTTGTGGCCTATCGGTTATATGTTAACGTATTTCTTGTAAATATAATTGCATATAAATATTTGTATACACACTTAATATAATTACACTCTGTTGTTTTTGTGTCAAAAACATGTGTTTTCCTCCCAGTTTATACGCTGTTAACAAATAAATACTAATACTCGTAGTTCATTTGCTTTTGCAAGCAAACGTCAATGGAATGTGTTGAAGAAGAAAAAAAAAAACAAGTGTCACACTAAATGAAAAGATAAAAGAGAGCAATAGAGATTGAAAAAAAGCTTTTCAAGGTAATTGATGTTGCAAAACAAAAAAAAACAAAAATTCTAAGAGATCTTATATTTAAATAAATGTATTTCTCTGTACACTATGGAGCAAAAGTTGTTTAACTACTTTTGTTAAGAAAAAGATGGTTTGAAAAATATCTAAGTGCTTGATTATTAGCGTTCCGTACACCAAAGGCGAAAAGGAACCCTAATGTTTTCGCTACGATGTCCTTCTGTCCGTTTGTCGGTCACAGGCTGTTTTCTAGAGATTTGAAACTTTCACTGAATATGTAAAACTTTAGACAACAAATATATGACACTTAAAAATTAAAGGGTATTTCTAAGCGATAAACGAAATATTTAAAAATCTTTATGTAATGTACAGAAAATTATACTATATAGACACTTGATATTTTTAAAGTTAGTGAATTTTTATGCAAACTACACCAACTAACACTAAAGTTTTAAAATTCAAAATTAAAGCGCATTCTATCAGCTAATGTAATTTACAAATTTTCAAAAACGCTAAAACTAAAAAATTGCAAAATTAAAAATTGCCATAAAGAAAAAAATTGTCAAAGACTAAAATAATCGCCAAACTAAAAAAGCGCCAAAAACTAAAACAATCGCTAGAATTAAAATAAATCACCGAAAAGTAATAAAAAACTACAAAAGTATAAAACGCAAAAAGAAAAATAGTATCGCCCAAATGAAAAAAGCGCCAAAACTTAAAAAAATAGTTTAAGCTAAAATAAAAAAGCACTAAAACTAAGAAAATCGCTCAAATTTAAATAAATTGCCAAAAGCCGATAAAAATCGAAAAAAAGAGAAAAAATCGCCCAAACGGATATATAAAAAAAAATCCGTAAAATTAAAATAAATCGCTATAAACAAAAAAAAAACTAAAAAAAACCAAACAAAATATAAAAATCCCAAAAATGAAAAAATCCAAAAATTAAAAAAACCGAAAATAAGATTCTACATCAGATAAGATATTCCTGAAAAATGTTAGATGTTTAGTACGGATACTAGGGTTTCTAATTTCACGGACTTTTCCAATTCCCGGGAATCGAGAAGTAAAATGTTCTAATTCCGGGAATTTCAAAAACATATTAATTTAATAAAATAACCTCAATTAAAAATATAATTTTATGAAAAAACATATAACATTTAAATTAATAAAAAAAAAACAAAATAACTTTATTCGTGCATTTCACGAACAACATAGTTTAAAAAACAAAACAAAAACAAATAAATTCGTGCGCTTTGAGTTATAGCATGGATGGAAATTCCATCTAAATCTGCCAATCTAAATACTATTTCCTATAAAGACATTTTAGGTTGAAAATATTTCGTAACGTTTGCGGTTGTTGGAGTCAGTTCGAAACCTCTACTACATGTGCTTCCATGCTTATATTATGCATCGTTACAGAGTTGTATTTTTTAAGTCATAAAACAACGAACAGCAATGTAAAAAAAGTAAATTCCAAAAACGTATAAATATATTAAATTCCCGAAAATTCCCGTTGTAAGTTTCCCGTGATTCGTAAAAAATTAATTCCCGGGAATTTCTGCGACCTTTTTCCCGTGTAAAAACTCTAGTCCGTACGGAACCCTTCGTGTGCGAGTCAAAGTCTCACTTTACTTCATTTTTGTAAGTAAAACAAATATTTTTATTACGAAATTTAATAGTAGATTGAAACCCAAAACAAACTAGGAAATTTTAATGGTTTTGTTGTTTAAGCACCATCCATAGGCATTTCGTTCCTGCTTAAGGAAAAATCCCTGAAATGAAAATGAAATTGAAACAACTTGAAATTTAATACCAGCTCGAAGTTATAACTCGCTGCATGTGAAAGCACACAAATCTAAAAAAACTTTTTCAAAAATTAATTAAATTTATTTTTAATATAATTTACTTTTTTTTTAAATACAAGAACTTTTCTCATGTTAAGGAAAAATATATAGTATCATTAAATTTTAAATATTATATTCCGTCAAAATGCTGCCACATTTTTGATATGAAAATGGGTATGAAGCATCCCTGAATCCTCTTCGCAACAATTTGTTTTGCAGAGTGTTGACGTCTCTGGGTATCTGTCACACTTATTGCAATAATTTTCAAGTATTGTTGTTGTTGTAATAATCACGTGTTTTTTGGGTCTTGTGTTGCACAATATTGCCACATTAAGTTGAAAAGAAAAAAAAATAATTTTTTTTATTATTTTTTTTATTTTATATTAATTTCATAATGTTGTCAGATAAATTTCTTTTGTCAACCGGTTTCTTAAGAAAAATAATTTAATCAAACTTGAGCCGTAGCTGTTTTTTGTTTTGCCTGCGACATGCATTATAATTATAAAAATTATTTTCATTTATTTATTGTAAGCAATAATTGCTTAATCTTAAATGAGAGACAGTTTAATGTTTGCTGCGTCCTTTAAGAATTTTTATTTATTCATTCTAGAACATCAAATACTCGTACATACATATTTAGTTTGTGATGTGCCGCCCGACAGCCATGACAAATGGGCTGATGCAGCACATACACAAAATTTATGTCTTCCAACCAGCGTGATGATGAATTACAACATGGTTATGATGCCCATAACCGGGTTATTGCATTATTTGGTCAATCACTATCATTATTCATCGTAAGTGCTTTCTAGTCTTTTAATACAATTCCTAAGATGTGGACCTGTCAAAAAAATATATTTTTTTGTACTTCTGATGATCTATTCTAATGAAAAATGATGTGAATGTTGTGAAGTGAATATTTTTAGTTTATGTTTTTTTATTCTTGGAAAACTGCCAAAAATGGGGATTTGGACTCAATAATAAATTGTTTTATTTTCTTTTTGCGACCATCTCTATGTTTAAATATTTTTATTTTATAGAGAATGCGAGGATGCATTGCGAAAAAAAAACTTGGCTGGCTGCCGCTTATGAAATTATAGTTAATGGAAAAATTATGCGCCTGAGTGAAAACTGTTGTGCAGTTTTCATTCTATTAGTTGAGAATCTACAAAAACTCACTTTATTTACGAGCTGCTATAAATGATGAAATGTAAATCTTTAGTGATTCTCCAATAAGTATGGTGCTTATACAAGTGTATTAGAAACAATTGAAACTCGTTTATTACACCCTGTTGCCACAAGTTAGACAAGCGACTCGTCTAGAAAATTCGTATGAAAATCAATTTTAAAAAATTAGTGCTTTTCACATACATTTTCTACGCAAGTCGACCGTCTAGGTTATAGAAACAGGGAGTTAGATAATTTAAATTTATAAAATTTTCTTTACCTTAAAGTAATACTTGCAAAAATTGATAAATTCGCGTTCTTTTTTTAACTAACTAAGGAACTTTTTTAAAATAGTAGTTTTCTAAAAAAGTACCTTTCATAAGATAAAAAGATACATTTTTTAACACAAACTGTTTTAAAAGGTACTTTTGGAAGGTGAGCTTTTAAAAAAAGTAATTTTTTAAAAGTTACTTTTAGGAGATACCTTTTAAAAAGCATTTTTAATAAAAAGGCACTGTTTTAAAAATCACTGTTTTAAAGGTACTTTTTTTACAAGATACATACTTGGTTCCTTAAATATATACTTTTACTTGAAAGTTCTTATATGACAAGTCTCGTTTTAAAAAGGTAGCTTTCAAAAAAAAAAATTTAATAACTACTTTTTTCAAAAGTACTTTTACAATAATTTTTTTTAAAGTACTTTCAAAATAAAAATTTTTTTAAAAACTACGTTCACAATAACAACTTTAAAAAAATTTATTTCTTCAATAAGTACTTTTTTGAAAAAGTCCTTTTTTGAAAAAGTATTTTTTTTAAAAGCACTTTTATTTCAAAAGAACATACTTTTTTAGGAGGCATGCTGTGAAAAGATACTTGTATTATTTAAATGGTACTTTTTTTAAAGGTACTTTTTTTTAAACGTACTTTCTTCAAAATTACTTTCCTTAAAATGTAGTTTTATGAAAGGTTCTTATGTTATTAAAAGTATTTTTTAACAGGTCGTTTTTAAAAAGTACTTTTTTGAATAGTTTCTTTTTAAACTAATTTCCTAAAATCTGCCTGCATTAAAAGGTTTTTATTTTAAAATACTACTACTTGTTTTAAAAAGTACTTTTTGATATACTTTTTTAAAAGACACTTTTGTTTAAGAGAATAATTCATTATAAAAAAACTTTTATAAGAGAAATTTTTTTCTTTGTAAAATACTATTTTCGAAAGATCTTTTTTATTAGAATTAATTTAATTTAAGAATTAAGATACTGTTTAAAAACTAAAAAAAAAATACTTTTCACAAACATTGCGTTAAAAAAATAGAACGTATTACAAAAAAATGCATTTAAAAAAATTTAATTGAATTAAATAAAATCAGTAAAGTGAGACTCTGACTCGCAGACAAAGGGTTCTACATTGGACTCTAGATATATAATACTATACCTATATAATATATAGTATTCTGATTTTTTTTTATTTTTGGGATTTTTTAAGTTTTGGCGTTTTTTTTTTGTTTTTTTTTTTGTAATTTGGTGCTTTTTTAGTTTTGGCGCTTTTTCTCGTTTTAGGGCTCTAGCGGTTTTTTATTTTGGCTTTTTTTTAGTTTTGGCGATTTTTTTCATTTTGGCGATGTTTTTAATTTTGGGGATTTATTTAAGTTTTTAGATATTTTAATTTAGTGCTTTTTTCGTTTTTGTGATTTTTTTGGTTTTTGGCGATTTTATAATTTTGGGATTTTTTTTGTTTCACCGTTTTTTGAAAATTTCAAGAGTTTGCCTATTACGGTTTCCATGATACATCAAGTTGTTAAAATTACATTAACTGATAGAACACTCTATAATTTTAATGTTTTTGAATATTAGTGTTAATTATTATAGGCTGTATAAAAATACACTAATTTTACAAATTGCAATTATATTACATGGAATTTTAAAATTTTTCGTTGCTTGTTTTGGAAAACCCTTTAATTTTTAGCTCTCATGTATTTGTTGTTGTAGCGGGCGAAGTTCTAAATACTCTGTGCAAATTGCAGGTCCGTAGCTCCAAAATTTCTTGAGAAAATAGCCTGTGACGGAGAGACGGACAGACATCATCTAGCGTCAAATTGGGTTTATAAAATTTGACGTGGGATGACGGAAAACCGTTCCATATATTTGAGAGTTATTTTTACAAGGGAAACTGAAGAAACGAAACTAATGCCCTAATTCTGTTCGACGATTGTACCTTATTGTCTTGTCTATGGAAGAAGAAAAAGCAGCTGCGGTGATTCTTTAAAACAAATATTATTTATTGTCTATATTATTGTCGTGAATTTGCTTTATGATTTTGTCCCAAGCATTATATCTAACAAATATTTTTCAAACTATTGTATAATACTATAATTTAAATTTTATGGTTTTAAAACATGGCAATAATATTTTTATATTTCATTATCAAAGAAAGAAAATAATTTAGTGAATTTAAAGACAAGAACTCAGAAGTATTTTCAAACCAAAACATCCTAAATCTTTTTACTGAATTAGAGCATAAATAGTTGGGAATGGAAAAATGTGATTTTGTTTATATTCTTTTTTTTTTGTATTAATCCTGTGAAAGACTTTTACAGTGGAAAACATTTCGACCATAGTTACCAGCACAAGGATAAAAACTAACATTTAATTTTTTTAATTCTAACAACAACTTCTCTTTGTTCTTAATATTCAGCCTTATTCTAAATATTCCCCGGGAAATAATTCTCTGAGAATTAATTTCTTACAAAATAAAATCCAAGGTGAATTGACACCATATGATCTCGATTCAGCATATGGTGATCACTGATCAGTTGTTACACAGATAAAAGTAATTTTCCATTTCAAAAACAAAATTCTCTGAATCAAACAAAAATGTTTTCAATTTAGGTCCTACAAAGAAATTTGTAAATTTAAATGCAAGATTTTGTAACAATTTGTTTGGATTTTTTCAATCAACAGATTGTCTGATTCAACAAAATTTTTTAGTGAAAATAAAAAGTAAATAAAATAAATAACTGTTGTGTACAGTACGTAATTTCTATATTGGAACAGAAATGTTCCTCTTAACAATTTTATGTTGCAAGTATTACTTTATATTAATTGTATCAACTAGAATTTATCACTCCATATTGTTTTTTGTTTTGCTTAAAACAAAATTGGATCAAACTTTTTACCGGAATAGTAAAAAATATTTACTGAATCAAAATTTTATTTCAAATAAACTTTTGTTCGACAATTTTTTAGGAATAATTTTTTGTGTGTAATTTCTCTCTCTCTCTACCTCTCTCTCAAGGCAAAACGTTTAGACATTTTCTGTAAGCAGAAAATTTTACACTAACAAATAATTCGAATATACAGAGTTGCAAATCGAGAGCACGTGGTATCAATTCGCCTAGATAAAATCCTTCTATTCTAAAGAGATGTTGAGAGAAATAAACTGTTGAAAAAGAATTTTGATATTTCAAAGTCTGCTGGATTTTTTTCCAGTCATATTATTTTACCTTAAAGCTTGTAAATAATTTTTTAAATTAGAGGAACAAGTTGTAGGGTTAAATTTAACAGGAAATTACTTTACAGAATAGGGCTGATTATTTACGCTAGCTTTGAGTCTGCACTTGCCTTCTGGACGTGACGCATTTAAAATGTGTAGTTCAATAAATAAAAAATACCAAGAATTTTATTTCATTAATAATGACATTGTGATGTATGTATATCTGTTTTGAAGGTAAATAAATTAAATTTAGTTTATATAAAATTTCTTTATTTGTTAATTATACTTACATATGTTTAATAAGTTTGTTTCTTTTCCCTTTGTTTTCGAAAAAAAATTTAAAAGGTAAATAATTTGCTTATTATTTGTCAAAGAAATTAAAGAGAATTGAGTTTGTTTTGTATTGTTGACAAAGAAAAAATAAATTGATATAAAATAAAATGATATTAAGAGATGTTTTCTTATTTTTTTTTGGCACACAACAAAAGAGACAACATTTTCATTTAAATTCTTTAAAAAAGTTTTGGCGAAAGCAAGTAAAAATTTTAAATTAAATGAATATATGAAACATATGCAGACATGAATTATTTTTCTTTTAGTATTTTTAGTTTTAAATAAATTTTTAATTATACTATTAAAGCAAAAAGTAATTGTTGAGAGCTAAAGGACTTTCGAATGATTTTGCATTCATTCCATTTGCAATTAACTTAAAGTTTATCGAAAACAATCAAACATTCTCGTCTCTCTACTCATATTTAAAACATAATCAGTGCTTTCGTTTTATTTTCAATACAAATAGGCCGGCGAAAATTTTCAATTGCCTTCGGTAAACAAAGAGATTGGGCGATAGAAAAATATTAGAGAAGACTCCTGGACGTCTCAAAACTAATATCCATTAACATTAAGTCATAACATCATGTTTTTCTAGAAATTGCAACACTATAATTCAGGAACTTTTTCGTATTTTAAAACAAAATTTAACTTGTAGTTAAACACAAGCTTAGAGTAAGCTAGTTTTCTTCTTAAAATAACGATAAATCAGCATATCTAGAAATCGCATTTCCATTTAAAATTAATAGCACGCACATTAAATATTTATTTCGAAATAAGAGCAAAACAAAAATGTTTTGAATCTACTTAATTAATAGAAACATTAAAAATTATTTTATGTCCCTTTTAAGGAGTGGCAAATAAAATTTGCTCCAAAAAAGCGTAAAGGTGCGCCTTTAAAAAAAGCTTTGAATGAGCGCCAACATGATTTCAAACTTCCTGCAAATTCGGTGGAAAATCTGATAATTTATTAAATCAAATTAATTTAGAATCTGTTGTACAAAATATTTATTTCCAGTAACTGTTACTTTATTTAAATAACGTTGTTTTTCTCTCATCAGCATTATGTCCGGAACAGGAAGTTGGTTTCTATGTATCTCACTCTCGCCCTCTCTCTCTCTCTCGTTCTCTCTTTCATTATTAATGAACTTGCGAGGAGATGAAAAATAAGATTAAAAAAAGAAAAAAACACATTCTATACCATTTCATGTGCCAAAACTAATAAAAACCCCTTTTCAAAAGTTGTTGAAAGAATATTTTATAGCAAATAAATAAATAATCCCTGGTGGTTTCTCACATACAAAAGCTATTGTTGCCTGAAAAAGTTTTGTTGTTTTTGACACCAAAACACAATAATGAATTTTTCAATTTTCAAACAGTAATAAAAAGTCATATAAAAGGCAACAACTATTAGCAAGTCAATGAAAATTCATGTCTGTGGTGGCTACAAAAAAAAAGCCTCAAGGGAAAGTATAAGAAAAATATAATGTTAAAAAAAAAGAAATGGCAAATTGGCTGAAAAGCTTTATATAAGCCTTTATAAATTTATAAATATCTGCGTTACATGCCTAGAATACAGAAATATTATTAAACATAAATAGAAAAAAACATATTTATGTTTTTCGAATTTGTGATTTCATTGAACCATTGAATCATTAAATAACATATTTTTTGAGCTTAATTTGAAAAAGATTTATACTCGTTTTATTACCCATACTGTGAAATTATTTTAGTTTAAGTGAATTCATTATCAAAAATGACGAGTACAACTTTTTATAAAGGTTTATTTAATCTAAATAAATATACCCAAAAGAAATCAATTTTCCATCTCTGGGCTGCAATAAAGCAAGGTTAATGTCAGAAACGGTACCTTTTTTAAACGGTACTTTTTTAAAATGGTACTCTTTTGTACATGTACATTTTTTAAAAGGTACTGATTTTAAAAAATACTTTTTTAAAAGGTACATATTTCAAAAAGTAGATACTTTTTTTAAATAAATATTTTATACATTTTAATTTTAATAAAAATATAATAAATTACTAAGTTACATGAAGATACAGTACCTACAGATATTTTTTTTAAAATGTGACTTTTCTCAAATCTACTTTTTTAAAGGTACTTTTTTAAACGGTACTTTTTATAAAAGTTACTTTTTTTAAAAGGTACTTATTTTATAAGGTACTTTTTTTAAAGGAACTTTTTTTTTCAAAAGTACTGTTTTTCAAAATGTACTTCTTTTTTTACAAGGTGCTTTTTTTAATAGGTAAATTTTTAAAATTATTCTTTTTGAAAATATAATTCTTTACAAAGTACTTTTCTAAAGGAGGTAAATTTTCAAAAGTAATTTTCCTTAAATTTACTTTTTTAAAAGTACTTTTTTACAAAGTACCTCTTTTTAAACCTACTTTCTTTAAAGGGTACTTTTTTTAAAAGATGCTTGTTTAAAAAGGTACTTATTTTAAAGCTAAATTTTTTAAAAGGTACTTTTTTAAAAAGTACTTGCTTTTAAAAGCTACGTGTTTAAAAGGTACTGTTTTTAAAAGATTCATTCATATTTAAAATAGTACTTTTTTAAAATGTAATCTCTCAGAAAAGTGCTTTTCTTAAAAGGTACTTTCTAACAAATCTCTTAATCTTAAAAATTGCTTTTGTTTAAAAGGTACATTTTTAAAATGTTTTTTTTAAAGGTACTTTTTTAAAAGGTACTATTTTATGAGGTATTTTTAAGGTACTTTTTTAGTAGTTTTTTTAAACGGTACTATTTTTAAAAACTACTTTTTTTCAAGGAAATTTGTTTAAAAAATAATTTTTAAGGCACTTTTTTGCAAGGATAAAACGTAATTTGTTGAAAGTAAATTCTTAGTTGCACTGTTTTGAAAAATTCTCATGCTTAAAGATATATTAAAGATATTCTTGCAAAAAATAATTTTCCTTAATTAGATAAATAAATTTTTCATAGAAAATGATTTTTCTTGGTTTCTATGGCGCTCAAGCTATGCTTTGCTATAGACAATTAAATTGTTTTCTTTTACTTATATCAAATTTCTTGTGATTCAATAATTTTTATTAAAATATTATTGAATGATTAATTTTCCAGTTAAAAAAAAGACAAAAGCCTTTTTTATTGTCTTCACTGAGCGCTCAAGATACGCTTTGCTATAAAGCAGCAAAGACAATTAAATTGCTTTCTTTGACTTATTTCAAATATCTTATGATTTTTATTAAATATTAATTTCATGATTAATTTTCCAGTTAAAAAAAAGACAAAAGCTTTTGTTCTTGTCCTCACTGTGCAAAGATATTATTCTACATTATCAAAAATTGGTTTTCATTTGAAATATGTTCTGCAATTAGATTTTTCTTCGAAACGTTTTGTTGGTGTCCTTTCTATTAAAATTTTTTTTTTCAATTTTATAAACAGCAAAAAAAAGTATTGCTTTTATTGTTATATTAATGTTTATTTTAGATTATTATTTGCAAAATCTATGCGGCTGTCTTTGGCATTTCATTAACGTACATACAGCTTTTGTTGGTTGGCTTAACAATTGTCACCAAAAATGAGTGTTGGTGTTTTTAAAAATAAATATTTTTCATTTTTTGTTTAACTTGTCCGTCCCTCTCAAGGTGTAATATAAATTTAAATTGTGCAAACAGCAGAAATAACATTTAGTTGTGTATATGAAATATTATAGATAAGGTTTTGTGAATAGAAAAATATTTAAGAACTATTTTTTTTCCAGATTTGGGTGGACTTGTGGGTGAATGAATAATATTTAACATTGTGTGTGTGTTAGAAATAAAAATCTAATAATCAGGGCAATCATGAATAAAATTCCGCAATCCAAATAATGGCAAGTAATTGGGAAAACAAAAAATCTAATTGGAAAAGGGAGAAATTTCACACGGAATTTTATTCATGATAGCCCTGAATATTTATGACATAAACAATAATAATATTAATAAAAAATAATTCTTTTACACTCAAAAAAAAAAAGACATGTACTATTATTAAGAATTTTTTTCTAAGTTTAAGTAATTTTTTCTAAGTTTAAGTAAATTTTTACAAAAATCTAGTAAAAATTATCTAATATGAGTAAAAAGTAAAAAGTTCATATCCTCAAAAATAGTTCATAAAAATACACAATAAATTTCTCACATTTCAGGAAATGTTTACTGACTTAAAGGAAATATTTACTAAAAGTAAGAAAATGGTTATAAACTGAAGGAAATTTTATATTAAGGACTAGTCAATTTCGCCTTAAATCAAAAAATGAACTTTAGGAAATGAATTACTCCTGATTAGTTCATGATATTTGACTTACTTAAAACATGTAAAAAGGTATACTAAATTTTAGGAAAATATTTACCAGTTTTAAGTATTTTTTCTTCAAATTATAGAATATATATTTTGTTTGCAATAAGCAAAAAATCTCAGTAAATTTTTAATATTTTCGAGGAATATTTGAACTTGAAATTTATTTTTCTGTAAATAAAATAAAATTTTAAAACTCAATAATTTTAATTCTTATTCAGGCTGCCTTGTTAGTCATCGTCCATACAGTGAAACATTTGCTGCAAAACATTTGAGTTTGTTGACGAGTGGAGAAAGAGGAATGGCAAAGGGTACTTTGTTTCATGTACACGAAGTTCTTGTTGAGTACGTCATTCTGGCCTCATTCTTATGAAAAATATATCAGAAAATTTATTAACTTGCAAAACAAAAACTTTACAGTGTAGACACGAATGCACTTTCAAAAGAGAAACCAAAAATGTTTCGGAGCAAATGTTTCACTGTATGGACGATGACTAAGGCAATTTGTTAGTGTGCTTGCTTATCGATCAGAAGGTTGCTGGTTCAATACTTGTCTCCTCTCAAGGAATTTATATGTATGTATGGTGAATTATAATTAAAAATATAATATGAAGATATAATAAGTCACATATAATTTGGTATAGAATTTAATGAAAAATAAATATAAGTACCAGAATTAAAGACAAAAAAAATTGGAAAATTTACTAAATTTGAGATCAAAGACGAAAAAATTTTTTTGCAAAGCTCCGAACTTTATGGGAAAATTTTACTTAATTTTAGGAAAATTTTACTTAAATATGAAAATATAATTACTATAAAATAGCTCATTGATGAACTAGAAATTTGGTAAATATTTTACTGGTTACGACAACTTTTTTTTATTCAAATTTAGAAAATTTTCCAAAGTTTTAGTTAATTTTTTTTTGAGTGTAGTTATTTAATTTACGAAACTCAAAATAAATAACTTCTTGCCTTTTATGGCAATATTCTTTTTTGCAAACACCTTGTTTTATTGTGCAAAAAAAAAATTTTTAAAGCTTTCAATTAAAATTTTACTGGAAACTGTCACACACATTTTTTCATTGAATTCTGGGAAAATTAAAAATAGTTTATCAAGTGCTAAGCATTAACATTATTTGAAATTAAAGTTTCTTAACAGAAATAAAATAAAATTATTTATATCGGTTTTGCCAGCAGTCCAACAAAGGACACAAACATCATCTCCAGTTCTAGCAACATGCTGAGCAGAAATATCAACTTTATATCATAATTTTATTTAGTTTTAAATTCATGTACATATGTATATTCTTCTGTTTTAATTTTTTTAAATGTAAATTTTTGTATGTGTCCTCTCACTGATTTTTTTCTTTCCTAGATATTTGCTTTTCTGTTTGTTAAACTATTTTTGCTACTTTTATGGGCGGCATGAGTGCCATAAAGAATGACCTTATATGTTCGAAAATTTTCAAATGCATTCATAAATAATCACTATATGTAAATATCTTGTTGGTTTAATTTTATTTTTAATTGTTGCATTTTATTTTATTTTATTTTACTTAAATAATTTTTTAAAATTTTCTTAACATTTCAATTTTGAAATTTAAGCCCAATTCATACGAGGATTAAAAAATCTTGTTTTATTTTCAATTCTCTTTACAATTTGCTTCTAAAAACATTTTACATTCATACGATGATTTTTCCCATGTTTCTAGGTTTGATTTTTTTTTTGCATTCAAAAATGGTATCAGTGTTGCCAGTAGTTGTAAAAAAAAATAAATCTTCCCTACGAAATTCTAAAAATTTTATTAATATTAATTTAGAAAAAGACATAAATTAAAAATATTTTAGACTTTATTTTGACATATGTATGTAGTTCTTGCGTATTAAATCATTTAAAGTGACTACTTTCTGCACTCGGAATTAATGCAGAAATTATCTTATAATATAAATTTAACGTACAGCTGTATTTGAGATTTCTCCACTAACGGAGATTATTAAGATTTAAGTTAGCTAGATTTAAATGTAATTTATATAATTCTTAAATCATTGTTTAATTAATGCCCATTTTCTATTTCCTGAGGTGCCTGCCATTAGATAAATGTCGAAGTAATTTTGAGCCAAAAACAAATTTTGAAACGGCTTCTGAGCCAAAAAATATATTTTAATTATAGTTCTTTTTAAATTTATACACAAAAAATGCAATCTGAGAATGAAAAATATCTACGGTTTGGCCAAAATAAAATGTTAGTCCGATATTCCCTAAGCCCCTATAAATGTGAATTCTCCGTACTTCTGGCAACACTGTTTTGTATTGTAAAAATCTTTTGTCACATTGAATGAAAAATTAAAATAAAGCAACATACTACAAATTAAAATATGTGTAAAGAAAAATTTATAAAAAAACTCGGAAAACGGAAAATGTGATTTTTGTACTACCGTTCGTTTGCTTCTCTATACCGTTCGCCTACAAACTCTAAAAATCGTGTTTTAAAAAATCATTTTTAAATCAACTTGAGAATTACGTGTTACTTATAAAAGGTGTTTTTATATAAAGTAACATAAGTTTAAATCATAATTAAACAAGGAAATATATTTTAAATATCCATGAAATGGGCTTTATTGAAAAGTAAATTTTATGAAATTAATGCTTAAATATGATTTCGTAAAATCTGCGAATGTTGATTTCCAGGTGTTCTCTTGTTTGCGGTTTATGAACGTAGACAAGACACTTAACATAACCCCAAAGAAAATAATCCAATGGGGTTAAATCACACGATTTTTTCATCAAAAGTTTTTTAGAGCAAATCAATTGTAGCGCACACAGTGTGGCATGTGGCTCCGTCTTGCTGCAAGTTAATGTAAACGGTATAGATTTTCATAAAGATTTTAAATAAAATCTGCTAGATTTTGTGCACGTGTAAATGAACTATTACACTCAAAAAAAAAATTAACTAAAACTTTGGAAAATTTTCTATATATGAATAAAAAAAGTTGTCGTATGCGACAAACCTGTTTTTTAAAATATTTACTAAATTTCTAGTTCATTAATGAACTAGTTTATAGTAATTATATTTTCATATTTGAGTAAAATTTTCCTAAAATTAAGTAAAATTTTCCCATAAAATTCAGAGCTTTGCAAAAAAAAATTTTCATCTTTGATCTCAAATTTAGTAAATTTTCCAATTTTTTTTGTCTTTAATTCTGGTACTTATTTTTATTTTTAATTAAATTCTATACCAAATGATATGTTATTTATTATATCTTCATATTATATTCTTAATTGTAATTCACCATACATATATATATTAATTCCTTAAGAGGAGACAAGTGTTGAACCAGCAACCTTCTGATTGATAGGCAAATAGGCAAGCACTCTAACCTATTGCCTGAGAAGGCAGCTTGAATAAGCATTTAAATTATTGAGTTTTAAAATTTTATTTTCTTGACAAAAAAATAAATTTCAAGTTCAAATATTTCTCGAAAATATGAAAAATTGTCTTAGATTTTTTGCTAAATGCAAATTAATAATAAATTCTATAATTTAGAGAAAAAATACTTAAAACTTGTAAATATTTTCCTAAAATTTAGTATACCCTTTTAAATTTTTTAAGTAAGTCAAATTTCATGAACTAATCAGGACTAATTCATTTCTTAAAGTTTATTTTTGATTTAAGACAAAATTGACTAGTTCTTAATATAAAATTTTCTTAAGTTTATAACCATTTTCCTACTCTTAGTAAATATTTCCTTTAAGTCAGTAAACATTTCCTTAAATGTGAGAAATTTATAGTGTATTTTTATGAACTATTTTTGAGGATATGAACTTTTTATTTTTTACTCATATTAAGTAATTTTTAAAAAATTTACTTACCCCCTGTTTCTACAACGCAGGCGGTCGGCTTGAGTTAAAAATATGTATGAAAAGCACTCACTTTTTGTGGAAACCGCACATTAAACTTAGAAAAAATTACTTAAACTTGGAAATTTTTTTCACTTAAATTTAGGAAAAAAATTTTCTTAATAATAGTACATGTCTTTTTTTTTGAGTGTAGGGAAATGTATTATATATATTATTTTCTTTGGCAACACCGATTTGTGGTGAGAGTATAACTCATACAATCGTAAAAGGTAATGGTATAGATTGCCGACCACAGATTTAAATATAATTTTATGCTAAAGTCGTAGTATATACTTCCAGGCAGAAATGTTGCTTTTATATTTGATATCTTTCAGTAAAATATATAATACAAATGCAAATACCCCAAAAATTTAATTATTTTTGTTTTATTAAGGGTTTTCATGAGAACTCTTAAAATTGCCATTTGTGCAATTGGGCAAGTTTGCGAGACTTTTGAACAGTCTCATGAAAACCCTTGTTATATTTATTACATATTTTATTTATTTATCTTTATCAAAAAAAAAAATATTTCATCAAATACAAGGAAAAAATATATATTTAATTTATTTAAAAATCTACAACAGAAAAATAACAAGCATTGAAAAAAATAATAAAAAAAATATATTTGTTCAATTCACAACATATTGTAGAATTTGTAGTTCGTACAAACATTGTTGGTAATTTCTATATATAAACATTAAATTATAAACAATGTTTATCATGTACGAACTACGACTCCCCACAAGAGGTTGTGAATTGAGCAATTATTTATTTTTGCTTTTTTTGTTGTCTATTCAATTGAATCAACAAAATCACACATTTGTTTTAATTTTTTTTGTTATATGTATGTGTTTTTTTAATTTCTTACAACATAATTAATCTCTCGATTATAAAATAATCACACATAAAAAAAGGCGCCAAATCTTTACGACTTTTGCCGTTTTAATGAAAAATTTAATCTATTTGCTTATAAGCAAATGATATAAATTTAAAACTAAATATAAATCAACAATTCCTAGTAAAACCTTTCATTACTAGTTGGGCATAAAAATATAACAGCATTTAAGTCGTAACTAATTGCAATTAAAATTGTAGACTATTTATTTTTATACCCTTCAGCAAAAATGATAAGGGTATTATAAAGGTTTGTCATTAACTTTCATAATATTTATATGCGATCCCATAAATATATTAAGTATATTCTGGATTCCTTATGAATATTATTCAACTGTCCATCTGTCTGTACTTGAAATCAGTTTCCCACAGCTCCCAGGAAATCTGAAGACTTCGCTTCTCGCTTGAAGTTTTAAAATTGTTCCTAAAGCGATTGGCATTGAAAATCAGGACTGTTCCAGGACTGCGTACGAACCAAAGATTTTTAAGATTTGAAGACAAATGCTTTTCTCACTGAAGCTTTACCGCCGTATTATTTTAAGTGTTAAAAGTTTGTTGTCTTCTTAAAACAAAAAGTATTGTTTTCTTATCTTATCATTAATAAGAAAGTGGTCAAAGAACTACTTTCTGATAATAGTCGTAATTGCAAGGTGGCACAAAAGTAATAACATAAAGTGAATTGGTTGCCATTTTTGCAGATGACGCCAAATGTCACATGTGATGATGTCAACAAGCCATGCAGTGATACACAATAGAGGCCTGCGTAAATGGTCTTGAAATGTTAATACGTCTTGTTTTTTAAATGTATTCTCGCTTTCGCTGTAGTAAAGCATTTGAAAAACCCCACATGTCTTAAAAGTTCTTGTAAGTGGTCTTTTGCAGGGGTGTAATACACAACGCAAGAACGTGGAAGTATTGTTACTGCTTATATGTTTGCAAGAAGATTAATGATTTTAGCAAACAAAATTTGCGTTACTAGGGTACAGAGAATCCACATGAAGTGCATGAGTTCGAAGTTGTTCGAAGACGCCCCGATGGCATCAACGTAACAGTAAATGCTGAAAGTACTATTTCCGCAAGTTGTTGCATTAGGTCTCAATTATTGTTCGTTTCAACAGCATAGAACAAACGCTCGCACAAGTCTTACACTTTGAAATAAGCGTTTTATGAATACAGAGGTCTTTTCTTTCATTTATAATAAAATTTAAGATAGTTCAAATTATAACATACATATATTTTCGGTCACCTTGTTTTATTATTATCGAAAATAAGTTCTTAGTTAATTATAAGATAAGTAATACAATATAAATAAAAATCCACTCATAGAACAACTCTGGGCTGAAGAACAGCTGTTGAGTCATGGTAATTAACTCTTAAGTGCGAGCAGAAGTGTGTTTGTTGTTTGGCCATCGCAAGTTGTACGTTGCACGTCTCGCACTGTTTATTAAATTTTATAATTTTTCGGTTCTTTTGTTTAATTTTATTGTTCACATCATCATCAACATCATGATCTCATGAATCATTCAATTTAAGCACCACCATCAACATTTTCGTGAAACCATATTTTAAAAATTTACTTTGCACAATATTTTTTAAATAAGGAAATAATAAAAAAAATTTTTTTAAATATATAAATATTGTAATATTTTTATCGCACCTTTTCACAAAATTAATAAATTCACTGAACAAATAAAATATTAACAGTCTGTCCCAGGAGGTCGACAAAAAGCTTTCCATCGATTACTTATATTCAAAACAAAAAGAAATTTTCTTTTATTATGTTTGTTTTCAGTAAAAATTGTTGATATCACGTTTTCTGTTGACATCGTGGGACAAACCGTAGTCGTTTCTTAAAAATAAATTTTTAATTTTTAAACTCATGCTTCAACTTGTTAAATTTCTTATTTTGTTTAAATGAAAGTTTAACATAATAAAGAGGTATAGTTGCTCTAAGAATTGTAAGGCTAAAAGTCCCCTGTTAAGAAATAGGAATAGCAAAACTTTTAATAATTAAACTACTTCCAAAATTTCTAAAGTCTTCACTGGGTTGATATATATAAACTTGTGGCTAATTCTAGAGCATAATGTTGCCTTCAGTTTTTTTTAGAAAAATTAGATCAAAAACTATAAAAACGAATCTGCTATTAATAAAATAAAGAAGCATTTCGTAAAAAGTAACTTTTTAAGCAGCAAAAAAGTACCTCTTTTATTTATGTACCTTTTAAAAAACTTTTATATAAATTACCTTTTAAATAAGTGCATTTTTAAAAAAGTATCGTTCGAAAATATAATTTAAAATAAGTACTTTTTTCAAAAAGTACCTTTCTGAAATAAAATATTTTTTTTTTTGAAAAACAGTTTTTCAATAAAAAGTACACCTGAAATTTGCAATTTGAGACAGCAGTTTAAAAATTTAGTTCTTAAAAAAGTAGTTTTTTCAAAAAGTACCTTTCTAAAAAAAAGTACCTTTTGCAAAATCAGTTTTTCAATTGAAAGTACACCTTAAAGTTTTCTTTTAGACAGAAACTTAAAAATCAACATTTTAAAAAAGTACTTTTAAAATAAGTAGATGTAAAAAAAGTACCTTTCGGAAAAATTATATTTTAAGTATATACGCTTTAATAAAGTAGCCCTCAGAAATATTAACTTTAAAAAAAGTACTTTTTAAAGGTACTTTTTGCAAAAGGTGCCTTTCTCAAAAAAGTATCTTTTAAAAACTCTACCTTTTAAAAAAGTACATTTTATAGAAAGTGTATTTATTGCGGAACAATAAAATATTTTTAAAATAAAGGACTTTTAAAAAATACATTTTAAGGTCATACCTTGTTATGATGTACTTTTCTTTAAAATAATTTTTTAGATTTCTTATAAATAAACTTGTTTTAGTTAATTTTTTTTTTGTAAGCTAAACTATTTGAAAATTTTTCACTAATATTCCTTAAATATCAAAAATAATTATAAAATAGAAGATCGTTTTGCTTTGTTTCCCTGACGCTCAAGATACGCCCTGCAGAAGCAATTAAATAATTTTTTTTACTCTTTTAAAATTTCTTTTATATATGTATATTTATTTTTATTAAAAATTACTTTAACAATTAATTTTTCCATTAAAAAAGACCATAACATTTGTTCTTGTCTTCACTATGCAAATAAATTCTATATAATATAATTTAATTTTTATTTCATTTCCATTATTTTTTCCCATTACATTTGTCGTTTTCTTCGAAATGTTTTATTTGTGCCTTTTGTACCCGACTGCCAAGAAGAGTTATGTTTTTATTGAATGCTTTTATAAGAAAAAGCAAAGAAATACAAATATAATTCTTATTTTCACGTTAAAATATCTTTTTCTAAACTTATTATTTGCAAAATCTATGCCGCTGTCTATGACATTTCGCTTACGCACGTACAGCTTTTGGTTGGCTTAGCAATTGTCACCAAAAATGAGTGTTGGTGTTTTTAAAAATAAATATTTTCTTTTTTAATTTGTCTGTCCATCTCAAGGCGCAATATAAATTTAAATTGTGCAAATAGCAGAAATAACATTTAGTTATTTAAATATCTAATTGTACTTATGTGAAATATATAAATAAGGATTCATGACTATAAAAAAAGTAACAAATATTTTTTCACATTTGGGAGGATTTGTGGAAGAATGAATAATAACACTGTATGACAGACAGAAATAAATTTTTTTTTTTAATTTTTACACCATTGATATAAATAGGGTATTATTGTTAATTTGGGATTGCTTAATTAATAACACGACTATAAATATGACTTTTCGGCATCGCCTATTATCTTAAAATACATTTAAAGAATTTAAACTTAAAATAAAATACGTTTTTGAGAAAATTTCTTCAAAAAATACGCTTTAAAAATATTACTTAAAAAAATACCTGTTAAATAAAGTACCTTTTAAAAATAGTACCTTTTGAAATATAATTCATTTTAAAATAAGTTTTTTTTAAATAAAAGAGTAACTTTCAAAACAAGTAAATTTAAAGAAAGGTACTTTGAAAAAAGGAACTTTTAAAAAAGATCCATTTACATAAATTAACTTTTAAAAAAATATTTTCTAACAAAAGTACCTTTTAAAAATACATTAAAATATACCTTTTAAAAAAGTACTTTTTAAGAGAAGTACCTTCTAAAAAGGTACCTTTTAAAATAAGTAACGTTTAAAAAATATGTTTTAAAATTTACCTTTTAAAAAAAAAGTACTTTTTAAAAGGTACCTTTTAAAAAAGTATCTTTTAAAAAGCATTCCTCTTAAAAAAGTACCTTTAAAGAAAGTACTTTTATAAAAAGGACCTTTGAAAAAAATTACTTTAAAAAAGAATCTTTTAAAAAAAGTACCTTGTACAAGTACCTGTTAAAAAAGTACCTTTAAAAAAGTACTTGTATAAAAAGTATCTTTCAAAAAAAGTACCTTTTAAAAAATTTTTCTTCTAAAGAAGTACCTTTTAACAAAAGTACCTTTTAAAAAGTACCTTTTAAAAAAAAGTACCTTGCAAAAAAAGTGTGTTAAAATAATTTCCTTTTCAAAATGTACCTTTTAAAAACACCTTTTAAAAACGTACGTACCTTTTAAAAACGTACCTTTTAAAATATGTAACTTTTAAGAAACGTACCTTTTCAAAAAAGAGGTTGTAAGACCGTTACCTACAAAAAATAACTTTTAAAAATTACTTTTTTCTTAGTACCTTTTCAAAAATTATAAACACAAATCTCTTAAAAAGTACCTTTTTGAAAAATAAACTACTTAGGTATATTATTCATAAAGGAGTTTACTTAAGCAAGTAGCTTGATATGAAACAGTACTTTTAGAAGAAAAAAAACGTTAACCGAAGTTGACTAACAACAACTTTAAAAAAAAACTTGTGGAAAAATTGCTTTTCAAAAAATTTATTTTTTGTAGAAGTACTTTTAAGAAACTGATTTTAAAAATATGTACCTTTCGAGAAATTGCTTTTGAAAAAATAAGTTTTGGGAAGGGTTTATTTAAAATAATTACTTAGAAGAAATATGTGGCTTTGAGTGTCTTAGAAACGATCAAATAAACTCATCAGTCATATAGTTGTTGGTGTGCAGCCTTTTTTGTTTTCGATTTTTTGTTTGACTGTAAAATTTTGCCGGCTGATTATTTAATCGTCTCTTAATCTCTAACAAACTTTAGTTTCCTTGTGATCCTTGCTTGAAACGAACGTTATGAAGTCAAACTACAAATCGTGATTGACGTGCTTATTTGTATGTCTCCCTTCAAGCGACAAGCACACGATACTCACACATATGCCTTGATTGATGGGTTTATTTGGACGTCTCGAGGGCACCTTAAGCCAGAAAGTACCTTTGATAAAGGTACATATTGAAAAAGGGCCTTTTAAAAAATACCTGTTGAAACATTTAATTTTAAAAGATTAAAAGTGCCTTTTAATGAAAGTTCCTTTTAGGAAAATAAATCTTAAAAAATCTAAATCTTAAAAATAAAGTACTTTAAAATATTTAGTTTGAAATCATGAGTACAAAAAAAAATAAATTTGAACTTCAAGTGTTCTTTTGTCCAAATTTGTATGGAAATTTTGTTTTAACGTACACTTCAAGCTGAAATAATTTTTCTTGGATACGGCCATAAATGTTTAGAAAAATTACCTTAAAAGGATGTCAGGGATAAATACATATATTTTGGCTTTACAAAGTACTTTTTGAAAAAGTACTTATTAAAAAACATAAAAATAAAATGCCTTTTAAATGTACGTACATATGTATATTTACACATACATTTATTTATAAATTGTAGCTAAAAACTTCGAGCCTGACAAATATGTATATTTTATTGAAAGGAGAACAAGATATTTAAATTTATATGAAACTGTGAATTTTGTTAAATACAATTAACTCCAAAGTTTTTGCATAGTAATTAGTTTAATAAAAATTTCAATATGTTTCCAGGGTGTTTGTATAAAATTATTATCGTAAATATTTATTACTATGATTTTCAAAAAAGGCAAATAAAAACATGTGTAGTATGTACATTAGGGATATAACTTTTTAACAATTTTTTTGATATATCAAAATTGGCATAGCACAGTCCGATAGAGCATAAAAAACTAAACCGCTATGGAGTTTTTTTCTTTTTGGTGAAGAGAAATTATTAATATGTTTATTTAAAACAAAAAATAAATAAAAAAATACCGTATAAAATTATGAATATTCAATATTGCATTAAGAAGTCCTCGAAATAATTTTACATTATGTAAAATAATATTTTTGTTAGTTCAACTCCATGCTTTAAGTGTTTCGAAAAACCAATTGGTGCGTGAACTGATTATGATTTTCGTAGTTACTAAGACATGGTTGAAGTCATGATACTATGTCAAAAAATTGGTTATACCCCTAATGTACATAGATAATTGGGTAAATACATTTTGAAATTTTTCTTCTCTGCAACAATTTTTAAACAAATGTTAGTGGACGTCTTTCTTTTATTGTTAGATTTAATAACAATAGAAATGGCTAATACGTGCAAATACAGATACACATGAGCTCTAGACACCAACAAACATAATGGGGAAAAAATTTTATATAAAACTTATACATACATCCAAGCAAAGGGTTATAAACATATGAGCATATCGTACGCATATTCTCAAACAGTCACAAATGAAAATCCTGAGAACAATGCAGTAACGAGTGGCATCAAATTAAAACAATTTCAGTTATGTTATGTTTTTATGTTATGCCTATGGAATATGAACTAAAGGATATTATTTGTAATATTATTTGGAGCAGAAATAATTACAATTCAAATAATTCATTAATAGGGCATTCACATTGTCTCGAAATCTAATACTGACGAGCTTTCAAGCTAAGTCTAGCTGCTTTTGACTACATTTCCCATACAAAAGGAAATCTAATTTGTCAGTAGATTTATAGGAAATCTATTGAAATTTAATATTTTTATTTTATTTTTACCACCCTGTGCAACAAATTTATACAAAAGATGATTGAATTATCTACGGTTTGCTTAAAAAGGTGTGTGAATTGGCTAAATGTCAGAAGTTTCGTTGTAGTATTGGGTATTTTTCAGTTAATTTGTTTTGTTTCGTTTTGGATAAACAAATCTTAATAAATATTTTTTTTTTTTTAAATTGGCTTAAACGGTATATATTTTCATAAGGATTTTAATTAAAATCTGCTAGATTTTGTGCACTATTAAAAAGATTTTATTTGAAAATAATGGGCTTTAATACGATTGTCGTATTTCGACAAAGACTGCGACGATTTTGTGCTATATTAAACAAAAAATGGTGCAGTGTTCTTAAGCTATTACAAAATAGTCCTATTTGAAGTCATAATACGACACTCGTAATGAGGTTCAATACAAAAATAAATCAAAAAGTATTTATTAAAAAAAATCAGAAAACCTGATTGCGACCAACTTTCAACCGTTAAATATAATTGACGGTCATTCAAAATGAAAAATCATAGAGAAACCTAAAAATGATTTTAAGATATCTATTGAATGATACCCATTTTGATATATTTCGCTGACTTTTTATTTTTTTTCGAATTTACAAAATGGCGTCTGTTGGCCGCCATATTGAATTTTGACAATTGACAAATGACACTACCGGGATTAGGACAAATCGGTTGACGTAACAATCGTCAAAATCGGTCCACTCGTTCGGTTTATATAGTGCTGTAAAAGAACACATATACGCACATACATACACACATGCACACATACATAGACTGATAAACATATTACCCTTCTTTGCATTGCGCAGTCGGGTAAAAAGAAAAGGGTCATGATGTAGTAAATAACCAATACATTTAGCCCGTTTTTCTAATTTATGCAATACTACTGCATTATCACACCAACATGGCAACACCTTTTTCTTATAAGAAACCATTTCATAGTGAATGCCTTGCATTGACATTAGTTATCCGTGATCATTTTTATAATTGTGTGCTAAGGACGGTACTGTCATTTTATTTCTTTAATATTAACAGAAAAACAAAAGCTAACGTATATAAAAGTCAATAAATATTAAGTTTAGTATGTTGTGAATAAAATCTGATAAAAATCCAACTGCAGCAAATGTTATTTATATGAAAATTTCATAATATAAAATATGTGTGTATGTATATGCATATGCAATGCTAAAGCAAGTGTGTGTCAGTAAGAAATTATTTTAAAGGATACGTTGGATAGTATGTAGTGGTGTGTGAATTTGTTGGTACTAGTAAAAATTAAGTTAGCACTGGCAATTTTGTTGTAATTTAAAGGAAGTCATGTTTAGAAAGAATAAATAAAAAATGTTATTAGAGAAACAACAGATTCGCGTATAATTGAAAAATGAATTAGTTAAATAAAAATGGGCATTTTCGTTTCAAATAAGTGATATAAATCAAATCTAGGTCATTAAAAAAAATCCATTACAAAATCTCTTAAGTAATTAAAAATTATGATTACAAAGTGTTAACAAATAGTAAAGCAATCGTTAATAACAGCTAAGAACTATGTTCTTGTTTTATAAATCGGTGAGTAAACATGCAAAAAACACAATAGCAAGGAGTTATGGCGTTTTCTTTTTTATGAAAAAATTTTGTATTTCTAAAACTTTTCAATAAAAATTCACAATAAAATGTGTTTTTAATATAGATTTTATTAAAAATCATTTGCTTAATTCACAACAATCTTTATCGTGTATTTGTGTATCAAATACACTTTTGTTTTTCAACTGTGAACACCCTCTATGTAGTGTATTAATGTATTTTGTATTTTAAATGAAAAAAGATGAACAAGCTACATACAAATTCTCTCAGAGAGCCTCTCTCTGAATACAACATTTTAAAAACATATGAAATAAAAGTGTAATAGTGTATTTCATTTTTATATGAAAATTTCATACAACAAATGTTACACTCTTGTATTTAATATGATAATACAATCTATACAGATCGTAATTTTTTACTTTAAACGAACACGCTAAATTTTATTTTTCTTAATGAAATATTAAAAATTGTTGCACTTTTTCCAGGAAAGAAAACGACATTAGCTAAATATTATTAATATATTAAATAACAGTATGTAATAAATTAAGACTTTTGGAAAAACACAATGATTTAACAGAGTAGGTCCGATAGTACTACCAAAGGGTATTAAAACCCTGTACTTAGTTTGGCGATTTTGGTGACCCATTTTTTTTGAGTCTGCAAAGATTTTGAAAATCATGCACCCTCAAAAATTGATGTTATCAGTGTCTGGCCAACTGCTAATTCAGACTTGGTGGTAGCTCTACACTTTATGTGGCAATAGTGTTGCCAGAAGTCTACCTAACAAATATTGTTCACATCTTACTTGGAGGCCACACGTTCAATTTTTGCTTAAATTTTTGTTTCAAAGTTCAATACATTCACAACTTTTTACTACCACACTCATACATTTGGGAATTGAACACCAGGTGGACTTAAATTTTTCTTTCAACGCTTCATTCAATTTTTCTTTCAATTTAACTGCTGTTTTAAAATGATTTTTGTGTTTGTAAAAAATTTTAAACAGTAGTAATATTCTTTGCTGAAATAAAATATGTAGGCGAAAATTTTTAATTGTTTCCTCGACGACGGCATTTTGAACATAAAATTGCAAATGAAATTGCTTGCAGGCTACGTCACAACTTCAATTTTAGCAAATTTTGACAAACCATATGTGTGAAAAAAATGAAAGCAATTTATTGAACGTATAGCCGCAAGGTTATGCCAAAAAATAATTTCTGCGAGCACTTTTTCAATGTAACCAGCACATTACAAAATATTTCTTGTTGCTCAATATAAATCATAAAATATATTGTACCATATACCATTAAAAAATACACACAGTCAATTTTATTGTACAATAACAAATATTGCACAATAATAATATTGCAAATGTTTGGCTGCCTTTGTAACATACCCGGCCAAAGTTCTACCAAAGTGCTGAACTTAAAAATGTTTGTGCATGCAGAGTTGTATTTGTAAACTTCTCTCACACTATTAAAGTTTATATTTAATTTTATAGCATATGTATATGCAGGAGTTAATGTGCTTCCACAACTCTTAAACAAAATCAGGAATATTACATATTTATGTAAGCTATTATTATAGCTTCATATTGTTGCTTTAACATTTTGTATAGAAACAAGACAGACACAAGACAACAAACAGATGACAATAAATATAAATGACTACCCAGTAGTTGGGAGAATTAACCCTTATACATTGAACTTATATTTGATCGTGCCTCATTCAAGTGATTCAAATTATTTTCTCCACAGATATTTTCAAAGACTTTGCATACTAATGGTAGAATTAGACGATTCGTTTGAATGTGGAAGTTAGTTAGAGGCTGCCAGCGAACGTGTCAGCTGTTATTGTATTTTTGTTTGCTTTATATGTGTATGTATGTGTGTGCATGTATGTAAGCAATAAGTTGACATAAAAATCTATTTTCTATAGATTTCTACCACACATACGTTACGATATAGTATATTTAATAAATCGCAACATGTTTTATTTATGTTACAGATTTTGCCAGCTGATCCGTCAACTCACGATACCAATCGACTAATTCTACAATAATTTACCCTATGCAAGTCTTATTGCTAAGTTGATAAGTTTTTTTGGGAGAGGGAGAGACGAGTGAAAAGAAACTTTAATGTTCCCTCGTCTCTCTCTCTCTCCCTCTCTCTCTTCATCAAACTAATCAGCTTCGCAATAAGACTTGTATAGTGTAAATTAGGACTAAGTCTTATAAGTCTTGTGCGTAAATTGTGCACGTACTTTTTCAACTCTGAGCTTTTAAAAGGCAGCCATGAATATGTAGATATTGCAGGGTTGAATTCTCAGCATAAACGTGTATATAATTAAATCAAAAATACAAACATTTTCTAAACACATTTAGGAGCTTAAAAGAGTTTATTTCTCCATCTGTCGTATCGGCCTTTTACCAGAACTGAAGGGTACTTATAATTTTGCTGTCACAGTCAGACATTTTAAAAGTTGGGAAACAATATTGGACATTTTGCACATGATGTTAGTAATAATGATGTGTGATAAACTTGGGCGAAAACTTTGGCAATTTCAGTCAGTCACACAGAATGAAAAAAAAACTCCTGATAATAAAGTTCTTCTACAAACATTCATATGTATGTATGCATGTAAAGAATGTAACAAAAAGCAACATACGTTTTCTATTCAAGCATAGAAATACATATGTACATACATACATATGTGCTTGTGTATGCGGCAAAACTATTACAACGAAACCAATGAAAGTAAAACTTTGTGTTAGAACACAGATAAGTTTGTCCATTTTAATCCATGGTGTAAATGAACTTTAGTTGACTTTTATTGGAAGTTAAGGACATGACATGTTGGTTGCAACGTTCGAAACGAAGACTTTTGAAAAGTGTCGTTACGAATAATAGCGGAAATCATTTTTCGTTGCAAATCTGCAACTTTAGGATATCGTGCCGTAACTGCCAAAAAAGCTTAGGCGACAAAATTTTCGAATTTTATTTATTGACCAAAATCTATTATGTGCGATCGTAAATAATCCATTTTCGTCAAAAAAAATTAATACAAAAAAATGTGTGGCTCGATAGATGCAATAACTTTTTAATACAAGAAGTAAGTGTTGTTTTTTAAGTTTAAATATTTTTTTGGACTTTTGCACACAATAAAGATAATAATAAGTTGCAGTTTATATTTGAACATCAATACCGCCGCTAAAATATTTAAGTGCAAGCAGCATTTAATTTTTACTAATTTGATTAAAATGAAGGTAAATTTATACTGCTGCATTAAACATTCTCAAATGTACATAATTTTAGTGTCTGGCTAACAGTTTTCGTCATGGCGCCTCCGCTATGAATTTTTATCGGTAAGGAGATAGGTTGTTTTGAGCTTGTAGACCAATTTGTATCGATCAGCTGTTTCCTACCGTTGCCGTTACATTTCATTTCAGTCGGCTAACTGATTCTTTAGCGTTACAAAAATTCGCACTTCTTCGTCTTCAATGATTTTTTGTGTTGCACACACATACACATCTCTCAATTACTCTAACAATGTCATAACTCAACAAATGGAATTTTCGACTTAATGATGTAGAATTAATCGTCATCTAGTTCTGCATATTGTGTAAAAATTTCAAAAATAAAAGCAATGTGAGTCTGATCACAGGGGAGATGTGCAAGCATGTAGTAATGAAAATTTTTTTTTAATATTGGCTTATGGTAACTAAAATAAGATATCTACATTTTTTACTCTACTGTATTTAAAAGTCTATGGAAAACTGCATCTATAGTAGTGGAAATATTAGTTGTGGGGGTTTGTGGAGAATTGCTCATATGCAAGTGGAAAACGTCAAATAAAAATCTTGATAAAGCTCGCGATTTTGGGTTTGCAAAATTTGTATTAAAATCTCCACAATAATAATTAGCATGAGATGGAGATTGTTACCCAATTGTCGTGCACCAGCTTGAGTGTAAGGCAACAATACGTAAGGAAGATATGTTATAATATAATATTATAAATTCTTTATAAAGACGGCTATATGTGTATCTTTAAAACAAATATTTGACATTTAAAACGCTCTTTTATTAAAAAGTTTATATATATTTTATTTATTTTATATTTTTCAACTTTTTGACAAAATTAACCCCACTGACAACACTATTGCACTTCACAAGCAATTTATATTTAAATTAACATTGCTCCTGAAGGTATGCTTTAAAATTCGGTTGAGTGCATTTCTATGCAGCTGTTAAGTTTATCTGTACTTCTTGTTCGTATGATTACACTAACACACTCATACATATGTAGCTCACACCGATTTGATAACGCTTTACGATCTTACTCAAAATTTGTGATTGTATTGTGTAAAGGATTTTTATCCCGTATCGTATAAATGTTCACACATCAAAAATTGCATGTTTACTCAACTCTTGAAAGCAAAATCAAATTTTCTTTTTCCATTAAGCTGTTGTGCAGATTGAAAACTTTAAACTCGTTTTCTTGCAAACGTGATTTTTTTGACTTATGACGTTATTTGACTTAATGAAGGGTAAGGCAGTTGGGTCTGTTCCACAAACTAAGCGTTGTGAAATCACGCTGATTTCAAAAAAAAAAAAAAAAATATATAAAAACGAAATAATTTATATTGTGAATTCCATAGCGTTGCATGGCATTATAGACTTGCTAGATCTGCAATATTTGCACCAGCAGTTTGCAATCAAGAGTGATTTTCGCAAATGTTTTGTACAATATTTAAAAAATTTATTAATGGAAAATAACACATACAATACAATATGTATGTAACTTCCAGAGTTCAGCACAATACGTGCATGTAAGGTAAGCAGCTTTGCTTTAGAAACTCTACTGATGTATTAATTTTATAACTTTGCAAAATTGCTTAATGAACATTGAGCAAAACTTTGCTAGCAATAAAAATATGAATGAAAATTTATTTAATGTACAATAGCAGCAATTCAGTTTGTCTCGCTAATAGGCACCAGAGAAACGCCACACCAACCAAATCGACGCAAACCGGGATATTGGTGTATAATGAAATTAGCATCATTAATATATAATACATATATCGAGAATTTCATGTTTTTTCTTGTGGATTATATTAATGCGGAAATACAATATTAATTAATTTCAGGGGTAAATATTTATGAATTTTGTGATCGATTTGTTGGTGCATATTTTTGCATATTTTACACTTTCAATCACGTTTTTGCATATTTCAGTCTTATACGCATATTTTTAGCATATTTTCGAGTTTTAAGAGTATATTTGACGCATTTCGGGCATATTTTGATAGAGTTGTTTTTAATATGGCTCACGGCAAGCGATATGGACCGAAATTTAAAAATGTTTCAATAAAGATTTAAGTCGAAATATTTGGAAATTTCGGGAAATATTGAATACCGTAATTTATCTGCTGCTTCAAAACGTCTGTCATTAGACTAATTCTAATTCTGTTCGACGATTGCATGGTCTTGTCTATGAACAAAAAAATCCGCAGTTGTGGCTCTTTAAAATAATTATTATTTATTGTCTATGCTAGAAGGTTCGTGTATTTGCTTTTGTTTTTTTTTCCAACATTATTTCCAATACATATTTTTTCATATATTTTTCAACTATTGTATAATACTTTAATTCAATTTTTATGTTTTAAAAACATGGAAATTATATTTTTATTTTTCATTATCAAAGACAACAACAATTTTTAAAGAAAATAATTTAGATAATTCAAACACAAGAACTCAAAAGTATTTTCAAACAAAAACGTCCTAAATCTTTTTACTGACACGAAACGATAATGTTTAGTGAAATTAATTTAAAATTTTACTACCTTATCAAATTCCTCTAAGTTCAAAACAAAGTTCTTAAATACGAGTATAAAAATCAGCAACTTCTTTAAAGATTTGTATTGTATCCTTTTATAATTTTTTTTGCTTAATATTCTCTGCGAAAATTAAATATCATCCATTTATAACTTGCCAGTCAAAAATTTGCAACGCAATAATAAAAATACGTGCACACGCATGAGTTTATATCCCTAGTTTTGTATTTTTACAAATCATTGTTAGAAAACAGAAAAAGGGATGAAAGAAAAAAAACACAAGAAAAGACAAATCGTTTTCCTGGTATTTTTATGCTGGTTCCTTTAAAGAACAGGTGTTTTGTAATTTTTTTTAGTCATTATTACAATGAATTATGTATAAGCAATTGCGTTTTTATTTTTATATAGAAAAATAACACTAGGGCAATTTTATTGCACAATATCAATTATTGCACAATAATATTGCAAATGTATGAAAAATTTATATTGCAATAGTCATTAGCAGATGAAGTATAAAACTCAAACGTCGATATTCGTAAACGATTACTGAGGTTAATGTTGGTCTAAAGTAGGATTTGTGTATGATAAAATTGTTTAAACGATCGCTGAACGAACTTTAGCCATCGCTTATGAATACCGTTGATAAGAATCAGATGTTTCAATATCATAAAAGTTCAGAAAGCTTGGGGCTAAATTTTGTAAAACAAAAACGTTAAGCGTTGAAAATTTTTGTGTGCATTTTATTTTTGTAATTTATATTTTTGCATATAAAATTTGTCAACGCAAATAGCCAGTTGTTCCGTTTTACTACGTGTTTCTCAGAATAATTATATTTAACTTTGGTGTGATTTGCTTATAAATATAACTGGAAATCGAAAAATTCCAAAATCTCGAATTAAAAAAAATAATGAGTTATGATACTTCTATATTAAGGTATGTATGTATATGCGAAGATTAAAAAGCAAAAAAAAATTCCATATATACGATTGTATGTTACATATTAATTAAATAACTTTCAACAAAATCTTATGCAGAAGTATGTGTATTGCGGCTTACTGATTCATATTTTTTTTGTGTGGCAACCAACTTTTTCAGCATTCACGCTGTGGTATCTTGAGTTTCGTGTGAAATAAGTTTGAAAAACTTTTACTGACAATAAGATAATTAATAAATACTTAGAAAGCAACATAAAATGCACATGTTACTGTACACTGGAAACCCCATTTGCATTGTTAATGGGAACCGGGGATATGTAATGCAAATTGAAACACTTATTGAGCATCTTAAACAATTTTGAAACAGAAAATTAACAAAACTTTTAAAAAAATCTTGCTTTTATAGCTATGCTATTTAATGCGCGATACAGATAGTAGGACGGGATTTTTGTAACAAAATTATTTTACACTATTACAGTTATAAATTTATTTTTGTTTTGATTTCTCTTTGATTACAACCAAAGTACGAAAATAAATGAAACAAAATGTTTGAGTTTGTTTTGTTTCGTTCCTTGAAGTGAGTGAATCAAAAATAAAATAAAAACATTGAGAACGATTGCTCAATTTGTTTTTGTATTGTTTTTGCACATCGCAGCGCAATCCAGAGAACAGAGACGATCAGCTGTAAGGCGGATAACAGCCGCTGCAGGCTACAAACTTTACATTTATTTAATGGTACGCCACTAGAAGAGAAAATAATAGGAAACAAATGGAAATGTTTTGAAATAGTTTCAGTGAATTTTACATAATTATATAATATAATTTTATTGCATTGTTATTTAGCACATTAACGGCCTGTCCCACGAGTAATCAGAAATCGTTCGATCGACAATTTCTATAGCAAACAACAATAACATTAGAAAATTTGTTGATGTCTTCAATATAAGTAATCGATTGAACGATTTCTGGTGACATTGTGGGAGAGGCCGTAAGTTCGTTTTATATATGTAGCATAGCTATAACCGAGTGTCCTAAGACTCCTGTCTTCTTTTTTAATATTTCTTTGTTCATACCCTGGGAGTTTCCTTAATTGCAAGCAAATTTAAAAAAAACTCCAATAGAATATTACGACTCAACTATGATTAAGTAACATTTTAAAAACCACACCACCCAAATCCAAACGACGCTTAACGAGGCTCTAGTGTATTTTAAAAGCTTTTAATATTTAGCCTAAAGATATGCTTTGATTTTTTTTAAAGCAATTACATTCAAGAATTTCGAATGCTTAATGAACTTTTATTTTAACCTTTGAACTTTTTGCTTTTAAAACAGTTCAATTGATAGTCTGCGATTATTTTCCACAATGTCAGTGGCACAAAATTGAGACAAACAAACGAAAAAGAAAAAACAAACTCAAATCAATTTCAATCTTTGGCATGTTTATGAAAGGAGTTTTAATTAATTTTCAGCACATTTTTCCTCTCTTGTTTTTATGTTACTCGAATATACATACATAAAGACAAAATAAAATGCAAAATAAACAAGACTTTTTTGTTTGACCAGCTTGCAAAACATTTTATGTAACTGTAGATAGAAATGTTTGCATATTGATCAAAAAAAAAAATCAAAGTCATATGATGTTTAATATATTCCAGGCATTGATAGAAAAAAAACTATAAACGCAATTTACAAAAAAAATATAGTATCCAGAGAATTTTCTTTTCAATTTATTTTAACTATTGAATTTAAAATGTTTATTGAATTTGTTGAACTGAATAATCTCTTAAGAGCAAAAATAGTTATAAAAAATTAGCTACAAAGCAAAACAAGGACATCTTTAAGGAGAATATATTAAAAAAATAAGAAATTTTCTTTTGCTTCTTTTTTAAGTAATTTTCTTAGTTGCTTTTAATATTTTTCTAAAAATAAAATCGTCTTATTCACATAAACAGCAACTGAAACTTAGTAAAAGCTTGTTAGAAATGAGATCGTGAGTAAATTTAAGCTCATTATCATATAAGCTCATGACCAAGTATTATTTTACACATACAGCTGTAGCTCAGAGTCCACAACAGACCCTTCAGACTTCTTATAGAACACAACCTTACATTGCAAATACTTCCGTTTATTGATATGCCACACAATTGACTTTGAAATGGGCAATCAGATAGACCGTTGACCCGCCTCAATCGTATTATGCCTCAAGAGTACACACAGAAAAAAAACAATGTAGAATCGTTAGAAATAGGGTTAATTTTACATTTTTTGACAATGATTTTGCTTCATGTGTGTTTTATGTTAATTTAATATGATTTATAGTTATTGTAAAAAAAATTTACTTTTGAAATAACTTTATTTCACGTTGAATTAACATTTAAGTACTGTTAAAAGCAAAATGTAGAATCATGTTGAATCAAAGTTATTTCAAGTTAGATCAACATGAATTTAATTTAATTTAATAATTGTATTTTATTAATTATTTAACTTACATGTGGTTGACATAGACATCAGAAAAATTTTTGTATATAAATTAAATTTGCTTGCTTCTCCGTCCAAGATTTGAACTCGGAGCTCATCGAGAGGTAGTCAACGTGCTTACCCCCGCAGCCACAACAACATTAAATATTCTTAATATACACACTAAATATGTACAATGTTTAATTAAATTATAATTTAATATTATTTCTAGTCATTTTACATACAATTTGTTTGAAAAGTTTTAGTTAAAAAAAATACAAAATACTTTGACTTGACTCCAGGATTTGAACCTGCGATCCTCCGGACAACAACAACAATACAAAAACAACCTACACAACTAAGCACAAAGTGTATTGCAGCTATGAACAAAGCAAATATCCACCAACACACTTAAACAACATAGTAAATTTAATGTGATTTTAATGAATTTGAATTAACCTTTTGGCATGTTGATTTTACATTGGAATTTTTTTCTATGTGTAAGAGTGGTCGATTTATATACGATCTTGGTTTCACGTTAATTCTATCCTGCTGAGTTTGTTCCACTTCTCCTCTGCTGCAAACATATTTTAAATTATTGAAAAAGGATCCTTTTCCTTGCTTTAGTTTTATAAATTAAATTTTTACAATTTTAAATAACAGAAACATATTTAAACAAACTTAAATTTATTTAAAGATCTTTATTTAAAGTTTTCTTTTCCCCAACTACTTCAATAACGAATTTCAAGAAAATATGGCAACGCTTTGCTGTTTAATATGACAGCGGCAACTTTCAGCTGTTCATCCCTCTACAAACATAACAAAGAAAAAGCCAACAGTATTTGAATGAATGAGTATATCGTTGCCTTGATAAAGAAACGCTCTAACTCGTTATTTTTCTTATTGAAATCTAGTTTTTCGTATATTTCGATAGCGGAACATCTAATGAATCGAAAAGTGCAAAATTCTCGTTTGCATAAAAAATATGAGTTAGGGCCTTTCTCTATTAAGGCAACGATAAGCTTAAAAAAGTACAAAATTACTTATAAATATAAATTTTTATTTGAGGCTAGATTTTGTTAATAAAAATGATTTTTTCGTTTTGAAATTTGTATGGAAAAAAAATATATTTGAAACGAATTTTCGTTAGTTTTCATAAAAATTTTAAAACGTTTAGAAAAGAAATTTTTTAAAAAATCTGACTATTAAATAGAATTGGCAAACTAATGCCTTATTCATTAAAAATATTATTGATTTATAAAAGATTTGTTAAAGAGATTTCCATATAAAATTTCTTTTATAACAGAATTATTTTTTTATGAATAATCTAATAATCAAAAGTTGTATTCATTTATAATATTTACACACATAAGCATTTAATTCATGAATCAAAATCCTTTATTCTTTATCATATTTGATTCATAAAATGAAACCAAATTTTGACAGCTTTCATGCACCAAAACGTGCAGCAATGAATAATCATCTGTGTTGGTGGTGCTGTCACTTTGCTAAACTAATGCTGCTTGTTTTAAGCCTTTAAGATAAATGGTTTGCTTGTTCTCTTCAGGAATACCATGTAATCTTTGCTATTAAAAACTAAGCCTGCACTTGGCAAATTTAAAATAAAAATTAATCTTTTAAGAGTATTCAATCAAGGTAAATTTACTGACAGGCATAGCCCGCCATACACGACATAATTTTTTTACATTTGAAATGTAGAATTTCCTACAAAATTTGGATGCTTTATTTTCTTCTGAAAAACCTCCTGACATCAGCTGTTTTTATTATGCAGAAATATGTCGTCAGAAATCTATGCCGTAGGATTATTGTAATCAGAGAACTGCAAGAGTGCATATTTCGTGCTTCTATATATACTAACTCACTGATGTTTTTTAAATATTTTTTTGCAAAAATTTTCCAAAAACTTGATTTTAAACTAAAATGTAAAATAGACAAATGTATAATAAAATAAAATTAAAATTGTGTTAAAAAGGCCTTGACAAATTTTATATGGAAAAATTTAAATTACAAAAACAAAATATATATATCAACGCTAAGCGTTGCGTTTTACAAAATAAAGCCGTAAATTTATTTAAAATCCATTCTAAGAAAATTTTGTATAAAAATTTTTAAATAAAATACATTTTAAACTACAGGAGAACTTCTATAACTGGAATCACCATTATCCAAAAAAAAAAAAACTGCGACTTACGGAGACTTCCGAATTACAGAATTTGTTTGAAAAAAAGAAAATAATCAATTAAAAACATGTGTGTACATATTAGTTAATTTTTAATTATTATTGTTCAAACTTCATTTGTTTCTTTATTTATGATGGCTAAAGTTCGTATCATATTTTAAGCCAAATTACATGTCATAATTATTAATGAGCAAATAACAAGTAGGAAAATAAAAAACATGTTGATTATTGAGTTCTTGTTTCATGTTTGTTATTGGATGAGCTTCTCATTTGTTTAAATGAAAGCTTATAACATAGTAACTCTAGTTGTTCTAATAAACTTTGGGTAAAGGTTCCCTGATGATCTGCATTAGCAACAGTGAAATGGGCATAGAATCCAGCTAAACCCCTCTCTAATCAATTTCAATGTATTTTAAAAAAATTAATATTTCACTGAATAAGTAAAATAATAATTTGGGATTATTAGTGCGTTAATAAATGTTAAGCTAAAGTTAGTTGTAATATAAATATTCTGACTAACACATAGTTGAACGGAACAACTAGCTGTTTTCGAATCCCACTAAACCTTCAACATCAGCGTTCTTTTGTATTTTGTTCGCTGTGTGTGCTATCAGTTCATGTAGATTGATGATGCTTTATATACGTAACTTTTATTCAAATTGAATATGTGAATTTTTTTGATTCATCGTACTTAAATTTGCTGTAAGCTTTTTGTAATGAAAGCTCAAATTTACTATCTCTTTTTACTGAATATAACATGTATAAGATAAATATATGTATGCACATAATTCATAATTCCCATTCATTTGATGAAGGGAATAAGAAAATATATCTGCACTTTAGTCAAAAGGAAATTAAATAATATACTAAAAGTACCAAATATAAAATTCTTAAAAATCTTATATTTAACAAAAAAAAAACTCATTTAGTCTTGCTAACATTCCGAAAAACTTTGATGATGATGGCAAACAGAAAGCAATTGCTTACAATTCGTAGCCTCAGAATATTTTTTCCCCATATGCCACAAAGTTGGAGTGCAGAAAAACGAATAAGAAGGTTTACATGAAGTTTTCTCAAAATATACCCGATGGATTTATTTTTTATTCTGACACAGGCTTTGAAGAAAATTTAAGACTTTTGTGAACTTACATCAATGAAGTTAAAAGTTAATATTACTTTATTGCAAAAGTAAAAATACATTTTGTGACACAAACACAACTTTTCTTAATTTATTTAAAAAAAGTAAAAGCTGTGAATTGAGAATTTGGTGTTTTGTGTATTTTTTTTTTGCTGTCCAGAGAAATAATTCGATCGTTTAACGCAGACCAAGAAGCCGCCGCCATCATATTTTTAACCATAGATCCGCTTACACACTTACACAAGAAAAACTATTAATTGGGGTTAATTTAATATAAAGAATGAAATTAAATGATTTTTGTTATACTCAAACATGCATAATTAAGGTTTCTTTTATTTTATTTTAGTGTTTAATAAGTTTGTAATAAAACATTCAATCGGCGGCTGCATCTGGGTGATGATGTTTTTGCTTAAAAGTCTCCGTTAAATTTTTCTTACGGCACCTTCTTTTGTTATTATTCATTTCTTACAGAAATGAAGCAAAACAAGAGTTAACTTTGCTCAGTACATTTTTGTATGACAAATTTGACTCAATCGCCAAAGAGTGGCGTGTACAGCAAAACAATACTTATTAAACCTAAAAATAGTGTTTATGGAGCAAAATGAATGCTTAATATCTCAGAAACCATAATAAATATCGTGAAAAGCGTTTTTGCTTTAGAAGAAGGGTATTCGAGATATATATATATATATATATATATATATATATATATATATATATATTCCATACCTAACACATTTTTTTCAGAATGGTCGGTGGATCAAAGTTATTCAGGGTCGACGAATTGTTTTCTTTGCAACTAACTTCATTTTGAAAGGCGTTGTCAAAATCGAATTTATCAATATCAAAGCGTTGCCGCTGAGTTATTTCGTTTTAAAAAATTCGACTTAGAGAAGGTCAAGTTATGGAAGTTCGAATATAATTATAAATTTTATGAATATGGGGGCTTGTGCTTAAAGCACAGTGTGTGAGGGAGTGTGAAAAAGATCGAGTACATATGCGGTGTAGTTATGGTTGCGGTGCACTCTTGCCGGTCGCTGATTGTAATATTTTATTATTATCTTTGTATTTATTTGCCTTTATTGGTAATAAGCTGTTGTTGTATTCAACACTCAAAAATTAATGTACGAAATAGTTTTTTTTTTCAAAAAAATGTGTGACAAGTTTCTTGACTTTGGCCAGAAATTATAAATTTTCCTCCCTGTTTGGCAAATTGCCGAGAATTACATGTGTTTTTTTCTTAAATCGAAATCAGAAATTCCCTTCTTTCGTTTTATTGAAAGAACAGCTTGGGAGAAAGTGAGCCTAAAAATGTACATACATATAGTTATTTCTACAGGAAACTAAAACTTTTAATCTTAGATTTTAGCAGATGTGGGCATATCTTTTTGATGCTTTATAACAAGTATCCCTCTTAATTTCATTTTTTAAATTTGTATTTTTTTATTTTTTAACTTGTTTTTTATGAAGAGAGATTATTTTTTTCCATTCAGCTCAAATGGTATTACCAAGATAATTATACTTATATGGACCAGTGAATTGTTTGAAAATATAAGAAATTTATTTCTGGCTTAGCATCCTTGCTTGGAACTTAATTAAATTTTTAAAATTTAGAACAATTAAAAAAAAAAACACAAATGCACATTTACGGCCTGGCCCACGATGTCGACAAGAAATTATATTTCGCTTAGTTGTACTGAAAACAAAAACAAAACAAGAAAATTTGTTTTCAATATAAGTAAGCGAAAGATAATTTCTTGTCAAAATAGTGGGCCAAGCCGTTAATAAAGGTATTCATTTCAAATGCAATTTTTCTTACAACAAACACAGGAAAAAAAATTAAAAATTTTTTAAAAAATTTTTTCCCTGTGATTGTTGTAAAAAATTACATTTTCAATTTTTCCAACAAAAAAAAAACTGAAATGAATACCTTTAATTTAAAAAAAAATCTCTATAAAACTGCATCATTAGATTTTTTTTTAAATTGAGTGGTCTAAAAATTATGTCATCCAAAATCCCACTGTGCACTTTACTTACACTGACGGGGTCCTTTTCTCACTCCTGCTGAAAGAAGAAAAAATTTACTCATCTTTATGTGAGATAATTTGAAATATTTTTTGCTGTGTGTGTGAAAGTATTCGTGTCTAATACTTTTTAATACTAAATTTAAACAAATATGCCAGGCTATAAGCTGTATTGCTTGTTAAAGCCTTTAAATCAACTTCTGCTGAAATATTTTTTTGGTCAGACTAAATCCTTATACAAATAAAGGACCATCAATACGTCAATAGATTTAATAGATTCACCTTCGCATAACAAAGTGTTTACATGATTCGCTGGCATTGGGGATTTACCAAATAATTTAATTTTTCTACTTTTATTTATTTCTTCTTTGTGGTATATAGAAATTTTTTAAATTCCATATACATACATACAAACATTTCTTTATAACACAAAAATTTTCATGATTTTCGTTTTAAAATTAAGAGATAAAGAAAAGCACGCAGACATTTTTCCGAACAACAAAAACAAATTTAAATGAACATGACTCCTTCCCTGCTTCACATTAAAGATTCTTTTTTTGGGTCTATTGAAAATAAAAATATGAATTCCTTAAAATGCATTAAAAGCAATAAATTATAATTTTAGGTACATAAAACATTGGGAGAGCAAAAGTTAAAGTATTCTATTTAACCTCTAAAAACCAAAGCAAACCACAAGTTATTATAAATCAGCCTCAAAGTATGCTGCAAGATTTTCGAACAATATGACTCTTGAGAGCATGGATTTTGTTTAAGGCAATTTAAGTCGTACAACAACATCATGCCAAAGAAATAAATATTTACATCCTATAACCGAAAAACGACCACAAATACAAACACACTCTACAAGGGAAAATAAAAGAAGCAGCTGTTTGGTTGATTTTCCCCCGGCCTTTATGCTTTCCACAGGGGAAGGTTACCCTAAAGCCAGGGCGCACAGGCATAGTTTTTGATTTTGCTAAATTTTATAATCATTACTGCGTGTCCTCTTGTGGCATAATAATAATTGCTCTGTACTTCTAATAAAGAATTATTCTTTGGAAAATTTTTACAAAATTAAATTATATCAGCGTTAGTGAATTCGTAAATTTTTCATAACATAATTCATTTTCATTGTCAGCTTTTAATTTGATTTTAAATTTATGTCACATGTTCACGCTATCCGTTCAATGATTTATCAGACTCTTTCACGAAAAATAATTGTTTGGGCTTATTCCCAAACTATGAAATGTTTTACCCTACAAATTTTCCATCGTTGTGCATATTCATGAATTCATAATTTCTTAAAAGAAATCTATGGCTTTGCTTAACAATTTTATTTTTCCAGCATTTCCTTATTGATTCGTTGGTATACAACTTGTGCCTTAAAAATTAATATTAATCATGTCCTTGACATACATTTGAAATAACAAGGAGCCGAAAACTCCAATTAAGGGGATAAAAGAGGAGAACATCTGGTACATATGCACGTATGTATGTATGTATGTATGTGTAAATATGTACATTGCTGCTTTATTCATTAGCCCAAATAAATTGTATTAAGGCCGCTATGAGAAAAAAATCCTGAGAAACCTATATACATACATATACCCTTTACCATTTTTGGTGCAGGGCATAAAAAGAAAAAAGATTAATTAGAAAATTATGATCAAAGGCCTTTGTCAAAAACTTTACTTGCGTACAACTTTAATATTGTAAATTGTAAATAAATATTAACTTTATTAATTAATACTATTTTAAATCTAACCTTTTAAAGGTACTTTTTTATGCGGTTCTTATAAAGATATATTTTCATTAATGGTAAGAAAGTACTTTTTTGAGATACTTTCTTGGAAGGTATTTTATTAAAAAGCTATTTATTTTAAATTTTATTTATTTAGTGGTTTTCTAAAAATTGCTCAAAAAGTAAGGTACTATTGTATCAAAAGCTACTTTTTATCAGAAGGTACTTTTTATCAAAAAATATTTTTTATCAAAAGGTACTTTTTAATAAAAGGTATTTTTTAACAAAAGGCACTTTGTATCAAAAGGTACTTTATATGAAAAGGAACTTATAATCAAAAGGTACTTTTTATCATGAGGTACTTTTTAGCAGAAAAGAATTTTTATCAAAAGTTACTTTTTATTAAAATGGTGTTTTTATTAAAAGGTACTTTTTATTAATAGGTACTCTGTATTAAAAGCTCCTTTTTAACAGAAGGTGCTTTTTATGAAAGGTAGTTTTTATCAATATTTACTTTTTATCAAAAGGTACTTTTCAACAAAAGTTACTTTTTAACGAACGTTACTTTTTATCAAAAGATACTTTTTATGAAAAGCTAATTTTTATCATAGGTTACTTTTTAACACAATGTACTTTTTATCAAGATTTTTTTATCAAAAGTTACTTATATCAAAACATGTTTTTATCAAAAGGCTCTTTTATCAAAAGGAACTTTATATCCCAATATAAAAGCACTTTTTATCAAAAGTTACTTTTCAACAAAAGTAACTTTTTATCAAAAGGTACTTCTTATCAAAAGTTACGTTTTGACAAAATATAATTTTTATGAAAAGTTACGTTATGTAAAAAGGTATTTCTTGTCAAATGGTACTTATTATCAAAAGTACGTACTTTCTATCAAAAGGTAATTTTTACACAGGTACCCTTTTTAACATAATATACTTTTTATCAGAAATTTATCAAAAGATGTTTTTATCAAAAGGTACTTTTATAAAAAGGTACTTTATATCAAGAGGTACTTTTTATTTAAAGGTACTTCAAAATTTACTTCTCATTATCAAAAGCTAATTTATAACAAAAGTTACTTTTTAGCAGAAGGTACTTTTTATCAAAAGGAACTTTTATCAACAGATCTTTTTATCCAAAGGTACTTTTATCAAAAGTTACTTTATATCAAAAGTAACTTTTTAATAAAAGGAACTCTTTTTTATCCAAATATACTTTTTATCATAACATGTTTTTTATCAAAAGGTACTTTTAATCAAAAGGTACTTTTAATCAAAAATTACTTTTTATCAATAGATAATTCTAATCAACCGGTACCATTTCCAAAAGGTACTTTTTATCAAAAGTGTACTTTTTATCAAAAGTGTACTTTTTATGAAAAGTGTACTTTTTATCAAAAGGCACGTCTATCAGAAGGTACTTTTTATGAAAAGATATTTTTTTTATCAAAAAGTATTTATGAAAAGATCCTTTTTATTATGCCTTTTATTGAAAGGTACGTTTTTTAACAGATACTATTTGCAGTACTTCTTGACTGGTGTAATTTAAAATGTGGTTTGTAACATTACATTTTTTAAAATAATTTTTTTTAAATTAAATTTTATTCATACATCAAGGGCACTGAAATAGTGCCTGAAAAGTACTTTCTTAAAGATTATTATTTAAAAAGAATGTTGTAAAAATAAAAAAGGTACTGTTTAGAAATTTAAAAAAGTACTTTTAGGAAATGTAAAAAGGAACTTTTTAGAAAGTTAAAAAAGTACTGTGTAGAAAATTAAAAAGGTTTTATTCTAAAAGTAAAAAAAAATTATTATGCACTATACATTACAATGTACCTATTTATTTTTCAAGAGTACTTTTATTATCAGATACTTCTTAAAAGGTACTTTTTTAAATGATTTTTTTAAAAGTACTTTTTTAAATGAAGTTTTTTTAACTTTTGTTCGTTTAAAACAGGGGTGCCCATGGCCTATACGCTTGATGCGCATTTGTTATTGTTTTGTGTGCGTTAATATAGTGTATACGTATTTGTGTTTGCGCTTCCATAAGAAGGTTTTGGGCACCCCTGGTTTAAAATCTTTTAAGAATTTTCAAAAAATACTTTTTTGACTTACTTGTCTTTAAATGTACTTTTTTTTTACAGATTTTGACATAAAAACAAAATCTCTTAACTACATAAAACGTATTTATTTATATCCTACATTAAGTACACCTTCCTTTCAAAGTGGCACTTTAATGTTGATTTAAGTGGTTGTTGTTAATGTATTATATAAAATTAAGTAGCACAAGTCTATTGTATTTTCGTTAGGACAAAAGAAAATATACTCCAGCATATTTAAATGTAAACACAATAGTACGCCATAACAACAAATCCCAGTGTATATACTCGTATTTTGATTTGAGATTGAGAAGGACAAAGCCACACAATATGCTTTTCTTTTAATACATTTTATTTTCCGGCTTAAGAAAGAAACCATTAAAACAACAAAAGTGATAAATTTGTATGCAAACATTTCGTTAAGTTATTATAAAAAAGTTTCACGCGATACGAAAATTTATTTAACAGCGTATTTTTTTAGATATCCTTCCTCCTGTTGACTTAATTTTTCTGTTTACCAACAAAAAATTAAAAAAAAAATACACCAGACTTTTTTTTAGATTTTATAAAAGTTATGTTCACTTAAGTTGTTTTAGAATTGACCGACTTGTGTTATGAATATTTTTTTTGTGGTTTGCTTGGGAATTTAATTATTTTGCCAGCCTTTTATTTTTAGTGTGCTTATGTTCTATATTATTGATTTTGCACTACTTCATGCTGGTTATTGAAAAAGTCTGTCTGATTTGAGTGGAGGGAATGAAAAGAATATTTCTTTTTCTTTTGCTTCTTTTTTTGTGTTGAGTTTAGGAAATTGAAAGGCCTTAAGGCAAATGATTATTTTATAGCAGGCTTTTAGGAGCATTTGAAAGCACAAAAAAAAAATTTGTGTACAGTAAAATTGATTAGTTTGTTAAATTTGAAAAATGTACGATGGATGAACTTTCTAAGTAAGTTTGCATATGAAAAGTTTTTAACAGCAATTGAAACTTTTAACTTTTCTTGCAAGTCAGTGCAAAAAAAGAAAAAATAAATGTTTGTGTGTTCTTTGTAGCATTAATTTTGAATGTAATTTCTACAACATTATTGCGAAAATTCGTGGAAAACGAAAGCTAAAAATTGTTGTAGGCAAATATTTAACTTAATGCTTTTTTTTTATTACTAAAGGGAATTTTGCCAGTTCTAGTCCAAGGTTATCAAAGATTAACTAAATGAATTTCTACATTTAGTGAGAAACAACTTCTTAAAATCTGTTACAATGTTGAATTGTTTAATATTTAACTTAACTCTTTTTTTTAACTATTTATTAGTAAAGAAAATGTTGCCTATTCTAGTAGAAGGACATCAAAGATCAACTTCTCCTGTATTAAAAATTTAGTACTAAAAAACTTTGACAAAATCTTTTACTTGTCTCGAAAAAATTATTTGAAGAGTTACATTTTCCAAACACTCTAATTAAAAGATGTTCTTCTCCCACTTATTATTTGTGTTATTTGATTTAAAATCAAAGTTTTAAAATATTTCAACGAATTAAGGAAATAAGTTTTTATTTGCAAAGAAGTTTTTTTTTTGCTTTGTAACAAAGCAAACAAGTTCTTATTCATCAACTGATGACATTTAAAATATTTAAATTTCATTCTCTAGATATTGTGTGGGTGTAAACGTGTGCTTGGCTTGACGTTTCTATAAATACTCCACTCTTATAACAAAATATTTTTGGAAAGGGAAAATCTCAAAAAAAAAAATGAAAAAAAGAGCAAAGGTTTGTAATCCTCATTAAAATATATTTTTAATGTATTTTAAAACTTGTTCGCTGTAAAGTTAAAGCCAATTAAATTTAGTTATGGGAATATGAATAATTATATTTCCTTTTTTGTTCTCATTATATTTATACAACAAAAAATACAGAAACTGTATAATAATGCCTTGATCAAATCACTCCCCCGTAGGGTATAAATTGTCAACTGTTATTTGACAAAAAAGTAATAAAATATAAAATGAAATAAAACAAAACAACAGACAGTTGAAAACTTTTTTTATTCATATATAAATTAACTACTGACCTTTTCAAAACTGCAAAAAATATATCATGTTTTACAAAACTCCAAATTTTTACATCAAAAAGGCACCTACATACATATGTATGTATGTATATATTTCACAATATAAAAGTCTTATTTTGAAAGGCATACTTTTATGGGCGCCATAACTTGTTTTCCCTAAGCATACTTCCGGGCCTTGAATAGGCCTCGGTACCCCATAAAAATATTACTCGTAAAACTGCTTCCATTTCAAGGTATCCGTCCAGCTTTATAAAAATCGGTCGAGTGGAGGCGTGTGAAATAGAATATGAAGTTTTAAAGGGCATGGCCCCGCCCAGTTTTCAAAGACAAAATTATGTCATTCCAAAAGCCCAAAAGCCAAGTTTTGTGGGAGTTGTATGAGTAAAACTACATATAATTTAATATTAAACTTTAGTGGGCGTGATCCCGCCCTTTTTTTTGGCATCGTAGACCGTGTCACTTTCAGAGCTGACGATTTGTGACAAGTTTCATAAGAATCGCTTCAGAAGAAATGCATGTGAAATGTTGTAAAAAAATTTAATGGGTGTGGCCCGCCCACATTTTAATGAAAAAAATTATGTCGTTGAAAGAGTCCAATGTAAATTTTGCACAATTCAAGGAAGCGACTTGTCTAGAAAATTTTTATGGGAATCACTAAAATATGTTAGTGCTTTTCATATATTTTTTCTAGACAAGTCGCTTTCTTGTATTGTGGAAACTACACTCACCCCTCAAGTTGTGTGAGATATTGGTTAATATACATACACGCAATGCAATTTTTAATACTAGTACATTAAATTCTATTTAATATTAAACTTTAATAGGTGTGACCGCGGCCATTTTTTATTTCTAGATTCACTCATCATTTGTTTCACAGAATTCATTGTCAGCGGTACAATAATTTCTGCTTGTAAAAATAAAACTAAGCTTTCTTTTGCGAAATTGAAGTAGAAATTGAGATCAGTAGTACCTCGTGATTCATATAAAAAATCATACAAATTTATTTTTTTGCTAATTTTTCTACTCACAAAATTTTTCAAATTCGTTAGAAATCGTCCACATAAATTGTATTTATACCAAGTTAACAAAAGCAGAAAAAATACCAAAAGTTGTACTTTTGGTACTTTCACCCATTTCAGACCCTATAAGAACTCTGTATTTTTTATTTCAATCATATGCTATCCGTCAACCGAATGTGATCCCAATTCATTGAAATATTTTCACTTTAAAGTGGAACAAAGTCACACGTCAACTATGGGTTTTTCGTTACACAATGTAATGTTCCGCGTTATTTTCTTTTCATTTTGTTCTTCTCCAGACAAAAACAAGCAAAACTTTAAAAAAAATTGTTAGAACGGTTCCGCAGTTCAAAAAAAGCCATTCATTTATATATATATATATATATATATATATATATATATATATATATAAATGATGATTTTTTCTTCTTTTTAATGAATTAATTGATATCAAGGCTACTCATTGTTGTTTATTATTATTCGCTTTGGCTGAATTTATATAATTTGGCCGGACTTTCACTTCGACATGAGCTTTAATAAGTGCCTTCGATTTTCCATTTAATATTTATAGTGCGTGGCGCTATTTCCATTCCTTACATCTCGAATTAATTTAAAATTCAATTTAAATAATATTATTTTTGCGAGTAAACAGATGGCTTGCAAATTAACTGTTGTTATTAAATTTTTCCTGGTAGTATATACTTTTATAAAGGTCAGAGCCAGTAAAGGAGAGGGTTGTCCATTTACTCAATTTAATTTTAAATTAATAAAGCTTTATTTTATTGAAAATATTTACAAGCTTCCTGTTAAATAATCGATATGTAGGTGTAAGTGTTTCACGTAAATGTAGGAAAATCTTACAAGCCTAGAAGTAAAAGAGTACATTAGCAACGAGGCACGTAACAGCAGTAATATAAAATTTATTAAATTCATGCCAACTAATTAGTTAACTAATTACATAAAAACTAATGAAAAAATCTTGAGCACGAGTAAACGCCATGAAATGTGCATTTTATATCAAACTTTTAAAAGTATTTAATAAACTCCATAAAATATGAAACACTTTTCATCAATTCTAAATATTTAAAAATCTGCAGTAAACTCCATGAAATACGCAACACTTTACATCAATATTCAATCTCTAAAAATCGTCAGTAAACACCTTGACATAGGCAACATTAGCAATTAAAATTAAACCTTTTGAAATCTTCAGTAATCTTCATGAAATATGAAATTATCAAATCTTTGAAAATAGGCAACATTTTTCATTCAATATTAAGATTTTAAAAATCTTAAATAAACCCCGTAAAATAGGCGACGTTTGGCATTTAATTTTAGACCTCAAAAAATTTCAGTAAACGCCATGAAATATGCAACATTTAAAAGCTTTCAGTAAACTCCATGAAATGTGCAACACTTTCCATCAATATTAAATGCTTAAAATCTGCAGTAAACTCCATGAAATATGCAACACTTTCCATCAATATTAAGTCTCTAAAAATAGTCAGAAAATGCTTTGACATAGGCAACATTAGCCATTAAAATTAAACCTATTAAAATCTTCAGTATGCTCCATGATATATGCTAAACTTTGACATGAAATATTAAACCTTTGAAAATCTGCGGTAAATGTCATTATATAGGCAACATTTTCCACTCAATATTAAACTTTTAAAAATCTTCAATAAACCCCATGAAATAGGCAACATTTTCCATTCAATATTAGACCTTAAAACATGTTCATCATTATTAAAGGCAACATTTTTTATTCAATATTAAACTTTTAAAAAACTTAAATATATCCCTCGAAGTAGGCAACATTTTTTTGCATTTAGTATTAAACCTTAAGAAATCTTTAGTAAACGCCATTAAATAGGCTACATTTCCCGTTACATATTAAACTTAAAAGTCTTCAGTAAAGGAAATGAAATATGCAACACTTAAAAGTCTTTAATAAACTCCATGAAATAGGCAACATTTTCCATCAATACTAAACTTTTAAAAACCTTCAATAAACTTATTGAAATAGGCAAAATTTCCCATTCAATCTGCAATAAACGCCATAACATATGCAACATTCAAAGGGTTTTAGTAAACTCAATAAAATAGGCAACATTTCTCATTCAACATTAAACCTTCAAAAATCTACAGTACACGACGTGAAATGTGCAACATTTAAAAGTAAACGTCATGAAGTATGCAAAATTTAAAAGTCTTTAGTAAACTCCATGAAATATGCAACACTTTCCATCATTTATAAACCTTTAGAAATCTTCAGTAAACGCCATGAAGTAGGCAAGATTTTCCATGCATATTTAACTTTTAAAAAACTTAAAAAAGCCCCATGAAATAGGCAACATTTTCCATTAATATTAAATGTTTAAAAATTTAAATACTTGTGATTTGCGCGAATGTTTGATATTTTTTAGTATCGATTTTACTATGAAACATCAAAGTGAATGTAAACATTCATGTTTAATAAGAAAATTTTAATTAAAATTATTCAACATTTATATACGTTTGGGTTGCGTACAAAAATAAATAATTAAACAATTAAATTGAGTCATACGCCTTGCAACTTGTGTATAACTACTTTTTAAACGTTTAAATTAAAAATTATTTGTTCGATGTAAGCCTCTTAAGCCAGTAAGAGATTAGATACCTCGAAGCACCTCATGTAGCTTCTTTCTTATAGACTTTCTGTGCTCTGCGAGCACCGTGAGTTAAAGTTTAGGCCCGTCCTGACATTTATTCACATTAATTTTAGGCACATCTGTCGTATCCTCGCATAATATATATAATAAAAAAAATAAAATTTAAGCCAATCAAATTACTTTTTTAAAATACTCATACACTATGAGCCATGAGCTGTGGGAGGATACACGCCAATATCCTGTCAGGCCTTTTGGTAGCACAAAAATATCAATACATTTTCATTCTACAAAGTTGTAATGAAAAATTTAACAACATTATATTTATGTCGACAACAAAATTGACAACAACTGAAAGTAGGTTACACATGTGATTACGTATGCAAACGTTTGCCAACACACAAACAAACAAGCACATGAATGAAGGCTTCAAAAAGTTTTTGCGAAGGTGAAAGTAATCGGAAACAGGTTTTTGATTTGATTTTCTTTTTCCTTTTTTCCATTTTTCCTTGTATCACACAAAGTGCGGCTGGCTGCTTCAGACACAAAATTTAAGTAAAATGTCTGCAAATAAAGAATAAATAAATGAATTCAATTCATTAGTGGCACTGCTCCGAATGTTTTCTTTTACATATATACGGCCATATGTATAAGCAAAAATTGGCATGAAGATAGCATAAGTGACGAATTTTAATTAGGTCTTAACGAGTTCCTCTATACAATTTGACATTAAAAATGGTCGCATTACATAATCTTAATCAAGCTATTAGTCCTAGCATGATTATCAATGTGAAGTTTCATGGCAAAACTCTTTAAGATCATGTTCAATTTTGCCACTTATGCTAACTTCATGCCAATTTTTGCTTATACATAGGGCCGATAGGGTCTTTTATTTAGGGCTGACTAACTTTAAATTATATAATAAAAAACAAAATGTATGTGTGGGCTATTGTCGAAATTTTGTTATTCGTTTCGGCCTATCTGTTTCATTATAATTGGAATTTAAAACATTTTACAAATATCGGGCTCGGCTTCGCTAAGAGTTGTTCAGATCGCTCGTTCCGATTGTCCAATGTAGTTTAAGCTGTATGGCCCGCAGCATTGTTATTCTGCAACCTTGTAACATTGTTGACCATGTCATCCAATTCTGGCCAAAATAAGTTGATAGTCATCGACCTGTAGCACTCGCTATGTTGCACATTGGGACTTTTCTGTTCAAAATGCCGAGTTTTTCGCCCATTCAATTTCATAAATCTGATGAAGCGTTTTGTAGAGAAATGCTAATTATGAAATGTGCGTTATGGTTTTTTAGAAAAACTGTAGCTTATTTAAAAAAAAAATTATAAAAAATAGTGAAGGATGCTAAGTAGGAAATTTTTTTTATTCCCAAGTGATTCGGTGGTCCATATACATATATATAATTTTATTGCTAATACCCTTGTACTTTAATATACATATATACATTAGACTAGAGTTGTGTCCAACAGCTCCTTTTGAACAAGTTCGCTCTGTTGGACACAAGTCCGACCAAAAACGTCAATGTAAATTAAATGGGTTTGAAATAACTTTTGATTCGAACGGTCTCAAACTATTTCAAAAAGAGCACGGCATCCGATATGACAATTTAAAAATATTTCCATATAAACACTTTTAAAATATTTTTAAATTACGAATCGTATCGAATGCCGTAATTTGCGACCTGGTCTCAAGAAATATTTTTCTTTAATTGATATATTTGTAATATCCTAAATATGGGGTTTGCTGTCATAAATATGGTCGTAACTGTTTAGCTCGAGCCGACATTGCCTTCTGGTGCCTAGTGGGGCCTAAAGTACCCCACACACAGTGGGGGTTGCTGTTGAAAAAATGGAAATTATTCTGGAGTTTCTAAAAGAGCAGTCCGATTGCTACAGCATTTAAGGAGGTGTTAGCAAGCTTGGTCCACTGTTCTGCCAATGGAGCAGTCAAATCTTGTATGATGTAGAAAAAGAAAATTATTATGAATTAAGAACGATAATTTAAACATTAAAAAAATTTCATATCAAGAGCACAATTAAATCAAATAAAATTAAAAAATTGGTTAATTAAAAAATAAGAAAAATACAGCAAAAATACTGAACAAAATCCCAATTTGGGGATTTTCTGATTTTTTTTTTGGGAATTGTCGGGAACTCAGAGGCAAATTCTTTTTGTTCCTACTTTCTGCAGTTTTCGCTATTATAAATTTTTTTTTATGAGAGAGCTTAAATAGGGAAGGGGTAGTGATGGAGAAGACAGTTGATGAAGGAAGAGATAGAGGAAAGCTTCATTCTTTTACAACTCTGCTTTTTTTGCACGCTTTTTTCATAATGCAATGTTGCAGAGCTTCTGGTGTCAAATGAGGCGTGTTAAATTTTAAAGCTGTTCTTAGTAGCCATTGGTTATTTTACTTCTCCAATGATTGTGCTACACAACGAAAGAGGGCGCTCTGATGTTACATTAGGATTATCATCTGCTGAAGTGGGAATAGTTTAGTGACCAGAGTCTCATGCCTGCATTACTAGAATTTTTTCCACAAGAACACTAAAGTGCATCAAAAAAATGCGTGGTGTTGTTATTTTTAATGACTGTTGGATACAGCGATCGAACCCAGGACCTTTGGTTTTGTAGTCAACGTGCTAACTACTTCAGCCAACGCCACTCTCATTCAAAAGGTAATACTATTAGAAATATTACCAAGAAATTTTTTATTCAAAATTTTGGTCAGTCATATTACCTGGTTAATTCAGATCGTTTCAAAATAGACCTATTTTTGTTATAAATATAAAATTTAAGGCCTTTTTCGCAAATTCCAAAGCTGGAACTAAAAAAATTCATCATGTCATAATATGTTTTTAAAAACTTTCAAAATTAAATTAAAGCAAAAATACTGAAAAATCCCTTCTTGGGGATCCTGCGATTTTTTTGGGAATTTGCCGGGACCTCAAAAGAAAATTTTACTTGTTCTTACTTTCTGTGTATTAATGGCACGAGCATTTTCAGTCGAAAATATTGATAAAATGTATCATGAGTTTTCAATTACATAACAAAGCTTATAATGAGCTGGTATGTGATGTTTTGATCTTTTTATTCGCATTTATCAATATGTATTATCGTAATCAAAGTAACTGAATCTGGATACTGATGCAGACATTTTTTTTTAATTTTTGTTTTATCTTGGCATTGTTTTACTTGTAGACTTTTTTCGGTTTTTGGTGATTTATATTAATTTTAGCAATTTTTTAAATAGGGTATTTTTTTATGTTGTCGATTTTTTTTCGGTTTTTAGAGATTTTCTTTTAGCTTTATCGATTTGTTTAGACTTTGCGTTCTATTTCGCTTCGAAAATTTTTTCGATTGTTTTTTAGCTCAAGCGATTATTTTTAATTTTTGTTGCCTTTTTCCGTTTTACCGGTTTATTTTAGTTTGAGCGATTTTTTGAGTTTTGGCGATTTTTTGTTTTGACGACTTTTTTCGATTTTTTGCTATTTTGTTTCATATTTAACGATATCTTAAGCCCAGCGTTCTTTTTCGTTTCGATGGGGGTCTGGCCATTTTTCCCTTTTGATGCTTTATATTAGTTTTGAAGATTTTCTTAGGTTTTAGACGATTTTGTCCGGGTTTTTTTAATTTTAGAGATTTATTTTAGTTGTAGCGATTTTTATGTTTTGATGCTTTTTTTTCGTTTTGGCTATTTTTTTTTTAGTTTTGGTGATTTTTTCGGGTAGTTTTTAATTTGAGCGATCTTATTAGCCTTAGCGGTTTTCTTGTTGTGGCAATTTCTTTACAGTTTTTGGCGATTTTTTTAATTTTTGAGCAACTCTTTTACTCTTAGCGATTTATTTAATTTTTGGTGATATTTTTCATTTAAGCGTTTTTTTATTTTAGCAATTTTTCGTATCGGCATTGTTGACTCATTCTAGAATAAGATGAGAAGTAAGGAATTTTTTTGGCTTATTACTTATTATTACTTACTTATATATTATTATTTATTACTTATTATTTATCTCGGTTTTTAGGCGATATTATTAGTTTTAGCTGTTTTTTTAGCTTTAGTACTATTTTTTCGTTGTGACGAATTTTTCTCTCTGTAAGGCTTTTTTGGTTGTTCTTTAGTTTTAGCGATTTTCTTAGTTTTCGAGCCTTATTTTCTTTTTGAAATTTTATTTTTGGCTTTTGGCAATTTTTTTAATTTTAATAATTTTTGGCGATTTATTTTCGGTTTTTGGTGAATTTTTTTTAATGTTTTTTTTTTGCGTTTGAGGGATTTATTTTATTTTTGGTAACATTTTTCATTTAAGCGCTTTTTATATTTTAGCGATTATTCGTATCGTTATTGTAACCTTTACTCCACAATAAGTTGAGTATTAACAACATTTTGGTTTATTACAGTGAGCTAAAGAAACTCGGTACATTAAGCCGATAGTGAGGACTCAGCTTAAAACTTATAATGAAAATTAATGCCAAATATTCACCCTTATCGGGAATAAAAGTTCAAGTGAGGGAACATTCCCTTTCCCTACAATTGTGATCACCAACGTTTGGGATGTTGTTGTGCCAGTATACTATTTTCTAATTTTGTTCAAAAGAAATATTTCTCGTCAACAAAATGTTCATTATTATTGTAGAATATTTTGACTCGCTGTTTCTCCCTATTAAAGGCCGTGATACACTATCCCACAAAGTCGTGCGATCTACGAAAAATTACATCCCTGGTATGATGGTGTTTATGAAAATTTTCAAAGATAATAGTGTATCACGGCCTTTAAGGGTACTTTTTGTCCCCTTTTTCGGAAGAGAATGAAGAGAGGTGGCGAAAAAGTTTTGTTTATGAAACTTAAAGATACGGATTTCAACCAGAAATATTTAACATCATTACAAATCTAATATGACAGATGCCTTAAAAGGTAAGCCAAACTTTTCTTAGAGCAACATCAGCAGTCCCTGATAAAAATATATATATACAACAGAATATAAAACCTGCAGGGAAAAAAGAAAAAAATAATAATGCTCTATAATAGTTCTTTGAAATACATATTATTAAAAATAAAAATAATTGGTTCTCACTTTCTTTATGGCATAATGCTCTAATTAAAAGTTAACTGAAAAAAAATGCAAAATACTTACATATAAACAGTTTAATGAGCTGAAAACCAACAATATTAAAACTTTATTAAAACAAAGTTGACATTTTTTTCTCATTTACGAGAAAAGAAAATATGTGATTTGCAAATTTAGTGAATTTAAATCAAAGTTGAACTTAAGGGCAAATTGTGGCATTCGATATCCTTGGAAGTTTCCATATATATATAAATACAATTAAAATTGTACGAAAATTCTTAGGATATCGAATGCCGTAATTTGCTCCCTTAAATTTTTTATTAATTTTTATATGCTCTAAACATTATATTGCATATTATTCCCATTTTTATGGTATTTCATTCACAACAAAAATTTACAATTTAAATTTGGGAAATTCTTAAATTCCATTTTATGCTTTAATATTTTTTTCCATTCCATTCATTTATTAATTTTTTTTTTCATACTTAACTTGTGGCAAATTTAAAAACAAATATGCCCGAGGAAAATCATACAAAAGCATATTTTTGTTTCAGGCTCAAGATGAATGTTTAGAAAATATTTTGCCTTCAGGCTGTTGAACGTAAAAAGCAACAACAAAACGAGCAATTGTTTTTAGCTTTAGCTTGAAAAGAGTTTATTGTTTAGCCTTCGCTGGCAGCATGTGTTACAAAAACACGATACATACATAAATGTTGAACTAAAGTACTCGTACGCACTTGATGGTGCAAGCGGTAAGGGGAAGGCTTGTCCAGTTTTATGATGATGTGATGTGTCGAATCTTTTTAATGTCCTGCTATTTATTTTATTGCCCTACTTCTGGGTAAATGCAGTGGCTGCTCTAACGCAGTTCATATTCAGTTTTATTTATTTTTATAAAAGTCAGCTTAGAGCATTTGTTTTGGAAGTACATCAGACAAGCAGCAGCAAGGGCTTTTTATCTCACGAATAATTACGAGGATGATGCCAAACCTCAACGAATTTAAAAAAAGGGAAAAGAAGGCTAAATTTTAAGGCTTGTCATGTATTAAAATATAGACACACTAAAATTTTGAAGGACTTTCTTGCCACTTTAAAAAACTTACTTATTAAAGGAACGACCCGTTTCTCAAAACTTCAAATTACAAATTTACAAGTAAAATACACACAAAACAACAACAACACTGTTACAAATTTTATTGTTCTTTTGTGTGTATTTTATTTGTAATTTGAGTTTTGCGAAACGGGCCCCAGATGGCGCGCAGAAATTAATGTCGCCAAAAATTAAGTCATAGTCAAGCCATGAACAACGATGATCTCACCTGAGGTAGAAATTTAATAAATATTTTTTTTTTCTTAACTTTTTTTGTAGTTTTAGCTCTTTTGTTCGTTTTTCCAAATTTTTTTTCGGTTTTTGGCAATTTTTTTAGCCTTAGCGATTTTATTTAAATATTTCGTTTCGGTGTTTTTCTCCGCTTTGGCGATTTTTTAATTTTGACGATTTTTTTCGTTTTGGCGATTTTTTTCGGTTTTTGGCGATTTATATTAATATTAGCAATTTTTTCAATTTGGTGTTTTTCTTTTGGTTTGGCGTTTTTTTTTCCATTTTTGGCTATTTTGTTTTAGCTTTAGCATTTTTTTAGATTTTGCGTTCTTTTTCGTTTTGGCGAATTGTTTGGCTGTTTTTAGCTCAAGCGATTTTTTTTTAGTTAAGGTGCTTGTTTTAATTTGTCAATTTTTTTTCTTTCTTTTTATATTAATTTAAGCGATTTTTTAAATATGGCGCTTTATTTGTTTTCGCAAACTATTAACGATTTTTTTAGACTTTGCGTTCTCGTTCGTTTTGTTGTTATCTTCGGTTGTTTTTTAGAGCAACGATTTTTTTGTTAAGCGACTTTTCACTTTTGTTTGGTTCTAACGATTTTTTCATTTTGGTAATTTTTTAATTTCGATGATTTTTAATTTTGGCGATTTTTTAACTTTGGCGATTTCTTTTACTTTTGGTGATTTTTTTTTTTGCTTTTGGCGCTTTATATTAATTAATTTTAGCGATTTCTTATATTATATAAGGTTTTATTTTTTTGGCGATTTTCTAGAGTTTTTGGCGATTTTGTTTAAGCTTTAACGATTTTTGTAGACTCTTTCGCTTTGGCGATATTTTTGGTTGGTTTTTAGATAAGCAAGTTTTTTTTTGTTTCTTGATCTTGCGATTTTTTTCGGTTATTGGCAATTTTGCTTACGCTTCAGCGATTTTTTTAGATTTAGCGTTCTCTTTGATTTTAACAATATTTTCCATTTTTTGCGATATTTTCGGTTATATTTTAGCTTTCAGAAATTTTATAAATTTTGCGCTCTTTTTTGTTTTGGCGATTTTTTTCTGTTTTTGGCGATTTATTTTAATTTTAACGATTTTTTATTTATGGCGTTTTTTTGTTTTGGCGATTTTTTTAGGTTTTTTGAGATTTTATTTTAGCTTTAGTGATTTTTTTAGATTAAGCGTTATATTTCGTTTCGGTGTTTTTTGATCGGTTTTTGGCGATTTTTTCGATTGTTTTTTAGCTTTTGCTACTTTTTTTAGTTTTGCGATTTTTTTTTAAATTTTTTGCACTTTTCTCGGTTTTTGGCAATTTATTTTATTTAAGCAATTTTTTTTAGTTTTGGTGCTTGAATGAGTTTTGACGAGTGTTTTTATAATTTTGGCGATTTTTGTCCCGGTTTTTGGCAATTTTTTATTTATGGCGCTTTTTTGGTTTTGGCGATTTTTTACGGTTTTTGGCGATTTTGTTTTACCTTCAGTGATTTTTTTTAGATTTCGCGTTAAATTTCGTTTCGGTGTTTTTTTTATCGGTTTTTGGCGATTTTTTTGGTTTAACTAGTTTTTTTAGATTTGGCGCTTTTTTTAATTTTTGGAAATTATTTTCGGTTTTTGGCAATTTATTTTAGTTTAAGTAATTTTTTTATTTTTGGTGCTGCTTATTTGCGTCTTGACGATTTTTTTTCGTTTCAGCGATTTTTGACGATTTTTTTTGTTTAAGCTCTTTTTTCGTTTTGACAATTTTTTCCGGTTTTTAGGTATTTTTTTCTTTTTAGAATTTCTTAGGTTTTGCGATTTTTTAGGTTTAGCGTTTTTGAATATTTTAAAAAAAGTTTGCATGTTACGATTTCTAAGCTACAGCAAGTTGTCAAAATTACACGGTACAAATAATAGTTTATTAATTCCAATCATCTGTAGTTGCAAAGAAATAATCAGCTGTCAGAACTGCAGGAATTCAATGATATATTGACATGCCTGAAGATTTTTATAAAAGAGACTATGAAGAAAAAAGCTTCACTACCATTTTATGTGGGGGAGAAAGGCTCATGAAATAATTGGTTTCATGTTTATTATATTCGTTATTTGTTATGTTTTTCTTTGCAGCCCTAAACTGTCAGGATAACAGCCAAATTGTCTATTCTTTTTTTATCGTACACAAAAAAAAGATCATAAAATAATATACGTAATATATTTAGTAATATGATGCCAAATAAGCTTAAGGCAACGAATGAAATACGAGTAATAATGAGATTAATAACTACATTTTTGTTGTCAATCCAGAAAAAAAAATAAGCTTAACATATCCCTCCCATAGCTTTAATAATGACATGACCATTCAAAGTGGGCATAACCAGCATAAAAGTAAATATGTTGGTTGCTGTTAATATTGTCTTTTAGTTTTGTCATAACTATAAGATTTCTGCTGAAGTCGAATGTCTGGGTTATGAAAACAGGGGTCAAATTTCAATAAACTGTTACTGTGCTTTAAGTTAAGAGACAAAATTTTAATGTTTTAAAATTACTTTCTTTCACTCCTGAAATTTTGTGTGAAATTAGAAAATTTATAATTGGAATTTCCTATTATTTTAACTCTTTAGATTACAGCTACATATTTTAAACAATTATAGCAATATTTCTTAAATGTTACAGCCCCTAAAAGTATGCGAAAGCATATCAAGCTTTCTTGTGAATATTCTACCAAAATACTCGTACAATGTAGTCTAGATAATTGACACTTTTTTGAATTCCTAAATTTCCTTGAGTATTGCAGAAAGTTATTGCCAAAACTTTCGATGATTGAAAATTATCTTGAATATTTTATAATTCATAATTTAAAGCTAGAAATGTAACTAACCTTCTGTAGCTTGAGATAAATCAATGCAATTCAATGCCTGAAACTAATTGTTTTAATTGCTTTTAGCTTAACCAAAAAAAATTTGAAGGATTTTGTAATTTAAATTAAAATAAACTTCATTATACTTCTTATCAATTTCCACTGTTAAATAATGTTTGTTTTTAAGCATTCTTTTCAAGTGATTGATGGATGACTTTAATGAGCACGATGTCCTAAAATATAATACAATTTTATATTAATCCTTTTTGTATGAAGTAAATGAAAAAAAAGAAATTTTATAAGGAAAAGAATTGACATTTATCGATAAATTATGGCATTGTATCTGTTGTAACGGGTGTGACCATATAAAATTTATTATTTAAAAAAGGCTGCGGTTCCCAGCAGGATGTTAATCCTAAAAATATTTAATAATAGGCAGACACTGAGATTAAGTCTTTATCCTTAGAGTAGAAATCGGGAGACTGTCACGGGTGTGACTTCCAAAATTTTAGATTTCACAAAGCTATTAGTTATAGGATATATACCATAAAATCTTCAAAATCTTTTTGAACAAAACCTAAACAAAAACCATTTTGAAACTATGACGGGTATGACGTAATATGAAGACCTAAGGAAAGTTTTAATATCGGATATATAAAAAACAAAATCATCAAAGTCTTTTAGATAGTATTAAATATAAACTGCCTCGAAAAAACAAAATTTTCTTAAAGAAAAATGTTTTCAAAAATGTGCCGGGTGTGACCTAGTATGAAAATTCAAAAAAAAGGTTCAATATCACCATAAAAAAATTCGATTTTTATACTTATTGGAGCACCAGAGACTCAGAAGAAATATCCTTGAAGAGTTGCTAAACAACAGCAATTCTTTTTGATGGATTAAAGGGAAGCTTACGTTTAAGTTTAGTGACTATTTTTTAATGACCGCTGTGATTTCAAAAAATAATAATAAATTTTAGATTTATTAAAAACGCTTACAATTTGAGTTTCATACTTTTGCCGTTGTCAGCCCTTTTGCTTTCTTTTTGAATAATTTTTTCTTCTCTCTTCTTCTGAATTTTTTATTTACTGCAGCACTTCGTCATTTACTGACCCTCTCTCTCTATCTCGCTCTCTCTTAAGGTACTTGCAGTTCACATATTTTTGAATATTTTCTTTAATTTTGTTTCTCTAATTCACTTTTCTGTTTTAAAAGACGATTGAAAAAATAGTACCTCAACATTGGTGTGACGGGTGTGACCCAATATTTCCTTAGGATAACCAAATACATATTTCCTTAAAATAAATGTAGTTCACACATATTCATTTATTTTCTTTAACTTTGTTGCTTTAATTATGTTTGACATTTTTGACATCTATTGAAAAACTAGCACTTCAGCATTGATGTGACGGGTGTGACCAAATACTCTTTTACTAAGTACACGCATATCAAACTAAAGGTTCACAAAATCTAAATATACTATTAACTTCGGTTTCTTTTTAATAAATAACAATAAAAAAATCCATTCAGTCTTTGCAAGTTTTACTGTGACGGGTGTGACCTTAATACTTCACATACTTCATTAATATTAATTAAGAATACTAAAATATTTTTCTTTAATCTGCTTTAATAGCAATTTGAGGAAATATACAGTATAATTACATTGTGTTGTTTCTAAATATTTTATCTCGACTTAATCTCGATTTTGCCATAAATCCTTACAGTTTCAAATACTTTAAGAAACTCACCCTAACTTAAAATTAACAAAGAAGAAAGGAAAATAATCTTTTAAATTTAAACTAAAAAAAATTTTTCATCATACCCAGTGTTCTTAGGATAATATAATTTGTTTGTAGTTAAAAAAGGAAATATAAAAAAGTTTTCTCATAAACAAAAAGGGGTTCAAATAAAATATTTAAGCACTTCGCATTAAAATTTTATGAAGTTTAACGCCATAAGCAAGTAAACTCCTTTAAAAAGTATTCAGTACATAAGTCCTTTAAGAAAAGAGTCAAAGTACTTACTTTAAATTAAAACATTAATACACATTATTTTCATACATTTTAAGTGGAAAAAGAGGCACATTTCTCCAACCCTTAAAATCTTTAGCAAATCAAATTAATTTAAAATTCTTTCCATAAAAAAGAAAAAAAACAAATTTAGAAACTTTGCTGCTAACTACAAACTGACAAAAAATCATCACTGCACATCCATGAAGCAGCTTTACAGTCAATAACAAACCACCGAGACGCAATAGAGCAAAGCAAAAATTAATTATTGTAACATACAGCGAAGTAGTACACCGAAAGCAAAATAAAACTGAACAAAATTTTATCACTATCAATATGTCCAACGAAAGCAATAAGCAGCCACCTCATTATATTATAACAACACCCAGCGAAGCTGATGCCGATGAAGTGCGTTCTCTGAATGAGTCGGAAAGTGGCCAGGAAAATACTGGCGTAGTAGTGGTGCAACAGCAGCAGCAGCAGCAACAGCAACGGCGAGTCGTTAGCCAAATGTCTAGACAAATTGCCAGCCGTTCCTTTTCAATTGCTTCTGCTGCCACAAAATCCATATTGGAGCAGAGTTCCTCTTTGGACTCTGATTTGCAAAAACAACTGCAACAAATGCAGTCCCAACAGCAACAATTATTTAACACACAAAAAACCATTGCCACCAGCAGCAGATCACAAAGTCTTCAGTCATCTTCGTCGGTAACCGGAACAACGGGCGAATTAGCTGTGCAAATATCTGCGGCTGGCAGTGGCAGTGGCAGTACCTTAACCACCACACAGTTGGGCCAACAGCTGAAAGCTCAGTCCAGTACGGCCATCACCACGGCAGAGCAGCGTGTGAATTTAGTGCAAAAGACTTCGACAACTTCTTCGTCCACCACGACCAAATCTAAATTTCAAAGTTTTCTACAGCAACCGGAAGCTGTGGGCCACTTCACCTCCAGCTCGGGTTCCTACTTGACGGCCCATCAAAAACATGTAAGACAATTTGTGCGCTCCACATCTGCTCACTCTGAGGCGGCTGTTAGTTCCTCTAGTTCCGGTCAAAGGCCTGACAAATGCATACGCAGCGCCTCGACACAGATTGACGAACCCTCCTCCTCCATCTCCATGGACAGCGGCAATGTTGAACATTTAACTGTGTCCACAAATAAATTGGGCTTGCATCAATCCTCTTCGATATTAATATCAAAATCGGCTGATACCATCGAAATGAAATCATCTTCACAAGCCGCAGCGACTGGCATGCGAACGCAGCTGACTTTGTCGGGCGGCCTGTTGGCACCGCCTAATCGTAAGATCACAATTTTAAGTCCAATACATGCACCACCTGGCCTGCATGATATGCTCAAAAGAGTAGGGCGTTCACCATTATCGCCACGCATAAGCTTTCCGGGCAGCGATGTTGATTTATTTGGGTAAGTGCAACAAGAGGATTAACCTTAATTACGGTAAAAAATCTATTTAAAAATAATTAAATTGTTAATAAATCTTGCCTTATAAAAAATATATAAATTGTCAGCTAAAGGTTAACTTACAGAAAAACATAGAGGCGAACTTGAAGAGCCTAAAACCAGTATTTTGTATGGTAATACTGGTTTTAAATTTTTAAAGTATACTTGGTTTTGACTATGAATACTTGCCATAGTTTGTTATTTTTGTTTAGGCCCGAAAAAGAAACATTAATTGCAGTATTCTAAAAATTTATTATTTTTTTGTATTGGTAGTGTTAATATACTATAAACTTGAAATACAAATAGTTTTTTTTTAAATACGGCAGTAATTTATTAAAAACAGTTTAAATGAATCTTAGATTAGAAAACAGTTCATTAGCGAAGGCGTTTGACACAAATTCTTTGCTTTGAAAAGGGTTAAACTTTTAATCGTAGTCGAGGGATTAATGGCTTTGATTAGGATTACAATTAAACGGCCTGTCCAACGATGTCACCAGAAATCGTTCGATCGAATACTTATATTGAAAACAACAAAAAAATTTAAATTTTATTGTTGTTTGTAATACAAGTTGTCGATCTAACGATTTCTGGTGACATCGTGGGACACGCCGAAAAGGTACGATTACTAGCGATTCCCATTACGCTTACAATCGCAGTGCGAACCCTACCAACAACTTTACAATGAAATGGTAGTACGGTATTAAGGTAATGCCGTATCAGCTTAATAGTAAAATTATGGTTTTTATGTGTCATGTTTTTTTAAACGATAATTAAACAAGAAATAATAATCGAAAGTTATTCAACATGCGTTCTCCATTTTTCGTCTCCAACATTTTTGTTCAGTTATTTAAACTTGTTATTTCAGTTATAGAAAAACGAAATGAAAACACAGAATAATATTTTGTCAGCCTTTAAGCATTCCCCTGTTTGTTATTATAGTTTTTTTTCATAAAGTAATTATAACTCTTTCCTTTTTTTAAAGAATATTGTGTAAACCTCCAAGGCTTCTCAAAACATGGTTGAAAGGTCAACTGATGAGTTGACACAAACACCAGCGAAGTATATATGATAAATAATAAATGTTTTGTTTAACTTCGAAACTTTTTCACAAAATTGGTCCTTCTGCTACAATAAGAATTCTGAATTTTTATATACATAACTTGACTTTTAATGATTTGTACTTTACAACAAAATAAAACTAAATATGCTCGCTTTAAGCCTTAAACGAAATTTTTATGCTTATTTAACCTCAGAAACTGTGTTTACATAAATCTGTCAATATTCATTATGGGCGAGATTTGTGTCGCACACATTTTGCCAGTTATACATGTCATTTGATTAATGATAGCTAAAGCGACAGTAACAGTTTATCAAAATCAGCCTGTATGTATGTTAGTATGTACATATGTCATATGTATGCATGTATGTACATACATGTATGCATGTCCTTGACAACTTCACCAGTCAGGCGTATACGGATGTTGTGTTGCGGTGGTTTTTAGAAACAAAAAATCATTAGCATATTTACAGGATGAACAAACACATTTTTTCCCCCGAAATCTGTTTTAGGCTGAAGTTGGTGAAAATTGTGTTAAACAAGATTCATTTGAAAGAAAAAACATTGAAGAGTTTAGCAGGAATTGCGAACGAATGATTAATACACAGGGTAAAAAATAAATAAGTTTAATTGAAAAAAAAATAATAGATAAAAATCAATTAAAAATGTAACTGAGTCAACTACAGTTTTAATTAAAAGTTCAATTGTATTAAAATTTTAACTGGCTCAATGAAATTTTTAATTGATTTTCGTTTTGTTTTTAATTAAACGTGTTCATTGCAGATACAGTTTTTTTCTGTGTAGTGTTGCCAAATTATCACAGTTTAAAGTTATTCGAACTAAAGGCGTGCACAGTTATAAATGTGTTTTACTTACAAGTAACTGTGTGTAGTAAATTACACAACAGAAAAAATATAACTCAGTTAAACATCGTTACCTTAATATAGAAAGGTCCTAACTCATAATTTTTTTGAAATCGAGATTTTGGCATTTTTCGATACCTTAAATATACATACATATATCGAAGTATACAAAAATCTCGATTTCAAAAATATACTGAGTTCGGGCCTTTCTGTATTAAGGTAATTAATTAATTAAGAATACCAGTTACAGGTTTGATTTCCTTGGAAAATTCATCAGCACGTACGATCAAAAGTTATTAATTTTCTTAAGATTGTAGCAGCAAATAAATCTTAAATTTTATTCGAATATTCATTCGATTTTATAACAAATAAAAACTTAGATAAATAAAAAAAAGTCATTCCTTTTTTAAGTGATTAAAAGTATTTTCAAGGCGTTGGACAATTTGTAGTCCAATTATTTTTATATTGAAAATAAATTGTTTATGTGTATGTTTATATTTATGTATGTATTAATATAATTGCTTCACAAGGCATAATGACAGGCATATTCTTTAAATTTTTCATATGCCCATGCACCACATATATTTCTATATACTAAATTATAATTTTTTATTTTACTTTTTTTCAGGTGAGTGTTTGCAATTGTCATGCAGGTATAAGTACTTTATAAATAATAATATTAATAATATGTAAATTAATAATATGTATGATATATGAGTGATAGAGGCAGGGAGTGCTGTGAATACTAAAAAAATTTATTGTTTTAAATTTATTATAATTTATACTTATATTAATTGTCTTCAAATTAACTCGTATCAATGTTGAAGAGTCTTGCTATTATAGGTTTCAAGATATAAGATTATTATTTCTTACTATGCATGAGGGGTGCTCCTTCCCCCGGTGTTTGCTCTACCAATATTTTGAATTAATACAGACCTGGCTCTCAAAAGAGTATACATATGCCAAATTTGAATACTCTGACTCCTATAGCTTTAAAGATATCAGATATTTGTTTCGAATGGGCGTGGCATAGACCACTTAGGGTAATGAAAAATAAAGTACAACCTATTCTCGGGCCTACCGAGTAGATAATCAAAATTTTATTTCAAATCGTTCAAGCCATTTCGGAGGAGTTAAACTACAAACACCATGACACGAGAATTTTATATACATACATAATAGTGTCCTGCACAAGACCATTTATAAGTTTTTTGAAGACATGAGAGATTTTTCAAATGCTTTACTACAGCGAAATATTCTAAAACAAACGCTAAAAGACACTGTTGTCAAGACAAACAACTAAAACAAATGTCTTGCCAACAGTGTTGTTTAGCGTTTGTTTCAGATATTTCGCTGAAGTAAAGCATTTGAAAAATCTCTCATGTCTTCAAAAGTCTTATAAATGGTCTTGTGCAGGACTTTAATACATAATAGCTGAGCGCAGCAATTGTTGTTTTACGTCCCCACTTGAATGCACACACAAAAATTTATTCAAGTCGATCCAGCCGTTTAGTTGCAGTATAGATAAATAACTGAGATACTGACTGCAGCGCCATCTGCCCGTGCTGATTTGTATGAATCTAAACCTTGCAGGGCTGCACCCAAATGCATACAAAAAAATTATTCAAATCGGTTCAGACGTTTGGGATTATACAAGGCATCTGGTGGCAAATTTATGTTTTTAAATACGATTATTTCCAAAAGCAATAAACGGTGCGGAGGGAGGGTGGCATCGTTGGAATTATCGATTGTGTAGATTTGTTAGTCACGATGTCGCAGTAGTCGAGTGAACATCGCGCGTTCGCTGTGGAGCCACCTTTTAAGAGTAATAATTCTTACGTAATTGCTAGTCGACAATTTTCTTCAACGTTCGGTATTCGTTGAATATGTGATGGACCGAGTGTAAAGTTAATTCGTTCGTGGGTTCAGACATTCCACGCAACTGCTTCGGCTATGAATGTCCCACGGCCAGGGCCCATTCGATCTTCAAGGACTTCCGAAAACATTGAACTGGTTGAAAGCAGTTTACGTGAAAATCCTCGACTTTCAATACGGAAAAGAGCAGCCTCACTGGGACTTCCAAGAGCAATTAATCATGAAATTTTAAAACAGGATCTAAAGTTCCATCCTTTTAAAATTCAAATCATGCAAGAACTGAAAGAAAGTGATTTTGATTTACGCAAAAATTTTTGTGAAACAATGCCGGGGCATTTTCGCACTGTAAATCCTATTTTTTTGGAGCGATGAGGCTCACTTTCACTTAAACTGTCACGTCAAAAAACCCGCAACCTTCGATTGAAACATCAAAAAATATTCGTTGAGAAATCAGCTCAATTGAACCATGTTTACGGCACCGTGTGGCGCAGAACACAAGGCTTCGTTTTGAACAGTGTGTTTTACTCCACGGAAAACATCTGGAGGATATACTTTTTAAAATATGTAAACCGGATATCCTTTCTATCCTTCAATGCTCTTAATAAAACTTTGCGTCAATTATTAAATAAAAAAAATTAAGTTTGAAAACATAAATCTGCTACCAGACACCCTGTATACAGGGTGGTACAAAAATAACCTTCCGATGTTATTTGGCTGTAATTTAAAAAAAGAAAAACTTTGATTCTTCTTGTGGATTATTTTTATTTAGTCTTTTAATTTTTTTTTACATCAAGTCGAGAATATGATGTCATGTAAATGGCCGCCGCCACAGTTGATTGTCATTTGAGCCCTTTTTATGGCATTTTCCATCACTTTGGCCAAAACTTCCTCACATTCTTGACGGATATTCTCTTTAAGAGCTGCAAGAGTCTGAGGCTTGTTCACATAAACCCGCGACTTCAAAAAGCCCCACAAAAAGAAGTCTGGGGCGGTCAACTCAGGCGAACGTGCCAAAGTCACCGACCGATTATTAGTCAAATAAATAGTCACCAATATTCCGCGTTCTGGAGCAGTATAGCGTAACATTGTTTATTAACGTGTATTTTGCATGTGTTTACTACACAAATGTCAAAACAGAACTGACATTAGGTGCCAATCGAAAAATTTATAGCATTTTCTGATTGGAGGATTACTTTTGCGCCGCCCTGTTAAGTAAGATTTTGATTTTGATTTGAGTTTTATTTTGAGTGTATGTATGTATAACAAATTTCAGATGAAAGAAATGAGAACTCTAGCACAGTTTATAATTCCAGGCAGCTGCACTAAACGAACGTATTTTTAGTGTAGATATTTGGAAGATTACTGTCTGTTTAATGGCATAGAAATAAAATACCAAAATCTTCGAATTCACCTCAAATATGTGCACCCTGTATTAAAAAGAGAATGTCTCGAATGCTAACCAATGAATAATTTATGGCAAATTATACGAATTTGCACTATTTCCATTTAACAAATCCTGGTTATTACTTGATGTCTTTAGATCTTTTCTTTTTTTTTTTTTTTTGCTTGTTAGAAGTGCTAATTTTATTGTTGTCATTAACAATGACAACGATTCGAAAAATAAGATGAGTAAAAGAGAAAAAATACTAAAAATAATATGACTTGTGTAAAAGAGCTATTTTTAGTGAGTTAAATTATTTCATAACATATAAATTAAGTACGGAAATAAATTTTGTTTTCAGTAAATGTATTAGTAGGCATATTTCAGCAGCTGTTGGCATTAAGGAAGATTTTTTTTTTGGCAATAACCTTCATTAATTTTGATTAAGAGATTGACTAATAAGCTTTCATGTTGAGAGGTTGTCTGGCAGTTATGCACGAGGGTTGTTTAAAAATTACTTTGGCATTTAATTTGGGAAGAATTTTTTTTATATCTCAATATAATCTCCCTTTAGCTTGATACATTTTTCCCATTTTTTTTTTTTAGATACATAGCTTCAATTTATAATAAGAACTGTCTAGTGCAGTTGACAGCACACTACAAATCTTTTAAATCCCATCGGTTTTCTCACGTTTGGAAGCTAAATCTTGTTGAAAAAGGTGAATGATGAAGCAATTCAAACTTAAATTTATTAGAGTTGTGTACAACTGCTCGTTTTGAACTAGTTGGTTTATTTTGGACACAATTCCGGTAAAAAACATCAATATAACTTAAACGGGTTTGAAATAAATTTTCATTCGAACGCTCTCAAACTAGTCCAAAAAAAGCTATTAGACACAACTCTAAAATTCATTATTTTTGGGCCATTGCAACAGTGGACGTGTAAAATGATACAAAATAACACCTTATTTTTCCCCAAATGCAGAATTTTTTTTCCTTAATCTCTTTACTCAAACGAAGCAATAAATTATCATCATACTCGCCCTTGACTGTTTTATATTTTTTAATATAATTAATAAAACTTATTCGACTCGCATCTCAAGAAGCATACGCGATGAAATTGCTTCCATTTGAAAGTGACTTCACGATTCTGCTCTTCCAGTCCACTGCATTGACTGTTCCCTTTAGCTCAAGTGTATAGTGGTGGATCCATTGCTGTTTCATGGTTACGAATCGGCACAAAAAATCTACTTTGCTGTTGTAAAACATCGCCAAATAATAAATTGAAAAATCTTCGCGACGATGTTTTGGTTCTATTGTGAGCAAAGGCGACATACATTTTGGGCAATTAGTCGACCACTACGCTGCTGGTCTTGGCAGCTCGTAATGCCTTGTTTAATTCTGTCAACCAATTTTTTATTGTAGACGTAAGTGAAAGAGCAGACTAGAATCTAGTCCGGCTTTATTTTTTTATTTGATCCTTCAACCAAATTATTGATTTATATAACGATGACCAATTTTTTCCCATGTTAACATACTAGACCCCTGCAAGAAATCACTTACAAGAACTTTTAAGACATGAGGGATTTTTCAAGGGATTTTTTTTTTACTGCAGCAAAGTGTTCTAAAACAAACGCTAAACAATACTGTTGACAAGATATTTGTTGCAGTTATTGTAAGTATAGGAGTACAGAAGAAAATGCTTCGTGACGGAGGAACTTGAGATGACTTCTTCTGCAAACGCATGGGCGCATATACAAACGACATGCATCTACATATACACGCACGTTTTGTGTTTGATCTTTAATTGTTATTGGTAGATACAAATGCACACATGCATTGGCATTAGTTGTGTGCGCTTGCTTTAAGCTTAAATTAGACGTGACAGAGCCATAACGCCATAACGATAAACAAACCAAAATTTAATTGGTTTCTATGGTGAGAGTTATGACGTTATGGCGAGTCACCTATAATCAAATCCAGTGTTGCACATTAGTTTGGTTCGAACGGCTGTTCTCTATGGCTATGGTTATGTCACGTCTGATTGAGCCTTTAGTTTACTATCTACATCTTACAAACACACACACTCAAACATACTACTTCTTTTCAGTATTTGTTACGAACAAGATGCCTTCGCAACATCGCTTCTAAACACTCATATACACGAACATCAATGCATATATCGTGCTTCGCTTATTAAACGACAGCATTTATTATTGGTTTAGTATAATATACATGCCACGAGAATACATTTAAGAAACAAGACATATTTATATTTCAAAACTGTTTACGCAGGCCTCTATTATATATTCACTGAAATTGTTAATTTCAGATGGCTGCAAAAAAATCCTAAGAAAAGAGGTGTCTTAAAAAGTTAAAACATATGTTTTATAAGATTGCCACTCACTTCACTTATTTCTAACAATTATTAGATCTTTATGAAGGTTTAATAAGACAAATTTTGAGTGGAATTTTTTTTTATAATAATTTTTATAAGGAAAACAGCAATTTCTTCATTTTAGCACATTTTAGACCGCCCTCGGATGTTTTTTCATTGCATTAATATAAGATGAAACTATAAAATTTAATTGCAAACCATAAATCCAGCAGTAAATTTTTATATAATACGGCCAAAAATTCTTTTTTAAGACAAAAAATATGTCAAAATAATGTGTCTGTCAGTTGTTCACTTAATGGTCAATTGGGGTTCTATTTACAGGCTTGTTTGTCTAGACTCTAGGGGTATGCTTGTCAGCATGTTGTGTGATATTACTTACAAACTCGTATTACGTGTAGATAACAACTTCGATTGCTATTGAGTGAAGTTAACATCATATGCTTCTTCGTTTTAACCATTTGTTGTTGTCGTTCCCTCTTTCAGTGACATATTAAGATTGTCATGCTGTCACACTCTACATACTTACAAAACATTTCAACAATAACAACAACAATATAAACATTAAGTATTTGATTGGCTCTTTGCGGGTGTGTGAGCAGTTAAGTAGTTGTTCATGATTGTGTTTTAACTACGTGATGTTTTAAGTGAAATTTTCTTTGTTTCACTATTTTCTTTCCTTTTATTTTCCAATAGTGTGACTTTGTATTCAGTTAAATGATTTATTAAAGCAATATTAAATACATATGTGTATGCATGTAAATATTAAATAGTGTATAAATTGAACCGTGGGTAATGGTAAAGTGTTTATTAAAAGTGTAGTTGGCAAATATTTGTACTCAAAGTAATTAAATCTTAAATAATAAGAAATAGTAATTCGATTTCTGCCTACCTGCTGTTTCAAATCTAGATATATTTAGACAAACATACGCACATAAATAAAGACCTGCATGTGTGCATATTTGTTTTTTGTACAACAGTACTTTGATTTATAGAGACTAAAGTCATATTTTTGCAGCTACATACATATCTTTATCTTAATATAGAAAAGCCCTATCTTTTTTTTTTAATCGAGGTTTTTTTATATTTTGACAGAAGAACATCTCATATATTGAAAAATGCCAAAATTTCGATCTCAAAAATTTATTGACTTCGGGCTTTTTTATATTAAGGAAGCGATATGAATCGTTTAATTTAAAATCCATCAACTGACACTTAAAAAGTACACACATTTGACGGGCTTGTGAAATAAAAGCTTCATAAAAAACGAATGGTATTAAGCTACGGTACAACAGTACTTTGATTTATAGAGACTAAAGTCATATTTTTGCAGCTAAAGTTGTTATTTGAATGCCTATTAAAATTTAATTAAACCTAGTTTTTAATATTCTTGTGGGCTTTTAATCACTTTGTATGTCACTGGATACTTTCTAAAAAAAAATTTTATACAGAAATTTCCTTTTGGGGATTTGAACAAAATATTTGGGAATTGTAGATTTTTTGGGTTTTAATTTTTTAACAGAAAAAAATCTTAGTTTCTGGCATTTTTATTAAGAATAACAATGCTATATGAATTCTACATACATATCTTTATCTTAATATAGGAAAAGCCCTATCTTTTTTTTTAATCGAGGTTTTTTTATATTTTGACAGAAGAACATCTCATATATTGAAAAATGCAAACATTTCGATCTCAAAAATTTATTGACTTCGGGCTTTTTTATATTAAGGAAGCGATATGAATCGTTTAATTTAAAATCCATCAACTGACACTTAAAAAGTACACACATTTGACGGGCTTGTGAAATAAAAGCTTCATATAAAAACGAATCGTATTAAGTTGCGGTCACACTTGTCAAACATTTGCCTAAACAAGCTTAACCACTAAATTCAAAGATACATTTTTCAATTCAGACAAAAGCTTGCTTGTCAAGCTAAAGAGTAGGCAATAATGTTGGATTCTATGACAATGTCTATTAGTTAAATTTGATAAACAAGTGTCTGGATCAAAACTTTTTTCAGTAGTGTTTGTTGTTTATGCTTTTTTGGGAAAATGTTTGACAAGTGTGAGCGTAGCTTTATATAATAAATTTTCTAAATGATCTATTCGTATTCACCGAAAACTACGAGTACTCAAAATCCCAGTTTCAACTGTTAAACGATTTTTCGGGAATTGTAGAATTTAATTTTAAGGCCTCAGAAAATTTTACCAAGGGCAGGATTACGCAACGATGAATTCTGAAGTTCCAGTGAAAAGCTTTTACAATAGTGTGTTCACTATAACTGCCAAAATAATTCGTTCTCTCTATTGCGGAAACACAAATGAAGGGCGATATGCGAAATTGATTTATATACAAAATATATAGTGACCTAAAATCCAAAAGGCCATAACAACCAAAAAATTCAAATTAGACCTTTTGATTATGATTTGGTTAACAAAAATCACATCATAATCTATCAAAAAATATATTTTGAATTTTTGGTTGCTACAGCCTTTGGGTTGGATTTTCGTTGACGATATCTAAAGTAACCTTAATATATATTTTATTGTTGTAATGATTAGATTTGACTGCGTCACTAAAAATTTTATTACACTTTGCACCATTGGCGTAGAAGGGAAGTTCTGCGGGAGAATTGCTTTTGCCAACCGGCCCCTCACCCCCTCGCCCGACAAATAATAATAGAAAATTGCCTGTAATTATCTATGTTAATATTAATTATGAAAGTCACCCCTTCGCCTTTAAAAAAACGTTTAACCTCCCCAATGCTGTGCACTATGCCAGACATCATTTTATAAAGATAAATGCTTGTTATATAAATCGTATTAAACTAATTAAAATAAAATATGTAATGCATAATTTTATTTATACTTTGAACGAGACATTGTTATAAATGCATTATTTAACATAATGAACTTTAAACATGTCAGAGACTTAATTAAATCTATAAATAAAAATTGAACCAGCAATAAATTTTAATTTTGGGCAAAAAACTTTAACAACCAATATTTACTAATGCACAACTTTATGTGAAATAAAAACAAAAATTGCCTTCACACAACAAAGTAAGTTAATAAATTGTCAGTTAAAATAAACAAAAAATGTTAAGGCTCGTAATAAATTAAATTAAAAACTTATCAAGTCAGCTGTGAAAATAGATGTATTTGGAAAGCAAACCTTTTCTGTATGCATTTGAGAAATTATGCTAAAAAAATAGTAAATTTTGCATTGTTAGGTATTTTGTATTTTTTTTATTAATATTGCAAAGGAAAAAAATATTAAATTATTAAATAGTTTTTTTTATGAAATATTTTAAATTTATACAAACATAAATATTTCTCTACGGCTTTGCACTTTTGTTTAAATATTTATATAATTCAATCTCTTGAGGGTTTACGTAAATTTGCCCAATCACCCCCGTTGGCTGAATCCCTTTAGAAACACAAAATAACACCCACAGCAGCAAATCACGCCACAGAAACAGTAATTGTATGCAGATTAAATAAAGTGTGATGTGTGAATATTAAACACGCAGTTGAATGCGTATTGCACAATATTAGGGTGGTCCCGTTGTCTTAGATGTTTTGTTTTTGCACAGCTCCTTTTGAACTAGTTTGTTAGCGTTCGAATCATAAGCTGGGACACAACTCTACTATGCAACCTACATACGTCAATGCAGCCAGGAAATATCAAAATATTGTGATATATTTCAAACGTAGATGATACCATAGGTGTTAAGTAATGATTATTAATCGTACTGATTACTAATTTGATTACTTTTTTTTAAATGTCAAGTAATGATTAAATTACGATTATATTCATTTTGCAAAATTACTAATTGATTACGATTACTAATAATGGAAAAGTATTCTGAATTACTTTAAACTACAAAAAATAATCAAAAAGAATCAAAAATAATTAAAAATTAAACCGATTACTTTTAAAGATTACTTTTAATTATTTTTGATTATATATTAATAATCAAAAGTAATCTTTGAAAGTAGTCCGATTATTTTTTGATTACTTTCGATTCTTTTTGATTATTTTTTGTAATTTCAAGTTATTGAGATTACTTTTCCATTATTAGTAATCGTAATCAATTATTTATCAGAAATTCTTTTAAGGAGAATTATATAATCATTAAAAATCTTTTTAAAATGTAATCGTAATCGAAATTTAACAGCTCTGGATGAAACTATCGAGATATTAAAATTGACATATTTCATTTTATCAAGAATCGACTGGATGTGTTGTTCACAGTTCGCTCATCGGTCGATATTTATTTTCATTAAGTTTTGATTTCCGTACGAAACCAATAAATATAATTTCAATTCATGCTTACCAATCTCTAGATAGAAAATTAAACTTTACAAATAAAAAATTCTTTACACGAACTAGGTATACTCTGCTAATTTATCTTTAAATTTGGCAATAATTTCTGGCTTCAAATTGAATTAAAGCTCTTTTATGGCTTTTCCCCCAATACATACATACATGTCTACACATTGATTTTCTTACACTGCCATACATACATACATACAATTTTGCTTTTGTTGGCTTTAGCCTGACAACGCCCACATTTGTATTTGTGTTAATTCATCATCAGCAACAACATCATCACTTTCATAAATTTGGGGTATCGTTATTCTTCTACCCCTAATCAATCGGTTTTCATTGAATGTGAACAACTGTTGGCATACCGACAAGCATATTTGTTTTTTTTTTAAATAATTTTGCTCGTTCTAAGGATTTATAATTTATTCCTTATTTTAAATTCATAACAAATATAACTTATTTTTAGATAGAATTGGCCAATTCACAAACACTGTCGCAAATTAAATTAAATTATTTGAATATAATTTATTTTGCTTTCGAAGAAAAGTTTTAATAAATTTTTTACTAGGGGCAGCATTTTTTATTCGTTTTGTTGTTCTTTTTCATTTAGAATTTTTTTTTGCTTAGTGATTATTTTGAAATATTGCAACTTAATCAATACGCGTCTAAATCGGAACTGTTTTCATTGGAATTTAGTGGTTACGTTTCATTGGGCAAATGTTTGACAAGTGTAATTTCCTTCTTTCTTTTTTTTTGCTGCATACAAAATTGTAATAAATTGAGTAAATGCGACTTTGATTCACACACGAAGGTTTCCGTACGGTGCCGATTTCTTTTTGGCGATTTTTCCTGGTTTTAGCGAGAGTTTTTTCAAGGTTTTGAAAGATTTTTGTTTGGTTTTTTTTTAAATTTTTTTTCTAGTACTGGCACTTTTTTCGGTTTGGCAACTTTTTTTAATTTTTTTGCTATTTTTTTATTGGCGTTTTTCGTTTTTTTTTTTGCATTTTTTTTTTGTTTTTACAGACTTGTTTACAATAAACATTTTTAGTTTTATCGATTTCTTAAGGCTTGATGCTTTTATTTTTTTGTTGTGGCAATTTTTCCAGTTTTTTAGCGATTTTCTTGGTTTTTGTCAATTTTTTAGTATTGCATGTTTTTTTTTAATTTTGGCGAGTTTTTCGGTTTTTGGCAATTTTTTTATTTTAACAATACACAGTTTTAGTTTGAGAGATTATTTTGTTTTGGCGATTTTTTAAATTTCTTGGTGAACTTTTTACTTATGGTGATGTTTTTTTTTTTTGACATTTTAACGACTAATTTAATTTCGTTTAAGCGCTTTTTTCATTTTGGTGATATTTTTTGTTTCAGTATAGTTTTATTTTTGGCGTTTTTTCTCGTTTTGTGCGGTTTTTTTGTATTTTACGATGTATTTTGGTTTTTAACTTTTTTTAGTTTTAGCGCTTTTTTCTTTTGGGTGATTTTTTCAGATTTTTGCGATTTCTTTTGTTTAATTTTTTACAATACATATTTTTAATTTTAGAAATATTTTTTGGCGATTTTTTCATATCTTTTTGGGGACTTTTTTACTTTTGGTGATTTTTAGGGTTCCGTACACCAAAGGTGACAAAAGGAACCCTATTGTTTTCGCTACGCTTTCCGTCTGTCCGTCTGTCCTTCACAAGGTATTTTCTCAGGAAATTGGAACAGAGTATGTAGAACCTTGGCCACTACAACAACAAATACATGAGTAATAAAAATTAAAGGGTGCTCCAAGACGAGCGACGAAAAATGTTAAAATCCCATGTAATATACATACAATTGTACAAATACAATACAAATTTCAAGTGTCAATATACACACTTGAAATTTGTAAAATTAGTGTATTTTTATATAGACTACAACAATTAACATTAAAATATTAAAAAATTAAAATTAAAGGGTGGTCCATCACTTAATGCAATTTTGACTATGTAATTTTGACAAATTGCTATATCTTGGAGACCGTAAGAGGTAAAATCTTGAAATTTTCAAAAACGGTAAAACTAAAAAATCCAAAAATTATAAAATCGCCAAACTGAAAAAAATCGCCAAAACCTGAAAAAAATCGCCAAAACCTGAAAAAAATCGCCAAAAATTTAAAAAAAAAATCGCCAAATCGAAAAAATCGACAAAATTAAAAAAAAATTCTAGCACTAAAATAAATTGCCAAATTCGAAAAAATCGTCTAAATGAAAAAAATCGCCAAAATGAAAAAAACGCCAATAACCGAAAAAAATCGCCAAAACGCGAAAAATGCGCCAAAACCAAAATAATTGTTTATGTGAAAAAAAATCGCCAAAATGAAAAAAAATCACCAAAATTATAAAAAAAATCGCCAAAATGAAAAAAATTGCCAAAACCGAAAATAAACGCTAAAAACCGAAAAATCCTCAAAACTAGAAAAAAAGTGCCAAAACTAAAAAAATCGCCAAAACCAAAAAAAAACGCCAAAATTAAAAAAACTCCAAAATTAAAAAAAAGCCAAATCGAAAAAAATCGACAAAATTAAAAAAAAATTCTAGCACTAAAATAAATCGCCAAATTCCGAAAAATCGTCTAAATGAAACAAAATCGCCAAAATGAGAAAAAACGCCAAAAACCGAAAAAAATCAAAACCAAAATAATTGTTTATGTGAAAAAAAAAATTGCAAAACGAAAAAAATTGCCAACATTTAAAATAAACGCTAAAAACCGAAAAATCCTCAAAACGAGAAAAAAAGTGCCAAAACTAAAAAATCGCCAAAACCAAAAATAAAAAAACTCCAAAATTAAAAAAATTGCCAAAATAAAAAAATCGCCATAATAAAAAAAACGCCAAACTAATAAAAATCGCCAAAACTAAAAAAACTTCAAAAACCAAAGAAAACTCGCCAAAACGTGAAAAAAAGTGCCAAAACTCAGAAAGCGTCAATAAATTCAAAAATCCCATAAACTAAAAAAACGCTTTAAACCGAAAAAAAACCAAAAACGAAAAAATGCCAAAACTAGTTTATATTGGCTAAAGTTCGTATTGAATTACATATCTCGTGTCCGTACGGAAGGAACCCTTCGTGCGCGGGTCAAAGTCGTACTTCACTGAATTTATTTTAGCATATTAACGCTTCGTTTTATTTTTGGTAATACAAATTACATATAAGTGCTTATTTCATTTTGGCGATTTTTAGTTTCACCATTTGTTTAACTTTATATTTTTTCTCGTTTTTTGAGATTTCTTTGGTTTTTGGCGATTTATTGGAGTTTTAGCGATTTTTTAGTTTTTGCGCTTCTTTCATTAGGGCGATTTTTTTGTTTTGAAGATTTTTTTTTTCATTTTTTGACGATTTATTTTAGTTTTAACGATTTGTGTTTTGTTTCGGCGATTTTTGCGTCACTTTGCGATTTTTTGATTCGACATTTTTCTAATTTTGGGTTTTTTTAACTTTAGCGTTTTTGAAAATTTCAAAAGTTGGCCTCTTACGGTTTCCAAGATACGCCAAGTTGTCAAAATTACATTAACTCCTAAAATACCTATTAATTTGGATTTTTCAAATTTCAGTAGTCTGCATAAAATTACACTAACTTTGAAAATTTTAATCCCCTTATGCAAAAAGAAATGGTAAATTTAAAGTTGGTTTAACAAACGATTTTTGTATGGTAAACACGGTTTTAAAGCATGCTTTAAATTTAACAATCGTTTTTGCATAAGAGCATAAGGGTTTATATATTCGTATAGAATTGTCTGTATTTAACATTAGGATTTAAAAATTTTTCGTTGCTCGCTTTTAGAACACCCTTTAATTTTTCACTGTCATATACTTTTTTTTGTTGTAGCGCCCAAAGTTTTACATATTCTATAAAAATTTCAGCTAAATAGTTTTGACGCTGCTCGAGAAAACACACTGTGACAGACACTCAGACAGACGGACGGACGGATATTGTAGCGAGAGTAATGGGGTTCCATATCCCCTTTGGTGTACGGAACTCTGAAAAAAGCGATTAAAGCTCGAGTAATATTTTATGCAACTTGCAACAATGACTTGGGCCAATAATTTTTATATTTAGCCACTTTTATTCAACTTAAAAAAGTTATAGCAACTTTAAACGACAACAAAGAAGCATAAAAACTTTTACTGGAAACTTTTTCGTTCAACGGCATACATTTACATATTCATTATTAACAATATATCCGTTTAGGACTTAATAAAAATCTACTTAGAAGAGCATTAAAAAGTGTTGATATCAATTTCTAAACGAAACGGAAATATGCTTATAGTTTTATAACTTCCGCTTCCATTGAAGTCCAATTTGTGCCGCAGAGAGTAATGAAAGAAATTTTTCGTTTTGCAATAAAAAGAAAATACCAAGTGGCGCACAATGAGGTAAATGAATTTTTTTTTTAAACTAGTACGAATTTTAAAGCGTTTAATTTAGTGTTGAAATAATTTCTTCCGCTAAAATTAATCAAATCAAATGGAATGAACAGAACCAACATAAGCCTGCATCAAAAAAAAAAAATTATGAAAACCAAGGGATGGGATTTGGTCATTAAAATGAATATTAATATATGAAAATTCTATCCTCGCGTTGATAAAATACACCTAAGATCCGCCGGATTCAAGGCTGAATGGAGTTTTGGACTGAAGACTTACACAATTTCTTTTTAAATCGATTTTTTCTTTGCATAGATTGTGGTGTTCTGTATAAGGTTAGATTTGATAGTAAAACAGTGCCTTTTCATGCTCATTTGCACACACATCGTTGCCTCAGAACAGATTTAGCCCATATGCCACAACATTGGAGTCAAGAAACAAAACTAAGAAAGTTTACATAAAGTTTTCTCAAAATATACCCAATGGATTTCTTTTGTATTATATTTTGTATTGCGGAGTGCTAACAGCTAATATTACTTTATTGCAAAAGTAAAAATACATTTTGTGCCACATACAACCCTTTTCTTAATTTATTTTCAAAGAGTAGATTTTTGTGCTCCATACGTATATTTAACTTCTGTGTCACATCTGTGAATTAAGAATTTGTTGTCATTCTAGTGACGTAAGGAATGTAAATTTTTGATATTTGCGAGTACGAATGCGAATATTATATGCAATATGAAATATTAGAAAATTTTTATGAAAAAGGACTTCACACTCTTGTTGGCGTACTTTAAAGTTAATTAAAAGTACACAAAATTTTAATGATCGTCATTGAATAACATTTGAAAATTATACAAAGCACAAATTTCTGTAAAAAAAATTAATGTATTTGTAGAAACAAAAATGTTTAGTCATTTATTTAAATTTCGTTTAGGATTTCTGCATTTATTTATTTAATTTCTTTGGAAAAAGGTTCGCATTCGTATTCGCCTGAAAATGGACGAATATTCGAAAATTCGAATACGATTACGAATATTCGTGCATCACTAGTTATTTCATTTATTTTTCTTGCTGCCCAGAGAAATAAGTCGAACGTTTAATGTCGACCAAAAGCCGCTGCCGTAATAATTTTAACTAACGATCCGCTTACACACTTACACAAGAAAAAAAAATTCATTGAAGTTTATTTAATGTCAAGAACACACAAAAAAGTAATATGAATGATTTTGTAATATTAATTAAAATATTTGTATTATCAATTAAAAAATTAATTAACTTTTAACCTATAAACAATTTGATGATATCAATTAAGTTTTTCCACTCAAATTAATTAATACAATTAAAAATTTAATTAATACAATTAAATTCTTAATTGAAAATATTAATTGGTGAACACTTTTTTCTGTGAATGAAATTAAATGATTTTTTTCATACTCAAACATGCATAATTAAGGTTTCTTTTATTTTATTTTAATGTTTAATAAGTTTATATTAAAACATTTAATGGGCGGCTGCGACTGTGTGATGATGTTTTTGCTTAACAGCCGGCGTTAATTTTTTTTTTTTGATGTGTAAAGGGGTTAAAAATCTTTTTTCACAATACAATCACAAATTTCGAGTAAGATCGTAAAGCGTTATCAAATCGGTGTGAGCTACACATGTATGAGTGTATTAGTGTAATCATACGAACAAGAAGTACAGAGAAACTTAACAGCAGCATAGAAATACACTCAACCGAATTTTAAAGCAAACCTTCAGGAACAATTTTTAATTTTAATAGAAACTGCTTATGAAGTGTAATAGTGTTGCCAGTGGATATAATTTTGTTAAAAAGTTGAAAAATATGAAATAAATATAAAGTTTTAAATAAAATAGCGTTTTAGATGTCAAGTATTTGTTTAAAAGTTATATAGCAGTCTTTATAAAGAATTTATAATATTATATTATAACATATCTTCATTACGTACTGTTGCCTTAAACTGAAGCTGGTGCACGACAATTGGGTAAAAATCTCCATCTCATGCCGATTTTTTAAAACAAATTTTGCAAGTCGCAAGCTTTATCAAGATTTTTATTTGACGTTTTCCACTTGCATATGAGAAACTCTCCACAAACCCCCACAAATAATAATTCCACTACTGTAGAGTAAAAAATTTATATATCTTACTAGCTGACCCCGGTCCGCGTTGCTGGCCTAAGCAAACATTAGTGTTGTATATGGCATTGGTGGTACAATATGAAAATTGGATTTTGCCCACAAAAAAACCAAATATTGCGCCATCTGTCGGACGAACTTCAAACTACACAGAAACGCTCCTCACACCCTTTAGAGCATGTAGATAGAGTTTGGTCAAAATCGGTTCAGTAGTTCTTGACTTAGGGTGCAAAAACACAAAAAAACTAAAAATTGCGTCATCTGTCGGACGAATTACAAACTACACAGAAACACTACTCACGGCCCATAGAGAATATATATAAAAACACGCGCCGGTCTTTTACAAATATTTTGTGGCGTGGAAGGCAAAAATCTGTTGGGGCATTCACCCCTAAAAAATAAACGTGTTTTTGATTTTTTTAAATATATTAAGATAAGATTTTAGTAACCATAAGCCAATATCAAAAAAAAAATTATTACTAGATGTTTACACATCTCCCCCTGTTCATTGCTTTTTTTATTATTAATTTCTAAATGAGAAATTTTGTAGATTTAGTTGAACTGCAGTGAATTTTAATCAGAAATAATTTCTTATTCAGGTTTAAGTTCAGTAATTTCCATTCGTATTGAAAGAAATATAATAATAATAACAAGCTCTATCCAATTAGATAGACTATGGTCCTGATGAAGTGCGTGACTGCTTAGAAAAATATCGGCTAGTTCCCCCAGCTAATAAAAGTCTAGTTTAAGTTTTCTTCTTTTCTTTTGAGACTCACATTAATTAATAAAAATATTTCATTCAATAAGAATTGAAATTACTGAACTTAAGCCCGAATAAGAAATTATTTTCTGATTATTATTAATTTCTTATAGAAATGAAGCAAAACAAGAGTTAACTTTACCTTGCACATGTTTGTATGAAAAATTTGGCGCAATCGCAAAAAGTGGCGTGTATAGCAAAACAATACTTATTTAATCTAAAAATAGTGGATATGGAGCAAAATTAATGCTTAAAATTTTAGAAACCATAATACATTTCGTGAAGCTCGTTTTTGATTCAGATAGAGGGTATTCAAAATGTATATATTCCATACCTAACTTATTTTTTTTTTTAAATGGTCGGTGGAGCAAAATTATTCTGGATCGCAGAAATGTCATAACTTCCGAAAAAACTTAAGTGCCATAATTTTCTAACTTCATATCTTTTACCAAAGTTGTTTATCTACGGTCGCAAATGATCGATTTTGGTCAAAATATTAAGTTCGAAAATTATGTCGATTAAGCTTTTTTTTGGCGGTTATGACAAGGTATTATGTATTTTTTTTTCAAGGCTTTGAAGAATGTATAGTTTTGATTGAGGTATTTACATAAATTTTGCACTACTAGGCAAAATTTAATAGACATTTCCATCAACAAATAAATCAAACCCAACAAATAAATCATAAAATGTTTTTCGTTTGATTTAAACCAATTAAAATTATTTTCTGCTATTCTCTGTCATTTTCTAAACGTATTTGGTTGACCACACACGAATGTGTAGAGCTATTCAAAAGGTTTTATAGTTAATAAAACAACATCGACGACAAGAAGTTGGAGGCAATAAAAATGTTTATAAGACCACAGCGATTTCTCTATAAATAAATAAATAAAAAAATACCTGACTTAAATAGGAATTTTTTTACGACATTGTGCTTTGAAATCTGCATTCAGCCACCAACACTAATGCAAGTCGAAATGAAATGCTCACAACTTACCAGATGATGCATAAGTTAAGGCTTTTCACATAATGAATTATTAACTTAAATCACAAGATTAAAATCTCAAAATGTAGTAGAAGAAAAACATTTTAAAGGACTGTAAAAGTAAAATAATAGAAATGGTAACAGCAAAAATAAAATATCGTTTGCATTGTTGAAATACCTTTTAAGCCAATAATCATGTTTTTATTTCCTTTTAGTTTGCTTAAAGCTTGCTAATGCATTTTTGTTTGTTGGGAAAAATGTTGCTGCTCCTAACAATATGCAATGATTTAAATGAAATTTTGGTTTTATCAGTGAATTCAGTTTAACAAAGAGTAGAAAAAGAGGAATTTTAAATGAAAATGCGGTAAACTGAGAAAGAAAGATTAAAAAAAAAATTAAATCTATTTTCTAAAAGCACCAGCTCAACTTGTTGTCTGCCAGGAACTGTTATGTCTAGATAACAATTGTGTATATATTCTGAGGAGTCTAAACTTTTAATTAATGATACAGAAAATACGTAAAAACAGATTTTACTTTTTCTATAAATTTTTAATACAAACTGCTTTTTGTGAGTCCGTCTGCTAAAATATTTGCTTAAGATTATGTAAAAGCTTACGTGATTGGCAACAATTACAAGCTCTAGAATATTTTTTTAGTAAAACAAAATTGTAAAATTTATATTTTAAATATTTTTATTAATTTACTGACTGCTTGTATTAATCAAAACACTACCCACGTACATATGTGCTTGAAATTTTAACAAACACCGCAAATTCTTACTGCCATAATGTAATATGTTGCCTGAATATTTCTTAATAAATATTTGCATTAAGAATTTATGTAGAAATATTTCTTCTTGAATAAAATGTTTAGGGACATTATTTTTAAAACCTCAAGTATAGAATGTATGTACACCGAAAGAATTTTGCTTCATAAATCCAACGAAACAAGTTCATTAGATCTTATTCACAAATCTAATGATAAAAATTTAATGAAAAATTCACGAATATTGTGAAAGAATTTTATTGGAATTGCTTTGTTGGTATTCTATTTCATTGGATTTATGACAACAATATTTTCTAATTATTAAGAAATCCCTTTATATTTAAGAAACATTTACAGTCGTGGCTTGAAATAAATATATGTATATAGATAATTACATACCTGAAAGCAAAGCAAAGTTAAAGATTAAATTCTTTAAAACAAAAAAAAATAATAAAGTCATTTAGAATTTCATTATAGCTATGAAATGCATTCGTTGTCCCAATGAAAAATTTATTGTAGTCATGAAAGTCTGATACATTAAATGTATTTCAACAGTTGTCAACCAAAAGCTTGCATCAAAGTTAGTTCTGTAGGATGGTTCTTTCACTCTTTGTATGCTTATTTACACATACATTTTTAATTAAGTTATTTCGTTGTTATAATAAAGTCATTGTTTTAATGAAATTATTTCGTTGGAAATTATCTCGTTTGAAATTATTTCAGTGTTTTAATGATATTATTTCGTTGTTTCGATGAAGTTATTTCATTGCATTGATGACACTGTTTAATACATTTGACGTTGTTTTCATTAAAATAATTTTAACAAAACTGGTTTCATTAATCCAACGAAGCGTAACGTTGGATTGAATTTTAATGAATTTTTTCATTAGATTAATGTCGAAATTCATAGAACTTATGAAAAAAATTCTTTCAGTGTATGTACATAAAAAAAAATTAACTAAAAATAAAACTCTGAATTAATCAATATCTATGGCTAAAAATAGTTTAAGCTTAAAGATTCAACTAAACGTGTCATGATCATGGTTTTGTAAGTTTTAGCGTTTTTTTTAGTTTTGGCGCTTTTTTCGTATTGTCGATTTTTTCGGTTTTTTTTTGGCGTTTTTTAGTATTTTGGCGACCTTCTTACTTTTGGTGTTTTTTATTTTTGCATTTTAGCGATTTATATTGTTTTTGGTGATAGTTTTCATGTGAGTGCTTTTTTCATTTTGGCGATTTTTCTTTTCTTTATTTTTTTAATTTTGAGACATTTTAGTTTTAGCGTTTTTGAATATTTAAAGAGTTTGCCTCTTACGGTTTCAAAAGATACAACAAGTTGTCAAAATTATAAAGTCAAAATTACATTAACTGATTGAATATCCTGTAGTTGTTATTTTTTTTTCAAACTGCAGCGTCAATTGGTGTAGTCTGCCTAAAAATACAAAAATTCAAAAATACAGGTGCACCTGTGGCTGAGTGGTAGCGATGCTAGCCTCTCAGTCCAAAGGACGTGGATTGGATTCCCACCACAGATCTTGAGTGTTTTGCGCAGACTATTTAATCGCTTTGCGGATTGTGTTTGTTCGTTAAAAATAAATTCACCTGTACTGCGTATGTCACGTCGAATATTTGTCTACGAGAATGTCGTACTAGATTAAAGGAAATGTGTGCATGGTTTGTTTAATCTCGGAAAAAATTATCTTAGATGAATATTCGACGTTACATACGCAATACGGGCTACTAAGCTTAAACATTTCAAGTGTCTATATATACATATTTAAGTGTCCGTATATTATAGTCGAATCCGCTTTAGCACAACACGCTTAGTGAAACATCGCTTTACTGAAAATATCGTATTACTGAAAACCAAAAGCAAGCCCACAACAACGTTTTGTATGAAACCTCTCTTTAGTGAAAAAATAAACAATGACAAGTTTATTTATTATAAATCGAAAAAATTGTGCATGTTTTGTCCGTTAAAAAATTAAATGGCAAAATGTATTTGTCCTTTTCACTCTTACGTACGTACTTGATTGTAATTTTCTATTATACTGTCAATGCAAAAGGCTAGAAATTTTCGAGGAATTCGTGAAAAATTTCAACAACAAAATGTGCATATATTCAAGTGTATGGTGTGTCTTAAGTTTATTTTAAGCAATAGGCTTAACTGTAACGAATTTCAGTAATCCGGATAACTGAAAAAATAGGTTTGTTTATTTCCACTAAAGCGGTGTCGACTTATTAGGATTTCCCCATGTTTCGTTGCTCGCATTAGAACGGGCTTTAATTGTTAACTGTCATACATTTTTGTTGTCGTTCTCTAGAAAACAGCCAGTGACAGACAGACGGGCAATAGGATTGCTTTTTACCTTTATGTGTACGTAACCCTAAAAACTAAAACAAAACTTTAAAAACTTTCTTATTTGTCTTACTTCACACACTAACCACTGATGTGTCAAATATCAAATATGATGTGTTGAAACAAATTCAAAACCAGAAGTTTAGAAACGTGTTGTATTAAATAAACTCATGACATGTGCAGGTAATGTAACTTTTTTTCCTCTGCTCTTATTGCAAGTTAGAACAATAACAAACTTTTGCTAGATGAGCTTAAAAAAAGTACATGTGCGCTTTGATTTGTTTCTTACTGGTATTAAAATTGCCTGTCGAGCTTTTGTATATTCAAAGACTTATATTATAATTGAATGGAGAATATTTGTGTAGAAAATTTAAGGTTGCTAATATGCAACTTTTTTTTTAAAGAAAGCACTCAAAATACTTATGCGGAGAAGAGTTAGAGCTTTATTTAAAATGTTCCACAAAAATGCTTATTGTACACTGAAAGAATTTTCGCCAGAAATTCTATGAATTTCGACATTAATCGAATGAAATTCATTAAAATTCAACAAACGTCACGCTTCGTTGGATTAATGAAACCAGTTTCGTTAAAATTATTTTATTGAAAACTTCATCAAATTTATTTAACAGTGTAATTAATGCAGTGCTATAACTTCATTGAAACAATAAAATAATTTCATGAAAAGAATGAAATAACCTAAATGTAAAGGGGTTTCTTAATAATTAGAAAATATTGTTTTCATAAATCCAATAAATTATTCTTACGAAACCAGAATACCAAGGAAGCAATTTCAATGAAATTCTTTCACAATATTCATGAAATTTTCATTGGATTTGTGAAAAATTTTTAATGAAATTGTTTTATTGGATTTATGAAGCAAAATTATTTCGGTGTAGGTTTACATAAGATTTCTGAATGAATATGTTTTCCATTTACAATTAAAAGGTTTCATAGTATGCACTGCCGATTAAGCAAAATAAAAAAACCTGCAAAAGAAGGGCAATTTCAACTTCTTTGTATAAAAGATTCCGCTGCAGAGGAGTACGTACATACATATGTATATCATTTTATAATTAATTTTCTCTGGCAGAATCCGTCATTAAAAATAATATACTATTTTTTCTTTGATGTGTTGTACAGCGTTATAAGTACTATTACATACATTATGTGCCCATAATTATGAAAGTGGTATAAGTCATATATTTCTTTGGTCCATAAATATTTATATATTATGAAACATTTTAATTAAGACTTGTACTTCTCTCGCTTAACATAAATCTACTTAATATTTATTAAATATATATTGAATTTTTTTAAAGATATATTCAATATTTCGTATTTCAACATACACCACTTTCATTATTAAGGGCATATACATACATATTAGACCCCAGCAAGAGACCACTTGCAAGAACTTTTAAGACATTTGGTCTTTCTCAAATCCTTTAGTGCAGCGAAGTCGTCTAAAAGAAACGCTAAACAACACTGTTGACAAGACATTTGTTTCAATTATTGCAGGTGTAGGAGTAAAGAAGAAAATACTACGTACGCAGAGGAGCGTATAAAAGCGTATATAAACGCACACAAGCATCGACATTAGCTGTGTGCGCTTTGTTTAAAAAACCATCATTAAACACATACATAATATCTTACCATCCTCATCTTACACACACACTAAAACGTACAATAATCAAAATAACAAGCATACACGCATCAACACTACTTCTTTTGAGTGTTTGTCGCGACATCGCTTGTAAACACGCATACATATGTATACACGAACATCAATACATCTATCGTGCTTTGCTTATTAAACGACAGCATTTCCCAGCGGTAAGACTCAGAAGACCTTCTTGGTGCAGGCTTTATTAAAGGACTCTTTCGCATAAAATAAACGATGCACATTTCACACTCGCTTCTATGAGAAGGGAGAAGAGAAGGAGTAACAAGTTATGTTATGATTTTTTTTTACCGAAACAAAAATAAAATCTATTAGTTTGAAGGCCTTTCAGAATCTCTGGTGAAAGAAGCAAAAACAGAAGGCCTGCTCCGCAACGACAACGCGTATAAAAAAAATATGAGTATGGAATGGAGCGAGCAGATCTTCTACATCCAAAAGAAGGCGGACAGAGGCCTTCTAGAAGGCATCCCTGCTCCTTTTAGTTCCCGCTGGGTTATTATTGATTTAGTATAATACATTCCACGGGAATATATTTAAAAAAACAAGACGTATGAATTTGCATTTCAATACTGTTTACGCAGGCCTCTAATACATACATATGTATGTATATGTGTACATACTTATAGAACTTAAATACAGAAATAAAAATTTCCATAAAATAACTCTTCCACTATTGCAGTCCACTTTTTATGGCTCATTAAGATGAGATTACAAAGTATTTAGCAAAAAAATCACGCAAACAAGGATTACTTAAATTTTATGTATGTACAGGATTTTAAGGATTCCCACATTGATTATCTTTTATTTTATGTGCTGTTTTATTTTTTGTTGTTTACTCAACTAAACAACAAAAAAAACTTTGAGCAAATGTATTTTTATATGTACATTTTTTTTACAAGCAAAAAAAAAAGAAAATTAATTACCATTTTATCTAATTGTGTGTGTATGTTTATGTGTTCACTATACTAAACATATTTGTGTGTGTATGTCTGCACATCCTTAAACTATTGGGGTCTTTAAGTTTTCTTTTTTGCCACTAAACATTTTCATAGCACTTAAATATATTAACAGGGCATTTGCTAAGCTTAACAAAGCTTTTGAAAGTTTTACATTCAATATGCAATATGAAGCTGTTCATGGTGTACAAGCGTATGGCAACTCTATTAGCTTATGTTGAATTTCTTGTACTAGCCAGTTACTGAACCACCGTAGGTAATCAAAAAGCTTTTCGTGAAAAGCTTTTTGTATAGTATGAACAATATAGTTTTGAAAGCACTGATTTACTACAGCTTACAGCAAATGTAACTTAACGACTATCCCGTTAACATGCTTTAAAAATACTTTTTTACACAATGGGTACGTTCCTAAGAAACTTAGGCAACAAAAAATGATTATGTAGGAAAATGAATGTAACAATTGGAAAAGTTTGTGATACATTCCATATCTGGAATAAATCGCTTAAGTTGAAAATAAATGTTAGTATTTAATGAGCACATATAAACTTTATTTTAGCTTTAGGTTTTTTTAAGGTTTTTTTTTGTTTGCACTAAGCTGAGATTCTGTCCGTCTGTCTGTCCTTCACAGGCTATTTTCTCGAGAACCGTAAAAGCTAAGAACCAGGACAGGGTGTGTAGAACTTTGGCCGCTACAACAGGATATACATGATAGTTAAAAATTTAAGGGTGTTCCAAAACGAGCAACAAAAAATGATAAAATCGTATGTAATATACATACATACATACAATTGTATGTTGTATTTTTATACAGATTGCTAACATATGGAAAATTTTAAATTAAAGGGTGTTATATCAGTTATATGTAATTTAGACTATGTAATTTTGACAACTTGCTGTATCTTGGAAACCGTAGGAGGCAAATTTTCAAAAACGGCAAAACAAAAAACTTCCAAACCGAAAAAAATCACCAAACCGAAAAAAATCGCCAAAAACCAAAAAATCGCCGAAATGAAAAAAGCACCAAATTAAAAATTAAATTCCAGCACTAAAATAAATCACCAAAAAGGAAAAAATCGCCAAAATAAAAAAAAACGCCAAAATTAAAAAATCGCCAAAATGAAAAAAAATCGCTTAAATGAAAAAAATCGCCTAAATGACAAAAAATCCCAAAAACCTAAAAAATCGCTTGTATGAAAAAAAGCGCCAAAAATAAAAAATTCACCAAAAACGTAAAAACTCCAAAACGCCAAACCAAAAAAATCCCATACTAAAAAAACGCTACAAACAGAAAAAACATCCCAAAAACGAATAAATGCCCATAAGTCAAAAAACGTTAAAACGCAAAAATTAACGCCAAAACTAAAAAAAAAATCGTATTATAAAAGGCTCAAAACCGAATAAATCGCAAAAACGAAAAAAAATGCTAAAACTATATATTTTATAGGCTAAAGTTTGTATAGTATTACATACATATCTAGTGTCCGTAGGGAAGCATTCGTGCGCGAGTCACAGTCCTACTTTACTGAATTTATTTTTAATTTATAACAAATTTGTTAATATATCAATATTTCGCTGGAACATTGTGTATCTTATTCAGGAACTAATAAAATTATTTTAAGTATGTTATAAATTTAAAATAAAAATAACTAAAAAGATCTACTAAATTATTATAATATTTACTGAGTAACACGTGCAAAAAAAAGCAATGTGAGTCCGATCACAGGGGAGATATATAAACATCTAGTAAAGAAATTTTTTTTTAATATTGACTTATGGTAACTAAAATAAGATACATAAATTTTTGACTCTACTGTATTTAAAAATCTATGGAAAACTGCATCTATAGTAGTGGAATTATTAGTTGTGGGGTTTTGTGGAGAATTGCTCATAAGCAAGTGGAAAACGTCAAATAAAAATCTTGATAAAGCTTGCTACTGTGGGTTTGAGAAATTTTTATTAAAATCTCCACCCATAAAAATTGGCATGAGATGGAGATTGTTACCCAATTGTTGTGCACCAGCTTCAGTGTAAGGCAACAGTACGTAATGAAGATATGTTATAATATAATAATAATATTATAAATTCTTTATAAAGACTGCTATATATCTTTTAAGCAAATATTTGACATTTAAAACTCTCTTTTATTTTAAAGCTTATATTTATTTTATATTTTTTAACTTTTTAACAAAATTATCCCAACTGGCAACACTATTACACTTCACAAGCAATTTCTATTAAAATTAAAATTGCTCCTGCAGGTATGCTTTAAAATTCTGTTGAGTGTATTTCTATGCAGCTGTTAAGTTTCTCTATACTTCTTGTTCATGTGATTACACTAATACACTCATATATAGCTCACACCGATTTGATAACGCTTTACGATCTTACTCAAAATTTGTGATTGTATTGTGAAAAAGATGTTTACCCCCAGCGTATAGATGTTTACACATCACAAAGTAAAAATCAAACTTTAAACAAGATTGAAGTGATTTAGAGCCTTTATATATTTAGGTTACGATATGCATGAATGTATGTACCTGTTTTGTTAAAAAAATGCTGCATTTTATTTTTGCTCTATTGCAATTTATAATGACTTGAGGGTATTTTTCGACGACTAAATAATTTAATTCAATGATCTCACTATCGATAATAGTAATAGTTGAACATAATAATGCCGAGTACACATCTGACATTTCATGTATTTTTATTTCATGTTAAATAGCTGCTGTTAATAACAATCTCTCCCCTAGTAGATAGACATGGGTGCTGATGAAGTGCATGGCTGTACAGAAAAATTTCGACATTTCCACCCAGCTAAAAGTCTAGTTTAGTTTCTCTTCTTTAAAAAATCACAACAATTAATACAAAAATATATGTATCATTCACTTAGAATGGAAAATACTTTAATCCGATTGAGCAACTACTCCCGATTAAAATTGAATCTAGTTCAATTAAATTTAATATGTATCAATATTTTACATTATCACAGCGTTATTCATAAAAAATATTTCGGTTTTATAAATTGTTTATAAAACAATTTTTTTTTCAATCCTGTTTTATAAACCTTTTACAGCTACAATTATGCACATTAATACAAAAATACTCTTGAGTATTTATTCGGCTACACTGGAGTATATACAGTAGTATACTTATACTTTACAGCATTAATGCTACCAGCAAAGTGAATTGGTGAAACTCTAAAAGGGCAAAGGTGTTTAATTGTTTAAATGACTGGGATAGAAAGTGACATTTAATAATTATGGACTATGCTAAAAATGTTTCTAACTGAATATATATTTGCTAAAAATATATTGATCTTTTTACAAAGTACAATATAAGAGTTCATTACCAATTTTGCAAATAAACAAAAATTACGAAAAAAAAATTTAGGAATATTATCGGTTGTTTAAAGTTAAATTTTTTTTACCTCCTAATTATTTGCTTAATATTTCAAACAGCAAAAGCACATTTTCCATTACCCATTTCATTCCATACCCCATCCCTACGTGGGCGTAGGATGAATAAATATTCTGAGTATCATCCTTATATTTATTTGGTGCGAATAAGCATACTCGGAGTATAAGTATGAGTGATATTCTATACCCGGGATCATCAAAAGGCCGCCAGTGGACACTTCGTTAAGCTTTTATTTTTCCGTACATTCGTACAAGCATGCATTATACTCTCTTTGATGTTATATATGTATGTGTTTGCTTATCATTGCTCTATACCAAAGCTGGCCACAGAGAGAGAACCGAGGGAAATGTATAAGCGTATGTATGTGTATTCATTTGAATAAAAAGCCGATTGATGTTCGGCACTCTGGCACTAGTCTGGGCAGCATATTTAAAGCTGAGGAGTACTTAAGTTTTTTGCATAAATGAAGTAATTGTACTCTTTTGAGTGTTGGAATCGGCTATAGTCATATGAGTATAAGCAGTTACTAAATTTAAGAGTAAATATTTTATTCTTCTTAGTACTCATTGTCATTCTCTGCTCTTTACGAGATTTTATTAACAAGAACTGCTGGGTATTGTTTTTATAAGCCATGTAACCGAATTGTGGTGCTAATTTGTACCAGAAAAATATTGTTTTTGCCATGTGTGTATGTATTTTGAAAAATTTGCGTTGACATTGATTGAAAGACATGTTTCATCAGCACTTTTTCTCATTTCGGAACCAAAGAGAATTTTGTTTTTCATATAAAACTCCAAAAATAAAAAAAACAAATAAGCAAAATTGATAATAAATAACCAAACTTTAAAAGGATTTTAGCCTAATTAACAATTAAATATAAAGTTAAAAAAAATAATATTGACAACAGTATGGCAAAAATTAAATTATCACTATCTTCAGTTTGGTAAACAAACGCACTATAATTTCGTATTGTCGTATTGTCTTAACGCACAGCAGTATATGCTTACCTTAGTGATCCCCGTTGATGCTTTTCTACTTATGCACGCAGGTACTAATTTGTCTCATTATCTCTTAAGCCCTTAAATCTATGCCAATGAATTTAATTTTATTCAACTCACTTCCACTTGAACAAGAGACAATAATCACAATAATAAACTGTTGAAAAGGAGAAATTTATTCAAGAGCATCACTTAAGAAATCAAATTGACCCCCTTGTTCAGCTAATAATAAACAAGTAAGAGTGCTATATTCGGCTGTGCCGAATCTTATATACCCTTTACCAAAGTGCGTTTATGTAGTATAGAGATACATACATAAGCACAGAGATATGTAGGTACATATTCATTTTGTAAAAAAATTCATACTTTTTTTCTAGTGCAATTTTTAGGTTTTTGGCATTATGTTTAATTTGGTGCTTTTTAAATTTTGGCGATTTTTTTTATATAGGCAATTTTTTTTTTGTTTTTGGCGATTTTTTTCGGTTCTTGGCGTTTTTTTAATTTGGCGATTTTTTCGTTCCGGCGATTTTTTTATTTTGACGATTTTTTTTATTTAGGCGATTTTTTTATTTTTTATATATTTATTTTTTTTTGTTTTTTAGTTTTGACACTTTTTTCTCGTTTTAGCGTTTTTTCGAATTTTGTCGTTTTTTTTATTTTGGCGATTTTTTTCTTTCTGGCAATTTTTTTGATTTTGAAAATTTTTTTTTCATTTAGGCGATTTTTTTATTTTTTGCGATTTTTTTCATATAGGCTATTTGTTTTTTTTTGTGATTTTTTCGTTTTTTGGCGTTTTTTATTTCTTTTTGGCAATTTTTTAGTTTTGACAGTTTTTTCTCGTTTTGGCGATTTTTTCGGTTTTTGGCGCGTTTTAATTTTGGCGATTTTTTTTTGTTCTGGCGATTTTTTTGATTTTGACTTTTTTTTATTTAAGCGATTTTTTTATTTTTTGCCGATTTTTTTCATATACGCAATTTTTTTTTGTTTCGGCGATTTTGTTCGCTTTTTGGCGTTTTTTTTATTTTGGCGATTTATTTTCGATATGGCGATTTTTTTGATTTTGGCGATTTTTTTTTGCATTTAGGCGATTTTTTTTAATTTTTGACGATTTTTGTTCATATAAGCATTTTTTTTGGCGATTTTTGCGGATTCTTGTCATTGTGGGGATTTTGTTTTTTTGTTTTGACACTTTTTTCTCAGTTTGGCGATTTTTTTCGGTTTTTGGCGCTTTTTTAATTTTGGCGATTTTTTTTCGTTCTGGCGATTTTTTTGATTTTGCCGATTTTTTTCATATAAGCGATTTTTTGAATTTTTGCCGATTTTTTTCATATATGAAATTTTTTTTGATTTGGCGATTTTTTTCGGTTTTTGGCGTTTTTTTTTTTTAATTTTGGCCATTTATTTTCGTTTTTGCGATTTTTTTTTCATTTAGGCGATTTTTTTTAATTTTGGCGATTTCTGTTCACATATGTAAGCATTTTTTTTTTGTTTTATAGATTTTTTTCGGTTTTTGACGTTTTTTTTCAATTTTAGCGTTTTTTTTAATTTTGGCGATTTTTTTTTCGTTTTGGCGATTTTTGAAAATTTTTGGCGATTTTACAATTTTCGGATTTTTTAGTTTGACCGTTTTTTTTAAATTTCAAGAGTTTAACTCTTACGGTTTCCAAGATATAGCAATTTTTCAAAATTACATAGTCAAAATTGCATTAACTGATGGACCACCCTTTAATATAAATTTTTTTAATTTTTGTGTTAATTGATGTAATCTATACAAAAATACACTAATTTTACAAATTTCAAGTGTCAATATACATATGTACACATACATACAATTGTATGTATATTACATAGGATTTTAAAAGTTTTCGTCACTCATTTTGGAACACCCTTTAATTTTTAGGTTTTATATATTTGTTGTTGTAGCGACCAAAGTTCTACATATACTGTTCAAATTTCAGACCCGTAGCTTTTACCGTTCCTGAGAAAATAGCCTTCTTCCTAAAACATCAAATATGTTTAATTATTAGGAAAAAAGTTAAAGCTTTCCAACCCTAGAAATGTTTTTTTAATTTGTTAAATTTTTAAAATTTTTTTTAATTATAAATAGCAATTTTAGTCATACCGAAGTATAAAATAAGATAATTTAATAAAAAAGTAATAAAAACTTGTTTTCGGTAGTTATTTTCTATGGGAAAATAGAGTTTGAGTTTTCCAGCTCTGAAACCGTCTGTCCGATTTTGCTAATTTTCAATAGCATTTTAGCGTTTTTGTGTCATTGTGGAAATTTATTTTTAGTTTTGACACGTTTTGGCGACTTTTTTCGGTTTTTGGCGTTTTTTTTTAATTTTAGCGTTTTTTCATTTTGGCGATTTTTTTGGTTTTGGCGATTTTTTTAAATTTTTGGCGATTTTATAATTTTCGGATTTTTTAGTTAGACCGTTTTTGTAAATTTCAAGAGTTTAACTCTTACGGTTTCCAAGATATAGCAATTTGTCAAAATTACATAGTCAAAATTGCATTAACTGATGGACCACCCTTTATTTTAAATTTTTTTAATTTTAGTGTTAATTGTTGTAGCCTATATAAAAATACACTAATTTTACAAATTTCAAGTGTCAATATACATATGTACATTGGTACATACAATTGTATGTATATTAGATGGATTTTAACATTTTTCGTTGCTCGTTTTGGAACACCCTTTAAGTTTTAATTCTCATGTATTTGTTGTTGTAGCGATCAAAGTTCTACATACTTTGTCCAAATTTCAGACCCGTAGCTCTTACCGTTCCTGAGAAAAAAGCCTTCTTCCTAAAACATGAAATATGTTTAATTATTATGAAAAAAGTTAAAGTTTTCCAACCCTGGAAACGTTTTTTTAATTTTTTAAATTATTAAATTTTTTTTTTAATTATAAATACCAATTTTATTCATACCGAAGTATAAAATAAGTTAATTTAATAAAAATGTAATAAAAACTTGTTTTCGGTAGTTATTTTCTATGGGTAAATTGAGTTTGAGTTTTCCAGCTCTGAAACCGTCTGCTCGATTTTGCTGATTTTCAATAGCAAAATTTTTCGGAAAATTTCTGAAACACCAGTCCAAGAACGAAGTCTCTAGCTCTTCTGGGAGCTTGGGAAAACCGATTTCACGTACAGACAGACGGACAGACGGACAGACGGACAGACGGACATCGCTTGTTCGTCTTCCCTATGCATAAGGATCCAGAATATATATACTTTATGTGTCGCTTATTAATATTCTTGAAATTACAAACGGAATGACAAACCTATATATACCCTTTTACCATTTTTTGGTAAAGGGTATAAAAATACTTACTGGTACTTTAAGAGAAAATAATTTGAACTTTTTAGCATCATTAATGGTCATTAGTATGCACTTGAGAATATACATAAATAAAAAAAAGAAATATTGGCATAAATATTTCATAAAACGAGTTGGTGGATTGTCTGTCTATTTTCTGTTATTTTCTTTTTCATTTCTTCTTGAAATGATTTGTCATTTGTAAAATGGTGGATAGTTAACATATACATAATACAGGGATGATAAGGTTGGTAAGAATGTACCATTGTTGGCCACAATTTAAGCTTTAGTACCATGATTGATTTCAAGTCATTATTATAATAATATTTTGAGAATGGGATTTTGAGCTTGCTCAAGGTTCAGGTGGTTCTTAGCCTTTATATAGAAAAGCCCTAACTCATTATTTTTTTTAAATCGAGATTTCAGCATTTTTTGATACATTAAATGTTCTTCTATCGAAATATATTATAAAAGGCCCGAGTAAAAGTAAATAATGAGTTAAGGCCTTTCTATATTAAGGTAACGATATATAAGATGGCTTCATTAGGACAGCTGGCTGTTGTCTTGTGAATAAGCCAAATGTCAAATTTAATTTGTGTGGATACAGCCTTATTTATAAAACTTTTTAAGGCCTTAAAAATGTTTTTTAAATCAAATTTTCATACAAAATTTTTCTTAAAAAGTCTTTATAAAGCCTTAATAATTTTTATAAATAAGGCTTACAATATAATTACGCATTATTTGGTCCTTGATAAAATGAATGAATGAAAGCTTTTAAATTTGTTAGTGTTTCCTTGCAAAGTAAGAGCAAACGCGGCATTCGATTCGACTCGTAATTTGAAACTATTTCCATATAAACTCTATTGATATATTTTTAAATTACGAGTCGTATTGAACGCCGTGATTTGGCCCCTGCTGATTGGCTGTTGTGATATTGTCGGTGTGAAAGCATAAAAGATCTTTAGTAAAAGTTTTTGCACATTCTGGACGTAAAGAAAACGTAAAGAAAACTATCAGGAACTTATATTTTTCGTTATTTTCTTCTTATATCTAAAAACTTGCTCTAATTTCCCTTAATGTTTAACCGACTTCAAAAAAAGGGGGAGGTTATCAATTAGTCTGTATTTTTCTTTTTTTTTTGACATTGTTAATTTATAACTCGATACATTTTAGACTGAATACAAAAATTCTTTTTTTTCTGAGAGGGCATACCTTCCAATTGGTCACATTGTAAAATAGAAGGCGGAGACATGCCCACAAACTTTTTTATTTCATTTTATCATATTCTGCTTATTTGATTGCTGCGAAACCTTTGGTTCTTGTAATTACTTAATTTTAAAGTTAAGTTGAAAAAATGGGCGGGGCTAGGCCCATTACAATTTATTATTATTATAATTCAGGTGGTTCTACTTAACTGATTTTTATGAAACCTACCACACGACACCCTGAGCTCTGAAAACCACATAATCTTGCATATTAAAAAATTGGGTGGAGGCACGCCCATTTAAATTTAATTTTATACATATTTCAAGTATTTCTTCTTAACCAACAGATTTTCAATTTTTTTTTTTTGTTTGAAGCAGTTTACTTCCAGTTTGGTACCATAAATTTTTTTTCGAAAATGTTTTATCGGATCTTTGCATTTAAGTCAGCGTTCTTAGCAGAATTATTTTCTTCCAATTGTAATTAAAAATATATGCAATAACTGTAAATATTTTTATTCTTCATATAATAATTTTAATTTTGTTCAAAAAATTTTATTTTAACATATTTAACGTCTGGGTGATTTTGAAGGAATGAGAAGTACAAGAGAAGTTCGCGATACCAATTGTTGTTCGGAGAAAGAAAAATTTTACGGGAATAAAATCTTCGCCTTTTGCACGATAACGACGAATATATTAGATAAAATCAAATGCAAGGCGAATTCATATCAGCTGATCGCGATGCAGCAGCTGATGATCAGCTGTTAACTTCTCTTGTGTTAAGTAAAAGATAAACCTTCGGAAAATTTCTGAAAGCCGGTAATTTTACACTAAGAAATATACAAGGCGAACTTTTTTGGTTTGTCTTAAGTAGATCAAAAATAATCAAATTAACTAACATGTGTATAATTAGTAAAGAACAAACGACAATGGCAAGACTGGTGTAAATTTAGAGATGTTAAAATTGAGCTTTCCTTACAAAAAAAACTTTCAACAAATTGAAATACGATGAATCAAAACAATTCACATATTCCATTTGCAATAAAGGCTGAGTATATAAAGCAGAAATCTACATCAACTGACACCACACACAGTGTACCAAACAAAAAGAACGCTGATGATGAAGGTTTAGTGGCCTTCGAAGGCACATAGTTGTTCCGTTCACCAATGTGTTCATCAGAATATTTACAACTAACTTTAGTGTTATTTGTTCATTAAAGCGATACGAACTTTATTTAGCCCGTTCAAATCAATCATAAATATGGAAATAAATGAAGTTCGAACAATAATAATTAAAATTAACTATAAATTAATTTTGTTTTTACATATAAACTTTTTCGTATTTGATTCAAAATGTTAAAAATGCCAAAAATAAATAAAAAATAATTAAAAGTAAACCACAAAATTTTACTGTGTAGACATGCTGAAACAAGAACAAATAAACTCTTTGAAATTCGCATTAATTTTAATATGCTTTAAATAGAAATAGAAATTACTTGGTATTTGTATTTTACAATTACAAAAAAAAAAGATTTTAGTGCTGAGTGCAATTTCAAAAGCTCCTTGGTACACAATTAGTTTTCTCTTTTATCATCCCTGATATGCTCGTATAAATTTATAAGCCTTATGAAAGTTAAATTAATAAACCTCTTTATATCTTTTTATCTCTTTCTTTGCAGGTAAGTCTACTACTACTACATTTGCATACGATAAGTACACGACTGTGGGAGTCCACAGCTTTAAGGATAAAAATCAATTGATTTATCATAATTGAAAATTTAAAGTGAAATGCGTACTCGTAACAAAAAGAAGCTGAAGTGTAAACTTATCCCTATTTAAATCTGTAAGTAAAATGTTGTTGGACTTTTTTTAAGTTTTTTTTTACTTAAAGAAATAATAGAAGAAAAAATTTTACTGCTGCACGTTTCAGTTAAGCAACAAATTAAAAAGAAAATCACTTTTAATTTTTAAGAAACCACTAAGTATATATTTTAAATTTTATTGAGGTTTCTTTGTTTGTGTAGTTATGGAAATTGGTTTTAAAGCAAGATTCCAAACATATTTATGCAAAACGCATTTTTAGGGTTCCGTGCACCAAAGGCGAAAAGAAGGCACCCTATTGTTTTCGCTACGCTGTCCGTCTCTCCCTTGCAGGCTATTTTTTTGAAAACCGTAATTTGGACAGAGTATGTAGAACTTTGGGCGCTACAACATTAAATACATGAGAGTTGAAAATTAAAGGGTGTTCCAAAATGAGCAACGAAAAATGTAAAAATCCCATGTAACAAACATACAATTATATGTATGTATTTGTATAGTTAGGTTATTTTTATACACACTACAACAATTAACACTAAAATTTAAAAAAAAAATTAATTAAAGAGTGTATTATCACTTAATGTACAACTTGCTGTATCTTGGAAAGATAAAAAATGCCAAAATTATAAACTTGCCTAAAATCGGTAAAACGAAAAAAAAAATCGCCAAATTAAAAAAAATTTCTAGGACTAAAATAAATCGCCAAAATGCAAGAAAGATCTAAAAATTAGAAAAAAATCACCAAAATTAAAAAAATCGCGAAATGAAAAAAATCGCGCAAAATGATAAAAAAAATGCAAAAAACATAAAAAAATCGCCAAAATTAAATAAATCGCCCAAAATTAAAAAAATCGCGAAATGAAAAAAATCGCCCAAAATGATAAAAAAAATGCAAATAACCTAAAAAAATCGCCAAAATTAAAAAAATCGCCAAAATTAAAACAATCGCCAAATGAAAAAAATCGCCCAAAATGATAAAAAAAAATGCCAAAAACCTAAAAAATTGCCAAAGTGAAAAAAGCGCAAAAACTAAAAAAATCACCAAAACCGATAAAACGTCAAAACGCAAAAAAAATCGCCTGACAGAAAATTTAAAGTCCCTGTCAGCTTTTAACTGTACATTGTCAAAAGAGCTGTAAGACTTTTAATCGCGCGTTTTTTTTTGCTTTTTAATTTAAAACGCCTTTTAATTTAGTTTCTTCGGTTTGAAAGGTGACTTGATCGAGAGTATTCTTAGCTATATTTTAAGAAAGTCGGTACAGCTGCTTAGAAGATAACATCTCTCTTTTAAAATATATATTTTGGGTTTTTAAAATTTTTAATTTTTGTTGTTTTTAATATTTATTATTTATTTCTTTCTTTTCAAATACACAAAATAATTAAATTGTGAATATTAAACTAAGGCTATTTCCTCTCTTGGTTTACAAAAACAAAAACATCTGTGTGGGTAACACTGTCACATTAGCAAAGAAAAGGTTGCCACTATTTTGTTCTTCAGCTTGAGAAGAAGAGTGATCAAACTGAATTAATGTTAGGCTGAGTTTACATCTGGCATTTCTTGTGTGTCATTTCCCCAAAAATAACGTAACCAACTAATTACTAATGAAAAACTGCTTGATTCATACATGTATGTATTTATTAATTTAAATAGTTTGTAATCATTTTGGATTCTATAAAATTGTCTATTAATTATGTATGAAACTGTTTAACTTAATAAATACATGTCTGAATCAAACAGTTTTTCATTAGCAATTAGTTGGTTACGCTTTTTTTACGATTGTGTGGCATTTGGCACACAGATGTAAGCCCGGCCTTAGACCAAATTAGTTTTCTGATTCAGTGTTGCCAGTTTTTTTCTACAGCTTATCCCCAATTTTTGATTTGTCATCCCCAAAAATCCCCAAATTGAGTTCTTTTGTTTAAAATTTTTTCTTTTGCGAAAAAAAAATTTTTTCTAATTTTATTTAAAAAATAATGACACAATAACATATTTATTCAATAAAATTCATTTTTACCGATAGCTATGATTACATTCATATTAACTTAATTTGTAGTTATAAGACTGGTAAAGTAAAAATTACTTTTCCAAAAACTTCAGAATCGAAATCTCCTGATTCATCAGCCTCAGAAACTTTGTTTCAGCAGAAGAATTGAATCTGTCACAACAATTTCAATTATTTTTAAGATGTGTGTTTATTCTAAGAAGTACATCTAAAAAGTCATATTACATTTTGTTACTTCTTTTTGTTTTGGTAGTGTTCATTATTGGTTAATCTGCCTTGATACTTCTTCTTTATTAGAAACCATTCACTGTGTATATAAAACACAAATTTTTAGACTTGCCAGACGCACATTTCTTGGTGCCATCAATTATAAAAAAAATCCCCTGAACCTTGGTTATCATGCCCAACAAATCACCAGATCACCAATACGAAACTTTCATCCCCAATTGCAAACAAAATCCCCAATTTGTGGACAAATTCCCTAAACTGGCAACACTGTTCTGACTAGCTACTTAGAGAAAGTGATTAAGTTGAACAGTAACGTTTGATCCATAGAATGTTTAAACAATATTTTAATTGACTAAATTAAATTTTAAATTTGTTTTTGAACTAAAGGATTTAATTGGGGAGAAAGATTTTATCTCTTTGCTATAAAAAAGACCTTGCAGGAAAATTTAGAACTATTGAAACGAACATAAAGGATTTCTAAAAACAGTGTACTACGAGATTTGAGTGTACTTCATTTTATTTTGCCTATTGTTATGGTAAATCAGGGCACAAAACTTCTATCAAGTAAGACTTTTTGGAAGAAAAACTTCATTATAGAAAATGTATCTGGATTCAGTAACTTTTATTACGATAACCGTATCGCTATAATAAATATAACGAAAATTTATCGACATTCGTTGCCGCTATTCGTTGACTTAATTCTGCTTTTATTAAAAATTATTTTTATTTAATAAATATTTTGTTTTAAATTGAAAATAAGTTTCTTTTTTCAAATCGGATATGACTTTACTTCTCTATTGGCAGAACAGTGGTACAAGATAAACTGTACTCTTGGATAGGAAAATCTACTAGCGAAAATTTCTTTTTTATCAGATCAAAAATATAAGCTTGGCATCGGTTCGAATTTTTCAATAACTTTGCCCACTTTGGGGCATTGTGGCTCCGCTCCCTTTGAAGCTATAAAGTCCAAATTCCAGGCTTAAGATTTGCAACACTTCATAAAATGCTGTATTAAATTTAATAACAATCGGACAAGTAAAAAAGTAAATTAAACTCAAATTCATTTAGTTTCTTTTTTTTAATTATTCTTTGTGCTAAATGACTAGTAAAAAACAGATGTACACTATCGTAAAAAAGAAACTGTAGAATCACTTTATCGTTACCGCAAACGAATAAATATATAATATAAATAATATGATATCAAACGAATATCTGTAAATATTACGATTTTCAGTTCGCAAAAAGTTAAAGAATCCAGGTACTGGGACCTATGAGGAATATTTATTTGGTACATTTTATCCCTCCAGCTCTTGTCTGCATTTATCTCTCTTAATCTCTTGGTAAAAGAGGTCAAATAATTCCCCTAAAAGGTTAAGCAAAAGGTTAAACATATTCGCCATAAAATTGTATTACAATTCTCTGCATACATCAATACCCCAAATTCAATGTAGACACTAGAAATAAGTTAAAACTTAAAGTGAGCTTAAGAGTTGCTTCCGTACTTATTAACACTCACTAACTAAAAGTCCCAAGAAATCTCATTTCATGTTATTAGTTTCTAGGAAAATAATGTTTTAGGCACAATTTCAATTCCAGTCACTTAAAAAATTTACTGCAATTCCATGATAATACTTTAATATTAGATTAGCTATAATTTTATCATATTTTTGAGTGTAAAAGTTTTCCAGGAAGCCAATATAATAATATTTATAAGTATTGTTTTTGCATCTGTTAGTCATCAATAAATCAATTTTTTTATATTTTTTTCTGGAAAATTAAAACTCCATGCAACCGCCAAGCAAATTAAATCTACCTACAATGGCTGCGTAAAATATGTCTTCTTGCTTTACATATACACACATACATATGTAAGTTGGTGTGAAATTTGTATTGTGCATTCGCAGGATTAAAATAGAATTAAGTATTACCTTGGAGAGGCCATTAAAAACATGAATTAAAAAAAAATTACAGAAAGCATACAATTTTCACAAACGCACAGAGGATACTACTTACATTGATTTGAAGGGTGCCCTGGCCAATCATTTTGAAGAAGAAAAAAAGAAAATCCACATGGTTGTCTACATGTGGAGGATGATTTATTTGTAGAAAGTTTTTGCCAGTTCATAATGCCAAGATTTTATCAGAATTATTGCAGCAAAAATAATTAAGAGGCAATAATCAACAACTCAATGGGTTACTTTATTTTTATGCAGATCGCATTACATACATACATACATATGTATGTTAAATTGTGAAAAAAATTTTCTTTAAATGCTTTATTTACATACATACTTACTAACTTATGTGCATATACTCGACTGTACACACATACATATTCATAATTGGCTTCATAAGCCAACTTTACATGAGTGTGAGTGCTTTAGAAACTAGCATAGTTGTAGGTGGGAGGATAAAGTTATTATTGTAGCATACTTTATGGCTTTTAAATATAAATTGCATTTTTAGTTTATAAATATGTATGTACACATTTTGAAATGTGGTTTTTAGCGTTTGTGATGGCTTTGTTGAAATAGTTATGACAGATAAATGTCCAAAAATAACATTATAAAAAAATTTGGTATGTTCATATGAAAAGGGATAAACAAGAGAAAGTTATTATAAACTAAAGGAAATAATTGTGACGCAATTGTGTGATGGACACCCACAGGGCTATCGTTCCCCCCGCCCAATTGAAAGCACGAAGAAATTTAAATTGTTACGGGAAACACAAAGCTTTGCAACCGAAAATTACTATTGTACCCCATGTCAGGTGCTAAATCCCTCATCTAGACCTGTTCTGAGGAATCTCAAGATTGTTAGCGGGCAGTTTCTAATATTCCAACAGAAACTTTCCTAATTGCTCATATCTTCTATGGCATAGAGCTTCACTATGCTTCAGAATGTGCTCTGAAATTTCATAGTCATAATCATAGAATCTGCACCGGCTGTTACTCTTAACTCCTAGCCGGTTAAGGGTATTTTCTTAGACTTCAATGGCCCATAACGAAGTCGGTCTTAAAACTGTTTTGGTTATACGTCCTAATCGTTAGATTCGCGTGCCTCAATTCAAGGAGATTAAATCTGAGATCTGCAAAATAGTTCAAATCTGACCACGGTTGTATTAAGCTCCTTCGCCTTTGCATTTTCGTTTTCTTCCATTCCAATGTGTCCGGGAACCCAGCAGTGTGTGAAAATATTCGTGCTGCTTAACCGATTAATGTTTATGTGGCATTCCAAAGTTAACTTAGAGGTGAGTTCAGATGATTAAATGCCTTAATGGCAGCCTAACTATCCGAGAAGATGCCTATTCCCCTCTCCCGATAGCCACAGTTAAGATTTAATGGCATACATTTCCGTTTAAGAGATGCTAAGGTCTTTTTTTTTATTCTCAGTACTACAACTGCTGCACCCGAACCTTCTAGCATGTTAGAACCAGCCGCATAACACCGTGGTGTCTATAGTGCATGGAAGAGTATGTGGGCCAGCACTAATCACAATTAAGTTTTACATATATTTCATGTCATCGGAAGCTCCGCACACCTATTGTTTTTTCCAAAAGTAGGCAATGTCACGCCCTCAGAAATTTAATATAAAATATTATTGAATGTACTTTTACCAATTGAAAACTACAAAACTTTATGCTGAGATTTTTCTTAAAAAAAGTTTGACGAGAAATTCTTGAAACTCGTTTTATTATTTGTGACGCGACATGATGAAAGAGACCTTATTTTGTCAGGGGTCGAGCTTTTGATACCAATGGATAAAGGACAAAATGACAACAAAATCCAACATTTTGAAATTTTTATTTCAAAACAGGTAGTTTCGAGATAATTGAGGTTAAATTTTGTTAAAGAGGTTAAAGTTTATGGTTAGAGGTTTGGAAAATGCACTTTTATGCCATCTTCCAGATAAAAAAATCAAATAATAGATCAATTATCGTTCATATAGAACCATGCATGTAGGTAGAGATAGTTGTAAAAAACCCAAAACATGAAATTTAGATTTTAATTCACGTTTTGGCCTGTACTGAAAATTTTACTCTGTCAAGATAAGGTTCCTTTCGTCATGTCGCGTCGCATTTACATTTTTATTATTTCAATCCTAAAGCTAATACATATTAAAGACTTCTACATACGTGAACATTCAGATATAAAAATAATAAAATTAAAAATTGCTGAAAAAAACTTGCATCATCTAAATCGGGAATATGTTAGGCTCTTTGACGATTTTCTTGAAATTGTATCTGGCAACCACAGCTGTTGTCGCCATTCATACATACTTACACACATACATACATATATCTGTACAGAGTACGGGCTAAAATAAAAATGTATGTAAAATTTACATTGTAAATATGTTGTGAATTGAATAAAAAGCAGAAGCAAAAAAAATAGAAAAAGCTCCCCTTTATAAATAATTTTGTGATTGTGTCAGTGTGAGTACGAGAGAGAAAAGTAAACAAATTTTCGAATACAAAAAAAAATTCTGTAATCTGATAAAGAATTAGCCAGTGTGTGCCAAATTTTAAAAACGCTAAAAATGACGGCAAAAAAATTTGTAAAGCAACAAAAGCTCAACCGCTACTTGTGAAGTGAATGTGCGACACGCTTTATGGTAGAATTAGTAGATTCGTATCGTGAGTTGACGACACAAAACAGATTACACTATGCAACAAGTTTTTATCCTTTTGCCATAACCTCAAAAATTAGATAATTTCTTAGCTAAATTAAGGTTCGCTGAACACGAATAGTGGCATTTATTTATTTTTCTTAAAAAGCGTTTTCGAGATATTAGCGAAAAACGTGTTTTATTTGCAGTTTATAAAGATATATCCACAAATTTTGAGAACTGTTTATTAAAATTTAGCAAATTTTAACTATTGGAATGATATGTTTTTCTTTTATCAGCCCATATTTTTAATGTGTTGATCGAATAAAAACTCATTGAGTTAAGGCCCTTAGATTGAAAAAAATTAAGTTTTCAAGATTTTTGGGAATATCTTTGTAAACTGCAAAAAAACATGATTTTCGTGAATACCTCGAAAACTTTTCTTAAGAAAAATAAATAAATGCCTTATTTGTGTGCAGCGACCCTAAGTTAGCTAAAAAAAATCATCTAATTTTAGAGGTTATGGCAAAAGGATAAAAACTTGTTGCATAGTGTAATCTGTTGCATAGTGTTATTGAAAGAAAATTTGATTAGTGAAACATTTTATATATGGGGCTGTTCACATATTACTTAACGCTAAAGTAGTGCGGAACATAGTGACTTTTACAGTCGGGAAGCATTAAAAATCGAATCTTCAAATCTTCTTAATACTAACTCCCGACTGTGAAAGTCACTATGTTCCGCACTACTGAACTTGTTATTTCATCAGTTTTTAGGTAGTCGGGTTTTTTGATGTTTTTAAATTAATTTGTTATTTTACACCACTCTATAGGTTTCTTAAATTTTTTTTATTAATATAATGTAATGAGATCTGCCAGCAAATTATCCAAAAATTTTTATTTTTTTTCCTTATTAAATTTAAACATAATTTATATATGTACATTTTTGTAGTCCCCTTTTAATTTCTTTTATTTTAATACCCCACTCGATAGCTTTAGTATAAAAAATTTTTGACGTGTTACTATTTCACGCAAAAAATCCGCATTTTTTGGGTTGGTTTTTGAACAAAATAAATAAAGAAATTTACAAGAAACGCTCGAAAATACAACCCTTAATTCCAATAGGGTAAAAAGGCACAGTAGGACTGATATTCAATAAGGTGTACTAAAATCCCCTTTGAGAGGTTTTCTATAAATAAAATCTCTAGCTACAAAGAATCAAGAAGCATAAATATACTTAAAAAGCACAGAAAATCAACACTGCTTAAAAAAATTGGGGAGAACGTGTTTCCATAAGGTGTCTGGAACCCTACAGCTGATTGTGATTTTCTCCGAAAATATTTCATTTTGTTTAACATTGTACATGGAGCTGTTAACTTTGCAGCTGCAAGTACATGTATTATTTATATTGTAAATTTTAGATTAAAATTTTTACAGACAGTCTTGCTTACAGTAATGCAATGTATGATAAAAGTATATTTAGCAATATGTACATGGTAAATAAGTATGTATGTATGTAAATATGTATAATAATCTTGCCTTGACGAGAACAAGAAATATACCTACATAAGTAATATAAAAAAGGGGAGCCATTATTAAAAAAATTAAAGAGAGACAGAGAAATATTAAGTTGAAACTGTGGAGAGGGCAATGCATTATGGAGAATTTGCATTCAAAGGTAAATTGCATTTTACAGCTGTTGTTATTGTGGCTGGCAATTTGTACGAACACAGCATGTACAGCTTTGTATACATAGGTATATATGTATGTATGTATGTATGTACAGATGTGTGGATGTCAAAGGGGAGCATGCATACAAGTGCGTGTATGTGTGCAGGTGTGTGGAAGAGAGTTTACTTTTATGTGTGAATGTATTCGTTTAAACACGAACGTTTTTAATTATCTTGTTGTTGTTGCTGTTGTTGATTTTGTTTATTAAGTAATATTTCAACGCGCGCATATTGTATATTTTGGAGAGCATTATCATATGTATGTATGTTTGTTGTTGTTTATACATACAAACATACATACCTACATACTTATGATATGGCTTTGTATGTAGTTGTAGCTGTTATTGTTTGTCCACATGCTGCTTTGAATTGGAGATTTTGAACAATAGTATCAGTACCAGAAAGTGATGAGGGTGTTTGGGTGTGCGTTTGCTTTCGGAATAATATATAAGTACATACATACATACGCACATATTATGTACATACATATGTATGTATGTATGTATATTTTGTTGTTGTATATTTGCTATTATGTTTGTTCTTCTTCTTGATGTTTCCAGTGTTTTTCGTCTATTTTATAGACAATATTATTGTTTTTGCTTTTACTTGCGTTTAGTTTAGTATTTAACAAAGCAGAAGCTGCTACTATTCACGTCGTCTACTACTACTGCATTACTATTGCTGCTGCAGCTGCCATTACTATTGCATATTTACTAGTCACTACTAACTACATACATATGTATGTATATATGTATGTACATATGTAACAAGAATGTAGTAATTAATAATGGTGTAAATTTGTTTTATTTTTCAATTTTTTACTACCTACCTATTAAGTAAAAAGAACGGGTGTGAAGACAGCAAGATTGTTTCACCAAGTGTTTTGTTAAAAAAAAAATATTTAATTATTTAAAGTACTTGAAATAAAAAAGTGTTTAATTAAAAATATAAGTGTTTGAGAATAAAAATAAATAAAATACCTATTTAGTAGGTATCTACTAACAAAATTGTTATCACAAAAAAAAAATTAGCTGATGAAGTGTTAAAGTAAAAATAACTTTTCCCAATATTGTTTAAGACGTCAAGCGGTTGTATCGAGCAGTGGATACCTACATACATACATAAAGTTTAATGAACTGTTGTTTATCCAAAAAAGAAAAAGATTTATTATTAAATAATTTACTTCTGGTGTTAATGAATTTTTAGTCTGTTTTCTAATTGGTAAAATAGGTGCACTAAGAAACATTTAATCGTTTAATATAACTTATTCTTAATAGACAACTTCACCGACTGATTACAGTTTAAGAGAATGTGTGCGTTTCTACCAAGTACGTGTGATTTCTCTTCGTTTACAGCCTGATATTTTTTACATTGCTGTTTATCTTTGATGATTTTTCTTACTTCTCCGCCCCCCCCCCCCCTCCCCCTTCCCTAAAATTGAAGAAAACAACAACAGCAAAATTTTTCTAACAAACATACAAATATGACACTTTAACTATCTCAATGAGCGTGTACGTGTCTAGTGTACAACAAACGTTTCCACTCACATACAATATTTTTTTTGTCTTTGGAAGCAGCATGAAGTTTTAAAGAAAAAATGGTGATGACGGTGACGAAAAAATGAAATCAGTTGCAAAGCGACTACAGAATTTTACAAATAAAATTCGAACATCTTTGAAAAATGCAAAGTATTTTTAACAGATAAAATAAAATAAAAAAATTTGTGCAAACATACATATAAAAATTTTTAAGTTAAAGCACGCCGCTGGTCGGTGGAAATTTAAAAGAAAAAGAAAGAAAAAAAAGTAATTAAAGCAAAAAAATCACAAAAATAAAAGAAATACGCAAAAGGAAAATCACAAAATCATACAACGCGGCTTTTGAAAGGCAGAGCAATTATGTAAAATAAAAGCTAAAAAGTTAAAATAAAATAGAAATGTATTGAAAAGATCGAAATTTTTTAATAAAAGTTAAAAAATAAAGTGTTAACCAGCTGCCGAAACATAATGCAAGTGAAGTGTAAAAAATATAATCATGTAATAATACTTACAACAACATACTTACATTAATAAGTATAAAGTGAAATCTACCCTAACCTTAAATGTATTTATTTAAGAAAATTAGTTAAAATTTAAAATACCACACCCTCTCCTTTATGAAAGGTGATTTCAAGGGAATACCAATTTAGCAACAAATTAAATAATTTCAACCAGAAAATATTGTGAAAACCAGGAAGAACGCCACCATTTAAGGTGGCGTCCTCCAAAATAAAATCTTTGGAGGCAAAGGCTTTGCAGGCCGCTACAATAACATCAACAGCAAATGCCGGACAAACTGCAAGAGTAATAACAACAGCTACAAAAGCAAAACCTAGATTATCATTAACTTCCAACAACACCACATCTTCCAGTAATTCTTCCATAACAGCACAACCTAAGAGCTCACTTAAGTCCAGATCTTCACAACAACAACAACAACAACAACAACAACAACAACAACAACATCTAGGACAGCCAAATTCCACCATAAAACAGCCACCACTGCACCAACCTCCCAATCTCTATATAACAAGAACCTCATCCAACAAATCATTAAATTCTTCGACGGGCTCACAAAAATTCAAATCGAAACAATTAAATAAAGCCACAACAAAAGTGAAAAAGAAAGCAAAACAATTGACTTTTGACAATACTTCATTGTGTTTGTTACAACCCCTTACAACCACCCCGCCACCAGTCTCAACAACTGCCTATTCCAAGCCGGCCTTCAATTTACGCAAATATTCTTTACCCACAAATCTCACACAGACTTTACAAAATTCACCTCTGGCCGCCGCCACCACCAATATTAAAACTACTCTACAAACAGTCAAAACCGAATCTTCTTTACACACTTTCCCCTATGCACCCTCGTATGTTTTAACACAAGCCGCGAAAGCGAAAAAGACCAAGACAACAAAAAAATTAACGCAATTCTTAAGAGCAGCCGCATCTTCTTCCAATTCACCGCATACGAAGGGCAGACGCAAATCGTCAGCCGCTTCAATTGTGGAAACAGCCTTAGCTGCTGCCGGTGTTACCGTTAATTTGACAAACGCCTCGGCCTCATCAGCTTCGGCCACCGAACTTTTAGCCCAAGATTTATATACCAAAACACCAACGCCCGTTTCAAATTGTGATTTAAGTGCGGCCATCAATTGTGGCGAAAATTCAGCGGCTGCAGCCGGTGAAACCGGATCAGGAGCTGAGGGTGAGTGTGAGGAATCGACGTGGTGCGCTAGTGGTGTTAATTTTCTAGTGTATATGGTTTGTTCATTCTGCTGCTGTTGCTATAATTTTCGCAATTCACCCCCAAGGTATGTAAATATTTACATATGTATGTACATATATTATTTTAATTAAGTTCTTGGGGTTTTAAAATGAAAAATAATAATAATAATAATAACTAATAAGTATATACACATCTATGCACTTACTATATACCTAAATACATACTTAATATGCAAATAATTTTTTAATATACATATACACATATTATTTTTACTATATACATAAGTATTTATATATAGTGATACAGTATTTCAATAATAATTGTGCAGTAGTGCACTGTGTGTACCCTGAATATAAATTTTAGTTTGTAGGCAAGTAAGTGTGTATATAAACATATACATATCTACGGTACGTAATAAATATATACATATTTAGGTATATACTTATGTATGTACATATATACTAGTGATGTGCCGAATGTAATTTTTTTTTGCTATTCGCGAATACGAATAGGAATATTTGAGACAATGTTCGCGAATACGACGGCGATTATTATATATGAAATTTATAGACATTAAATCGAGGTTCTATTTAGGCCTGCAAAATTAAATATGAAAAAGTTATTATGAAAAATAACTTCATACTAGAAGTGAGCACAAGCCGTAAAAAAGTTCAAAGTATTGTTCACTTCATAGTGCACGACAATACTTCATTTCACAAACTCAAAATTTCATAATAAGTGATAATAAAACATTTCACAATTATATCCATTGTGAAAGATATTATTTTAATTTTATTTTGTTATTTATTTATTTATTTTTTTAGTCTTAAATTAATGTGTAGTTTCCACGATGTGTAGTCTTCAAGCAAGCGACTTGTCTAGAAAATTTGTATAGGAATCACTCAAAAATTTTAGTGCTTTTCATATATTTTTAAAAAAAATTTTTTTTCTGGAAAATTAAATAAAATTCAGGCGAATACGAATATTTTTCAAAGAAATTAAATAAATAAATGCATAAATCCTAAACGAAATTTAAATAAATGACTAAACATTTTAGTTTGTGCAAATACATTAATTTTTTTTATAGAAATTTGTGCTTTGTATCATTTTCAAATATTATTTAATGACGATCATTAAAATTTTGGGTACTTTTTATTTATTAACTTTAAAGTACACCAAAAAGAGTGTGAAGTCCTTGTTCATAAAAATGTTTTAATATTTCATATTGTGCATAAAATATTCGTATTCGCGAATATCGTTTCAAATATTTGTAATCGTATTCGCGAATCAAATCAAAAATTGATATTCGTTACATTACATCACTAGTATGTACATACACATGTACGTATTAGAAAAACAAAGTTTAATTAGGCAGAACAACGTTTCACAAAAAATATGTGCAAACATACATACATACATGCATATGTAAGTACGTACAGCATACGTATGAAAAAAAGTAATAATATTAATTTTGGCGACAACGATGTACGCTTGTAAGTATAGAAATTAGGGTGATAACTTTTTGAATTTTTTCTGTGCAAATGTCATGCCTCCCAATGTAAAATCTCTGAGCGCATAGAAAAATATTTAGAGCTGCATTTTTAATTTTTTGCGATCGTTAAAAAAGCTAACGCACCAAACGCGATGAAGCGATTTTTTTTACTGAAATTGTGTAATATTTATGTCCTAATACTTTTTTCATTTGCGATCATATTTTGTATTTATAAATATACATACATATTTAATACATAATACATATCTCTGTATATTTACCTAGTCTCCTAAGACACTCCGTTAGAGCTGTGCTACCTAGCTATATAAAACAAAATTTCAGGTGTTAAATAACAATAATAAAATTATATTATAATATGATGTCAAATTTGCTGCAAATATTTCAGAACGTTTCCATTTAATTCTCATTAGTTTCTTTTCTAGCTACCTACGATTAAATTAATGTATTCTTATTGTGTTCATGTGGAAAAACAATAAAACTACAAATTGAGCTATCGTTTTCATTGTTACATATGTTATGTCAAGCATTTTGCTTTGTATATTTTTGTACTCTGGTTTGAAGTACAAGGAAATAAAAATAAAAATACATTTATAACTGTAACAGTATCGATTATTTAAGTTACGAAAATCCTGACCTAGCCTGTGTGTCTACCATAAAGAGCATAGCTCTAAAGAAAAAGCTATATAATAAAAATAAAATATATAAATACGTTTATTTAACAAATTGATTTAAAAAAATGTTTTTATTATCAAAACAATATTGCCCTTAAGATAGAGCATTGGGAGCGTAATGTCCAAAAATAGTTACCACCCTAATGTACATATGTATGTGCGTACATAGGTTCATATTTAAGTACGGTGTATACAATGTTGCCATTTACGAAAAAAATCAATAGGGAAAATATACAAATGGTAGATGTATATTTTTTTGAAATGCACATATTTTAAACAAAGAAATTGAACAGACTTTTAAAATTAACACTAAAAATTCACTTTTTCTTTAGAAATTTCTTATATAAGGAAAAATTTCTTCCCCAATTTTTAATATTTATTTAGAATTACTTTTATAAAATGTAATATTAATTAAACGATTGGGATCAAAGTTTGCAGAAACTATTTTAGGCATCCAAGACACTATAGACTATAAAAACATTAACAATTGAAAAGCTTGTTTAAGAAGTTTATTACTAAAAATCTACCTTTTTACACTTTTGATGTTTAAATTTTGTTATATAAAGGCGTCATTCATGTATGTATAATGGGCGTGTGCCAAACGGTAGAAAAGTACTATAGTAAAAAAATATTTGCCTTTAATTTTTCTGCTGTGCCAAATGATATCTTTTTTGACAATGTAAAATTTTGACAAATTTGCTCCAACATAGAAGGAAGCTGATGAAAAAATTGCTGCGTCAGTGAAGCAAAAAATTTTACTACAAGCCGCTGGCTTCATTAATATATAATGTAACGCTATTTTTGGCGTTTTTACACTCCTCCCTTCTGTAACGCTTTTTACAAAATATTCAGTATCAATTTTCTAGACCGTAACAAATGTTTAGCCTCCCCTTCCCACCCCCCTTTGAGCGTTACGTAATATGTGAACAGCCCCAAAGCATGTACATTGTAGACAAGCTTATTTAAAACTTCAAAAATCAATCACAAAAAGGAATAAAGTTCCTAACTTGATAACAATAATGTTAAATTTTTATTTTGAATTACTTTACGGATCTTAAAAAGTTGCCGTATTTACGAAACATTATTGTGCAATAAATTAATAATATTTAATATTTGTTTGAATAGTTTAAAAAGTTTCGTGAATATTTTTATTTGGACTATTATGTACCTCAGATGTTTTTTGGGCTAATTTATTAAAGCAGGCATTCTTAGGCATTTCTTACAATAGTTCTTATCGCAATATGTACGTATCCGAAAGAAGGATTTCCGCCTTCTACCTGAAAGGCTTAACAAGATAACAACTTGGAAGAGTTAAAACTCTTCTCTCAAAATCAGATGCTAAAATGTTTACCGTATTTTTTTTTTTGCAAAGTTACTTCATGCAGATACGGAACCCAAAATTACCGTAAAATGCAGTAATTAATGGACGGTTGACATGACTTCTTGGTAACGTTGCTGGTATATGTATATATATATATATGTATATCATCATTTATTTCAATATGTACTTACCGACATACATACGTATATAAGAGTAAAGTTATTATTTATTTTTTAATGTGTTATCTGTTACGTACATAAGTACATATTTACATACATACATATACATATGTATGTTTGTTAGTATGTCAGCCTATTATTAAATAATCGAGAGACAGGGTTGTCGGAGAAGTATATAAATTTATTGACAAACGTGGCGATTTTCAAAACTTGTTTTGGTGCACATACATACGAGCAGCGTGACCGTTTGACCGACTAAAGTGACAAATTGCCACTTTTTTTGGCTGCCTTTCCAATTTTTCTACACCTTGCCTTTTTTTGTCTCCCTTATTTTTAGAGTGAATTATGTAAAAATACATTAAAAATAAAAAGTTTAGTGTAGTTTTCTAATTTTTCTTTATTGTTGCCCCTTTTTTTGATAAATCCCCTTTTGGTGCCACTTTTTGAAAAATGTCAAATGTCACCGGTCACCCTGCATACGAGTATGCATGAATTTACTTATTTTTTATTTGGCGAGTATTAAAATAATTGACAATTGAAAAAAAAATTGTTAAAGCCTTTTAAGAATATTACATTTGTACATACATATGTACTTCATCTTGTTCTTTGGATTTCTATGTACTTAAGGTTAGGTTAGAGTAGAGCCTACAGGTTGTCAGTTCAGTTCTACTACAGCCGGTTCACTTGAGTGCTGACAGGTCCCTTTGAATTCCTTGAGAAAAATGCATCATCCCATTTTCTCGGTACTAAAGTAACCTGGGCGGTTATTATGTAAATCGAATCGAACTGAAAAATTTTCGAATTGCAATGTTAATAGTAAACCCCTGAGTATTCTACGAGTTCCCATTCCAATATTTTTGCAATGGAAAACCTATTAAAAACCCCTAATTATCAGCAAAAGCGTTGCAGTGTGTGATTAGTTGTAGAACCGTTTTCTCCTCATCTACGATAATTTCTACAGTAATCATTATACGGGAAATTTAATCTCCTGACATGTACAGTATCGGTCAAAACTAAAGCACGATTTTCTTGTTAGCAAGAAGTGATGCCATAACATTAAAAAAAATCCCTATTACAGAGAATATCTTATAATATTTGAATAAATATACGTTGTAGTTATTAAACAAGAGATTTGTAACATGTCGCTTTTCATTAACACTTTTTTTTGCAAATATATGGCAACATGTCTAAAAATGCAGTGACAAAACTAACGCACGTAATGTTGTATGTGTATTGTTATATTTAATTATAAGATGATACCAACAAAAAGAACCGTTACTTTTTCAAGTATTGCTCTAATAAGGTATAGAGAAATTTTACAATAAGTTTTTTACTAGTTGTTTCTTTAATTTTAACGTCGGCACATCGTTTTTAGTCATAAATAACGAGAAATGGCACGAAATAAATATTCAGTCTAATTAAAAGAGAAAATTATTGCTGATTTTAATAATGGTGAATCAGTTACGCTTATTGCAAAAAAACTTGGTGTTCATCACAGCGTAATTTCTAGAATAATAAGTCGTTTTCATGCTACAGGCACTTTGTGTACAGTACACAAGGGTGGTCGCCCACGGAAAACTACTAAACGCGAGGACCAAGCAATAATACGAGCAGTAAAAAGGGATCCCTTTGTGTCTTCAAAGTCCATTGTAACTCAATTATCATTAAACGTTGCTCCCAGAACTATTCGAAGGAGAGCTGTAGAAGGTGGTTTGAAATCATATAGAAGTGTGAAAAAACCATTTATTTCATGTAAAAATAGACAGGCCAGAATTAGCTTTGCGAAAGAACATATTAACTGGACGACTACACAATGGAAAACTGTACTTTTTTCTGACGAATCCAAATTCAATTTAAAAGGTTCCGGTGGATTAAGGTTAGTTCGTAGACCAAAAGGACAACGCCTTAATCCACGTTATACTCAAGGCACAGTGAAACACGGAGGAGGTAAAGTTATGGTCTGGGGATGTTTCTCTGGTCATGGTATTGGCCCAATTCATAAAATAGATGGAATAATGGATCGTTTCATGTACAGAGACATCTTAAAAAATGTAATGCTTCCACATGCAGAAGAAGAAATGCCAATCCAGTGGAGATACCAACATGATAACGACCCCAAACACCCATCTAAATGTGTGAAAGAGTGGTTCGTGAATAATGCAATTAACGTTTTGAAGTGGCCAGCGCAATCACCTGATCTCAATCCCATAGAAAATCTATGGGAGATTGTAGATCGGAAGATATTACGCGATAACTGTAAAAATGTCGATGAACTCTTCAGGCACGTGGAAAATGCCTGGAACAGAATTTCTCCAAGTCTATTAGCAAACTTAATTGATTCCATGCCACGCAGATGCGCAGAAGTTTTAAAAAATAATGGCTACGCAACAAAGTATTGAAATTAATTACTCTGTTTTGTTGATTATTGAATATGTGCTTTAGTTTTGTCACTTTAAAATTATGTATAAAATTATTTTTCCAAGTTTTTTTCTTATTTTGTATGTTGAATTTATGTTGTTTTTGGTTTGGTTAAACCAAATTGATTTTAATTTTAATACATCTACCAATAAAATTTGAATATAATAAAATTTTTCATAACTGTATTAATAAAGATTTGTGAAAGGAACTTCGTGCTTTAGTTTTGTCCGATACTGTATATCTATGTATGTGACAAACGCCTGTTAGTACCGCCACTAGTGTGCAAATCTGATACCTGGGAACTCCTTCCAGGATATCAGGCCAATTTATATTAATTTTGAGTTAGATAAGGTACCTCGTTTGGCCATCTAATCTCCGCAGCTATAAAATTTTTCGCAATTCAATGGAATTCCGATCTGTTGATCGGTATGTCAGGTTGATAGTCTAGCCCAATCTTTGGTTAGAGGCGGTTACATCTTACAATTTTATAAAAAGGAAGAGGGGGTATAAAACCTCCGAAAATAGCGTCACGTAATATGTGAATGGCCCTTAGCCCGTCCGCAATATATTTTTTTGTGTACACCTGTGTGCATCTGCACTCAGATTAACTATCTCTTAGAATACTTCGCCATCTCATTAAGAGACATCCGGCATTCTTAAACCATAACAGATGCTGTGTATACACCTGATAGAGATTTGAAAGAGTCTTCACACATTCCAATATCTTCATTGTATATTGTATAGTATAGTATAGTATTAGATGCTCTTTTTATTGCTGAGACTTAAACCTTATACACATCACTTAGTGTCTAGCTTGAAACTCCCCAACCACACCATGGTACGGCTTCCATCCATGTGTGAAAACATCAAGCATGTCGGAATAATGTCCTATCGCGCCAGATCAAATCTTCTATCAGGCAACGCTTTGAATGAGGAGTAAGTAGTCTATATATTCGAGAAAATCTCCCGATGGTTCCACTAGAAACGCGTAGCCAATAATCAAATTTTTTCGTGCATTTTTGGCGTGTAATCTTATCGCAGAATCCATTGCCATTTGCTTGACCATGAAATCTGCTGGCGACCAGTGCATTATTATAAAAAAAAACCTCAAATGGTGTGGTGTTGAGTTTATAGTTCATTTATCAACAAGGCAGACTTGCGAAGGATTCTCTGTTATCGGGATATGATTTACGGCAAAATCCAATAGGTTTCCAATCACTCTATCACTAGATTTAAATAATTAAATCGTAAATTTACCACATTGGAGTTGTTTGGTTCTAGATTTGGAACATTTTCAATTAATGGGTTTTTGTTTTGTATTAAAATACTTGATAAATGTAAAATAAAAAAAAAAAAATAAAAAATATTTTAATTAAAATCTGCTTGAATTTGTGCAGGTATAAATGCCCTATTCCTTTTTTATGAATTAAGGTATAAAATTAAAATCTTAATAATTTAAAAGTGCGAGAGTAAGCATGTTGATGTTTCTACAGTTATTATGTTAGTAAAGTTTCTGGCAACGCTGTTGTCACCAAATATTCTTCCTAGATCTTCATTAAGAGGCTTTTGTCCCCAATCAGGAAATTAATTTCCGTTTTGGGCAGAAATCCCTGAAACTGAAAACTGTGAAAGCGTGAGAATAAATAATGAGAATTTCTTCTCTTCTTGTCCAGTTTGTATGTACTTATGCACATGCATATGCATATGTATGTATGTATATCTATAACATGCATGGAGTTGCATTAACATTAACTATTTTTATTTTATGATTAAGTAGGTATAGCTTTAAAATATTCTCTGCAAATTTAGCTCTGGTTATTTTTGGTTTTCTCTTCAACCTTCCTCCTCCCCTCTTTTTAACTACTTCTTGTTTTATAAATAAAAGTGACATTCGAAATTTCGGTGTATTATTATGGCCGAGTTGCTTTTGTTTCCAAACAATTTTACCGCAGGTCTTGTTGTTTTTATTTTTATATACATAGAAGTCTTTTATCGTTACCCACATACTTATAATAATTTATTATTTTATGATTTAATAATAATTAAAGCTACTTGGCGAAAGATATTAGATATCAAGCAAAAACCGTTGCACACTAATACTTAATGGTTAAAATTCTCTTCTGATTGTTTTTATTTATTTCGAGTGGTTACCTAATTATTATTTAAAAAAAAAATTTAATTGAATTCTTGTTTTCTTGAAATCAAATACAGTTGAACCTCGATTAATCGGCAGACTGTCACTTTCTTTCTAAACCTCCATTATAATTGCTTCAATGTTTTATACCTCTGTTATCGCTTAAAAAAATGAAATTTAATGTTTTAATGTAAATTAAAACTTCAAGTTTTAATTATAAAATATGTAACTACTATTTTGTGCTTTTATACAACCTCTATTAACCGTGTTATTTGATTATCCGCTCCCGTGCGACCCAGATAATAGAGGTTCAATTGAACAAATATTCGCGTTGATTTTTTTATTAACTTTTTGCTTTAGGTAACAAATTACTTATTATACTCCCATTTTCATAAATCGAGTTTTGATCATACTTCTGCGTTTTGAGGTCCTGAGACTCGATTCTGATCATTTAAGCGATGATGTGAGTGTGTGCACTAGAATATACGAAAAAAATTTAACTTCGTAGTTTCCTAAATTAGGGCGAACTTTAATGACATTCGATGTATATATGTATGTTGTGAAAATGTTAGCTTAATCAGACTACACTAACGAGTGCCTTATATGAGGTCAAAGTTTAAAATTTATTAAATTTGCCATATTTATATACATACGTACTCGTAGAATTGCTTTAAAACTTCAAACTTCTTTGCACTGATTCTCCATAAAATCACTAAATTTATTTTTGCATATACATACTTCAAGTAGTATTTTTTATTATTTTTAATTAACTCTTTACGTCACGGGGATCAAAATCACCCCTATTTCTTAATACTAGCACATTTGGTGGATTCAAATGGGAAACCGCAAATATGCAATTGCATGTTTTTTCTAGTGTGACGTGTTTATGCGGGGACACGATATTTATCCGCTTCAGAACTTTTTATGGCATCGATTTGTTCGTGCATATTTTTGCATATTTTAACCTTTGAAGCATGTTTTTGCATATATCAGCCTTACATGTACATATGTATATTTTTAGCATATTTTTTAATTTTTAGATCATAATTTACGCTTTTAGGGCATATTTTGATACTTTATAGATTTTTTAATTTAACCCACTTCACGCAAGCGTCTTTTTAAAAGGACACTCCATTCCGAAAGGAAATATGTATATATTTTTTTTCTAGTAACTTATTAAAATTTTATTTTCAAAATAAAAGTTTAAGTTCAAGGCGCTATTTGGGTTAAGACAAGTTACAAGTTAAGGGGTTGGTCAAAATTTTTCTTTTTTTATTCGCCATCTAAAGCCTAGTACTCCGTTCAAAGTTGTCAAAATTTTTCAGCAACAAGTGATGCCCATACTGCTTTTTCCGAAAAAAAAATCTCGTTTTTATTGGTTAGAAGTATGCAACATTGATCGACTCTTGTAAACAAAAACATCAGCTGTCAATATTCCGCGCGAAATAAATACCAGTCACATTATTTCACAGATGGCAAAAAAATGTTGACAGATACATTACACAAATTTTTCACGACTTGAACAGAGTACAAGTTTTGCAACATTTTTTTATAAATATTTCATGTGAATTTTTTTTTATATGGATTATGTCAACATTTCGCGTGAAATTTTAAACAGAATACCAGGCTTAAATCGTCAATTTTCCATGTAGTGTAGACATTTTTCCTATACCTATATTACTCAGTTTTACGGACGTTAGTTTCGTTACAAATTCAGTTTTGCTAGACGCTCAACATTGTCGTGCAAGATGTCTGAAAGACATGACCAACTGGGTATGTACATATTTAGAATCATGGATATTTACATACAAATGTATAGGTATTATACATGTAAGTATGTATGTATGTACATAGAATTACATTTTAGCAATTTTCATTCTTTTTATTTTCAAATTTGCTTTTGGCAGTTGTTTGCAAAAAATTAGTGGGGTTGATTTGTATTTTGTTTTGATACATATTCGAGAATTGTGCGTTAAGATTGGAGAAAATGTCAAAAAACTGTTCGGTTCTACATGTTTTTGACATTTATCATGGTTTTTGTATGTACACACAACTAGTTGTCAGACGGAGAATGATATACAGAAAAGAAAATACCACAAAAATAAAAACAGTACTTACATACATACATCACCTATATACACATACATATGTATGTATGTATATGTAGGTACGCACACAAGTGCATATGTATGTGTTTTGTGTCTTTACATATTTTAGTATGCCATTTGGGGAGCACTTAGTTATGCGCAGTTAAGTGCAGCACCAGTTCTAAATCCCAATAGCTCTCATTTTTATTTATAAAAGGTCTCTCCTGTGCTATGGCAATACCTACATACATACATACATGAATATGCGTACCTATGTATGTACCGAAGTATATGAGAAACTAATTTTTTTTAGCTCCATTCGTTTTGCTGTTCTCCAATTAACAGATAACAGTTTTTACTCTCTGCTTGCTTAATGCCACTCTCCAAGTTTTGGTTAAAACTGTGGCTAAAAGGGAGAGTAACTGTATTTGTTTACACTAATAAAAATGCATAAAGTTTTAATATTATGCTGAGTTGCCGCTTTGTTATGCAGTGTTGCTCCAAAATTTGTGTTTTTTTTTAGAAAAATACAATTAAAACGTTCCATGCCGTCAGCTTATTTAACTGCAGGAGGATACTGTAAGCGATCTCTTTCCAAAAAGAAGCGAACTTTTTTATGAGGCTTATTTATTTAGTTTATTATTTCCTTTACCTAGGGCTTACACGTGCAAGTGCAAGTTCGAAAAACTTAATGCACTCAAACTCTTTTACCAACACAACTACACTTTCGGCACTTTCAGTCTACTTCGAACTCAACTGCCAAGGAATTTTCGAAGACAGTGACTCGTTTTCATCGGTGACGCCAACTTTTTTGGCTCTCAAAGCACATCACAATTTTAAGAAAGCACTAAAAAGTGTAATTTTGATTTCTAAAAAGCGTAAAAAGCACTAATGTGAAAAATGAGTGAAGTTTAATCATATTTTCTAAGCTATTCTCAATATTATCAACATCTTTAATCAAATATATTACACCAAAAATGTACGCTTTACACTGAAAAAATAAATACACCAAATTTTTATTGAAGTAATTTTAAGAAATACACAAATTTCCTAAAAGCACTACCTAGTGATTTTTTCTTAGTTTGCCACTAACGCTTAAAATTTGGCGTCTTGCGTCTTCAAAATCCATTAAAAATAGTTCCAAAAGCACCAAGTTGGTATCGCTGGTTTTCATTTGTAGCCAGTAAATGAAAAGTTAATTAACAGAGTTTTCCTTTCAATACTGGGTTGGAGTGTAATATTATTTAAATTTTTACTTACTTTAAGTACATTTAAAAAGTAATTTGCTATTTTTTCTTAAATATTTATAAATCAAGCAGTTCATAAATTTTGGAGACATTAATAAATGTAATTGAAATAATACGATTAAAGATCAATACTATCTGGTTCCCTTCAAACTAATTTTTTTAATGTTGTGGACAACTCTGCACTAAAATGTAAACATGTAAGTTGCAAGACAGTCGCGCATTTTTGCGAAGTTTTCGTTGATAATACATACACAGAACTTACATGCAAGTACTTTCACGCCTAAAGGCAGGGTTACATTAAATAAAAATCATAGACGAATACAAATTGTTTCCACTTACTTATACAAGGTATCCGCCGGGAAGATATACTATTTTTTTGTCGCTATTTTGGTAAAGATTAGTCTTGATAGTTCATATTTGGCAGTCGTAAAGTAGGCAGGTGTTAAATTTATAATGGAAAAATATTTGATAAACCAACGTAAATTTAATTTAACATATAATAATTTTTTACAGACTGGTGATAAATTCAATTTAAAAACGGGTAATATTAATTTTAACGCAAAAATTAAGTTTTCTAAATTTTAAAAATTAAGCAAAAAAAAATACAAATCAAAAGGCAACAGTTATTTTGTGAGGAATAAATAAAAATCAAAAAAATAACTCTTATTTTGTGAGGAAAAAATAAAAACCAAGAAAAACTGAGTAAAAAGTAATTTTTAAAATAAAAATTATTACCGTTACGGTCGCTGGTCCTAAACGGAGCTGCTCACTACAGATCTTCCTCTTAGTTTTTTCAATATCTAAGTAAGTTCACTAATGTAGAGCGTAGTAATAGTTTTATCTGTGCCTCATTTACTCATACAACATCATAAGTCAAAACAACCAGTTTGCCAAAAAACGAGAGTGAAGTTTTCAATTTAAAAAAATTAAAAAAGACAATTTTATTTTGCTCTCAAGAGTAAGATAAGAGTAGCAATTTATTTGCATGAGATTTTTACACAATATTAGAACTAGAAGAGATTAGGATTAATTACATTTTTTGAGTTATGACGTTGTTTGAGTAAATCGGCGATGTGTATAAGCTCGTTCTTGTATTTACTTAATTCCTTAGCTTTCTTGAAAGCGGTAACACTGGTTTTGTTTTTGAAAACAAAAAGTATTACAAAGAGCATGAGAATCCCCAAAATTTTGGGATTTCTCCTATATAAATAATACTTAGTATCTTTTTATGAATGTTGTTTTTGTTTATTTTGCCTTCCATTTGGAGCTCTGATACCCATCTACATACATACATACATACAAACATTCGTACGCACAATAAGTTTTGCTGTGTGAAAAGCAATTACGATAAAAATGTTTTATTTTTCTGCTTCTCCGTACACTTTTTGTTATTTTTCTTTGAAAAATTTAACTTTCCCCTGCTCGTGCCTTGGACCAAGTTATATCAAAAAAACTTTTTGTTGCTGCTGTTGTTGTTGTTATATATTAGTATTAAAATATTTACAGTCAAACAAATACACATTCATACATACATACATATGTATGCACATACGATATATTATCATCGGTTTCATTTATATCAGTGTTGCTTTTTTTCTATATTTTTGCTTTGCTTTTTTTGTGCCTGCCCGTGGTTGTTTCGTCTTCATCGTGTTGTATGTTTTCATAACTTCGTGCGGTTCGTGATTTTTCGACGTTTTTCTACTTAGCTGCACGTCTTTAATAAAACTATCTACAAATTTAAGTGATTAAATAATAATAAAATTAATAAAAATTCAGAAATATAATAATATCAAACAATAGCTCTGGAAAAATAAAAAAATTAGGCCAAAATTCAACCGCAAAGCCGAAAATCTTAAAGAAGCCAAATCCAAACGTTTATCAAAGAAAAAAAAGACAGAAAATTTAAATAAAAAATAATAAAAAGAGCAACAATAGAAATATTGTATGTATGTAGAGGTGTATGAAATAATGTTTGTTGTAATTGATAGCAGTGTATTTATAAAAAATATTAAAATACTAAATAAAAACGGCGACATTAATAGAAAAAAAAATAAATATTGGGCAAAAAAGCAACAATGTGAATTTGCGTATGTGTGTGAGCGTGTGAAAAACTTAAAAATTAATAAAAATAAAACTAAATTTAGATGTTCGTTCGTTTTTCTTATAACAAGTGGATAGTAAAATTTATAAATAAAAATATTAAATTTTTAATTTGTTGCTGTTGGTTGCGAAGAATAAATTGAGAATTTTTTTTGCATATGCATTCGTTACACCTATCGGGCCTCTTCACTTTCCAACTCAGTGTGACCATTTTGGTATTTTTGCAGCATTTCATAATTTGATTTCAGCGCAAATTTTCCATTCATCATTTATCATTATGATAAATGCTATAAATTTTTATTTAGCATATCTTAGCAATATGTATTTAATATGAAATACTAAAAAAAATTTTTGATTTTTATCTCATAAATAAAAATGGCAGTCATAACTAATCCTGATTAAATATTCATAGTAGGTACCTATACCTACAATTTATAGAGCGATTAATACGTTGATTTATATGATTACAAAAATTTCAATGTTTATACGAAAACCCTTAATAAAAAATGCTAGATTTTGTTATGACAGAAACTTTTGGACTTCGGTTATCGAGTTAGTTTAGTTTAGTGATTTGCCTAGTTTTTAACTAAAAAGTAATTTCAGTTTATGTACCTATGAATGAATGTTAATACTCTGTTGTCAATGTATGTATATTTTTTAATATTTTAATGTTAATTTTATGATAATTAAAAGAAATACCTTTGTTACTATATACATACATATGTATGTACATTAGAGTGGCCGTTAATTGTATGGAGACTTTTTTTGATTTCTTCTACTCTCACCCCCAAATCGGTTCAGTTTTATTTAAAAAAAATACCAAAAAGTTTTATACCGATAAGTTGTGTTTTAGGGGGTACGTCCGGCCCTCAAAGTTGGCCCTCAAACCCATATGTATGTATATTCAATGTATTTTTTTTTTGGTTTAGTTTGTTTTACTATATGTATATGTATGACTAAATTAAATATATGTAAGCTCGTATTGTATATGCTTAAAATAAAAAATTTCCATATAAATATCATTTTGTTAAATAAAGTTGTTGGTATTTTATTTGTTATTTTCCTCATTATTTTCTATTATATTAATTGTAGCAAAAAACTTTCTTTGAGACTAAAATTGTTGACCTGAATTGCTAAAATATTTCCAAATGACATTGAAAGATGGGCTTGAAGGCAAACTTTGAGGGCCATACTTATCGGTACCCAGTGAAAAAAAATGGAAGTCATTCTAGCGGAAGTACATTTTCATTGCTTCCAAAAAATCGATATTTTTAATTTGTCAAGAGTGAGCAAAAAACCATGTAGAAGCTTATTTTAGTCACACAAAACCTTGTAACTCCTCAAAAGTGTTAGAAAATACTCACCAGAATTTAAAAAAAATTTATTTTTTTAAAGAAATTTATGAACTATTTTTAGTCTAAAATTTAAAAGTTATTTGCTTAAATTTACATGAAAACACTGTTTCGGGCTTAAATTCGTATAAAAAGAAACGAATTGTTAAAAAAAGGCAACTATTTACCATTTTTCCTAGATGAAAATATTATCATAGAACAGAAAAAAGGGAATTTTTCTTAATATCGCTTCCAAGTCAGTGACCAGGCATCGAAAAAGAGAACTTCTTGCAATGACAACCCTATGTAAAAATCATTAGATCGGATCGAAATTTGCACTACTTTCGCATCGTAAACTCTACATTTTCATGACTTTTTTGGAGTCTCTTTTATTACTGGGTATGAATTTTTTTCTGTATTCTTTTTTAATAAAACAACAAATAAAAATAACGGCCACCCTAATGTACATACATATGTATGTACATATGTTCTTATGTAGTGAGATATGTGAATTTCAATTTAAAAGTCACTTTTATTTTAAAAGCACGCTTTGTAGAGCTCATGAACATAAGTACAACATACGTACATAGGAACATATGATTGTTAAGATTAAAAATAATGTAATGTATTGGTTTGACACATCGAAAATTGAAATCCAGCTTCAGCTACGTGAACCACATACATATGTATCGTTACGTTAAATCGAAACGGACGTATGTAACTACACTTTTTTATATTTTTTACAGCAGAGACATAAAAAAGTTTCAAAATCAAGAATAATAAAGTGATCTTGACAAATTTCCTCGAAATTTACTTGTAGTATGGATACTTATATATTTTTAATAATTTATTTCCTTTTTATACATATGTTGCTTTTTAGCTTTTATGTTGCTTATTCAGCAATGCTTAAATTCTCTGCTATAAAAAATAGATGCATTCGTAATTAAGTCCGTTTGAATTTCTTTGATAAGGTTAAAATATTTGTGTGAACATGTAGTTTCCTAAAATTAACCGTAATCAATCCAAAACTCGATTTATAATTTTTGTGTAGTGAAGTCCGCTTGAATATAAGGTGACGATATGTATGTATGAGCATATTTAATTAGATTTATTTTTGAAACTCGAAAATTTTATATGCAACTACTATTTTTCCTTTAATCACAATGAACCCAATTGGGTCTCCGAGTGCGGATGCGATATAGCACCACCCTTCCTAACCTAACATTTTTTCGCTATTTCGTTCGCGTGCAGAAAGAAACTGAGTAGCTTTAAACTGTGTTTCTACCACTTTTATAAAAAATACAAACAGATAAAATATCAAAAGCACAAATTTTTTAAAATTTTCCTTAAGCTTTTCTTTCATATTCTTTAGATAATAACAAAAAAAACAGAAAAGGAATGTGGGCTATCGGTCCAGCCGTACACGCGTCCTGCCGTGACATAAAAAGGGATAACATTGATGTACATATATAGATTATATATGTATGGACATGTTTTCAATTGCAAACATTGTTAAATAAGTTTATACTATTGCTGATCACACGAAGAAATTAATTAAAAGCAATTATTAACTTTTTTTCATAAATTTTTTTATTACTGATTTATTTTAGTAGTATGTACTTTTTTCTGTGGAGCTGTAAAAGCTGAAATAAATATTTATGTTCAATAAATATTTTTGATTTATTGTTATGTTCGAAAACTATAAAAAATAAATATTTTATTAATTGAAAAATGTTTTTTTTAATCAACAATATTCTTTGAAGCATTTGTTTTGTTTGTTTAAATCAGTTTTGGCATTAATTCAAAGTCGGTTTAGCTGCAAATTTTTTTTTTAGATCTGGTCACACTGATGCAGTATAAAAATCAAGCATGTACAGTGGGCGGGATGAGAGAGAAAATTATGAAGTATTGTTTGTGTATGTATATTTAGTCCATTGAAATAACATACTTAGGTTATTGACATTTTCTTGTGAAATTTTTCATAATTTTTTTTCTACTAATTTTGATATGTTTCACCAAAAATGGTAAGGTTTATATAGGTTTATTATTCCGTGTGTGATTTTCACGCTATTCATATGTGACCCCATAAAATATGCATATATTTATATATTCCGGAGTCGAATAAGCGATGTCCGCTGTCTGTACCGATTTCTGAAAATCACTTTATCAGAAAAGTTCTTCGTATTTTTTTATTCGTTTTTTTATTTTTATTTTTGTAAGTTTAAAGTGCTTACCACAAAACAATATCTACTTATTTGCTACTTGAAATTGAGAAAAAATAATGAAATATCCTTAGTTTGTGGGGAAATGTCGAAAATATACAAGGACATATACACTAATGTGTATAATTGCTTATGGACCGATGTTTGTATATTAGTATGTACTTGGGAATCAATGAAAGGGGAATTTCTCAAACATTTAGTTTTTTCTCCAAATGCCTACAAACTGCGAAGGTATTTTGGCTTTATTTGCAAAAATGGCCACAATCAGTGAAACCCTCCGTCATTGTTACAATTTTGCCACTGTATGCATTTAGGAACATGGTGAGCATAGATGGCATCATGCACAGTGATGCATTACACTTCCAGGCGTTTGTTTGTCTGTGCAATTTTATTATTATTTTTTTTTTTTTGAATTTTTAATAAAACATTGTCATGATGTTTTGATTTATGTTGGCCTTTGACGTACATAAAACCAACAAGACAAATAACAATTTTCCTTTAATACCAACCTTCATATAATTTAAGTCCCCACTGTGTGTGTCAGGTTTGAAAAAAGAAACCTAAAATAATGTAAAAATAATAAATAAAAAATAAATAGGTACAAAACAAGATCTCTAACATCTAATCTCCTAACACCCTTGACAGCATCTAAAGCAGCCGCAGCAACAACGAACCCAACAACAACAAAAAAATGAAATAAACACCACAAACAACTACGCAACAACCGAACTCGGCAACAAACCAACAAATAGTCGTCAAACAGTCAAATCTATTTATCTCTTTTACCACCTCTGTTCCATCACGTTTCACAAGTCCTTTTTTTGTTGTTGTCAACATGGCCCCATTTGAAATTCTTAACTTTTTTATCTCTATTTTTCATCATTTTCCATCATTCTTTTTATGTAAAACATCAGCTTTAACATGTATCAGCGCACAAAAAAAATTAAATGAAAAAAAACACAAATAATCACTGAAATAGTACATCCTTACAGACACTAATTCAGCATGAGCGCTATAATGATAAGGTTATTCGTCATACAATTCTCGTATTTTTTTTATGTATTATAAGAAGGATTAGCAAGGGAAACTAAGCAAATTCTCATAACATTAAAATCAAAGTTGTTCAATCAATGCTAAAAATTAGAGACTTTAGTGAAAAAATGAACAGGAAGAGGGATTTCGTAGAAATACAGTAGGCCCTCGTTTTGTGCTCAAATACTAAAAATTAACAAAAACAACATCAGTGTCCAAATAATTGCATGTTTGTTAATTTTTATATGAGTTGTCGATGCTTTTTGTTAAAATATTCCCTTAAAGGACCATGAATGTCAAAATTTGAGTGCACTTTCCTTTCGCAGCAAAAAGTTAGTTCAGATATTTACTCACCCTTATGGGGAATAAAAGACATAAATATTGGTCACGTTAGAAATATTTTCCGTGAATAAAAAATGGTGAAAAAAATTAGAAAAAATTATACTGACACAACAACTACGCAAACATTGGTCATCACAATTTTAGGTTTAAAAGGAACACTTTTCTCCCGTGAACTTTTGTTCCCGATAAGGGCGATTATATTTTTTTTTGAAACATGATATTTATGAAAAATTAAAATTAATAAACTCTCAAATAATGATTCGACCTTCGTTAAGACTTAGCAAAATTAACAGGTCATATTGGCCGATTAATGGGTCAGCCACTAGTACGTAGAGAGTTTTCATAAATGGATGGCAAATATGAGCTTTCATTACATAAAAAGTTTAAAAAAAATTGGAGTAGGATTAATCTAAACAATTCAACATATTGCATATGCAGTGAAAAATTGCCTCAGAATTGGTTTAGCGCATATCGCAAAAAGCTGAATTGGAGAAAAACTACGTAGAAGGTTTACATGAAGTTTTCTAAAAATATACCGTATGGATTTATTTTGTGTTTGATATACTGCTTCCCATACATGGTTTGAAATAAAATGAAAATGTTTGCAAACTTTCATGAGTGAAGCTACAAGTTAATATTACTTTATTGTAAGTGAAAAATACGTTTTGTGCTGCATACACAATTTATTTTCAAAAAGTAGCTTTTTGTGCTCCATACGTATACTTTATTGCTGTGCAATGAGAAATTTGTTGTTGATGCGAACATTAATGCTACAAATTTATTTTTCTTGTTGAGAAATAGTAGAAAAACAAGTAATTGAAGTGCATTTAATATAAAGAATAAAACTAAATGATTTCTTTTATACTCAAACATGAACTATTTAAAAGATTTTTTTTATTATTCATTTCTTATAGAAATGAAACAAAACTTAGTACTTTTTTGTATAAAGAAGTTAACGCCATCGCCGAGCTGTGCGCTGCAATGGCGTGTAAATAGTTGATATGAAGCAAAATGAACACTTAATATCCCAGAAACCCTAATCAATTTGGTGAAAATCGTTTCTGATTCAGAAAGATTAAGAGAATTATATATACTCGATATCTAATTAATTTTTTAAGAAAATGGTAGGTGGGGTACAACATTTCTGAGTCAATGATGTGTATATAGAGCTGAAGTTTATATCAATTAAAGCCACACGCGGTAAAGGAAACAGCACAATGCTAATGATGGAGGTATAATGGCCTTCGAAAACAACATGTTGTTCCCTTCTGCTGGCATTTGTCATAGCAATTTACAATTGTCTTTAGGGCAAGTTGTTCCTTAAAAATTATTACATATGATTTGGCTTACAGAGGGATATTATGTTTTGCATATTTTATTGTTTTTAGCGCATATTTGAGGTGCTCAGAATAATTGTTTTACAATTTATGGGTGCAGTTGTCTGATCTCTGAGACCTCAAGATTAATTCCTGACCAGACTCATTCATATCAACATCATAGGGCACTGCTACATGTTGAATATATATTGTGATATTTGGATCGCGATCCATTTTAATGGATTGATGGATAACGAGTGTATGTGCTACACGTTCAATATTTATCGCGTCAGTATTTACATTATTTTTGCGCTTTACGGATCGTTTGTTAAATAAATGTCGCAAGAAAACCAAAAAGAACTTTAGCCGACGAGTCCCACAACTCGTGGAATGCCTCCAAATTAAAAATAAAGACTTTTAAAATATTTTTTTCGGTAGTTGGAATTAACCGGCAGAGCCCACTCACTTTCACTATATTCTTTCATTACCCTTTATAAAAACAAACTTTTTTTTTGTTAAATTTTTCACTGTCTTTTATTTTATTTTTTTATTTAACTTCTTATTAACGTAACGCGATCTAATATCATGAAAATACTACACGTTCAGTATTTATCACGCGATCCGCGATCTGGATTCCATAATTTAGGCCTTTCTGCGATATGGATCGGGATCCATCAATACTGTATGCTACACTTTCAATAAATATCGTGATACTGGATCGTGTTCAATATATATTGAACGTGTAGCAGTGCTCATAGATTTTTGTAATATGCATTAGTGTCTTTCGTTGATCGATTTTTGTAGCAACCAATCATTGGCGAAGTAAGCCTATTTAACACCAGAGGCGCTGCAAAGATGATATAAAAATTAACCAAATCCGAGAGAGAGTTGAAAAAAACAAGTTAAGCTTAATAATTCAATAATTCTTTCCCCTCTTCACTCACTATTTCCTTCCTAACACACACATAGTTTTGTATGTTGGTAGCCACATTCATAGGCTACTTTTAAAAAAGAAATTAAGTCTGTACATGAACATAAACCTTACCATTTCGACGCATAGTTTTGAGTTTTGCCTAAATGAGAAAAAATCACTTTTCAACAAAAAAAAAATATCTATGTACATATAATTAAAATCATTTTGTTTTTCTTTTGCACTCTTTGTATATCCTCTTCCAATAAAATATGGCAGAAACTATGTTAATGTTAAAGAAAATAAAAAAAGGAAAAAAATAAGTACATCAAACTTTCTAAAATTATTCTACAAAGTTTTTCCTTATTTCGCCCATTCCCTTGAGTTTTTCTTTATCTGTTTTTTTTTGTAAGCCCACCTCATTTTTCAACAAACAACCAAGCAACAAACAAAACCTAAAAGAATCCACCATAATTTTGTGCAGTCGTACGTAAAACGTTAACGCAAATCAAATCAAATTAAATTGAATTTTCATTTAATACTTAAGTACAGATGAAAAAGAAATAAATGATGAAAAGCGTGCATAAATTGTACGAATACAAAATGTAATAATCAAATATACGAATATATGTATATAAATTTTTTTATAAGAATATTCAAGTGCACACATACATACCAATATATACATATATAATTTAATAAAACTAATTTAAATGTTAAGGAAATAAAAATAAAAAACTTTTTTATAACTTTTACAGTAGCGAAAATTTAAATAAAAATGTAATCATTTAAAATATTAGAAACACGAGCGTTAAGCCTCTCACAAAAATGAATATGCGTGTAACCACTGTTCCGCAAAAACAGTGTTACCAACAATATTAAAATCAAAAAATATGAAATATCAAAAATTATTAAACAACGATATGGTATTAATTATAATGGAGCTCAATCCTTCCAGACATCACTTCACAAGCGGTATGTTGAAATTTTTAATAAATTTTTATTTTATTTTTAAGATTTTACTGAAATTTTTCAAAAAAAAAGCAGTTGGATGAATTTGTATTTCGTCAGACATTAAAATAAGATTGTATTTGTTAATTTTTTTAAATTTTTTAGTGGTTTTTTCTTTTCCTAATTAAGTGCAATACATATTAGTACATATCTTTACGTTAATATAGAAAGGCCCTAACTCATTATTTTTTAGAAATCGAGTATTTTTTGTATATTTCGATAGAAGAACATCTATCTAATGTATCAAAAAATGCAAAACTCTCGGTTTCAAAAATAATTAAAAGTTAGGGCCTTTCTATATATACACTATACACTATACACTAATGTGTATAATTGCTTATGGACCGATGTTTGTATATTAGTATGTACTTGGGAATCAATGAAAGGGGAATTTCTCAAACATTTAGTTTTTTCTCCAAATGCCTACAAACTGCGAAGGTATTTTGGCTTTATTTGCAAAAATGGCCACAATCAGTGAAACCCTCCGTCATTGTTACAATTTTGCCACTGTATGCATTTAGGAACATGGTGAGCATAGATGGCATCATGCACAGTGATGCATTACACTTCCAGGCGTTTGTTTGTCTGTGCAATTTTATTATTATTTTTTTTTTTTTGAATTTTTAATAAAACATTGTCATGATGTTTTGATTTATGTTGGCCTTTGACGTACATAAAACCAACAAGACAAATAACAATTTTCCTTTAATACCAACCTTCATATAATTTAAGTCCCCACTGTGTGTGTCAGGTTTGAAAAAAGAAACCTAAAATAATGTAAAAATAATAAATAAAAAATAAATAGGTACAAAACAAGATCTCTAACATCTAATCTCCTAACACCCTTGACAGCATCTAAAGCAGCCGCAGCAACAACGAACCCAACAACAACAAAAAAATGAAATAAACACCACAAACAACTACGCAACAACCGAACTCGGCAACAAACCAACAAATAGTCGTCAAACAGTCAAATCTATTTATCTCTTTTACCACCTCTGTTCCATCACGTTTCACAAGTCCTTTTTTTGTTGTTGTCAACATGGCCCCATTTGAAATTCTTAACTTTTTTATCTCTATTTTTCATCATTTTCCATCATTCTTTTTATGTAAAACATCAGCTTTAACATGTATCAGCGCACAAAAAAAATTAAATGAAAAAAAACACAAATAATCACTGAAATAGTACATCCTTACAGACACTAATTCAGCATGAGCGCTATAATGATAAGGTTATTCGTCATACAATTCTCGTATTTTTTTTATGTATTATAAGAAGGATTAGCAAGGGAAACTAAGCAAATTCTCATAACATTAAAATCAAAGTTGTTCAATCAATGCTAAAAATTAGAGACTTTAGTGAAAAAATGAACAGGAAGAGGGATTTCGTAGAAATACAGTAGGCCCTCGTTTTGTGCTCAAATACTAAAAATTAACAAAAACAACATCAGTGTCCAAATAATTGCATGTTTGTTAATTTTTATATGAGTTGTCGATGCTTTTTGTTAAAATATTCCCTTAAAGGACCATGAATGTCAAAATTTGAGTGCACTTTCCTTTCGCAGCAAAAAGTTAGTTCAGATATTTACTCACCCTTATGGGGAATAAAAGACATAAATATTGGTCACGTTAGAAATATTTTCCGTGAATAAAAAATGGTGAAAAAAATTAGAAAAAATTATACTGACACAACAACTACGCAAACATTGGTCATCACAATTTTAGGTTTAAAAGGAACACTTTTCTCCCGTGAACTTTTGTTCCCGATAAGGGCGATTATATTTTTTTTTGAAACATGATATTTATGAAAAATTAAAATTAATAAACTCTCAAATAATGATTCGACCTTCGTTAAGACTTAGCAAAATTAACAGGTCATATTGGCCGATTAATGGGTCAGCCACTAGTACGTAGAGAGTTTTCATAAATGGATGGCAAATATGAGCTTTCATTACATAAAAAGTTTAAAAAAAATTGGAGTAGGATTAATCTAAACAATTCAACATATTGCATATGCAGTGAAAAATTGCCTCAGAATTGGTTTAGCGCATATCGCAAAAAGCTGAATTGGAGAAAAACTACGTAGAAGGTTTACATGAAGTTTTCTAAAAATATACCGTATGGATTTATTTTGTGTTTGATATACTGCTTCCCATACATGGTTTGAAATAAAATGAAAATGTTTGCAAACTTTCATGAGTGAAGCTACAAGTTAATATTACTTTATTGTAAGTGAAAAATACGTTTTGTGCTGCATACACAATTTATTTTCAAAAAGTAGCTTTTTGTGCTCCATACGTATACTTTATTGCTGTGCAATGAGAAATTTGTTGTTGATGCGAACATTAATGCTACAAATTTATTTTTCTTGTTGAGAAATAGTAGAAAAACAAGTAATTGAAGTGCATTTAATATAAAGAATAAAACTAAATGATTTCTTTTATACTCAAACATGAACTATTTAAAAGATTTTTTTTATTATTCATTTCTTATAGAAATGAAACAAAACTTAGTACTTTTTTGTATAAAGAAGTTAACGCCATCGCCGAGCTGTGCGCTGCAATGGCGTGTAAATAGTTGATATGAAGCAAAATGAACACTTAATATCCCAGAAACCCTAATCAATTTGGTGAAAATCGTTTCTGATTCAGAAAGATTAAGAGAATTATATATACTCGATATCTAATTAATTTTTTAAGAAAATGGTAGGTGGGGTACAACATTTCTGAGTCAATGATGTGTATATAGAGCTGAAGTTTATATCAATTAAAGCCACACGCGGTAAAGGAAACAGCACAATGCTAATGATGGAGGTATAATGGCCTTCGAAAACAACATGTTGTTCCCTTCTGCTGGCATTTGTCATAGCAATTTACAATTGTCTTTAGGGCAAGTTGTTCCTTAAAAATTATTACATATGATTTGGCTTACAGAGGGATATTATGTTTTGCATATTTTATTGTTTTTAGCGCATATTTGAGGTGCTCAGAATAATTGTTTTACAATTTATGGGTGCAGTTGTCTGATCTCTGAGACCTCAAGATTAATTCCTGACCAGACTCATTCATATCAACATCATAGGGCACTGCTACATGTTGAATATATATTGTGATATTTGGATCGCGATCCATTTTAATGGATTGATGGATAACGAGTGTATGTGCTACACGTTCAATATTTATCGCGTCAGTATTTACATTATTTTTGCGCTTTACGGATCGTTTGTTAAATAAATGTCGCAAGAAAACCAAAAAGAACTTTAGCCGACGAGTCCCACAACTCGTGGAATGCCTCCAAATTAAAAATAAAGACTTTTAAAATATTTTTTTCGGTAGTTGGAATTAACCGGCAGAGCCCACTCACTTTCACTATATTCTTTCATTACCCTTTATAAAAACAAACTTTTTTTTTGTTAAATTTTTCACTGTCTTTTATTTTATTTTTTTATTTAACTTCTTATTAACGTAACGCGATCTAATATCATGAAAATACTACACGTTCAGTATTTATCACGCGATCCGCGATCTGGATTCCATAATTTAGGCCTTTCTGCGATATGGATCGGGATCCATCAATACTGTATGCTACACTTTCAATAAATATCGTGATACTGGATCGTGTTCAATATATATTGAACGTGTAGCAGTGCTCATAGATTTTTGTAATATGCATTAGTGTCTTTCGTTGATCGATTTTTGTAGCAACCAATCATTGGCGAAGTAAGCCTATTTAACACCAGAGGCGCTGCAAAGATGATATAAAAATTAACCAAATCCGAGAGAGAGTTGAAAAAAACAAGTTAAGCTTAATAATTCAATAATTCTTTCCCCTCTTCACTCACTATTTCCTTCCTAACACACACATAGTTTTGTATGTTGGTAGCCACATTCATAGGCTACTTTTAAAAAAGAAATTAAGTCTGTACATGAACATAAACCTTACCATTTCGACGCATAGTTTTGAGTTTTGCCTAAATGAGAAAAAATCACTTTTCAACAAAAAAAAAATATCTATGTACATATAATTAAAATCATTTTGTTTTTCTTTTGCACTCTTTGTATATCCTCTTCCAATAAAATATGGCAGAAACTATGTTAATGTTAAAGAAAATAAAAAAAGGAAAAAAATAAGTACATCAAACTTTCTAAAATTATTCTACAAAGTTTTTCCTTATTTCGCCCATTCCCTTGAGTTTTTCTTTATCTGTTTTTTTTTGTAAGCCCACCTCATTTTTCAACAAACAACCAAGCAACAAACAAAACCTAAAAGAATCCACCATAATTTTGTGCAGTCGTACGTAAAACGTTAACGCAAATCAAATCAAATTAAATTGAATTTTCATTTAATACTTAAGTACAGATGAAAAAGAAATAAATGATGAAAAGCGTGCATAAATTGTACGAATACAAAATGTAATAATCAAATATACGAATATATGTATATAAATTTTTTTATAAGAATATTCAAGTGCACACATACATACCAATATATACATATATAATTTAATAAAACTAATTTAAATGTTAAGGAAATAAAAATAAAAAACTTTTTTATAACTTTTACAGTAGCGAAAATTTAAATAAAAATGTAATCATTTAAAATATTAGAAACACGAGCGTTAAGCCTCTCACAAAAATGAATATGCGTGTAACCACTGTTCCGCAAAAACAGTGTTACCAACAATATTAAAATCAAAAAATATGAAATATCAAAAATTATTAAACAACGATATGGTATTAATTATAATGGAGCTCAATCCTTCCAGACATCACTTCACAAGCGGTATGTTGAAATTTTTAATAAATTTTTATTTTATTTTTAAGATTTTACTGAAATTTTTCAAAAAAAAAGCAGTTGGATGAATTTGTATTTCGTCAGACATTAAAATAAGATTGTATTTGTTAATTTTTTTAAATTTTTTAGTGGTTTTTTCTTTTCCTAATTAAGTGCAATACATATTAGTACATATCTTTACGTTAATATAGAAAGGCCCTAACTCATTATTTTTTAGAAATCGAGTATTTTTTGTATATTTCGATAGAAGAACATCTATCTAATGTATCAAAAAATGCAAAACTCTCGGTTTCAAAAATAATTAAAAGTTAGGGCCTTTCTATATTAAGTTGACATATAAAAATGCATCGTCGTTCGTTAGACTCACCAGAACTCCAAACCGACTTTACCGATTTGAATAGCTGTTTTCTTCTGATCGTCTTTAATGCAGGTTGGTGTTAAAAAGAACAAATAACAAAGTTGGACCAACAGAGGGCTCTGGAGGGTGGGGGAAAGAATATCTGCCCGCCGAAGCTAGCCGCCCGATTTTTATAAAAATTCAAAATATAAATATTTACGTCTGCATATTAAAGAACGCACAGATTTCATATTTTTTTAAAACTAGGACTAACTAGGGCCAGGGGGAAGATCTGCCCTCCGATGCTATCCGCTTGATTTTTTAGAAATTCAAACCATAAATATATTTGTATCTAATAGGACACACATAAAAAAACAAAACAAAAATGAAAATAATAAAGTAGGACCAAAAGAGGGCCAATGGGGAAATGTCTGCCCCTGAAGATATCCGCTCGCTTCTTATGAAATTCAAAATATAAATACATCTGCATGTTAAAGAACACACAGGCTTCGAAATTTTTAAAAACTAGGACCAATTAGGCCCAAGGGGAATATCTGCCCTCCGGTGCTATTCGCTAGAGTTTTATTAAATTCAAACTATAAATACATCTGTATTTAAAAACACACACCTAAAAACATATAAAAAAATAATAATAATAAAGTAGGACCAAAAGAGGACCAATGGAGAAATATCTGTCCCCGAAGCTACCCGCTTGATTTTTATGAAATTTAAAATATAAATACATCTGCATGTTAAAGAATACAAAGGCTTCATGTATTTTAAAAAGTAGGACCCAGTAGGTCCAAGGGGCAACCTCTGCCTCTCTGAATCTATACTTCTGTATCTAAAACAACACATGTAAAAAAACGCTCATCCGTGCACTCGAGTTAAGTTTAACAGCTTGGGTCCCGGTTAGTTACAAAAAAAAATCTTTTCCTATTCCAGCACAGTGTTCTCTGCAATCCAAAGTTTTGTTAAAATATAAAATTCTGCAATCAACAAATATCTGCATACCAATTTGACATTCGATACACAGCGACCTTAAATAGGTCAAGAAAGTTTATAAAAACCTGCTGCGCATATCATTCAAATCTGGAATGATGACATTTAAGCAGAGCTGGATCTCAAAAGCATCATCTTTGCATAAAGGGCCATTTTGTATCATTCAAAGAAATTTTTATGCACTTATCTTTATAAATTGCTTTCTAATTGGTCCCCCCCCCATAAGCTGTTTATTAAGTTTTTGCTTAACTTTATTGCACAATCAGAAACGTTACATAAAGTTGTCATAAAACAGTTAGTTGGTGTGGAAAAAAATTTAGTTTGTCTTTTATTTATTTATTTTTTTTGGTCTTATTTTTGAAGCGTTGAAAGTAACAAAACTTTGCAATTATTTGAACATAAGTTTTCATAAATGGAAAAACTTGTTTTTCATTCAGCTCTTGGTTTGTTTTTCTTATTACTTTTTTTGCTGATCTTGTTGCTCTTAAGTCAAACATAAGCAACTAAACTGACATAAAATAACATTAATTGGGCACGAAAAAAAGAAAAACAAATAAAATTCAGCAAACAGAATATTTTGTTACACGAACTCGTATATGTATAGTTTAGCAACTTACATAAACACCTTAGTATGTACATATGTATATATTTATATGTATATGGGTATATGCTACATTTAACCATGCTTGCCGGTATGTACATACATATGTGCGTGTGCATGCCACCAAAAAACTTATGACGACAACTTGCCAAAAGAAATATTATTTAATTTGTAAAGAGCAACTAAACAACTAAAACAAAACTTTAGCTAAGCGTTTGGGTAACTATTTAAGTTACATTTCTAGTAAACATATACAGTTAATAAATGACACTTAAGTTGGCTGTAAACAACATATGGGCGGCCTAAATTACGAATGATTATTGGCACCGGTCTTGTGATTGACGTCAATTACTCATAATCTATGAATATTGATGGATTTCTTTGATTGTTTCAGTTACTCATCAATAATGTTATGATATGTAGTGTAGTAAAATTAGTAAAACCACGAAACTCTGGCAACTCTAAACTAATTTTGCAATCAAAGAGGGCCAGGGTGACCGATGACATTTTTCAAAAAGTGGCACCAAAAGGGATTTATCATAAAATAAGGGAAAAATTAAAAAAAACGAGATAACTACACTAAACTTTTTATTTAAAATGTATTTTTATACAATTCACTTTAAAAAAAGGCAAACAAAAAGTGGCAAGGCAGTCGAAAAAGTGCCAATTTGCCACTTTAGTCGGTCAAGCGGTCATGCTGAAGAGGGCAACACAGATAATAAAGTTGCCAGATCTGATAATTGAAAAATAGTTTAATTGCAAGTAAAAAGGCAAACAATTAGAAAAAAATAAAAACCGTATAATTGCCACTGACTTACGGATTCTTATAAATAGATAGGGAAATCGATTTCGGGGACATCCCTGATTATCATTAAGTTGGAATAGCTGGCTAAATTGTGATTTTATTTGCTTAACGCTTAAGTTATCGACAGCCATGTCATGTTAATAAACTTCTTCCGCTCTTTATTTAGAAAATATATATTTGAATAAGTTCTCTGCTTAAAGAAACTCGTATACCTTACATACATACATCACCACAGTTACCTTATTTTTTCACAAATAATTTTTCGTCATGACAAACACATTTGGCTTTTTAATAAAAAAAATGCTTCCTTTTACATACATACTTACATGTGTAGTTGTTTACAATGTATTTTGAATTTGTTCCAAAACTAATTGTAATGCAAATGACAGCTCGTTGAAATTTTGATAAATATGTCACACACATACATACATAAGTATGTAAGTATGTACATATCCACAATACATACAAGGAAAAGTTATTTCTAATATAAAAGTTTACTGAAACAACAACAACAGCAGTTTCATGTAAAAAATAATAAAAATACAAAGCAAAACTCTTTGTAATCAAAAGTTTACCACAAAACTTTGTAAATATAAAAGCATAAATAAATAAACTTCTATTGCAATGTAAACACGAACATACAGATGTATGTACAAACGTACGACATTTAATGAGTTCAGGAAATTAAAATTTATTGTAATAAAAATGAGCAAAAGAGTGATGTGGAGAAACACCTTTTTTTCCTGCACACGATTATGTGAAGAAAATTTTATGCTTGAGATCTTCTTCACTGTTGTCGATAATAAATCATAGATTTTGATAAAAAAAAAACAAATTGTAATTGCTGGTTTCCCTATCTTATCTATTTTCTTGTCTACTAAAAAAACCATTTTAAACACACATAAATAAATCTTTAAAATTTCAATTTACACAGTCGAAATAAATCTTTAAGATTTCAATTTATAAATTATTATTGTCTGAATGAAAAATTTCTTTTTTTTTAAATTTCAATAATTTTGCAATTTATTTAGATGAGTTTGAAGGCGGGCTTAAAAATCTCTACAGAATACTTATTTTAAAAGCAAAAAGCATCAATTGTAAACTCTCTAAAAACAGATGCGTCGTAGTCCGCCGTCAGCTGTGAGGATGGGAGGGTGAAAATATTTAATATAATAAAATTTTTTCTGAACATAAAGATTTTAAAAATCTAATTTTTTGTAAAAATAATAAGGCACTATCATCTGTTTCCAGCACAGTGGGATTTTGGTGCCAGAAACCTTATTCTAAAACTACTCAATTTCAAAAATCGAATTATGCAGTAACGACTGTAGCGCCAACTGCCAGAATTATATATGTACATAAAGATACCTATATGACATATAAATGAAAATATGTATACATATATATAATTTATTATATTATATATTTATTATATAATTTATTTCCATTTCGTTGCTCGGTGGTGTTGATTATCAGTCCTATTTGAATAACAATACTCCTGAATTTTTCCCTATTCCTTTCTCTTCTATTTGAAAAAGTCTTTTATAAACTTTTAGGTAAAATAAAAGAATAAACGAGCTGACTTCCAAAATTCCATCTCACTCAGCGTTGCCAAATGTGCAGTTTTTCCTGATTTCAGCAGCTTTTTTTTAAGTATAAAGCAGTTTTGCAATTTTTGTGCTTAAAAGTTAAAAGTTTTCCTCTAAATTGTGCAGTTGTTAATTTTCACTTTACCCCAATTTTTGTATCTTAATTCCGATATCAAAAGCCATAGTTTTACCCATTTTGTTTAATATGAATATGTGAAGGCTTATCAGTACATTTAGTACTTCCTGTATTAATATTATTTCGCCTTGACTTATTGCAAAAGAAAAACAAGCTTCACACATTCTTCATTGAAATAATTCGATCTCTTACAGAATGAGATAAAACACGGTGAAATATATACCAAACTAAAAGGTAGACCCCATAGAATTTTAAGCCATAAAATTTTTTCAGAATTTTGTTAGTAATTCACAGAAAAAAACAACACTTTACTTTGGCTTAGAAAGTGTATTAAATAAATAAATCATTGTGCATTTCAAATAAAACAAAATCTTATAAAACAGAAGCAAATATTTTAGTTAACTTATATTTTGAATTTTTGATCTCCTTGCTGGCGTCTTTAGGTTGATTCGGAAAAAAGAATTTCATGGTGTAAATTAATGCGAAATATCCCATAGTGCAACTCAAACACTATTCTTTCAATTAATTTAAAAAATATATAAATTTGTAGAGTCAAATTTTCTTGACAAACATTATCAAGTCATGATAAAAATATATCAGGTTTATACGTAGCGTTAACCCCCTTGCCCCACCCAATTCAATGTAAAAATACATACATACATACATACATACAATACAATACATTTTCAGTTTTCCAAAAAATATTCTAAAAACGCTGCTCTCACTTCTTATTTCTCTCACCATATGTTTAAAATAGAACAGTGTTGCCGGACGGGAAATTCGATTTTACACCGACGAATCTTAAAAATTATCCAAAATGTTATAAATTACACAAAAATAATTTTATGTTTGATAATGACTAATGCTTTTTATATAATAATATATCCAGCCCTTAATAAAGACTACAACGAATCTTTTTCTTTTGGTAATTTCAGCGCTATATATAAAAGAGTGATTTATAAAAATTAACGTGACATGAATGTCTGAAGCATTTTCAGAAACTTGTTTTATCTAATTTGTTTACCTGTTAACAAATAAAAAAAATTTCATGCAATTAATTTTGTGAAAACAAAATGCTTAATGTAAATAAGCTATTACTGTATGCGATATGTTGCAATTTTTTATTCAATAATTTCATTTTCAACATATTTTTGGTTGGTTCAAAATGGTCCACCAAATATTGTTCTATACCTTCATATGCCAAAAATATTGACACGATGGTACCAGACCACAACTTATTATTCATGTAAGTTTTTTTTGTAATTTTAATTTGCTGGAAAATTTTTCTACTGAACAGTTTGAAAATAAAAGAAAAATATCATCTCCAAGACAAGTATAGCCAAACAAAAACATAAAAAGATTATAAAAATGTTTATTAGTAAATTTATGTACCAAACTTTTTTTTTAAATGAAATGAAAATCCTTAATTAAGTTACTTGTGTATAATGTTGGGGTGAAATTACACAAAACGCTGGAGTAGAAGGATTTAGTTCTCATAAAAAAAGTAATGTGAGTCCGATCATAGGGGGAGATGTGTAAACATCTAGTAATGAATTTTTTTTTAAATATTGGCTTATGGTAACTAAAATAAGATATATAAATTTTTTAACTCTACTGAATTTAAAAATCTATGGAAAACTGCATCTATAGTAGTGGAATTATCAGTGGTGGGGGTTTATGGAGAATTGCTCACATGCAAGTGGAAAACGTCAAATAAAAATTTTGATAATTTTGCAAAATTTGTATTAAAATCTCCACCCATAATAATTGGCATGAGATGGAGGTTGTTACCCAGTTGTTGTGCACCAGCTTTAGTGTAAAGCAACAGTACTTCTTTATAAAGACGGCTATATGTGTATCTTTCAAACAAATATTTGACATTTACAACGCTCTTTTATTTAAAAGTTTATATATATTTTATTTATTTTATATTTTTGAACTTTTTAACAAAATTATCCTCACTGGCAACATTATTACACTTCACAAGCAATTTCTATTAAAATTAACATTGCTCCTGAAGGTATGCTTTAAAATTCAAATGAGCGTATTTCTATGCAGCTGTTAAGTTTCTCTGTACTTCTTGTTCGTATGATTACACTAACACACTCATACATATGTAGCTCACACCGATTTGATAACGCTTTACGATCTTACTCACAACTTGTGATTGTATTGTGAAAAACATTTTTACCCCCTAGCGTATAGATGTTTACACATCAAAAATTCCTGGGTTATTATTATCCGGGGAATATTTAAAATTAACTTGAATGTGAAAACACTAATATATGAAAAAGTCTTAAAATTTTTAAATATTTTACCCCTTAAAATTTGTAATAAATTGTAACGCTTCTGCCTTCACTTTTGTACTTTAACAATACGTTTCGTTGTTTGCTGTAATTTATTTTGCCGTCATCATCAACATAATCATGATTTAGATGTTTATTTGATTATGTGAAAATGTAAAACCTAATTTTCTTGTCTAGCTAATGCGATTTGATTTTCTAAATTTCATTATTAGAGATTTTTTTCAAATACTTTAAAAAAATTAATGAACTAACAGTGTAAAACTACTGAAAACATTATATTCCATACATGCAAATTAGTGTATGTATTTGTAAAATTGCGTAAAAGTGGCGCCAATTATGAGATTGACTGATGGTTGGTTGTTTTTTTTTTAACAATAAATAATTTTTTTTTACACTCGCACCTGATTGGATTTTTGTTTCCGTCTCCCCTACGGTGATTTAGCTGCTGAAAATACCCGTGAGTGCTGAACGAGTGTGTGTGTGTTTGTACAATGATCGCCGTAAATGGGTAATTATTCAGCAATTTTTCAACGTTACTTGAGCGTATTGTGTATTTGTTAAGACTTATAGAATCTTTTTTTTTTATTATTTTGCAATTAATTTCAATTCGGTAGCAGTACAATTAGCAAAATCGAAAAGTGAAAAGAAAAAAATAAACAATATATATTTTTTTCTAAATGACTAAGTTTCTTTTGAAATGGCCAATACGAAAATGATTTTGTAGGTCAAGAAATGGTGCTATATAAATATGTATAAATGTATGTATATATATATGTGTATATATGTAGGTAGTATAAATGAATTTTCTATTTACATCGGGAATTCAACAAATTATTTAAATGATTCCATTGTTTTTGATGTGTTCATTCCAATAGATTATAATTATTCATATGAAACATTTTGCATATGATGAATTGAAAATACATTTGTGTTGCGGTTTGAATAATATGTATATGTAAACAGCCTAACAAATAAAATAGCAGTTAATTTAAAATATTATGTATAGTTGCAAATTACTCATTTATGTACAATGTGAACAATAAATACCACAAGCTAAATTGAAAGTTAAGCTACCTAAATACACTTGCATTTCATAAAATATGTCATTTATTTCTCTTTTGCTTGAAATATTAATTGAAAATCATAAAACATACATACCTTAATTTTTAATTAATCGATTTGAAAATTATTGGACTAAAAGTTAAAATTTTGTGTGTGTTGGTGATAATAAAAAATTAACTTTTATTCGATTAAACGCACACATACATACATAATGGTATATATAATGTTTACCTGAGTAACGAAGAAAAATTTAATTTAAAAATAGATATTTTATTTTTTTCAGATTTTCTAAAATTTTATTCGAATAAAATAATCCATTTGAATTTTTATTCTGATAACACAACAAAGTACGCATAGATTTTTAAGTTCGTTGTATCTATCAAAAAAATTAGAATCTTTATTCGTTTATCAGTTGATGGGAGGGTGGGTGGGGGGGTGGTCCAAAACCCATAATTGGAATAATAACAAGTAATTTTTACTCGAATAATGACATAATTTTTATTGCAAATATATTTTATTTTAATATTAATTATTTAAGTTCAGTATTATTTTGATAATTTTATATTTTATTCGAATAAAATAGTCGATTTAAATTTTAATTCGAACAACAAAACAAAGTACGAATAACTTGTTAAGTGTGTTGCAGTTATCAAATAATTTTTAAGCTTTATTCTTTTCTCAGTTTTTTGTTGGTACATAGTGACAAAAAAGAAAGAAAAGCAAAGAACTTTTACTCGAATAACTATATAAAATTTATATTGCAAATGCATAGATTTTACTTTAAAATCATTATTATTTATTATCGAAATTTTTCAAGTTTAATATTATTAAAATAAAAGATAATTTTTTAAAAGTTTCTGCAATTTTATTCGAATAAAATAGTCGTTTTAAAATATTTATTCGAATAACATAATAAAGTACTTATAAGTTTTTTACTGTTGGAGTTGACAAATAAATTCTTACTTTTGTTCCATTATCAGTGTGGTGTTAGTGGGGACGAAAACCCATAATCGGAATTTACTCGAATAACGTCATAAAATTTATATTGCAAATTCATAGATTTTAATTTGAAATCTTAACAAAAAAAATTATTCAACTTCAGTATTATTCCATTAAAAGAAAATTTTTTTAAAATTTTCAAAAATTATATTCGAATAAAACAATAAAGTACACATACATAAATTTTTTAGTGTATTCGAGTTATCAAATAAGCTCTAAGTTTTATTGGTTTATTCGTTTTGAGTAATTTTTACTCGAATAACAAATTAAATGCAATTTAAAAGAAAAGTAAGCTATTATTTATGGAACTAATTATTCGAATACAAAATTATTCAAATAATTTATTAAGATATTTCAGTTTTATTCGCTTATTCAAATAAATAACAGATATAATTTTTTTTTTGAATTTTGTATTCGAATAAAATTAATTTTTTCTAATTTTCAAAGAATTTTTTAAGCTGTTCTAGATATTTTAAATAAACAAAATTTTAAGGTACTAACAATTATTCGAGTAAAAAATAGTTCGAATAAAATTAGATATATTTTCCAGTCTTCGATTAAACTTAAAGCTATTCAAGATCTTTTAAATGAACGAAATAAGGTACATAAATATTTTTTTTGTGTGTTAGACTTATTAAATAAATGTATTTATCCGAATAAAAAATTAATACATATTTTTCGGACTATTCGAATAAAATATTTCTTTTAGTCCTGGAATAACTTTATTTTAAACCAAAGTAAAAAATAAGAATTTTGTTTATTGTTTATTAATGGAATGCAAATATTTGTTCGAATAACTAAATTAAATGTAATTCCAAATTGATTATAAGCTAAGTTCTTAAATATGTACAAATAATAATTTGAGTAAAAAATTAGTCGAATAAAATTTGGTATTTTTTTCTATATTTTTTAGTACAATATTTTTTTTTAATTATCGAATAAAATCTTTGTTCGAACAATCAAATAATAATAATAAATAATAATAATTTGATTAATCGAATAAAATATTTGTTCGAATATCTAATCAAATAAAATGCAATTTGAAAACAATATTTAGCAAAGTTTTTTAAGAACAACATATGTATGTGTTATTAATACTGGCACAAATATTTATTTGTTCGAGTAAAAAATTACGAAAAAAAAAGAAAATTGTCAAACTTTTGCAGTGCTAATAAAAAATAAATTAAACAAAAATTTTAAAGTAAATACAGGCTGATAAATTTTGTTATATAAGGAAACTCAAATAAATTTTTTATATGTAATTATATATTTAAATTATTGATTTTTATTTTATTAAATATTTTTAATGGCTTTTAAAAATAGTGCCAATATATCAATACAATATATCGAGGAAGTTAAACTGTCAAATCTAAACCTAAAAATACAATACGTGCCCTTTTGCTACTCCTCTAGCTTCTCTACATTTTGTTTGCCTACAAAATTTGTGAGACATGCCTTCTCAGTTATGGGGAAAATTTAAAATGTGAATGGCTTGTAAAGACACAGGCATTTCAACAGGGATGTAATTTTTTGTAGCGTGCGACACTAAGCAAATATGATTGTTTTTTTTCAAGAAACTAAATTTTTTTTTACTTCTTTAAACATATATTTGTGTAGGTCGACAGCTACTCCACATTAGGTAAAATTTTAAGTCATATTATCATATTTTTCCGAAATACAAGTTTAATTGGGTGCTTTTGCACGTGACAAAAAATTGGACTTTCTCGTGAAAATAATCTTATGTGAACGAATAAATATTCATAGTTATCTTGCCGGTAAAATAATACTTTAAAAGGCATTAAAAATTGTGATTGAAAACAACCACCACCCCTCGTATCAGAAACTATATTCTTTTATGTTCATTACATCAATAGTCTACAATTGCAAAAGCAATCACAATCATCGACCGCCATCAACAGAACAATCATCATTTTGTAAGAGACATACCTTAATCTAGGATGTCTCTGTAATTCAATAGGTACTTGCATCAGAAATCCATCAGCCAGCTACCCACCACCCGCCACCCATAAAATATTTTCTGCTGCAAATGAACTTTTTTTAACGTTTTTTTGTAAGGATAAATAAATGTTAGTTTGAGTGATTGCTTTTGTACGAGTATCTGCTTTCGTTGACTTACCTGACAAGTATCTAAAGAATATTTAAAAATCTGCAAGGTACATATATTGATAATATTTTTCAGAGTTTTGTATATGTATGTACATATGTTTGTAAGTGAAAGCTTTGGTCTTTGTAGGCATTACGGGATGCCACACGGGGCTGGTTTTTTGAATCAGGGATTGGGTTTGAGGATTGTAAAATATGTAATCCCGTTATTCTGGGATTTTCGAATTTTTTTTTGTGAAAACAAGATATTGGCTCGCAATTAATTAAAGATGATATCTCTTTTAAGTATATGCAACAGTAAGCTTTAATACGAGAATTTAAAGCTGAATGTGGTTCATCCTCAGCACAATCACTCCAATTGAGGATATGGTGCTGAGGAGGCCTAAGGCGGGTTCCAGACACATAAATATTCAGCTTCAATATGTGCTTGTGTGCGTTTATTTTAGAAAAATTTCATACCAATACTATATGTGAGATTATCTTTGGTAAACAAACGCACACAAACACATAAATTGAAGCCGAATATTGATGTGTCTGGCACTCGGTTTAGCAATGATTAACATTTTCATATGAAAGAAATTAATGAGAAGAGTAATTTTTTCTCTCCTTTTTTGTCCCCCGGCCTAAAAAAGGAGTCTTATCAGTTTGAAGTGTGTATCGATGTATCTGCCTATTTGCGTATCTGTGTGTCTGTCCGTATCCATTTACAGACCAAACCGCTAGACCGATTTTGGTTTAGTTTTTTCTGTTTGAAAGGTGAATTGGTCCAGAGGATTCTTAGCTATGTTTGAAGAAAATCGGTTCAGCCGCTTAGATTGTATCACATCTTCTTTAGATATGTTCGGGGATTTTTAAAATTTTTAATTTTTGTTATGAATTTTTGTTATTTATCAGTATAAATTAATTTGTTTTTGATGTGTAAAAATCTATACGCTACGGGGTAAAATCTTTTTCACAATACAATTACAAATTTTGAGTAAGATCGTAAAGCGTTATCAAATCTGTGTGAGCTATGTATCAGTGTATTAGTGTAATCATACGAACAAGAAGTACAGAGAAACTTAACAGCTGCATAGAAATACGCTCATCTGAATTTAAAGCATACCTTCAGGAGCAATGTTAATTTTAATAGAAATTGCTTGTGTAGTGTAATAGTGTTGCCAGTGGGGATAATTTTGTTAAAAAGTTGGAAAATAAAAAATAAATAAAATAAATGTAAACTTTTAAATAAAAAAGCGTTTTAAATGTCAAAAATTTGTGTAAAAGATATATAGCAGTCTTTACTAAAAATTTATAATATTATATTATAACATATCTTCATGACGTACTGTTGCCTTACACTGAAGGTGATGCACGACAATTGGCTAAAAATCTCCATCTCATACCAATTATTATGGGTGGAGGAAGATTTTAATACAAATTTTGCAAACCTATAGTCGCAAGCTTTATCAAAATTTTTATTTGACGTTTTCCACTTGCATATGAGCAATTCTCCACAAACCCCCCCAAAACTAATAATTCCATTATATATATTTCCATAGATTTTTAAATACAGTAGAGTTAAAAAATTTATATATCTTATTTTACTTACTATAAGACAATATTTAAATAAAATTTTCATTACTAGATGTTTTTTTATTTAATGTAATTTAATTTTGAAAGCGAGAATAAACATGAAAGACATTTGATAAATAATATAAGCATGATATAATACGTTATAATGTAAAGGGAATAAATTGAAAGTTCTAGTTAATTAATTATTTACAGATATATTGTCTATCGCAAGCTGTCATTTGCCAGACATGTTAGTAATACTAAAATAATTAATACTTTTACTGGGAAAGGCGTTTCTCTTTCAAATAATAGAACTACTTATTTTCTCAAATCGATAATTGCAGCAAAGCCGCTTATAATGTTGTAAACGATAAAGAGTCAGTCAGTGGAAAAACTTTGTAAGTAACAAAATGTTGAAAGTAATTCAATAGTAAAGTTAATGCTAATTTTCACTATTTTTGATAAGCTATAAATAAAATTAACAAATGAAATAATCTTGTCCTTAAAAGAAGTTTTTTGTTATACTCAAAAATTATTATTTTGTCACTTACAACATTCTTCCCGTTGTACCTTCAAATGCTTTAGGCAATATAGTTTAAAATTTCTTAACTTAGCTTGCCTTCTTTTGATATTATACTAATGAAACTTCATTTCGTTTGTTAATATATTTACCCTTTAAAGGAAAAACTTTCTTTTACACTTGTATGTTAATAAATAACAAAAAAAAAATAACTGGTTTATCTTTATGTGTGTTTGAAGTATTTCGCTTGAAATATTTGACAGTCTTCAGGGTTGTTTTTAGAAATAAAGAACAACAGGCAGTGAACACTCCACTCACCTTAACCTAGTTTTTTTTCTCTTTAGTTAAGGCGGTTTTCTTTTTTTTTCGTTTGGCCAGGATTGTGACTACCCTTGAACATTTTTTCATTATAAGAAAATTATATACTTGTATATAGGTTAAAAAAAAAGAAATAAATTGAAATGTTGCTTTAACGATGCGATACTATCATTTAGGAAGGCAACTTTTGAAATAGAAAATAATTAAAACAACAAGTTGTTTATAGGCTAAGGGTAACGGGTGTGTTTTTTCCTTTTTCTAAAAGTTTTCATATACTTAAGCAAATTTTCATCTCTTTAAAACTCAATGATGAAACATATTTTTGTTTGAAAGCTGCATCAGCATTACAAAGTAATTTAATTTCGTTTCGTTTGAATTATCAATAATTCTAGTATTTTTATGTTTATGGTCCTTCGAACCTCTGTATAATGCACGTTTCTTATTTCATGTTCTTTGAAAAAAAAAAAGAAATAACAACAAACAAGAAATGTTATTGCATTTTTGTGCTCAAAGCATTTTCTTTTTTCAAAGAATCCATATTGTATATTTAACACCTCTCATGACCTTTTCTTTTGCATTTATGTGTATGAAAGTGTTTCCCCATTTGGATTATAGAACTATTATTTTAGCAAAAGAGTGAAAAAAGCTCATGTTTTAAAAAGATAAAAAAATACTTGATAATGTTTTCAGAAAGGTAAAACTATTTTATTTTAATTTTGCAATAAATTCGCATTAACATTTACTGAGAAAAGTTTTAGAAAAGTAGTGAAATGAAAAATAATACCCAAGCAAGAGTATTTTTATGCTGTTTTCTTTAAAAAATAATAAGAAACATTAACACGTAGCATATATAAACCAGTCAGCCAAGAAGCAAATAAATTTCTTAGTCGCACGCGTGTCCGACTGAAATGAAAGTTAAGGTTAAAGAATTAGTTGAAAAATTAATAAAAAAATAAATAAAAAAAGATTTTTTAATGGTATATTTTTATATAAATTAAGATTTTTATTGCTTTCCAAGGAAATGAAAATAAAGTAAGTAAGGAAAGTATAGACATTTCCCATATATATATGTTTATGTTTATGACTTGAATACACGAATAAAAAACCCCAGACATTCATACATTTTTATCCAGTTTGTAGAATTTATAAAGTCACCATTTATAGTTAAAGTTTCTTGTTGCTATAAATATCCCTTTCTATAGGTTGAGGATAAAGTTTCGTCTAATTAATGGTAACTTTAGCAAAACTGAACTCTAAAAAAATTTTTTAAATTTCTTCATTATTACAACTAAGCGATCAAATAAATGGTGCTAATTTTTGTATTCTGTCAACACTGCTGCTCATACCGACTAATTTTTGGACACAATTTTAAATTGGCAAAAATGGGCGGGACTACGCCCATTAAAATGCATTATTTTTTTCAGCTCTTTTTATAACTTTTGTTTTTGAAGACGGTTTAAATTCTATTTAAATATCAATTCATATAATTGAATATTTAAATACTGTTTAAATAGAAAAATTTTTAAACAGACTTTAAATAAAAATCTCTTATTAAATTAAAGTTTTTTTTAATAATGTTTGGTAAAAAAAAACATTTTAATCTTGAGACAAGTACATTATGTGGTAAAAATATTTAATATTAAATTATCTTTATTTAAAAGCGTTTTTTTTCTTGTTTCTATAGAAAAAAATTTAAAAATATTTAGTTTTAAAAATATCTAATTATCATATATTAAAGCAAACAGCTTATAATTTATTTCTCATCATCTATTATATGGTTCTATTACACAGAAGTTTGATTATTTTACTCAAAGTTTTTTTTTTATAAATCGATGACTTAATATACATACGTACGAAAGGTGTAACTCGTGTTATGGATAATTTACAGCAGAAGGAAAAAACTGCATAAAAGCTTTACATGTAAAAAAAAATCAAAAGGCCATAAACTCTAACGTACTTAGTTTTTTAAGGAAGTTGTAATCAAACAACAAAACGATTTCAAAAAAAAATTGAGTTATACCTTTTTATATATTAAGCTATTAAGCCATCGATACATGATTTTTTTTTTAATTTATTATGTTATCTCGCAATTTTTTTAAAACGTCAGTTATGACAAATGAGTTTTGGCGTTTAATAATATGTTAGTGTTGATTTATTTATTTCTTTCAGTTTGTTTTATTTTAAACTGTAATGAATCATATGACGTCATATGTATCTCGTTGGAATGACTGGTTAGTTAATGATATTTTGTTTACAGTCAATTATAACTAATGAAATCTGAAATTATATTGTTAATATTTGTCGGTACTGGCAATTTTTGTTTGCTTATTACAGGACGATTTAAACTAGGAGGAGAGGCAGGGCAAAAATTCACATGTATTGGAATTTTGAGACTTATTTGAAGTCCTTCATCGCAATCTTTTTTTTCCATATTGTTTTGAAAAATCGGCATATTTTCCGTTTAGTCTCCTTTTAATAGTAGAACGTGTTCTGGTGAATTATTTGAAAAAGTGATAAAAAATTTAAAAGCTGTAATAATGTTCCATAATAGTAATTTTTCTCCCATTCTTAAAAATGACACGATAACACTACAAGTGAAACATTTTATGATTTTTGTTTGAAATAGTTTTTGTGTTTTATTACATGAATTGTTATCTTTGTTTAAAATAATAATCAATAATAAAAAAAATATTTCTGTATACTTTTATTTTTGCTCCACTCATAATAATTGGCATGAAATGGAGATTTTTAGCCAATTGTCGTGCATCAGCTTCAGTGTGAGGCAACAGTACGTAATGAAGATATCTTATAATATAATATTATAAATTCTTTATAAAGACTGCTACATATATACCTTTTTAACAAATATTTGCAATTTAAAATGCACTTTTATTTAAAAGTTTATATATATTTTATTTATTTTATATTTTTCAACTTTTTAACAAAATTATTCCCCCTGGCAACACTATTACACTTCACAAGTAATTTCTATTAAAATTAACATTGCTAGTGAAAATACGCTTTACAATTCAGTTGAGTGCACTTCTATGCAGCTGTTAAGTTTTTCTTTACTTCTAGTTCGTATGATTACACTAATACAGTCATACATATGTAGCTCACACCGATTTGATAACGCTTTCCGATCTTACTCAAAATTTGTGATTGTATTGTGAAAAAGTTTTTACTCCCCACAACGTATAGATGTTTACACATCAAAAAAAAAAATCAGTGATATTCATAAATGATTATCAAAGTTAATGTTGGTTTACTACACGAATTTTTTATGTGTGAAAAGAAGCTGCTTTAAGAATGCTTTAACTTTAGCAAACATTTATGAATACCGGCGTTAATCTTTAAAATTACTCGTAATATATACTATGTATTCCAAACACATTCACAGATGATATGTGTTGAATATGTAATTATTATATATATGTATGTAAGCATGTTATTAATTCATGGCCCATAAGTCTAAATCACTAACAAACTGGGTAAATCTATGCCACCAGCTTTAATGTGCGACTGCAAAAAAAAACAAGAAAAACAAAAAGAAAAACACACAAATACTTTGGCTTTGCAAACGCCTTTCCTTTTTACGTGTGCTTATTCATTCATTCTAGCATCTTGATATTACAAACGAAGTGACGAACATATAATGTACACACACCATCAAACATACCCTTTGCCTTCTAAGATCTAGCACAAAGTTTTTCTCCTTCAGTGAATTTATTTCCTTTTTATTTCTTTTTAATACCGTTCCCCAACACTTTGTTGTTAATGTAAAAAAAAATATTGCGATATGTTTTTTTTTGTTTTAGCAGCAACCCCCATGGAAGTCATTTGTTAAGATACATGGACGGACGACCAACGGGAAGTAGAAAAAAATCTTGGAGAAAAAAAATAGAATTCGCACGTGTTTTATTAATAACTAAGCAGAGTATTTATGACCTTTTTTCTTGTATTTTTTTTATTAATGTGTTCGTTGGCATTTATATATTTTAGCAGAAAATTCCACAAAAAATTATAGTTAAAGAAAAGTTATAGAATTATTAAGCTCAAGAGTTTGTTAAGAATTAAGTTTTTCAGGCTAGAAATAAAGGAAAAACATTAAAAAGAAATTTAAACGGCTTAAAAAATAGGCAACAAAGAGTTAAAAGTTATTGAAATATATCTGCCGTATTTCTAAAAATCTGTTTCATAGACCCTTTACTAAGCCTTAATAAATTCTATAAATTGGAACTCATATATTGTCACCTAAAATCCAAAAGGCCGTAAGTACACTTTTTCCTTTTTTTACAGGAGAAGCAAAAATCCTTATAAACTTAAGACTATTTATATGTTAGGTGCCAAATTTCAGCTTTAGATTTAATAAATAAAATCGGTACACCGCAAGAATTTTGCTTCATAAATCCAATAAAACAATTTCATTAAATTTTTTTCACAAATCTAATGATGATTTCACAAATCTAATGAAAATTTCACGAATATTGTGAAAGAATTTCATTGGAATTGCTTCGTTGGTATTCTAGTTTCGTAACAATATTTCATTTCGATTTATGACCACAATATTTTCTAATTATTAATAAATCCCTTTATATTTAAGAAACATTTTCAGTTGTTGCTTGAAATAAAAATATTTAGATAAGTACATACCTGAAAACAATTAAGTTAAAGATTAAATTCTTTAAAACTAAAAAAAAAAAATAATAAAATATACAGCAATTTAGAATTTCATTATAGCTCTGAAATGTATTCTTTGTCCCAATGAAAATTGTATTGTAGTCATGAAAGTCTGATACATTAAATGTATTTCCACAGTTGTCAACCAAAAGCTTGCATCAAAGGTAGTTCTGTAGGATTTCTTTCACTCTTTTTATGCTTATTTACACATACAGTTTCAATTAAGTTATTTCGTTGTTATAATAAAGTTATTTCATTGTTTCTGTGAAGTTATTCCATTGTTTTAATAAAATTATTTCGTTATTTCAATGAAATTATTCGTTGGAAATTATCCCGTTGGAAATTATCTCGTTGTTTTAATGAAACTATTTCGTGATTTTTATGAATTTATTTCGTCATTTTAATAAAATTATTTCCTTGTTTTGATGAAGTTCTTTCATTGCATTGATGAAACTGTTTTATAGATTTGGCGTAGTTTTCATTAAAATAATTGTAACGAAACTGGTTTCATTAATCCAACGAGTCGTGACGTTGGTTGAATTTTAATGAATTTTTTTATTGGATTAATGTCGAAATTCATAGAATTTATGATTTGTTAGTATATCGAGCCTCAGTATCAATTTAATCGTAAGCGACAAAATTTAACAGCCCGTATCTTAAAAGTTATCAACAATTTCTTGAGCACCATAAGAGAAAAAAGTTTGGCGATCACTGTTGTACCAATTTGATAAATGTTAAATTAAATAGTATTAAATTAAATAGTACTTTCGTCATCCTCGAAGTCTAAATACACAGAAAGCATATAAATAGAACGCGAAATACGTCATATAGGTAGTTTTTTTGTTTAAAAAAGTCTTCTAATAAAATGTTTAATAATTCAGTCAATTTCGAGGGAATTTTTTAAAACAACCCTGCGTATTACTCTTAATCAATTATGTTTTATAAATAAAGTTAGAAAGACTATGGTACTAGTACAAAAATACTGCTTAAGAACGAGTCCAAAGTAGAAAAGTGCCGAAAAAAACCAAAAAAAATATATATATTTGGTGAAAAAATACAGACATTTATCTGCAACTTACTGAAACAAAATAAATATGATTCAAAAGGTCTTAGTCTCTTCTTTTTAAATCCGTTTATAAATTTAAAATTGGTTGATATTTAACTTAGTTAGAGGTTGATAAGTGTACGAAAAACCGGTTGTTTACCCGTAACTGAAGATTTTGGAGGTGTTTGGAGAATTTCAATTACAGTTTATTGTTATACTCGACAATATCTACCAGAAAAATAGTAACACGTCCCAGGTATTTCGATTTCATTAAAATTTATCACACATCACAATCAATCAAAAAGTCTATTTTTAATTTTTTGCTTGTTAAGGCCTTTTGGATTTATAATACCATATAATAATAAAGTGCACGCCAAATGTTCGCTCTTGATACTTAAAAAAATATTTATCAAAAAAAAAAAACCGCTGAAACATTATAAAAGATTCATCTGCATACAACTTGTTTTTATTGCAAATAAAAAAAAAAAAAAAAAAAAAAAAGTTTTCTAATTCTCTCGGCATGTGCAATTTTTTTTACAATAATAAATTAATACTTTTTATTACATAGTTTGTGTTTTTTTTTGCCTTCTTTCAAAAGTAGCAAATGCCGAAGACCACCCACCAACCCAACTTACTAACTAACGGTACGAACGAACTCAATCCAGCACTATCGCACCCATATAAACAGAACACACACACGTACACACACAACACCTCCAACCGTCGATTTGTATGGTATTTACTTTTATAAAAATTTGCTACAGTGTTGTTTTTTTTATTTTTTTTATTGTTGCTATAAAAATTGCATTGAACGGATACTGTGAGAGAGTGAGAGGGGAACGAGAGTCCTATGGATGAGTGAGTGTGTTTGTGGAAGTGTGTGTGTGTGTCAGTTAATAGTTATTATTTTGTTTTTATTGCTTTACAAACAGGTGTTGAGAGTATTAATGAAAATTGTTGTGGTTGTTTTAATTTATTTATATTTTCTTTTCTTTCCAAGAGTGTTGCCACTATGTGCATCTTTCAAATTGTGTTATCGATTTCTAAAAATAATTTTGCACCAAAAGGCGTGGCAAGCTATAACTTTTCATAACACTTTGTTACCGCACAACAACAGTAGAATATCTATAAAATATTTTATATGCATAATGGAAATTAACATTCAAATCTCATTCACATATTCAAGAACATCGGGGAACATCTTATGAACAAATAAGCTGGCAATTCCCTAGTTTACTCTTAAAAATTTAAAACCATACTCATACGCAAAAACACTTATCAAACTGAATACCTATAACTATAGACAACGAAAGACTTAAGCCCTTTTTCTACAATCCAGGCAGTCAGTCTACTTGCTTACAAATTTTGTATGAAAATCACTCAATAAAATTAGTGCTTTTCATAAAAACTTTTGTCTGCTCAATTCGAACGTCTGAGTTGAGGAACAGTACATACAAATTTCATAAATTGCCCGGCACAGTTTTTGCCAGCCAAGTAAAAATTCTTGTGTGTCTAAGCTGGCAGGAAGTTAAGTTTATACTATGGGGTGTAACCCATACCGATTCCGATATATCGGCGATACTTCTGATTTGCCGATACGATAATATTTCTTAAATTTTTTTAGAGCTGTTTTGAACAAGCAATTAAATTTCAAACCCCTTTTTTCCATAACAACTAAAGAAATAACATATTAAAAGCTTTGTACCATAGTAGTGCAATCTTCTCTCAATTCTAAATCATGTATGTATTGTTATAATTAATATTAATATAATTAGTTTTTTGTTAATTTAAGAATGAATTCGAATATCAATTTTAGATATTAATATATATTTACACTGTCATTTTGTATAATAAAAGAATTCTATGTAGTTTTCACAATGCAAGCAAGTGACTTGTCTAGAAAACGTATATAAAAAGCACTAAAATTTTTGAGTGATTCCTATACAAATTTTGTAGACAAGTCGCTTGCTTGCATTCTGGAAACTAAACATTACTCTACTTGAATTTTGTTAATTTTAACTTGAGTTCAATTTCAATATGCGTATCGGTATCGGTGATATTTTTTTTGAGTATCGGATCGGCAAAATCGCGTATCGTTACATCCATAGTTTCTACACTGTATCAGCAACAATAATACACGAAAGTATAAAAATACTCTTGAGTATTTATTCAAATGCACATGAGTATACATTCATATATACAGGAGTATTTTATTTGCATACATTTTAAGCATTAGTACTGCCAGAACGGTAAAATGGCTTCCAAAAAGAAATCACTGCTCCTCCTCCACAACTTGCAGATATTCTTCGAAATAACATCTACCACTAAGTTTGATGATTACAGGTCTCTCAACAGCAGTTAATTTTTGAATTTGGATTTTTGCTGGTGATGCTTTTGTTTCCACTAATGCTAAATTGAGTCATAAGACATTCTCGGTAGGATCCATAAGTTGCAACTCACTTAATACATTAGTATTAAATAATTTATATTATTTGCTGCATTTGTCTATTGGAAGATGTCTTTACCTCATCTATTTGGACTTCGTAACAAAAGTGCAATTGGCCTGGCGAATGAAGTCATTAAAATAATCATGGGCTATTGCTCTCTCGTAGATCTTTCGTATGCCTATATAAGGCTGAAATAAAATGGTGTTTTAGAAATACGTATAGGGCTTCAAATAATGAAATCATAAATATTTTTTTTAACATTAGGGGAACTCGTCTAAACTGCTAAATTCTCTTATAATTCTTGAGCCTTAAAGTTTAATCTAGAGCTAAACTGCCGTATTCATAAAAATCTATTTTAGGTTCATTTGACAAATTTCTCTTAGAAATATATCGGATAAGCCCTTAAATATATTTTTATAAATACGGTAGTAAGATTCTAAGATATATAAGAGACATTTAGCAGCTTAAACGAATACTCTTATTATCTTTTTTATCATAATTTCGTGTGTTATTTATTAGGGGTCGACTAACCAAATTTAAGTCTCAAATATCTTTAATTATGTCATATTCTACATACCTAGTATTTTACTTAAGGTCTTAATATTAAATACTGCACGATGGGGTGAATATAAATGAGTAAAACAATTATAGTTGCACAGTGGGAATTTTATGGATAGATATTTTTAGCTGGCTTCAAAAAAGGAACAGGTTATCAATTCATAACTCAATACATTTTAGACCTGTTAAAAAAATTATTTTTTTCTGAGAGAGTATAGCTTCCAATTGGTACCATCGTAAAAAAAGTACGCAGCAACACGCCCAAAATTTTTTTAATTTGATTTAATGATATTCTACTTATCAGATAGCTGCGAAACTTAGAAAACACATTTGGTTCTTGTGACTAGAACATTTTACAGTTTTAAAATTGGGCGGGGCTACGCGTGTTAAAATTTTTTATTAGATTTCATGAGCTTCTATTTATTTCTATATTTCTTATAAAGCTTGCCCCAAACATTTTTAGTTCTAACTTACGCACAATCTTCCATTTAAAAAATAGGCGGAGTTATGCCCATTAAAATTTAATTTATTATTTTAAATGTGGCTACTTTACCGATTTTTGCAACACTTAACATACACCCTGAGATCTGAAAAACACAGAATCTTGCTTTTAAAAAGTGGGCGGAGTCATGCCACTAACATTTATTTTTATATTTCACATACTTTTTGACCAAAAATTCAAAATTTATTTTTGTTTAAAAGAGTTTATTTCCAGTTTAGTTTACTAGATTCTTCCATTAAAGTCGGTTTTTTTTAAATTTGTATTCAAATTATGCTATAAACACAAATGGGACGAACGACGAATTTTCGGTTACGACAACCAGTACGTTGGACGAAAGTTGTCGTGCGTAACGAACTTGCAATAGATTTATTTATATTTTGTACGCCGACGAACGACTAAAAACAATTTCCTCTCGCTCCCTTTCTGTCTTTGCTCACACAAAAACCAACTTTATTAAGTATTAGAAAGGAATTCGCTGAGTAAATTCGTTGTGCTTCACACGCAGAATTTACGCAGCGAATGATTATCGACGAACTAGTCGACGTGGACGAAATTCGTCGTTCTTCCCAGTTGTGTTTATAGCATTATACTGTTAAACCAAAAATAATCGACTTTGCTTACACTATTGCTATTGAATTCAATTATATCAGGCAAAGACATAATTTGGTTCGAATTGTTAAGGCAACAAATAAGGAAATTTTTAACTTTATAAAAATTATTTATGAGAAATTATCACATTTTGCATGCGTTTAGGATGTTTGATGCTTTAGTTGTATATCCTTATTTTAGTGTGTTGGAATATTTAAAATTAAATAAACTGCAATTCTTAACAAATCCTAAAACTTTTGTTAATCTACACTAATAGTGAGAGCTTTTAAACAACACCAGGTTAAATTATTTGCTGCTAGAATAAACATAATGCTCTTTTTATGCTTAACATAAAACTTGCAGTATAATTTTGCAACGTTCAAAACTTCATTTTAAAAAAAATGCAATTCAATAATTTGAAACAACTTGCTCGGTAATTAAAATATTTTTGCAATCCTTACACTATTGTTGTAGGGCACTAATAATAGAAATTTTAGCAACCGGTCTGGAACTAAGCAAAAATATAAAACAATATCACAAATACAAATTTTTTCTAACTTAAAGTTTCGTGCTTTTCTGAGTTCGCGCTACTGTGCAGGCATGGGGCTGTACTTTGCATTACCTTGTGTCAAGTGTAATGCGTTTGCTTTACTCTACACCTTTTTGCAGTAAAACACTCCTTCTATTTATACTTGTACATACGAGATATCCCCGCAAAATTAGCAACTGTAAATGTCTGTCCTTTCGTCTGTCGCACCGTTTGTCTTACATAAAGCAATATTTGTTGTCTACGTTTATGTTTAATGAATACGACGAATGTATGTATGTGAAACTCCCTGTACTCGTATTAAGAACTGCGCGAGTGTGTGTGTGTGTGTGTAAAGTAAAGCTTATTTAAAATGCAAGGATAATGTATTAAATGCGTTTATTTACGCTTAATGCACAATATAATTAAAACAACACAATAAACTTTAAATATTAAATAGCATTTAATAAGAAGAAACCTTCTGAACCACATTCACTAACAGAGACACACATACTTACACTCACACGCATTTTGTTGCACATATTGTTTAGCACACAAAAGGCGTGTTTGAGTGCTTAAAAAACACATTATAATTATCGTCATTATCACCTTTAGCAGCGTAATAAAAATCATAATATTTAATCATTAAATATACCCACACGTTTATAATTTTATTGCACACACACGCACACAAACACACACACTCTTACTATACACGTGAGCTTTAATAAATACCTGTAAACAAAGGTTTTTTATTGTGTGTGTATATATTCCTGCTGAGTGGCTTTCGTGTATTTAATTAAATGTTTAATAATGGCAATGTAACTGATTTATTTAATCCAGCGGTGTATGTTTATTATTCATTGCTGAATTAGTTAATTGAAAATTTTTAATAATTTAATCTCATGTGTTAGGATTGCCTTTGCAAAATTTAAGCGTATAAGCTACACAAGAAAAAAGGACTGGTCTAGGTATTTTTGAACAGGACTCTGTTTTTAACCGACTTAAAAAAAAGAGGAGGTTAACAATTCGTTTAATGCAGTGATGTCCAAAATAAAACTATAGTTGTATGAGTGAGAAAAGTTGTCTCATTCGTCTCTGAAGTACACAGAAAAAAATAAATATCTGTAACAAAATCAGTTTACTGAAGCAGCTCAAAATGTATAAAGACTCCATATGATAGATAATAAAAAATAAGGAATAAAAATTAAATAAAAAAGTTGGGACGAGACCCATATTTTCGAGTTACGGCACTTTGAACTTTTCATATAATTAACAGTTTCCAAAAATAAATTGTTAAATAGCTTATCTGATAAAAACTTAAAAAAACCAGAAGAAAAAATTACACAAAAAAAAATTGGCTGCGACCCACATTTTCCGAGTTATTAGTCTTTTAAATTTTGATATTAAATGCAGTTTAGTGGAGCTGCTCCAAAAAAAAATCAAAACGTTTTTTGAATACATATTCATTTCTTTCCTTAAAAGTTTTGTAACATAAAACACATTGAATGTCGCGAAAAGCTGACATGATCATGATCATATTCTATGATCAGCAACATAGAATATTTTTCGCATGCCACTTTTTTCTCTCACTGTATCTATAAAGAATTTAATGCACCCGCTACGCATGTGTTATCGCCGCTGTCTCATTGACGACTAAATGAAAGAGAATAAGAATGTGTATGATTTTATTTTGCACAATTGTGCCACGAAAATGACATCAATGGTTTAATGACAATGTTAGATACATATTAAAGTCCTGCAAAAAACCACTTACAAAAACTTTCAAGATACAGCGAAATCTTCTAAAAGAAAGGTTAAACAACTCTGTTGCCAAAATATTTGTTTCAGTTATTGCAGGTATAGGTGTAAAGAAGAAAAATTTTTGATTCTTGCTCCTTCATTAGGAATGTAACGAATATCAGTTTAGTGAATGCGAAAACGAATAATACATTTTAATTTTTGCGAAAGCGAATGCAAATATTGCAATACATATTACAATACAATAAATTCTTTATAAAGACGGCTATATATCTTTTAAACAAATATTTGACATTTAAAACGATCTTTTATTTAAATGTTCATATTAATTTTATATTTTCCAGCTTTTTAACAAAATTATCCCCAGTGGCAAACACTATTACACTTCACAAGATATTTCTATTAAAATTAACACTGCTCCTGATCGGTTGAGTGTGTTTCTATGCAGCTGTTAAATTTCTCTGTACTTCTTGTTCGTATGATTACACTAATACACTCATACATAGCTCACAACGATTTGATAACTCTTTACGATCCTACTCAAAATTTGTGATTGTATTATGAAAAAGATTTTTACCCCCTAGCGTTTAGATGTTTACACATCAAAAATGTTTCAGAAGTAGTACTCTGTTCATCGTGGGAAAAACATATGAAATCTTTCTTCAACATTTTAAGTTTTCATGCGGAACAATATGAGTGGCACTTGGAATTTACAACAATCAAGGATTGGTTAATATTTTTTGCATTTAACATTTTTGTGTACGAAGTAATCACCCGTATTGCGAATGTCATGTCGAATATTCGACTATGAGATTTAGATAGATTAAACAAACCTTTTACATTTTATTATTGGTTAAGTATAATACATGCCACGAGAATACATTTAAAAAAAGACGATTGTATATTTCAAGACTATTTGCGCAGTCCTCTAATACATATGTGGGTATATCCATTATTTTATTTTAATGCCATTGGAAGTTATTGTTCCAAATGAGTTCAATCAACCAATTTTATTAAGACTGTTAAGTGGTTGGCGGTGCGCTGTTAATTGCAAAAAGGGCTCTGCTAAATTTCTTAGGTTTTTGTCTCTGCTAGTTAAATTTAAATTGATATTTACTTAAATTAAAATAATATGCAGTTGCAGATGAAGAAAATTCATACCCTAGTCATGCTCTTAAGCAGAACAAATATTTTTTTTATATTTGCTATTAAAAATTTTAATTTTATTATTCTTTTTACCTTGAGCATATTACGAGTATTAAAACAACTCTTGTAAACAACAGCATTAGTAAGATTCTAGGAAAATTTTAAAATTCTTTAGTATTGTGTTTCTCAAAAAAATTCATTTACATTTCTAAAAAAAACTAAATTAAATTAAATAGAAAACCGGTAGATGTGCTTCAGCATTTAATATTTTCAATTAAATTTTAATGTGCAATTTTCAACATGTTTTCTTTATGGAGAATTGTTTGTTATTATACGTTTGGAGTTTTGTTTTCTAAAAAGTTTTTATTTATTTTAATTATATATGTACATATATAAAATTCAATAGAAAAACAAATAATAATAAAAATTTCATTAGAGCAAAAAAAAAAACACTTAAAAATTAGAGCTTGAAAAATATTAAGCAATTAAATAAATTTTTTCTAGTCTAGTTTATGCGAGGCGACTTTTAAGTCATTAAGATTGGAAGTTTCAGAAACTAGAACTATATATATACTATAAAAACTATTTTTTGAAACATGTGTAAGTCACATGATTAAAAATATGTAGTCACGCATTTAGTATATTAAATTTTAAACTAAATATTAAAATTATACAGGGTGTGCAACAACACGTATTTTCAATAGAGTGCTCGAGAAAATAGCGTGTGGCAGACAGAAAGAAAGCCAGGCAGTGATCGTAGCGGGGGTGGGGGCGTGTTTAAGATTTTTTTCCTGTTTTAGAAACTTCATTGACATATCTTTCATTATAGAGAACGACTGGCACAAGTTGTTTTTTTGTTTTTTGTTTTTTTTTTTGTAAAGGGAGGCCGACCCGCTCTACTATATATCGTAGTTTTCTTCCCATACAAAGTCTTTGTCAAATATGTTTTTTTCTTACTTTGAACGTAAAGGGTTCAAGTTATATAAAAAATTTTATATTATTATGATGGCTTTGGTGAAGTTCAACGGGTTTGGCTGGTATCAATTTAAATGTAATAAAATTTAATTTAAGCCCTAAAAATAGCTACGAAGGGCAAAAGAATTAATCAAATATAATAATTAAAACAAAAAGAAGTACGTATACGGAAGTATTTAATTAATAATTTAAATATATTCTTGTTGTCACAAAATTTTGAGGCTTTATTTTTTAAGCAGCATACAAACATACATATATATTTAATTTTGTAGCCGATAGACAGCCAAATGTAGAAAAAATATTGTTTACTGTAGTGTCAAGGTGAGAGCGACTGTCCGTTTTCCAACAATACGGACATGCAAAAATGTCCTATAAAATTTATCTAATAAAACAAATACATTACAACAATTAAATAGAAGAAATACGATTTGAAACAAAAGAAAAACAAGAATCCCCATATATGTAAATAAAAGAGGTATGTCTGCGTCAGTGATAAATGCGTACCACGTTCGAGATAGTCGTTTCAGAAAAACTAAATCCTTTTTTGATTCAGATGGTATTTTCGTTTAGGGTTTTATATAAAAAAATGATTATTTATAAATTGACAAGTCAGGTTTGTTATTTGCACTTAAGCCCTGTTCAAACTATTATACAAGTATTAATACTTTCATCACACTTTACGATACAGAAATATAAATACATTTGTTGCGACTGTCAAAAAATCTAACGTAAAAGCACATATTGTGTTCATACCATCACACTTCAAATAAAATGTGTAATATGTACAGAAAACAAAACAGCTGTTCAATGAAAATGTCTGTGCTATTCATTGACTAGCGGCGCCAAAGCGGTTTCATGTAGGCGGAAACTTGCCGGCACTTGTAAAAACTCAGAAGTTAAAAATATTCTATGTAAATAACAGAAAAAATTTAAGAATAGATATTACAAAAACGTTAAAAAATTTCGTCAACGAAATATACTTCCATACGATTAACTTATTCAAAATTTTGAGCCGATATACATACGACAAAACATTACATCAATGACGGCGAAATAGCCGACTTGAAAATTTGGTTTGTGTGAAAATGCAACCCTGATCTAATGAAAAGTATTATCGTTTAGGAAATTTTCTAAAAACGAAAAAGTCTTATGGGATGTCAAAATTGTTATCGTATTATTTGCCACTTTGATGACATTTTGCGTTCAGACTATCACACTTGCACGTGTTATTTGAATTTTTGACAAGTATAAATACAAAGTATAATAGTCCGAACGCGGCTGTAACAGTTATGCAGACACTCAAGCAAATTTCAAATTGGACGCCATATTGCAGGGCTGCCATATTTTTATTTCATGTAAAAGCACGGCAATACTAACGGCATAATGGAAATCTCATGATTTTTAAGCGCTTTACTTTAGAAAGCTTTCATAAATTTCGAACGATTTTCAAGTCCGCTTTATTTGCGCGCAAAAAGAAGATCTGAAGCTAAGAGAGAAAAAATGTAAGGTACTCGCTATATCGGAAAGATATCGATAAATGTACATACCCTGTCGGGAATTACGTTAACTTTAAACTAACTTTAAGCTAACTATTTCGCAACTTATACTGACTGATGCTTGGATTACTTTTCCATGTAATTAACTGATTACTTTAACATTGCGATGTCCTAGGTGGTAGTCAATTGTCTCAATCTGCATTACTTTTCAACTAACTTTGAGTTGGTAGTCAGTAAATTTAAAAAATTGTCTGGGGCTCGAACATGTATCATCACATGTTGTGTACTCAACCGCTGCCACTCAGCTAAGGTACCATGTAAAATAACAGCAGCAAAATGTTAATATAAAACTGAAATTAGTTTCAAAGTAGCTGCGAATAAATTTTTTAGCTCTCATCAAATTCGATTACGTACTCAACTTAAGAATTAATTTTGGGTTTGTTCTGGATGACATTGCAGTTAGCTTTTAGTCAGTCTAAAAAAGGTTAACTATAAGTTAACTATTTTTGTAGTCAACCACACACTCTCCGCAGGGTATGTACGTATGTATGTATGTAGACAAAGAAAATATAATGATTATGTTGAAAATTTTTTATAGTTTTTTGTTATAACTATTTCCCTCAAATATATAATTTATTTAGTTCTCATTTAAGATTCCGTAATGAATACTGTAATTTCATTTTTAGTGAATTATTTAATTAAATTTTAAGGCCAGAGAAGCAACTGTTTTTCTTATAAAAAAAATATTAATTAAACAACTACCAACCAACCAGCCAACTACCAATTTTTCTGGTTTAATTAATAATATAAATTGCTTGATGTAACACGAGTATGTAGATGAGGCTGATATGAAGCTAACGAAGTGGATAGACAACAGACGACTTACGGGCTGTTAACGAATACATACATATATACATACATACATACATATGTAAATATCGATGGCTTAATATAAGAAAGGCGGAACTCACATTTACGTTATTTTATAGGACAAGAAAAACTTAAGCATTTACATGAAGAAATTATTTTTTAAGTCGCCATAAGTCCTTGATTTTCAAATTTAACGTACTAAGATCTTCAAGGAGGATGCAATTATACGTTGTCTACCAGAAAACGTTAAAAACTCGATTTCTAAAAAATTGAGATACTCCCTTTTTATATTAAGCCATCGATGTATGTATACATACATACACCGATAACTGGAGAATAATGGTGGAACTAAGTTTTCTTGTTTGCTGGAATTTCATTAGAATAATTCGTTCTAATTATTATTCATTTGGAACTTGAACCACCAGTTCATCAATAGTCTTCCGAGAAGATCTCGGAATTCTCAATTGGGTTGTATTTTTAACCGACTTTGAAAAATTAAAAAGTTCGCAATTCGACTAAATTTTATTTTTCTTTAAGTCCATCATAAAAGAAGGAAACACACGTACAAAAATACATACCATTACCTTAATATAGAAAGGGCCTAACTCATTATTTATTTTCAAATCGAGTTTTTTGCATTTTTCGAAACATTAGATCTTCTTTTATCGAAATACACAAAACAAAAGTCGATTTAAAAAAAAATTATTAGTTAGAGCCATTTTATATTATGTTGGTGTTGTTAAAGAGGGTGGCGTTGGATGAAGTACTTAGCACGTTGACTACAAAACCAAAGATTCTGGGTTCAATGCCTGCAGCCGACAGTCATTAAATAACAACACCACGTATTTTTCTTATGTTCATTAGTGTCCCTTTGTATCAGTTGTTGTAGGAAAGTTCAAGTGATGAAGTCATGTTCACTGGTCACTGAACTATAGCGACTTCCGCAGACACTAGTCCAAATGTAACATCAGAGCGCCCTCCTCCGTCAGTATTGTGTAGCAGAATCATCGGGGAAGTAAAATAACGAATAAAAATTGCTACTAACGCAGCTTCAAAAATTTAATGCGCCTCATTGAAACCAGGGGCGTAAAAAGAAAAAAGAGCTTTTCTCTATCTCTTCCTTCACCATCTGTCTTCTCTATCACTATCCCTTTCCTATAAGTAGTAGTAGGCATTCATTGGCTGAGTGTTACTTCTCTTTATTAAAAAAAAGCCTGTTGTTGTAACGTTTAGAAGTTTTGTCAAAAAAAATGGGCGGGAGGAGCAATTTATTAAAATGTTTCACTCACTTCTGCTCAACAGAATCTTGCGAAACCTTGCAAACAGCTTCTGTAATGACGCCATTTTGGATTTATTGAAGTGGGCGGGACCACGCCTCTAGACATTTAAGAAAAAATTTTACACATTCCTAATCAGTCGATTGTTACCAATTTTTTTTTTTGAAAAGCTTGTGCTTTTGCAGTGACCTAATCTTGCATTTAGAAAAGAGGGCGGGTCTAGTACGCCCACTTAATGTTACTGAACCGATTCCAGTGAAAATTGACACACACATTGGAATCGTGATGTTCACTATTTTGGAATAACAAAATAAAAATGCTGTAAATCATTTTAGAAATATCAACAGTGTTGCCAGATTTAGTTTTTCGCAATAAAGAAACCCCCTTAGAGTGGTTGGCATATTTCGACTTCGACTGCGGGGTTTTTTTAATTGATAAAATACAATAGTTCAATAATTTTTCTTTAATCTATGACCAAATTGACGTTTCATGAAAATTAAAGATTTTATAGAATAAAATTAAATTAAATAATTCTTTCTGACAAAAAAAACGATTTCAATACAAAGATCTGATAGAAGAAGATAAGAAATATGGTACATATAAAATTAAATTTGAATGGGCGTGCCTCCGCTCAGTTTTCAAATGCTATATTGTGTCTTTTTCAGAACTCAGGGTGCGTGTTTAGTCTTGTAAAAATCAGTACAGTAAAACACTTTAAACAAAATATTAAATTTTAATGGGCGTGGTTCCACCCGTTTTTTTAAATGGAGGCTTGTATCTATTTTAGAGCTCAAGGTGTGTGGTAAGTTTCGGAAAAATCGGTTGTGTAGAACCGCGTGAAATAATATAAAAAAATTTAATGGGCGTAATCCCGCCCATTTTGTAAACTTTCGAATTGTGTAATTACAAGATCCCAAGGTGTTTGCGAAGCTTCGCAGCAATCAAATAAGAATGATATCTTAAATGAAATAAAAAAAATTGCGGGCGTGTCCCCGCCCACTTTTTTACAATGGGACAAATGAGAAGCTATACCCTCTTAAACAAAAATTCATTTTTACAATCGGTCTAAAGTGTACCGAGTTAGGAAGTAACACCCCCAAAAAAATATTAAACTTCCTCTTTTTTTTAAAATCGGTTAAAAAAAATAGACACTTAATTACTCTTCCCTATTCTTTAAGTCTCTATTAAAAAAAAAATATTTTCATAAATTCCCAGAATTAAAAAAAAACCGCAAGAATGCCATGCACTAAATATCGAAATATATTCCCGTTATTGTGATTGGAGATTTTGCGGCGAAAGTCACGCGTGATGTAGTATATTTAAAAAAATGTAGCTTGTTTTCTTTAATCAACTACAAATAGTCGAATTTGTAGTCGAAAAACGCCAACCATTATTTTTGAACTTTTAATTTTAGCGTAAGGAAATTTTAATTTTCTTAGTCAAAACTCAGCAGAGATGAGAAAGATCAATGATCTTGGGAGCGTTTCGCCGTCACCCTTTTGTTTTTACATGTGATTTATATATAAATTTTTTTTAATTATTCAAATGTGTTATGAGTATTTTTAGCGAATGATGTGGTCAAGTGGGTATGACAAGGTTTAAAATTATATGTATGTACAAGTATATACGAATATATATACATATTTATGTATGAATATGAGTATAAATGTAGTCTTATATATGTTAGTATGTATCTCTGTTATCAAAAATATCTAGAAACATTAAACAAGCCGCAGCCATGACGAAAAAGATGACATTAACGAACACACACACACACACACAACAAGATTTTGTGTGATTTTGATTTTTATTTAATTTTATTTTTATTTTTTTATTAAGGTCACTTAATAAATTTCTGACTAAAAGAGAATTTTATTTTGATTTTTTTCTTCTGATGACTGAAAAAGAAGAATATTAAATAACTGTGACATACATAAATTATGAGGTTAAAATGCCATTTATTTAATTTGTTTACAGCGTTGAAAAGAAAAGGAATTTCAATGTTATACATAAATTTTTCTTTTTAAATTAATATTTACAAAGAACAAGTACAACAAACAAGATGTGAATAATTTTTAAATAAAATAAAAAAAAATACTTGTTTTTGTTCGGCATCACACAGTAAAATACATAAATAGACACGTTTGTCACATAATTTGTTCTCTATTCATATTGATTATTAACTTAAAATCACTGCCCGAATTGTGCATAAATTAATTAATTTCATTTAATTTTACATTACTGGTTTTAAAGTAAAAATTATTTTTAGATCTTTACATGTCAATTTTAAGATTAACGATTACGATTAGCCTTTGCTCCAAATTTTATTTTAATGTAATAGAGAACGTTTTTTTTTGCTTTTATGAAAATCTACGTAATTTTTTTTTTTTTTGGTTTATTAAATTAATTTAATATAAATGCTTATTCTGTTACTGTTCCCCCTAATCGTGAATAAAATTCCTAGCAGACTTTTTTCTGTTCATAAAATTTCTCTCATAAATTTTGTTTATGGGGAAATATGGGAACTTCGTAAAATATTCCCTTTATTGTGAATGATATGTTTCTATGAGAATTTACTCGCCATTTGAATAGGATATTTTCACTGTGAATTGAAGCTGAGAACTGTTAAAATAAAATGTAATTAATATCAGTATTATTTATTTATTTAATAATAATACATTTGTTTTTGCTTATTGACGTAATCACTGAGTTAAAAATGAGCTTGATCGCTGAAGAAAATCTTGTTGAAATAATCTAGTAATTAATCAGCATATCTATTGTTGCGTGAGTTGATATTTATATGGATGGAGGTGAGCAGTAAGGCAGGCGCAATTGCATTCGATACAACTCGTAATTTAAAAATATTTTCATATAAACTCTAATGAAATATTTTTAAATTACGAGTCGTACCGGATGCTGTAATTTGACCCCAGGATTGCCAGTTATGGAGATTTTTTGCCAAACGTGGCGATATTTCAACTTGTTTGACGTCTAATTTTTTTAGATTTTTTTTGGCGGTGAATAAATTTGCTGTGGCTTTTTATTGCTATTTTATATTGAACTACGAAGTTTTTGTAATCCAGGAAAATAAATTTTTTGTTGTTGCAGTTTCAAAAATAAATCCTGCCAAAACTCATCTGCAGGATACGAGTATTAAAACAACTTGATTTTGATAATTTTTCATTTATTAATTAACAGGCATGTTCTAAAAATCGCAGTTTTCAAATCAATAGTAATTTTAAAAGTAATAATGGTTATGCAGATAATATTTCGCTTTATTTTAATTTTTCTGGTGAGCATCCAATATCATCTATGAAAGAAATCTATCGTTTATAATTTTAGAAAAAATTACAAAAAAATAGTTTTTGGCGAGCTACTGCTAAATTTGTATGAGACTATTTTATAAAAATTTATATTAAAAAAACAAATTTATAGACCAAAATGTAAAAAAGTACACAAAATTGATGCTGGCAAGTTTTGGTGTTTTTTAAAATCTATTTGGAGAAATAAGTTGGAAAAATTCTGACAACCCTGGTGGAATTGACAAATTTGGATTATCCGCCACGCTGTCACCAGCCGAGACGTTATTTTGGGTTGTGCACACACTGCCTTGGTGCACAGACTTGAGCACATGTGTAACGCTTCCAGTCTTTTCAAAATTTCTTAAAAATCTTGCCAATTTCATGCACAATAGGTCGATTAAAACGACTAATGCTCGAAAAGTGGCCGCGTTTGAATTACAAATTTTGTAGTAAGTCTTAAAAATTTTTACGAGTTCTTCGATCGCTAAATGATCCCTTATCATAAATGGCAAAACTTTCAGTAAATAAATGATACTACAGTTGACATATATTTAACAGCTGACAGCCTTGCCAGATCGGTGGTTTTGAAACCAATTATATTTACATGAATGAAGGGTATATAAAATTTCATATTATTATAACTATATAGCACTCTTAGTCCCTGTTTCCACAACTCAAACAGACGACTCGTCTGGAAAATTTTTATGAAAATTACTCCAAAAAGAAACGAGTGTTTTTCATATAAATGTTCTCCTCAAGTAAAAAGTCCATGTTGTGGAAACACAGAATACACAGAAGTGAATAAAGTGACAGATAAAAACACCTCCAATCAGGTTTTTGTGAAAAAAGAGAAAAGTATAGTGTATTCGATACTGTAGTGTATTGCTACTTACCAATTAATAAAAATTTATTGAACTAGAAAGACGTAGCAAAACAAAAGCGACGACAAAATTTAAGGGGAAACGAGACACTTCTGTCTGTTTTGTGGTGGAAACACAAGCTCAACATTTCTTAACTCCCTCATAATTTAAAATTATTATTTTACTTATTCCGTTAAATATTATTTATTAAAAATATATTGACGGGTGAGATATTGCTTTTGTTAATACAGATAATCAGGGAATTCTTACTAAAAAATTTCTTAGAACAACTAGAGATATTAAAATAAACTTCCATTTACACAAAAGAAAAGTTTAATTAATATCAAAGTTAAAACAATACTTCAATAATTAACATGTTTTTATATTCTTACTTTACCATTGCTACATTGACTCACGTTTTTCAGCTCGAATTGTAGTTGTAAGGAGTATGTAGAGAAAATAAATGTAAACAATTAGTAATTAAAAAATCAAAAAAACCGACTGCTGCCAAGTTTGTACCGTTAAATATCCTAAGTGGTCATTCGAAATAAAAAATCATAAGAGAAATCTAAACATAATTTTTATTCACCTGTTCAATGATACCCATGTTGATATACTTCGCCGACTTTTTATTTTGTATTTTTACGTATTTCCAAAATGGCGTCTGTTGGCCGACATATTGAGTTTTGACAATTGGCATATCTTTAGTAGGACTAATAGAAATCGACTGATGTAACAATCATCAAAATCGTTCCACGAGTTCGGTTTATATAGTGTCGCAAAGGAACAAGCATACATACATACTAGAGGCTTTTGTAAATATGTCTTGAAATTTAAGTACGTCTTGTTTTTAAATATATTCCTGTGGTATGTATTATACTAAACCAATAATAAATTCCGTCGTATTATAAGCGAATCACTATGGATGCATTGATATTCGTGTATATGAGTGTTAACAAGCGATGTCACATTGCCTTCTTGTTTATAAGAATCAAAATAAATAGTGTTGATGCGTATATGCTTGGTATTTTGCATATTGTATGTTCGAGTGTGTGTGTGTGTGTGTAAGATGTAGATGATAAGCTATTATGTAAGCCCAGCTTGACGGGAAAACTAAGCGCATATGAGTAAGCGCATTTGAGTGAAGTGAATCCTTTTTCAACCACCGAAGTGATAAATCAGTTTTTAATCATCAAAAGTGATCTGAGGCGAATCATATAAGAGATTTCTGCAAAAAATTATCGCCTAAATGCTAGCTGGGACGTTTGTATATGCGCCCAAGCTTATAAAGAAGCAAGCATCATAAATTCTTCCGTCACGAAATATTTTCTTCTTTACTCCTATACCTGCAATAACTGAAGTAAATCATTTGAAAAATTCTTTGAAAGTCACAAAATTTTTTTGAAAAGTTTTGATTTTTTTTTAAATTTTGTTACTAATAGAGATTCCAGATTAAACACAAGGGACAATTAAGACAAGAACAACAAATTACATATAACTCGTATTTGCCTTAATATATTCCACACAAATAAATCATTAAGCATTAAGACTAAGAGTATGCCAAGTATGAGTATTTAATCATTATAACTACTTCCCGGTTGTCCTGCTTCTACTCTTTACAACCTAATGTTATGTACATACATACATACACACGTAGTTACACCTTTACATATGTACATACATACATTTAAATACAAAAGCAAATAATGAAACATTCAACGTAATTCATTTTATAAACAATTGAGTATTTGACATAAACAAATTAAGTTTTATTGTTGAATGCGAAAGAGCACCTTTGATAATAATAATAATAATAATACTTGTACATACATATGTATGTATGTATGTATGTACGTTTAATTATATGGGGAAACTAAATCGTTTTGCTGGCTGTTAAGTACTCGTAAACCGTTTAGTGAATATATGTATGTACATATCTCATATATTATTTAAAAATACTTTATCTGCTTCACACATTCCTCCTGAAATACATACATATGCATGTATGTACATGTATGCGTACTTGTGTGTGTGCTTTATTTTTGTGTGTTCACACTTTTGTGTGTAGATGATATAAAAACCAAGAAGTGTCATCTTCATTTCCTGGGGACCTTCTTAATATTTATATTCCAATTTAGTTTGCTACATTCATACTTATGTGTTATATTTTTTTATAAAATTATATATAGGACGCGTGTGTGTGTTTGTGTGTGTGTGTGTTTAAGTAGTTTGTTGTCTGTCTCTATAAGTTACTAATCTGAACATATTCAAAACACGTTTAACAACTACTTCCACTACAACACTATTAAAACATAATGATGTACATACATTTAAAAAAAATCAATTTAAGGCAGAGGTCTAAAAAGCTAAACACATACGCCACAGCAAACTACCAACCACAATCTGTCAAAAATAGAATACGCACTTTTATGGGTTTTTTTCATCCCATAGAACCTTAAATTGTAAAATAGAACACAAAAAATTAAAGCCATTATTTTGCAAAACGCATGGCTAAGTGTTGAAAAACATTATATGTGACCTTCTCCGAGAAAAGGGACCTAGTGTGTTAAAAAACGAGAACTTAGGAAAATCGATAAAAGCGAGAAAAACATTAAAGTTTTATTTTTTAAATGCGTTTTTCTCAAAACTTCATTTTTACACACTAGGTCCCTTTTCTCGGAGAAGGTCACATATGAAAACATAATTCTGCCACAAAAAACCGACTTCAGTGCAAACTGGGAGTAAACTCTTTCAAACAAAAAAAATTTCAAAATCGGTTAAGAAGAATAAGCACGTGAAATACTAAATTAAATTTTTATGGGCGTGACTACGCCCGTTTTTTAAATGCAAGTCAGTGTATTTTTCAGAGCTCGGGAAGTGTGTTAAAATTTGATTTTGTAAAAATCTGTTAAGTAGAACTACTTAAAATTAAATATAAAATTTTAATGGGCGTGACTCCGCCCATTTTTTAAAATGGAAGATTGTATGTATTTGAGTATCTTTTTGAGTAGATCGACGTGAAATATAATAATAAATGTTAATGGGCGTGGTTTCCCCCATTTTTCAACTTCAAAATATTGTAATTACAAGCAGAAAAAGTGTTTGCTAGATTTTGCAGAATATCATAAAATCAAATAAAAGAAATTGAAATGAGCTTGTCCCCGCCCACTTTTTTTTAACCAATTGGAAGCTATACTCTCAGACCAAAAAATAATTTTTACAATCGGTCTAAATTTAAAACTAAACGGTACCGAGTAATGAAATAACAATGTCAAAAGTAAAAAATACAGACTAAAAATACAGGCTTTTTGAAGTCGGTTAAAAATTCATATAAAATTTGGCGTTGCGTTTTACCTAATAATGCCCTAAATTTTAATAAGAAACGTTTATTTATTCGAAAGTTCAATACTTGGGCATGAACATTTGAAACTAATTTCGAGCTCATAGCGGCTGTTCTTGGCAAACCGCACTCTGGATTTCGAATTTTAGGCCAAATTTTCTAGCACTGCTGAACGTACATATGACACGAATAACACCAACAATATTGGCCTTCGGAGTGTCAATTGTTGCTGGTTTATCAGCACAAGCCATAGACTTCACTTGGGCCTATAGGAATAAAATCGATAGGTATCATTCATGTATTAGTTATACATATTTTAAATTCCCTAAAAATACCTCGAGAAATCCCCAAAAGTATCACCAATCAACATGAGGGCATCTCCACGGGAAAGTTCACTTTTTGGTCACGAGTGACAGCAAGCAATTAAGCTTGTATTTCCGAACACTGTGATTTAATTTTTCTTAAAATTTTATCTAGTTAAAGAGCTCTTCAAAGGTTGAAAACTTTCGTTCTCTTTGAAATAAAACTGGCATATTTGGTCAGAGTCGCACGTGAAAAAACGTTGAAAATCCTGGAAAAATGCCTGTATAAGCTTTTTCATCCAAATATTTTTGCAGCAATATAAAAATCCCCAATTTGCGTTTAAAACCCTAAATACGAAAGCAGTAATATCCCACAAAAATGTGCAAAATTGAAAAGCAATATTTACTTCTCCTTGCAATGAAATAAAGAAGGCGAAGAGTTGTGTGTTTGTGTGGGGGGGGGGGGGGGAAGGCGTGTTGGTTGTGTGTGTGTGTCACAGCAGAGTTGGGGGAAACCATTTATTTAATCGCTTTTTAATAAATTTAGCACGTGCGTAATTCTCATAAACCACTTGGATGACAAGAGTTCCCAATTACAACTACAAAGCTCTCTTAGTCACAATAATAATGATTTTTTTTTTGACATTCTCGTATTGTTCGTCTAAGATATCTGCTGATGAACTCAAGTGCACGGAGCTACAAAGTTTCTTATTAGTTGTGCGAGGGTGGGAAAATAACACTTACTTCCTACTTATTACGAGCATTGTCGTTGTTAATACATTTATTTAAATGTTGCGAAGTCGTATGTTTTTTTTCTTTGCACATACATTTGACTATAAAAACTTATTACTCGTACCTACAACAAGTTGAGCTTACGAGTATATTGTACATAAATGTTTACTGCTGAATGTTTGCAAGTGGGTATATTGTTCTCGTATGTGCGAGTATTTCTTTGTATGGATTATTTGTTGAATTCATTATGAAGATATTAAACACTGCATTATTAGTTTTTGTCAAAGTACGAGTAATTTAAATTTAATGTTAACAATTGTAAGTGAAATAAAGAAGAAAATAGAATAGTTTCGTTTTATTGGTTTTCTTTTGAATACTTAGTTATTTTTATATATTTTATATTGAATCTTATAAAAAATACTAAACAAAATTTTATGGTTAAAATGACAGAAAAAAATTTTTAATTTACTAAAGCTCTACTGTATCATAAATTCATCGATGTTCAGGTTGAAATTTAAAAGTCACTTCTTAAGACTAGTTCTACTGCTTTAGACGTTCAAATAAGAAGCACAATCCTGACGGAATCAAACACAGCAAAATCATCGGCCCTGTTCTGTAAATTGAGTCGATTTGAAACCGCACGATTTAAGAAAACTATATCCGATAATAGATTTTTTTTTTAATTTTTTTGTTGTATAGAGCCTCACATATGATATTTGAAAGCTTCAACAAAGCAATTTGAAGTTAAATTTTGTCAAAAAGTTGCCATAAAAATCGCCAACAAATTTATATATTTCGGAAAAAATTGCCTTGTTGCCAAACTAAATATTTCGACGCCAAACAAGTTTAAAAATCTCCCCGTTTGGCGAGAAATCGCCAGCCCTGATCAAAATAACAAACCAGTCTGGTACATAAAAACCAAACTAGTTCCGAATGTTCGAAGTGACTATTTTAAAGGGATTTCTTTATTCTTAGCAATATTTTCCGTTTTTTGCGTATTTTTCAGTTTTAGCGATTTGTTCGTTTCAACAAGACTTTTTTTTCTTTAGCGACTATTTAAATTGTTGAGAGTTTGCTGTTTCAAGGAGCTTTCCAGTTTAAGTGATTTTTTCAGTTGCAACGATTTTTCCATTTCAACGATTTTTTCAGTTTTTGCGATTTTTCCCGTTTTTACGATTTTTTCGTTTCAACGATTTTTTCATATTTAGCGATTTTTTTTTTTGTTTTTGCGATTTTTCCGTTGCAACGATTTTTTTAGATTTAGCGATTTTTTCGTTTATGCGATTTTTTCTTTGCTACAATTTCTTCAGTTGTAGTGATTTTTTCCGTTTTTGTTTTTTTTTAATTTTTGCGATTTATAAGTTTTTGCGATTTTTCCATTTCAACGATATCTTAATCTTAAGAGAATCTTTTCAACGATATTTTCAATTTTAGCAATTTTTCCGATTTGTTCCGTTTCATCGATTTTTTTAGTCTAAGTGAATTTTCCATTTTTACGATTTTTCCGTTTCTAAGATTTTTTTCAGTTACATCGATTTTTCAAATTTTCACGATTTTTCTATTTTAACGATTTTTTCAGTTTTAGCGATATTTTCAGTTTTTGTGATTTTTTCGTTTCAAAAATTTTTTTAGTTTTAGTGTTTTTATGGTTTTTTGCTAATTTTTCGTTTTCTTCAGTTTCAGTCATTTTTTTCCGTTTCTATTTTTTTCAGTTTCAACGATTTCTTAAGTGTTAACGATTTTTTATTATGTGCCATATGTGTATTATTTTCACTTTCTTCAGACTTAGCGTTTTTTTTTCATTCTTGCGATTTTTCCGTTTGAATGATTTCTTCAGTTTTAGCGATTCTTCCCGGTTTTAAGATTTTTCCATTTGAGTAATTTCTGTAGTTTTACCGATTTTTTCTATAACGATGATTCTTGCAGTGAAGACAAATTTTTATTTTTTTGGCGTTCCTTTCTCTTGCGTTTTTTTTTTGTATTTCCGTGAATTTTTTACGCTTTTGTTTTAATTGTGTTTTGATCATATTTTTGTGTTTAGACGCTTATTGCACTTGCCGATTTTTTCGCTCTGAAATTTCTTATTTTCTGTTGTGGCCATAATCACGTAAAATCGGATAAATTCCCATATGCAGCGTTTAATAAACGAACTGGTGAATTTATCAGAAATGTTGACACTTAACAGTTGAGTAGGTAGACAGGCAGAGTTTTATTATGTGCTAAGACCACATCCATACATACAATCTATTACACGATATGATTAATTTATTAAAATAAGCATTTCGCTTAAAATTGATTATGCTAAAGACTAAACACACTCTTAAGGATTTCAGCCAGCTTTTTAAGTTTAAGCTACCGCTTAAGTTTGAATATAATTTCCATTTTTTATGTTCTACTTAATGTATTTATTTATTTTAAGGGCAATTTACATTTACATAAAGCATTTTTATTTATGCAAAAAAAAATATTTCTTTTCTCGCGTATTTCTTGATTTGAATTTCGTTACTGTAGCACAAAGGTGCACACTTACAAATACACACACGAACACTCACACACACACACACACATACACGAGCACAAAATCATCTGAGGAGGCATGTATTAAACTCACGAAAGTAAGCTTTAATGTACGTGCTTAGCATGAAACCAACCATGGTTTCTTGGGTTTCTATTTTCATATTTTACTTTTGTGTATTGTATTTATTCTTATTGTTAATATCCCTGAAGACTGAGAAATTAAAATTGATGGAAAAAACTTTAAATTGCTATATCCAGTTTTTTCTAATTTATCATTCTCATTTTCATTGCTTCTATCTAATTTGCACCGTGAAACTGTAGGTAGAGCAAGGATGCTAAAAAAATGTAATATAAAATCTGTACAGTGTGACTTTGACTAGCACACGAAGTTTTCGCTACGGACACTGCATATGTAATAGTTACTATACGAATTTTAGCCTATATATAATCGAACATCGTTAGTGATGTAGAAATACAATTTTTTTTTGTGTTTTTGTGTGGCTATGTCGTTTTTTCGTTTTACCGACTTTTTTTGGATTTTTGTAATTTCAGCGATTTTTTAGTTTGCCGTTTTTTTGTGGCGATTTCTTAGATTTTTAGCGTTTTTTAATTTTCTAACGAAATTTTTTATCCTTGGTAATTTTTTTTTTTTGCATTTAGACGATTTATTTTATTTTTGGTGATATTGATCATTTCAGCGTTTTTTTAAAGCTATGCTATTTATTGTGCCATACATCGTAACAAAAATAATCGACACTATTGCAGTGACATATATATTTATTTTTGTTTTGATTTCTTTGTATCAAAAAGCTGAGTGCGTAAACGAAACGAAAGAAATTGTTTGATTTTGCTTTGTTTTGTTTTTTGAAGTACGTGAAAAAAAGCAACAAAAATAAAATCAATTTGTTTTTGTTTTGGTTTTGTACATGCGCACACAGCCGATCGGCTCTAACTAACCACTAACAGCCGCCACCGGCCACAACAATACTTTAACTTAATCGCACGCCGCTAGAAAAGAAAATAATGGGAAAATAAATGGAAACGTTTTTAAATATTTCCAGAGAATTTGACATCATCATATAATATAATTTTATTCCATTATTATTTTACGCATGAAATTTTTTACATATAGCTAAGCAGCATAGCTATAACCGGGTATCCTAAAACATCTCCCTTTTTTTAATTGGCAATTTTTTGTTTAGTTGTTGTAGTTAGGGGCTAAAGTTTTATACATTCTGTGAAAATTGCAGGTCCATAGCTCTTGCGGTTGTCAAGAAAAACAGCCTGTTAATGACAGACAGACGGATGGACAGAAGAGTTGACGTTTGGTGTACGGTAGTACAGTGTTAAAAAAAATAAAATCTATATGTCCATTACTTTGCCATCTGGAGTTACGGTTAAAAAAAAACAAATGAAACAGTGCATTATTTTCCTTGGTCTGCTTCCTTTAGTTTTAAATAAGTGAATGCAGTGCTGTACGATCTAAACCCCCGATGGATGTTCTTTATAATAGAATATTTTTATAAAAATAACACGACGCAATTCGATAAAAAATTACAAGAGAACTTCTTCGACTTCCGGCAGTCTAACTACTATAAGCCACTATTGCGATCCGACAAGTATGAACATAAGTATGTACGTCATCTTTGGAACGGAATGATACTCTAACTCCTTCCAGTCGCTTGCGATCAAGCTCGTGCTTCTTATACTAGATAAAACACGAACAAATCGAGACTTATTAGCTGCATGCTTGCATACTTGTTTACTTCGAACAAACATGTTCAAAAAAGACGCGTAGTACTGGTTTCTGCTTGAGTGTGTTGTTGTTGTTTTGTGTTTATTTTCTTATTATTTTTGTTGTTGTTGCTGTTGTGTTGGATAAGTGTTTTAGTGCTCACTGATATTTCTAATGCATCACGTTGCAAAATCAAGCAGACTTTTGAAAGCCAGTGCTTTAAGACATTTTTTCAGCAGAAGTGTCCTGCTGGAGCTAAATGATACCCACGCTCATGTGGTTCAATGCGGGCTTAGAAAGGCTGGTTATTATTGACTTTAACACACTGGGCTCTTTATAATCGAAGATGTTTAGAAAACCTGCATAAAGTCTTTATAAATGATGACCCTGTTTCAAAATATGTACCTTACCAAGCTTTTCGGCATTTCTAGTTCTAAAAAATAGGCCCTTTAGTACTGACATTTTTTAATTATTTAGATTTAATGGCCAATCGTCTAAATATCGTGCATATGTATTTTAAACTAGAGCATAGCACGAGCAACACCATGAACATGCACATGTGTTCCCAGTTTAGTAAAATTCATACAGGGAAAAGAGAAAAATACTGAGAGTAGATTACTCATGAACATTAGTCGAGTATTCAGTGCAGTGCTCTATTGCATACTCCACACCGTTAGTCGGCGAAATAAGGGCGCCGCGCCCAGAATGTTTGATTTGACAATGTGTATTGTAACGCATGAAAAACATGACATGCAAAGACATTTGCAAGCATATATTTAAATTATTTCAAGAAAATTTCGTACAAAAACATCTTTTTACTAACCATTGCATGGAGGTAGCACTAAGAAAAGACGCCTTTCTTCATAAACAGAACTTGAGTGTGTCTTCTGACCATAATAAAATGAATTTTGCTTTGGAGATTTAAAATTTCAAATTAGGAAAATGACACAAAATTTCACTGGCAACACCGAATCGTGGTAAAGAGTATAACACACACAATTGTAAATAGGTTGCCGACCACTGCTCCACACACATGTATATAACACGGCCGCCATTTAGTGTTGCCATGAGGACATCAATATTTATTTGGTCATTTACACCACTGTACATTTTCTTGGAGATATAATTCGTTATCGTAATGACGCAAATTCAAGTTGATGAACTACGTCATTATATGTATTTATTTGTATGTTAAATAATAATGAAAGGAAAATGTGCCTTCATATCGTGTAAATTTGTGCTGCCTACGAAGCATAACAAAAACATAAACCTAAACATATATTTTCAACTTTGCAGAAAATTCTTTAGAGGTTTTTATTAATGAATTGCTTTCAACTAAATTAAAATTAATTATATATATATAACGAATTCCAAATTAAGAAACCCACAAAAAAAATTCTGAAGGCAGCAAGACCGAGAATGCAAAGTTTACTTCCCGCGTCAGGTTAATTTTAGTCAGTACTAAATATTCATAAGCATATCTGTTGGAGTTTTATGTGATTCTTTACAAACTTTTTCTTGAGAATCAAGTTTATTTTGTAATAAAATATATACCACAGAATTTTTTAACATAAGGAAAATACAACAAAAAAAACATTAAATGAGCTGTAACTTTTTTAATTAATTATACTACTAATTTTATAACAAACTTTAATGTACAAAACTTGTTAAAATTATGAAAATACCTAAACAATTTAATGGGCTGTAACTTTTTTTAAACTATTTTTTGTTTGTTACTTTTTTAATTAATGGACTAAATTTGTTAAAAAAAATTAATTTACAGCCCTCAACTTAAACAAACTAAATAGCAGCTTCAAAGTATGCTAATTAAATTAATGTTCGATAGGCTAATGAAAATTTACCGACCTTTAAAACATTCTTATCGCATTAATGCGAGTATTAATCCCTTAACATGATTTAGCTTTTTTCTTCTTGAGAAAATGTTGTTTGGAGTTGCATTCCACCATATCCCTAAAGTGTTACTAAGTTTTCGTTCAGCAAATATTTATTTTCTACCCCTAACAGTATGCAAAACTTATATTTTTTAATACAATGAAATTTAATAGAGAGTAAAAAGAATTAACAAATTCATCTCATGCAATTGCAGATAATTAATTATAAAGATACTGTAAGAAAGACAAGATAGTGAAGAGATGGTGATGTTAAGTTAATAAGCTTTAATAGCAGGAAAAATTTTAGTGTTTGCATTTCTTAGAAAACATTAATATATACTACCGGTATTCCTTATTTTGCACTTCTTCACTTAGGAAATCAAACGGAGCAATCATCTATGATGTGCTTAAAATCTTTAAATATTTTATGGAATGTGACTTGCATGAAGTACGAAAAATATTTTTCACCGAACAGTTTTGCCTTCTCCCAATTATAGTTTTTAAATTTTTGCGAATTGATTTTCTGCCCAAATTCAATTTTCTCAAACTTAAATTAAATTTTTGTAATAAACCATAAATATACATTTTAAATCAAATCATTTGGTTTTTAAAATAGAGTAGTTCAGAGATGGGGGTTTCGGAACAGAAATCCCACTGTGGGGCTAAATACAGGTTGCCACCTTTCACAGAAGCATTTTTGTTTTCAAACTACTGTCGGTTAGTCCTGGGGCCGCTTCGTATTAATGGGTGCGTGCCAGGGGTCGAATGCGGTCTCTCGAAGACCGCCATTCGCACAGCACGGTATTTATTTCAATTAAAGGAATTTATTGTTTGTTTTTTATCTCAAATCAAATCAAAAATATCATACAAAATATTAAACAGCTAACGATATATTCACTGTAAGGATACTGTTTAAACAAAAATTTTTTGTTGGACAAATAGTTTTTCTATTTTTTTATTAGCTTTTTTTTAAAGAGAATTAACACTCAGGCAATGAATGTCTACTACTATTACTAGGTGTTACCTATTTCGGGAAAGGGATATTGATACAGAAAACAGGTGGTGAAGGAAGAGACGGATAAAAGCTTCAACTCTGTTTTTTCACATTTTTAATAATGCAATGTTAAATGAGGCGTATGAATTTTTTTTGAAGCTGTGGTAATTACCCATTTTGTTATTGGTTATTTTACTTCGCGGATTAATCTGATACACAATGAAGGACGGCGCCCTGATGTTACAGCAGGATTAGAATCTGCTGAAGTCGGTATAGTTCAGTGACCAGTGATACTATGCCTTCATCAGTTGAACTTTCCTAAAGGAACTGACACAAAGGGGCACTAATGCACATCAATAAATGCGTGGTGTTGTTATTTTATTGACTGTTGTATACAGGAATTGAACCTAGTACCTTCGGTTTTGTAGTCAATATGGTAACTACTCCAGCCAACTCCACCCTCATATACATAAATTTAACTTGTTTTTAAACATACATATGTGTAATTTTAACTGACACAGTTTTTATATAGTTTCTATGTTTTAGAATGTACATAAATCGCTTGACTTATTATTAGGCTTTTGAAGCTTAAAATATCACCGAGTGCACAATTTGGTAACCAAAAATAACAAGCTGTAAATGTAAATTTCAAACAGTGTAATAGTTATGCAGGTCACTTCAACAATAGTGTAAAGCTTTTTATAAATTCTTAGAATATTTTTAGGCTCAACAACTTAAATATTTTCAAACAAAAGTTTTGACTGGTCTTTCTTTCAGTTCCCATTATTTAGTTTTGTTTTTTAGCTTGGCAGTTAGGAAAAAAAATATTTACATAATACGCCACTTTATTTTTGTTATGCCAAAAAAATATATCAAGAAAATGTCTCTAATCTACAAAAGGTCAATATACATAAATTTGCTTACAATGGTTTCGTTATTGCTTGCATGTCAAACAAAAAAGCAAATAGAAATGTTAATTTAGCTAAATTTAAAAAAAAAAATTATGTAGTACATGACTACATGAACATTTTCAAGACTTTCTGGAATCACGAAATACTTTTGCTTAATGTTCTTAAAATGAAAAAATAAAGCATACTTTAAAGAGCCTGAAGTGTTAGTGTTGATTGCAAACTTTTTGGCGCATATTTATAGTGACCTTAAGACCTTAAAAATAATATTCTGTGTGGTAGAACCGCTGCTAAATTTTTAAAGTATACTTTAGTTTTACTATGAATATGCTCCTTTGTATTTCTCTCGGATATTATGTATAAACAACCCTGATAACCATCAAACAAACTAATCAATCACATAGTTGTGTGCTTGCAGTCATGTTCTTTCGACTATACGTACGCGTTGTCGTCAATGCTTGATGACAATGAAAAAGTTTTAATTATATCATTTGAAAACTAATTATTGTTTGAACGTCTGCAGCTCTGATTTACAAAAAAACATAAAAATATTTGTGATTCTTTTTTTTTTTTTTGATAGAGAGCAGGCCAGATGTGCATAGCTCAAAGTAAAATAGGTGATGGAAGCGTTTATTTGATCGTCTCCAGGGCAATTAAGCTTTCGAATAGAAAAAAAATTTAATATTTAATTTTAGTACATGCATAAATAGAAAGTGTTGCCTGAGCGAATACAGGCAAATCCCGGTATAACGAACGATATAATGTCAGGCCCATTCATTGTACCGAAAAATTCGTTATATCGCAAAGTTTTTTTATTTAAATGTAATTTTAAATATTTATATTGTAGAGATGACACAATACAACAAAAAGGATGACAACCATTTGTTTTCAAATAAGCTTCCATATACAAACTGAAAATGCCACACACGCTGCCGTAGATTTTGGTTAATATTTCTTCTTGTCGTTCACTATACAGAGCAAACATTTATCCAAACATTCGCTAGATAAAGTTGAGCTAAATATTAATATTATATTTCTAACAAGGTTTTTTATTAATTTTCCAATATTTTCTTAAGATATTATTCGTCATATAAGGTTGTTAATGTAAATGATTTGGACGTTCGTTATATCAGGAGGCTTATTCTGAATTGCGATGCGAAAATCAATGCGATGCGTAAGTGATTTGGTATTCTATAAGGCTTTGGAAATCGCATTAGAGTTTTATTTTAAATCGTTTCAACGCCGGTCAAAAATAATTGTAATTGTGCTTACAAAATAACATTAATTTATATAATATTTGTGTAATTTACCAAAAATTTATTCTGTGGCACTATGGTTTGATGATGAAGAGGTGCACAGAAGATTGCTTAGAAGCAAATCCGATATTCTAAGCTTGAATGCAAAAAGGTAAAAAAAATCATTTGCCAGCTGACGTGGATTTAATGTTTTTAAATGACCTTTTGCCAGTTGGCTGTGTTTCATCATAAATTCCACCATTATTTCAAATTGGTGCGATTTGGTGGTCTTGTTGTTCGTTTCTCTGAATAATTTTAACAATTAATGTACGAATCAATAAACAAAATTATTATTTTTCACTTACATTTTTGTGCTTTGGGAATGCTGGTTTGCCGTCGAATATATTTAGCGATTTTCGTATGTATCTGACATTTGTTTTCGCAATGCAGAATACCTGCCATCTTGCCATCTTTTCGCATTTTAAATGCGAATAAAAAAATACTTTGCGAACATCGTAACACAGAATAGGAAGTGTTCGAATTTGCATGTTTTCGACTTGCATTGACTTTCGCATCGCAATACAGAATAAGCGTCCTGATTTTCGTTAAAACGAGATTCGTTATAACGAGATTTGCCTGTACATTGTTTTATGAAAATATACGTTAATTATTTTAGGCCTTTATTTTTTTGAAAAAGGGATTTTTGTTGTTAACTAAACAGTTTCGCAATTTATAATAGTGTTAAGCTTTTCTAAGTACTTGAAAATTTTTAATGGCTGTCAAGTTTGAATTTTCTTCTTAAAATTTTAAATCTTTTGTAATCACCCAATACTTATGAGGCTTAACTTTAACAAGTACTATAATTTAAAAGAGTTTTTACTTTAGCAAATCGCTTGAAGCAAAGTTGCCAAAGGTGAACACATTCTGCATAGTAATGCCTTTGCTCCTACGAGTATTAAATCATTTCAGTTGCTTCACCTTAAATCTCTGTAAAGAAATATTAACTTGAAAACTTTTCCAAAAAAATTAAAATTATTAAAAAATATTCTCCTTAAACTCATTTTAAAAATAATATTCTCTTATATATAGATTTGCTGCGTATTCTCTCTTAGCCTATATAATTATAATTACACATCGTTACTTTAATATAAAAAAAAGCTCTAACTCATTATAGTTTTGAAATCGAGATTCTTAAATTTTTCGTTAGAAGAACATCTCTTCTATCGAAGTATATAAAAAACTCGATTAAAAAATAATAATCAGTTAAGGTCTTTCTATATTAAGGTAAAAATATGTATGTATGCTACATATAATATTTTCCAGCAAGCCTAAAACTATGCAATAAATTAAGCTAATATAAACATCGTTGCCATACACTTTTTTCAAAAATCTCTAAAACAAAATAAAAATCTTTTTATTCTATTTTTTTTGTATTATGTTAACAACATTAAATAAATGTATTAATTTTGTTCGAATATTGTTTCGTCTTGTCTATGGACGAAAAAAGCAGCAATTGTGATTCTTTAAAGCAATAATTATATATTGTCTATGCTAGATGGTGCGTGTATTTGCTTTATGAATTTATTTCAAACATTATTTCCAACACACATTGGTCGCATTCATAAGACGTAACAGTTGCGCAACCGTTGAGTGTTTGTCTTAGAAACGCATAGTTGAGTAGTTTCGCTCCACTCAACAGTTGAGTAATTTTTCATCATAAAATTTTTTCGCTACCTATAGTCAACATGTTGTGCTCAGCCTGAACAGCTGGTCAAATAGAGCTATTTCTTTTATATGCTGCAACAAATATTTATTAAGTTTTACATTACAAATGCGATGAAGTAACGGAAAAAAGATATACAATTACATTATATACATCAAGCCGTTTCTAAGAAGTAACTGTTGGGGCTAACAGTTGCCAACAGTTTCACAACAGTTGAGCTCAACTGCTACGTCTTATGAATGCGCCCATTTATTCATATATTTTTCAAGCTATTGTATAATATTCTTATATAATTTTTATGTTTTAAAAACATGGCAATGATATTTTTATTTTTCATTATCAAAGACAACAAAAATTTTTGAAGAAAATAATTTAGAGAATTCAAACACAAGAACTCAGAAATATTTTCAAACAAAAACGTCCTCAACCTTCTTACTGAATTAGAGCAAAGGTGATATAATTAAAACTAAATTTAATTCCAATTTAATTTATTTAAAGCAATTAAAGGGATTTGCCAGGATTTTCTAAAGTGAAGACTGTGATCCCACCAAAGTATGTGGATGTTGAATTTTTATACGCATACTGCTGCTCATTAATTGCTTTATTGAGGTTGATATTTTACTCTCTCTATATCCTCCTTAAAAAGAAAAGTGGCATAACACGCGGTTGGAATTAGAAAATTCTTTGCATATGAATACTGTGAGTTTGACACTTAAATCTACTTTTTTAACTGAAATAACTGAGCAGCAGCATAAAAAGGCTCAAGGATAATATTTTTATAAAACTCTGCTGTGGCTGTTTTTTCGTCATTCGCTAAAACTGCACTTGTTGTTGGTTGCTACAATATTTTGTTTTGCACAAGATGCAACGATGACGTTTTCATTTGCTCGTAAGGTATGTATAGGTATGTACGCTAAGATTTTTTCTAAATGAAAATAGAAGAGTTTTTATATAATTTCATTCTTAAGCATTATATTTATTTAGGATACTTGTGCTGGCAACCATTTCCTTTATTATTTTCTTTTGCTTTTAACTAAATATCTTACACATAGATGTGCATAATGCATTACCTAAGGCATTCTACAGTTGCAAAAAAATCACTGCTAGAACTATTAAATAAAAAGGCTGAATTAATTTTTAAAATAATAATTAAATACTTGAAAAGTTGTTGTTGGTTGTAAAGCAGATGGAAAGGTGTAACAAAAAATACTTTATTTGTGGCCTATTTTCAGGAAAAATGTAATATAAAATTTAATAAAATAAAAAAAAAATCGTTGACTCTTATTCATACAAAATATAAAATGTATTTGAAATATATTATAAGAAAATTTTTTATGAACAATTTTAAATAAAATACATTTCAAACTAATTTTAAATCTTATGAATATGGGGGTTAGATTTTATTTAATAAAGACGATTTAAAGAATAATTAATCGGCTGTTATATTTTAGTTTATAATTAAATGTGTGATTTTTATTACATTAAACATATTTCTAACATATTTTTATTTATTAAGGTTGTGCTTGTGGTTCGTACCCTTAATTCCATGTACAAACCTGTTATAATTTGGAATATTAGAAAATATAAAAATAAGCGAAAAGCACAAGGAATTATAAAGAAAAACTCAATGAATTTGAGCTTGTGACTTGCTTTTATTTTCCACCAACAGACAGCAAATATCATTAAAATATCTTACTGAATAGTAAGGTCTATATATTTTCGTTATATTTATTATATGTAGCTATACGATTATCGTAATAGAAGTTAATGAATGCAGTAATTCGATTCGAAATTTTGGTTTAGACATTTTGTCGCTTAAAATAACGCTTGTGTGATTCTGAAACTTTTTTTTATCGACAGGAGACAGCTGTTGATTTTTGTCGATAAAAAGCACATAAATTATTGTCGCTAAAATAACGTACAGCGAATATCATTAAAAATGTTACTGAATACCAAATTCGATAAATTTTCGTTATAATTATTTTAAAGATGCGATTAGATCTATGATGTAGAAATTTTTTTGTATAATTTTTTTTTGTTATGGCTTTTTAATTTCAGCTGTATATTTAGTTTGGTGTTTTTTCGGTTTTTGGGAGGTTTTTTTCGGTTGGTTTTAGTTTTAGCGCTTTTTTTGCCGATATTTTTTCGATTTTTTAGTTGTGGCGCTTTTTTCGGCTTTGACGATTTTTTCCGGCCTTGGCGACTTCTTTCAGGTGTTTTTTTTTTGTTTTAGGGATTTTGTAGTTTTGGCGCTTTTTTCTTTTTGCCGATTTTTTTTTCGAGTTCTTTTGAGTTTTAGCGCTTTTTTAGTTATGATATTTTATTTTCGTTTCGGCGATTTTTTTCGATTTATTAAAAATTTTTCAGTTATTCTTGTTAACTTTAGCAATTTTTTAGTTTTGACGTTTTTTTGTTCTGATGTTTTTTCTGTTTTTGGGAATTTTTTTTAGTTGTGTGTCGACCTTTTTACTTATGGTAATTTTTTTTAATTTCATTTAAACGCTCTTTTAATTTTGGCGATTTTTTGATTCGTAATTTTTTTTAATTTCAGGATTTTTCAGAGGTTGCAAAATATGGTCAACCAAATTTCTCTGTGCGGTATTTTCACTCAAAAGACCTCAAAAATGAGAAGGAATCACTCAGTGTCTGAACAGCAACCCTCTTTTTCGTTTCAATCGTGTTCCCGCTCCCGGGTTATGGGTTGAGCGTAACACACGAATCGGTCTCTTACTGACTGCACGATACGAACAGAATCGTTCGTTGCTCAGCTACTGAGGGTCAGTAAGTGAGCAAAACAAGCAAAGTGTTCACAAAAAAGGTCTTTATTTTTGCTGTTGCGTTTGCTTTATGTTGTTGGCTTAGATATTTCGTCACAGGCAAAGCATTAAGGAGGAAGGGGGAAGATAATAATAAATAACAATAAAAATATCTATAAATCAAAATATTTGTCAACGAAGTGTAAATGTAAAATAAAAGACAGATATGTGTACAAAAAAAAACAAGATTAATCTTCATGTATTTTGTTCAATAATGTTTATAAAATAAAATAATTAAAACAACAAATCGCAACACACATACATACATGCTCAAAAGACTGTTTGCTGGGATTTTACGAAATAAATGGTTTCGAGTGAACTCATGAGCCGAACGATCGAGCAAAAACGGTCGTTGGTTGAGCGAAGAGCAAGCCAAAGAAGACCAAAGTTTGAGGGTTTTTTCGCGACAGTGTCGGATCGTGTCAGTAGACGAGTGTTTTTTTTACAACAATTAGGATTTTTTAGTTTAAGCGTAATACAATTGCCATAAATATATTTGCTTCTTTACCCATTGGTGGTGTCATAAACATGTAGTTTCTACAAGTGAGGCAGACGACTCGTCTAGAAAATTTGTATGAAAATCACTCAAAACTATGAGTGCTTTCCATATAAATTTTATACTCAAGTCGTCCGTCTAGGTTGTAGAAACAGGGGGATAGTTTTTTTTCATTTCAAAAATCACTCAATTTATTACTTACAAAATTTAAAATAAATAATTTGAACAAAAAATTTACTAAAATTACTGGGAAACAAAAATATAAATCAAAACTTATGAAACAATCCAAATGAAAAAAATTAAATTAAAAAAATCATTATGAGAGACTAAGCAGAAAACGAAAATTTAGTTTTTTTATATGTAAGTTTATATGATTAAGTTATCTATAAAAAATTTCAGCGTTGCCCATAAGGTGGGTTGGAATAGCGTTTTTAGAGTTGTGTCAAAAATTTATAGGTATTTAATTACTTCCCAGTGTGAAGGTCCTTTAAGCATTCTATTTAATTTAATTTTTCTTTTAATTTTTTTTACAATTTTCTACCGGCTGAGTATTTTTTACGAGTGTCACGTCTAAAACCTCCATTAGACTTAAACGTAAAGACTTGTATCAACTTCAGCTCTTTAAATTGTTGTAGTTCTTTGCTAAATAGGTCAGAAAATATTATATATAAATACTCGTATATAAAGCGGTTTAACAAGATTTTTTTTCTCTATACCCGCTTAACCTTTTGGCCTTGCTTGTTTGTTAATGATGTGGCAATTTAGAAAATTTGTTGCTTAAAACTTACATTCGTATCATTCGCCTGTATATCCCTATAAATTCATCTTGCTTACGCCTTCATATACACTTCTTACTCGTATAATCGTAGTATATGCTACAAAGCCAACAATTGTAAGTCTCTTTTAATATCTTTTAATGGTGTTGCTTGTAATGTTGGAAAATTGTTGCTTAACCCACAGAAAAAAAAGTGAAAGGCAACTTACCAAATTGTTAACTTAAATAAAAATCCCTAAAGTGCGCACATACAAAAGTTTTCATCATTGAAACCTCGCATGTGTGGTTGTGCTGAAAGTGCTATATGTATATGTATTAAATTTTGCAGCAAAATTTTTAACATACGAAACTTACTTTGGGGTCTGTGTGTGTGAGTATGTGTGTGTGGTTAAGCAAAAATTTTAAGGATGATAATTTTCAATTTTATCGAAAAAGTTTGAAAAGCTTAGTTAAACCGACAAATAAAAGATGATTAAAAAAACTGAAACACGCATGAGTAAAATATTTTTCTTTATTAAATTAAAGGGAGGATTTATAGAAAACTTATTGAAAAGTCTGCTAAAAGCTTAAACTATTGAAATTTCAATATTAACTTTTGAAAAACAAAAACACAATTGAAAAGGACTTATCAAAGACCACATAAACTGAATGAACTTTTCTAAATATTATAAAAATTTTTAAATACGCAAACATATGTTTGTATGTACATATCGCTTATTTACTCGTACAAAGTCATAACGCAATAAATGAGATTTTTGAGTTAATAATGCGGAATCAATCCTCAAATCGTAATTCATATAAATATCTTGTATTATTCATCTCTCAAGAGAATAATAAAAACAAAATTTGAATTTTGAAATTTTCCATAAAGAACACCTAAAAAATTAAGGTACGGCTCATTTACGTGAACAACATCATAGCTGCAAAAATACGATTTTTCAGTTTCTAGTGCAGAATCATTATTATTATTTTGTTGAATAATAACAATAATATAAATTATAAATAATAATTCCCATACCATTATTCATATTGTGTAAAAATTTCATAAAAATATCTAAATTAAAATTTCCTTTTCCAATTTTTGTTATTTTTTGGAGTTATGACTTTGTGCAAGTAAGCAGCAATATGTATGTACGTTTGCACATTTGTTTTAATCGTGTTCAGCTTCTTTTTTCCGTTTCCTTTTCCGTCAAATAATCATAAATTGTTGCACAATTTTGTTTCACTTTATCAACATAATTAATTTGTTCATTTAATATTTTTTTAATTATATTTTTCTATGATTCTCCATAATTTTTTTAATTATGATTCTCCATAATATTCATTTTGTCACTTTTAGTAGTAAAATATTTATTTAAATGAAAAGGGATTTATTTATTTGGAATATTGCCTTGTTTTTTTTTTGGTTAAGCCTGCTATTGGAACTCACCAGTAGATTTCTACCCAAAAGATTTTGATCTATGCTTTACGAAAAAAACAAACAAGAAAAATTCCAAATAAAATAACAAATTTTTTGCCAAATAAATATACTTCTGATATGGACTTATTTATTTTAATAAAAATTATATATCTTCTAAAAAGTAAGTTTTGCAAAAGAAAAAGCAAAGGTACTTTTTATTACTTAAAAAAAATATTTTACTACTTGTTTTCTTAAGAATTTATTAATAAAAAATATAATTTTAAAAAGTACTTTTATAAACAGTCTTTTTATAAAACGTGCCTTCTATAATAAAATACTTATTTCAAAAAGTACCTGTAATAGAAAGCTCATGTTATAAAAAATAATTATATAAAAAATATCTTTTAGCAAAAGTACCTTTTGTGAAACTACCTTTTATAAAAAGTATCTGTTATAAAAATTATTTTGAGCAAATTGTACTTTTTATAAAAACAAAATGTTATAAAAAGTACCTTTTTTAAAGAGTACCTTACTAGAAACTACATATTATAAAAAACAAGTACCTTTTGTGAAAAATTTTATATCCTATTAAAAAGCATATTTTTCAAAAAGTACTTTTTTCAAAAAGTATTGTGTTTTCAAAAACTATTCCCCCTTATCGTGGTTGGCGTTTTTTGACCGCAAATTCGACTATTTGTAGTTGATTAAAGAAATTAAGCTATATTTTTCTTTAATCTGTTGCAATACGCCTGACTTTCGCAGCAAAATCGCCAAGCACAATAAGAGGGATTGTTTTTTTTTCAAAAAGTACCTTTACAAAAAGTATCCTATTTTAAAAGTACCTTTATAAAAACAAGCTTCTTTAAAAAGTACTTGTTTTAAAAAGTACCTTTGTGTAAAAGTACTTTTATAAAAAAGTACCTTCATAAAAAAGTACATTCATAAAAAATTACACTTATAAAAAGTACCTTTGTGTAAAAGTACTTCTATAAAAAAAGTACCTTTATAAAAAAGTACCGGTATAAAAAATTACATTTATGAATAAGAACATTAACAAAAAAGTACCTTTTAAATAAAATATTTTATAAAAAGCATTTGTTATAAAAAGAACCAGTTATAAAGAATACACTTTATAAAAAGTACCTATTCCAAAAAGTACTTTTTTCAAAAAAAGAAAATTACTTCACGCATAAAAAGTTACTTTTTCAACAAGTACGTTGAGCGAAGATAACCTTTTATAAAAAAATATGTTATGAAAAGTAGCTTTTCCAAAAAGTACCTCAGTAAAAATTACATACTATAAAAAGTAGCTTTAAAGAAAGGTATTATACACTATTAAAAATTATCTTTCAAAACAGTACATTTTTCACGAAGCACATTTATTTCAAAAGTACCTTTTGCAAAAATATATTCTATAAAAAGGATATATTATAAAAAGTATATATATATATATAGTATAAAGAGTATATTTTATAAAAAGTACTTTTTGTAAAAAATGATTTAATAAAAAACAGTTTTTGTAAAAAGTGACCTTATGTAAAAGGATCTTTTTATACAAAGTGACTGTATAAAGTTACTTTTATTAAAAGTACTTTTTGTAAGAAGTGACTTTTTGTAAAAAGTGCTTGTTGCAAAAAGTGACTTTTATAAAAATAGTTTTTTGTAAAAATTTAATTGTTGTGAAAAGTACCTTTTGTAAAAAGTGACTGTACAAAGTAACTTCTATAAAAGGTACTTTTGTAAAAACTTACTGTTGTGAATTTTGGTAAAAACAAATTTTTGTATAAAGTGACTTTTTGTAAATATTACTTCTTGTGAAAGCTGACTTTTTTAATAAGTAATTTTTTTAAAAGATACTTTTTGTAAAAATAAATTTTTCTAATAAGTCCATTTTTGTGAAAAGTTCTTTCTGTAAAAAGTGGCTTCTATAAAAAGTACTTTTTAAAAATATGAATTTTTGTAAAAATTCCTTTTGGTAAAAAAAAATAAAAAAAATCCTTTTAAAAAATTATATTTTTTTAAAATGTACTTTTTTTTAAATTAGTCCTAATCAAAAGTACCATTAATAAATATCTCGTTGTTACAAGCTCTACCCTTCTGTAGAAAATAGTTTTATTTAAGTATTTTTCGTGCAGATGCTTTACAATAAGTAGTTTTTTATTCGAAGTACCTGGTAGAGTAACTAGAGATAATAAGCATTTGACTTTACTTCGTAAAATGAAAATTATTTTAACCTGTAACTTCTCTTTCACCTAACCATTGCCATACATAAAGACACGCACCTGTACATTCAGATATAGTCGCACCACCTTATAAAAGCACAATAATTGCGGTCATAACGATTTTAATATTTGTGTCGAATAAAACTTGAACAAAACTTACAATGTACAAACAGTCATACATGTTGCTGAAAAAAAGAAAAATGCTGTTGACTGGATTGCAAAGAGAAAATATTTATAAATACGGAGTAAAAACAGGATGTGTCATACGAGGGGGGGGGGGGAATGTTTATAATTATATTAAATTTAAGTATTATGGCTCTTTTAAAGGAACCGTGTAATAATGAAACTTGTTAACAATTTAAAATTTGACACGCCAGTGACCCTTAGTTCATTTTACTCGTATGCATAAATGTGAATGTAAATGTAAATGTATGTGCGCAGAGGAAATTGTTACAAATAAAATTTAATAGAAAGTATGAGGTTTAGAGTAGAAACACTAAAGGGCAATTGTTTTCCTTATTTACAACACGTTCGCTGTGTAGGGTTTCGTATGAGTAAGTAAAATTTAAATATTGTTTGTTTTAGAAAATAACAAACAAAAAAGTGCTAAAAGTGTTTATTATTTATTAAAGAAACTTAAGAGTAATTTTTTTATGAAAGAAATTAATTTAAATATATTTAAATTGTTCAGAAAATTTAAATAAATTAGGGTCAACATATACATAAATATTTGAATAACATTGCATAAACTTAGGGGTATAGTATTACGAGGTCTAATAAAAATTAGGTTTGTTTTTGTGAGTAAAGAGCCGCCATAAAGTTCACAAAGTTTAGTAAGCAAGTGCACTGAAATTTTTTTTAAAACAGTTGTCTAGAAAAGTAATTTTTTAAGTACTTTTGCGCAAATGTATTTGTAAAAAAAATCATTTTCTATAAATTTAACACAAGTAAAAAAGTTTTTGGTCTTAAATTTCATTTATTATATTAAATATTATTTCTTGATATCGTCATGTGAGAACTTAAGTGTCCAATACGCCACTATAAACTATTGGATATTGGGCACTTAATTTCTCACATGACGATATATAAACATAAATATAAAATATTATTACAAATATTATAAATACTCTTTTTATATTAAAAATTAACTAAAGCTTAAAAAAAATTTAGTAAAGATAACTTTATAAAAGCGGTGTTTTAAAAAGCCAAAAAGTCCTTTTTCCGAACATGCACAGCAGCATCTCCACATTTCGATATTGGGACATTTCGCTTAACTTTCTCTGGATTCCATTGTACTTTTCTAACAAAGAAAATTTTTCCTTTAACTTGTTGAAAAAGCAAGAAAAATTTGTTTTTTTTTTCAACCAAATACACTCACAATATGATTTTATTTCAAAAACTGTTGCCTACTTTTTGGCGTTTCCTTTACATAACTAAAGAGCAAAATTTTAAAATAACATTTATCTTTTTGCTTCGTATTTTCCATAAATCTCATAAACTTATTTTTCACCCACACAGTGGTGGCCATGTACATACACACATGAATCTCTTTGTATACACAAAATAATTATTTATTTAAACCCTTTTGTCGTCGTCCTTTTTGTGTTTTGACATTTGTAATCCTTAAATAAAAAATAATAAAAAATATGCTATATGTACTGCATGACTTTTAGCAGCTTTTAAATGGACACTATTTGAAGCTCCACATATTGTTGTAGAAATATTGAAATTTTTAATATTTTATTATCTTGTCTGGGCAGTCAGTCATAAGCTTAACATACTCGTAATATTTTCGCAGTTGGTTTTTAATTTTTTTTATTGTTTTAATAAAAACAATTTTGAAGCAAAGATTAAAGCAAAAATAATTTTTATATATATATGTACATTATCATGCCGGATAAGTCGTGCCAAAACCGCCAAAAATGCGTTTTTGATGAAAATAGATTACAATTTGAAATTTATTTACTGGTGGTTCAGCTTGGTCTATATGCATTTCATTGTTGCTGTAAACAAATCATCAGTAGACTTTAACCACACATTTTGAATAGTCACAAACCTCTTATCTTATGCACAGACTTTCAAGAACTATTTGAGAATTCACAAATGATGATTTGTTACAGCAACAATGAAATGCATATAGACCAAGCTGAACCACCAGCAAATAAATTTCAAATTGCTATATGATTATGACAATATGTCGAATAATAAGTTTTTTAAATGAAAATAGATTACTTACGATTGTAAACAATCGAATAATCGTCAAACAAATTATATTCTAAAATAATGTCGCTTAAGCTTTTTTTTGGCGCTTATTGCAGGAAGTATTTGGTTTGGTATTGATTCACTTCGTACTTAATTATATAAATTAAGATCGGCTGGTAGTAGAATTTTGTCCACATAGTGCGCTTTTGTGTAGATCTACATACATATCGCTTATTTACTAAAACAACGTCATAAGTCAGAACAACCAGTTTCCCAGAAAATGAGTTTGAAGTTTTCATTTACACAGTTAACTTAATAGAAAAAGCACATTTAATTTTTCTCTCAAGCCTTAACAAACAAGATATTTGTATGAAATTTTTAAACAATATGAGGATTAATTCTGCATCATTAACTTGAAAATTCCGTTTTTTGAATTATGACGATCTTTGAGTAAATTACTAAAATGTTTATATCGTTAGTGATTGTTGAGACTCCGCCGGAAAAACAAAAATTAAACTCCGATAGAAAGGTCAATGCCGGTTTGAGATTCAGCGTTGTCGCTCTAGTAATTTTATGATTTCGGCGTTGCCGTGTTGTTGTTCGGGGAACTTCTGTGATATTGTAGATTTTTAACTCAATCAGAACAATCATCAATCGGGACAATCACGAACAAAATTCCGCATGAAATTGCTTCCTCTTTTAATGATTTTTTTTTGTTTTCACTATTACTTGCTATGTTTCCCGGGAAAAGTTTCTCTCGGAATTTTATTCATGATTGCTATTATTATTATGTATATCTATAGAAAACTAAATTGTAAGCTGCTGTGGTATTTTAACATTATAGGTGTTGCCGTGGTGTTGTTCAGGGAATTTCTGGGATTTAGAGAATTTTAAGTCATATCCAGAGAAAACCTCTTGGTGATTGTTGAGACTCAGACAGACAAACCAAATCTGTTTTAAATTTGAAGGTGAAACTCCGATAGAAAGGTCAATGCCTGTGTGAGATTCAGCGTGTCCACTGTGGTATTTTCACATTTTCAGCGTTGCCGTGTTGTTGTTCGGAAAACTTATGTGATGTTGTGCATGATTAGGCCAAAAAAGTGAAAATGTATATTATGTATATATATATACAAATGACATTTAGAGCCATTATGTTACTTACACGTTTTCAGTGTTGCCGTTGTGTGTTTCTGGGAAATTTTGCGATTTTGGGAATTTATAGATAAAAAAATATATTCCGCATATCTACATAAAAATACATCTGAAGACGTTGTAATTATTTCACAGTTTCGGTGTTGCCGCGGTGTTGTTCAGAAATTTTCTGGGATTTTAAGAATTTTAAGGCATATCTAAAGAAAACATCTTGTGTGATTGTTGAGACTGAGCTGAGCAATCAAAAGCTTTTTTTAAACTTGAAGGTAAAACTTTAGTAGAAAACTAAATTTCTGTTGGAGATTCACCTTTGCCACTGTGGTATTTTCACGTTTTCAGCGTTGCCGTATGGTTATTCGGGCAGCTTATGTGATTTTGTGTATTTTTGGCCAAAAAATATATTAATATGTTACGTTTATTTATAGAAAATTAAATTTGAAGCCGTTGAGTTACTTAAATGTTTTCGGTGTTGCCGTTGTGTAATTCAGAAAAATTTTGGGATTTAGGGGATTAAAAGGAAAAAATATATCCTGCATATCTACATAATAATACGACTTAAGCCGTTGTCGTAATTTCACAATTTCGGTGTTGCCGCCCTGGTGTTCAGGGAATTTTAGGGATTTTGAGAATTTTTAGGCATGTCGATATGAGACTTATTTTGTTTGCAATATCTAACTTGAATAACTTGAATAAATAAACATTTTGAAAAGGTAATTTTTATGCGTTAGCCAAGAGCGAATAAAATTTAAATTCATTTAAAAAACATCCACTTGTTAAGTTAAAATTTTTGGTTTTTTTTCTTTAAATGAAAGTCGCATAATTGAGTGTGGCGTTAGCTGAAGTAGTTAGCAGGTTGACTATAAAACCGAAGCTCCTGGTCCCTGGTAATGTCCCTTTGTACCAGTTGTTGTAGGAAAGGTCAATTGATGAAGGCATAGTCACTGGTCTTTGAACTATATTTTCTTCAGCAGATACTTCATAAACGAAGTAAAATAACCAATAAAACGGCTACTAAGCACAGCTTAATACGCCTCATTGACACCAGAGGCGCTGTAACACGGCATTATTAAAAACCCGCAAATAAGCAGAAATGTAAAAGATTGAAGCTTTCCTATAAGCTTCCTGCACTACCTTTCTTCTCTATCACTATTCCTTTCCTAAAGAAGGTAGCACCTAGTAATAGTAGCAGGCATTTATTGCCTGAGTATTACTTCTCCTTAAAAAAAATGGGATGAGCCTTATTTAAAACAAAATTTCTTTCTTAAATTAAAACAAATAATGGCTGCTTATTTCAACTATCTGCCTGCCTCTTCTTTAATAACATTAAAGCAATGCTTTTACTATTAAACAAATTACGCTTTACCTTGCACATCACTTAAAATATGCTCGCCATTAAAAAGCCATAAAAGATAATAAAATAACATCAAAAGAAGGAAAAGTGTTGCTGAAATCTCAATTTGCATACTTTTAAGCATGATATTTTTCCTGCCACATACTTATGGACGCATGTACATACGTTAAATGACATTTTCCATTAATTTTCAGTTTCCACATTAGCAATGACGCAAGCAACTTCTCTTGGAATACGCTAGAAACGGATGTTTTTTATTTGTTTCTCTGCTCGTTTCAATTTCGACTTTATCTTGTTAATGCTTTGCCTTGTTGTTTGTGTTTCTTCATACTCATCGACGTCACACGAACAAAACGAATTATAGTCACACGCGTAAATGTTTATTTTCAGTTTGACATTTTACTTTAACTTTTAACTTTGCTGTTTGAACTTTTTTTCGCTACACATGAACTTATCCCCACGACTATTGCGCTAATGCTAGTTTCGATAAAGCATTATTATTTACTAAGGAAACTTAACTTCATAGTTTGAAATACATAAAGAAAAGTTTAGCATACTTTAGAACTAGTCTTATTGTCTCAAATGTTATGTTAAAATCATTTGATATTGAAACAAGAACTTATAAAAACGCACAAGACAATCATAAAAAATTTACTCTAAGTCCTCCTGCCCTTGTAAAAAAAAAATAAAAGAAAAAAATTTAGGTAAGATTTGTAAAAATGTCAGCATTTTAGCTAAATAGTCAAGCATTAAACTGACAAATTTCGCAACAACCCCCAAAAATACATTTTTATTTAGTGTCTGCTCGGGTTTTAACCTTTTTATTCTTTAAGCTGACAGCAAAGAAAGACGTCACAATATTTAATTCGCAAATGTCGTCTTTGCTATGACACCGTACTAGAAGAAGAAAAGGAAAAGAGTGTGAGAAGCAAAAGGCGGAAATAATCTAAAGGAATATTTAATTTTAAGGGGCACAATTTAAGTGCCAGATTTGGACTAAAATAGTTTTAGCTTTGGCTTTTGATTCATACATTTTACAGACCAGACATCTTGAAGTCATCAATGAAATGTTAAGAGAGTTTCTCAAACAAAAAAAAATAATAAAGAAAAAGAAAGTAAAAATTTGCTGTTTTACCATTGTATGGTTTTCTCTATCTTTGACTTCGTTTTTCGCTATTGATTTGTAATTTAAAATAATTTAAAACTTTCCCATATTTTTATAGCGAAAAGTAATAGTTTTCTTATTCTATTAAGAAAAAAATTTTAAATTACTATTGAGCAATTTCATGCGAAACGGCCCTGCAGGAAAAATATATTTATTATTTAATATTTATTATTAACTTTATGGCACTCGCTATCGAACAATCTAATAATCGGGCCTATAAATAAACGCCAATTTTATATTGAAATGGTAATACGGTGCTAGGGTAAAACGGTATATTTTCAATGTAAAATTGTCGTTGTTATCCATTGAAGATTTTACGTCATTTTGACGATTTATTATAACAAATATACCAAAATGACGATTGACAATTTCGTTTTAAATATTCTTCATATTTTGACGATTTGTTGAAATAAGTATTTAATAACATAAATATGCCAACAAGTCCTTACAGAAAAGAGATTTGGTTTCGATAACACAAATATCAAAAAAAAATTGAATATTATTTCAGCAGGCGTTATTTTAAATATGGACTCTAAAATTCTTTTCTTTACTAAAAACTTTTCCAAATTTTTTTGTACAAAAAAAAATATTCAAAAATTTAAAATTAAATAAGATATCTTAGATTGTTTTAACTTTCAAAATAATGGCATTTATATTTAAGTATATTGTGGAAAAAAGTTAAAGCAATTGATTTACCAAAAAATAAACTTCTTTTCCATAACTTATGGGAGTTTGTTTTTTATTTTACCATCGGCTGCTGTCGAAAGAATATTTAGTAATATTAATTTTACTAAAACCAAGATCTGAAATTTACTGGAAACAGTAACTCTTGAAATCATTATATTTTCAAAAGATTGTTTGAAGTGTAAATCTTCGGAGCGCTATACTATTGACATTAAGACAAATTTGATAAAAAACACAATTTTAAAATGTATGTATAGTTTTATTTTGAAAATATTAATATTTATTTAGAAATTGTTACTCGCTATTACATATTCCGAATTTTATGCTTTAATTTCGCCTTACAGTTTTTATCTTTGACTATAAAGTCGATGAATTGTGTTTTGCTACATAAAATATTTTTTTATTTCTAATATGATGATCAGTTGTTTAATAAAACGGATAATTCTGGTGTGACGATTTTTTGACTAATTTTTTTGAAAATTGTGACGATTTTATTTTTAAAATTTGACGATTTTTAGAAAAAATTACCTAACAACACTGTTGTTATCTGTCGTTTTAAAACGCTACTCAAACGAGAATAGGCCCGAATATTTCTCGATATCGAATGCGCAAAGAACGTGAACGCATCAGCTGTTATCGAAAGCGACGTTTGGACCCCTGGTATATTATTTTAACATCATAGTCTATCATTTTCGAAGCACAGAAATGTGGCTTTGTAATTGTAGTTGTTGTTGTTGTATTGTCAGTTAATTTTTACAAAATGCCAATATCTTGAGAGACCGGCCCACTTCAGTACTAATTGGTGCCCCGTTTTGCTGTGTGTTGTCAGTTGATTTAATAAAAATCGCTACTTTTTTTCTCCTAAATTCGGCAAATCCGTTAATTGGTAATTTTTTAAGGGAAAATTCGATAAAATTAAGAAAAATCGCTACTTGTGGCGGCCTTCAATACTTCAGCAAAATGAGAGCGAGAGAGAGAGAGAGAAGGAGAGAAATGGTTTTCCTATTTTACTTCTATTTTCTGTAAATACAGGGTGGCCCAGAAAGACCGAAGTGGTGTGAAATCATTATAACTTTTTATTTAAGACATATTTTTTTAGTTTTTTGTTTTTTAAATACATTAAATTTATAGGGAATATTTTAAGATTAGTTATTAAAAATTATATCCCGCAAGTGGTGGCCATTTTCTGCTTCGCACAAATGTGCTCTTTCCAACACATTTTCAATGACCTTTCGCAAAACTTCCGGTGTTATGTTGTTAATTTCGTCTCGAATATTGGTTTTTAATTCCTCAATAGTCCTAGGCTTATTAAGATAAACTTTCCCTTTTAAATAACTCCAAAGGAAACAGTCTGGAGCAGTTAAATCCGGGGAATGCGGAGGCCAATTAAAATTGCTTCTACGCGAATTTATTCTTTCCCCAAAGATGTCGCGTAAAAGAGCCATTGTGGCCCTGGAAGGGTGCGCTGTGGGTCCATCCTGTTGGAACCATATTTGCGGATGGTTTTCCACAATTGGCTTTACAAAATTTTCCAACATGGCCCGATATCGACCACCATTGATTCAAATGGCGACACCTCGTTCATTTTCAAAAAAAATATGGGCCAATGATCCTTTCTGAAGAAACACCGCATCAAACAGTATACTTAACTGGGTGTAATTGTCGTTGATGAAGTACTCTCGGGTTTTCAATATCCCATATCCTAAAGTTTTGTTTGTTAACGAGGCTTCGTCACTCATAACTAAGTTATGAATAATGGAAATGGAAAGAACACATTTGTGCGAAGCAGAAAATATCCACCACTTGCGGGATATCATTTTTAATAACTTATTTAAAAATATTCCCTATAAATTTACTGCATTTAAAAAACAAAAAATTAAAAAAATATGTGTTAAATAAAAAGTTATAAGGAATTCACACCACTTCGGTCTTTCTGGGCCACCCTGTATTATTGCCTAAAAAAAACAAAAAGGGTTGTCCAATAACAATATTAACAATATCAAACAAAAAAAGAAAAAGATAAAAGTTAAAACAAATTGTTACTGCTTGAAAGAACAAAATAGACTTATTTTTTTTTAATTAGTTGTTGCCAAAGTCCTTGATTTGGTATTTCAAGTGAAAGTTGTGTAAGCATATTTTGCAAATGCTGTGACGTAGTTTGTTTTGTATGTATGTATGTATGTTATTTTGTAGAAATTTGTAAAATTCCTGGTTGGAATTTAATTAAAATCTAAATTAGTTTTGTTTCTTTCATTTCGTTTATTTAGTTGCTTCATGTTACGAGTATCAAGGCTTTCAGAAATCATTAAGCTAGAAAATTTGTATGTACATAATTTAAATTGAACAAATAAGCATAGATTATTTTTATGAAGTCGTTATGTTGATTCATAAATAATAAATATTAGTTTTAATTATTACATAAATATTATACAAATGCGGTAAGGTTAAAGTAAATGGCCAAAAGTAAATAAATATTTGTAATAAATCAATAGTTTAGTTTATTGTTTTGTGTTCACTTGTATTAGTTTTTATGGCTAGTATAATTAAATGCTAAAAACTTTTTCCAGTTGACCAATTTGAAATAGAATTCTATTATCTATTACATTTAATTATGCATATAGTTTTTCCCACTCTTCCTAGAGAAGGTTTAATGCAGCTGAATTATTACAGCGGTATTCATAAACAATTTATTAAAGTTAAAACATTCTTCAAACCGGTTTTCTCGTACCAACATTAACTTTAATAATACTTTGTTTGTGCCTTCCGTAATTAAAATAAAGTGTACTTAAAATTCTTTCTTAAAAAAGTTTAAATATAAAATTATTTTTTATTACATTTTGTTAAGAAAAATGTGTTAAAATTAACGCCTTGAGTTTAGTTTAAGTTTTTTTTAATATTCTTTTTTTTTACAAACTCTTATCTAAAATATACAGCTGCAATTTGATGAGGAAAATAACTTTTTCATAAAAAGAAAATTTAATTTTCCTTAGCGTTTTTTATTTTATTTTTTTGCTCTACACTAAACGCATAATGGAAATATGAAATGTGTTCAGTTTTGTGTGTCTGTATGTGTGGGGTTTTCCTAAATGTATGGCTTTGTGTGTGAAAGAGATTTTCTTTTTTATTTATTTATTTCTTTTTTTTGCTTTTGTGCAAGAAAAATTGCATTTTAAAAGTAGAACGACATTTTATTTTTATACATACATAAATTTTTTTTGCTTTCCTTGGCTTACAGAAGGGTTATTGTACAAAACAAAATTCTTATTAGATATTTTTTTGCTTTAAAATTATTATATTACTCGTAAATTAAAAGAAAAGTTTTTATTCTAGTAAATTAGTTGCCGCTTAAATTTTCTAAGGGACATTATTAAAACTTTAAGATAAAGTCAGTATTAGTTAAACTTGTGTTTAGCTAAAGGGTACAATAACGGTGGCATTTTATTTTTGTATGGATTTTTTTTTTTTTTGCTTATAAAAATAGTTGTTGATATTGTATGTGCGTATTCATTAAATTATAAAAATAGTTGCAGTACATTTTTCTTACTTGACTCTTGCTGTTGTTGTTTTAGTTTTTTATTTAATTTGTAAAATGCCAACAAGTGAACTATAAAGTTTGCATGTAGGAAATTGGCATAGCGTGCTAATAAATAAACCAAAAAAAAAATGTGAACTTCTTTTCTATTTTAAAACTCGTTTCGTGTTGTTGTTGCAAACGTTACTAAGAGATACAAAAGCAGCAACAGCAACAATAAACTGCCACAATATCAATTAAAAGAAAATTAAATAATAACAAAAAGTTTATATAAGTGGAATACGCTAGATTATAGAAATAAGTATTTATACTCACAATTAATTACACTTGTTTTTTATCTTAACAACAACACTGTATGCAAAAATGTACGAGGGAGCTCTTAAAATGAAAGCACAAAAAGTTAGGAAACATTTACTTTCACTTCTCAACAAAATCTGCCTTAGCGCGAAAGACTATATCCAACGATATTTAATAACTTGGATAATCTGGACTCTAATTGACGCTTTAGATAAGGAGCTGGTGCGATCACGGTTTTTCAGTTTGAAATTAGGACATTAGATATCGAACCGTAATTATTTCATTGTTCGATTTCGAATGCCATAATCTCAAACTGAAAAAACGTGATCCCATCACTTCGTTATCGAAAGCGACGATTAGACCCATGTTCATAATAAGAACTGTCCAGCTAATTTTTTTTCAAAGAGAAGTAACAGTCAGGCAGTCAATGCCAGCTACTATGACTAGATGTTACCTTCTTTTCGAAAGGGAAAGTGGGAAAGAAGACAGGTGGTGAAGGAAAGCTTCATTCTTTTACAAAAGAGCCCTGCGTAAACAGTCTTGAAATGTAAATTCGTCTTGTTTTTTAAATGTATTCTTGTGGCATACATTATACTAAACCAATAATAAATGCTGTCGTATTATAAGGGAAGTACGTATAAGGTATTGGTGTTCGTGTATATGAGTGTTAACTAGCGATGTCGCGAAAATATCTTGTTCATAACAAAACAATCAAAAGCAGTAGTGTTGATGCGTGTATGCTTGTTATTTGCCAAAATAAAAGAGCATACACACAATTTATGTATGTATTAGTGATGCGCGAATATTCGTATTCGTATTAAAATTCTCGAATTTCGGCCAAATTCAGGCGAATACGAATATTTTTCCAAAGAAATTAAATAAATAAATTAATAAATAAACAAATGCATAAATCCTAAACGAAATTTAAAAAAATGACAAAAAATTTTAGTTTGTACAAATACATTAATTTTTTTTATAGAAAATTGTGCTTTGTATCATTTTCAAATGTTGTTTAATGACGATCATTAGAATTTTGGGTACTTTTTATTAAAATTAAAGTACGCCACCTAGAGTGTGAAGTCCTTTTTTTAGTATTTCATATTGCATATAATATTCGTAATCGTATTCGCAAATATCGTTTGAAATATTCTTATTCGTATTCGCGAATATCAACAACATGCATGACGTTTGAATACTCTCCCATGCATTTGAAAAAGCAAGCATCACAAATTCTTCATGCACGAAGTATTTTCTTCTTTACTCTTATACCTGCAATAACTGAAACAAATGTCTTGCCAAAAGTGTGTTTAGCGTTTCTTCTATAAGATTTCGCTGTAGTAAAGCATTTGAGAAATCCCTCATGTCTTAAAAGTTCTTATAAGTGGTCTTGTGCAGGACTTTATTTCACAACTATTCTTTCTTTTTAGTGATTTTTATGGGACTTGTGACAACTTAAGTTTAAAATTTTTTTAACGGACTAATAATTACAAATGAATATTTTGCTTATTAAGTAAAATATTTTTTTTTTATTAAAAATACATTGAAATTAATTATTGAGGGGTTTAGCTGGATCCTATGCGCATTTCACTGTTGCTAATTCTATTATATATTTATTCATTCTTTTGCTCTTTTTCTTTAAATAATATGCAGTGTAGCAGCGCCTCCGGTGTCAATGGGGCGTATTAAAGTTTTCGAAGCTGTGTTTTTTGCTTCGATCTGCTCTAATGTTAAGTTAGTATTATTAACCTGGTGAAGCCGGTGTAAATCAGTAACCACTGTCCTTGCCTTCATCAGTTAAACTTTTCTCCATTAACTGATACAACGGGACACTAATGCTAATTAGCAAAATGCATTGGTTTGTTATTTAATGAGTACCGGGCTCGAATCCACAACCTTCGGTTTTGTAGTCAACGTGCGAATTACTGTAGCCAACGCCACCCTCTTTTGTTTCAAATCACTGCCGCCATTTACACATTAGCTCTCATTGTTTTTGGAACACCCTCGTATGCCCATATGTATGTATGTTTGTTTGTATGTATGGAAGCATTTGTGCACCTTAAAGTAAATGTTTGCTTTGATAATTCTAACTCTTATTAATTACTTAACTTAGTAGTACATGCATAACGGCAAATATATAATTTTTTTGTGAAAAAAAGAGGTTTGTTTCCTCTCACGTGAAGGGGGTGGTGAGAGGGAATTGTATATTTTTAAGGGAGTGGTAGTGGGTTTGTGTATAAACATTTACACCAGACCTGTCAGCGTTTAAATTAAACGCGTATTCTCCCTCAAAAAAAAGCACGCAAGTGTTATTATTAGTTTGTATTTATAAACTGTCTTAATGAAGTTAATAAAAAAAAATATTTGTTACAAATAAAAAATTAAACTTTTGCACGAAAATACTCGTAATAAAAATTATGAATGTAGGCTGAAGTTCTTTCATCTACATACATATACACACTAGAGTGGCCTTTAGTTGTATGGAGAATTTTGTTTTGTTTGATTTCTTATATTGTCTCCCCCCAAATCGGATCAGTTTTATGTAAAAAAAATACAAAAAAATTTCATAAGCGATAAGTTGTGTTTTAAGGGGTGCTTCGGACCCTCAAAGTTGGCCTTCAAGAAGGTTTTTCAATGTAATTCTTTGCATATGACTATCTTTTAAAAAAATCATTTTAGAAGAATATGATAAATGACAATATCATCCTTGACACCTGAATCTTGATTAATTTTGTTACTTTCTTCACAGTTCACAAATTCAATTATTAATTAATTTCTGTTGCTTTAATCTTTAGTTGAAAATAAATTAAATATAAACATATACAGCTGTAAGAGAAATGCTATAAATAAATCTTTAATTCTCTATTTTGTATTTTGTAATAAAACCATAAAGAAATTTTTTCCTAAAGATTATTTTAAGAATTCAAAGACTTTATTCCTGCATTCCCCAGCAATTATGAAAGGAATTTCATATGAGATTCAAGGAAAACTTTACTTTCATACGGATATGAGGAGGAATAAATAAATTACAAATAAACATATACATACAAATGTACATACATATCGTTACCTTAATATAGAAAAGCCCTAACTCATTATTTTTTTGAATTCGAAGTTTTTGCATTTTCCAATACATTAGATGTTCTTGTATTGAAATATAAAAAAATCTCGATTTCAAAAAAATAATGAATTAGGGCCTTTCTGTATTAAGTTTCGCTACCTTACTATACTCCTACATGTATGTGAGAAAACAAAAAATCTAGTCATAAAACACTATTTGAGTTTTCATACAGATGCACATATGTGTGTGTATATTAGAGGTGAGCATAAAATATTTGCTTGCTTAATCTTCATGGTGTACCGTATTGACTTGTTCTCTTTTTTAATGTTCTTGATTTTTTGAGAACACTAAAACTGGTACATATTCTATTTTGGCAAAACTATGCAACACTATATGTGTTTATCTGCCAAGCAAGGGCATTAGTTATTGTAATGTCGAAGCATATTTCACTAGTGCACACCGAATGACAATTGTAAAATGAACACACAAGTGTAAAAATGTGTGTATTGTATGAAAGAAAACACAATTAACATATATTATTTGAGCTTATTAGTTCGTATGCAATACTTTTCTAAGTTTTATAATTTATCAATTTAAGATAGAAAAATAAAAAAAATAAATGCTCACATTAATTAATAAAAGTATTTCATTCAATAAGAATTAAAACTAATGAACTTAAGCCCGAATGAGAAATTATTTGTGATTAAAATTCACTACAGTTCAACTAAATCTAAAAATGTCTCATAATATAATAAAAATAATATCTTTTACAATGGATATAATTGTAAAAAGTTTTATTATCACTTAATATTTTATGAAATTTTGAGTTTGTGAAATGAAGTGTTATGCACTATGCAGTGTACAATAAAACTATTGCACACTTGACACAACTGTCAATTAAACTGTTGTTCAATGGTTTGGTGTATGTTTTTTGTTTCATTGTTCTCTATTTTTGCTTCACACTCAATTACGATCAACACTACAAAGAATATTCGCTCTTGGAAAAAACTACAATACTGAGCATTTTTTCACGGCTTGTGCTCACTTCTAGTAAGTACATATATAGATATGTATAGCTGAGAAATTCTTTTCGAAATAATTAAAACTAAAGTTTTAGTGCGAGTACAATAAATTATACCATCAAACTTTTGTCCATTAGTTCGTTCACGTTCGAATCCGAAGTTGTTTAAAACTATGTAATGAATTTTTCTTCCGAGGGTTTGTTTTAAATTAAAATTAATTTGATTCTCTTAAGTATTCAACACAACATTGAAGATGCCATCATATAGGCGAAACCGGTATGCTTAGCAACCCATTTTGGTCTGGCATTACGGAAAATAGTGCAAAATGTTTTTGCCCTAAATTTCTGTTCAAAGCCTAAAGATATTTTTGGACACTATTCTATATAGACACTGAAAGGAAACTCTTCATTCAGACAATGAAATTCTTCATTGGATTAATGAAATTTTTCATTAAAAGTTATGCATAATTGACATAAAAGCAAAGTTTGACGTTTTGAAATCTGAGGCATAAAACGATTTTATGCAGAACATGTTTGCGAAATGTTTTATCCATTTTCGTACCCTCTGCTTTTAGCATTTGGCATATACATATATTGTTTATAAAAAAATACAGTTGCTCTCATGAGTTACATATACCCAAAAGTCCTTCAAATTCAAACAGGCAGAGGTCCGCCCACTTTCTCGACATTTTTACGCTCTGTTATAAAAAATTTATTTTGTTAAATCGTTTTAAAAACTTATAAAACTTATATCCAGCTTCTTTTTTGAAGTCGTACAAAAACACATGGAGCAGTTTAAGGAAAATCTAAAAATTTGTAAACCTACCTTAGCTTCCTAATGGCACTGGAAAGCCTAAATGGGCAAGTGATGCTTTAACACACAAATATAAAAGACAAATCATTAGCACTGATGTGTAATGAATTTTTTTAAGCCTTTTTCTAATTTCGTTTTATATTCTAAGATACTCCAGTTGCTATGGACTCCCATCTCAGCATTAAATGTATGCACAGTAGAGTTGGGTTATAACGAATTATTGCGTATAATTAATTCTTTCAGATGCCTTACATAGAAGTGCATGGAAATATATAACGAATAAAAAATCAAAATCGACTGTCTAATATTTTTGAACACAGCTGTTCTCGTACGTTAGCGAATGGTCGTATAGGGAAGAAAGGACTACAGACCATTGTCGTCCTATAATAATAATCCATTTACAATAGCTCTTCTGGTAGCTTAAAAATACAAAAATAGGGTCAATTCCACCAACTGTAATTAAATATCAATTCCTATTTAAATGTTGATTTTCATTAATTTTTGTATGGAAAAATTACTTTTAAATACGACTATGAATTGATATTTAAATAAGTAGGTAAATTTGGCCCTTAGTTTTAAATTTTTGCTTAAAGACAATTTGTATTTACTCTTTTTTTTAAATATTTTGTTACAGAAAATATTTACTCCGTTTATACAGAAAGAATAAAATGATGTGGTCCCTTGGAGTTGGTTTTAGCAGCTCTTCACTGTATATTGAAAATAAATATTTGAATTAAAAATTCAAGTTGAGTGAGTGCTTTTATATAAAAGCATTTTTATATATTTATTCATTTTTGTTTATTATTATTATTATTTTTTTGAAAGCAGCTTCTTGGAAAATTCAATGAATAATTTACGAATTAGCAGTGATGCCATTTCAACATTTTCTGTTATAAAATCATTGAAATTTTTTCGAATAATTTTCTTGCTGTTTTACTTCAAGGAAAAACCAAGGGATAAAGGTGCTTATTGTGCAAAGGCCCAACTATAATATGCATAATCCAGATAATTTAACGATAAGCCTGTCAAATGCTTAAGCGATTCAAATGTGACTTTTAGGTGGCCACAATGTACTGACATGAACTTAAGCATTCTTTAGCCATAGCTGCTCATTTAGGTATTTGTTCATAATTTTGCAGTAATTATGTTTCTTCTCGTAACTCCGAAACTAATGCAATTCAATCACAATAACTTATTGGATTACTCAAAAGTATAACAGTGAATATACACAAGTAAATACATGAGTATGTTTGTATATGTACATATATTGTAAAACAATAAGTGAAAATCAAAGTTTTGCTTTATTTTTTGAGTTTAAAATAAAAATAATAAAGAAATGTTTAAAGTAATGAATATTTTCTGCTGCTGTTTAAAAAAATACACAAGCAGTTGTTTCTCTACGGAATTTTCGTCCAGTTTAGCACTTTGCTTAAGCAAATGACATTTGACGAAACTAACCGCACAGTTGCTTACGCTTTCTGCCTTCCTCTCTCTCTTTTCCATAAACGAATATCAAGCCATAGCCGCTAAAATAGCTTAAGCGACATATTCCTTTGACCTCGTTTATTTGAAAAAAAATCTACTGTAGCAAATAGTCGATTTTGGTAAAAAAAATTAAGTTCGAAAATTATGTGGGTTAAGCTTTTTTGGCGCTTATGACACGATATACTTAAAGAAAGAGAAATCGTACACTTACAGGGTTTTCTTTTTCAGGAAAACATTTCACATTTATTGCACTTTGTAATGCAAATTCGCAATAAAATGCTATTTTTTTTTGGAAGTAACTAGATAGTTTATTAGAAATGATTGTATCACCCTTTACAAGCGCTAAAACAATATTTTAATGAAAATTTTTTTACAAAATATGAAGCAAAAAATCTAATACATTATTTTTCTTCAGTATAATATTTTAGCAGAATTTTCTATATCGATGGAGAATTCTCTCATTCTGATTTTCTGGCAACACTGCAGGAGAAAAAGAAAAATATTTTAAAAGGAAAATCATTCTTAAGAGTGAAGTGTTTTTTTTTTACTTTAGAAAAATTATGTGTTCTTAGTTGATTATTGTATGTTTTAGGCCACATTTGTTGGTATCTCAAATACTTTTAAACATTTTTATTTAATGACGTCGATGACGACCATGAGGTTTGTTGTTGATAATACATACATGTATGTATGTACATAGAAATGTACATATTTTTTTTTCATTCTTTCCATGACATGACACTACAATATTTATGGTGTACACACTTCCAAATACACACACACAAATGTTAAAGAAAACATGTACATACATATGTATGTATATGTACATTCAAATATACATATTTATGTACATACAAAAGAACAATGAGTGGCAAAATGTTGTACATATGTACTTCAAGGTAAATAAGCTAAGGAGCTGCAGATCGTATTAAATGTGTGCTTATGTATACATACATACATATGTATGTATGTATGCTAATCGTATTAATATTCTCTCTTATTGTGAATTGCGTCGTCGACGTCACATCAAGACGACCGTAAATATTGTCACATGTCTACTATTTGTCGACAACAATTGACTACTACTAATATGGTCCATTCATTTAAAAAGCCTTAAGCTAGGATCACACGATTATCAAAATGCACCAAACTGGCCCAATTTTTATTGTGCTGATATTGCGGAAAATAATAAATTTGCTCCAATAAAATATTCTGCAGTCACATGATTGCCCCATTTTATACAAAATTTATTGGTACAAGTTGGCGAATAATAATTTTGTGCCAATAAATGCTGCCACTTGTTCATACGATTGTTCGAACATGCAGCAACACCAACAATCAGCTGTTGTAGTTACCAGCAAGTAAGTTTGTTTAACAATCTTTGGTTTTGGCTTATCTTGGTGCACAAAATGGTTTCGTTGAAAAAAAAGAAGTCAGCGGCTGCTCTTTAAGTTTTAAATTCATTAAAACACAAAAAAAAAAATAACAGACGTTTAAAAAAACGAACTTAAAAATATAATTATGATAAAATCGGAAACTTTTATACTCACGAAAATAAATGAAGGCTCGCCAAAAAATTAAAATGTCCGCGTGTATTGTAAACTTCGATTGTCGCCAAAGAACACAATAAATATTGTCACACTTTTGACATTTTTATTGCGGCGCGGTTGTATTTAAAGTGTTCACACGGTTGCCACTTCAGGGTTTCATTTTATTGGTTAAAACAAACACAATATTTTTCGCGATTGGCACATGTGCCAACTTATTGTGCAATCACACGATTGCGATACAAAAAATTGTGAAAATTGGTGCATTTGGACAATCGTATGATCTTAGCTTTAGAGATTAGTAAAAGATTGTCAATAAGATACAATTGTTGGCGATAAAGAGTAGACAAGTGACAAGTGTCGTCTTGATGTGGCGCCGACGACACCATTCACAATAAGGGGGATAAAGTTGTTCCGTGTTGAAAAGCGAAAAGGTAAACATGGTAATATGATTTTTGAAGTTGCACAAATATGCTCTCACACGCATACATACATATTTCCATCGATTTCAAAATTAAACTTTTGGCAAAAAATTTTGCCAACTTCAAAAGCAGACACTAAATTGTTAAAAATATGCAACAGAGATTCAGTAAAATGCGACTTTGACTCGCACACGAATTGTTCCGCCGCGGCGCTTGTTTAATCTTGGCGATTTTGTTTTGGTTTTTTTTGGCAATTTTTTTTAATGCTGACGCTTGTTTCGATTTTTAGTAATTTTTTTTTTAATTTTGGGGTTTTTTTTTCGTTTGGCGATTTTTTCGGTTTTTGGTGATTTTTTTTTTAGTTTTTTGGTGACTTTTTTACTTTTGGTGATTTTATGCCATTTGAGATATTTTTTATTTAATTTTTGGAGGATTTTCATTAAAACGGTGTTTATATTTTGGCGATTTTTTTTTTGGTTCTTGGCGTTTTTTTATTTTTTTGTTTAGATTTTTTGTGATTTTTTGGCATTTTAGAGTTTTTTTTATTTAACTTTTGAATGAAAATTTTCATTTTGGCGATTTTTTCGTTTGTTGACGTTTTTTTTATTTTTTTTTTGCAACCTTTTTAATTTTGGTGAGTTTTTTTTTCCATTTTATACCTGATTTACATTAAGCATTTTTTTCATGAAATTAGTTGCATGAAAAAATTTTATTTAGCAATAGGAAGCCTGGAAGAGAAATTTATATCAAAAACGTTGCCCAAAATGCATCAGAGAATCATTCTACGTCCTTTTTTATATTAAATTCTCTTTTATATCGCTACAATTAGCAAATAGAAAAAGTTGCGTGCAACAAAATTAATGAAATTTCATGTAAAAATGCTTAGTGTAAATCAGGTAATAGTGTTTTATTTTATTTTTGGTGATATATTACATTGAAGCAAGCACTTTTTTCATTTTGGCGATTTTTCGTTTCGGAATTTTTTAGTTTTGATTTTTTTTAGTTTGAGCGTTTTTGAAAATTTCAAGAGTTTGCCTTTTACGTTTTCAAAGATACGGTAAGTTGTCAAAACTACGTTTATCGAGAATATAGCCTCTGAGAGAAAACAATAGGGTTTCTTTTCGCTTTTGTTGTATGTCACCCTAAAACGCTTTGCAAAAATGCTAAATTGGTCACACTGATATACAATGACATTACATCAATGACTCTAACCCCTAGAGTTTAGGGCCTACAGGAATATTTAACACATAATATATTTGCTTAATTCACAAAACCTCTTGTATCACTGTATCGATTGTATTATCATATTAAATACAAGAGTGTAACATTTGTTGTATGAAATTTTCATATAAAAATGAAACACACTATTACACTTTTATTTCATATGTTTTTAAAATGTTGTATTCAAAGAGAGGCTCTCTGAGAGAATTTGTATGTAGCTTGTTCTTCTTTTTTCCTTAAAAATACAAAATACATTAATACACTAGACAGAGGGTATTACAATTAAAAAAAAAAAGTGTATTTGATACACAAGTACACGATTCAAATTGTTGAGAATTAAGCAATTATCAAAACGCAAATATGCTAGCAAACCCAGCAAGCATTTTTATTTAATTTGAAACTAAGAAAAAAAATTAATACACTCTTTAAATCGTGAACTTTTTTTCTAAGCAATAAGACTTTTCCAAAAAATGTAACCCAAAAATATCCATTGCGATTCTTAAAGGATTTTCATTTATTTATATAAATCTTATACGGTAGGTTTGCTGGGAAGAAGCCAATCTAATACACTAGCATATGCATAAGCAAAAATGATTGCCTAGTCCAATACAACTGCCACAGAGTTATCAAATACTTTATGACTACAAAAAAAAACACATTTGAAAGTTTACACATAATATGACATAATTTCTTTTAGACAAGCTAATGTTTTTAGATAACTGAACAATTTATTACTTTTCACAATAATATCTGCTTTATATAAAGAAAACTTCTCAAATAATTTAACGATATTCGCTGTCGGTTGAAGTAAAAAAAAAGTTGGCAAAGAGTCAAAAAGTGTTGCCAACAGTTTTTAAGAGCAAATGTTTGTTATTTCATCCTGCTAAAGACACAAAAGTTAAATTAAATAAATGCACTTAATAATTCGTTGAAGCATACATGAGATTCCCAATTGATATATAAAATAATTGGTGTTTTATTTATTTAAGGAGTATCTGAGGAAGACAAAAAAAAACTACAACTTAAACACACACATACACATACACACTAGCCCAATTCACAATCTTGTTCAAATGGTCTTGATTGAATTGTTATATTGTATATTGATTGAATTGTTAAGTGGTGGATATCAATATACTATACCATTTTGCACATGCTACGCTGCAAGAGCATTTGCACAAGATTGTGAATTGGACTACTGTATTTTCAAACAGGCGTTTCACATCCATATAAATATCTGCCATTTTTCAATCTTTTATTCTTTCCTTTACCCATCCTTTTTTTAGTTTAATAAAGTAGTTGATGTTAGTAGCTATCTATAGCATGACATATAAAAGTTTAAATGTTCAAATTAATGTCAACATTATTGACATGTTAGTGAGTAATGATGACACATTAATACACATGGACATAACACATGTCTACATACATGTCTATACCCAACAAACATAAGAGCAAGCACTTGGTGTATGTTGTCACTATTGGTTTTAAGATTAACAATTCTGTTAAAAGGCAACAACACATAAATAATAACAATAATATAATTGCCTGGTAATACTGTTTCTCAAATGCACTTGTCGTTATATTTTATTCAAATCAAGTTTTCATTGCTTTACATTTATAAAATATTTTATTGCATTTGAACATTCATGCCTTGTTAAATCTTTTAATAAATAAGTTTGCTTTTTCATTAAATTAAATCGACAAAAAGAATTTTCTATTTCCAATAAATTATTTTCCCACTTTGATACGAAATATTGGTCATTATTATGAAAAATTTCCGATCTTGGAATTTTACTCATTGTAAACTATTGTGAATTTTACTAATTGTGATTTTTCAAAATGATGCGTCAGCTGATACTTAATTTCTCGCACTCTAAGCTTGTGTGATAATAAAAAAAAACTGTAATTAAATCGAAATAAATGAAACATTTTATAATTTTTTGATTAGCACGAAAAATTCAAATAAGAAATAATTGACAATCGCCCCCTCTTTTAAAAAGAACATAAATTTTATTTAATGAAACTTTCATTTCCCTCGAAAAGAAAATTTTTATCTTGAAATACTTGAGAAATTTTTTGTCTGCTGACAATCCTCAATATTAGAAAACAAACAAACTTTAGTTAAACATTTAATAACTACAAATTTCAGTCTTTAAATTAAATTTTTTGAAATATAAATTTTTGTTGTTAAGTATTCTAAGTGCACTGGGTAAATAAATTTAAAAAATAAATATATATGATGCGTTACATTAAATTTAATTGAACTATAGTGAATTTTAAACAGAAATAAATTCTTAATCAATTCTTAGTGAATGAATGATTAAGAGTGATTAAGAAATTATTTCTGATTAATAAATGTTTTCATCAACTTTTGCATGCTTAAATCAAACTTTCAATTTAAGTACACAAATGTTTGCTTGCTGGGTTACTTACATATACACACACACACACACACACATATTGCCAAAGACTGGAAGGAAGATGACAGTTAAAAATATTGTCTTTTGTACCCATCGTTATTTAAGTGACGTACGTAAGATTTTATGTTGTCGTAAGCAATAAAAAAGTTAAAATACATTCATGGTAGGAGTACATTTAGTACTTGAAGTTTTTTTTTATTGTAAAAGGGCGTAAATGTTTTCCTTTCTATCATGCTCGTCGAAGAAAATTATTTATTGGATTTCAAAAGAAAACTCGCATAAAAAAAGCTTTGTAGCATTACTTGTTAAATTCTTTTCAATGTAGATATGTAACATGGTTTCGATTTTTTTAATTGATAATATATTTTATTACCTTAATAAAGAAAGGTCCTAACTCAGTATTTTTTTTTAAATAATTTTTTTTTTATATTTCGAAAGAAGATTATCAAATGTAGCGTAAAATGCTAAAATCTTGATTTAAAAAAAATATGAGTCAGGGCTTTTCTATATTAAGGTAACGATTGCTGTAAAAAAATTTTGTATTTTAAAAGCAAATGATTGTATGTATATGAGTAACTAAATTTTGGACTTGGACTAGTTTTTATTACATTCATGTGCTTAATTTTAATTCTATAAAAGAAAATTATGTCCATATTTTACAGAAACTTTCTCTTAATATCCTGGGAGTTAAGCTTGCAAAAAAGCACCGAAATGCACTTTATTTTAATATGGCCTTTCATCAGGGAGCCTGTAGTGTTATCAAGTTATTTAAAAATTTAAATAAATAATAATAATAAAATAAATAAATTTAAAACTTTAAACTCATTTTCTGTAAAAGAAGTTTTTTGTTGCTTAATGACACTCCTGCAGAAAAGCCCTCATGTGTTCACCTGAGTTAATGAACATAGACGATGTAAACTAACAAAACAGCAGTTTTACAACATGAGTTATATGTTAGCAGATGCGACTACTTTAAATTAGAATACTAGGAAAATAAAAATAAAATAAGAAACAATTAACTTCAAATTAAATTCAGTAACGAACTTTAGTCTATATATAATCGAATATCTTACCTGATGTATATATAAAAAATTTTTAAGCGTTTTTTGTTTTTTATATGTTTTTTTTCTTCTTTTGGCAATTTTTTCAAGTTTTGACGATTTTGTCTCGGATTTTGGCAATTTTTTCGGCTGTTTTTAGTTTTAGCGATTTTTTAAGTTTAAGTAATTTCGTGGTTTTTGGCGCATTTTGACGTTCTTTTCACTTTGGCAATTTTTTCAGTTTTTGGCGATTTTTTCAGTCTTGCGGACATTTTTACTTTTATTTATTTGATTTATTTTAATTTATTTGGTAATATTTTGCATGTAATCACTTTTTTATAATTTTGGCGATTTTTCATTTCGAAATTTAATTTTAACTTAAGCGATTTTTATAGCTTTGGTATTTATTGCGTGATGCAGGAGTTAGGACGTGATTTTCGTAACACAAACAATCGACACTATTACAGTTATAAATTTATTTTTGTTTTAATTTCTTTGTACTTAAAAGCGGAGTACGAAATTATACGAAACAAATTGTTTAATTTTGTTTTTTTCGTTCTTTGAAGTAAGTGAAACAATAACAATGAGAACAATTGTTCAATTTGTTTTTGTTTTGCTTTTGCACACGACCACAAACCAGAGAACACAGCCTATCGGCTGTAATTAAGAACTATGAGCCGCCACCGGCCACAAACAAAACATTAATTTAATCGTACGCCACTAGAAAAAAAAATAATGGGAAATAAAAGGAAACGTTTTGGAATATTTGCAGAGAATTTGAAATCATCATATAATATAATTTTATTTCATTGTTATTTTACACATGAAATTTGTTTCATATAGCTAAGCAGCATAGCTATAACCGGGTGTCCCAAGACACTTCTCTTCTTCTTTTTTTTAGTTTTGGCTGTTTTTTTCGGTCCTGGCGATTTTTCCTGTTATTTTTTAATTTTATCGATTTTTTTAGCTTTTGGTGATTTTTTGCGTGTTTGTTTGGCGACATATTTTACTTTTAGTATTTTTTTTTTTTGTATTTGAGTGATTTACTTTATTTTTTGTGATATTTTTCATATAAACGTTTTTTGATTTTGTATTTTTTTTCGTTTGGCGATTTTTTTAATATCGGCATTTTTAGTTTTAGCGTTTTTGAAAATTTCTCACAGTTTTCAAGTTACTGGAAGTTGTCAAAATGACATAGTCAAAATAACATTAACCAATAGAATACCCTTTAGATTTGATTTTTTAAATTTCAGTAGCAATTGGTGAAGTCTACATAGAAATACACTAAATTTTAAATTTTAAGTGTCTATATAAATTTGTCAATATATTACATTAGCATTTCAAAATTTTGCATTGCTGGCCTTTAATTTTTATTAAAACATATTTTATTTTGTTGTAGTGGCTAAAAATTTTACATACTCTGTGAGAATTTCAGTTCTGTAGCTCTTACGGTTCTCGAGAAAACAGTAACAGCCAGTAACAGACAGACGGACGAACGGACATCATACCGCAAACAATAAGCTTCCTTTTCAACTTTGATGTACGTAACCCTAAAAATTGGCTAATGAACTTATATATAAACCGGCTACCCTAACATTTTAATCAACTGTCCGCTTAAAACATGTGTCAGCATTTATTTATTTTAAAAACATTTTTATCAATTATGAATCTCGTTTTTAATTAAAATGCACAAGTGGAATTGATATTGATATGCGCAAAGAAATAATGATTCGAATACATAAATATTTTTTCTTTAAATCTTCAATATGTACTGCCATATTCAACTGCATTAAAAAAAATCTGAAAAATATACACTGAAAGAAAAATCGCTTTAACTCTGATGTTGAGTTTTTCCCAAATTACCTATTGTATGCCTACTTTGAAAATATTTGGTAATGTTATAAATATTAACCAGGAACAATTTCTTAAGCGGGCTTAAGTTAATTTTTTTCCATTGTTGTGAAATTAAATATTATTTTTTTATTAATGCGATTTTCTAGACAAGAGAAGGAAAATTGAAATAGACTATTTTTAGCAGGGGGAAATACCGGCATTTTTTTGTGCCGCTACTCACTTCATTAGCATCCATGTTTGTCTACTTTGGCAGAGACTGTTTGTTAACATCAGCTATTTAACATAAAGTTTTAATGAAATAGAATATGAGAAATGGTTATATTGTGCATGCAATTATTTACTTACCTTTGGTAAATGCATTTAGTTAAAATAATAAGAGCATAACGCGCATGATGCGTTTAAATAGCTGGGTTAGAAGAGTAGGACAAACAATCGCCCTACAGGCCCAGTCAGGCTTCTCAATGGCTAAAATCAAGGATTAGTGCTGGAAGAATCCCAACTTGAATTACATAACTTTTAACACGGCTTTGGCTTGGCTTGGGTACGAATGGTTTGATCTTTATTTTCAGTGTAAAAATGTATGCATCGCATCACCCATTATTTTCATTAAATAATATTAAAATAAAAATAGCAAAATAATGTTAATAAATTCTTTTTGTAGTTCATTTTGCCTCTTTCCATAATACTCGTACATGTATGTTCACAATAATCAAGCTTAAGGTCACAAATATTAAATAAATTCATTAAATTTTTTATATTTGGCTTCAGCTCTATGCTACACAGTGCATCGATAGGAAACAAGAAAAAAAAATCTGTTAATTGAAAGAAAATTTAATAAAGACTTAATATCAGTGATAAAAGCTAAAAGAGAAAATAACTACTTCTATCAGTTATTTAAATCGTTGTTTGCCTACTTTTTTTAATGTAATAGATAAATAAAAAGTTGTTCTGTAATCAATTGCGGAGAAATAAAGGGTTATGTCAACACTGCTACACAATCCATATGGCTTGAGTGCTTGAATTTACATTTAAAATTCAACTGAAAAATATTTCAATAAAAGAAGAAACATGTGATGTTTCGGCCAGATAAATGCATATGCATGAAGTAAATTTTAATGATTTATTGAAATGCGGTTGCAAAGAAATATGCACACACCAAGTCGAAGGAAACAACTAACAAAGAAGTAATAACTGCTTTAAGCAAAGAAGAAATACATATGTATGTATGTAGCAGAAACAATTGCAATCAGTTCAAGCAGGCACAATAGTGCTTTGGCTTGCGGACACATCAGCGAAACACTTTAAACATACAGACACATATATCGTCAGCTGAAATGCAAAAACACGTAACTAATACATAAAAATAAAAATTAAAATTTTAATTAATTATTGGGTATAAACCTCGCAGCACATGTCCCTTGTACCTACAAATTTTCAAACCTTTATCATAACAATCAGCCGAGTTACTTCACTCATTTGAATAATTTTTTTTAGTTTTTTTCTCTTTCCTATAAATTTTAAATAAATTCATTAAAGCGCGACTTTGACTCGAAGACGAAGGGCTTCGTATGTACACTACATCCCAGTAAAAAAAGAGACTCCAAAAAAGTCATGAAAATGTAGAGTTTACGATGCGGAAGTAGTGCAAATTTCGATCCGATCTAATGATTTTTACATAGGGTTGTCAATGCAAGAAGTTCTCTTTTTCGATGCCTGGTCACTGAATTGGAAGCAATATTAAGAAAAATTCCCTTTTTTGTGTTCTATGATAATATTTTCATCTAGGAAAAATGGTAAATAGTTGCCTTTTTTTAACAATTCGTTTCTTTTTATACGAATTTAAGCCCGAATTAGTGTTTTCATGTAAATTTAAGCAAATAACTTTTAAATTTTAGACTAAAAATAGTTCATAAATTTCTTTAAAAAAATAAATTTTTTTTAAATTCTGGTGAGTATTTTCTAACACTTTTGAGGAGTTACAAGGTTTTGTGTGACTAAAATAAGCTTCTACATGGTTTTTTGCTCACTCTTGACAAATTAAAAATATCGATTTTTTGGAAGCAATGAAAATGTACTTCCATTTTTTCACTGGGATATGTAATACTATACAAACTTTAGTCTATATAAGCGAATAACTTACCTGTACATGGATTCAGTAACTTTTATTACGATAATTGTATCGCTATAATAAATTTAACGAAAATTTATCGACTTTGCTATTAAGTAACATATTTTAACGATATTGGCTGTTGGTTGGAGGAAAATAAAATAAAGTCACAAGCTCAAGTTCACTGAGTTTTTCTTTATTATTCTTTGTGCTTTTCGCTTATTTTTACATTTTCTATACAGGGATATCACGTAATATTGAATTAAAAGGTGAGTAAAATAAAGCTGGAGAGTATCGTAAAAAGGAAATTTCAGAATCACATTATCGTTACCGCAAGCGAATAAATATGTCGATATATATAACGATTTTCGGTTCGCAAAAAGTTACAGAATCAAGGTACTGATGCAGACATTAAAAAAATTTGTTTTAGCGTTTTTTTTGGTTTGTTTTTAGTGATTTCTTTAGTTTAGTTTTTCGTTTAGGCGATTTTTTCGCTTTGGCGATATATTTTTCGAGTTTTGACGTTTTTGTTTCGTGATTTTGGCGATTTTTTTAGCTTAAACAAGTTTTTTCGTTTTTGGAGATTTTTTCGGTTTGTTTTTTATTGGCATCGATATTTTCAGTTGTTGGCCTTTTTAAAAGTTTTTTTGCCGACGTTTTTTACTATTGGTGATTTTTCTTCAATTTATTTTGAATGTAACCGCTTTTTTTATTTTGGCAATATTGATTTTCGGATTTATTTTAGTTTAAGTGTTTTTCTTAGTTTTTGTGATTTTTTTTTGGTTTTGGCGATTTTTTCTGTTTTTTTTTTAAGTTGTACCGATGTTCTTTAATTTTGGCGATTTTTTCAGCTTTTGTTTTTTGGTCGAACATTTTTGCTCTTGGTAATTTTTTTGCACTTGAGCGTTTTATTTTATTTTTTGTGATATTTCATTTTGGCGATTTTTAATTTCGAATAAGCGATTGGTTGTACCGATTTTTTTAATTTTGGCGATTTTTTCAGCTTTTGGCGATTTTTTTTTGTGAACTTTTTTAGTCTAGGTAATTTTGATGCACTTAAGGATTTATTTTATTTTCGGTAATATTTTTCATATCGATTGTTGTAATTTTAGCGATTTTTTCAGCTTTCGGCGATTTTGTTTTGTATATGTTGGCTTGAGCGATTTATTTTATTTTTTGGTGATATTTTGTGTGTAACCGCTTTATTTCATTTTGGCAATTTTTAATTTCAGATTTTTTTAGTTCAAACGTTTTTTGTTAGTTTTGGCGGTTTCTCGGTTTTGGCAATTTTTCTGTTTTTTTTAGTTGCACCGATTTTTTTAATTTTGTCAATTTTTTTCAGCTTTTGATGAGTTTTTTTATGTTTTTTGACAACCTTTGTTACTTTTGGCAATAGGTTTTGCACTTGAGCGATTTATTTTATTTTTGGTGATATTTTTCGTGCAAGCGCTTTATTATACTGGCAATTTTTTTTCAATTTTTGGATTTTTTTAGTTGTAGCGTTTTTTGAAAATTTCAAGAGTTTGTTTCATACGGTTTCCAAGATACAATAAGTGGTCAATATTACATAGTCAAAATTACTTTGACTATCTAGTATATTGAGAGAATAGCCTTTAATTTTTTTTAATTTCAGTTTAGTAATTCGTTTCCATTAAAATTTTATAATTTGTAAATTTCAAGTGTTTATATAAAATTGTCTTATATTGAGCCATAACCGCCAAAAACCCTCTAACCGACACATATTTTGGACCCCGTTTTTTGACGAAAATCGATTATTTACGTTTGCAAGTAATTGATTTTGGTAAAAAAAAAATTATGTTCGAAAATTATGTCGCTTAAGCTTTTTTGCCGGTTATAGCATGCTTTTACATTAGGATTTCAATATTTTTCGTCTTACGCTTTAAAACACCCTTTACGTTGTTGTTGTTGTTGTAGCTGCCCTAGTCTTACATAATCTGTCAAGATTTTAGGTCCATAGCTCTTATGGTTCTTGAAAAAATAGCCTGTAACAGGCAGAACGACATCGTAATGAAATTAATAGGGTTCCTTTTCACCTGTGGTGTACGGAACCCTAAAAAATTGTAGTTGCGCGATATTACATTTGAGCTAACGATATATACTCGTATATAAATATGTACATATGTACATATATAAATAACATTTCTATCTGTCTTATATTGCAATGGATTATAAAAGTCGGCTGAAGAAAAGTTTTAAACTATAAAATTATACAAAGTTTTGACAAAGAAAAACTTATTTGTTTTGCTCTCATGCACATACATAGCAAAGTTGCTTTATATTGTAAAATAAATAAGAAATAAAATAATAGGAAAAAGCAATAAAATCCCAAGACAATTTCCAAGTTGTCTGCAAGTTTTTCCAAATGAGCGTACAAATATGGCGGATAAGCAAAATAAACTTCAGCAACATGTAATACGTGTACGCCTAAAAGCTAAATAACTATGAAATATTGTTCGAAATATCAAATATCTTTGAGTTGGTTTAAAGTGCGCAAGAAAACAAGTTTACATACGTAAAGAGATATAAATGTATGTATCTGTGTTAGTTTTAATACACCTATAAAAGTTGGTAAACTTTTCTTTTCTTTTAATTTTTTTTTTGTATGAAAAAATAATTGTATTATAACTACAGTATTTTCTTTACTTTTTCCTCCAAAAGAAAAATAATAAGAAAACAATTGCGTAAATATTTGCGTATGCATACATACATATATACATACATATATATGTATATATGTATGTATGTATGTGCAACGGGCGTTTGCTGTGCTTGAAGACTCTATTTCATGATACGAGCGAATAACATTTCACCTGATGCAACATTTGTTTTTCATTTCATTTTTAGTTTATCTTTTATACTCTCCCGCCCCGCCCCCTCTTTAGCTGGAAATGTATGCATTTATATTCAACAAACAGTTAAACGAACAAATATATGCATACACACACACACACATAACAAATACACATACAAATATGCACCTAGTTAATATCACATCAGAAATAAGCAAAATTCAAATTGCAATTTTGATTCCAGCAACTTTTATTTGTGGAGACGTAAGTGAGCGTGTGTGTGTGTGTGTGTGTGTGTGCAGGCACTCGTATGCAGAAACACCTTGATACTCAATGTTAAAACTGTGAAATATCAAGGTTTTAACAAACATAGTTGAATATGTATTTCAAAACAACAACAAAAATTCATTAAAAAAAAGGAACCTAGAGAAATATCATAATTTTAGGAGCAAAAAAAAATAAATAAAATATTCTGGAAAACTAGAAAAATTGCTTGGTTTTTTTTAAGATGAAAAAGAAGAAGAAGAGAAAGAAAACCATAATAACGAATTTTACATGATATTGCGGTTAATAAAACAACCTAAAAGGTCACTTACTAAAATATATGTAAAAGTGTAAAGTTCAAAATATGCTGGATTTGATACAAACTTATGTGGCTTTTAAATTGTTAGTTATTAATAAATAAAATTTTATATCTTGAAACTAAAAAAAAATACTGCTAAAAAACTTATTTTTAAATTTTCCATGTATATAAAGTTATGTCGGAAAACTAAAATTTTAACTCTTGGTCTTAATAAGATTGATATTTTTTTTTGCAAAATAACCCTAAAAAATATTTTTCTAAAGATACTTTTCCCTAAAATACCTGTAAAAAATGCTTTTGAAACAGATTCCGTTAAATAATTTTTTTTTTTCAAAAGTACCTTTTAAGAAAAATAATTTTGCAAAAAGTATCTTTTTAAGAAAAGTAATTTTTCAAAAGCACCTTTTAAAAATTGCCCTTAAAAAAGTAATTTTAAAAAAGTACCTCTTAATAAAAATTTTAAATTTATTTAAAAAAATTTCCTTTAAAAATAAGGACTTTAAACAAAACTAACTTTAAAAAGAAGTATTGTAAAAAAGTACATTTAAAGGAAGTTCTTAAAAATTAACATTTGTAAAATGAGTACATTTAAAAAACATACCTTAAAAAAATCATTTTTCATAAAAGCGTAGGTAAAAAAAAACTTTTAAAAAATTTTAGAAAAAGTACTTTTTAACAAAAAAAATTTAAAAAATTAACTTAAAAAAGTACCTTTTTAAAACAATTTCTTTTTAAAATAAGTACCTTTTTAAACAGAGTACATTTAAATAAAGTACCCATTAAAAAATTTACCTTTTTAGAAAAAGTACTTTTTAACAAAAAGAAATTTAAAAAAATAACTTACAAAAGTACCTATTGAAAAAACTCCCTTTTTAAAATAAGTAGCTTTTCAAACACAGTACATTTAAAAAAAGTACCAATTAAAAAAATTTTCCCTTTTTAAAAAAAGTACTTTGAAAAAATTACCTATTTAAAAAAAAGTACCTTTTTAAGAAAGTACCTTTTAAAAATGTGCCTTCAAAATGTGCCTTTTAAAAATTATGCCTTTTAAAAAAGGTACCGTGTACAAAAGTACTTGTTACAAAAGTACCTTAAAAAATATTTTTTTAAAAAGTACCAATTAAAAAAATTATCATTTAAAAAAGTACATTTAACAAAAAATTTATGTTTAAGTACATTATAGAAAGGTATCTTCTAAGAAAGTTACTTTTAGGAGAAGTGCCTTTAAAAAAAATTACTTTTTGAATAAAGTACTAAAAAAAGGTAGTTTTTACACGAAGCATCATTTATAAAAATACCTTTTAAATAAAGTAGTTTTTAAAAAACGTAATAAAACTGAAGCCTAAAAAAACTTTTTCTCATTAACAGAACAATAGTTTGGTGTTCCAATCATTTTGTCAAATACTTTCATTTCTATCCCGAATTTTTTTTTACTCGTACGAGTTTGTTTTTACTTGTACGAGTTTATTTGGTTCTACATCAGTGCTGGCCAAAGAGAAAAATGTATTCGTGTATGTATGTATGTTTTCATTTGTATAAAAATCGATTGAAGCTCGCCACTTTTGTGCCACTTTGGCCAGCAGCAGTCTACATTATCGTGGTATATTATAAAAAAAAATTTATTATTTAGAATGCTCTACAAAACTCACAAACTCTGTAATTTCTTACGAATTATATTTTCTGTTTTTTTTTTTAATTTATCAAAAATGTAGTACATACATACATATTTGCTTGCTATCTTATGATGTTTCACCTTGTTTGTTTGTGCCAAGGAAAAGCAACAGAAGTCAATTTTGTTCATCAAATTTCAATTGTTTTTCTCAAACAAGTGATTAGTTTGTCTTGACACAAATAGAAGACGACGACAAGATTGCTGGTTCTCTACGGTACAACATTTAATTAAAATGTTTTTGATTTTTTTTGTGATATGAGTCAATTTCAAGTATTGGATTTTTTTTTTTGTAAAAAAAACCATTTAATAAAATTTCATGGTGAATGGTGCTAAAAATTTTATATTTGTAATATGAGTGTTTAAAATATTTCGTCCATGCATTCGATATTCTGTTATTAATTGGGACAATTTAGAAAGCATTTTGATGTTTTCCTAACATGTTGTTATCACTATTTGATGATAACAACGGCGATAATTTTTAGATAAATAAAAATCACAACTTTACTATACGCTTAAAAAAATAAAATTGGATCTGTTCTGTAAGGAATGCCAATTCAAATAATTTCCAATAACAAGAATACACATAATTTTTGCATAAGAAAACGTTTTCTTTATTAAACCTGTGCATTGCTCACAAGAATCATATTCAGGAAAACCATTTATGAAAGGTCTGTCCCACGATGTGAACAGTAAACGTTCGATCGATATTGTTATATTAAAAACAAAATCAAATTCAATCCTAATCATCCCTATTGTGATTAATAAGTGGAATTTTTGTTCCTATGAAAAAATGCTATTGTGAATCTCCCGTATTGTGAATAATAATAAGTGGAAATGATATTGTGAATCTCCCGTAAAATTTCGTCCCGCAATCAGTCTTAGTGAATGTCAAAAAGTGAAGAAGATTTGTAGAGCCTGAAAATTAATTGAAAAAAATTTAAGTTTTATAACAAAGAAATAAAATTCAAATGCAATTGAGTTTTTAATTATTCTCGATTTTGAGTGGGTGAGTGAGGGTGGCGTTGTCTGAAGTAGTTAGCACGTTGAATGCAAAGCCGAAGGTACTGGGTTCAATCCCTGTATCCAACAGCCATTAAATAATAACACCACTAACTTTTGTGATGTGTATTAGAGTTCTTTAGTATCAGTTGTTGTAGGGAAGTTCAAGTGTTGAAGGCATAGTCACCGGTCACGAACTATACCGACTTCAGCAGATACCAATCATAACATAACATCAGAGCGCCCTCCTTCGCTGTGTAGCAGAATAATAGTCGAATTAAAATAACCAATGAAATGGCTACTAACCAAATTAATACGCCTCATTTAACACCAGAGGCGCTGCAACACTGCATTATTAAAAAAACGTGCAAAAATCAGAGTTGTAAAGTAATGAAGTTTTTCTCTGTCTCTCCCTTCATCGCCTGTCTTCTCTATTACCGTCCCTTTCTTAAAGAAGGTAACACAATCATATAAGTAGTAGTAGGCATTCATTGCCTGAGTGTTACTTCTCTTTATTAAAAAAAAACAAAGTGAACGAAACCGAGGGAAAAGTGGAAAAATCCCCGTGAAAAGTATCACCCATGATAAGAGGTATAAAAAAAAACAATTCCTAGAGAAAAATTTTTCACGATTACAATTTTACTAAAAAGGGGAAAATTTCAAGGGAAGAAATAAATAATCACAAGTTGTCGATGGAGCGTTTTCTGCGGACATAATTCTATGGCAACAAGTACTTAAACTGAGATAAGCTGATCTTTAGCTAATGGTAGCTCTTGATAGTCGGAAGTACTCCTGGACAAAACCCCAATTTTTTGTGTGATTTTTGAGGAAGTTATAGCGCAATTATTTGCTGCTTATAAACAAATTGAAAATTTTTTAATTAATAACGAATTTTAAAATTTAACTGCAAAAGAGATTAATAAGTTAAAAATGTTCTTCTACAAAACAGTAAAATATGACTTAATCACTTTTTCCTTATTACCACACAATTAAATATCATTTGTCTTTGTGTAGTGCAAACTTGAAAAGCATTTAAATGAAGCCGCTATTATCGTTATCAACACAGTTTGGTTTATTGTTATTTATTATTTGGTTGTTATTTCCGTTAAAACAATCAAATTTATAAAACAGATTTTCATAAGAAATTTATTTGATTTTCATGCAAAATTTGTTCTATAAACCATTTTAAAAGCAAAAAAAAAGTTCGAGGAAATATCGAGCCATAACTTCCAAAAATGCTTAACCAACACATTTTTTGAAACTCCTTTTGTTAACGAAAATCGATTATTTAAGATTGCAAACAGTAGATTTTGTTCAAAAAATTTAAATTTAAAATTATGTCGCTTAAGCGTTTTTGGGCTGTTATGGCACGATATGAAGTTTTCAAATTGTTCAAGGATCTAAAGCTGGGGTCTAATCGTCGCTTTCGATAACGAGCTGATTCGATCAAGTTTTTTTAGTTTGAGATTATAGAATTCGCAATCAAACAATGTAACAATGTAGATCGATATCGAATTGCATAATCTCAAATTAAAAAAACGTGATCGAATAAGCAAGTTATCGAAAACGACGATTGCACCCCCTGATTTCACCCACCCGCCTGCTTCAGACAAAATTTGTGCATTTCTACGAGAAAATAATTTTTTTGTCGCGTGCGACAGCAAGCAATTAAGCTTATATATCAGAATAATACGACTTGATTTTTCTTAATATTTTATCTAATATAAAGCTATTGATAGCCTACACAAATAAATAAAGAAGTAAAAAAAATTTCGTTTTCTTTTGTTTGGTGTCGCACGTTACAAAAAGTTGACAATCCTGCAGAAATACCAATATATAAATGTTAATATAAAAAAATCTCCATAAAATTATTTAAGACAATTGTATAAAAGAACAACAGGAAATCCAACTGCTTTTTTTAATTTCCAATTCCAGTAAAATCATAATGTCCACATTAAAGCAAAAGTGTTATTCTTAACAAAAAATATGTTGAAAATCTCTTTACAGATTAAATTAAACGAACGCGAAAAAACGAAGCTTGCAATAAAATATAAATACAAAACAAAATTATACTCGTACATATATTTTCTTTATAAAACTACAAAAACTGAGTAAATTTTAAGTAAAAAAAATGTTACAACGGCTATGATTGCAACGTTTTTTATTATCTTTGCATTTATACGGGCGTTTCCCTGGAGCAGACGGCGAGCATATAGCGATCATCCACAGCAGATAAATGAAACAGCGAACGCCGCTACAAGTAACAACCCACCGCATACGGCGCAAATAAACCAAGATGAACAGGTTGTTGTTGTGTCAAACACAATTCAGCCAAAGTCACATTTAATACCCAGCACCAGTTTACCTACCGCCACTACCGCCAACACCACTACCTTTATATCCACTACCTCTCGAAGCTCGGACGACAACGTACCCCGAAAGGGCTCCGCAACACGTAGAAAATCATCCAAATCTATAAAATCATATGAAGTGACATTTAGCGGCAGCGTGGGTGGCGGTGATAGTGACTCGGATCTTACGCCCACCTCCACGAGAACAAGTAGATTAGTTAGACAAACCAGATCCTTTACCGGTACAGCAACCAGTCCGTCCAGAGCCACCTCACCCGAAAGTAATAGCTCTTCAAACTATTATCGTTCTGCGTTAAATTCCAGAAATCAACTAACGCGAGCTTCTTCCGATTACGAGACAGCGGCCAGCGATTTCTATACAGGACGATCGAAATCACCGGCCGAAGGGAATTTTCACGACACGAATGCTATTGAACGTAGTTCGTCAAACGGTTATCTAAAACGTGTCGATAGCTTGATGAACTCGGACGAGGAGGAACAGGAGCGCTTGAGAGGCGCAGGCGCTGATGCTGACAACGAAGCTGAAGTTGAGGATTCTTATGATCGCGATACTGAGGAATTTTATAGCAATATACAAGACGCTGCCGGTACTTCTGGTACTCGCAGCAAACGTTCTTCTTTATTTTCGCGCTCGGACTCTTCGGCCACCACTACTTCGTCGAGCGGTGGCACTTTTACGGGGGGTAAGCGGCGTTCAACTGCTTCAATTATATCAACTTCAATGTGTTCAGACATTATACCCATCGATCGTAGGCGCAGCTCAACGGCCACGGAGTACAGTGTACGTTCGTTGACGAGTCAACCGCGTAGATCAAGTGGCCGTGTGCGTCGTCACATATCCCGTATGACAATTGCAGGAGCTAGAAGACGCACAACGGGCAGGTACATACATACTATATGTGATTATATTCAAAATCTGAATGCTCAAACTTACATATGTGTAAGGAAAGAAAGGAAAGTGCTTAAACTATTATTAAGTACTCGTACTAATATAGAGGAATTCAATTCAGAAAGTATTATTGAGTGTTGTGTTGGTTTAAAATATTTAAAACAGCTGTTCGAACCAAACTTATGGCCAACACTGTATATGATTAGAGGTGGGCCGAAATAACACCATATATATAATTATAAAAACGAATTGAATTTTAATTTTGGTTATGGCTATGAAATTATGGCATGGCAAGTCTGATTGAACCTTTTTGACGCACAGTGGGGCTAAAATATTTTTTGACGGATCAATTCATATCTCTACAACTACAACTGTGAAAGTCACTAAATTGTATATGAGTAGCTCTCTTAGAAAAAGCTGTTTGTTGCAAAAAAGTTTTGGCAGTGTAGGAGGGGCAGACGATTACTCCAATTCAAAGTAATTATTATTTTTTGTATGTCTTCAGAGCTACAACAGTGAGGCAGACTAAAGTTGATGTCGATAACTCTTGAAACAAACTGAAACAAATGGTGGCTTAAGCAACAAAAGCAAAAATTCATAATTTTTTTTTATTCTCGTATGCTCCTGATGAATTGCCTTCCATTAAATGACTTGGGATACGAATTATTCAAAAATTGCTTTTTTACAAGCCTTATGCCGAGTACACACTATGACATTTTATGACATCGCAAAAGTGTACAGTGGTGGCAATGTTGTTATTTCCGATATTTTTCGTTGTGTGGTATTTGCTTTCTATTTAAAAAATATAATGGGAACGGAGTTGCACACTTTTTTTGAAAATGGCACCAAAAAATGACAACACAATGTCGGGTACACACATTCAGATGTGTAGTCACCATTAAAAAGTTACATAGTTAAAATTAAAAATAAATTTGTATATCATTGTTATACATATGTATGCATAAGTATGTAATATAAATATAACAATGATCAAGCGTGATTAATGCGTGGCTCACATGTGACTAATGCATGACTCACACGTAATAAATAATCGCTATTGTACATTTTAATAAAAGCCATGTTCACGCGTGAATCACACGTGACTCAAACGTGACTTATGCGTGATCCACACGTGACTAATGCATAACTCACGCGTTATAAATCATGACAGTTGTACATTTAAATTAAAACCAGGTTCACGCGTGACTCATGTGCGACTCACTTGACTAATGCGTGACGCACGCGTAATAAATCATGACAATTGTAGATTTTTTATTAAATAAATGCAATCACGATCACACGTGACTCACACTTGAATTATATGTGACTTACGCTTGACTCACGCGTAATAAATCATGACATTTTTACATCTCTAACGAAACCACATAAAAAATGTTGCCTAAAACAATAGCAATAAAAGCGCTAACGGAAGTCATTAAGGTTTTTTTTTGTTAAAATCCCACACGTTTTTTTACTATTGTTATATATAAATACAATCACGATCACACGTGACTTATGCGTGACTAACACGTGACTGATGAGTGACTCATGCATAATAAATCATTACAATTGTACAATTTTAATTAAAGACACACTCACACGTGACTTATGCGTGACTCAGGCAAACAAAACAGTGACTAAAACAACAGCAATAAAAGTGTTACCGGAAGTCGTTAAGCGCTTATAATTGACACCTTTGGGCTCTTATTGCAACGTTTAACTATTTCTTCACAAAAATTCAATTGGCGGAAGTCGAAAATATATTTCGACCTTTCGTCATGGCCAAATTTTAATGTTTTTTTTGTACATTTCATAGAAGTCCTTAATAGTGTTTGAAATCCATATATAGGCCCTTATTTTGAGCAACTTTCGATCTTCGACTGTAGTGAAAAATACTGATCGAATGAATTTTCATTTGCTACTCGTAATATGACGAGCATTCGACAAAGAATGTCCTTATTGTGAATATCATTGAAAGAGATTTTTAAAATTTGCAACAACTTTATCTAAGAATAAAAAACAATCGTTTATAATAACTTTTTATACACTAAAGTACTTCATCGAAAGCTAAATTCTGTTCGATAAAAAATTCGATGCTCAACGAAATTTTCGATGCTCATATGAATTGAACATTAGATTTTCGATAGCCAGCGAACATTGAAAGCCGAATGCAACATTTAAAAAGCGCCATGATAAATTTTTATGCACTATTTACTCCAAGAAAGCATATTTTGAGTTATGAATATGTTGCACTAAAGGAGCGATTTGCACTAAAAAGTAAAAAAAAGATGAGTTTAAAATAATTTACTTACATTTTCTTGAATCTTCCAGCCTTTTGTAAATTTTTTATAACGAAGCGGCATAGAAAATCAAGAAACGGGTTCTGTTTATTAGCAGCGGAGTATGTCATGAAAATTACTTAATGTCTAAATAAGAACATGCCGCTGAGCTTTTGAATGCAAATGACAGATACACTTATTTACAATTTTATTTGTTCAGCAAAAAAATTTACTTTTATTTATGTTCACATGTATGTACATATGTAAACCGATGCACACTTTTTGTTTCCTCTCCTGTTACAATAATGTTAAGAGCCGCCATGTTCCTCTTGCCACTTATTATGTCTCTCCATTAAATTCAAACTTAAAGGCTTCACTTGCTTGAAAGCACTTTCTATTGTTATATCCTCAGAATCAGCATCAGACCCACCCTTTATTTTTGCTTTAGTTATTTTTCGTATTGTTTGCATGGCAATTTCCTTACAAGCCAAACGTATTTCGTCGCCGGTAAAACCTTCGGAAAGTTTTATCAAAGAGCACATTTGCTTTTCATTTAATTTAACATTTAAAGGCAATAGTTTTTCAATCAGTACAGCTCGTTCCACTTCATTGGGCAGCTGTGCCAATACTTTCTTTTCAAATCTCCTTAGAAAAGCCTGATCAATTTCCCAGGGCAAATTAGTGCTGGCTAAGATAAACAAGCCAGCAGTAGACTGTTCCAGGCCATCCATTAATTGCAGCAATTCATTTTTGAAACGTTTCGAGGACTCGTGATCAGCACAGCGATCTCTTTTGGATGTCAGGCCTTCAATTTCATCGAAAAATATTATAGAAGGCGCCTGTTTTAAAGCCAAATGGAAGAGTACCTTAAGCAATTTTTCCGACTCTCCACGCCATTTGGACACCACTATGCTGGAGGTTATATTGAAGAAGGTAACCTGGTGTCTGGTTTCATTATACAAGACTTTAGCCACCATAGTCTTGCCACTGCCTGGAGGTCCATGTAGTAAAACCGAGCGCCAGGGCTTTAAACCATTTTTAAATAGTTGAGGGTAGTTCAGGGGCATTAAAACCGCCTCTTTTACAATTTCCACTGCCTTATTGTTGCCGCATACATCTGACCATTGCAATTTAAAATCATCTCTAATAATAGTGGATTTAACCAGTTGGGCTAGATTTTGCCATTCTTGGCCACTTAACATTAGTAAGTCACTGGTGTGTGAAGGACAGTCATGTTGTATTTCCTGCAAACGGTTCAAACACTGCGTATCCGTTTCACAAAGATTTTCTTTTTCCGTTTCTTTTTGTTGCTCAAATTTGTATTGTGTGGCCATTTTTGTAACTGTTACTTGCAGGTCATTAACATTTGCTAACATGGCCTCTGCCGCTGTCGCTGCTGCTGTTGCTGTTACTGTTAAGCCTTTGGCAGCTGGTGACGTTTCTTCTGCTGCTGCTATTATTGTTTGTTGTTTAGATTTCCTTCTTTTGGCAGCTGTCATTTCAAGTTTTATGTTTTGCTGTTGCTGTTGTTTTTTCAATATCCTTGGATATTTGCCAAATTTTAGTTGGTAATAGCTCGCGTATTCCAAGTAAATGCCATCCAAGTCTATGTTGTCGCACAATTCATAGTCTTCGCTTAGGTTGGCCTCGTTTTGTAAGGCGGCCGCCGTTGCATAAAAACCATTGTCGTTTAAATAACGTTGCATCAGATACAATAAATTCTTACGTCTAGCATGGATATTGCGTATTTCTTCATCTTTGGACATTGTTGTGACTTCCTTTTTTATCTCGCTTTACTCACTCTTTTTATTTATTTTTTTGCATTCGCTAGAAGAATATATTCTTATTGCAGGAAAAAATTTAAAATTTTTTTGTTTGTTTTCTATTATATTACGTACGAAATAAATTTTTATATTTTTTCTTTGTTTAAATTTTATTACATATTTATTGTTCTGTTTTTAGGACTTTCACAAAATAATATTTTAGACTGAAAGGCAAAGAAATAGTTTTCTTGTCTTTTTGTTAGACCCTTCAATAGTGTTTTATGCGAATTTAAAAATGTTTTTAGTTTCTTGGCAACTACTGTTTGCTTTCTACACTTGATCCTACCAACAAAGAGGCTAGCAAGGCGAATTCATACTAAGTGGTTGCAAGGGATCAGGTGACTATTTTCGGAAATGTCTCATCTTTTTGTACCACCACGCACTTCATCAAAGCTCATGTCTCTCTAATAAGTTACAGAGACATCAGCTAACATCTGCTCTTTGACCTCAATTATTATTAAATGAATGACAAACAAGGATTTAACCAAATAGGCGAATTTTTGCCAAAAACTTAAAACCTGGAAAATATTATTGATTTATTTTAGTTAATTTTAATTAATTATTATTGTTTGAGCTGCATTTGTTTCTATACTTATGATTTGATTAGACTTAAGTTCATATCGCTCTGTAAGCCAAATAACATGTGATAATTATTAACGAACAAATAACACTAAAGCTGATTGTACATATTCTGACAAACACGTAGGAGAACGAAACAACTAGCTGTTTTCGAAGCTTGCCATACCTTCATCATCAGCGTTATTTGTGTTTGGTGCACTGTGTATGAATGATGTATATTTCTGCTTTATATACTCGTACTAAGCTCTCAGTGCAAATGGAATATGTGAATTATTCTGTTTCATCGTATTACAGTTTGCTGAAAGCTTTTTTTTGTAATGAAAGCTCAATTTTACCATCTCTCAAATTTGCAACAAACTTGTCATTGTCAATTGTTCTTCACTAATTAGGCACATGTTAGTTAATTTGCTTATTTTTATTAATTTATATTATTATATTATATTATTGATTTAAGAGTATATATTTTCTATTTGGCCGTTCATCGAGGCCTGTTACAATTTCGTCTGAAAGCCAGCGTATGAATAAATATGTAAATTGTCGCTATAGTAACTTCAAATTTATTACCGGCTTTCCATATTATTATTTTCTTTTTTACAATTTACTTGAATTTAATACACATTTTATTACTTTTCTGCACTGTTTTCTCTTCCTCATCTTCCCCTTCCCCTTTCATTGCAAGTTTTTATTAGACACAAGTAAAGTAAATAAAAACCAAAAAAAGGGACAGTTTCCGTTGTAGCCAGCTTGTGGGTTTTTATCTCAAGACTTAAAAGGATAACAAGGATTTTTTTATTTTGTTTGCTGATTTTCACTTTTGTGTGGCTTCCTTCTAAAAACCAAAATATTTTATGTCACTGCATTTCATTCATTACATGATTGTCAAATCAAGAGTAAAATATTTGTTTGAATGAGCTGTAGTAGGTTTTCATTATACTCGTATTATAATTTTATGTATCCTTAGTGTAATTTTTATGTGTTATATTGTATGTATGATGTGTATTTTTCTTTTGTTACCCACTATACTGTTTGTTTGTAGATGTATTAACTTTATGAGCTATTGACTTGTGGCGTATGTGTTGGGGAATAATACGGAAAGAATATAATTTATAACATAAAGTGTTATGGGTCAAAAAATGGCGTAAATAAAATTTAAAAGTGTTAAAAAAATTAGTTAATAAATAAAATAAGGGAAATTTATTATCAAAATCAGTGAATAATTTATTGTTACTATGTCGTTGATATCTCCTTTACACAGGGAGAAAAGACAGGTTTTCTTTAACTCTGAAGGGCTCCCCTTACTTGGGAACTACGAATATTTAGCGGCGCCACGTTAAGACGATACAATACATTTGATTGTCATTGACTACGTCTGGTTATTTTATAAGTCTAAAGGAATAGAAAGTTGTTGTCGGCAAAGAGCAAATAAGTAAAACTTTTTGGCATCTGTTGTGTTTGCAGTGATTTTTCTATATCGTGCTATATTTTCTATTTTTTTTGTCAAATGATTTTTTGTATTAAATTTTATTTAGTGAACATTTTAATGGACGCTTTCAATTTTTTGTTATTATCTTTCATGGTTTAAGAAAAATTAGTTCTTCTATATGCATGATATGATTGGGCTAAAGTTCATATCGCTCTGTAAGCCAAGCTAATTGTGATAATTATTAATGAACAAATAACAACAAAGTTAATCGTAAACATTCTGACAATCACTTAGTAGAACGGAACAACTAGCTGTCTTATAAGGCCAATGCACTTTCATCATTACCGTTCTGTGTGTTTGGTTCACTATTCTTCGTTCACTGCCTTGTCCATTATAATTTCATATTCATATCATCGAATTCATTCATAAGCAAAATTACTTAATTTGCAAAATATGTCAAAATATAGGGGAAATCATTTAATTTCCAATAAAATCATGAAATTACTTAATTTGGCATCAGCTTAAATATTCTTTAAAGCATAAAATTGCCTAGAATACAGCAATTGAAGCAAATTATACTCACCCTAATAATTGAATTCATTGTATCTCTGCAAAAAAATAAACCATTAAATTACAATAATTAACTTACTAAAGTGTACAGTATGAATGTATCATTAAGTTCAATTGCTATTGATGCTAAAAAAGCAGAACAACAACAAAAAATTATTATATTCATGTAGTTAAACTATTTGCTACGTCCCTTTCATCATCTCTTCCTTCTCCTAATGTTGTTTTTCTAATAGTTCATAATATGATTTCTATTATATTTCAATAATAAAATTTCTAAACTAATAACATACATAAATTTAATATTTTTGGGTGACGTCAACAATAAGCAATTGACTAAAAATTTATGATGCACATAAAATAAAAATTTTTGGCAATTAAAATTAATGATGAGAAATCAAATGACGCTGTTACGGTTTTAGAAGGGTAAAGATGGGCTTAATAATTATTTGTTTTTTTTTTAATTATAAACATAAAACTGGGAGGAAATATGGTATGTGCTCTGAAAGTGAAAACTTTTTCAGTGGAATATAAAAACATTTCAAAAAAAAAAAAATATCATCAGTTACATTAGTGATTAGTGATTTTTCAATCGATGTGAAAAAGTAACAGGTTTGGAAGTATGGCTAATCTCTAGTACAAATTACACACTATATTGTACCATAACAGCACAAAAAAAAACTTAAGCATCATAATTTTCGAACTTATTTTTTTTTTTTACCAAAAATTGACTATTTTTGGTCGCAAATAATAATTTTCGTGAAAAAATAAATAAAAATAGATAGGTTCCTTCGCAAAGTTTCTTATTTTGATCGCTAGAATACGATTTTCCTTATAATTTGAGCTATTTTTTTGACTCCATACAAATCGACCCGACCTAATGCACATATTTAAATAGCCTCAATTTTAGTAGCTGCGCATAATCGTAATTGTAGCGCAAACAATTTTTACTCTCACATATTTTTTCTCAAGCAACTATGACTATTGGAATCAATACACAACAGCATCTCTACTTCGTTTATGCATAAAACTAAAATACGCTAAAACTAAAAATGAAAAGCCACATGAGTATCAAAGGAATTGACTATCTCTCATGCGTATAGTCTGAGTATGATTATACTCACGCTATGGATATTTAAACGAACAAAAAAGTATTTGCATGATACTCGGGATATTTATTCATTTAGTAGTATTTTTATTGTCATTTATCACTTATATTTCTATTCATTTGGGAGTTTTTTTAATGTCATATATGACTGCAATTTGAGTTATTTACACATATGTCTTTTGGAACTTTCATATTGAATTCAAGCAATAATAATAATAGTGCAATAATTGCAACAAAGCCCACTTAATGTTGAATTGCCCACTTAGGGACAATTTCATCAACTTTATTTAAATATCAGTTCATATTTAAATGTCGGTTTTCATTTATGTTTTGCATGGAAAAATTACTTTTAAGTATGAATTGATATTTAATCACTTTTCAAACACCTGCAAGACCTGTTTTTGTTTAAGCATTTTTCAATCTTCCAGATGAGGAAAATATGATAATAACTAATGAAAATAATAGTCACATTTTACACGTCTGGATGATTAGTTTGTGATTGCTATACAATTTATTATTTTATTTTAAATCGAACAATTTCTAACCCATTAGCGCGAATCATTTTCGAGTCCTTTTTGTTTGTCATGTAAGCTATTAATCAGTTTTTGATCGCCAATAGTACTCTAAAAAGACTCAGCAAGGTGATATTTAAAAAACTATGTTCCAAATGCTAGATGAGGGAATGGAAAATTTGTGTGGTGTGTGTATGTGTGTGTGGATGTTTGAAAACTTGATTTGTGTGTGTGTGTATGTGTTAAATAGCCCTGCATATACGCATGTGTAGCCGATTAATATTCAGAGTATTTTTGTGCTCATGCATATGATTGTAGGTCAAACATTTTACAAATTGTAGTTGTTGTCGTTTTTGCTGCATTACTTAAGAAATATGTATGTATAAAAAATAGTTTTTAGGTGTTCACAGTTATACGTATTGGGTTTAAGATTAATGTGTGTGTTTCCATATGAGCGTGTATTTAATTTTTAACTGTAAACATTCTTAAATGTTTGACAGTCAATACTTAAAGAGTACTTAAAACGATACTTTTGTCATTCTCTGGTGTTTGCAACACTGAATTATTAAAATAATGCCACCCCTGCAATTGTGCTTTAATAGCCCTGTATTTACTATTTTTAAAAACAAAAGACATCTGTTTAATCGAAAAATTCAACAATATCACTAAAACCCATGGGCTTTCAGGTCGTTGTTGGGAATTGGTATTAGTGCTTATTTTTTGTTGAGGAAGAAAATGAAGAGAAAATATTATTACTTTGAGTTTCGTAGCAAACTTGGTTTCTTTTTAAATAAAAACTATTTCATTTAATATATACACATGAGTTACTTTTATTATTAAGATGTTTATGTGTTTTCTTACTTTTGGAAAATTTTAATTAAAATTTTCTTGCTTGTTTATGACTTGTTCATTCTTTGTTTGTTCGTCCTTAAATTTCCACATCCACACAAGTTTGATATTAAAGACCTTAAAGTAGTTTCTATATAGACCTACAAAATAAAGCCGCCCCAAATTTTAAATAAACTAATAATAACTTTTTCCTTTCCTGGGCAAAAGTGTACATACCTACATCAGTATGTTTTTGTCATTTTGACATTTTTGTTCTTTATTATGACACTCTTAACTATTAATAAATAAATTTTGCAAAGGAAGTTTCTATAGAATGCGCTTATGTTTATGTGTATAATCTTTAAAAATCATATTATTTTTTTATTATTATTTAATAACACATTGAACACACATTGTAGCAATTATCTAAGTATTGTGTGTGTGTGTACTTTATGAATTATTAAGAAGAAAGAAAAGATATTTTTGCTGCTATAATAAGCTTTTTCGAATGAAATATTTCCCTTTATTTAAGTCAATGGCAAAATAGTAATTGACTATAATAAGACAAGAAGTATTACCTTCATACGAATATAAATAAGTATCTGTGTAAGGGCGTGTATGCAAGTGTGTGTGTGTATGAGTTTATATGCTGTCAAACAGAAGGAAGTCAAATGAAAATAATCTCTTACAATTGTTTTACTTATAAAGGGTTGTTCCAATAGGCCTTATTACGAATATCGTAAAGCAGCTTCGACTGCGAAGATTTTGTACTCAATTAAAGAAAAAAAATCGTCGTGGGCGAAGTGCTAATACGACACTCGTAATATGAGGCCCAATATGGCCGCTATCAAAACTAGCCAAGTTTGAAACTCTCTATTGGAAACCCCTCTACTTCTGCTAAACTTGTATTTACAGTTATAGCTTAGCACAAATATATTCATTCTCTATGCTTCTCCTGCATTTCTGATAATCTGAAAGAATGAAATGATGAAAATTGAGTTTTGTTTAAAAAACAAATATTTCTTGTTAAATTGCTTTTTCCCTTTAACATCTCTATTCTGATGTGCAAGAGTTTTATTGAAAAGGAAATCTATTTTAAACTGCTACAGCTGGAGATTATTAATCATAAACAGCCGTAGTCAAGGCAGGCAATTGTTTATTTTCAAACAATTTTAATAGGAACCCAAAAATAATTTTAAACAATATTTTCAGCGGAAGTATTACTAAGTAGTAAAGTTAATACAGTAGTCCCTCTACTGACGGCCTAAGTCGAATTAAAATCTTTCCATGTATTGCTTAGAAGATTTATTTTATATAAAAAGTACTTTTATTAAAAGTATATTTATTTGGCATTAAGTCTGTAATGTGTTATAAGAAATATTAAAAAATTTCTTTGTTGTTCGCATTTCCTTTCTGCTGAAATAGGTATCAGTTGTCAGTCTTCGTAGACAAGGCAGGCAATTGTTCTTTACGAAGATTATAATTTTTTCTCTATAAGGTTCAAATTATAAGCATAATTAAGTCTCTTGGACTTATTTATCTGCTGGGAAATTAAATAAAAGGTTTTACTGACAGTCAATCTGGAAAGATCATGGCTGGATTTCATTTAAAAGCAACTATATTTAAAACCATTAAAATCCATCTTGACCGGCAATTCATCAGGAGCGTGCGGGAATAAAAAAAATCATGAATTTTTGCTTGTTTTGTTGGCTAAGTAACGTTTATATGCATTTCATTTCTGCTTCCGCACTTCTTATACAAAAAAATTATGTTTAATGTTTTATGCTTAATAATTACTTTATATAGGGGTATTCCTCCACCCCTCCTATTCCATCAAGATTTTGTAGGTTCATAGAGTTTGTTTTAGCTTTCCATATAAAATTTAGTGTGCCTGACTATTGTAGTTCTGAAGATAAATGGAAAATAGTAATTACTTTGTTTGGTTTGGGGGGGGGGGGGTACCCTTCTTCCTAACCAAGATTTTGGTGGAACATGCAGTTTGTTCAAAGAGCCACCAATATAAAAATTAGTGAGACTCACTGTTTTAGATGTAGAGCTATGAATTTATGAGCGAAGAAGGGAAATTTTGCCCCAATGTGCTCTGCGCCTTAATCTCGCTGAAGATAAAAAATTGCTCGACCAATTTGAATACATTTGATTTTTGTTCTTTGCTCATTTTAATACAGAGTTAGTATAAAAATTAAAAATTATAAATTAAGACAAAGAGAGGACGGGTGGGGAAATATCTGCTCTCCGAAACTATCCCACTGATTTTTATGAAATTAAAAACTGAGCTAAATTTTAATCTAAAAGAACACACAGGTTTCATATTTTTCAAAAACTAGGAGCAAGAAGGGGGCAATTTCTTCCCCTCCAAAACTATCCAACCTATTTTTTATGGCATTCAAGGGATAAATATTTGTGTATATAAAAGTACGCACAGGCTTCATATATTTTTTAGTAGGACGAAGAGGGGCAAAGGGCAAAATCTGCCATCGGGACTATCAAAACAATTTTGATGAATCTCAAAACATTTATGGATATGGTTCTTAAAGGACACCAAATCTCTATATTTTGAGACACACATCCAAACAGGACCTTCAGTTTTTTGCTTCTTTTTGGCCAATTTGGACTGTTTTTTTTATTTTGACGATGTTTTTTTTTATTTTATTAATTTTTCAATTTGACAATTTTGTCAATTTGACGACTTTTTTCAATTTGAAGATTTTTCAATTTGACGATTATTTTACTTTGACGACTTTTTTCATTAGACGTTTTTTCTCATTTTGACGAGTTTTTCAACTTAAGGATTTTTTCAATTTGAAAATTTTTTTCAAATTGACGATTTTTCCCAATTTGACGATTTTTCTGTATGCAAATTTTTTTGATTTTTGAAGATTTTTCAATTTGACGATTATTTTACTTTGACGATTTTTTTCATTAGACGATTTTTCTCATTTTGACGAGTTTTAAAACTTAACGATTTTTTTAATTTGAAATTTTTTTTTCAAATTGACGTTTTTGCCCAATTTGACGATTTTTCTGTATGCAAATTTTTTTGATTTAAGTGAAGTTTTGCAATTTAACAATTTTTCCAATTTGACGATTTTTCAATTTGACGATTTTTTTAATTTAACGTTTTTTTTAATATGACGGGTTTTTTCATTAGACGATTTATTCCAATTTGATTTTTTCATTTTGACGACTTTTTAAATTTTTTCAAATTGACGATTTTTCCCAATTTGACGATTTTTTCACTTTGAAGATTTTTTTGATTTAACGGAATTTTTGCAATTTAACGATTTTTTCAATTTGACGTATTTTCAATTTTACGTTTTTTTTAATATGACAGGTTTTTTCATTAGACGATTTGACGACTTTTTCAACTTAACGATTTTTTCAATTTGTCAATTTTTTCAAATTGACGATTTTCCCGATTTTACGATTTTTCTAATGAAGATTTTTTTGATATAATGGAATTTTTGCAATTCACTGACTTTCTCAATTTAACGATTTCTTTCAATTTGAAAATTTTTTAAAATTGACGATTTTTTCAGTTTGAAAATTTTTTTGATTTAACGGATTTTTTTAAATTCGACGATTTTTTCAAATGACCATTTTTTAATTTTGACGACTTTTTCAATTTAACGTTTTTTTTTTTAATTTAATTTGACTATTTTTTCAATTTGACGATTTTTTCCATTAGACGATTTTTCATTTTGACGAGTTTTTCAATTTAACGATTTCTTTCAATTTAAAAATTTATTCAAATTGACGATTTTACCCAATATGACGATTTTTTCAGTTTGAAATTTTTTTTTGATTTCAAGCAATTTTTGCAATCCGACGATTTATTTCAATTTGACGATTTTTGCCCATAAATGATGGTTTTTGTGTATTAAAGTAAATGTGAAGTGATTTGGAAGAATAAGTGAACTTTAAAAATTTAAACATACTCGATGTAAATGGTAATTTTACATTTTTATTTCTACTTGTGCTCCGCAACTAGGAATATTACATTAAAAATATCTATCAAATGAAATAAAAATCCATAATTTATAATTATAAAATTATAAACAAATTTATTTGTGTTTATTTATGTAGTGGAATTCATAAATAAAACTGCCTGTATTAAAGATTTCTAGAAAAAAAAGTATGCCTAAAAGTATGCTGCTGCTTTTATTTATTTTGAATAACTTATTGTCAGGCTTTGTTTGTTTTTGTTTAGAATGCAATTTATGCTTTCGACAGCTCTTTTAATTACAGATTAATAGAAGTTAAAAGTTAAAAATAAAAATTTTAAATTGAATAAAATCAATATAACACGTCCTGGGGATATGGATTTGAAGAATCTACAAAGCAGCTCCCACTCAATTTGTAAAAAAAAGGATGTAAGGGATAATTGCCTTAGCTTAAAGCAAAAAGTTTAACATTTAACTTTTAAGGGCTTTTTGTTTTAGAAAATGTCTTTTTGGTAAAAAAAACTTTTGTTTCTTGTGGATGAGAAAGTTTTTGTTTCTATAAAAAAGGTCGTCTTCTCTAACAAAAAAGGAGACCTCTTATGGGGAAGAAATGTTTTTTCTCAAATTGAAAAGAAACTATTTTTAAGAAATTCTTGAAATTATTTTTAAACAGCAAAACAATTTTAAGCAATGTAAAAACATATTTTAAGCAATGTAAAAGTTGTCATTTGTTATAATTTTTATTTTGTCACAGAGCCTAGAACACGGATGTATGTGTGTCATTTAATAGTTTTTAATTGGAATTAGCTCATCTTATCCCTGCCGCAGAATAAAAAAATTAAAGATAAAGATATTAAAATCTGAGATGTCACGAAACTTGCAAGAAATTAAAAAAATAAAACTCATATTTTCCATACGGCACGTTTTACTTTTGCTTCTTTATTTAGTTTTTTAATGCCATTTTCATTAAAATATTTTGAGCCTTAAGACTTCACATGTCTTAAGGCATCGACCGCTTTAAGAATTTGTCAATACCCAAAATTAAAGATAAAAATATTTGTTTTGTTGCTTCTTGAAGTACACAAAAATATCTTTATTTGTTTACTTTCTTTAGCTGAAATGAAATGAAAACACTAAATTTTTTGTACAAATTTATTTTGTATTTCTGTTTAAATTTAGTTGGTCGTGAATAAAACACACCTGCCTGTTATCCAACGTATTAAGTAGTTAGTTATCTTAAAGAACTAAATATCAGCTTTTCGTTATTGCTTAGCAGCTTATTGTAATAGAAGAAGTTTGTAAAAGAGGATTCCCAAAGAGCTTAAAAATTTTATAATTTTGTTTTGAAAAGAAAACTTTTTTAAGCTTAAGCTTATAGTGGAAGATTTCTTCTTGTTTTCCTTTCCTAAGACAAGTTTGCAATAAAGATTTCCTGGTTGCTTTAAAGTTAAAATAATTTAAATGCTTAAAGAAGTTTGTGTTTATATACTTGCATACACAAATTAATTGAGAAATACATATCTACAGTTTGCTTAGAGATTTACTCTAAAGCACCATACAAGTACTGAGCACAGTAATTAAGAAAAGTATTTATGTGTCAGAGCAAACAATAAAGTTGCACGCTAAATTAAAGTTGAAAGCTTAGAAGTCAATTCTCCAACAACGCAAGGAACTTAATAAGCTGAAGTTAATTTGCGAAATCATAATGCTACAAAATTAAAAATACTTTTGGCGCAAAAACCCAACTTCAATGCAAAGATCTGATAGAACATTTTCGATAAAAAAATTAATGGGACCAAACTGAAACTAAAAATAACAAAAATTACAAATTTAAAAACCCTCAAATTCATCTGAAAAAGATGTGATATCTTGTAAACGGTGTGCCTCCGCCCATTTTTTAAAATGCAAGGTTGTATGTTTTTCAGAGCTCAGGCTGTGTGTTGTTTTATAAAAATCTGTGAAGTAGAACCACTTAAAAAAATATATATTAAATTTTAATGGGCGTGTCTTCTCCAATTTTATTAAATACAAGATTGTGTGATTTTCAGAGCTCAAGATGTGTGTTAAGTTTTGCAAAAATCAGTTAAGAAGAACTACTTAAAATAAAATAATAAATTTTAATGGGCATAGCCCCCCATTATTTCAACTTAAAATAAATACAGACGAATTCATAACATCCTCCTTTTTCTCAAGTCATTTTAAAATGTATTTACATAGTTGTAAACTGACCAGAATTAATGCACAAATTTAAGCATAAGCATTTAAAATAGAATACGAGAATTAAATTATTTTTTAAAATAAACAGGAATATCCATTTAGTGATTTCAAAATTACTATAGTGCGATTCACTAACTCTTTTATAACGACAATTGCATCAAAATAATTATAACGAAAATTTATCGAATTTGCTATTCGCTGTAGGTTAATGTCAGCTGTGTCGTTATTTAAGCGACAATAATATATGTGCTGTTATTTTTATCGACAAAAATCAGCAGAAAATATCAGCTGCTTCGTTAAAAATAAGTTTCAGAATCACGCAATCGTTATTTTAAGCGACAAAATTAATAGACAAAAATTACGATTGTCGGATCGTTAATATTTAATCAATCGCACTACTGGCCTGGCAAGGCTGTCAGCTGTTAAATATTTGTCAGCTTAATTATGATTTATTTAGTAATAGGTTTGCTATTTGTGTAATATGGATCGTTTAACAATCGAAGAAAGCGTAAAAGTAGTTAAAACTTACTGCCAAAGTGGTGGTTTAAAAGTAATGGCTACTTTTCAAGCATTACTGGTTAATTATGGTTGCCTTAATCGGCACACTGTGCAAGAAATTGGCAAGGTGATAAAACATTTTAAAGAGACTGGAAGAGTCACTGGTGTGATCAGGCCTGTGAATCATCGCAATGTGCACATTACCGCAAATATCGCTTCGTTCAATGAAAGTCTGGCGTATAATCCAAAGTACCGTTACCGTCAATTTAGAGCTCTATGGCCGCATGGCAAGCGACTTTTTTGGCCTGCAATTGAAGATTATGAACTCAAGGATAAGTAGTTGCAACAAGACGTTGCCACGAGACACATAACATGACCGGTATTGGCTTGAATGTAAAGAAAGTTTCCAGAAAGCGTAATATTAAGTTTTGGCGACGTCAATTGGCCAATGAGATTATGATATTTGACGCCGTTTGATTTCTTTTTGTGGGGCTACGCCAAAGACAGATAATAAGACAACGGAAAACTACCTTAAATTAACGACTGCTGTAACCCCTCTGATCCCCTGTTATGAAAGGCACAAAACCCGGCCACATCGACAAGAATTACAAAATTAAAAAGTTTCACAAAAAATTTTCTTCTAGAATTTTATATAAATCTGGTGAAAATTTGCAATAACAAAAATGCAAATGTGAATACGTGCGTCATTAACTCTTAAAAGCAATTAAAGTCTAGATTTATTTCTGATATTTAACCGAGATTTAAATTTCGGCTATACTCCTAGATTGATATAAAAACATTTTTGATAAATATTTTTGTAAAATATTTTAAGCATTTGTCGCTTTTCCGAAATCATCCCAAAAAAATTCAGTGAAGTGCGACTTTGACGCGCGCACGCAAGGCTCCGTACGGACACTAGATATGTAATTCAATACGAATTTTTGACTATATAAAACATAGTTTTGGCATTTTTTCGGTTTTGGGCGTTTTTTAGTTCTGGCATTTTTTCGGTTTTTGGCGATTTTTTCGGTTTTGTGGTTTTTTTTTGTTTTGGCAATTTTTGTTTCATTTTGACGCCGTTTTTTAATTTTGACAATTTTTTTTAATTAAGTAGATTTTTTCGGTTTTTATCGTTTTTTAATTTTGGCGACTCTTTTTCATTTAGGCGCTTTTTTAGTTTTGACACTTTTTTTCTAATTTTAGCGATTTTTTTTGGCTTTTTGGCGGTGTTTTTAATTTGGCGATTTTTTTTCATTTTTTCATATAAACAATTATTTTAGTTTTGGCGCATTTTTCGCGTTTTGGCGATTTTTTCGGTTTTTGGAGTTTTTTTTCACTATGACGATTTTTTTCATTTGGGCGATTTTTTCGAATTTTGCCATTTATTTTAGTGTTAGATTTTTTTTAATTTTGGCAATTTTTTTCGTTTTGGCAACTTTTTTTCAATTTTTGGCGATTTTTTTCGGTTTGACGATTTTATAATTTTGGAATTTTTTAATTTTACCGTTTTTGAAAATTTCAAGAGTTTGCTCTTCGGTTTCCAAGATACAGCAAGTTGTCAAAATTACATAGTCAAAATTGCATTAACTGATAGAACACCCTTTAATTTAAATTTTTTTCAATTTTAGTGTTAATTGTTTTAGTCTGTATAAAAATAGACTAATTTTACAAATTTCAAGGGTCAATATACATATGTACATACATACAATTGTATATATATGGATTGTATATGTGATGTACATATATTATTTAACATTTAACATTTTTCGTTGCTCGTTTTGGAACGCACTTTAATTTTTAACTCTCATGAATTTTGTTGTTGTAGCGGCTAAGGTTCTACATCCAGGCTGCCCAGAGAGAGAGAGAGAGAGAGTGCCGAACATCAATAGAATCTTTATACAAATGAATACACACACGCTTATACATTTCTCTCTCCTTTTTACCTTTCGTTTACGGAACCATAAAAAGAAGGACATAGGGAGAATTTTTTTTCAAAATCAGTTAAATTTTTCAACGAAAATTTTAATTTTATTTAAAAATTTCCATAATTCTCACTGATAGAAAAAAGAGCTCATGGCATGGCTAGCGGTCTGCATGGCTGATAAGCATTCCCTCAACTATGTATGGTCTTTTTACATCTCCTTTGCACACCCACGAAATATACCACAATCCTTGAAACATTTTTCCAACAGTTTTTAAAATGAAAATTTGTTTTCTCTCTGTTTTAGAAAATAAAATGTGGAAAATATTAAATGGAAAATGTTATTCATATGCGTGTGTTTCGAATAGGCAAAAAATATGAGTTTGAATTAATATTATTTATTTAAAATTATGCATAAGGTTGTAAATTTTTTGCAGATAAGTGAGTGTGTAAAATTGTCTGGGTACGTGTAGGAGTAAATAAATATAACAAATTATATTAAATTGTAAAGCATACACATTTTCTTCTTTAAATATTTATTTACTACAATGTTGTTGTTTGTAAAATCTTTTCTGAGAATTTGTTTAAGGGGAGAGAAAAATAGAAAAGAGAAAAGTCAGTTTATCAATGTAAAAGTAAGTGGAAAGTAGAGCGTATGTATGTGTGTGTGTGTGTGTGTGTGTGTATTCAAGCGTTATTGGGGAGTTTTAAGTGCTTTTTAGGGAAACTTTAAATAAATATTTAATTCACTTAAATAAACAGAACTTAAATTTTTTACAACAAATTTATTTATTTATTTATTTTTACCAGTTACAAACTGCTACAAAGTTTCTTTCAGCTACTACACATTAGTTGAATAAAAAGTATAATATTTTATTTCAAAATGTATTTTATTGGTTAAATTAGTTTAAGGATTGAACTTACTTTAAAATGCAAGTAAAAATGAATACGAAATTAATCCCTAAAAGGATTTTAAGTTTAAACTTATATCTGGTGCGTATGTCAAAATGTTGAATCACGGACTTAAAATAGAATTTTGTAGCAATTGTTTTAGTGCAACTCTTTTTAAGTCCGTTATATCCCTGTTTAAAGATAAATCGAGAAAAGATACTGTATCTCGTCAGATTTTTGTATAAAAGTGCGCAGTACTACCTAAAGTTAAACTGGAAGGATGATTTTGTGTTAAATGCCTTTTGTGAAAGGAACTTTCTTAAAAACTACCTTTTACTATTTCGTTGGTAAATAGTACCTTTTGTAAAAAGTAAATTGCTATAAAGGTACATTTTGCATAAAATACCTTTTTTTTCTTTACATATTTCTTTAAAATAAAAACAAGTACCTTTTGGAAAAACTACTTGTTAGAAGAAAGTACCATTTTAAAAAAATATCTCTTGAAAAATATATATTTTTTAAAGTACTTTTATATAAAGTACCCTTTTTTTAAATATGTATTGTGTATTATTTATACTTTCTAAAAAGTACGTTCAAGGCACGTTTGGCATATAGTACATTTTACAAAAAGTACTTTTTAGTATCTCTTGAAAAATTTAAATTTTGTTTAGAAAGTACGGGTTTGTAAAAAATATATTGTGTAATATTTATATTATGTAAAAAGTACTTACAAGGCAACTTTTGCATAAAGTACCTTCTGAAAAATACTTTTTGTTTAAACTACTTTTTTGGAAAAAGTAATTTTTTAGAAAAAGTACATTTTGGAAAAATTACTTTTTATAAAAAGTACTATTTTGAAACATATCTCTTGAAAAGGGGAAAATTTTGGTTATAGTACTTTTTGTAGAAAGTACCTTTTGTAAAAAAATATATTGCGTAATATTTATATTTTGTAAAAAGTACTTTCAAGGCACGTTTTGCATAAAGTACCTTCTGAAAAATACGTTGTTTTTGTACTTTTTTGGAAAAGGTACTTTTTGGAAAAATGAGTTTTTGTAAAAACGACTATTTGTTAAAAGTACTATTTTGAAAAAAAAAATTGAAAAAGGTAAATTTTTCTTAAAGTTATTTTTGTAGAAAGTACCTTTTCTATGAAATGTACTGCGTAAATTAATATTTTTTAAAAAGTACGTACAAAGCTTTGGCATAAAGTACATTTTATGAAAAGTAGTTTTCTATAAAAAGCACCAAAAAGTACCTTATGAAAAAAATTTATTTTGCTTAAATAAAAATATCTTTTTTAAGCAGTATTTTTTGTAAAAGTATCTTCTGTAAATAGTACCTTTTGCAAAAGAAAGTGCCTTTTGATTGAAGTACCATTTGGAAAAAATAACTAACACCTTTTCTAAACACCTTTTTTAAAAACTTTATTTTGGAATACATATATATACATATTTAAGAAAAAATACCTTTTGGGTGGTAAATTTCCTTTTGAAAAAAGTACTGTTTTGAAAAAGTTTCTGTAGTAAAAAGTTCTTCTTGGAGAAAGTGCTTTTTGGAGAAAGTGCCTATTGGAAAAAGTACCTTTTGGAAAGAGTGCCTGTTGGAAAAAGTACCTTTTGCAAAATTGTTTTCCTTAAATAAAAACATCTCTTGTAAAGAGAAAATTGTGTAAAAAGTATCCTTAATAAAAACTACTTTTTGTGAAAAGCACCTTTTATAGAAAGCACATTTTATAAAAAGTGCCTTTTAATACAAGTACCTTATTGGATAAAATAACTATTGGTAAAATAAAATCTAACTTTTTAAAAGTATCTTTTTTAAGAAGTGCCTTTTTGGAAAAAATACCTATTGGAAAAAGTACATTTTCGCAAAAAAAATACATCTTTTGGAAAAAGTACATTTTGGAAAAAAATATAGTGGAAAAACTACTTTTTGAAGAAACTCCATTTTGCATTCTTTTGTATAAAGTACCTGTTGCGAAAATTACCTTGTTGAAAAGGAAGTACTTATTGTAAAAAGTTAATTGCCTAAAATGTACCTTTTATCATAATGTTCGTTTCGGAAAAAGTACATCTTGGAAAAAATACCTTTTTGGAAAAAAAAACATTTTGAAAAAAGTACCTTCAGGAAACCCTAAATATTTCAGCAGAAGCACTTTTTGGAAAAAGTACTTGTTGAAAAAAGTACCTTTTGGAAAAAGTACCTTTTTGGAAAAAAGAAGCTTTTTGGAACAAGTACCTTTTTAAAAAGTTCATTTCCTAATAAGTATGTTTTGCATAAAGTTCGTTTCATGAAAAGTACCATTTGTAAAAAATCTTTTAACAAAAGACATTCAGTAAAGTTAAGGTTTAGGTCAGAAAGAATTGGTATTTGTTAAGTAATTCTTTAAAGAGGCTCCTTCATAATTTCTATGTGGCTCAAAAATCACAAGCATAAAAATTCCATCTCTTGACCTTGAAGGTTTTTACGACCTTCAGAGTAGTTCACCCCTGTCACATTTTCGAAAAAAAAAATTTTTTAAGTAAAATATGTATATTTTCCAAGGGACAAATCACTGCGTTCGAAACGTAATTTAAAAATACTTCTATATAAACTCTATTGAAATATTTATAAATCATGAATCGTATCGAATGCCGTAATATTCGGCCACGCTGTAAGTTTTTGATACAATCAAAAGTACTTCAAACAATTTCATAATCCAACTATTACGAGTATTACACGTGTACTATGAAAGCTTCTACAGCATAAAAGCTAAAGTAATAGTTCTCTAAAAAAAACAGCTTACAGGTCACACCCGTCACAGCCTTCTGATAGTTAATCTGAGCAGAAATAATTTTCTCTTAGTTTCCAACTAATATTAAATGTTTTTATGACTAAAATCTTTGGGAACCACAAACTTTTTCTAAATTGTAAATTTTTTAGTATTGAATAATAATTTAAAAAAATCAGTATCATAGTCACCCAGTCACAGTGGAATGGAACTATTTAATAATAAAAAATTTATACATGTTTATACATTTGTTTATAGAAATTACTGCTATTGTTAAAAAAAATAAAGGATTACATATGTAAAACCACTAGGTCGAGCTTTTAAATGATTAAAGTGAAAACTCTAATTGAATTTATAAAATATCAACTTGCTGTACCCGCTCGCCTTTCATATTAAACTTTTTACCATTTTTCTGGCCCATAAATTGTATTTAAGAAGATTTTTTTTATACAACAGAGAATAACAAAAATCTATACAATTTACTACAAAAGAAGACTGTTGAATTTGTTGGCTGCTTGGGACAAGTAAAATAATTGTCCCCCCTGGAATTTTAGTAAATCGAGATTGTACCAGCAAAAAGCCACGTAATAAAAACCATTTTGTGTTTGTATTTGTTAAAACTTTTTTGCTTTATGCATTAACTTTAAGATATTTTAAGCAGAGTAAACAAAAATATTTATTTATTTTTTTTTTTTTTGAAGCAAAGTCTTTACTTATTAAAAAGAAAACTGCTTTGCTCATTAGAAAAACAGCAGGAGTTTCAATAAAGTTTAGTTTTCCCCTCTTAATTTTTTTTAAACATGTCCCAGCAAATAATGAGAATGTGTTTAGTGTTAAATACTTGCTCTTGATTTTTTACAGGAAGAAACTGCCAAGCATATTTATCTTCGGGCTGGGAATTAAACTCTCAAACTTCGCATTGCTAAAACTCGTTATAAATGAAATATGAGCTTTGAGCTTTGATGGGGCTTATGCCTGAGCAGCACTTTTTGCTGGGTTCTTGTATATCTGCGTCTTATTATTATTGGAAAAGATATTTTAAGACAATTAAAAATTGTGTGAAAAAGTTAAAGAAAAAAGTTTTTCTTTTTCTTCTTGTTAACGGAAGTGTAAAAAAACATTTTTCCTATTGCTGTATTGCTATTGTTCTTTAAAGTTTCTGTTTCTTTTTCCAAAGAGATTTTGTTACATCCTTATTTGTTAACAAGAATTAAATCCTGCTCAACAAAATGTTAACAGCAAGAATGATCTAAAGGAAAGAAACGTGTAAGCACATTTCTTGTGAAAAACAAATAAATATTTTTTCTAACAAAAACTAAAATAACTTTGTAAATTAATTAAATTTTGCTTTATTTTTTATTAAAGTTATTAAAGTTGAAAAATCTTGCAAGAGTTATTTTCAACACGTTCACATTAAGAAAAATATTTGCATGATTTTTTTTTTTTATATTTCGATAAATTTCTTTTCCAAAATAAAATGGAATTTGTTTTATGGTCTTAATGAACATATTTATATTATAATTTTTGTTTGTTCAAACAGTCATCAAATGTGTCATTTTCAAACCAGAGAATGAGTACTCAAGAAAAAAATATACACAAGTAAATAGTTTTAATTTTAGTAACTTCGTATTAACATAATTGTAGCGCAAACAATTCGTACGCTTACATATTTTCTCTTAAGCAACTATGAATATAGTCGATTCCAACATAAAAGAGCATTTCTGCTTTATTTGTGCAAAAAATTAAAATACACACCAAGTAAAAATAAAATAATATCAAGTGTATTGACTCTTTCTTTCATACTTACAGTCATAATATGCTCATACGCCGGCTATGGGTATTTAATCTGACAAAAAAATATGCGCATTATACTCGGGATATTTGTTCATAATTCGCCACCATATACATACTTTTGTGTATATAAAATGAAATGGAAAATGTGTGAGAATGTGTGTGTGTGTGGCTGTTTCAAAACATGTTTATGTGTGTGTGTGTGTCCAAACAGGATTGCCCTGTTTACATCCATGTGTAGCCGATTAATAGTCAGAGTATTTTATACTCGTCATATCAAGCTCATTGACACTAGTTTTCATTCTTACAGTCTAAGTATGTTTATACGTCGGTTATAGATATTTAATCTAACAAAACAAAAGTATGTGCTTGATACTTGAGAAATTTATTAGCAATTCGCCAGCGTATAAATATCTATTGTTTGCCAAATGGAATGGAAAATATGTGGGTTTCTGTGTGGTTGCTTTATGTTTATGCAAATAAAATATCGCTGTATATACGCATATGTAGCCAATTAATAGTCAGAGTATTTTTATACTCACCATATCAATCGCATTGACTCTCATTTACGCCTAAGTTCTGAATATGTCTATACGCCGGCTATGAATATTTAATGTGACAAAAAAATTACGCATGATACTCGAGATATTTAGTCATAGATTGCCACCATAAACATACGTTTTTGTATATAAAATGGAGTGAAAAATATGTGGGTATGTGTGTGTGGATGTTTAAAAATATGACAGGTGTAAATAATAGCCCTGTATATAAACATGTATATTCGACTAATAGTCAGAGTACTTTTATATTCATGCGTTTGATTGTAGCTCACACGGTCTATACATTTTGGTTACAATTGTTTGTGCTGCGTAATTTAAAAAATGTATTTAAACATAGTTGTTAGATGCTTATAATTATACGTATACGGCCTTAAATTAATGTGTGTGCTTGCATATTAGCGTTTTTTTTTAAATACGTGTAATGCAGTACTCAAAGAGTACTGAAAACGATACTTTTGCTGTTATTTTGTGCAAACATGGGAAATATATATTATTGCGGTCACTTTTAACTCAAACAAAATATTTAATAAAATTTCAAAATATTTTATTTTCTCAGAAATTTTAGCATAAATTTGTCATGGACAATCCTGAAGTTTTTTTTTTGTTGTTTTCTAAGTAATCACTTATGTTTTCCATTGTTTTATTTAATAAATACTATTTATATTAATAATATTATATTGAAAATAAAAATTTAAAACACAGAATAATTAAATAAAAAAGTAAAGAAACAAACAGGTGACTGGTACTTATTTGATGGGGCATTGCCAGACTCAAATCAGACTTCAAAATCAATCTTTGATGAAATTATAAATTATTAACAATGAAAAATAAAGAACATTTTACTAATTTATTTTGATATTTTCATCTATTTATAAGATATATTGTAATATAAGATATATTCTAATTTATTAAAATAAATTTTATTAATAAAAATTTTAATTTAATTTTCATTGCAGCTTCGATGTAGAAAATGGCCAAAGTGCTCGATCACCGCTTGAAGGCGGGTCTCCTAGCGCCGGTTTGGTTTTACAGAATCTACCCCAACGTCGCGAGTCGTTTTTATATCGTTCCGATTCCGATTTTGAAATGTCACCAAAATCTATGTCCCGCAATTCCAGCATTGCCAGTGAAAGGTAAGTTTATGTTTGTTTCTTCTTAAATTTCCTTTTAAACACAATAGGGGTATTCGCTTAAGCTGCTAAATGCTTCTTATATTCTTACACTGTAGAAAAAAAAATAATTTGTGTATCAAAAATATTAAAAATGTATATGGAAATTTTGTTTTAGCACAAGACTTCAAACCCAAATTATATTTTTTTAGAATTCGGCATATAAATTTTAAAATAAAAATTTAAGTTTAATTTTTGCTAAAGCGTAGTTATAGTCAGATTTTTTAGAAAAAAGTTGTTTCTAAACGTTTAAAATTGGTAAGAAAAATAACGAAAATCTTTTCAAAAAATATGTTTTCCATGTAACAACTATTTTATTAAGCTTGAGGTATTTTTATAAACAAATTAGCAATATTTATTTACATTCAATATTTCGACAATCCTGTATGTATCTTCTTCAGGTAAAATTTTTTGATTTGAAGAACACGCAAAGAAGGGTCGAAATATTGAATATAAATAAATATTCACCCTTATTCCAGTTGACGCCATCGACGTCACGTCCCAAAAATTGGTGCTCGTATATCCGTTGTCGAAAACAACTGACTCCTGCTGGCAGGTTTATGCTGGCAGGTTTATGCTATTTTTTAGAATTTAGGGAACGGAAATGTATTTTCAGTTGTGCAAAACATTTTTCGAGAACGAGTAAGCAAGCCCCAATTTTTTGTTTATATATTATCAAGCTTAATAAAATAGTTGTTACATAACAATAAAAGGTCAAAGAAAAGTGACTAAAATTAATATATTTTTTTCCAAAAATGTCAAAACAAAAAGGTCGTTTGTATAAACAAAAGTTACTTTTTAAAATACCAGAAAAAAATTTCTAGAACACGTGCCTTAAACTTTAGAGTAAAAATTTAAATTTAAAAGCTATAAAATGCATTTAGCAGCTTAAACGGATTTACTCCTTTTTGTTCTAATTATTATATGATTTTTATCCTTGTTCTAAATTTAAAATAAAATTATAAAAACGTATTTGCTTTTAAGCGCTTTTGCAATTTTCTTCTGTATAATTTTTTTTCTGTATAAGTTTTTATTCTAATTTTTCTATCATTTAGTTATAAAAATTTTATTCTTTGTCTTGTAAAAAAAATTTCGTAATTCATTCATTTTAATCTTTTATGCTGGTTTTACACGGCTTGTTGTTTTTCGCTCCTTAACTCCAGTTTTAATAGTCACTTGTAACTGAACATATTTGGCAATATAATCAATTTAAAAATAACAGCTGATGTGTCAGCCAACGAAATACTGTCGACTTGGGAATTCCAATAACCGGGGAAAATTGGAAAGTTTGTGGGTATTTTATTTAGATATTTCAAAAATTGATTTTGGTAATTAAAAGGGGGAAAAGAAAGGCATCAGTGTAAAATAATAAAAAGCCGCAGTTGTCGTTCTTTAAAACAATTATTATTTATTGTCTATGCTAGAAAGTTCGTGTATTTGCTTTATGATTTTGTTCCAAATATCCAACACATATTTTTCATATATTTTTCAAACTATTGTATAATACTTTAAATTAATTTATATGTTTTAAAAACATGGCAATAATATTTTTATTTTTCATTATCAAAGGCAACAACCATTTTTGAAGTAAATAATTTAGAACTCAAAAGTATTTTCAAACAAAAAACGTCCTAAATCTTCTTACTGAATTAGAACGTAAGGCTTTTGAGTAAATTTTTTTATTTTTCATGAAAAATAAGGGATCTACTCTGTAATTCAAAATTAAAGAAAATATTTTCGAAATTTTATCTTTCATTTCGAATTACATAGTACACACTCGGGATAAGCAAGATATTTTTTTTAAGTTTACAATTGCGTAACATTACTTAAGTTTTTGTATACACGAACATTTCTCACACGTTACTGAAACGGGGCACAGAATATGAGTTTGTGGAAAGCATTTTCAAGGAAGACTATTCAACCGACTCACAAAAGAGTCATGTAAGACAATCACGCTCTTGGAACAAATTAACTATGGCTTTTTTACGCTTGTATCGTTTTCTTTCATAAATTATTTACAATCAGCGCAGAAGTGGTGTAACACACATATGCTTTTTTGTTGCGGTTCTAAGGATAAAAAACTATTTACATTACCAACTTTCAAAAAAAAAGTGGAGTAAGTCACATTTTGATATTCTAAAAAGCTCACAAATCCATTTTGCTCAGCTCACAATATTGCAAAGTAAAAAATCAATTAAATAATTAAAAAGAGCAAATATTTAAATAACTAAATGTGGGTTACACCACTTGAGCCTCATATTGCTCTATGGTGAGACAGTTGAACAATGATTGTGACAAATGCCCTCCAGCAATTGCACCGCGTTACGCACATTCTGTCCAAATATACTTTTTCGGAAAGGGGAGAAAAAATAAAAATACACGTGTATCGGCGATTTTCAATGTATCGGCGATTTTCAATGTAAAAATTTGGAGTCCCTTTAAGTTAGTGCTGAAAAAAAAGAAAAAAAAATTCAAAAAAAATTTGAGAATTGATAAAAATCAATTTTTTTTAAATTTGACATGATACAGATATTTCCACGAGTCTGCCTTGCAAAAACTCAACTCGATTGGAACACGGAAAAAGGGTTAAAAACTTAACCAAAGATTTTCAGACAGACGGACACTATGAGCTTTATATTTTATACAAAAAAAATTCTGACATGTACTGGAAAATCGTCGATACACGTGTATTTTTATTTTTTCTCCCCTTTCCGAAAAAGTATGTTTGGTTCATAGGACAGAAAAAAAGTTCGTTTTTGTAACGCGGTGTTACTATTCGAATGCCTTTTTTCATTCTGTGCTACTGTTGCTATTTTTTTAAAAAAATTCCCACAAACTTCCTTAATTTCTTCCTGGTTTTTGAGTTCTTAAAATTGACACTAACTCGTCGACGTTTTTTTGAATTAATTAATCGAAGTTCTGTTATTTGGCATTGTTATCTGATCAAACAGAATTGCGGCATAAACACATTTTCCCATACAAATTGATACAAAAAAGCAGCCCCGGAAAGCGGTCGAGAGACAGAATCTATTTTATTTTGACAGCGTATTTTCTTATGCTCTCACATATAAATAAATAATTACTCTCTCAACAATTCTACCATATTTTCAATAAATTTCATACACTTTGTATTCAAAACTAAAAAGAAAAATAAGAATAGAAGAAAATAAAACAAAAACTAGAGAGTATTTGGAGTTACGGCCGTAGATTTTATTATGGGCTTTTTTAATTTGACAGCGATTTTTCCTGAAGTTACGGACTTATTCAGTTTGATCATTTACTTTAACATAATGTTAAAGAATTTCATTGCGAGAAATTAATTATTTTAGATATAAAAAACAAGTCGCTTAAAACCAGCTTCACACGAAACATTGTCTTCATTTGAAGTTTAAAACAGACATTCTTAAAAACAACGCACATGGTAATTGCTCTGAATAAAAATTTGAAACAAATAGAGAGAGAGAGAGAGGAGGAGAGAGAAAGAGAGAAAAGTACGAGTATGTGTGGTGTTTTAAAAATGCCTGCTTTAAATTAAAGTTTCATTGCCTGTTTTTGCTCTTACCTAAACTTGTAAGTTCAATTGCAACTCCCAATCACTTCACTTCTACTCACTTTCCTTTCTTCGCACTGAACTTTATCTATTGAATTATTAAATATTTCGCCTTATAAGCTTAACTCAAAAGATATTTTTAAGTAAAATTGATGAGATATTTCTTTGTGATATTTCCTATACAATTGCATATTATTGAAATTTTTTTAAAGAATCAAAAACAATTGCATACATTTATTTTTCAACAAAAATTATAATTTTTATACTTTTAAATAAGAAAATCTAAAACAGTTGAGTGTTATTTTCAAAACTAATTCTTGGAAGTAGTTAAGTAAGGTGAATTGAAAACAGCATTATTGTTAAAAAAAATCAATACGTGCCCGGAGTTATTGGGATACTCTTCTCCTACAAAATCTTATACATATTTGCTTCTACAAAGAAATATTGTATCTCTTCTTTGGCAAAGAAACACATTCACCACAGTAGGCTACACGAACGCACGACTTCAAATGTCGCTATGTGTATTTGTCGACTCGTAACCAGTTACTTAATTATTTTGGAGACAACAGCCGCATCATCCTCACCGTATATTCATGCATAAACATACACAGTGGAATATCTCTTCAGCGGACACCGAAGGGACCATTGAAATGTGTCCGCACAAGGGGATTGTCCGCTCAAGAGAAAGCAATTCTTTTCTTATGAAGCTGTCGGGACTGTTCAAAAGTGTCCGTCTATAGGAAGTATCCGTTAAGAGGGATTGCACTGTATTTCTGTATTGCCACCTTTAAATTTTTCGAATTTGTAAAAGTTAAATTACTTTCTCAAAATGTACGAGTACTTATATTACGTAAAAGTATAAAAACTAATCAATTTATTTCTATATCAATTTCGGGATATTATTTTTGTTAAATAATATTGAAATAATTTTACGATATAGTTCATTCAATATTTTGTATTATACTGGCTAATAAAAATAAAAATAGGATAGACTTGGGTGGAACTCGTTCACTAGTTCATTTTTGCCACAAACCGATTATCAAACCCACTTAAATTACAAGTCTAGTGTAAGATTTTGCAAATCTAGGGGACTTCAAAAATTTGATAATATTTTCTTTGATGTTACAAAAATAGGCTATTGTTACGAAAATAAACAGAAAACAAAATACAAAAATGTTGTTAATATGATAACGGCTATCAAAACAAGTGTCATTTAGATGCATTTAAAAATAAATTTGACAGCCTGCACCAGTCATCAAAGTAACAGTGGATAGAATTTAATCGTGTGGGGGGTGGGGGAAGTATTTTTTGTTCAATATTTCTAATTTTAGATCTGAGCCTCAACATTTTAAATTAGGGATGTAATGATACACCGTTTAGCCAATCCGATACCGATGCCGATACTCAATAAGAAATATCGCCGATACCGATACGCTTATGGAAATTGAACTCAAGTTAAAATTAACAAAATTCAAGTATAGTAATTCTTTTATTATACAAAATTACAGTGTAAGAGATTATTAATATTTAAAATTGATATGTGAATTCATTTTGAAATTAACAAAAAACAAATTATTTTTTAACAAAATACGTACATTATTTAACATGGAGAGGATATTTCACTTATATGGTGCAAAGCATTTAATATGTTATTTCTTTTTGTTGTTATGCAAAAAAAAGCGTTTAAATTGAATTGTTTGTTCAAAACAACTCTAAAAAAATTGAAGAAGTATTGTCTTATCGACAGTAAAATATCGACGATATCGATATATCGGCAAATCAGAAGTATCGCCGATATTTGGAAATCGGTATCGGCTCCGCTATTTAAAATTAAGGGTTGTGTTTTAAATTTCAAACCTATCAGCCCTGTTCTGTAAACCGATAAATTTTAAATCGCAAGATCTTAGAACACTAACTCCGACTATAGAGATATTTTTTTAGTATTTTTTTTTAAATTTTTTTATTATTTAGATTTTTACATATGTGAAAAAAAATTATCGTCTATTATAAACACGTCTGCAGGAGCATTATTAATTTGTGGAAATTTACTCGGATGCGGTTTACAGAACAGGGCCATATATCTCTTAAGCTTTGGCTGCAATTCAATTAAGTACTGCTAGATGGCTAAAATCTTACACTGTGCACCGTTTTGCTTTGCTGTCATTAAAATTATCATACCCATACTCTATCCTTCACACTTTGCAGTCGGTAGCTTGCTGTGGTGAATGTGTTTAATGATTTACTATATTAGAAATGAGTACGTATGAGTAATACCGATGAATATGTATGTATTACTCATACGTACTTTTCACTTCGAAAAGTTTCCATAACCCGAGCTGGTCAATTTTGACACTCTGTACCTCAAACTTTATTACAACAGGGTTGTCCAACAAATTTATTTTTTTAACAGCTTAGGTTCTCTTCTACCATTTTGTATATAATATTTTATATTTGGACTACTTGTTTAGAAGATTTATCGTTACCTTAATGTATAAAGGGTCTAACTAATTAGTTGTTTGAAATCGAGTTTTTTGTATTCGATATTTCGATAGTGGAACATCTACGGCCTGGCCCACGATGTCGACAAGAAATTATCTGTCGCTGACTTATATTGTTTGTTTTCAATATACGTAAGCGATAGATAGTTTCTTGTCGACATCGTGGGCCAGGCCGCTAATGTATCGAAAAATGCAAAAATCTCGATATCCAAAAAATGACAGGGCCGCTCTATATTAAGGTCACGATATGCTGATATATTAACACTATTTTTGGGTAGGAAACACTGTGCATTATTGGATTTACAATTAGTGATTTGATGGTCTGTCTCCTATTCAAGACAAGTTAGTAGCAGCCGTTTAAAAAAAATAGCCATGCAGCCCTGTTTGGATAATAATTCCGCGGTATTTTTTTTACTTTTCCTTCAATCTGTAAATACAAAAAGTGATGGAACTATCGAAGTGGTCTCCTATTTAAGATTAATTTAGCCATTTAGCAGCCATTTAAATAAGATTAGCCATGCAGCCCTGTTTTGAATAATAATTCCGTGGGAGTTTTTCTTTTTAGTTTTCCTTCATTTGTCATAATTCAGGTAAAATAAAACAGCTCAGAAAAATAAATATTTTCTAAGAATTATTTGCTGTGAATTATTTAGAATCGGGCTGATAATATTAATTCAAAAATTTCTGACCATTTCTCATTAAAAAAAAGATATTAAAAATACCAAAATATTTTAGTAAATTTTACTACTAGTCATTAAATATATTTTAATTTCACTGCAAATATTTGTATTTATTACTCTCTATTTCTTTTTTTTTTTTTGCATTTGCAAATATTAAACAGAATACGAAAAGAAGAAAATATTTGAAACTATAAAATTTATAAATATTCTTACGTGGGGTTGGTTGTACATAATATAGCCAGCCGGCCCAGTTGTCGTTAGTGCATTTAACCAAAATTTATGGGCTACAAAATGATATTTTTGCTTGTTTGAGGCCTTCACCATCACCTGCCAACTGCACACACACACTCCCAAACACATATAGACACACACAAATAAACATTTAGATGTAAATTTTTGAGCAAAAGATATTTTGTTTTTAATTTCATGCCACATTTAAGTGAATGTAATTAAGAGATCTTTAGCAAAAAAAAAAAAAATTATTAAACAAAGGCGTGCGCACTTTTGTTTGAAATGTGGAAAGAAATTTTTGGAAATTTACTGCAGTGATTTAAGTTTAACAAATCTTACTAATTTTTGCGATATATGTAAGTAATTGAGTTATTAAAATGTTTAAACATTTCAAAAACAAAACAAATGGCGTCGAAAAATATGAGTAAACCAGGGACCGGAATTTGAGGGTTTAATACACATCTGATCCATTGCTAATAAATTTTTTCATGAGTCCAAATATTTAAAGAGTTTTTTTAAACATTTTATTAAAGCTAAAATAAACTGCACCAGCTGCTCGTACTAAACTACACATATTTAAAAAATCCAATATCGTCAAACATACGAGTGAGTATATACTTTGTTTTTTTTTCATCTGTGAAGTGTATAATAAAATCCTTTTTATGTTAAAAGATTCCATTTGTTTCTCCTCAACCCGTAAGAGAAAAGCTATAAACAAAAAAAAATAATGAATGACATAATAATGAGCAGAGTACAAAGCTAATGAATTAATTTTGAAGAAATAAGTAAGAATGAAAACAACACATATTGACTTAAATACTTAATAAAATACTCCAATTCACCCACAATAAACACGGTTATACAAAAATAAAAGCTAAATAAATGGTCCTTCGCACTAGAAATAGTTTTCTTTATAATTATGTAGCCTGCTTTTAGGCAATATTTTTAAAAGTAATGCCATTTCAATATATATATAAAAAAGAGGTTTAGCTTAATTGCAATGAGTTGTTTCATATTAGATTTAAAAAATTATCTCTCATTTTGTTATACCCTTTATGCAACAAATACTACTCGTACACTTGTATACATTTGTTTTAATTTAAGGAATTTGATAATAAATTTGATTACAAAATCCCATTTACATATTCTCCTTCCCCGCAAGACAAGGCAAAAACACAAAAACATTCGCATACGTAAATGAGTGTTTGGAACATCTGTATGTAATTAAATTAGTTAGATAAATTATAACAACAACAACAAAATACATATAACAAAATATAAACAGTTTGGCTTAGGTTCATACAAAATAACAAGCAGGTGTGTGTGTGTGTGTGTGTCTGTGGCTCTGTGTGTGTGTATCTGTGTGTGGGTAGTTGTTGTATTTATTTTATTTGAGGTTTTCACTCTTAATAATTTAAGAAAATTCAACCATATAATTTTGAGGTTGTTTTGTTTAAAATTAAACTTTTGTTTCGCTTCTATAGTTTTATTTTTGAAATTATTCGTTGTATCTTAGCAATGAGTATTAGACTAGGTAAGGTGAGGTTAGTTGAAGGAGCTAAGTAGGCAAATATCATTGGCATAGTCGAGGTCTTATAGCCGAGGCTCTTCTTTTTCAAGCTCCAGATAATATCTCTGCTCACATTTATGCCCTTTCTTATCACCAATTCGAACACGCAGTTGAAAAGCTATGCAGCACTCCCTTATCCCCAAAATATTTTTGCTCAGTTGTTTCTTATACTGATTTCTGCATGTGGTCATTTTTTCTTTACATATTTTTTAAAATATTGAATGAAATATTTTTACTATTTAATGTGAGTTTCTAGAGAAGAAAAGAAAAATTATACTAGAATTTAAAGCTGGGGGAAACATCGATACTTTTCTGTGCAGCCACGCACTTCATCAGCACCCTAGTCTATCTACTTGGCTACAGATTGTTATTAACATCAGCTATTTAACGTAAATTTTTTAATGAAATGGAATATGAGAAATGATTGTTGTGTATACAATTATTGATTTACCTTTGGTAAACACATTTATAAGTATCATGTATTCATGTTCTGTTTTTCTATTTTTTCATTTTAACCCCCGACTAAAAAAGGGGTGTAATAAGTTTGTAGTGTGTGTCTGTGTATCTGTGTAGCTGTGTATCTGTGTGTCTGTCCAAGTCCACGTACTAACCAAACGGCTGGGCCGATTTTGACTTTTCTGTTTGAAAGGTGACTTAATCGAGGAGGTTCTTAGCTATGTCTTAAGAATCTCGGTTTAGCCGTTTAGAAGATATCGCATCTGCTCTAGATATATTTGGAGGTTTTTAAAATTTTTAATTTTTGTTATTATATTTATCTATTAAAGGTATATTTATATTTCAGTATATTTCATTTTTTTTTTTGTTGGAAAAATGGAAAAATTTAATTTTTTTACAACAAACACAGGTAAAAAGTTTAAAAAAATTTTGGAATTTTTTTCTTGTTCAAAAAATTACAATTTTCAATGAGAAAAACATGAAATGAATACCTTTATTCTCTTCTTTAGAAACTCACATTAATTAATAAAAATATTCCATTCAATAAAATTTTAAATTGCTGAACTTAAATCCGATTAACGAATTATTTGTGATTAAAATTCTCTACAGTTCCAATAAATCTAAAAAATTTCTCACTTTTTCAAAATAATTATCACCTTGTTGGGGATTCAAGGCATTGCAACTGCCGCAATGACTCAATCTTAGTAATGGTAGTGCTAAAAACCCCCACCTCCACTTAGAGACACAGTATCAAGGCATTTTTCGTTGTCTATAAAGGCGAAAAGTACACGCCCATTCTATTGGGATTTTCTACATGTTTTCGAAAACAACTTGATGCTGTTGGCAGTCTTATGTTATTTTTGAGACCTAAAGAAACAGAAAAAAATTATCAATAGCTATAAATTTTTCTCAAAACATCGTACACAAGCCCCCAGTTGAATATTGAAATTTGTTAACCCAAGATTATTTAGTAAAATCTTTCATTAAGTGGAAGTATATAACCCCAGAGAACGGCGACGAAATGATTGATTAGGATCATCTTCAATGCTTTCCTGTACAGCGGCTACAGCCTCTTCAGTGCACTTTGTTTGGCGTCTCACAGGATGCACATTATCAAGTGTAAGTCGATTCATAATAAAATTTTAAAGTAAACTAAATAAAAAGCAACTATCAGCTGTAAATGGATGCTTAAATAAAGCTGTGATGCCACTTTTAAAAAAACACTTGTAGATACTCTCTTCAGAATTAAATGTGCCATCTGAGATATCTGTCAGTTTGACTTTTTCTGAGAGTATAACAATTACAGTTTATGCAAGATTATCAGAGAGAGTTTTATCATTTGAATAGTTTGCTAATAAGAGGCAGCATCAAATGCACGCTAATAATGAAACCGGCTAGAAGTAGTTCCGATGAAATATTATCCAAGCCTAGAGATTTATTATCTTTGCAGATATTTATTGATTTACCTACTTCCCAAGGTTCGTGAGGGATCTGAAGATAATTCAGCGCTCTCGGTGTGTGATTTACTGACTCGTTGTTGAGCGTAAGTTTGAGGGAGATAGCACATCCGCCTGTTGCATGTTATTATTTCACCAAAATATTTCTTTAGAGATTTCCCCGCAGAATTTTTTTTATGTTAAGTCTGGTACTCTATTAAACATTTGACGTAAAATGCTGTCAAATTACATATAAAAAAAATTAGCATGAATTGTTCATGAAAATATATTGCAGAAGTAGAAACACTGTTCATTTTGGGAAAAACATATGCCACAACATATATGTAGCTCATTTACTCAAAGGACATCATAAATCAAAAAAAAAATCCAATTTTTGAGTTGATGATGCAGAATTAATCCTCATATCGCTCTTCATATTGTGTAAAAAATTTCATACAAATATTTTGTTTACTCATCAATTTTAACAGCGTACTAACACGCTTTAGTGAATTTCCTTGCGACAAAGTATAAGTAGCTATGGCTAATTCGTTACCTCTTGTGCACAACGTTACAACGATATCCCTTCTTAATTGATTATGCAGGCTCTTGCAGCCTGTTTTTTCATCTCTAGATAAGCTTTCATACCATTCTTCGCATGTGTTGTTTTTGAAACATACAAATTATTGGATCCTAGCGATTGCGACCTTTTGATCCTAATTTAAAGAACAATGTTGTAATGTGCTTTAATTTATTACAAAGACGTCATAGTCAAAGTCCCAATACGCCAACCATATAACCAATGTTGTAATGTGCTTTAATTTATTACAAAGACGTCATAGTCAAACTCCAAATACGCCAACCATAGATAAGGTTCTATACTTTGCTATAATTTTGTTGTTCGACAACTTTAGTTAAAATAATATGTAACACATATTGTCAGCTTGATTAGGTACAAATTAAATGTCCCCTTAAACACATGCAACAACTTATATTTTCTCACACTCAAAATTAATGTCATATTTATAAAATGCCAATTTTTTTAACCTTTTTGCGTTTAATGCCTCTTACATTTTTCAAGCAGAAAACAACACATTTAAGCAACAAACCCCTTTCAAAAAAAAAAAAAAGAATGACAAAATTTAAGGCTCTTGGCACGCAAAAAGTAAAGAAAAACAAAAAAGGTTAGAAAATATTATATTAAGCAGGTCATTTGTATACATACAAAAAGAAAAAAAAGAAAAGAAAAACTTGTTTTGAGTACTTTTGGAATACTACCAAAGACAAACAAATATTTTAAATATGCACATACATACATACATTTGTAGGAATAGTGTTGTCATTTATGAGAATATTCAGTCTCACACGTCATATCATAATCATCAACATCGTCATCGTCATCATCGTATTGGTCTTTACAATGCATACTTAGTTTGCTTCTCAAGGCAGCACTCAAGCGTTCATAGGCTTTTATATTGGCAGTTGACACCATTTTCTTTATTTCTTTTTTTTCTCTCATACAATCTCATTACACATGTACTTATTTATATCCTTTTACTTACTCAAAATGTTTATGGTATGAGTGTGTGTGTACTCACACTTTCGCTTGTTCTGTTGTGTTTGGGTACAAAAAAAGTAAGTCTGATAATCGCATACGGAGTACTTGTATGCATACATACAGACATACATACATACAAAAGTAAATTATTGCATTTGTTTGCGTTTGTGTTTTAGTTATAGGATTAGTTAGTCAAAAATGTTTTTGTTTTTTAACAGCACACTATTGTTCAGACAGAAATAAAGCGTTTTGAGACAAATGAGAGAGGTTGCACAAATGTAACGCAATCAGGGCTGCCAGATGATTTATATGAAAAATCTGCATTTTTTTAAAACCATTGGGATTTTTCACACATTAATTTCGACAAATTGGCCAGAAAATTGGCATAAATAAAACTAAGCATTTTGGAAATTTTCATAAATTTTTTATTAATACGAGGGCTACGAGGAATAGCAAATAATAATAAACAATAATGAAAATGGCTTCATTGTTTTTCGAAACATTCCCCTTGATTATCAATGCACTTTTGCATTCGTTCAAACCATTTGTCATAGCTGTTTTTCCATTCCTCTTGAGACACCTCCAAAACATGGCTTTTGAACGCTTCAACTGCTTCTTGGGCGCCCGTAAATCGTTGACCGTGCAGTTTATCTTTCATATTCGGGAACAAGAAAAAGTCTTTGGATGCCAAGTCAGAGACTGGATGGGGGATATTTCATCACTTCGATGTTTTGACTGCTAAAAAATTTACTTGTTCGACGAGATGTGTGAGTGTTCGCATTGTCATGATAACGAATGATTTGTCAAACAAAAAGTCGTGTACCACTCAGAATTAACAGTTCTACGTTGCTCAAGCGGAACAGTGACCACATGACACATTCGGCTGAAGAAACAGGCAACCACATGCTTCACTGTGCTTTTTTCACAAACAACTTTTGTTGATTTAGCTGGCCTTAAAATATCCACACATTATCGATTGCTGTTTTGTTTCTGGCTCATAAGCATATAGCCATGATTAGTTCCCTGTCCTTCAAATAATTTTGTAAATTCTGATAACAATTTTATAGAAATTTAAATTTAGCAGAGTTTGGTTAACTGAATTTGTTATTTAAGTGTGCTGGCGTTTATCTTACTTGTCGATAGATACAACGTGCTGTTGTGCTCTTGTTGCTGTTTATTTTGATTGATCGTGTTGTATACATGTAAATGTCGAAAAGTAGCCGACAAACGTCGTGGCCTGATTCTTCTCGCTATATATTTGGTTTTTTTTTTTGCAACAAACAATTTACTGGAACAGTACAATATATTTACTGAAGCAAAGTTTTATTTCAAAACAAAAAAAAATATATGTTCGAAAATTCTGTGGGAATAATTTTTTCTGTGCATGATATCAAATAGGTTCCTGAATGGTCATGAGTAAAGAGCTTTTTCTGTTTTAAGGCCCCTCTTTTTGCGAGTAGATGCCAATGCATCTCTTTTGCACATTGTGCAAACTTTAACAGCTGTTGTGCCATCACACCGACAAGAGCACAACAGTCAGACAGATCGTGGCGACAACAATGTTTTCTCTTACTTTGCAAGGAAACAAGAACAAATTTAAGAGCTTTTAAAGCTGTTTACCTCAAATGTAAATGTCAGATTATGTGTGTTTGACATAAAGGGAAGGGCAACTATTACACAGGGTACGTAAATGGTGACGTGGTTACAGAGTGCAGATATATAAATTTAAAGGTTTAGGTCGCCACATAAGTATAATTTTTGCTTCAGATTTAGAGACATTTTATGCAGTGTATATAACTCACTTACTTTAAAAGTATCATAACTCAAAAAATTTATTTATTTTGTTTGTTTGTTAATAAAGCAGAATAATTCGTGTGTAAAATTGTACTACAGGCTCCTGTGAGAAGAATATTTTTCCAATATCTTTATTGAGTTGCATGTAAATTTAAAACTTTAAACTTGTTTTTTTTTGCAAAACAGGATTTTTTACTTGTGATATTATTTCAGTAAATGTGTTATGTATTCAATTTGGGACTAACACTTATCAAAGATTTTAAACACTTAATAACAGAATTTTTTTTAAATAATAAAAATCCATGTTAGATGTGGTTATTTATGGCATTATGATTTTTGTTCTTGTTGTTAAGCCCTGTGGCGCTTATTTAATACAATTGCTTGTATATTCATACATTCAAATACCCTGATTAAGTGGCTTTTAGTGTATGTTGAGATTTTATTAAGCATATATTAGTATCCAACCGTGTAGATGTATATATGTACATACATGTACGTAAATGCTTTAAATCCTTCTTGTATGTAGTATACATTTGTTTCCTTGTCAGTGTTTAAGTAATGATATTAAGAAAATGAATAGGGAAACTATTTAAGGTACTTATTATTTTGTTAAAAAAAATAAGTTTAAACCCAAAAGAAAAACGTAATAACACCTCCTTAGTTAAGGTTACAATTATGAAATTCGGTTTCATTTATATTCACTTAAGCTTCTTTGAGATAAAATATTCTGCCTCACAAAGGGTTCGCTTGTTATACGTGTGTATGTGTGTGTGTCTGTGTGTGTGTGTGTTCTTTTGAGTGTATTGATTTTGTTAAAGACCCTGCACAAAAAGTGAAATATTAAACACTTCAAAATGTTATTTGATATTTTGATTAAATGTTTAATGTGCTGTGCATAAAATAAATAAAAAGGGAGTTTGAAATTTTTCTTATTAGCTTGATTATCACAAAAATAGTTGGCATGTTGTTCTGTTAAATAAGTTAATTAATACACATACAAGCTATGGTAGACGTTTGATTAAAGTGTGGAAGTGGAAGGGAAAGGGAAAGGGAAAGGGATACATGTTTAAGCAGCAACAGCTCATATACTTTTCAAACACCTACAGGAAACGTATTATTATTTGCTCATCAAGTACTTTAATTAAGCTTTTTGAGCTTCTCAAATGTAAATATAATACAAAAGAAGGCGTTGATTTTCGATGTTATTTATGGCAAGTGTTAGAACTTTTTTTCTATTTAAATTTTTCTCTTTAAGCAGTGAAAATTGTGTGTAAGCTTCTGCTTAATTCTCTTGGAAGATACAGTTTGGGTTTCAGTTTTAACGAGAACCTATAATACGTGGTGGCAATTAGTTTATGGTCCTGCGAATCGGAACTCGATTTCTAGCCGCAATAGAAACCAATGTTTTAAGTGTTTAGCAAAAACCATTGTAAAAGTCCTCAAATAGAGACAATTAAAACAACATACAAAAAAGTAATATGAATGAGTTTGTAATATTAGTTAAAATATTTGTAGTATTAATTAAAAAATTAATTAAATTTTCACCTATAAACAATTTGATAATATCAATTAAGTTTTTCCAGTCAAATTAATTAATACAATTAAAAATTTAATTAATATAATTAAATTCTTAATTGAAAATATTAATTGGTGAACACTTTTTCTGTGAATAGTTGAATTTGTTATGGTCCTTCCAACCAAAAAAAAGGTTATGACTTAAAAGCACTATAACAGCTGGATGAAGCAATGTTTTCTTTACTCCACGGCAAAACGTTCGAAAAGCAATGTATTGAAAAAAAACGTTCAAGTGCTATTGAACGATCAGCTATTGCACGATCGTAGTATTAAGGCAGGTTTTCTCCATAGAATAGCCTAAGGAAGAGACAGATGCTCACCTGCTCTGCAAGTGCCCTTCATTAAGATGACTTTGTGCTTTATCTAAATGCAATGATATGGATCTTGCATTAGGTTAAAACGCAGATGAGTAGAGGGTTGTACATATATCAAAACGGAACCTCAACAATCTACAAGTCGAGGTGCATTTTTTAATAAATAAAAACCTTTTAAATTTGCTTTTGGATTATTGTTTATTTAATTTCTAAATTAATTGTAATTTATTTGCTGATGGTTTAGCATATCTATATACGTATTTCATTGGCGCTTGAACCAAATCATCAGTAGACTTCAACCACAAATTTTTAACAGTCAAATTTTGTTTCATTAAGTTGAGAAAAAGAATTCATAACCATTCTGATTATGCACGTTTTTAGAGGACCACTTGGCCAGCATTGACTCCCAAAAAAGTGCGTATGCTTTAGAAAATTACACTTTGAATACTTGGCAATATCTAGTTCAAATTCATGCTTTTCAGAAATACTCGTAGATTCATGGACAATAATAAAGGAGGAACATCTTGTCGATAAATTTGCATTATCTTTTTTCGTCTCGGTTGCTTCATTTACTGGAAAAGTCCTTTCGGAATGCATTATACTAGTAGCTTAACAGAGCTCTGTTAAGACACTAATGGAGCTCTGTTAAAGCACAAGATTTCCGATAGAAAATAATTCAGTGATAATATCGAAACTCTTCAAGACATGTTAATAACGAAAATTGTATTCTACAAATTAGCGGAACTACAAGCGTGACACTTCTAATTTAAAAAAATTTTATTTTCATCTCAAACACTTGACACCTAGTAAGTATTTATTTACTATAAGCACATGTGTACAAAATAAAACAAAGAAAAAAGTCTCCTTTTTTTTAAGCAAATTTAAATCGCTTTTTTTAATGCGTTTGTATACGCGCCCATGCGTACATTAAAGCGTCTCGCCCAACCGGCAACAAAAAAAAGTGCCCCGTACACCAGCGAATATAAAGTATTGTTGCAAGGACATTTAAAAAAAAAAAATTTATTTATTATATTGCCGAACGTAGGGGTCGCCTTTTTAGGCTTTTCGTTATATCTTCCATATTTACAGTTCGATCGAAAAACGTTGATATAGCGAATTTGTTTGTCTCAAGGAGCCAATATTTTTGCTCTTAGGTCCATTGACCTCAAGTTTACCGTTCTTGTACTTAGCCCCCCAAATCTCATTTCCTATCACGCTAATGTGACAACCTAATGTTAGAAATTTATAGCTCGCGAAAAATCATAAAACTTTTGCTAATAAAGTATTTCTATAATTACAGCACAAATATTTAAAAAATGCTTTTATAAATTCTTTGTTGCAGACCGTAGGCGTCACCTTTTTAAATTTCTCATAGCTTCGGTATTTACATTCAGATATTAAAGCACACGCATTAATACTACTTCTTTTGATGGTTTGTTATGAACCAAATGTCTTCGCGACATCGCTTGTTAGCAATAATATACAGCAACATCAATACATCCATCGTGCTTCACTTATTGAAAGACAGCATTTATTATTGGTTTAGTAAAATACATGCCACGAGAATACATTAAAAAAAAAATAAGTATTTAGTATTTAGGAGTAAAAAGGAACCAATATATACATTTCAAGACTGTTTTCGCAGGTCTCTAGACGATAATATACTTCTAAGTGTACGACAAAAAATTGTGTGCTGTATTTATATATAAGATTCTACATTAATTCATCCATAGTTCAATAGGGCACTATTACGAATATTAGGCGTGTATGTATTACGAATATTTTTTATTTTTTGTTATGTCTATATAAGAAAGACTCCGCTAGGGACATTTATTATGTATTACGAATATTTTTGTTTGTTTGTTTAGCATGTATATATAAAAAAAGACTTCGCTGGCACATCTGCTCAATATGAAGGTTAAACAAGAACTCGATACAAAGTGCCGTAACTATACTTAGAGCTAATAAGTCAGTGAAAGTTTAAACCCTGGCTTAGTTGAACTAAACTCAGCTTTATATGTGGTTTAAACTCATCAAGAGTAAATCAGTGAACCTTATGGGTAGTTTAAAAAATAATAATATTGTGGCAGCACTAGAATAAATGTCAAAAAACAGATGTTTTGCAGCAGACTATCAGTTCTTTGCACAATCAAAAAGGCAAAAAATTTAATAAAATTTAATTCAAAGTGGCCAAATTTTACTGAGAAAGAAATTATATATATTATTGACAAAGTAGAATAATATAAAAGAACAATAGAGTGTAAGAAAACAGATCGAACAAGATCTGAAGAAAAAGTAGTGGCTGGGAAAAAAGTTGAGTGCTCCTTAAATGCAAAAAATATGGTCTGTAAGTAACAAAATTATATGGCCTCCATTGGTAGTTTAAACGCCCAATTGTATGCGTTTACAGATGGTTTAAATTAGGGATGTAAAGAATACCGATACCGATTCTGATATATCGGTGATATTTCTGATTTGTCGATATATCGATATCGGCGATATTTTACTGTCGATACGGCGATACTTCTTAAATTTTTTAGAGCTGTTTTGAACAAGCAGTTTATTTTTCAACTATTTTTTTTCCATAAAAACTAAGAGAAATAACATATTGAAAGCAGAAAATAAAGTCGAAACAGAAAAATTAAACGTTTCTTTTGTTTTGCTTTGCACCATAGTAGTGAAATGTTCTCTCAGCGGTAAATCATGTATGTATTTAAAAAATAATCACCCTTATTCCAGTTGTCGCCATCGACGTCACTTTAACACAACACCAAAAAATTGGTGCTCGTATATCCGTTGGCGAAAACAACTGACTCATGTTGGCTATTTTCTAGACCTTAGGGAACGGAAAAAGATTGTCAGTTGCGCCTCGAGAGCGAGTAAACAAGCTCCAATTTTTTGGTATTGTGTTAAAGTGACGTCGATGACGACAACTGCAATGAGAGTGAGTGAATAATTTGTTTTTTGTGAATTTCAGAATGAATTCAAATATCAATTTTAAATATTAATAATCTCTTACACTATAATTTTGTATAATAAAAGGTTTTGTTAATTTTAACTTGAGTTCAGTTTCAATGTGCGTATTGGTCTTGGAATCGGTATCGGTGATATTTCTTTTTGAGTATCGGTATCGGATCGGCAAAACGGCGTTTAAATACTTTACTGATTTATAGGTTTGCTGTTTTAAACACATTTTAAGCCAAAAGCAGAGATTAACTTGTGCTGATTTATTAGCCCTTAGATAATAACCTAAGCTTAACTGTGAGTGCCTTTGTGGTCGAGTGGGTAATGTGGCAGCCTGTCAGTACCGACGTTGATAGTTCAACTATAATTTACTGAAAAATAAAGATAATAAAAAAGTTCAAGTTTTCGTTGTTTCAGTTACATAAATGCCGGAATGACATTTATATATAATTTATATTTTTCTACACGGAATAGGTCCCCATAAGATAGTTCAGTGATAAGTCACAATGTGCATACAAAGTATCAATTAACCACATCCTAAGCCATTCCCATGAAGAAGTGACTAGTACACTTCATGGGAAGTGTTAGAACTCGAACTGGTCCCTATCACTTGGGGAGCGGTTACACGACTAATCTTGTGTCTGTTCCATTTCGTGCAGAGGTGCTGCTAAGTTGTGTATTACTTAACATTGTGTGTGTGTTTTTAAAGATTTTAATATATATGTTGATTAAATAAAGTGATTGCAAAATACTTTGAAAAAGATAAGAAAACAAATAGGAGTGACTATGTTTTTATAAAAAAAAAATTTGATTTCCATTCCGGAACACTGGCACATAAAAAAGAAATCGCCCATAATCGCCCATAATCGCCTAGTGAACTGTCGTGGAGTTAACTCATATTTACACACGTGATATTTTTCATAAACCGTGTTCTTCTAATTTTTTATTTTTTGTTTATCATAATCCCATAAAATTTCTCAATAAATAATACGGGCAATAAAAAGCAATAAATCATACATTGTTTACAATTAATTTGAATTAATAAATAATGCTTCAGTACAGCCAAAAAATTTCATTTGTTGAAGGCGCCGATATCATAACGTATTTACTGATACTAAATCTTTTTTAATGGAGAATATAATTTTAGAAAATATCATTTGTGTATGTATGTTTCTCTTTTTTTTCTTGATAAAAAGAAAACATGTAATTTGGGTACTGGTGCAAATTTTATTTCCTTCTAAAATAACTTGAACTTGACATACAGAGAAGGTGTGTCAGTTCTATATAAAGTTTTCGTTTGGTGGGATGTGTATTTAAAAAAAATTTTAAATAAATTGCAAATTGCTAAAAATATCTTCTAAAAGTGAAATGAGAATTTTTTTTTTGTGAGAAATTTTTAGATTATTTAATTGAACTGTAGTGAATTTTAATCAGAAATAAATAAAATACACATATTTTTTTTAATATATAGATAAAATGATACGTAAGTGTGATAAATAAATTTTTCTGGCTTAGTAAGAACAACCAAAAATATACGTTACACACGTGTCATTGTTGCCGAGTATTTGAAATTTTTTAAAAAGAAATAAATTCAAATAAATATAGCATATCGAGGGTTTATATTCAAAAAGTGCTATCTGCAATTCTTGAATATTTTAGTAGACAAAATTAAACTTTTATTTTCTCGAAGTCCAACAGCAATAAAGCAATAACTGTATTTGATTAACATTAGTAGAATTAAGATGTCTTCTGTAAATGGTACTATACATAAAAATTTAGTTATTAGCCTTGCACTTTGAGAAAATAACAGTTTTTGGAGCTCTTCTAAAATTTTCAAGCCTTGCCGATAGCACTTTTTGAATACAAACCCTCGATACTGTAAAAAATTATGTTTTGTTTATTAATAGCTGAGCAATAAAGTTTTATATTTTTAAATAAAGTACAAGGTGTCTCAAAAGAAAGTTTAAATTTTATGAAAATGATGACCATGAATGTCCATCATATGCATCGTGGTGCGAGGTTTCTTAAACGGAACCCAGCTACTACTATGCAGCGTTTCTGATGACAAAAAAAAGCATAATTTTCTTTATAAAAACTAATTGGAAGATTTTGTAAAAAATTTTGTTTCTAAACATTTCAAATTTGTATGAAAAATAAAGAAAATTCGTGTCAAAAAAAAATTTTTTCCAACCAAATTTCAAAACGAAAAAAACGTTTTTTTTTTACAAAATTTTGCAATAAAACCTTATTTACATATATATCGCTCATTTATACTTAAATAACGTCATAACTCAAAAAAAAAACTAGTTTGAGGATGAGGATTAATTCTGCATCATGAACCCAAAAACTCTAAATTTTTTGATTTATGACGTTCTTTCAGTAAATGTGCCATAAATTATCAAAGAAGCAACGTCCTCAGATTGAAATAAAAGAATTTTCTTATCCTGAATACAAATCCACAAGGTCTTTTATTTTACTGGGTCAACTACAGGTTATTGTCCCTATTAATGAGCTACGTCCAAATACACATGAGGTAAAGAGCTTAGAAAGCTCTTAAATTTGTTCTTGTTTCTTTCTAAAGTAAGAGAAAACATTGTTGTCTAGTGTGTTGTTATTGTGGCTGTTGTACTCCCGTTGCGACAGTGGAGTGAATGGTAGAGAAAGTGGCGATTAATTCATAGAATTAGTAATATTAAAGTGTTGTTATTTTTTATTGATGAATATTAATAAATACATAAAAAACCAGCATTTAAAAAAAATTTTTTTTGAAAAAAAAAATTCTTAACCTTTTATGGGATTTTTTGTATTTTGTCTTATTTGACTATTTTTGCTGTAACTTTGGAATTAAAAAAGATAAATTAGTAAATTAAATTGTTGACTAGAGCATACTTTATGTGCCTTTAAAAAAAATAAATATTTAATATATACTTTTAGCAATAATTTTTAGCAACTGGAATTCTCTCACAAAAACTTCTATAGCTCAAAAATCGCAAAAAAGCGCAAATAGGTATTCTGGGATATATTACCTAAAATCTTACAACCTTATTTATAAAAATTATGAAGGCTTTATATAGAGTTTTTAAGACAAATTTTAATAAAAAGCCTTTATAAAGCCTTAATAATTTTTTTATAAAGCCTTAATAATATTTATAAATAAGGCTGCTATATTTTAAAAGCATAAAAGCATGTGTTTCCCTCCACTCATCCGCAAAGCTGTTGAAATTCAATGTATATATCAAAAATTGCACATTTTTAGAGCATTTTAATTTATATTTTTAATATTTCTAAAACATTTATCTAAACAAAAAATAATAACTAACTGAAAGTGACGTTTCCATTATAAAACTTTTACTTGTAGAAGTCTTAACAAAAACTATAATCACTTGAAATATCAAAAAAAAAAAAAAAAAAAAAAAAATAGCAAATAAAGTAAACTACCAGTTAGTGATGTAGAATTTTATCTACTTTCATATGGTACCAAATACGGTTGTGAAAGGTGAAGTTCAATTTTTGAATTAATCGCCACTTGTGAAGGCTTTCACCCCACAGTGCGTGGGTGTGAAAGTAGGCTTGTATCCAACTCTTTCAGCAGCTCATTTTAGACACAAACCGATGATCAAACCCGTGTAATTTAAATAGGTTTTGATTACAGCTTTGTGTCTAAAACGAACTACTGAAAGAGTTCGTTCGATCCAAGTGAAATTTTCGAGTTATCAAGCCAAATAGAGCTACAAACAAAATAATTCCATCTTACGTATACTTAATATAAAATAAATATGCATATAATATTATAGCTCATACGTACCGCACCCCATACAAAAAACACACTCCACTGCGCCCAACATGTTGCAATGCAACATCCACCACCAGCTTCATTTCGATGTTGTTGTTACCTGCCAACATAAAAACCATTATAGACATTTCATAATTTTATACAATTTATTTCATTATTTTATTTTGTAGCAACAAAATATAGAATTTTCATTTCAGTTTTTCCCCATTTGATTTGTTTTTATTGTTTCTGGTGCTCCCTTTAGTTTTTATATTGATTTGTTTTAAACAAATTTAATGCTTGAAGCTATAAATGCAAAAAAATATATATATATATAATTAAACGCGTTATCTAGTTGAATTGAATACATATATAGCAAACCAAAAAAAAAACTTTGATATATTTGTTTTAGTTTAATTAAAAATTTCAATAAAACTTTCAGCTACAAAATGTGACTGAAACACAGTTAAAAGAAAAAAAGAAAAACTACAATATTCTTTGTTATTGTTGTAACCCTTACAGGTTTAAAGAACAGGACGCCTCCATCCTGATTGAAAGATCGTACGTATCTATTTCATGTGTTAAAAAAATATATATACTTTAAATTTTGCTTTAGTTGCAAAACAAGAAACATTAAAAAAACAGATTAATTCAAAAAGCACTGAAAATAATTTATTAAAATCGAGAAATATTTATAAATAATTTTTGTTTTTTGAAATGGCTTTGTAACACTTATTATAAATGTAAATGAAAAACATTACGCTGCATTTACTTTTGTATGATATTTCGAAATAATTATTCTTTTGCGTTATGTTTTTTTTTTAATTTTTCATGATTTCTGTTTAATTTAAAGCGAATTTTTACGTTTTAGCTTTGATTTGTTTAAAAATATTTTATTTTAAGTTTAAGCAAATGTAATTGCAGGTAATTTACATTTAAAGTTAAGGTGTAGCAAAAAGGATTTATTTTACAAAATTTTATCGCGGGGCTAGTACAAACGATAATATATTCTTTTTCACAATCACGGGAAGGCAATACATACTTGCAAACCCAAAACACACGAGCGCTAAAATGCGAATCAAATAAGTCTGGTATACTGTTCAACATTCCATGCGTAACGCTGTAAAGTTGGGTAAACCTAGTTCACTAGTGACACAAACCAATGATCACACCATCTTTAATTACATTAGACTTGTATCGAACTCATTCAGCAGTTCTTATTTGACACAAACCAATTGGACTTGGGTCGAACTCGTTCACCAGTTTATTTCAAACCCATTTAAATTACATGGGTTTGATCACAGGTTTGTGAGTGAGTTCGACCGAAGTCTAAAACCAATCATCAAACCCATGCAATTTAAATGGGTTTGATCCTAGATTTGTGTCAAAAACTAGACATTTCAAACCTGATCACAGGTTTGTGAGTGAGTTCGACCCAAGTCTAAAACCAAGCATCAAACCCATGCAATTTAAATGGGTTTGATCCTAGATTTGTGTCAAAAACTAGACTTGTGTCCAACAGCTTTTTTTTAACTAGTTTGAGAGCGTTCGAATCAAAAGTTGTTTCAAACCCATTTAATTTACATTGATGTTTTTGACCGGACTTGTGTCCAACTGAACGAACTAGTTCAAAAATAACTGTTGGACCCAACTTTGCCAAAAACGAGGAACTTAATCAGTTCGATACAAGTAGAATTGGCTCGAACTCGTTCACTACTTCATTTTTGCGTCAAACCAATGATCAAACCCTTAAACTACATGGGTTTGATGTAGACTTGTGTCCAACAGCTCTTTTGGAACTAGTTTGAAAGCATTCGAATCAAAAATTGTTTCAAACCCATTTAATTTATATTGATATTTTTGACCGGACTTGTGTCCAACTGAACGAACTAGTTCTAAAAGAACTGTTGGACCCAATTCTAGTTTGATGACAGGTTTCTGAATTAGTGAACGAGTTCAACTCAAGTCTAGATATAAGTCTAAATTACGTAGGTTTGATCATAGGTTCGTGTCTAAAACTGACTGTGTCACAGCACACTTTTCTTATAGTGAAGTTGTGCTGTGTCACAGCACACTTTTCTTATAGAAAAGTTCGACTGTGTCCTTGAAAAGTATGGTACATTTTCCTTATAGAAAATTTTATTCAGGTCGTTTGTATGATTATTGAATATTTTTATTCTGCACTATCAATTCTGAAATCTTTACGTTTTCTTAGCTATGATATTGATGAAGTAAATAATTGATTTTTTCAACATGAAAGTGACACTTATAAATCTGCGGCAATAAGGAAAAAGTGCTTAAGTCATATTCGACTGTTTTGCAGTAGAGCACTTTTAAGTGTCTTCAAGTCGATTTTCAGAAATTTGTTTCTTTTACAATTAAATTTGGAAATTATCTATTAAACTTTATTATTTTAAGCAAACATCGTTGTACACTCTATAAGTAATACATTCGAGTTGAAATATACCATAGTATAACATTACTTAAGCTATTATTCCAAATTTGTTTGGAAGTCTAAAAAAGATAAGCCTCAAGTAATTATTCTATAACTTCTTCAAAAATTGCACAAATTAATTGAGATTTTTCTTAGGACTACTTTCAAATATGCAGATTACGGAAATACCAATAACTCAAAATCAGCTTATCTCGACTTAAGTACTTTTTCTTTTTCACCACAGAAATAATTGGTTCGATCAATGCTTTAATTAGACTTTATACAAAAAGTCAAAGTGTAAATTAAGCCGAATAAAAAATGGGTTTGAAGTTAGTTTGAACACCACATACAGTGGAGTTGGGTTATAACGATTTTCAAGGATTCTCGCAGTTCGTTACAACCAAAGTAATAATATTCTATAACTCAAATGAAGTAAGAAAATAAAAATAAAATTATTTATTTTATTAAAAAAAGGAAATCAATTAAAATTTAAAGGTACTTATATTATTTTTTTTTTTTGAGGTAGAAAAAAAACAAGAATTCAAAATTTTTTATGTTCTGAAATTATTTAAACTTCCTTGCAGGTTTGTTGACAGGACTTATGTATATGGAATTTTGAATTATTATGACATATTGATGCACCGGGGAAGTTTTTCCTTGTACGAGATATACTATTACAACCAGTTTTCTGTTATAACCGAACTTCACTGTGCAAAAGAATTTCTTTGAATTTTTTATGTTTTTCATGGTATTTGTCAGTTTGTTTTCACAGTTTTTAATGGATTTTTTTGTATTTATTATATTTTTTTATGTGATATGCTTAATTTATTTATTTATTATTTATTTATCTGTTGTATAAAACATTCAAAACAAAACAAACAAAAACAAAAATTTTATATAAAACGCTCATTTTTTTGAAATTTTGTTTATTGTTTGTATGTCTGTATTTATTTTTTCTTCTTCATACTTAAATGCTTTTAAATTTGTTTGCAAACAAACAACAATTATTTTGTGTTCCCCTAATCTTATAAATTTATAAAGAAAAAAATCAAGATTAAATTATGTACATATACATACATCATATTTTCTTATTAATTAGATTTGTTGCTTTAAAAATTTTATTCAAAATATTTGCTTTTCGCTTTACGTCAATTTTTGTTGAATTTCTTTTAATAACTTTTCAAAGAAACAATTTATTTTTGTTAAATATTTCCTGTAAAATATATGTATTCATTTTAGTAGCATGTTTATTGTTAATGTTGTTTGCACAATATTAAGTGTGATTAAGATTTAAATATTTTAAGCTGCAAAATTTTTCAAATAATTTATAGCACATTTATGCATCAAGTGTATTTATTAAAGGTTTACAGGTGAAATTTATGCTAAAATAAAATGATTTTTCTTAAATAAAATTTATGCAATATGCTATGCTTTACAATTGCAGGTGTCATATAAAAAATGGCAATGCAAACGTTATTTTTACTTGACTTCAGATCAAAAAATATTATATACCGTTACCTGAAATTACATAAATTTTTTCTAATTTTACAGTAGAAGGAAAACAGTTTATTAAAATTTTTCCAGTCATGTGTGATTTGTTATTTTTTAGTTAAATGGTTCTTAGGGCCAATTTCACCAACTCTATTTAAATATCAATTGATAATTAAATGTCGATTTTCATTAATTTTTTTAATGAAAAGAATTACTTTTAAATATGAATTAATATTTAAATAAGTTTATGATGTGATATGAATATGGGCATTTCCATAATGTCGAACGTGACCGTCGATTACATTTAAAGTGAAAAAAATCAAAATAAAAGGGATATTTATTTTGTCATTAAGAATAAGTTCTAGCTCTTAAATTAAGCCTTTCATTTAATGGTAAGTTTGATTTTAGCTGATTTTAGTGAAACCTGAAGCAATATTTTAATGTATCACATTTAGCAATTATTTGCCCAAAAAAGAGCAACCACTAAATACTACTGAAACCCTTGTTGATTTAGACACGAGTTTATTAAGTTAAACAATATCCAAAAACGTTGGACTCCATGGCGGTATCTATTAGTTGTGTTTGAAACTGTTTCACATAATAAACACGTGCCTGAATGAAAAAAAAATTTCTACAGTTTTTAGTGGTTACGCCTTTTTTAGGCAAATGTTTGCCAAGTGTGGCCGTACCTTAAATTTATAATAATTAATTTCAAATGGTTGTGATTTTATCCAAAAATGTTTTATTTTTTATTTTAATTAAATTTTAATCACATTCAAACGTGACATCTCTTACGTGACATTTTTTCCATCGTGATATTTATATCGTTTCTGTTGCTCTCTTTATGAAATTGTAAATGAAGAAGCTTAGTAGAAATGTTTTCAAATTAACAGAAGCATTCAATCACATTTAATTTTTTTCTTCAGGTCTTTTAAAACGCATTTGCGAATTTTTTACAGCTTTTTTAAACATTTCCATGCATTTGTGAGGCTTGTTTTTGTTCAGCATTTCAGATTTCTGTGCACTTTTAGCCGATTTGATGATCTAAATATAAATAATTTTAAAGTATTAATCAGAAATAATTTCTTATTCGGGCTTAAGTTCAGTCATTTCAATTCTTATTGAATGAAAAAATATTTTTATTAATTAATGTGAGTTTTTAAAGAAGAGAAGAAAAATTAAATTAGACTTTTAATAGCTGGGGGGAATACCGATATTCTTCTGTGCAGCCACGCACTTCATCAGCACCCTAGTCTATCTACTTGGGTAGAGATTGTTACTAACATCAGCTATTTAACGTAAATTTTTAATGCAATGGAATATGAGAAATGATTGTTGTGTATACAATTATTTATTTGCCTTTGGTAAACATATTTGTAAGTATCACTATGCATTTTCTTTTTTCCATTTCTAACATTTTCTATTTAAGTATCTAAGTTTTTAACCCTACAATTATAATGTCGCACGTGACCAATTTTTATGAGTAAAGCGACCACAAATCCTTATATTTTTCAGCTGAGTCCAACTTGCTTTAGACACAAACCTTTAAAAAAACCCATAATATTTAAGTGGGTTCGGTCATAGGTTTGTTTCTAAAACGATCCATCTCCATTTTTTTCAACTGTATTAAATATCTGTGTTTCTACTGAATACTTGATATTGCAGGAAGTTCATGCTCACACTTTCGAAGCACTGATAGCAAATTTTGATTTTCAATGTGGCACGTGACATCAAAATGTGCCGTTTTTTAAAGCCAAAATTTATAGTTATTGGCAATCTTATAATTTCTTATGCATTCTTCTTTGAGTTTTCTTAGTTTCAGACAAATTTTAGAGAGCAAGCGCAGGAATAAAAATTTTATCCAACTAAAAAATTTTGTGCTTTTGTGACTTTGCTTTCGTACGTCTCGAAACGGGTTAATTATAAATGTAAAATTTTTTAACATTAGTTAAATTTTATTGCTTCTCTATGAAAATATTAGAAAACAAAGTGTTTTCAAGAATTTTTAATATTTTGGTGGCAGAGGAACTTTTAGATGGAAATGCCCATATGTATGTATGTGTATAACTATGGAAAAAATTAAATAAAAACTTACAAAAATTAGGAATGGGCAACAGAGCCGCCGAACGCATCCTTCATATTTTCACAGGCGTAGAAAGACTATTCTAGGGCTGCATTACGCCCCCCCCAGGAATTTCTTATAATTAAGTATTTTAAATTTACGGGTGCTGCGGTAGCCTAGTGGGTAGTGCGCTTAGCTATTAGTGCGGGGGTCGTGGGTTCGATTCCTACCAACAGGTGTGATGGTATTTCTGCGGCAATATTTAATGTTTTACAGGAGAGCACTTTTAAGCGTTCAAGTCGATTTTCAAAAACTTACTTCTTTTACATTTAAATTCTCTGTTAGCCTTTATTCTTTTAAATACTATAAGTAATACCAAAGTATAACCTAACTTAAGCTGTTATTCCAAAAAAGATTAGAAGTCTAAAAAAGATAAGTCGCAAGTCACAGTGCTATAACTTCCTGAAAAATCACACAAATTAATTGAGATTTCAACGAGGGGTACTATCATATATGCAGATTTTGGAGGTACCACTAACTCAAAATCAGCTTATCTCGACTCAAGCACATTTTCCTTATTGCCGCAAATTTGTTACTATGCTCGTCAATATGAGTTATTGTATAATTTTTAATTGTATGTATTTGTAACATTTAATAAATAAACAAATAAAAAAAAATTTACTAGTGAAAATCACTTGTCATTCCAGCTACGCCAGTAAATCTTTTGCACGTGGTCATCAACAGAGTTATTAAACCGAATATTCTATAAATTTGTACTCCAGTTCTTTGGTTAAAATAATAATATATACGAAACCGAATTTTTCATATATTTCGAATTTTTCAGATGAAAATCAAAAAAAATTCTCAAAATATTTATTTCAACTTTAAAAACATTAATTCCCGTTACGTTTCTGAATTTGTTCTATAAATAAAATTGTGTTTTATTAGCAATTTGCCAGAAAAATTATTAAATTTTGCAAAATATTTGCAACTTTTTATCATCTGCCGTAAACAAGTAAAACATTAAGACAATTTTCTAATCAATTGTTTGTCAACAAATCACTTAAGCAAAATGCATCTGGCTCGTAAAATAACCTAAAAACAAACAAGCAAGACCTTAATTGCACTTACATACGATGTTTTCAAAAGCGAAACAAAAAATTTTATATTAAAAATTTGATGACCTTTTTTTAGTGCACAAAATTGTTCATGATAATAAAAACAATGGCTAAACAAACAAAAACATTAAGAAATTAAAAATTAACTACTAAATAAAAGATTGTTTGTTGTTTTCTTTTCAATAATAAAATGACAAAAAGAAAAAAAATACAACAGAACGTTTTCAAAAAGAGGAAACTAATCATTTTAATACTATTTAGAATAAAATGCAGCATAAAATTTTAGATTTAAATTTTTTTATTAGCAAATTACTAAATAAAATGTTTTATGAATGAATATGAAAAATTAATCAAGTGGAAGAAAACACATACACACAAATTTTACATTTCCTGTTTTGAGTAAATGTTAAATAACGTGCAACAAAATCATTAGTAGAGCAGGCATCATGTGACTGACTTACGGTCACCACCAGCACCACCGCCACCATTCATTCAACCATGTGACGCATTATCATCATCTTCAACAAATCAAATGACATAAATTACGGGGTTGTATATTAGTTTTTAAATATTTGAAAATTATTAGTCATTGTATTTGTATTTCAAGAGCAAATATTAATAGCGAAGGAAAAGTGAAAATCCCCTTGACTCATGCTTATTTTCCTTCAGATAAAAAGAAATTTCATCACATGTGATTTGATCGTTTCGCTTAAACTTGGAAAAAGTTTGTAGCTCATATAAATTTTAAAGTTGTAAGGGTTTCTCTTTTCGATATAAATAAATTTGTAGGGTCAGCAAATGTTAAATTTAATGGGAGCAATAGAGACAAACACACAGGCAAGTTATGTTAGTTGCATCTCTAAAAAGATTGCTGAATATTATGATAAGACTTTAACCATTAACTATGCCAAGATTATTTTGCACAGACCACATTGTACTGAAAAAAGGAGATTATCACCTGTGAAGCACTCGTGATGATTAATCCTGCGTGATTCGTGCGAGAGTACAATTTCAATTTCTCACGCTATAGCATTGAGGCAATTTTATTAAAAAAAAAACTAAAATTAGAAAAATTTCTTTATATGTATAATTTCTTTTCACATAATTTCCACTTTATTCACCCTTTTAAAATTATTGAAATCTGATGTAGTTTATGAGCAGGTGCTGAATTTTTTTTATATATAAACCCAATAAACACTCAAAAAATTAAAATTCAAGCACTTGAAATTTAAGTGGAAACAAAGTTGAATTCAAAAAATTTTACAAGTATTATTTAAGTTTGAAAATATTTGGAAATAAAAAATCAAACAACATACAACATGTTCAAACCTTGTCAAATAAGTAATTTATTTTTTAATAAAATTGAAATTATGATGAAAAATATCAAAAATATATAAAAAAAGTGGTTTTTAAAAAAACAAAAGGTGTTTAAAATCGTGAAAACCATAGTGAAGGTAAATATGCATTAACAAATTATAAGAAAACTTGTCGATTGAATTTTTCTTTCTATTTTAAAAGCATTGTTTTTGAAGCTTGAAATATGCTTGAATTCAATTGTAATACAAGGTTGAATTACAGTATAATTCAAGGGTTGAATTGAACTGTAATACAATTGAAATGTTTGAATTGAATTCAAGTTCCCATTTTACTGGAGAAAGCTATTGAATTAAAGTGTAAATTTAGCATAATTCAATCCTTGACAATTGAATAAGTGGCTTGAATAACAATTGATTTCAAGCAAAATTGCTTATTGGGAAGCCTTTAGTATTGGAAAAAGTTCCCACTCTTAAAACCTTCTACCTTAATGCCTCCAAGATTATCAGGTAATGAAGCAAGTGAAAACAAATATTAATACTGGGTTCACACACGGAAATTTTGCTTCAGCAACTTTTTACTTCATAGGCGAGAAAAAAATGTGGAGATTCTCTTCATTATCTTTTCCTCAAAAGTTGCTCAACTTAAATTTTTGTGTGTGTGGACCCAGCCAAAGAATTCACCTCTCGAGATATATTTTTAGGAACAAATTAAACTACTAAAGAAAAAATTAAGCTTAACAAAGAGCAACAAAAATTAAAGAGAAAAAAAATCGTAAGAAAAAATCATGAGAAAAAATCACGAAAAAAATCATGAGTAAAAATCATAAAAAAATTATAGCCTAAAGCCTGCTACTCTGTTCGTACTTGCGAAAAAACCTTGATTATTTCGCATGAAAAATTTGACGTACTAAATGTAGTCCAACCCGCTGTTTTTTTTATAAATGTATTGCTTTTTTTTGCTTCAAAGTATGCAACATTGTTAAAATTCCGTGCGAAAAAAGCACTGCTCATGTTGTTTCGCAGCTAAACTAAAATGATGCCAGACTAATTTTGCATGGAAAGACATGACTTTACGTATTTTTCACATCAAGAACAGCGTACTACTTTCGCGAATTTATTTCGCAAATATTTCATATGTACACTTTTATATGTAGTTTGACAGCATTTCGCACGAAATTGTGAACAGAGTACCCGGCTTAAAGGAAAAATATAACTAACAAAAATTATAAATTCTTTTATTTCATAATTCTTGCTGTTAGAGCAAACTAAAACTAAAGCTTCTTCAAGCTTTTGGTAAAATCCCACCACAACTGTCAGTCAGTGAGGCAAGTAGAAACAAACGTTAAAGACTCACATCTTAATATCAATTTAAAAAAATAAAAAATATCTTTTAAAAAATAGATAAATAATATATTTAAAAAAAATTTAATTTCAGTATGAGTAATAAAAAGAGTCGTGAGAAAAATAATGATTTAAGTTTAAAAAAAAAACCCAAGTAAAACAAAAATATTTACTGAATCACATAAAATAATTGCCTAAAAATTTTTTAAAATTCCAGTAACTGAATTTATAAATTAACAGAAATTAGTGTTTATCAGTTAATGTATGTACATATGTATGTATACATGTATGTATATATATTTATATGTGTTCCTTTGCAGCACTATATAAACCGAACGCGCAGGCTGATTTTGATTATTCTTACGTCAATTAATATTTCTTAACCACAGGAGTGTCACTAAAAATATGACAGCAGTAAAAATTCAATATGGCGGCTAACATATTTTTGTATAGACTACAACAATTAACACAAAAATTTAAAAAAGTTTAAATTAAAGGGTGGTCCATTAGTTAATGCAATTTTGACTATGTAATTTTGACAACTGGCTGCTATATCTTGGAAACCGTAAGAGGTAAACTCTTGAAATTTTCAAAAATGGTAAAACTAAAAAATCTGAAAATTATAAAATCGCCAAACCAAAAAAAAAAATCGCCAAAAATTCTAAAATATCCCCAAAACGAAAAAAATTGCCATTAAATTAAAAAAAAATCTAACACTAATATAAGTCGGAAAATTCAAAAAAAAAATCGTCTAAATGAAAAAAATCGCCAAATTGAAAAAAGCGCCAAAAACCGAAAAAAACGCCAAACGCGAAAAAGGCTCCAGTAACAAAATAATTGTTAATATGAAAAAAAGATCGCCAAAATGAAAAAAATCTCCAAAATTAAAAAAAAATCGCCAAATTGAAAAATCACCAAAAACCGAAAAAAATCGCCAAAATGACAAAAAAAAGTGTCAAAACTACAAAAAAAGCGCCTAAATGAATTAAGTCGCCAAAAACCGAAACCCGCCAAAATTCAAAAAAAAAAACGCCAAAAACCGAATAAAATTGCCAAAACGAGAAAAAAAGTTAAACTAAAAAATTACTAAAATGGAAAAAAAATCCAAAAACCGAAAAAATCGCAAAATAAAAAAAATTGCCAAAATTAAAAAAACTTCAAAAACGAAAAAAATGCCACAACTATATTTTATATAGGCTACTAAAGTTCGTATTGAATTACATATCTCGTGTACGTACGGAAACCTTTCGTGCGCGGGTCAAAGTCGCACTTTACTGAATTTATTTTTATTTACTACATACTTCTTATATAAATTTTTTACTCAAGTCGAACGTCGGGGTTGTGAGGACGCGAAGTAAATAAATTAAGAAAATAATAATTACTGTACGCCAGCCTAAAAAAAATTATTTTGATATTGATTTGTTGTTTCATTTAGTGCAAGTAAGAACTCAAAATGGAATATTTATTAAAAAAAAAGTGTTTATTAAATATAAAAATTATTTTATACAAATAAATATTTGTGTGGAAATAAAATTTTTAGCGTTCAGAAAAATATAATCCTAGATTTTCCATTTCTTTTATTTACCAAAAAAAAACCTGCAATTCATGCGATGAGTTTAACTACGTTGTTGTGTTTTCTAATTCCTTACTTTGAAGTTGCTGCGAAAAATAGTTTCAATTCATTTGACTATTTTAAGTTGCAGGTCTTTTTTTATATTGGTTTTTTTTTTGCAGTCAGTGTTGATTTTTTTTATATATGTATAAATTATTATTATAATATAAATTATATAGTTAGTTTTTCGCTTTAAGATAAATATAAAAATTTAAAATAAGATTTGAATAAAAAAAGTCATATATTTTTATTTATGGAGCTGTCCCACGATGTCGCACAATTTTCGACTTGTCGCAACAAATTTTAAATTTTTTCTTTTATATTATTAGTTTTTATCATCTCCAAAAATATTTTATTTATTTTGACCATGTCACTTCAGAGTAACAAATACACTAAAACGTAACAAAAAGCATAGGAAATAGTGTAGAAAGAATAATTAAAAATAAAAATGAAAAATACAAATCGAGGTTTTTTATTTACCCCTCTTGTTGCTCTACTCCGTTGGCCTACAAAAACAAAAGTAGACATCTTCGTAAAAATATTTTTTTGTTTCATGCAAAACATTTCATAAAATTGTTTAAAAATAATGTCTTGGTGTAAATTAGGTAAAACAAAAGTTTCACCAAATAAAGTTACAGAAAGTCCACTTTATTTTGATTTTATTCTATTTCAATTTCAAATAAATTTTTGGAAACGAAAATTTTGCCGCATCAAACGTGACCACCACTAGTTATTTCACCATGTGAATGAATATTTTTAAAATATGATTATGTGGGCATATTTCTTTCGCCTAAAGAAAAAAAAACCTTGAAATTAGTTACATTTGCCCTACAAAAGAGCACCAGAAAAAAATCATAAATAAATTTAAAAAAAAAATTTGTGTGTGTCATCAATCATGATCATTATTAGTTTTATTACAAAAAAATTTAAAAAAAAAACTAAGAAATAAATGTAAAACTACATTTGTCATTTATAACAAAAACAAACAAGAAAAATTATAGTTTTATTGCCAAGACAAATAATCTTTTCTGTAGAGCATGACCATTAAAAAATTATTTTATAGCAAACATTTAGAAAATTTAAAAGGAATGTAGAAAATTATTATTACATAAAACTATTTCGTTAAAGTTATTTGTTTAAAAATCAAAAACATAAATCTTTTTAAATTGCAAAAGCACAAAATGTCATTGCGTCCATTCATTCTTTAATTTAAGGAATTTTTAAAATATTAATTATCGGACATTCTTGACCTTCTTTTTTTTATTTTATAAAAAAAAGTGTGACACTAATGCATATCAGAAAAATATATGAGCCCAATTCACAATAGCCCAATTCACAATCTTGTGCTAATGGTCTTGCATCGTTGCCAGTGCGAAATGGTATAGTATATTGAGACTCACACACTAAGAATTGTTAAGTGGTGAGAATTTTTCCCAATTCACAATCTTGTGAAAATGGCCTTGCATCGTTGCATGTGCAAAATGGTATAGTATATTCATACTCACCACTTAACAGTTCTTAGTGGTGAGTATCAATATACTATACCCTTTTGCACATGCAACGATGCAAGATCATTTCCACAAAATAATGAATAGCGTTATTATACTGATATGACTGAGTCTGGCCAGGGATTAAACTACCAGCCAATAGTAATACTAATATGCCTAATACAATTAGGCCTTTAATATTTTACGATACCACAAAATAAGTATGCAATTTAAAAATGTTCACATAATTGCAATAAAAAACTTGAAATTCCCCTTAAAATTAAAATATTTTATAATAAATCAGTTAAGTCCATAAAGAAATAGTATTTATTTTTTTTTCTTAAAAAGTCTTCTTAGAAGTTTTATTTATATTGAATAATTAGACAAAGAATAAGAAAAATTCTGAATCACTGTTAATTAAATGAAAAATAACAACATGTGTATTTTTCCGCTTAACAAACAAATATAGTTCTCTTGTTCTCTGAAAAGAATGAAACAATTCATTGAAATATTTTATTTTTTATATCATTTTATTTTTTTTGTTGTGTGCCAAAAATATAAAATTATTATGGTAGGTAAGTACAAATAAGATTAAAGTGAAACAACATTTTCTAAGTTATTAGTAAACAAAAATAAAAAAAATTACTAAAAATAGCTGTGTTGGCGTGCTCTTTAACACTTTTAGCAGTCGTTACTTATTGGAGACTTTAGTATAAATGGCGAGAGACGGTAAAGAAACTTTTGTTTTTTATGGGCCAATCTTATAAAAATACTCGTACGTACGTAATGTACATATGTATACATGCATACATATGTGCGACTATAATAAATTCTGAATATCATCGTTTGCTTTTTATTTTATTATCATCATCGCGAAATAAAATGCGCTTTAAATTAAATACGTGTGAGAGAAGTATTTCTGAGAGACGAATTTTCTGTGTGAAGTAACCCAATGTGAATAAGTGGATTTTAACACACCTCGTATCGTAGCGGACAATAAGAGTTTGAGTTAAAGGAGTGGAAATTTCTCAGCTATTATTTGATTAAATAAAAGTGAAATCGAAATTTCTGAGTTATTTTTTATTATTCTAAGCTTATGTGTGAATTCCAAAGTTTAATCTACATGTGCTGAAATTAAAGTAGAATTTGACGTTCATATGTCAAAAATCACACACCTGCTGATAATGTAAAATAGCAATTCTTTTCGGTATATAAGTTTTTATAAAACTAGAATACCAAGTATGATAATGAAATAGCTCATATGGACTAGTCACTCTCTTAAAGATATTGAAAAAAATGTCCTTATAAGTCAGGCCATCCTGTTATTCTGATACTTTTTTTCTCTACAACCCAAGCGAGCTTCCCTATTATTATTCAGGTAGCGGAGTGGCATAGAGAGTGATTGGTGAATTAAGGGCGCCGCTTCCTTTACATAGAGTCTACACCTAACATAATATTAAAGATGAGAGCGTCAAATTCAATCGCAGAGAGAATTATGTTACGTGTAGACTTCAAATTAGTGTTATCTTAATCTTATAATATTTTTCATGTGAGCGTTGTTATAAGAAATCTTATAACCACAATCTTATGATATGAACTGTCAAAAAACACACGTACATGAAAATAAATTAGTGTGCATGTGTGAATTTTTATTAAAATAAATGAAAAACTATGCTTTGGTTATAATTTCTGGGATTTTATAAGTTTAAATGTGTTTAATTGATTTATGAATTAAAGTTTGAGTGAAAAAGTGAAAATAAAATAACTAATTATACAAATGTAATACATGTTAACTCGATGAGAATATGCATAAAATGAAATGTTATAAGAAAAGTACATTTACGTTGTCCCATTGTGTGAGATGTAGAGAAATATCGGCATTTTATTTTTGTTGTTTTGCCGAAGTTTTCTAACATATTAGACGCTATGTTAATACACTCTTCTTCTTCGTATGTGTGCACACTAGAGTGGCCGTTAGTTGCATGGAGAATTTTTTTTTATTTCTTATATTCTCTCCCGCCCACACTTATCGGTCCAGTATTATGTAAAATAAATACAAATAAAAAATTAAAAATATTAATTTGCCCAAATATTGTCAGTATATTTTGTCATTTGACACTCGTATAATGGGACCGGGTAAAAAGTAATAGTCCTGCGTTTTGTGGGCCGATTTAATTATTTTTTATCTTCTAAAAAATTCTCTTAAATTATCATATAATTGGAGAGGATGAAAATAACAAAAAATAGTACCTTATTCAAAAAGTACTTCTTTCAAAGAGTACTTTTTCAATAAAGTACTTGTTTCAAAAAGCACTTTTCCAAAAAGTACCTTCGTTAAAAAGTTATTTTTCGTTAAATTCCTTTTTCAAAAAGTACTTTTTCAAAAAAGCACCATTTTACCACTTTTTAAAGCAAGTACCATTTTCAATAAAGTACAGTTTCAAAGAAACATTTCATTTGAAATGTACTTTTTAAATAAGTTTTTTTGTATTTAAAAGCACTTTTTCCAAAAAGTGTCTTTTTCGTGCTTTAAGTGAAAGCTTTTCTTAAAAGTACTCTCTTTGAAAGGGTACACTTTTCCTAAAGTACCATCCCAAAAAAGGTACATCTTTCGAAAAGTGCCTTTTCCAAAAGTTTTTGTATCCCAAAATTGCATTTTCAAAAATAAATTTTCAAAAATTAAATATTCAAATAATGGTACTTATGTACTCAAAAGCACACTTTCAAAAAGTGATGTTTCCAAAACGAATAATAACAAAAAAAATTTTAAAATTACTTTGTTTTTCAAAGATACCCATTTAATAACAGTATTATAGAATACACTATAACAGTTAGTAATATATAGATTTTAAGATATATGAATTATATAAAAGCTTCGGAATTTTAAAGTTTTACCTTTCTGGTACCTTTTTGTGCCCTTCGAAAACATATACATACACTTTATTTATTTATAAATTTTATTACCGCAGCTTGTGCTGAGCGATAAGAAGGAAGTCATAGTAAATTATTTTTACAGTTTTTGTTACCAATTTTCAATTGCAGTTCGGTTTTTTTAATGAGGATTTTCAGAATATTTTAGGGGTCTGGCCATGACCTTTCGTGAGCTGGACCTTGGCTTATATTTTGCATATTTGCGTGCTTTCTCCCAAGACATTATATTAAAAAAGAATTTTTATCAAACTTTTGAAAGCATTTATATAAAAATAAATACAATAATGTTTTAATTATAAGCGAACTTTTGCAGAGTTGATATAAAAAGTTCTTTCATTGAAATAAAAACAAACAAATAATGCAGGCGTGTGCTATTTTATTTTTTATAGCAATCTTGAATAATTTTTTTAGGCTACCTTCCCTTTCAAAGATATATGAATAAAATAGAAAACTATTATCGTCATCATCATCAAGAACATGCTAAATATCATTTCCAAAGTATAATTAATCAAATCATTATTAAGTTTATTAAGACAAATAAAGTTTATGGCAAAATTCGTTAACCCTTTTTGGGGGATAGGAGACCAAAAAACATTCATTTTCAAAACAATTCAATGACTAGAATATGATGATAATGTAGCCTTGACAGAGCCATGAACACCAAAATAAAAATGTCGACACAGTGAACAAAATACTAAAAGGGTGGTATTTGTAGGCATGGTAAAAAAATAAAAATTAAATATTTTTAGAATTGTTTTTACATTATCTCTAATTCTTAGGGGGTGACTGGCACATTTTTTTTACTTGTATGGAAGGTGAACCACTCTACTGTACACAACATTTATACAAAAGATCCCAGCAAAAAATTTCAGAAAAAGTAATTGGATTTGGAATTAATCATTTTTGGTGGAAGCTCTTGCCTACTGGATTACCAACTTAATGATTTTAATAAAGCGTGAGACTAAAATAATCGATTCTTGAGAAGTACTTACTTTTTTTATTTAGCAACTTGTTCACGTAATCTATTTAATCTAAAAAAATTATTCTCGTCATTTAGCAACTTGTAGAATTTTTTTTAAATTTTAGGTAATGTCATTTGTAAGCGAGTAATGAAATTTGGTAATGAGAAAAGTAAGTCATTATATGACAAGTAGTTATAATGATAATTTGTTGTTTGCTGGAATGATTCAATTAGCTACGGTCAACTTAAAAAGGTGTGTGAATTGGCTACATTGCAGTTGTTTGGTTTTAGTTTTGGAAATGTTGCAGTTAATGGGTTTTGTTTTGAATAATAAAAATCTTGATAAATGTCAAAAAATTGGTATAGATTTTGTGCAGGTGTAAATGCCATATAAGCTAAATTAAATTATTGTTTCATATAAGATTATAAGAGTAAATAATTAAATTAAATAATTAATTAAAGAGTAATAATTACGCTATAACGTGCTGAATAAACTCACAAAATATTTGAGAATTTTTCCAGGCGACGCTTTTGCATATGACTATAACAGGGATGCTGCTAACTCAAGTTTCAAACCTTAGCTTATCTCGACTTAAGCAATTGTTCCTTTTTGCCACAGAAATATCTTGAGAAAATTTTTGTATATTTTTTTAATTTCGCTGCTAAAAAAATAATTTTAAAAAATTTTGCGAAATTAACCCGCCATTACTTACGATCCCTAAGGGATTAACTTTTGCAAGAAAATTATTAAAACATTTGTTTTTAAGTGTGTTTACACAAAAAAAAGGGAAAAAACAAAAGCAAAAATTAAATATTCCGATTTTTTTTTCTTTCGTTGGGAGATAGAAAATGAAAAAGATTTTCATATTTTAGTATAAGTTGAAAAAACGCGAACTACACACCACAAGAAATAAATCCATTTCAATAGCATTGAAATAAAAATTATGTACAAAAGTGCCTTTCTTAGTTGTTCATTTATCAAAGTTTTGAAATCATAAAGAAAAAAATTAATTAATCCCATGATTGGAAAGAAAAAATAAATGGCTCAATTTGAAAATCAAATAAATAGTACATGTTTAAAATTATCTTCCAACTAACTTAAAAGCTTTTTAAATCCAGAAAATTTTAAAAATACAGACATCATTTGATGGAATTTTGTTTGCTTTTAATAAAATCTATTTTAATTAAAAAAAAATCTATAAATAAATTAACATTTTAGAGGTCATTAAACGTTTACAATAACAGAAAAATTTATAAAGAAAACAAATGAAAAATAAATAAAAATAAAATAAGTATATTTTATTAAAATAAGTGACAAGCACAAGCATCAGTTTAAAACAAAATGTGACTTAAAAATAATTAATCGCAATAAAATAAACAATACCAGTGCAAAAATAAAAAAAATATTTGCAAATGATGGAGAAAAGTGTAAAATATCAGTGAAAACAGATTTTGAGAATTTTTTTTTCTTTCGTAATAAAAAATATATAAAAATGTGAAAATCTTTAAAAATCTATAAAAAAAAACAATTTGTAAAAGTTAACCAAATTAATTAAACAAACTGCACAATTAAAAAAAAAATTATAAAAATATTCCGAAAAGTAATTTATTTATTTTTTGTCTAAAAATATAAATAAATATTTAGTGTACAACTATGCCCCCGGCGTTTGCATAATGATGACGGTTAAAGACAGTGGAACCACTATAACACGTAACACTTAACCCGTTGATTTCAAAATATCAGTAATTGGTTGTTTTTATAAAGTCTTTTGAACTCTAATTTGAAATAATGCCACCAAAAATTTTTTGGCTAAGAGCAAAAAGTGCTTAAGTCGATTTAAGCTAAAATAGAGAGGCGCCAAACACATTTCTTGAATGAATTTTGGCCTTATTTTCAATCAAAATTGTTTATTGCAGGAATATTTTTTCTGTTCAAGAAGCAAATTAATTTCCTAAAATGCTCTTAGCATTATCCCAAAAATGTCGTTCGTAAGTTGTACGTCACATAGCAGCATGCTGTCGAAACCATCTGGTTATTGATTTGAATGTACTTTTAATAATAAAAAAATATTTTGCTAAAAAATTTATCTATATAATTTGTGAAAATTAGTGTGTTAAAAAGCACAGCAAAAATATATCTCCAAATAGGCAAGCACCTATTGGAGGATTGGAAACTGCCAACTCTGGACCCACTGGTAATCTAGATCTACTTTAGTCGCAGTATCCTGTGCTTCCCGCTAGACTTAATTTATTCAAAGAAAAAATTTTTTCGTCAATCAACAAATTTAATTAAAAAAAAATATAAAAAATTGCGTCAATTAAACTTTTTTGATCAACTAAATTCTTAAAAAAAAATTTTAATTGAGTTAATAAAATTTTTTATTAAACTTTCAATCAATTGAAATTAAACAAAATTTTAATTAACTTAATGAAATTTTAAAATTAAACTTTTCATCAATTAAGTTTTCAAACAAAAGTTTAATTAACTCAATAAAATTGTCAATTAAACTTTTAATCAATTAAAATGTTCAACATAAATTTAATCACTTGAATTTTTAAACCAAAATTTAAATGTTTGATTAAGCTTTTAATCATTTGAATTATTGAACAAACGTTTAAATTACTCAATAAAATTTTTATTTAATTAATTGTATTTTTTATTTTTTTTTTATTAAAGATGTTAGTGTGGGAACATTTTTTATGTGAATAGTAAACAAGTTCTTGTTGATATTTATCTTATTGATTTTTTGAATCGAAACTTCAGATAAAAAACCTGAAGCTGCTAGGAACGACGACATATTGACAAATCAAAGTATTATCATTTACACTTTGACCTACCGAAATTAACGAGAGTCCAGTATAGCTACCCTCAGGGAAAAGCAGCAACTTAAAAATGAGAACGCGCCACATTAATTCAATAACTTTCAATATTAAAGAAAATGTATGTGGAAATACTTAAAAATAAATAAAATTGGTAAATTAATACTGTAAGTTAATATTTTTCTATATTGAATTAGGAAATTTCAACATGACTAGACTTTCGTTAATGTTTCTTATTAATTCAATATGGTTTTTATTGATTTTAAGCTGCTTTTTCTCTGGGTGTATCATTTGTGTACGTTGGTCCAAAGTATGTTCACATAAGCGTGTCAAATACAGACCATAAATAAATATTTCATGTGCCAATATTTAGTGCGTAGTTCATTGATACACGTGCCAGCATGCCGGAAAAGTCTTACAGTTTTCTCTTGCCCTCGTCTGTCAAAAAATGAAATATATTCAATTTTCATTTTATAAGCAACTGTTTACAAGAAATCTTGCGACTCACAGTGGAAGCAATCGCACAAATTTAATTAAAAATAAAATTTGTTTTTCAATGAATTTAAACGTGCACCATAGAAACGACACGCACAATATTGTCATTTCGCTTATTTGCTCAAACAACCTGATAACTCAAAAAAAAAAAAAATAAATAATAATAATAATGCCTTAATTCAATAAAAAGATTTAAGACGTTTTACTCGTACTTTTGAGTTCTTGTTTTTGAATTCTAATAGTGCATTTACACCTGCACAAAATCTAGCACATTTGAATTAAAATTTTATGAAAATCCACACCGATTTCACTATGTTTTTTTGACATTTATCGAGATTTGTTTGTCCAAAACAAAACCCATTAACCGAAAAATTTCCAAAACTACAACCAAACAACTGAAATGTAGCCAATGCACACAACTTTTAAAGCAGACCGTAGCTAATTCAACCACCTTTTATATAAATATTTTGTACATGGTGGTAAAAATAAAATAAAAATATTATATTTAAGAAATTTATTATTCGACATATTGTCATAATTATATTTTAATTTGAAATTTATTCGCTGGTGGTTCAGCTAGGTCTATATGCATTTCATTGTTGCTGTAACAAAATAAAATAGATTCATATCGAGTATAAATTATTATTAAGTTTCTAAACCTACTATGCTTATTTTTCTTTTGTGATTTTCTTTTGTGAATTCTCAAAAAGTTCTTGAAAGTCTGTGCATAAGATAAGAGGTTTGTGACTAAACAAAATGTGTGGTTGAAGTCTACTGATGATTTGTTACAGCAACAATGAAATGCATATAAACCAAGCTGAACCACCAACAAATAAATTTCAAATTAAAAATATTATATTTTGAGTAGATTGCCTACAAATCTACTCACAATCTAGGTTTTGTTTTATATGGGAAATCTATTAAAAAGCCGCTAGATTTAGCTAAAAATATCGTAACTACTAGATTTTGGCCCTATAATTTATTTTCTTCAAAAATGGTTGTTGTCTTTGATAATGAAAAATAAAAATATTATTACAATGTTTTAAAGCATGAAAATTAAATCAAAGTATTATACAATATAAATTAAAAATATTTGAAAAATGTGTGTTGGATATAATGTTTGGAACAAAATCATAAAGCAAATACACGAACCTTGGACCATAGACAATAAATAACAATTGTTTTATGCCCTAATTCTTTTCGACGATTGTATCGTCTTGTCCATGGACGAAAAAAGCTGCAGTTGTGATTCTTTAAAACAATTATTAGTTATTGTCTATGCTAGAAGGTGTGTGTATTTGCTTCATAATTTTGCTCCAAACATTATATCCAACACATATTTTTCAAATATTTTTAATTTTTATTGTATAATACTTTGATTTAATTTTGATGTTATAAAACATGGTAATAATATTTTTACGTTTCATTATCAAAGACAACAACTATTTTTGAAGAAAACTATTTAGAGAATTCAAAGACAAAAACTCAAAGCACTTTTAAACAAAAACGTCCGAAATCTTCTTACTGAATTAGGGCATTAAAGAATCACTATTCCGTTTTTTTTTTGTCCATAGACAATCGCCGAACAGTAATTCTGATCTGTTAAAGAAGAGAAGAAAAAATAAACTAGACTTTTTAGCTGGGGGAAATACCGGTATTTTTCTGTGCAGTCAGGCACTTCATCTCTTCTCTTCTCTTCTTTAAAAAATTACATTAATTAATAATATATTTCATTCAACAAGAATTGAAAATACTGAACTTAGGAACGATTAAGAAATTATTACTGATTAAAATTCCTATGTAGTCTCAATTATTTTCACCACTGTTTGCTGCTGCAGTCATCAAAATCAAAACACCGGATGCAAAGTTGTACATCATTTGCTAAAATTGTAAAAGTTTACACAGAGAAAACAACTTCGCCTGAGATAGTCACTCCTATTCTACATTTTGATTGCGTTTAATCATTAATTACTTAAAAAATAAAAATAAAATTAAATAAATAAAATATTCCAACAGAAAACTTAATTGTATGAATAAGAAGAAGACCAGAGTATTTTCTACACCCACTGTGTCGCTGTGGAATGTATGAAATGAAAACAAAACCAGCTGTTTTGCTGTGGAATGTATCGAAAAATAAGCAATTTTATGAACATTTTGATAAAAAGTTAAATTTTGTGCAAATAAAACGGAGATTTAATAATTAAAAAATAATAAAAATTATATATTGCAGAAGTTTTAATTTAATAAAAGCATCAATTAAGTACTGAAGTAAGAAAAAGAAGCAGAAAGATAAGCAAGAGATATTTGCGTTCGAACTAGTTAGTACAGTAGTGAAGAATTCTGTGACGCGGAAGTTGATTTTTTAAATTTTTTATTGTAATTGTGGCACAAAAATAAAGTTTCTTTGCTTAAACTTCATTACCGGAAAATTTTTTATTTACATCCTTAGGCCTTCAGCCTACACTACGTTAGGTAAAATTTTAAGAAAAATCGAGTCACGTTGTTCAGAAATACAAGGTTAATTACTTGCTGTCGCACGCTACAAAATAGTGTAATTTCTCGGAGAATTCCCCATATGTATATTCAGATCATTAGTGAAGTTTTCTATATTGCATTTTGTAATGAAGCAAGGTCTATCCCCCCCCGTCATTAAGTGTGAATTCGCACAATGAAATTGTACACTCAAAAAAAAATTAACTAAAACTTTGGAAAATTTTCTAAATTTGAATAAAAAAAAGTTGTCGTATTTATAGTTCATTAATGAATTAGTTTATAGTAATTATATTTTCATATTTAAGTAAAATTTTCCTAAAATTAAAATTAAGTAACATTTTCCCATAAAATTCGGAGCTTTGCAAAAAAATGTTTTCGGCTTTGATCTCAAATTTAGTAAATTTTCCAGTTTTTTTTTTTGTTTTTTATTCTGGTACTTATTTTTATTTTTAATTAATTTCTATACGACATGGTATGTTTTTTTTTTATGTTTTCGTGTTATATTCTTAATTATAATTCACCATACATACAATATAAATTCCTTGAGAGGAGACAAGTAATTGAACCAGCAACCTTCTGATTGACAGGCAAGCACTCTAACCAATTGTCTAACAAGGCAGCTTGAATAAGCATTGAAATTATTGAGTTTTAAAATTTTATTTTATTTACAAAAAAATAAATTTCAAGTTCAAATATTCCTCGAAAATATAAAAAATTTACTTAGATTTTTTGCTAAATGCAAATCAATAATAAATTCCATAATTCAAAGAAAAAATACTTAAAACTGGGAAATACTTCCCTAAAATTTAGTATACCTTTTTACATCTTTTAAGTAAGTCAAATTTCATGAACTTATCAGGAGTAATTCATTTCCTAAAGCTTATTTTTGGATTTAAGACGAAATTGACTAGTTCTTAATATAAAATTTCCTTCAGTTTATAACCATTTTCTTACTTTTAGTAAATATTTCCTTTAACTCAGTAAACGTTTCCTGAAATTTGAGAAATTTATTGTGTATTTTTATGAACTATTTTTGAGGATATGAATTTTTATTTTTTACTCATATTAAGTAGTTTTTATTAGATTTTTGTAAAAATTTACTTAAACTTAGAAAAAATTACTTAAACTTAGAATTGTTTTTACTTGAATTTAGGGGAAAAAAATTCTTAATAATAGAACTTGTCTTTTTTTGAGTGTATATTCAGATCATTAGTGAAGTTTTCTATATTGCATTTTGTAATGAAGCAAGCCCCCCCCCCCCCGCCCCCGTCACTAAGTGCGAATTCGCACAATAAAATTGTATGACGTCTATTTTTCTAATTACTTTTTGAAGTTGCATTGATAAGATGGTTTTGTTTTCTACGTCTAATTTTACTTCTCTCTATCTATATAGCCAACAAGAGTAAGAATAACAAATAACAATGAACCAGAAGAGTAACATTAAAACGTAACAACAAGAACAATGTAAAGAGAAATATGAAAAAAACCATGGAAATCAGAAATCGAGTAATTTTTTCGTTCGCTATCGAACCAAAAGTAAAGTTGAAAAATAGACTCCATAAAAGCCATCGTGTAAATCCTGTGTAACTTAATCAGTATTCATTTGCACAACTTACAGAAATCGCAGCATGTTTGTAAGCACAGAGAGTTAAAGAAAATGACTTCTGAAGAAAGCTAAAATCAGCTGTTTTATGCACTGTTAAAGAGGGACTTGTTAAATTTTATAATAATATTAAATTTTTAGCACATTTATCAAAATAAACAACAAAAAATGTATACTTTATGAAACAAAGAAGTAAGAATCAGAGAAACAAGCCGTCTTAAATAGTCAGCGCCAGTTCATAAGCCGGCTTGAGCCGGCTGACATTTACAGCCGCTTTTTATAATTTTTTTAACACATTTCTACAAAAAAAAAATCAAACACCTGATGTTTTCCAAAATTATATGAGAGAATTTTTTGTTGTTTGTTGTTGTTATTGTTTTTTAAATTATAAATATTAAAAAAATTTATTAAAATTAGTTTTCAGATGATTACATATACTTCATTTTAAAGGCATTTTCATTTAAAAATATTAATTTTTACCATTTATTTACAAAAAACTTATGCGGCGAATGAGACCACAAAGTATAAAATGAAAATACATTAAAATAATACAACGCGAAAAAATACCAGTAAAGAGAATTTATTGACTGGCCGAGCAGGACATATAGAAAGCACAATTATCTTGCGACTCCAGTCACCAGCCAGTTGTCGTCTGTGCTCGTAAAACTGGTTACACACGGCAACTGTAGTTTAACAATTTGTTTTTAAGTTTATGGAAAAGAGAGGAGAAGTTAATTAAGAGATAAGCCGTCAAGTTTTTGCTCTCTCAGCCATGAACTAAAAAGTTGCTGAAATAAAATTGGCGTATGTAAATACAGCACAATGCCGAATACACACACACGGGAAAAAATTAAACAAAACGGAATGCAAAATATCAAAGTTGCCAACCAGGGAAAAATTCAATTCGCATCGAAATGCAGAATAGGGGGCCTGCTTATAATCAAGTTTTTTTTCTTAATTTAAAACATAACGGATCGAATAGGAATATTAAACGAATTATTTTATTTTCTAAAGAAATCTCGAAAATCGAAATTTATATGGCATCAAAAACAAAATTTTATATATTCAAAGATTCGGTTGAGAAAATCCCATAATTCCATAAATAAACCCAAATCGATTATAACAAGGAAATTGTTTTCTCTGTGCCGTAAAATATTTTTATTAATTAAACTTAAAAAGAAATAATTAAAATTTAAAATGCATTTATATTTATTTATATAGCAACCCCATTAAAGTATAGCAAGAAAACAAATAGCAAAAGCTAAAAAAAAATTAATATAAGTAATAAATAATCTCCTTGAGGCTGCATAACAAATACAAATCATAAAAGCAATAAAAACATCATTACCTTATTATATAGAATAAAAAGATTCCAACTGTGATACTCATAAAAATACCATCTTTCTAAACACCCGCCGCCATAAGCCACCACCCACTTCCGCTAAGTGTAGTAAATATAAAAAAAAAATCTCAACGCGCTAAAAGAAAAAAAATAATAGAAAACCCACCCTCATCTTATAGTACAAAATAAAAAGTTTTATTAAACTTTAAGAAATTGTTATGAAAACAAATTAAAAATAAAAAAAAGCTGCTGCAAAATGATGCTCAATAAAAATTCACCCGGTTCCCAGTCAATGCCACGGGTACACTCATTTTTCAATATGATACCAACCATATTGGACACAGAATTGGCCATGACTGTCATGGGAGATCGCGATAGTATGTTTTCCATTAAATCTCAAAGGTATAGAAAAAAAAAACTTTATATATATATTACATATTTAAAAAACTTAATTTAACAAAAAATTTATTTAGCAAGAAAATTAATAAAAATTAAACGACCATAATAAATATATATTTAAGTATGTGTTTGTTCATAATTTATGTGCTTTGGCCTCTAAAAATAAAATATTCATTTGGCTACAATTAGCATTTCACACAAAATTATTGGAATTTGGCCGAATTCGACTTAACATGTGATTTCAGCCAGTTGTCAACAGCAGAATATTTTCGTTAAAAATAATTATAAGTTTTTCTATAGCACACATAAATTTTTATGAGATATATTTTTTTTATTTTTGAATAGAAAAACTTTTCTGTTACAAGTACACAGTGGCGCTCAAGGGAAAAAATAATGGTAATAATTTTGTATCTTTTTAACTATTTTGCTCATGTCGAACTTTTGGTGTATGCAGAGCTCAATAGTAAAACTTTACGGATAATTGTTTGGTACAACGTTTTAACCCTTTACATCCCAAGTTTAAGAGTACTTATTTGATCCCTTTTTGCCAAAGTTTCAATAAAGACCCCCTACGGAGAAAGAAAGAATTAGAGTGTTAAATTCAGATTTTGTATAAAACTGTAGAAGGCATTTTGTGTACATGAACAAGTTATAAATTAACCCGTTTAAGTTATTTTAACTTTTGACGAATTTCTGTTGTTAAAGTTTAATTTCAAGCTTTCGCCAGTTTAAGCTTAAATTAAACGTGCCATAGCCATAACCAAACCAAAATTCAATTGGTTTCTATGGCAATGGCTAAGGCGTTGTGGCGAGTCACCTATAATCAAATACAGTTTTGCCCATAGGTTTGCTCCGAACAGCTGTTTTCTATGGTTATGGTTATGGGACATCTGATTGAACCTTAAGGGACTTATAGTATAATTTTATGGGGAATTTTTTTAGAGAATAATTTAAGCCGTTACATACTCGTTTAAGAGTACTTATATCATGCTTATTTGTCCAGAATAGAAAAAAGACCCATACAGAGATGAGTTATAGGGTTAACAAGAATGCATTATGTGTCCAAAAGCCGAAATAAGGCGTAAAAATTATTTAAAAACTTGCCAGCATCATTAAAAATTTTCACAACTTCACAAAACACATAAAATAATAAAAAATACGAAATTTGACACATCGAGCCATAACCGCCAAAAGAGCTTAACTCTCAAAAAAAATTTTGTACCTTTTTGCGATCATAAATAATTTATTTTGGAAAAAATGAAGTCCGAAAATTAGGTCGCTTAAGCTTTTTTTTTTTGAGGTTATGGCATTTAGTAAAATATTTTTATAATTTTTTTAAGTACATAACTTCAGTTTTCTAATCTATTTTGGTAAGATTTTAAATACGAGTATGCTACTGTTTATATTTCGGGAACTGGCAACACTAATGTCAATAGCTAAAATCGAGCAAAGCCATAATAAATTTTTAAATTGCTTGGCATAAACGTTTATATTGAGTTCACAAAATCAATTTGAAAAAAAAAAGTTGGAAATTTCAAGATTTAAAAATTTCCTTGGAAGATTTTTCACAACAAAACAGCAATAGACCGTTTGGGTAGTTCAAGACGAGCTAAGTCCAACAAGAAACACAGCGAAGCAAATAATCGCTTGTTTCTTCGGCCGAATTGGTCATGTGGCCACTGTTTCGTTGAGCAATATAGAACTGTAAATTCTGAGTTTTACACGACCACTTGTATGCCGCAAGTCTTCGTAGAAATTCGTAAAACTAGCCCACGAAGACGAATCATTATTCATCACGACAATGCGAGCTCTCAAACATCTCTTCAAAAAACTGAACTTTTGAGCATTCAAACCGTCGAATTGATGGCTCATCCTCCGTACAGTCCTGACTGGGCACCCAATGACTTCTTCTTGCACCTTAATATTAAAGGTGAACTGCGTGGTTAACCATTTACGAGCGCCGTAGAATCACTTGAAGCGTTCAAAAGCCATGTTTTAGAGGTGTCTCAAAAACTGCTATGATACTCATAATGTTTTGAACGAATGCAGAAGTGTATTGATCATCAAAGGAAATATTTTAAAAAATAATAAAGCCATCTTCTATAACTAATTTTTTGAAAAAATCACTTTCCTCATTTACCTCCCAATAATTTAAAAAAAAAATTAAACATTCACAGCTGTTTATATTTAAACAGAGTTGCTAAATAGCACCAGAAATTTTTGTCATTTACATATGTCGTCAAAGTGTTAGAAATTGATTCAAAAAGCGAAACTTGAAAATTTGAATTTTTGCTGCTAAAGTTTAAATTAGACACATAGTGCAGTGCAGCGTATGTAAATTAAAGTGGCCGTTATTTATTTTTTTTATTTCTTCTAGTCTCACCCCCAAATCGGTTGAGTCTTATTTAAAAGAAAAATACAAACAAAATTTCATACCGATTAGTTGTGTTTTAGGGATGCGTCCAGCCCGCAAATTTGGCCCTCAAGCCCATATATTCAATGTAATCTTTTTTGTTTAGTTTTATTTTGACTATTTGACATATGTATGTATATGTATGAAATAATTAATATATATGTAAAAGCTCTTATTGTACATGCTTAGAATAAAAAATTTCCATATAAATGTAATTTTGTAACATAAAATTTTTGGTATTTTGTTGGTTATTTTCTGCATTATTTTCTAAAATATTAATTTTAGCCAAAAACTTTCTTTAAGACTAATGTTGTTGACTTGAAAAGCTAAAATATTGCCATATGTCATATTCTTTTAAAATGATTTTTTAAAAAGATAGTCATATGCAAAAAATTACATTGAAAAATGGGCTTGAAAGCCAAGTTTTAGGGGGCGAATGCGCCCCCTAAAACAAAACTTATCGCTATGAAATTTTTTTGTATTATTTTTTTTTACATAAAACTGAATCGATTTGGTGGGAGAGACTATAAGAAATCAAACAAAAAAATATCCATACAACTAAAAAAATCTCTAAATTTAAAAATTCTAACATATTTATACTTTTATAATTTAAACAAATTCAATAACAAATCTACGCTGTCTACAATTTTTTAAGTCCCTTAAATCTCAAGATTGTCTGCTTATCAGTGACACACGTAATATTTCTTACAAACATTTCAAAAAACATAAAGGGTATTCACATTCGCAATATGATTGCTACGTGATAATTATCGCAATAGTCATTCTTTGTGCTTATTTTTTACGACTTTATTTCATCTTAATTTCTGTCTGTGTCTGTGTCTGTCCAGCTGTCTGATGAGCATTTCTTTATGTGATGATGAGTGTAGCAGCCAACATACACTTAAATATTATTTTAATCTTCCACTGAAATTGACGCTTTTCGTACATTTTTGTTTCAAATACATGCATATACAACATTATGGACATACATGCACACATATGCGTATATAGCCCATGTTTGTTAATAAAAGCAAAAATTGTGATTTATATCAGTGTACAACGGAACGATTAAGTGCTTAAAATATTTATTCATACACAGTGAGTCCATATTTTATTTTCGCTGCCTAGAAGCTTAAAATAAGATTAAACAAACATACATTGCAATAAAGTTTTCTTTTTGTAATTGTAAGATAATTTTTGTTTTTGGTATAGTAAAGCGTGTTTTTTTTTAGAGTGTCACAACTTTGAGTTGACATCACTGCTTTATTTAAGCTCCCATTTAACAGCTGATAGTTGCTTTTTATTTAGTTGGCTTTGTTTAGTTTCATTATGAATCGACTTACACTAGAGCAGCGCGTGCAAATTTTTGAAATTTTTAATCAAAATAATAGTTCTATTCGTCAAACTCATCCCCGCCAGGGGAGTCGATTTCGACTACGGGTGTGGCAAGCCCGGGGCCCCAGCTGGGGTAGTGTGGCTTTTTCCATTGACATACCTTTGGTACATTACCCATAGAACTTATGTTGTTACTACTCGATCTCTGGAATAACAGAGCAAAGGATGTGCACATATTTATAACAAAAGGAAGACAGGTCCTGTTGATGTCAGTTAGGTGCAGCGTCACCTAGAGCTGCCCCTGAGTTCAAAAGACGATAGAGGTGAAGCCCTTGTGGTGGAACTTCGAGGTCTGACCAGAGGCTACTTCTGGTTCCACGGGTGCCGGTGGCCCGACAGCCGATCTGCTTTGAAGTTATTGAGTGCATGTAGTGGTCGTCAGTGTTCTTTGCTAATATGCCGAGTTCGTCCTACCCCACGGGGTTTAAGGGATGATTTTGGTATGTGTGGAGTAGGCACTGGATATTTGGCGACACAGGCATGCGTTCATTTCGAATGAGTGGTTGAGCTGTGCCGGCAATTGTTGAGGAATTCTCTTGGGGACCTCGCTATGGTGTATACACAACACTATAGCGTGGAAGCCGGATAATTAACGTGGTGGCTGTGGTTGCTACCAAAATCGCTGGGAGAATAGTCTTGGCTTCCCAGTGTTAAATCAATGCTAGTGATTGGCGTGACGCGGTCAGCCAGACACTATTCTAGGTGCTGTTGCCATTCAACAGAAGCTGCTATGGGCACGGACATAGCAGCAGAGTTTAGATAGCTCAAAGTACCTAAGCAAGGTACTTGAATATAGTACAGTGATAACTATATACAAAGATTGCAACCTATGCGCCTTTGAGGAGTGGGCATAGGTTCATTCTGAAAAAGGTGCATGGGGGCGATGGTCTGGCGTCTTACCTAGCACCCGGTGCTTTGGCACCCGTGAGATTAGGCCGTCAAGGCAGGTGCTCACGGAAAGCTATTGCACATCTGTCAAACTCATCGAGCACTTCTTCTTCTATTTTCGATGAAGCCCATTTCTGGTTGAATGGGTACGTAAATAAGCAGAATTGTCGCATTTGAAGTGAGGAAAATTCACAAGTTTTTGTCAAAACACCATTACATCCACAGAAAATTACTGTATGGTGCGCTTTATAGGTCGGCGGAGTCATTGGCCCATATGTCTTTAAAAACAATGATGGGCAGGATGGTACTGTCAATGGTGAACGGTGTAGGAACATGATTCAAAATGTTTTCGTACCTCATGTACGTGGCATTAAACTTGCTGATATGTGGTTCCAATAGGACGGAACCACATTCCACACAGCCGGCGCTATAATTGATTTACTCAAAGAAACTTTTGAAGAAAAAATAATTTCACGTAATGGCCCAATTAATAGGCCACCAAGATCGTGGTGTGATTTAACCCCATAGGATTATTTTCTTTGGGGTTATGCTCTTAAGTCGCTTGTCTACGTCGATAAGCTACAAAAAAATTAACTTTTGGATATCAAAATTCGAAGAGTTATCGGCGAAATACGGCCGCAAATGCCACATAAATTCAATTTTAATGGCAAATAATTTTGATTGTTTCTCATGTATGATCAGAGATGGAAAGTCGAATTCCCTTATTTGTTAATGGAATAATATTAAAAAAGTATGAAAAATGCATAAAAATTTTAAATATACATGAAGCTGTGTAAAGAATTTCATATTAAATATCAATTTCTTAAAAAAATTGCAATTTAAAATATTATCAAACAAAATACAGCAGAAAAAGTACAATTGCATCATGATTTCTATCCATGGTTTTGATATGAATAAAATTTTCTTGCAAGTTTTTACAAGTAAAGCGTTCATTTACTTTTTCATATTTGGGAGAGTAATTTTGTAAATTTATGCCTTGTTCTCTCGTTACTAATTTCTGCAGAAAAAAGTAAATAAACAGACCTATTAAAAATATACTTCCTGGTTTTATTATGATTTAAGCTAGTGTGACTCTATTAAAAAAACCAATGTGAGTCCGATCACAGGGGAGATGTGTAAACATCTTATAATGAAATCTTTTATTAATATTGGCAAAATTTGTATTAAAATCTCCATCCATAATAATTGGCATGAGATGGAGATGTTTATCCAGTTGTCGTACACCAGCTTTAGTGTAAGGCAACAGTACGTTATGAAGATATGTTATAATATATTATTATAAATTCTTTATAAAGACTGCTTTATAGCTTTTCAACAAATATTTGACATTTAAAAGGCGCTTTTATTTAAAATTTTATATTTATGTGAAACATTTGTAAATTTTTTTTAATTGAACTTTTTTAGTGATTTTTAATCACTAAAATTGGAAAAAAAACAGAAAATTAATACTGATACTTATAAATGTGTTTACCAAAGGTAAATCAATTGTATACACAACAATCGTTTCTCATATTCCGTTCATTGTACATTTAAGTTAAATAGCTGATGTTAATAAGAATCTCTACCCAAGTAGATAGACTAGGGTGCTGATGAAGTGCGTGGCTGCACAGAAAAGTATCGGTATTTCCCCCAGCTTAAAGTCTAAGTTTAATTTTTCTTCTATTCTTTAGATACTCACATTAATTAATAAAAATATTTCATTCAATAAGAATTGAAATTACTGAACTTAAGCCTGACTTAAAATTATTTCTGATTTTATATTTATTTCATATTTTTCAACTTTTTAACAAAATTATCCCCACTGGCAACACTATTACACTTCACGAGCAATTTCTATTAAAATTAATATTTCTCCTGCAGGTATGCTTTAAAATTCTTTTGTTTGTATTTTTATGCAGCTTTTAAGTTTCTCTGTACTTCTTGTTCGTATGATTACACTAACATACTCATACATAGTTTACACCGATTTGATAACGCTTTACGATCTAACTCAACACTTGTGTTTGTATTGTGAAAAAGATTTTTACCCCTTGGATGTATAGATGTTTAGACATCAAAAACAACCCTTACAAGGTTTTTTCACCAGTGTTGCCAGAACTAGTGAGAAAAAAGCTAAAGCGAGCCCGCTCTACAATAAATATCGAATTTAAAATATTCTCCTTTTTTTGTAGCTCAAAGGATCATGCATAGAATTTTAAAAGCAATTTGAAGGATTGTTTAATTTTATTTTTTTATTTAACTACAAATTCTTAGATATAGTTAAGCAGTTTGAAAAACTAATTTAAATCACTTGGGTATTAAATTAAATAATATTCCTTCTTGCCTACACACACACTTTAACTTTAAGACATAAAACAAATTTGTTTTTTTTCTTTCTTATTAAAATAAAAATGAAAAACTGTGTCTCGTACATTTTTTAAGTGAAAAATCGTGACTGGATGCAGACAGTCGGAAATTGACTGTAGCCAATTATTATTATCATTGCTAGTGCTCGTCAGCACATGTTTGATGATGTTGTTGCAATTTTTGAAGTGATTTCTGCTTTGTCGAAGTAGATTTTTTTTAATGACTCAAATATTTGCGCTATTTGTTTCTTGTTGTTTTTTTTAATGAACAATTTCGAACGTTTTTAAATTTGTGTGACTTTATTGCTCTTGTTTTTAAGAATTTTCGCATTTAAATTTTAAAAATAAAATGTGTGTATTTGTTTTTATTAGTGTTCTAAAAATATGCACATCGTTATGAGAAGAAGTATTTGTCATATCATTTCATTATTTTCTTATTTAAAATGACCCTGTTTTTTTCTAAACGAAATGACATGACTATTTAACAGCCTTTGAAAATAATGCTGCTGTTCTCAATATTATTGCAGCCAGACTATTGTTTTCTGTGTGCTTTGTTTTTTTTATTACGAGTATTGTTATTATTATTATTAAATAATACATTCAAAAAGCATTTGTTAAATTCTTAAATAAAAGCACAAACAGCATAACCCTTAAATAAACGTAAATGCAAAACAATACTAATTTCAATAAACAATTGGGAGGCTGGTCCAAATACTTACATACATACATACACACATGCATACATACGAGTAGTACAAGTAGTACGAGTGTGTGTGTTATGTGACTGCCTTCATGTCCACAACTTTATCGAGAATTGTTTAATTAACCGTCCAAAGGCCACTGAGGCAAATTTAATATACAAAGTATGTATGTATATGTGTACATATGTATGTATGGCTACTATTCTGTATAAAATTATATATTTATAAAGTTGTTAGCACTTACCACAGTATAACAATTAAGTAATTGTGTCTTTAAGTCTATTGAATCTATTGAGCAGCAATATGACATCATAAAAAGTTACGTTGAATTAAAAGTATTATTGGAAATAAAAAATTAACCTCAATTTGTTGCAACAATTTGTTTTCTATATGAAATTTAGAAGATTATATTTTATATATATTTTCTTTACATCATCTACAAGCCCAATGGTAGACTTCGTGAACCGGAATTCAAACCCTGACCAGACACAGTCATATCAATACCATAAATTTTTCTGATATAACTTAATGTCTCTAAACTATTCGACCGATTTTTGTGAAAGTCAAAGTACAAATACATTTTTTTTTTTATAAACTAGGACCCAATTTCTGCTCCTCTGCAATATCTAAACGATTTTGATGAATCTTAAAGCGAGAGGATTCACAGTTTTTGCGATTTGTGGCCATAAATAATCACCCATATCGTGAACAGTTTTTCTCGCGAAATATTTGCCCTTTTCCACAAATTGCAATCGTGAAGAATTTTTCCTCAGAAATGTGTTTCCTTTCTTGATTCCCCTTATCGTGCATAATATATTTCACATGGATTTTTTTCACTTTTCCCTTGGTTTTGTTCACTTTATTTTTGCACGCGAACTGAATTAAAACATCGCTTAGTTTTATTTTGATATCATACTTCCAATTATAGATATATTAAAATTTATAAATAATTATTTTTAGAACAAAATTAGTAAATAATGTCCACTATTAATAACAATAATTCCCCGCAACGCATCTTTTTATTGAACATGAATATCTTTGGCATCGCCAACTATTAGGGAATAAAACAAACATCTGTTGCGAGTCCAACATGGCGTAAAGATAATGTGATTCCTTAATTTCTTTTTAACGATAGTATACATCTATTGATGCATATCTGCATACAAAGTGACAAAATAAGCGAAAAGCACAAAAAAGAATTAAGGAAAAACTAAACAAATTTGAGCGAATATCGTTCAAATATGTTACTGGATAACAAAGTCCATACTCTACATTCAGCCGTATTCCAGTTGTCGACATCGACGTCACGTCAATACAATACCAAAACATTGGGGCTTGTCAACTCTCTCTCTCTCTCTCTCTCTCACGAACTATTTTGTATTATTGACAGTCTATTTCTGTTTCCTAAAGTCTAGAAGATAGCATGAGGCTGTCAATAGCAGTCAGTTGTTTTTAACCCAACTATTTGGTATTGTATTGATGTTGACAACTGGAATAATGGTGTTTACATATATATGTATATTATAGTGATACGATTATCGTAACTAAAGTTACTGAATCCAGGTACAGAATTTGCAGGATTTTTAAAAATATTATTACAAGAGAAAGAAAATGCTCAAAGTCGATACTTTTCTTTATTACTCATAATAACTTAAAATAAAGTAGAACGTCAAGTTTTTTAATTACCTATTTTTTTGCGCCAAAGTTTATTAAATTTCACATTGTTTTATCTTTAATTAGGAACTTGCCTCAGAGATTTAAACTCCAAAATAACATTTCCCTTCAATTTAGTATTATTAATTATATATATAAAAGAAAATAAAACATATTCCATTTTGATAATTCTAAAATAGAGTAGTTATTGGCTACAAGATGCAGTTTTACAGGCACGTTTCAATGTTTGTATTCGTTTTTTTATGTGCTATAATTTATTATTATAATCAATCAATCAATCAATCAATAATACTTCAATATATAACTGTATACAATAATTTTCTTATAATTATGAATAGTTTAGATTTGTGTACATCTTTTCTATTCAAAATACTATAAATATGTTAAACTAAGATTGATAGGGAAAATTAAAAAAAACTCTCAAGTAAAGAGAGAAAAAAAGGGAGGTGTGTCAGGACACCCTGTTATAGCTATGCTGCTTAGCTATGAATATAAAACAACTTTAATGTGTTAAATAACAATGCAATAATATTATATTATATGATGACGTTAAATTTGCTGCAAATATTTCAAAACGTTTCCATTTATTTCCCATTATTTTTTTTTCCAGCGGCGTACGATTAAGTTCTCTCGTTTGTGCTCATGGGTAAAATTAATACAAAAACTAACTCAGCAATACTTTTCATTGTTTCACGGTCACTTCAATGAATGAAACCAAACAAAATCAAACAATTTGTTTCGTATATTTTTTTTAAGTACAGAGAAATCAAAATAAAAATATATCCATAACTGTAATAGTGTCACGCCCTAGCTCCTGTGTGCTAACATAAATAGCATAGCTATAAAAAAAATATTTAATGAATTATTTTAAAGCTCTTTGCTTTTATAAGTATTGAAGAGTTAATTAACCGGGGATTACTGTACAAAATTATTGGTGTTATATAGTATAAAGTTCTGTCTCATACAACGCGTCAAAATCACGCATGTTTGTATTTTCGTTAATAACAACATATTATGAAATTAAGAATTTTTTTACTATGATAATGAACATCAACACCAAAAATGGGAAAAGGCACAATCATTTGACGTCACGTAGTGATAAAATTAATGAAAAAATATATATATAAATAATATGGCGAAATACATATATGCGAGTCGAACTCACACGCAATGTGTTTCATGGCAACGTACATTAGTTAGCACGACATACGTAAATACAAAAGGTAGCAGCACACTTTTTCAGTTCATTGCTTTAATTAATGTATAAAATTAGGGCCTTAGCTTATTCAAGTTATTAGAAGGTAATACAGGACACACAGAGGCTATTATTGTAAGTTACATTCGATTTTCGAAAAAGAAATCGAATGTTCAATTCATATTATGAGAATTGAAAATTTCGTTGAGCAACGAATTTTCTATAGAACAGAATTTAGCTTTCGATAAAGTATTCTAGTATAAAAAATTATAAACGCTTTTTTTTTTAATTTTTAGGTAAAGTAGCAGCAAATTTTAAAAAACCGCTTTAAGTGATTTTCAAAATAAAAACGTTCTTTATCGAATTCTCTTCATAATACCAAATGAAAATTCGTTCGATCAGACGTCGAAGATCGAAAGTTGCTCAAAATAAGGGTCATAGTTAAACAGTACACATGGCTTGCATGAATGTTGTTGAAGATGTGACATGTAGAGGTTGCCCAGAAGATGATGAAACTGTGGAACTCTACTTGTATCACTGTCCACCATTCAGCCAAAATAGAAGACAAATCTTCAATCTGGAAAATATACCAGGGTGTCTGTAATTCGAAACAAAAACAAATACTTTCGAGTTCTAATGTTATTACATACAAATTCCTTTTTTTCTTCTTTCTTTTCGAAATATAGAGTAGACACCTAAATATGGAAAATCTCAGTTATTTAGACTGAGAAATCCTTAGAAAGTATGTTGAGAAGACTAGGTTCCTAATATGACTGAGGCCCAAATTTACAGTCATTAGTTAACTAATAGCAATAGTTTAACCAATCATATTTGATTCACAGCTCTTTGTTTACCATTAGTTAAACCGCCAAATGTTATTGGTTAACAAATAGTTAGACAACAGCTGATTCATTGTAAACTTTATTAGTATTGTTGTGTTGAGAAAATTTTTATGCACATTTCACACATGTTTCGCTGAATTAGTAAAATCAAACACTTACGAATGAATTTACAAGTATGACACATTTTTTTAAACACACATACGTTATCAAGCATCTTCTTTGTAGTTAGCTGCAACACATTCTTTTTATTTTATTTTCTACTAAAGAGTGGTTTTTTTCGAACCAATTTCAGCACTAGTTCAATATTTTGCATGGTAAATTTAGATGAGCGCGCACTGTTTTATCCAGTTTTAAGAAATAATACAGCAAATGTAAACAAAAAACCATATGCTGTCGATAATGAAACTTATTTGTTTTATAGAGTTACCATTCTTTACTCATATTAAGAGCTTTAGTTAAACAATGCACTGTGAATATTCAGTATTAGTTAAACAATAGTTATCATTTTAGTTTACTTAAAATTAACTAATGACTATAAATTTGGCCCTAAGTTTGGTAGATATTTATAGTTTTTATTGCATATCTTTTCAATATATCTTATTATTAAGGAAGAGCACAACATGCTATAGAAGCATAAATGTAATCCAAACGAATTGGATCTATATTGATTGCTCCTCTTTTCAACCTAACCTAGTACCAGCTAATCTATTTTAAAGCATTTTCAAAATAAGACGCTCTTTTGTGTGAAAAGTTTCCCGAGTGTGTGATGGGATTTTATTATTTCTTTGTGGCTACGTGAAAGATAAGGTGATGACCTCAAAGATGGAATTCATGAAGTTATCGCGGTCAGACAGTCGACCGCAAGCCCAACCGTAGGACTATTATTTTTGTTATTAACAGCTTTCTCTACTCTTTACAGTTTAATTAGCACCCGAAGAAATTTATTTTTCTGGCACTTGGGACAATTTGGCTCACAGGGAGAAATATGTACATATGTTCTTTTTGCATATGTTTGTATATAAATCACTTTTCAACGCCACTTTGCAATAAGAATTTTTCTTAAATTAAATGCTGAATATTTTTCATAAAATTTAAATTGCCTGAAGCTGTGGACACATTTAAGAGTGTGTATGTGTTTATGAAGGCGGGTTCGATGTGAATAGAAAAATATTTTATTTAATTCAATTAAGTTATAATATTCAAAAAGAAACAATACATATATTTCTAACAAATTATTAGCACTTTCTTTTTTGCTTAGCTTTTAGTTTTATAAAATTTTTATTTTGTGTACAGCAAAAGTTTCTATAGTTTTAGTGAATATCGTACAATAGATTGAATTTTAAGTAAAACTACGAAATTGTGGTGAGTGGGTGGTGAATGGCAAAAAAGTGAACTTTATAAAATAGGTATACATAAATATTTGTTATGACCGCTAGCTGTATTAATAATATCTTTGTCCAAATTAATTTTGTACACAAAAAACTGTTTTCATTAAAAGGCTAAAGCTGAAAGGATGCAGAAGGATTTCAATGCCTATTCAATATATTTCAATTTCAAAATGTGGTATAATTACTTTATTAATGCCAAGAGTTTTTGGTTACAATTAATTGTTGTTAATGATACAAAGGAACAATTCGCACAAGATCTGGTAGAACATAAAAAAATTAGAGAAAAAAATTCATTTTCATAAAAAAAATTTTTTTCTAAAGACATACATGGCATTAACATTTAAAAATTATGTACTGCATGTGTCCGTCTCAGCTGTTCGTGACGAAGCGCAGTCTGGACTTCCAACTTTTGGGCCACTTTTTCTAGCCTTGCTGGCCTTATGTCACGAATAACAAGAACTATGTTGTCCTCCAACTGCGCACAATTGTTGCTGGTTTATTAGCATAATGCTGAGCTTACATCTTTGTGCCATGTACCAAAAAAGTGTAACCACTAATTACTAATGAAAAACTGTTTGATTCAGACATGTATTTATTGATTTAAACAGTTTATAATCATGTTGGATTCTATAAAATTGTCTGTTAGTTATGAATGAAACTGTTTAACTTAATAAATACGTGTCTGTATCAAAAAATTGTTCATTAGTAATTAGTGGTTATGCTTCTTTGCTACATGACACACATTATATGCCAGATGTAGACTCAGCCTAAGCCATTAAATTCACGTGGAACCACAGACAGTACTCGAGTGCTGTCAAATCCAGAAAACAAAGGGGGGGGGGGGGGGGAATTGACAGGTTCTCTTCTCAAAATCTGCTTATCGGCCAATTTTGGTTTCAGTAAGTCGATGAATGCGTATTGAAATAAAATCTCACTGGGATCAGTTTCATTCATATTTTCAAACATAAAATCATTGATTTTGAAAAAATGAGGTCCAATATCGCCACCAGCTGGTAAAGAGTACTAAATGGTTTATTTCTCTGGATGTAATAGATTCTGTAGGGTCTGCTGTGAATTAATTTCACTTCATTTACGGAAATTTTATTTATTAACAAACCCGTTAAGCCAAAAATTAGCCTCATCGCTGACCATTGTGTTTTGAGGTCATGGAAATTAGAGTTGGTTTGAATTCATTCATTCGGACATCTTAGATACAAACCTATGATCAAGCTCATATTGTTTTGCAATTGGGTCGAACTGGTTCAACAGTAGAGCTGGTTCCAACTTGTTCGATCTCGTCCAGTTGGTCGTTTTAGACTAAACTTGTATCGAGCTCTTTCGGTAGCTTGCTTTTGACACACACCTGAGATCAAACCAAATTAAATTACACGTGTTTGATCATTGGCTTGTGTTACAAAGAAGCTACTGAATGATTTCGATACAAGTCTATTTTAGACACAGAACGATGATCAATCCCATTTAAATTTCATAGGTTTGATTGTGTCATACTGGTTATTATTAAACCCACGTTAGTTAAAAATATGTTTGATCATAGGTTTGTGTCTAAAATGGCCGACTGAAGGAGTTTCAACGAAATGGACCCAACTTCGTTAACCACTTCTAGTAGATTTGGTTCGAACTAGTATACTACTTTGATTTTATTTTTAATACAACACCATGACCGATCCTGTTTCAATTACATGGTTGAAGACTAGACTTGTATCGAACTCTTTCAGAAGCTCGTTTTTAACACAAACCAATTATCAAACCCATATAATTTAAATGGGTTTGATCATTGGTTTGTGTCAAAATCGAGCTACTGAAAGAGCTCGAAATGCGTAAAGAAGTGAGTTCATTCACTATTTAGTTTTAGATAGACTTGGGTCGAACTCATTCAGTCGGTAATTTTTGACACAAACCACTGATCGAACCCATTTAAATTACATGGGTTTGATCATTGGCCTGTGTTAAAAATGAGCTACTGAATGAGTTCGATATAAATCTATTTTAGACACAAAGCTATGATCAATCCCATTTAATTGCATAGGTTTTATTATAGGCTTACGTGGTACTGTTTTACTAGTTTATTTAAGACACAAACTTATGATAAAACCCACGAAAGTTAAAAATAGGTTTGATCATAGGTTTGTGTCTACAATGACCGACTTACGGAGTTCCAACTAGTAGATTCGGTTCGAACTCATTCACTAGAACTCATTCACTCGGTCGTTTTTGACACAAACCAATGATCAAACCCATTTAAATAACATGACCGAATAAATGAGTTCGATTCTAGTTCATTTTAGACAAAAACCTTTAATCATACTATTGTAATTTAAATGGGTTTGATCATCGGCTTATTTTAAAAATGAAGTAGTGAACGAGTTCGACACAAGTTTGATGGTTTTGATAATCAGTTTGTGTAGAAAACGACCAACTGAAGTTTAGTTTCCATGACCTCAAAACGTTGAAACTTGATGAAAACTCGATTTGTAGTAAATCGGGGTGAGTTGAAAAATAAAATTATTATAATTGTGTTAAAAAATGTTTACAAATGGCTGCGTGTTAAATAAAATTGTTGTCCCACAAATGATTCGCATGTCTAAAAGTGACACATTAAAGTTTTTCCACACGCAAGCTGAGGCAGCAAATATTTACTTGTCGTCCCTAAAAGTGCACACATAATGTTTTATTAATATTTTTTGTATGTATGTATTTTATTAATTTTTTCTCTATATGCCACTTGTATAAAAAGCAGAATTTTCAATTAGTTTACTTATTACTTTTTGTATTATCTTCTTTTTTTAAGAAAAAAAAATATGCATAAAACAAATAATTTAAAATTTAGTTGTAGTTGAAGTTTTGTAAAAAAACCAATAATTTTTTTGTTTGCCATATTTGCTACTCACTGTAATGAAAAGTATTTCACTTACTATAATTTTAACATTTAATGTAATACTTTATCTTTATTTATATTTTATAGTCATGGCGAGGACCTTATTGTGACACCATTTGCCCAAATTTTAGCCAGTTTGCGTTCTGTGCGCAATAATTTATTAAGTCTGACAAATGTTCCAGCAACCAACAAGTGAGTATTACTAATATTTATGTTTATGTATTTATGTATATGACTTTTGCTTTAAGTAACTTTTTATTCGAAATTTACTCTCCTTGTTATTTATTGTAACCTAAATAAAAATATATATTCATATACTGCATATAATAATAAAAACCTTTTCTTAATACTTAAGTGCACCTGGCTACAAACTCGTATTAATTAAAATATTAAAACATAAAAGTAGTAAAAAAACATGTTTGAGCAATAAAAATTTAGAACTGTCCTTTTTTTCTGTGATTTGTATTAAATATAAAATAAAAGGCTTTTTTAACAATTCAGTTAGTTGTAAAGTAGAAATAAGTTTTTAAATATTTGAATAAATGTTTTTAAATTTTATAATTTTCCAAACTGTTTCAATAGTGTTCAGTTAAACTCACTAGCCTACACAATCGAGCGACTTCTGAGAAAATATAACTCGGTATGATGGAGTTTATGGAAATTTTTAAAAGGGTCGCATTTTTTTCTAAGTCGTGCGATTGTATAGAATATTGAGTACCAGCATTTAACAGCACGATTTATTTATTTCATTTTTAATTTTAAAAGAAATATTTTAAATTTTTAAAAGCTGTAAACAGTTATTTCAAGAAATCCGGGGATTTGAAATCTTTCGGAGTATTTACTGTGGTTCTATCCCTTAAAATGTGATCAACTAAAGTTTTTTTAGTCCTAATTTACACTATGCCAGTCTTATTGTTAGCTGATTAGTTTGTTGAAGAGAGAGACGAAAGGAACAGAAACGTTTCTTTCCCCTCGTCTCTCTCTCTCCTAACAAACTAATCAGCTTAGCAATAAGACTTGCATAGTATGAATTAGGACTTAGGATCCAAACATTTTCACAATAAGTACTCATTTTCGTTTGAGTGTCGTTTTGAAACGAAGGATAAGAACGAAGATTTTACATTGAAATTGCACAGTGTTACCTTAGTACCGTACTACCATTGCAATTTAAAAACAGGGTTGTCAAATTTATTCTGACTTATGTCCCCAAATTAATTGTAAAAATCGCAAAAACCTGCCAAAGTCAATTTTAGATAGTTTTTCCTTAATATATAAAGGGTGTTTTTTTATAGAGTGACACAAGTTTAAATCATAATAAAACGAAGAAATATATTTTTAATATCAATGAAACGGGCTTAATTGCAAAGAAAATTTCATGAAATTAAGGTTTAATTATGATTTCTGGTATGTGACCGCCAATGCTGACGCGTGGAAAGCGCAATCTGTAAAAGCAATTTTCAAAAAAATTTCGCAGCATTTGCGGCCGTATTTCGCCGATAACTGTTCGAATGTTGATTTCCAGGTGCTCAATTGTTTTGTTTTATCGACGTAGACGAATGACTTAACATAACCTCAAAAAAAATAATGATATGGGGTTAAATCACACGATCTTGGTGGCCAATTGATTAGGCCATTACGTGAAATTATTTTTTCATCAAAAGTTTCATTGAGTAAATCAATTGTAGCGCCCGCTGTGTGGCATATGACTACGTCCTGTTAGAACAACATATCAGATCTACATATGCCACTTAAATTTCGAATCATGTTCCTATACCGTTCACCAATGACAGTAACATTCTCTCCATCATCGTTTGTGAAGACATATGGCCTAATGACTCCTCCAACCCATAAAGCGCACCAACTAGTAATTTTCTGTGGATGTAATTGTGTTTCGACAAAAGCTTGTGGATTCTCCTCACTCCAAATGCGAAAATTCTGCTTATTTATATACCCATTCATTCAGAAATGGGCTTCATGGGAAATGGAAGAAGTTCAAGATGAGTTTGACGAATAGAACAGTTATTTTGAATAAAAATGTCAATGCTTTGCACGCTTTGCTCTGGTGTAAGTCGATTCATAATGAAACTAAACAAAGCAAACTAAACAAAAAACAGCTATCAGCTGGTAAATGGGAGCTCAAATAAAGTAGTGAGTAGCGTCAACTCAAAGTTGTGACACTCTAAAAAACACCCTTTCTATATGATCAAACATTTGTGTTTATACAACACGTTTTTTTAATATAAATTTTTATTAAATAATCCTATAAAATTTCAGCAGAAAGTTGCTAAAATTAGAAATAAAATCGCCAACAATTACTGCTCTTACATTTTTTTCATTAAAAACGCATGAATTACTTTAATTAATATAAAAAAAATTGACAAAATCAAGTTTTGAAGTAAATTTTTTTTAAATACCCATAAAAATCTCCAAGAAATTTATTTATCTGCAGAAAAACTGCCATGTCTCCAAATCAAAAATTTAAACGCCAAACAAGTTTGACAACCCTTTTTTAAAATTACAGTTTCTCTGTTTCGTTTTAAAACTAATCTCAGACAAGAATAGACCCGAATACTTATATTTATGTAAGAAAAATTGTTTGCACAAAATTTTTACTATTAACATTTATTAAACTCAAAATCTTTTTTATAAAAATCTTAATGTTTAACTTAATCCCTGTTAGTTGATATTTGAAAAAACAACTATTTATAACATACTTAATTTAACATTTATTTTTTTCTTTTTATCTTTCTCCTTTTCTTCCTCTTTAATAAAAAAAAAATAACAATATAATACAAAAAAACTCTGTTTCTAAATAATTTATTAATTTCTTGTTAACTAATGTTTTTTTTTTGTTCTTTCTTAAATTAATTTTCTTACCTAAAACCACAAATTAATATTTAATTTTTTCTAACACCTTCAAAATAACCAAAATCAAAAAAAAAATTTAATAATTTTTGCCTTTGTTTCTTTTTTTATTTTTATTTTATACAAACACAACTTTTGTTATGCCCGCCTGAAACTTCGCTCGCTGATCCCTTTTATGCTTTGATTGTGGATTTTAATTTCACTTCCGCTTCCTTTGTTTTGTATGGTTTCCTTTTTCGTTTGATTTGCTTAAATTTGAACTTCATTCATGTGAATGTGTAAATGTATACGTGTGTGTGTGTTTGTATGTGTGTATATGTCTGTGTGTGTGTGTGTGTATGTTTATTACGTGTTTGGAACACTGTATTAATCATCTAAGATCTAGGCGACCAACACAAACTTCAATGGGACGCTCCTCAACGGCGGGCATACAATTGACTCAAGGCGATGAGGCATACACTCGTCTGGCCACCGATACAATAGAAGAACTAGACTGGTGCTTAGATCAACTGGAAACAATACAAACACATCGCAGTGTATCGGATATGGCTTCACTAAAGGTGGGAATGGAAACATTTTGGTTTCTATTTTTTTTTTTTGCTATAATAAAATTAAATTCAATTGAATTCCCTTTAATATTAAATTTTTATTTTTATTTTTTCCAGTTCAAACGCATGCTTAATAAGGAATTATCACACTTCAGTGAATCGAGTAGATCAGGAAATCAAATTTCGGAATACATTTGTTCAACATTTTTGGGTAAGTGAATATGAAATATTTTGCTGTATATAACAATTATGTTTATGTACATACATATGTATGTACTATTGTTATACATGTGTATTTATATGTATTTATATACGTTTCTGTTAAGCTCTGTTAAGCTGCATAACCAACCAATCAAATTGAAAAATACAGCTGAATACATAAATAAAACATTGTTATATAACATTCAATTAAAAATCAATCATTCAATAAGCCTAGAAGTATGCTTCAATAAATTTATGCAAATGTGTTTTAAGAGATTTGTTAAAAAGGATTTACGGCCTGTCCCCCGATGTCACCAGCAAACGTTTGATCGACAACTTGTATTGAAAACAACAATAATATTAGAAAATTTGTTCTTGTTTGCAAATACAAGTTGTTGATCGATGGTTTGCTGGTGACATCGTGGGACAGGCCGTAAGATTGGACAGATATTACCCAGACCTGCAATAAAAGATTTAACGAACAACAAGTACAAATAAAATAAATATATATAATTATAGTCGCAATCGTATACATATCCTACATTTGTTACACTCACACCAAGTTATAATGAAGTATTTGTTGTTGTTTTTGTAGTAACAGCTCCCCCTTTGTACGGCCTGCTGCTGTTGCCCAGGCACTATTTTACAAGCCGCCCTTTTTGATTATATAGCAGTGGCAATAAAAAAAACAACGTATAGGTTTTAAATACTTAAATGATATCGTATTAATCATGGTGTAATTATACAGGTGACTGCGTAAGGATTAGTTATACAATAATAAGGCAACCAAAGCTGTGTAAAGAACCGAAAAATGTCAAAAGCACAAAAAAATTTCTACCAAAACTAAAACAAAACGAAGTTTCTGACATTCGTTAGCTACAAAGCACATCGAGCAAAAAATTAGCAGCTCAAGTAGCGCTGCTACCTGTTTAAATACACCTTGTTATTAATTTTATCAGTTTATACGTACATCGTTCATTAATAATTATTTGGTATGGTGGGTGGGTACCTGTCTCCTCCTCCTATACTCCCAAGATTTTGGTGGAACATGCAACTTCTTCTTAAGAGTTATCTACATCAAATTTAGTGTGCCTCACGATTGCATTTCTGAAGATATAGGAAAAATAATCATTGCTTTGTAAGAGGACTACCCCTCTTTCATCTCCTATACCACCAAAAATTTTGTAGGAACATCCATTTTGTTCTAAGAGCTGCACATATAAAATTTAGTGACTCTCACTATTGTATTCTTTTTTTTTCAAAAAAAAGTAACACTCAGGTAATGAATGCCAGCGATGCCAACTTAGCTATTTTAGAGCTAAATTTAGCTCTTTTTGATTGCTTCTAGATGGAAATTTTTCACTTTAGCTCTTTTTTAATAAAAAGAGCTAACAAAGCTCTTTTCAATTGTGGAAACGGCACGTTTGGCACTTTTTTTATCTTATAGTAAATTTTCCCGCTTTAAACCTATTGTTTCTGCTTTGGGCATTTACATTTTTGGCCATTATGTTTTTGCAAATGCAGATACTTTTTTTTTCGCAATTATGTAAGATACATATATTTATGTATTTCAAATTGTAAAACCCCGTTTTTATTATAAAGTGTTCGTTTCTGAGTAATTAGAAAATTTTTCACAAATTATTGAAATGGATTCTTACTGCCAAAAATATAGGAAAGCTTGGAAATCAAATCCCGCGTTTAAAAAAAATGGATTAAACCAACAAAAGATCCTTCTAAACCTAACTCTTTTTGAAAATGATTGTTCTTATTTTGTAACTTAACGTATATATGTACAAGTATATGTAAATGTGTATGGTTATATTGTTAATGCAGATAAATATTTGCATTAATTGCTGTGAAATGATTTTATTTTAAATTATTATTTTTTATTTTTTCTTACTATTATTTTTATTAATGTAAAAAAAACTTGAAGTGCAAATTGAATAATAAATATGTTCATTCATAGATTTAAAACGGAAAAATCTTGAGTTTTTAAATTTAGCTCTTTTTAGCTCTTTTTGGCTACTCAGTTGGCTCGTTTTGCCTTTGAATTGTTGGCGTCACTGATGAATGCCTACTACGATTAGAAAAGGGAGAGTGTTAGTGAAGACAGGTGGTGAAGGAATTGAGAGGAGGAAAGCGTCATTTTATTACAACTCCTCTTTTTGAAAGGCAGTGCTGCAGCGCCTCTGATGTCAATGGGACGTTTTAAGTTTTGAACCTCTATTAAGTGGCCATTTTATTGGTTATTTTACTTAGCTAATAATTCTGCTACACAATACCGGCAAAGGAGGGCGCTCTGATGTTACATTAGAATAAGTATCAGTTGAAGTCGATATAGTTCAACAACTGACACAAAGGCATGCTAATGCACATCAGAAAAATGCATGGTGTTATATATATAAAGACTTTTTTGGTTACCAGTGCGAACCCAGGACCTTCGGTTTTGTAGTCAACATGCTAATTACTTCAGCCAACGCCACCCTCAAGATATGAAATGATCTACGGAAAAAAGGCCTTTGACCCACTGTGCGGTAATAGATAATTATAAGGGTTTAAGTGATTGAGTTAGTCTTCATGGCGGGTGGAATGAAGTCTCTTATTTCATCACGGTATATGCAACATTTCTTCCGGATATGTCTGAGAAGTTCGTGGTTAGATTTAGTAACTATCTGAGAAGTAGGTGGTTAGGATGCTGCTAGTAGTGTCATACATATATTATGTTGTCTGAGTGGCATCATCTTTGCCTCTTGGTGAAGATGTTTAACATTAGTCATCCTGAAAATACATCCCGTTGCGATCCAAAGTACATTAATTAAACCGAGTTTTATTGTCAGTCTACGATGGTGTTATGCTTCACTCTCTCATTGATTAATGGTTAATCTCAACAAACTGTTTCGTATAAAAAATTTTGTACAACTTCACACTACCAAAAACTATTTAATTACAAAATATTTGTCATATTTTCTAAAAAAAAATAATAAAACAGAAAACAAAATGTTTATTTTTCTTCTTAAATTTTAGACAAACAGCAAGAGTTTGACTTGCCCTCAATGCGTTGCGAAGAGAATACGGATCCGAATGTACCGCTAACACAAGCAGTACAGCAGCAACAACAACGCAATCGCTCACCCAGAGGGCCACCCATGTCCCAAATATCCGGTGTCAAGCGTCCACTATCACATACAAACTCATTTACGGGTGAACGTTTACCCACTTATGGCGTGGAGACCCCACACGAGATGGCGTTAGGTCAACACTTGGCTGAATTGGATACCTGGGGCATTGATATATTTAAAATAGGCGATTTAAGCAACAATCGTCCGCTCACCTGTGTAGCATACACAATATTCCAGGCAAGTTTCTAATGGAAACTTGGAATTCTGTTTTTATTTAATTTTATTTTATTTCACAGGGTAGAGAATTATTGACCAGTCTTATGATACCACCGAAAAATTTTCTTAATTTCATGACTACTCTGGAGGACCATTATGTTAAAGACAATCCGTTTCACAATTCACTGCATGCTGCTGATGTAACACAAAGTACTAACGTTTTATTGAATACTCCTGCACTTGAGGGTGTTTTTACGCCACTAGAAGTGGGCGGTGCTCTCTTTGCCGCCTGTATTCACGATGTTGATCATCCTGGTCTTACTAATCAATTTTTAGTTAATTCAAGTACGTTTAAATGCATATAATTTTTTTTCTGTTTAATTTATTTATTTATTTATTTGCCTACTTTATTTAGGTTCCGAATTAGCCTTAATGTACAATGACGAATCTGTTTTGGAAAATCATCACTTAGCTGTTGCCTTTAAATTATTGCAAAATCAAGGATGTGATATATTCTGTAATATGCAAAAGTAAGTAAGATTAATAAATGTAATATATTTTAAGTTTGAAAAAATTGTATAAATATGCTCTATACCATTTCCAACAGCAAGATAATTTTAAAGAACTACAATAAGTATACTTTTTATCAATCTTCAAGTTAAAGGAGACTTTCAAATATGGTTCGAATTGTCTGACTTTTGAAACATGTATGTATATTAGCGGTGTTGTGAAACTCGTTGTGATTTGAAATCACCCGAGAAGTTTTTGGCCTAATTACGAGTATCGTATTTCGACTTCCTCTACGATGAGCTTGTACTTGATTAAAGAAAATATTTTGTCATCTTCTTTAGCCTAGTACAGAATCACCGTAGTCGAAGTCGAAATACGACATTCGTAATAAGGCCCATTATGTCATTCGATTAGAATTTGTATTTCAATAATATTACAATGCGAAAACAGATTTCTAGTAATAAACTTTAAAAAAGAAGTGTATAAGTTGTTCAGTTTGCATGATATTTTTATATTTTAGACGCTTAAAATATTGTTACGAATATATAAGTGAACTGACCTAATACTAATGTATTCCATCAGATTTGTAAATAAGGAAGAATAATCAAACTATTATTAGCTTAAGAACAAAATGCAGAAATAACATGCAAGACGGTATTGCAGTAAACATTAAAAACATCCAATCTTATACATTCTGCTTATTATGAATGAAGCCGCCACATAGAAACAACAACAACTATAAGCTTCTAGATCCAAGTGGGAACACTCAGAAGACCTGCTTACTTCAGGCCTTATTAAAGGCCTGCTTAGATCATTCTTATCTAACTGCCAAATAATGCCGTGTAGAAGTCCTCGACTTTTTCACTTAAAATATAAGATACACATTCCTTACTCCCTTCTATGAGAAGGAAAGCCTACCCTGCAAATGACAACGCGTGTAAAAAAGATTTGAGTATGGAATGCAGCAAGCAGACCTCCTACATCCAAAAGAAGAAGTAAAGAGCCCTTCTAGAAGGCATCCTTGCTCCTTTTTCCCGCTGGGATTGTATAATCTACAATGATTTTAAATTTTAAATTTTTCAATTTCAACACAAGAAATTTTAAACGCGTACTAATGACGTGATCCAAAGTTAGTATTGAACAAGAGATTTTGTTGAATGGGCTGAGATTTTCTTGATGTTGCTAACATTTTTCTGGTAGCTTAATGTTAAGTATAAGAGTGGCGTTGCGTCAGCAAAGAGAGAGTTTTTTGTAACATTTAAGTTAACATCGTGGTATTTCAGCAGTGAAGAATTTAATATTGCATGTTTAAATGCTCTTAATAATCGTATACAATCAGGCTTATCATAAATAAAATTTCAAATGGAAATTTCCGAACGTGTGAACAAATGGTGTCAAAAAACTTCATACACTTGCGAAATATTTTGACAATTTATGAAGAAAATTATTCACAAAGATTTGTATGTTGGAAAAAATTGAAGTATGTAAGTCTTTAATTTTATTGGAATTGATAATACGAAATTAAAATCCATCTGAACGAAAAAATGTAATTCGGAAATTTTTACATGTGGAATTCATGATAACGCTGAAAAATACAGGCCGTAAGCGTTTAAATTACGTCACCAAAGTGATTTTTACATGAAAAGAAAAACATTTTAATTTTTTTTTGTTTTCATTAAACATTTTTAGTTTTAAAAATTATTTAATTAATTTTTAAATTCACTTAGAACTACTTGTTGGAAAAAATTACCCTTCCAGGGAAATAAATCTTTAATGGAAGCAAAATATCCATGTTTTATGCACGGGGACATGCTTTAGAGAATATAAAATCATGTGCGAAACAACTTTTATCTTTATACATGAAAAATTACTATTAGAAATTCGAATACACACTGAAATCGAAAGTTGTCGATAAAATTACTATTTTTTTTTTAATAAAAATCAAAAAGTAACTATTATTTTGTGAGGAATAAATAAAAATCAAAAAAATAATGATGAAAAACTAATTTTTAAAATAAAAATTATAACCGTTACGGTCCCTGGTATTACGACATTTTTATGTCCTTTATGTCCTTTCCCTGCCTGATTTTATTTCATTAAAAAATTTAATTAAATTTTTTTAAATTTTATTACAGGAAACAACGCCAAACATTAAGAAAAATGGTTATTGATATTGTACTATCAACCGATATGTCCAAACATATGAGCCTTTTGGCCGATTTAAAAACTATGGTAGAAACCAAAAAGGTAGCAGGATCTGGTGTATTACTGCTGGACAATTACACAGATCGTATACAGGTAAATGCTTACATTCCTAATACTGCTTTATTGCATATTAGTCGTAACTCTTAATTGAAAATGTAAAATAATTCGTGATATAGGATTTGTGTTGTTTCAAAATTTCATTTTAAAAAAATTTGCATACTCAACTCTTGAGATAAGAAATTTGTTTAATAGTTTTTCATTAATTAATGACTCGATTATGGATGGCAACCAAACTTTAGTTGCGTTGCCAGTTGTTAAAATGTTATTGTGCATGGCAATTGCCAACTAACAATTGTTAATTTCAGTTGCAAAAAGCTGTTAAAATTAAAATAAAAAAATAAAATTAAATGAAATACTGCTCAATTTAAAAAATTTGTTCGTCATACCGCGGAAAATCGTTCCAAATTAAAGAAAAACCCGCACGAAATAAAATACGTCACTCAAACAAGGAGGAGTCCTTTGACAGGCAAAAATATGCTTTATTTAAGAATTGCGTTCCAGCACTTAGATTTCTCTTAAAGGGTGTTTTTTATGGAGCTATAAAACTAAGTTGACAACACTTTTTTAAATAGCAGCCATTTTGTCAGCTGTCAAGTGATTTACGTTTAATGTGGTATTTCAACCTTAATAGACTGACATCTGTGCAAATTTATTTTGAAAATTATACTTCTGTTAGAAATACGTATCGAGCATTTTACGGTCAACATAATCGTTTATCAGACTATGGAACGTTTTCGCACCACGTTTAATGTAAATGATAACATTCATTGCCAGTGACGTCGTATCTAGTGTGTAAAGAAGAAGTTATTGCTGCTCTAGAGCGCAGCGTACAGGAAGATCCGAATCAGGCTATAGAGCCATGATTACTGACTTTATCGTTCATCAATTGAACAACAACGATGTGCAAGAACTGTGTTTTCAACAAGCAATATGTCACAAAGCTCGTGCCATAATTGATTTAATAAAAGGAACATTTGGTACCCCATTAAAGTATCATGTTTAGGACTCGTGAATTGGATTCCAAGATCGTCCGATTCAACTAGAATATCTTCTGTGGGGATATGCGAAGTCGCTAGTCTACGCCGATAAGCCCGAAAGGATTGACTACTTGTTGGACAACATTCACCACGTTATTGCCTATATACGGGCACGAATGTTTAAAAAAAGTCATGGAAAATCGGACCTACAGATTAGACTACGTCCGAGCCAGCCAGATGTCATATTTAAATTATAATGCCGGAAGATTAAATTTCGAATAAAGTAAATTTGTATACCTCTTTATTTTCAATCCAATCTGTCATAATTTTACTTTCGAAAAATTTTAGGCAACTTCAGTTGCGTTGCCAGCTGCCAGCTGCCAAAGACACTGAAGTGCCTTTGCCATCCATAATCGAGACATAAGATATTTGTTAGTCAAGTTTTCGACTCGGCAGTTTTTCTTGAAGAAATTCTCTTCAATTCGCTTTTAAAACTGCTCGTTTGTTTACACTCAGACGGTTTCTTGTTTAATTTTCGTATTGTTTCAATGCAGCGAATGAAATAACAAAAGAGAATTGAAGTAACTTTTCTGTACAAGCAAGTCAGTAGCCCTCTTCTTTCATCTTTCCTCTCTATCCTATATACTCAGACTTGCTTCAAGAAAAACTGCCGAGTCTAAAACAGGAGTTAGCAAAACTATTTTTTTTTTGCTATATTTAGCAATACATTTTTACTCGTATTCCAATAAATTTTCAATATATTTTCATTTATGTTATTTTTATATAAATTCATTAATAAAAAGGTGCTTGAAAATCTTGTCCATTGTGCCGATTTGAGTAATCCAACTAAACCCTTGCCGTTATATAAACGCTGGGTGAGCCTACTCATGGAGGAGTTCTTTTTGCAAGGCGATAAAGAGCGCGAGTCGGGCATGGACATCAGTCCAATGTGTGATCGTCATAATTCTACGATTGAAAAGTCGCAGGTCGGCTTTATTGATTATATTGTGCACCCACTCTGGGAAACTTGGGCCGATTTGGTGCATCCAGACGCCCAAGATATATTAGATACGCTTGAAGAGAATAGAGACTATTATCAGAGTATGATACCACCATCACCACCACCATCACAAGCCGATGACCAGCCAGCTAATGAGGACAAAATAAGGTTTCAGGTGGGTAAGCTTAAGTAAATAGTGCTCGAATATATTTTTTATTTAATTTTTTTTTTTTTTTGCTATATCTCTAGGTAACCCTTGAAGAGTCCGATCAAGAAAATTTAGCTGAACTAGAAGAAGCTGATGAATTGGCGGCCGAGCATGGTGACAATGAGGCTGATGTCGCCAATAACTCTGTGACAACAACGGGTGAAACTAAACCGTCGGGGAGTCAAAATCAATCTCATCACGCTGGAATGTGACGGAGAGTCGCTGGACTATGCCGAAAAATAACTGAAAAGGCGCAAAATTTTTTGCTAATACGTTAGTGACTTTAAAAAAAAGGAAAAACCACAAAAAACCAACAAAAAAATATTTAAAAAGCTTAAAAATTACAAATTTACTAGAAAAATAAATAATTAAAAAAATTCTTCAACAAAAAAAAAATAGAATAAAAAGAACATACAGCTAAAAAATAATATTAAAAAGCATACATACATACATACATACAACATAAAAAAAACACACACACAACAAACAAACAATACAAATTCTTTACAAACTTCAAAAACATTTTCAAGACAATGCTAAAATAGCAACAACAAAAATATTGAATGAAAAAAAAAGAATATTTAATTTTTCTTATTTCATTTTGTTGCCAACAAAAAAATAAATTTTCCTTTTAAGTTTAAAAGATGAACAATTTTACAAAAAATAATTTTAATAATTATAAAAAGAAACATATTTTTATGACACCGACTAGATGACCAAATAAAAAGTTTTAATTGTTAAAGATGCAGACCACATACGCCAATATCAAATGAAGACATATTTGCTGTTAAATAATATGGAATAATCGCTTAAGTCGATTTAAGCAAATTAATGTTATTCCAAGAATTTTATTGTAGCTTTAAGGGCGACTTTTTGAGCTCAAGATTAGAGATTAAATTAAAGTTAATCTTCATTTGTGATTTTTGGTTAGTCGATTATATGATTTTACTTGCTGGTTTAAGCGGACAATCGTGTTGGTTTAATCTTACATTAACATTGACAACATACTTTTGTGAAACATACAACTTTTTGTAAAAATTGTATGATAAAATAATTTTAAAACACATTAAAAAAATATATATATATATGTATATATATATGTATATTTTATATTATTTATTTTATTCCTTTAACACGCGCAATATTTTACTTGCAAATAATAAAATATGGCAGTTTACTCTTCTGTCTGTTGATAACATGTATGACTTTTTTACAGAAATGTTGCCACTATTTTGTTCCTCAGTATGGTTATACTACACATAATAAGAAGTTTAAACTGCTACTCAAAAACCTCAAACTCAATTAATGTGAGATTAAGTTAACTTCCGGATTTGCTAATTAGAGAAATAAACTAATTTTAATCTTGAAGTTAAAAAATCGCCTTAAGAGATTAAAAGGCAGTAACGCAGGATTTTAATTTTTCATGATCCTTTCTTTTTAAGTATCGTTAACTGAAACGCAAAAACGTCCTATGAAACATTTTAAAATTGAAATATTTAGGTGCTTAATGCAAATTTTTGCAGATTTGTGGCTTTATATATAAAGGTTTAATAAGAAAAATGTTGTATGTAAATTTGTTTTATAAACCCTTTATTAAGCCTCTATAGTTTTAATAGGGGTGTTGCTTATAACTTTTGGTAAATAGGGCGTTTGGCGTTTTAGGTAACGATACGTAGCATTGTAACTACTGCAAGTTCCAACTGGGATACAATCCAGTATAATAAAGCCAAATTTCTTTGAGTCGACTCAAACGATTATTCCAAACTACACATAAAACTTCAAAGCAAGAAACTTACGTGTAGTTCCACAATGCAGGCAAGCGACTTGTCTAAAAAAATTTATGAAAAGCACTAAAATTTTTGAGTGATTCCTATACAAATTTTCTAGACAAGTCGCTTGCTTGCATTGTGGAAACTACACATTACACCCTATTTCCACAACCCAGACAGACGATCAACTTGAGTAAAAAATGTATATGAAAAGCACTCATTTCATTACAATTTCTATAAGTCAGGCAGATGACTCGTCTATAAAATGTGTTTCATACACATGACTCATAGACCAGTCTATTGCCTGCCTTGTGGAAACAGGCGGCTCTAAACAATTTAAAAACTAAAACTTTGCAAAAAAAATTTGCTAAAACTTTCACAAATTTCTAGAATTATAGTTTTGACTTATTTTCATGCAACACCACAACGAACTAAAGAATTTTCTCGAAACATTACTGGGCAACAAAAGCGCAACGCATCTCAAAATCTTATAAGACCAATTCACAGTCTTGTGCAAATGGTCTTGCATTGTAGCATGTGCAAAATGGTATAATATATTGATACTCATCATTAAGAATTTTTAAGTGGTGACTATCAATATATTATAACATATTAGCCCAATTCACAATCTTGTGCAAATGGCCTTGCATCGTTGCATATGCAAAATAGTATAGTATATTCAACTCACCTCTTAACAATTCTTAGTGGTGAGTATCAACATACTATACCATTTTGCACATGCAACGAAGCAAGACCATTTGCACAAAATTGTGAATTGGGCTATTGTATTTATTTTTTATACATATCGTAGTTGTTACTCTAAAAGGAATCATTTCAAAATTTAAAAATTCTGATTAGAGGCAAAAACTCTTTTTTTTAACTCTTTTAGCACAACTGTATATTTTTTCTTGCAAGAGGTAGAAATTGCAAAATTTTGTGTTGATCCCCTTTAGAGGAACAAGTGCGATATGTCAACATTTGTTTATACATTAGGTTGTGAACTGGACAATTTATAAATTTTAAATTGTGCATACATATGTACATAGCACATATCGTGCCATAACCACCAAAGAATCTTAAGCAACATAATATTCGAACTTAATTCTTTGACCAAAATCAAATTTAGCGAACGTAAATAATCGATTTTCTTTTAAAAAAAAATTGGTTCCAATAAAATTGTTTGTGGTTATGGCTCGCTATATTTAAAAATTTAATTAATACCAACGACAGAATTTATTAGCTTTGAATAACAAAAATTTTCTTGCTTTAAACGAATTAAAAATATCAAATTCGAAATAACCCCCTGTTTTTGGAAGACGTTGACGTTATAAATCTTGGCGTTTTGTAATGCATTAGAACCTTTCCTTAACCTATTACAGAATTTTCAAAATTTTCATCGTCAACGTCTTACATAAACAGGCTGTAACTTTAGAAGAAAAAAACTTTCAATAAGTCTGAGAAGAAGCTATTAAAAAATTTTGGGTTGAATAAAATATAAATGTACAAAACACATCGTTATCCTAAATATAGAAACGCCCTAACTCATTATTTTTTCCAATTACTTTTTAAAGCTTAATGAGACAAACGAAAGTTAGTATAACAGTTTGATTATAAATAATGTATTTAGTTCAAGCGAAATATACGCGCATATACATACATATGTATGTCCCCTGAATTATGAAAGTGTTGTAAGTCATATGCTTCGAAATATTCAATAAATCTTACAAAAATTAAATAAATAAATAATAAATCAATTTATATTAATCCAGACCAATAGGTCTGGATTAATATAAATAAGGTGACCTTATCAGCCTAGCTGATTATCAGCTGTTGATGCGAAATTGAGCAATTTGAACCAAACCGTCAAAATTTTTTGTGTTGTAAAATTGTTGTACTGATAAGGTCACCTGATACTGAATTCGCCTTGATAGTGGGAAGAATAACAAATTACGTATGTTGAAACTGTTATACGCCCTTCAATCAATTTAGAAAAGTTTAATGCCAAATTATATGTTAAAACGACTCATTATTAATTAAATTAATATAAAAAAATATTTGAAAATATTTATAAATACACACTACACACACTTACATTTGAAACAACAACAAAATATTAATATTAATATAATAAGGGTTTTCATGAGAACGTTCAAAAGTCTCGCAAACTGTGCAATTGTGCATTTTTACACTCTCGTAAGTAAAATGTCAGAAATTGTATGTAAATTTATTTACACAAACCTGCTAAGTTTGCCCAACATTTTTAAGTCGTAAACTTACGCTCAATTGTGCAATTGTGCATTTTTTAAGAACAACTTCTTAGTTCTTGGGATTTCTTTAGCATTTTTTGACACACATACACTCTTTTTTATTTTTATAGGAATATATAAACATGTATTTATATCAAAAACTGCTTTAAATTTTCTATTTCTATTTTTATTAATTTAATTTTTTTGACATTTCATTAAAATTGACTTAACTGTGTTTGCACAAAAGTTGCCAAGGGGCTTCATGAAACAAGTCTGTCTCGCATATTTGCCCAATTGCACAAATGGCAATTTTAAGAGTTCTCATGAAAACCCTTATTATTAATATTTAATATGATATTAATATTTAGTAAAATATTAATATTTAATATTAATATTTATATTTTGTTGTTGTTTCAAATGTAAATGTGCGACAAGTCGAACGTTGTCCAGATCGTAGGACACGCTCGTAAAATCAATTGTTGTCCAGTTTATTTCATTAAAACTTGAACCTTTAACGCGGACCTTAAGACTTACAAAATAATTAAAAAGCAATAGACGATTTACTACATACATACAAACAAACATACAACCTTTGACCTTTGACTTTGACTTTCTTCTTCCGAAATAAAAATATCACACAAAGGAAAATTTATTTTAGAAAACCAAACTTTTTTTTATTCAAAATACAAAAATGAAGGGCCTAATTTTGTAAAACTCAACGACATGCGTTGTCAAATTTTATATGGAAAACATTTAAATTACAAAAACAAAATACATACAAAATTTATCAACGCCAAGCGTTGCGTCTTACAATATTAGGCCCGAAAGCACGAAAGTTAAAAAATTTTTGAATTTTATCAATGCTTTTGTTGTGAAATTTTCTAACTTTTCCTTGATTACATTACATACATTGTAAGTTTTAAAATATTATTTTACTATTTAACATATCCTTTTTAATAATTTTAACATTTAAAGTTATTTTTTTTGCATGCATGCTGTTTTTAATTTAGTTAATAGAAGAAAGAAAAAAAAAACAAATGAAAAAGGAAAGTTTTATTTTAACAATTTGTTAATTAATTTGTTTGATTTTAAATTTATTAATTTTGTTATAAGTTTGAGTAATTAGGATTTAAGTTTTAAACTATGTAGACCCGAAACAGGTATTCATTTAAAAAAAAATTAAACGAAACAAAAAAAATAATCAAAAAAGTAAAGGAATATCAAAAACAAACACAAAAAACACAGGAAATACTTTAAACAAAATATTTACACTGAAAAAAAAACACACACAAACTATTTGAAATAATATAAAGTTATATTATACATATGAAATTAAATAAAGAAAAAAAAGATAACAGAAATATATATGTATGTGTTAAAAAAATAATAATAAAAATGTATTAAGACATTTTTATATTATTGAAACAGTGATGTGCATTCAATATTATGTTAAATTGAAAGGAAGAAAAAATTGGAAACTGGTATACATAAAATAAGAAAAAAATTATAAAAATAACTTTTATAAAAATCAAATCAAATCAAATTATGAAACTGTTATAAATATATCGCTGCTTTATTTCAACAACATCTTAATTAAAACAAAAGCAAATTTAGAGTTACATGATATTATATGTGTAAAAATTGATTACAAATAGTTCATACAATTCATTCCTTCTTGAAGAAGGAATATTTTTTATTATCTTCATTCAATTGCATCTAAATTGAAAACTTGTATTTTGAGTTTTGACGTTGTTTAAGTAAATACAAATAAATATGTTTCTATAAATATCTAATACTGATATTTACATATGTATATTGCTAGTTAGTCTACTTTGTAATTCGAAACAAATTCTTTGGAATTGTAATGTACAAACTCGAAAGCATTTTCTTTCGTTTCGAAATACAGAGTAGACCCCCCGATATTAACTGCCGAAACAAGATTATAAAAAAGCATGTAATCAAACTAAAATATGTTTAATTAAGTTTATTTTTTTATTTTAATCATCCCTATACTGCATTTAAATTATGTTTCTCTATACAGTTTTGCAAAAATCGCAAAACGATATTCCGAAAAAAAAACAAATCGGAAGAAAGAGAAGCACAAAAGAATATTGTCTAGGTCAGAACTGGCCACCGACAGAAATACGGGAGAAATGTATTCGCGTATGTATATTCATTTGTGTAAGAAGCCGATTGATGTTCAGCACTTTGGGCAGCTCAGTTCTAGACCAGCTGTTTTGCTGTGGAATGTATGAAATATGAAAAAACCAGCTGTTTCGCTGTGGAATGTATGAAATAGGAACAGAAACATTAAACAATTTTCTAAACATTTTAATGAATAAATATTGTGGGAATTTAAATCAAATGATTACACAAGTTAAGTACAGAAAGACAAAAAAAAAATATAATCAAGAGATAATTGCGGTCGAACTATTCCATTGTGAAGTATCCTGTTTTTTTAACTTTCTGATACAAAATTAAGGCAAATACATATGGACATAAAGATTCTTTGTTTTAACTTAAATTTCAAGCAATTACTCAAATAAAAATGCCAGCTTTTCATTTTGATCGGGTGTTGTGGCTTTCAGGCTGTAAGAAATTTAGCCTCGGTTTCCACAATCCGGACAAACGAATTGAGTAGAAAATTTATATGAAAAATTCTAATTTTTTTGAGTGATTTTCATTAAAAAAATTTTGACGAGTCGCCTGCTGACTTATTTAATTCAACGTGTAAATAAGACTAGCCCTGTGTTTCTACAACCCAGACAGTCGATTTGGACTTGAGTATAAAACTTCTTTGGAAAACACTAATTTTTTTGAATGCTTTTCATATAAATTTTCTAGACGAGTCGTCTGCCTGATTTATAGAAACTGCGCATAGATTTTTAAATATTTGGAATTACAGCCTTTTTGAAGCTGAACTAAGTTACACACTTTTTGAAGCTAATGGGAAAATGTTACCTCATTGAATTAAAAATTTACAAAAACGAAGCTTCGATCGTAGGGCGGAATATATACAATTTAAAAATATTTTAAAAGACTTTACAATGTAAACTTTGCGCGTGTTAAACCCTCAAACAAAACGTAATGCAGATTAACCCCATGTTTCCACGATGCGGACGGTCGGCTTGATTAGAAAATGTATATGAAAAGTACTAATTTTTTTTTCTGAGTGATTTTCAAACAAATTTTCTAGACCAGTCGACTGCCTGGATTTTTGGATACAAGGGTTTACCCAGAAAATATAAAATCGATTCAAAATGCAGAATAGGAAAGAAATGTGTGCAAAATTCTTCATCTATAAAAAATAAATTTATTTTCGGTTTTAAAAACTTATTTTTGATACCTGTAAAAATTTTAATAGATCTGGGGTCTAATTGTCGCTTTCAACACGTTTTATTTTCAGTTTGAGAGATTATGGCATTCGATATCGGACTATATTATTACATTGTTCGATATCGTATGTCATAACCACAAACTGAAAAAGCGTGCTCGAATCAGCACGTTCTCAAAAGCAACGAATAGGTCCCTGTTTTCGAAACGAATTACAGTGCTCAGCCCAGAACTGGTTCTTAAAATATCTTCAGCTATTGACTTTTGAAAAGCACACTTGAAGATACAAAAAATAGAAATGAAAAAATTTCCAAAAATTTTTAGAAAAACTAAACTAAAAACAAATTTTAAATTTAAAAAAAAAACACATCACACCTTTTATCGTTTTCAAACTTAATTTCTGTTTTATCGTTATTCATCACATAATTGAACGTTCTTTACAAAAAGGTACTTTAAAAAAGGTTTTTTTTCAATAGTGTACATATATCAAAAGCTTCCGCTTAAAAAGGTACTTTTGTGAAAAGGTACTTTTTTTTAAGTACTTTATACATAGGTACTTTTGCAAAAGTACTTTATAAATAGGTACTTTTGGAAATGTGTGTTTTGAAAAAGTACTTTTGAAGAACTATTTTTGAAAAAAAGGGAAGTTTTAAAAAAAGCTTTCTTAAGGAAGGAAAAAAGGTATCTTAAGGAAGGTACTTTAAAAAATTTATATTTATAAAGGCCCTTTTTAAAAGAAAGACTTAAAAAAAACTTTTTTTTTAATCATACGTTTTTAAAAAAGTTTTTTTTTAATTAATTTTTACAAATATTTTGAAAAAATGTTTTTTTAAAAACCAATTTAACAAACAAACAATATTTATAACAGTTTCATTTTAAAGCAATAAAAACCCAAAGACTAAAGAATTTTCAATCAAGTAAAATCATGGTCCAAAAATAAATTATATAAAAATATATTGGACTCTATTTTTCGATTCGACTTCGACTTAAAAATACCTGCAACATTTTTCTTAAGTCGTATCACAAACGTTTCAAAGTCAACAAAAAATTTAAATGTTTTAAATTGTGTATACCGTTATAATCTCTCTCTCTCTCTCTCTCTTTCACTCTCTCAGGCGATTAAACTAAATATTAAAATGTTGTATAACAGTTTCCCTCATTCGAGTTTGTCCTTTTTTTTTGAGCAAAAATTTCATATGTATAATAAAACTTTCGAAGTATTTTACAAACAAATATGTACAACATACATAAGTACATAAAAATAACTTTAACCGTTGGACTCGAATTTAGCAAACAACTTTATTTATAAATAATTTAAAGTTTAACCTTTTTAAGTTTAATAATACATTTTCTTTTGTGAATAAATTTAAAGTTTTGAAAAAAAATTGTATTTAATTAAATGCTTCCTTAAACTCTCTACCAAAAAGATAAGAAAAAAACATCACTAAGTCTTCTTTATTACAAACGAAAAAAAAAACAACAAGAGAAAAAAATTACAAAACTTTTTGAAAAAGCACAATTTTTTTAAAGTTATAGAAATATTTTTTGTAAATTAAACATTTTTATTGATAAAACTTCTTTCTAATACACAATTTTACTTTTAAGACATTTAACATTAAAAAAACACCTCCAGAATTATCTTAAAAATAAATTTATTTTTTAAATATTTTTTCTTTTAACTAAAATGACAAATTGTAGTCAAATAATATTGCAATTAAAGTCCTTCTTTTAATTTTTAATTGATTATTAGCTTAATTTATTATCGTCATCTTTATATATTTAAAAAAAAAAAAGATTTTTATTTTATTTATTATCATTTATTTTTTTTTAATTTGTTGACAGGGCAGGATCCCGCTCTTTTTAGTTTATATATATATATATATATTAAAAAAAAAATTAATAATTATTTTGCTTCTGCAAAATATTTAATATTTATTATATACATACATAAAACTTAGTAAATATGAAACAAACAAGAAAGCAAATTTTATGCAAAACAAAAACCTTGATGGTTAAAAAAATATCATTGTAATAATTAAACTAAACAACAAACTATATAAAATATTTAAGAAAAGAAAAACTAAAACAACAACAACAGCAACAAGAACATGTTTAACTAGTAGATTATTAATTAAAACAAAAGCAAAAACAAAAACAATAACAATAACTATGTAAATAAGATGAGCGTCAAATTGTTAAGGAAGCTACTTAACACGCTGCTGCAATGAAACGTACAAGTTTAACTTACCTTAACACTTTGCCGCACATCTTCTGAATAGCAAAAATAAACATTTTATTGTAACATTATTATGATTACAACACTATTATTAATATTATTTAAAAAATAAGCTTAACCAAAATGAAAGAAAGAAATATGCAACGTTGAAAATGTTGGCAAAGAAATACTTTAAATTCTTAAATTAAAAAAAAACAAATTCATAATAATAATAAAAAGCAAAACAAATGAAATTTAATTAAATAAATATTTAAAAAAATTACCCTTAAAAACTTTGAGTGAAAAATTCTTTAAAATGGAAAATAAAAAAATCTTAAGCTAAAACAAACAAGAAACAAAAAACAAAAAACAAAAAACACAAAAACCAAATAGTATGTCTTTTTCTTCTACTTGTAATTATAATCAACTAATTAATAATAAAAGAACTATTAAACAAATGAATTTATATATTTATTATTACATAATTAATAATAATAATAATAATAGAAACAATAACTTTTTAAAAATAAAAAAAAGAATCTAATTGCAGCTATTTAAATTGAATGTATACAAGTGTACAATATATTCAACTACAAATATAACGACATAATGATAAAATTATAAATTAATAGCGAACATTTTTAATAATTAGATATTGCTTCGTTCTCCTCTACTATTGGCAAGATTTGTGGGGTTTCAGTTGATAAAAATATGAATTTCATTGCCATGGAGTTCCTCTAATAGCACAGACAGATGACAGCGTAATAGCGTAGACAGACGACAGCGTTAATTTGCATTAACTGTCTTAATTCAAATTAACTTGTGAATTATCCCCATTCCAATGCGTATTAGATTTACCGTAAATGCACTAAATGAAACTGAATTAATACTGAATTTAACTATATGATAACACCGCCCTCTTATGGTAACACGGTAACACTGTCAACCATCCATCAAATTGTGGCAAATTGTTTTCGTTTTCAAAATTTAAATGGATTCAAAGTCAGGAAATTTAAGTTATTTTAATTGTTTTTAGAAAAAAAAAAAAAGAATATTAAAATCGAGACATAATTTTTCTATTTTAAGATTTCCAAGGAAAATAATCGAAGTGTGTGGTAAGAAAGGGATGCACAGATTTTGCTAACTGTTTACTTAATGCAAATAACAGTCGTCTGTCAGGGTAAATATTTAATTCACATTAGTGAGCTCTTAATGCAAATTAACGCTGTCGTCTGTCTACGGTATTAATTTGCATTAGCAGTCTTAATTCAAATTAACTTGTGAATTATCCCCATCACAATGCGTATTAGATTTACCGTAAATTAGTGATGAGCGATAACGTAATTTTTTTATAATGTTGCTCCTTGTGAATGTGATTTATAAATCGCTGTTCTTTTAAACTTTGACTGTGATCACAGTTTAGCAGTATTTTGTTTGTAGCAGTTCTGTTATTTTGAGAAAATCTAATACAAAGAGCAGCAGTGAAATTAAACTGTGACTCTGATCACGGTTTAACTCATTTCATCTCTTCTGCTTTAAAAGTATTTATTAGTATTGGTGTATTGATAAATACTAATAAGAGGGACCACAACAAACAATTAGCAATCAACCTCGTCCAAATATTGAGAATTGTCGTATAAGAGGCAGAGAGACAAAAATTGCAAATATGAACATGTGAGATGTACATACACTCTAAAACACTTTTGTTGAAAATTAGGTCGATAATAGTAGGCAACACTTTACAGACTACTTTCGACCTAAAATTAGACAACTATATTTTTAAACCTTTTGTTGATTTTTAAGCACAATATGTTTAATTTTGAATAAAATATGTTTAATCATGCTCTCACCCATGAAAATAAATAAATAAATGAATTTCATCTACACCCTTTTCAATAAAACTGCAAACATTCACCAAACACCTGATCAGAATATCGGAACACAAATTATTTTTAAAAATACTGTTTTTATTAGAAATACTCCGTGAAATGCACTAAATCATTTTTATAATTGGTAAACACCTTGCATTTTGAATATGCATAAATGCCTAATCATTTACATGTATGTAAATTAGAGATTCTTTTAATTTTGCAAATAAATTTTTTGTCCAGTTTCACAATATTTACTATTCACTATTTACATAAAAAAAACATACTACGAGTATTGTTATTGACATATAAACTGCTTTAAATTTAATTTTAATTAACTTAATAAAAAATATGGTGTGCTTCTCTTGCAACTTGTACGCTTTTGTACTTCTACTTTTGTTGTTAAACACATTCTGGTGTTTTACGCATATATGCTTAATTTTCAACATTTTGACGTTATTAAGACATACCTGGCTGTATTTTAAGTACAATTTGCTTAAAAATAAACCTTTTTAGCAGTAGATTCCAATTTTTGTGTAAAAGAGGACAAATATTGTTTATTTTATACAAATAACAACAAAATCTATATAAATTTAGATATTAAGAATATTTCAACAACAAATTAGACAATATATGATCCTAAATTTGAGCCAATGTTTTAGAGTGTAGTTGCCAGAAAAGACGATTTTACACTATTTGACAATTTTTTTATCGACAAAAGCTGAAGGTATAAAAAAATGCATGTGGCAGCCTTATCTAATGTTAAGTAAGCAAATAAGAACAATCACAGTTTGTATAAAAGAACTATATTTCCAAAAACATGTTACTTGATAAATTCAGTCACAGTTGTGATTAGTGATTTTTCAATCGCTGTGAAAAAAGAACAGGTTTCAAAATATCGCTCAACTCTACCGTAAATGCACTAAATGAAAGTGAATTAATACTAGGGTATGCAATCGGTTAACTGGTTAATTACTACTCAATTAACTGATCGGTTAATTTAAAATTGTCATTTTTCGATTAAAGGTTAAACCGATTAAATTCAGTCGATTAACCGATGTAACAAATTTTTTCATATTTTGTAGTATCAAAACTTGTTTTTTACATGCATAATTATTTGTTGCGTCTCATTTACAAGAGGTGAGTGTTTAGAAATTTTTATTCATACAAACAAAGAAGTATGTACAAATTAAGTAAAACTTCTTCTTTGGACACGGCTATAAAAGAGTTTAGTAGAGACTTTGGTACTCTAACTAGAGAGAATTATTAAGCTTTTATTTAATAGTACTGTTGCCAACAATTTAATTAACAATTAGATTTAATGAGAGACAGTACAAAAACGAAAGCTAAGAAATTCAGAAATTAAATTTTTTTTCGCTTAGCTCTGTCATTATGAGTCAGATGATGATCCGCCATCAGAAAAAAGTATCGATAGTAAAACAATAACCTCCTTATTCAAAAAAATATTTTACTTGAGCTTTAAAGTTCAGAGTAGTTACCAAGCACTTTAAGTTTAATATTGCTTTGTTAAGAAATTGTATTCAAAAGATAACTTTAATTATTTTGTGATTTAATAATAAATTCTGCTAACACCACCATGTTCAACAACCAATTCACAGCTTATGATGTACAACATCGAATACAATTTCATTCGAGTGTAATAATATAATAATAATAATTTTTTATTTTATTAAATAAATTTTTATTATCTTGAAGTTAAGCAACCTAATTTAAAATATATGAGCTTCTGACATGGAAGCAAAACAGATAAACATTTTTATGAAGTAAAAGTAAAAAAATATGATGAATATTCTGAACATTTTGCTATGTATTTCGAGTCACTTGGATAACTTGGTGATGTTTTCCATCACATAACAGAAATAATAAATTTAAAATAAGAGCTAGCACTTCTAGCTTTATTTTCAGATGTAACATGAATCAATATGTGCTATATTAACAAAAATATTTGAGGTACAAAATACACATTTCGGAAATATCAACTTAACAAACGTGGGTGCGTACTTTAGAATTTTGATATAATAATTATTTTTGAATACAACTTTACTTAGCATTGCTTGGCAAAGCTCTGTTGAATTTTTTTGAATATGACCCTAAATGTTCTAACAAAATAAAACGAATTAGTTTAAGAATTATTCTGTGTGTTTTTGGTTTTACTAATAAAATCAAATTAATAAATAATTCATGCAATTTTGATTATGGAATAACTTTATTAATCGGTTAACCGGTTAGTACCGAATTAACCGATTAAACAAAAACCTCGATTAATTAATCGACCGACTAAACGATTAAAGCAAAACCCCGATTAATTGAATACCCTAATTAATACTGAATTTAGCTCTATGATAACACCGTTCCAATATGGTAACACCGTCAATAATCAATCAAATGGCAATTTGTTTTCGTTTTCAAAATTAAATTGGATTCAGTCAGGAAATATAAGTTATTTTAATTCTTTTTTTAGAAGAGAAAAAAGTAATATTAAAATCGAAACACATTTTTTCCCATTTTAAGATTTCCAAGGAAAATAAGCGAAGTGCGTGGTACGAAAGGAATGCACAGATTTTGTTTAATTAATGCAAATACTGTCGTTTGTCATGGCAAATTTTTAATTCACATTAGTGAGCTTGTAATGCAAATTAACGCTACCGTCTGTCTACGCTATAAGTGTTGTCGGAGAGTCTTGTATGGACTGGATGTTCTTAACCACATTTTATGATTTGCTTTTTTTTTTGTTTTGAACGATCTCAAGACCCCGTAAATTGAACTTGTGCTTCTAGTAATGTCGTTGTGCAATATTTCCGCCCTGTTTTGTGAATCGATTCAATTTAAATCAAGGAATTTCCATAAATAAATAATGGCTTCTTTGATGAATTTAAAAGAATTAAATTTGTACATGTATTAACGGAAAATGTTAATTGAAATTTATTTGCTTTTGGTTAAACATTGTCTATATATTTCATTGGTGCTTAGCCAAATCATCAGTAGACTTCAACCACATATTTTGAACAGTTACAAAACTCTTATTTTATGCAAATACTTTTAAAAGCTATAAATAGATTTATATCAAATATAAATTGTTTGCTGGGTTTTGTTAAAGTTTCTCTAAGCCTAGTACGCTTATTTTTTTTTGTGATTTTTGCAAGGCGAATCCATATTATGTGGTCGCAAGGGATCACGTGACTATTTTCGCCCCTTGTAAATTGAATATACTTTGGTTGTCAACACACATTGACATTTAAAGTATAAATTTCTCAAAGCGAATTGAGCTGAGTATACCTTATGTGAATTTGCCTTGTGATTTTTGTGTATAAATTTTGACTTGTGTTACAATAAAAATTAGGCCCCTGTCATGGTTCTCGCCTAAACTCGTGTTTGGTCGTCTTGGAGTCGGCCAAACTTACACACGCCTAAACTGTGTTTTAGTATTATGAACAACAATTGTCGCGTTACCAACTTAAAAAATCAAGTTTGACAGAAGGCAAAAATGCTTTTTATATCACACCCCAACCTGTTACTAGAGAAAGCAACCACAGGCCGTACTAATAAAAAGCAGTTGTGTATACTCAACGTTTTTCTCAACCAAACTTTGTGGGTTTGAGTTTATAAAAATATGAATTTCATTTCTCTACTCACATAAATGGGTTCCATGGAGTTCCTGCATGTTCTTAACCGCATTTTATGATTTGATTTTTTTGTTTTAAGCAATCTCAAGATCCGCTAAATCGAATTTGTCGTGCTAGTAATGTGGTGCCGTGTTTTTGTTGACTTTCGACATTGCACTGCTGCTAAAAGCGGCCTATATAATCGAATGTTTTACCTGTAGCTCGTTTCTGTATTTCTCGCATCGTAAAATTTCCCGCATGAAACGAGGGAATCGTAATACAAACAGTGTAAATTTAAACACAAAATGGCTTTTCTCACATACATATGTAAGTGTTTCTGTGTTTTTACCTTGCGACAATTAACTGTCATTTAAATAAATTTCAAGTAATTATTGGAAGGATGTGAGAAAAAGTGTTTCTGTAACAATATTTTGTGAAAAGTTTCTCGAAAGAACTGTGAAAGCAACTCGCATTTTGTTGCGAGAACAACCAAATTTGTACAAAAGCATATGAATTTTTGAATTTGTGTGTAAAAATATGAAAAATATACTAGTTGAAAAGATATGCAACGAGTTGTTGAACTAAAATTATTATTAACCAGTCGATATGATTTAATTATTTATAATTTTTTCTGCAATTTTCTTATGTAAAGACAGTTGATAGAAAAAACTAATTTCAAGCATTTTACATTCACTTTATATTCATGTTTATTATTTTATTTTTTAATTTTTTTTGTATGTAAACTATTTTTTTGTTTTTGTTATTGAAATAATATTTTTTTTTACATTTTTATTTCATTTGACACTCGATTGCTTGAAATATTCCAGTAAAAACAGAATCAGTGTTGTCTTATCTCGCATTCAAATACAGAAACACTTTTTTCTCACATATCGAGAAACGATGGAATCTTGTGTTTCACATTTGTGTGAAAAAATTTACGATGCGAGAAATACAGAAACGAGCTACTGATGTAACCAATTTTTTTTTTTTTTAATTTCAAGTAAACTTTTATTTCTGCGCTTTTTCTTAGATTTTGTTTTTTTATTTTATGAGTTTTTTCGGTTTTTTTCTTTGTTTTGGCGTTTTTTTTCGTTCTGACGATTTTTTCAGTTCTTAACGATTTTTTTAGTTTTTGTATTTTTTTCTATAGCTTTCGAAAATTTTCGAGAGTTTGCCTTTTAGGGTTTCCAACTTGCTATATAGTTGTCAAAATTATTTAGTAAAAATTGCATTAACTGATAGAATACCCTTTAATTTGGATGTTTCAAATTTCAGAGCTAATTATTGTAGTCAGCATAAAAATACACTAACTTTGCAAATTTCAAGTGTCTATATACAATTGTGTGTATATAATATTAGGATTTCAACATGTTTCGCTGCTTGCTTTAGAACACCCTTTAATTTTTAACTGTCATATCTATCTATATCTATATACATATATTATTATATACATATATAAAATCGTAGTGTGTGTTTGTTCATAAGACATGATCTCTGAAACTAGAAGAGTTTTATAGCTGAAATTTTCCACAAACGACCGGGTCAATGCCCCGTAGCTTTTCGTTTTGTTTTTAGCCCAACAAGTGACTACTGTGGGGAGTAATATGTGGTTTAAAAAAGTCATTGAGAGTAAGACAACGGGTGCCGGGTTCAGCTAGTATTTATGTATATATTTATTGCTCAAAACTTTACATATTTTTTGAAAATTTTAGGTGCGTAGCTCGAGAAAACGGCCTGTGACGCACAGGCGGGCAGACATATATCGTGATGAAAACCTATTGTTCCTTTTCACTTTTAGTGTATCGAATAAAAGGCAAGATCCTTTCTAAAAAAGAAATGCTTTTTAAAAGGATTAAAGGTTGTATACTAAAAGATATGAAATTATTAAAGAGTCATTGAGTATCTTGTTGCTTTTGTGCATAAGTTTCTTTTGTAAAATATTTGCGAAAATAATTTTTTTAGACGAGATAAATAAGAAATAAAAATTTTTGTTTAAAACGACATACATACTCATATTTCTATACACATTAATTATTCAGTTCTCAAACACAGTTACATGAGTTGTTCTGAAACATGTTTATATGGAAATTAAATAATGCCTGGACGAGGCAATTTTTTATGTCAGCCCGCTACTGAATAACAATTCTTATTTAAAAACATTAGGTCTGTTCATTTACTTTCAAAACAGAAACTAGCAACGAGAGAGTAAGGTAGAAATTTACAAAATTACTCTCCCAAATATGAAAAGTTAATGAACGCTTTACTTGTAAAAACTTGCAAGAAAATTTTATTCATATCAAAACCATGGATGGAAATCATGATGCAATTGTACGTTTTCTGATGTATTTTGTTTGATAATGTTTAATATGAAATAATTTACAAAGTTTCATGTATTTTTACTATTTTTATGCATTTTTCATAATATTTTAATATTATTCATTAACAAATGTAAAAAATGCGACTTTCTATCTCTGATAATATATGAGAAACAAACAAAATTATTGAAAGAAAAACAATAAATTAGGAAAACATGGTTTCTTTTTCCATACGTATACATGTTTTTTTAACAAATAAATGCACATTTTTCAGTTTTCCTTTTTCAGATATTTTTGAAGTAATTCATTTGACAACAAAAAAACACATTACAGGTGGTTGGATAATTCTTGCAAGTAAAAATTTTACTAATAAGAATTTTTTGGTCTCTCAATTTTTTCCTGTAACAATTGTTACAAATTCGTAACAATTTTTAGTAAATGAACAAACCTATTATCTGTAAATTCTTATGTAAATCAATGTAATGTTAATAACATACAAATTCGAACAGTTTCCGTTTCGAATCGAATTACATAATAATAATCAGCAAAACAGCTGACTACGGTAAGTCGAAATTGTCTCTAACTTTTCACCCGACTACGAAGGAAGAGTTATGTTTTTCGTATGTATATTGTTAGTTTTTTCTCGTCCATTTGGAATACAAGAATTTCATTATTGAGCAAAATGAATTCCGCGGAAATTATTTTAACGAAATATTTATTATTGGAGTACATATGTATATAGGAAAAGGCAAAATCGACAAGAAGAATTGGGCTATTTCCAGTTGGATGTTTTTGTGTATAATCTTGGACTTTTGTTGTTCGATTAATATTATGAAGTCTACTATACATTTTAAAAAAATAAAGGTACAAAGTTATGGGAGCAATTATGTAGATAATTCCGCGAGAAATGTATCTCTTTTCCAATTAGAATTTTTTGTTTTCCCTATCATTTGCTATTAGTTGGAATTGTTTCCTGGGAAAGATTTCTCGCGGAATTTTACATACATAATTGCCCTGTACATATAAAATTGCTCGATTATAGATGGCAAACGAACTTTAGTTGCGTTGCCAGTTAGCAAAATGTTATTACGTACAGCAGGCTCAGTTAGCCGATTGTAATGGAATGTAACTACAACGGTAGGAAACAGCTGATCGATATTATTTTGTTAAAAGTAATCAAAATGGTTATAGAGATGTAATGTAACGTAATTGGAATGTACGTATCTGTATATTACTTTTCACATAACAATATCGATCAGCTGTTTCCTACCGTTCCATTACAGTAAGATAACTGAGCGTTCTCTTCATCGTAAAATAATTCCTCAAAAAAAAATTTTATATGTGATAAGTAATTTTTTTACGCACTTTCACTTAATAATTTTCGTAGCTCTTGTGTTTCTTATATTTTGAAACTTTCGGCCCTGTTCTGTAAATCGAATTTATTTGAAATCGTAAGATTTCCCAAATTATTAGTGGTCCCGCAGACGTATTTAAGATCATATAAGATAATTTTCTTGGTAATGGTATTTGCTCTATTTAATAGAAAAAATTTTACTGAAAAAAAAACTTATCTTACCAGAGTTAGTTTTAAAAATTCGTGTGATATCAAATTGACTCGATTTGCAGAACGGAAACGTTTCTTATCAACATTACATAATTTTAGACAACTGCAAAATGTTGCCATACATAATACTAATTTTAATTTAATTTGCGCTGCCAGTTGATACGGTAGCTGACGTTCAGTTGCCATCTATAATCGAGCTATAAAGAATACCGCAACTTTGTTCTTTAATCTAGAATCAAAATGTCGCTAAGGCGCAATATCACTTTAAAATCCTAGAAGTTAAAGTGGACCACTTTAATAATATTTAAATTTTTAGTAAGTTATTGCATAGCTTTTATAATTTTTATAAGGTTATATTTCAAAAATTCGAGGGCTAAAAATTTTAACTTCAGCTAAACTTAATCTTTATCGGAGTTTGTAACTCCTCGAATTGATTTTTTTTGGTGGATTTCTTATGGACTTACTCAGTGTTCAATTCATCATAAATATTTATATAATATTTTTTTTTTAAATTAAGAAGCAACTTATAAGCAATCTTTCGAGGATACCTAAGTAGATGTAAAACAAACTAAGCATATAAATGTTGATTAGTTTAATCAAGGATACTAAAAATAGTTTCACAATTCACAAAACCACTATGTAAATATATGCTAAATTTCCAAAAAAAAAATTAAATAAAATAAAATAAAACAAACCAATAAGAAAAAATTTATATATGTACACTTAGGAAAAAAATATAATGAACATTTGACTTTAATAAACACATACATACATAAATACATAATACATACATGCGTAAGAATACTTTAACAATTAAATAAAACAAATGGAAAAAAGGTTGATGAAAAAAAAATTACTATTAATTAAATTATATACTTAATTAATATATAAAAGAACAAGAACTATAAAATACAGTGGAAACTATACATATAAAGTATTAAAGAAGTACACTGTACAAAATTAGTATTCAAATATGTTTAGGAAATATTTCAATATTATTGTCATTAAAAGTGTAAATAAATTTAGCAATTTAGCAAAAGCATCTAATTAATAACAATATTAATGTAAATGTTATCACAAATGTTTACCGAAATGTGCAAACAGCAACAAAAAATTAATAATATTGCACACTAAAGCGTAAAAAGTCACAAAAACTCAAAATTATCAAGTTGGTTTAGTTTTTTTTTTAATAAAACTGTTTACTGTACAAATTTCTAATGAACACAAAAAAATTTCTTTGTCAACACACTCTTTTTTAAATTTAATGCTTGCGTCATTGGTTCATTATCAACATTATCAATATCAACACTCCTAATCATCTGGGATTTTTTTTAAATTGTGACTGTTTATAATTTAGTGTGCGATATGTATGTATGTACAAATAATTATAATGCTTATGCAAATATAAAATACGATGCACCACAAAGTGATAAAGTTACTTACATAAAATATATACATACTTCGTAGACACTAAGCAATTTTGTTGATAAATCGATCGGAAAAAAAATTAATTAAAATTTTAATTTCAAAAAAATTCAAGAAGAAATGAAAAAAATTTTGCAGCGATTATTAAATTTTAGTATTTGAATTAAGTTTTAATTGTATTATTATTTTATTATTAATTTTATTATTTTGCAGCAGAAGAAAATTTAAATTTTCCTTTTCAAATGCAAATTGAACCGAATTTTTAATCATTAAAAATCTCAAATCAAGTTTTAATTGCTAATCTATATACATATATTTATATATCTGTGGCAATATGGAATAATAGCTTAGGTCGACTTAAGCAAAGCAGTGCATTTCGGAAGTTTTTACGCTTTCACTTAGAGGCTAGAAGGCTCTAATGCATAATTCTAGTTTCTTGTGATTCTTTCTTTCCATGTGTAACATTTTGAAACCTGAAAATTCCAACTGGAATATAATACAGCACAAATAGGCTTAACTTTCTTAAGTCTACTTAAGCTACTATTCCATATTGCCACAGATATGTACGTGGACATATACATATGTATATACTTTGGGTCGGCTTTTATTGCGTATTACGATAATTAAGCTTAAGATTTTACGATGAAGGCTTTTTCCACGAGCTGCACTAAAATTTTTTAAACTTGTAAGAAATAAATGACAAGATATGACACGCCTATTTTAAAAAATCACTTGCAACCTTTCAGTAAAATAAAATAAAATAAAACAGCTGACTTCGAAAATTCGAAAGTCTCTCTCTCACTTTTTATTTCTCGCGCCATCAGTTTAGAATAGAAAGAGTTTATGGCTCGTTTATGGACAGCGTAACCGTGTGTCCGACTAAAGTTGCAAATTGCCACTTTCTGTTGCCCTTTTATAGACGGAATTAAATAATAATACATTAAAAATAAAAAGTTTAGTGGGGTTATTTCGTTTTTTTTTTTTGATAAATCCCCTATTTAGTGCCACTTTTTATAATTATGGAAAGCAACCGTGTCAACTGGCAACGCCATCGCAACTAAAATTAGTATTCTGCATGGCAACTTTCTCTAGTTGCCAAAAAGTTATCTAAAATACAATTATAACTGATTGGCATTTGAAAATAATCTAAACAAAGCATAAGATATCGTGCCATGACCGCCAAAAAAAAAAGCTTAAGCTACATAGTTTTCGAACTTAATTTTTTGACGAAAATCGGTTACCTACGATGGTAAATGATAGATTTTCGTAAAAAAAATTTAAATCGAAATAAATGTCGCTAAAGCCTTTTTGGCGGTTATGGCTCAATATACATATGAGGCCTAAACAAAATTGTTGAGTAAAAATGCTTAAATAATAATTTATCATAAAAATTATGATTTCAGCGGAATAATTGTTCGATTAAGAGAAGAAAGCAAATATAGCATTTAAGGCTCTTAAAAGGACAATTCAAAAACATCTCTACTGTGAGTAACTATTAGTGCTGTAAATAATTTTTAACTAACAATTTCTATTTTTGATTTAAAACATGTGTTATGTATGTTCGCTTTACTAAATAAGGAGCAGTTGGATGATTTAATTTAATTTTTTTTCTTAGTTTTAAAAACTATTCATTACATACAGAACACAAGAAAGCAATATTTAAATTTTTAATAAAACACAGATATTTAAAAAAAAAAAGTATTATTTCGTAAAGTATACAGAATGAGGTTATGTGTCGAACAACATATCGGGCAGATGGCCGACGCGGCTTTTCTGGCACACACGCGATATTTTCAATGACCATTTTGCATAAATGCTGCGGTATTTCATTAATTTAGCGTCCAATTTCCTCTTTTAAGGCTTAAGTCGTCGTCGGCTTATTCACGTAAGCCACCGACTTCAAAAAAAAACTCCACAGAAAAAAGTCTAATGGTGTTAAATCGCACGATCTAGGCGGCCAATTCTGGTCTCCAAAACGCGAAATAACACGACCGGGAAATGAATGATGCAGCAATTGAATTGTTTCTCTGGTTGTATGACATGTGGCGCCTTATTGTTGCAACCACATGCCCTCCACATTCATTTCTTTAATTCTAGGCACGAAAAAACTGGTTATCGTTTATCAATTTGCTGAGCTCGGTATCGAATTGCGGTGGATGGAGTTTGAGCGACAACATCACGTACAGCTGCGACATTTTCGGTCGATCGATCTGGTCGAAGGCGCATTGTTGTCTTTACATCACTAACAGACCCAGTTTTGGCAAATTTATCCATTAATCTATTTACAGTTGACTCTTTTGGAGCATTATTGTGACCCCGAATCAATCGCAATTTGCGAACTGTGAAACAATTTCACAATGAGAATGCGTCGTTCAATCGTGTAGCGCTCCATTTTTACTAACCTCGTACCTTTTATTAGCAAACAATAACAATTGTTCAAATGTCAAACAATGACACTTCGAATGGCGCCAAATTTAAATATTGCGTTCTTGTTGGGGCATCCTTATATATATACTGCCTTATTCATAAAAAATATTTCAGGTTTATTAAGCGCTTATTTAACATATTTCTATGGGATATTTGTCAAATAAACCTGTAATAAACCTGAAATATTTTTTATGAATTAGACCGTTAGTATATTAGTGCAAGTTTCGTACTGTCAGCAAATTTCCGAATGTTTTGTTTGATTTGACACCAGAGAAATTAACAGCTAAACAAGATCACCTGTACGTGGATGCAGTAACTTCTTGCGAACAGAAAATCGTAATATCGATATATATTTATTCCTTTACAGCAACGATAAAGTTATACTCTCATTTGTATTCTACGATAATTTACAACTGTGTTTTTCCCACCATTCAATTCAATGTGGCATCTCTGCGTACTAAATATCAAAATAAGCCAAAAACACATATATCGATACGATGATCGTTGTAAAAGTTACTGAATCCAGATACTGATGTGGATGCGGCTTAATTGAAATTAACAGCAGTTAGTTAACATCCGTAATACAATTTTGGCAATTGGCAACGCAACTACAAATCGATAAACATTCCAAATCGAACCATTATTCTACGAAAAAGTGATTTTTTTGTAATTTTTTCTCTAGCAATATTTAGAATTGAGCTGATAGTTTTTGTGTATTAACAAAAGAAAAACTAGGTGACTTTATCATTTCGATGTACTCGTATATATTACATTTATTAAGCATTATAATTATTTTGCAACAAAAACAAACAAAATTAAAACAAAAAATAGACGAACAAAAAACTAAATTATTAAAATATAATGATAATAATAAGCTGTGACGCTGGCGTTACATATACAATACAGACATTTAAACTTAATTTTTTCCCAAAATTTTTTTTTTTGTTCCAGCATACACTTTAACATTTTCAAAACGAATTACATACATACATACATACATACATAATTCTTAATTCTTATCCTTAATAAAATTTTGCAGTTGCATTAAATTTTAGAAAAGCTCTCTTCTAACATACTGTTATAAACCTACATACAAACATAAATAAAATATTATACAAATGCATCAGATATACATACACACATACATACTTACACACATACGTAAATATATACACACATATAGATACATATACATAAATAAATACTTATGTATTTATGCAGTTTATAAGTTTAACGGTATATTTGGTGGTTCAAAAATAAAACAAATAAAACTATTAAAACAAACCCCAAGAAATTCATAAAAATAACTAACAAATTTAGTAACCAAACAAAGAAAGTGTGACGTAAAAGTATTAAGTATAAACCAACCAATAAAAGTGAAAATATAACAACAAATAATTTAATTATACATATTAAACTATAAATGGCAAAAAAAAACACAAAAATATTTGGCATAAGAAGTCTAAAGAAAAAAAAACAAAAAAAAAATAATAAAGAGAAAAACATTTTAAAAATTTACTGGAAATTAATTTTTGTCTTGATTAGTTAAATAGTTGCGTTTAGTTTTACGTTGCTTCATGCAAAATTTTCTAGAGATACAAGAGCATCTCTATTTTGTTCAAGCGAATAGAAAAAACAAATACGCAACAACTAAAAATAAAAATGGCAAGCGTATCAAACGCATTGACTCTCTATTTCTTCTCATACTAATAGACCGGTTTTATTTATATTCAAGCTATGGCTGTTTAATCGGACAAAAAATATAAGAATGATACTCGGGATATTTTTTCATCATTCACCACCGTATACGTAAAATTTTATATGCACACATAAAATGGAATGGACAATGTATGGATGAGTGTGGCTGTTTGAAAACATGCTTTATGTGTGTGTGTAAAATATCCCTGTATATACGGATGTGTAGTTGATTTAATAGTCAGAGTATTTTTATACTCATGAGTATGATTGAAGCTCATGAAGTCTATAAATTTTAGTTTTATTTGTTTGTGCTGCGTAATTTAAAAAATGTGTATAAACATAGTGGTTGGATTTCGTAATCGGTTCAAAATTAATGCTTGTGTTTGCATACGAGAGTGTAATTTTATTTTTAGCTGTACACATTCATAGCTCAAAGAGTATTTCCAACGATGCTTTTGTCATTCTCTTTCTTTTCTCATTCCTGCTGATCTAGCAATTTTCAAAAGTATATAAAATGGTTAAGATCTGTTGGAAAAGTAAACGTTCGTTATTGGAACATACTCCAATGGTTGTAATTTTTAATAATTTATAAGAAAAAACTGGCATGAAGTGTTAGCATAAGTGGCAAAATTGAGCATTATCTTAAAGATTTTGCCATAAAACTTTACATTAAAAATCAAGCTAGGACTTAGTAGTGGGCTAAAACTATGCAATGCGCCAATTTTTAATGTCAAATTGTATGGGGGAAATCGTTAACACCTTATTCAATTTCGTCACTTATGCTAACTTCATGCCAATTTTTTCTTATACATACATACATAAGGCCGTTAGCATTTGTAAGTTTTTTTGAGTTGTGGTTGAAATCTATTGATGTGTTCCTTAGCAGCAATGAATGCAACTACATGCACGTGCTAAACCAACAAGAAATAGATTTTTTTAAATAATTCTCATTTTCATAAGCCCTAATTAACATTGCGATGTCCTAGGCGGTAGCCAATTGGCTCACTCTGCATTACTTTCAGCTAACTTAAGGTTGGCTTTTTTAAACCAACTTGTAGTCAGTAAATTAAAAAAAATTTCTGGGGTTCGAACATGTATCATCACAACTTGTGTACTCAACGCGCTACCACTCAGCTAAAGCCCATATGACACTTAATTTTTCTTTCATTTATAAAGTTTTATAGAAAATTGCAAACATATTCTAATAGGAAAATTCAACAATAATGTCAACAACTTGATTAAAGTTATCGATAAAAAATGAAGATCTGTCAAAAAAATGTAAAAAATTTCAACTTAAATTTGACATTTCAAGCTTGAAACATAAAAGTGTTCGCTATTAGCGGTTTATGGTCAAACATAGCGATTTTTAGTTTGTTTTGTCTCTATACTAGCGGTTTTTAATTGTGAAAATTTTACACCATTTCAACATTTTGTTTCCGTTTTATATAGTTTGTTCTTTCTAACATTTATTGTTTCTTTCTATCAATTCAATATCAAATCAATGAAGAAAAAATTAAGTGTCATAAGGGCTTAAGCTACCATCTAAAATAACAACAGCAAAATGTTAACATAAAACTGAAATGAGTTTCAAAGTAGCTGGGAATAAATTTGTTGGCTCTCATCAAATTGGACTACGTACTCAACTTAAGAGTTAATATTGGATTTGTTCTGGATGACAATGCAGTTAGCTTTTAGTCAGTCTAAGAAAAGTTAACTATTTTTGTAGTCAACTACACATTATCCGATAGGGATCAGACACACAACTTATGTATGGATGTATGTATGTCTGTATGCATGTATGTATGTACATGGATGACGTTTGTATACGTGCCCATGCGTAGAAAGAAGCACAAGCATCACAAATTTTTAGTCACGAACTATTTTCTTCATTACTCCTATACCTGCAATAAGTTAAACAAATGTATTGCCAACAGTGTTGTTTGGCGTTTGTTTTAGAACACTTCGCTGTAGTAAAATATTTGAAAAATCCTTCATGTCTTAAAAGTTCTTATAAGAAGTCTTGTGCAGGTCTCTAATACGAGTACATAGATCACTACGTTTTATTTTGTGACTTTTTCAAGCTTTTTATTTTCTAATCATTTAACTATCTATGTAAAAAACACTTTTACATATTTATTTTAGTTTAATTATTATAGTTTATATATTTTTTAATTTTTTTTATAAAAACTGATTATAACTAAAAGTTATTTTACAATTAAAATATTATTATACACACTTGAAATATTTGTTCTGAGAATTTGCGCAAAAACTTATCATAAAATTTTCTTAACTATAGAATTTCTAGTTTTATGTACAAAGAATCATCGTAAATAAATACTTAGGAGCTATAATAAATGTCTTTAAATTTTATTTAATTAATTTTTTTTTTTGAAATATTAAAAGCAAACAAATAAAAATATTTATACTTCCACTATTGAGCCCCAAAACGGAGCAATATTTGAAAAATATTAATAAAAAAACGCCAACAATTTTCTTATATATCACATATCATTATATATGGCTTTTCTTTTTAGCTGCTTAGCAGTATGCAATGAAAAGCTATTTAAATAAAGACTTAATTTCAAGTTTAAGCTTAAAAGCACCTAAGGTTGTCTCAACATACTTTTTGTAAAAGTTGCCTTGGGCGGTTTAAATGTTGGCAAATCTATAAATACCGGTTCATATTCGGGATTTTCCGGTTTCAAGGAGCGTGATTCCGTTAGCAAGATATTTGTATAGTAACTAACTTCATTATTTGTTTCCTGAGCTGCTTGTTGGTTGTTGTCCAGCTGAAGAGTGGCTAAAGTGCTGGGGCGCATTAATTGAAAAATATTTCTTTGTTCTCTTAATTCGGAAGTGCGTGAATCTAATGATTTCGTTATAGCAATTGATTTAGTTTGATTTTTTGTTCGGTTCGTGCTATTTAAAGAAGTCTCCTCGACTCTTGGTATATAACGTGGTTTTCTAATTTCGCTCTTAAGACTTTCTTCGTTGGGTGCAAAATTAAAACCAAAAAATTTTGGTGCTTGCAACGATATTAGAGGCAGAATGGTTTCTCTGGCATAACGTTCGGCCCTTTGCAAGAGTTCTCCCAAACGAAAGGGAAACAATTGAACTGTTACAGTTTGCTCTTCAGTATTGGACTTAGGCTTATCAGTTCTGGTTTTAGTGCTTATTTTTGAACTATCAGTTTTAGTGGTTTTTTCAGTTACGACAGCATCGGTCAGCATTATTTCTTTGCCCTTTTTCACACGTGGTGTAGTGGCTCTTAATAGTGGTTCCACAATTTCTTCATTAAGATTTCTTGCACGATTGGCATTTAACCTTTTGTCGTTTAATATTGGCTCAAAAATTTCTTCCGGTTGAGCTGAAAAACTGCGACTAGTTTCACCAACATCTTTGTCCAAAGAGTTGCCCTCCAGTATGGGCTGCCAAGGTAGGTCTCCTGAATCATCTAAAGAATACGACTGATTGGCTCCCAAATTAAAACTTGTACCCAGATTTAGAAAATTTTTGCGTTTCTTAATGGTTTCTATAGCATCTGATTCTGGCACATGAATACTTTCTTGGCCCGTCGAATCGGGTATTTGAGTGGTTGGTCTGCTAGTAAATGCCCCATATTCCTCTTGATTAACCAATTCACAATTTCCTGGTTGTAGTTTTATGCGAACAGGTGCCCCGGATGGTAGCTTGGTATTGGTTTTGCACAAAGAATAACTTTGCCCATAACTATCGGTGAGCACGACTTTGTCGATATCCCAGTGCGGTAAGCCTTTGGATAACCAACCACTATAAGGTTTGTAATTAAGACTGAGTGTTGTAGGAAATCCTAGAGCCGGATGAGGCACAATGATCTTTGAGACAATATCACCAGCAAAAAACTCCGAGTCATCTTTCCTAAAAAAAAATTATATACATATGTAAAATTCTGTGGCTTTGAGTAGACATACTTAGGGGGAGGCTCAAACTTACTCAGATATTTTAAAGGTTTCATTTAAACCACCTTCACCTTCCAAAATAGCTTCCAGACGTCCTATAGTTCTTAAAGGTAAATCATTGAATGAGTTAAAAATTTGCAATTGAAACTGATGAGCACAGAATGGTTCTTCTTCACGCGTAACCAAATACAATTGGCCCCTGCCTGAAGAGCGATCAGCATAATAGCCCATATTGCCACAGCGTGGTACCCCCTCAGCTAAATCTTCATCATCCTGGGCGCAAGGAAAGCATTTTCCCTTCAAGAAATCATCATAGCTGGCACAAGGAAAGGCAGGAAACAAGCAGCGAGGAGCAACGGAATCGATAAAAAATTTATAAGCTCTTCGATGATTGCAAAGCGAACGACCTTCCTCCTCTTCGGCAGTTTGGGCCGCTATTGAAATTAAAAGCAAAATAAAATTTTATACATTGTTACCTTAATAAAGAAAGCCCTAACTCATTATTTTTTTTTGGAATTTCGACAGAAAAACATCTAATGCAAAATCTCGATTTCAGAAAAATATTGAGTTAGGGCCTTTCCATATTAAGCTAAGGGCATTTTCTTTATTTGATATTTTATATCACAGACTTACACCATATAAAGTCAGTTACTGCACCCACAAATAAATTGGAACAACCATTTTGCACTCTACCGCCATTGGGATAGTAATCAACATCTCCCATGGGCTGCCAAGATCCCAAGCCGCCCAAAATCAAATTCTCACCATTGGAATGTATGACATCTACGAACTCAGCATCAGTGTTGTCCAAACGTACTTTGGGATGTTGAGCCTCAAAGAGAGGTCCTGCCGGATCTAAGCCTGTTATTCGCGACAAGCCCGGTAGCTCATTGCCAGCAAAACCCGAAACATGGGCTCCCAAACTAAAGCCTATAATATGAGTACGTGTCAAGTTGAGACCTTTATGAGTCTGCAAGTTCTTGATCAGCATAGCTAACTGCTTGCCCACTAATCGGGTATTTGTAGCTGCACGCACGTAATTGGGAAAAGTGGCTCCATTCTCCCAATCCACACAGATTACAATGCAATCTTCCTAAAATTATCAAAAGTTTCAAAACATTTCAACATACATAAATTTTATTTTCACTCGCTTACCACTGCCATTAAAGCCGTCTTCATTTCATAGATCCATACATGGGGACAGGCTGAACCAAAACCATGAACTATTATTCTCACCGACATTTCATCGAAGCCATGCAGATCATCTAGAGTAATGGGAGTTTTGCGAAAACTAGTCTTCCTAGTGGGCAGTGTAGTAGTTTGCGCAGCTTCAGTGGTCACTTCTTGAGCGTGCGTCTCATTAACACTTCTTTTTCTGTTATAGCTTTTAGAATTTTTAAAAGCTTCCGTCATATTGAGAAAGGGCAGCTCCATTAAAGGCCTGTCTGATCTATTTTTAGTCGAGTAGAAAAAGAACTTGGCGTTGATTTCTTCGGGGGGCGATGGTAACATTTCCAAGTAAGCAAATGGGCCGGAATCGTCAAAGCAGCCCAATTCACCATAGCAGACACGCTTAGCAGCTCGTTTTACTCTAAAAATTCATCATTAAATTAAATTTAACTTTAAATCTTCATTATTACCTTGAATGTTTATTTCTTCTACGATTTAGTTCATATTCTTTCAGGGATTCCCTAACACTTCGAACATAATCTGTACGATGTGTATGGCTTCTGGAAAACTTCTGACTTAGCGAGTCCTCTGGTATCAAAAGGTTGTCATTATTATGGTTTGCTTGCGTTTCTGCAAGAAAAAATTAATTGTTAATAAAGTTTAGTATTTATTATACTCGCAAGGAAATTAATTTAAATGTATGGTAAATATTTTATAAATGTGGTTTAAGTAGTAACTTAAATAATTAAAGTATTGCTTAAGTTATTTTTATTAAATATATTTAGCACTCTCATCTACATATTCTTGCTGAGATCTAAGTATAGATGAGTATAGATGAGAAAAATCATTGAGATATCTGAGAATCAATCAACAAGAAAATTAATACAGATGAGCAGAATAAGTCCAAAGAAATTAGCTCTTCAAAGTGCTAATAAAATACAGTCGAATCTGCTTTAGGGCAACACGCTTTTGTGAATAAAATCGGATTACTGAAAGCTATACAAACCCCCGCACTGATTTTAAACGCAGCTAGTCTTATTCACTTCGCTTTAGCGAAACATCGCTTTACTGAAAATATCGTATTACTGAAAACCAAAAACCAGCCCACAACTACGTTTTGTATGAAACTTACTTCGCTTTAGTGAAGAAATAAACAATGACAAATCGATTGCATAGCTGAAATAATTGTGCATGTTTTGTTCGTTAAAAAATTAAATGGCAAAATGTATTTGTCCCTTTCGCACTTACGTACTTTATTGTATTTTTCTATTATATTGTCAATGCAAGTGGCTAGAAATTTTCGAGGAATTCGTGAAAAATTTCAACAACAAAATGTGCATATATTCATGTGTATGGTGTGTCTTAAGTTTATTTTAAACAGTACGCTTAACTGTTACAAATTTCAGTAATCCGAAATACGTTTTAGGGAAAAAATCGAATAACTAAAAAAAATTGGGTTTTGGCTATTTCCAGTAAAGCACAATCAACTGTATATATGTATATATATGAATACATGTGCCCCTAATTAATAATACTTCAGAGCATTAAAGACTCCATAATGGTTGGCAACTGAACTTCGGCTGCCTTGTCAATTGGCAACGCAACTACTATTAAGCAACTCAAGTCAGAAAATGGCAATGGGGACTTAAAAAAATATAAACATAATTAACTAGTCCTAATTTTTAGTAACTGCATAAATTATATGCATCTTTTTTCTCGCAAGCAACTATAACTATAGCCGATTCCAACATACAAAAATATCTCTACTTGGTTTATGCGAAAAACTAAAATACCCTACAATTAAAAATAAAAAGCCACATAATTACCAAATGGATTGACTCTCCTTCATACTTATAATCTGAGGTGCTTATACTCAGGCTGTGGATATTTAATCGGATAACAAAAATACGTATTATACTCGGGATATTTATTTATCATTCGATACCGTATACATTAGAGAGGCCGTTAGTTGTATGGGAAATTTTTTTTTGTTGATTTCTTTTATTCTCACCACCAAATCGGTTCAGTTTTATGTAAAAAAATACAAAAAAAATTTTATAGCGATAAGTTGTGTTTAAGGAGGTGCGTTCGGCCCTCAAAGTTAGCCCTCAAGCCCTTATATGCAATGGAATTTTTTTAAATAATTTTTTTTGTTTACTTTTCTCATGACTATACTAACCGCCTGTTTCCACAATCCAGACGGTCGACTTGAGTATAAAATTTGTATGGAAAGCACTCATATTTTTGAGTGATTTTCATACACAATTTTCTAGGCGAGTCGTCTGTCTGTTTTGTAGAAACTGCACATAAAAATATGTATGAAATAATTTAATAGATATAAACTCTTATTGTAAACGCTTAGTAAAATAGTTTCTCTATAAATGCAATTTTGTTACATAAAATTTTTAATATTTTGTTGGTTATTTTCTTCATTATTTCCTAAAATATTAATTTCAGCAAAAAACTTTATTTGAGACTAATGTTATAAACTAGAAGAGCTAAAATATTTCCATATATCATATTCTTGCAAAATGATTTTTTAAGAAGATAGTCAAATGAAAAAAAATTACATTGAAAAATGGGCTTGAAGGCCAACTTTGCGGGGTGGACGCAACCCCTAAAACACAACTTATCGCTATAAAATCTTTTTGTATTTTTTTTACATAAAACTGAACCGATTTGGGGGGTGAAAATAAAAGAAATAGAAAAAAAAAATTCCCATAAAACTAACGGCCACTCTAATGTATGCGGTATCGAATGATGAATAATTACCCCGAGTATAATACGTATTTTTGTTATCCGATTAAATATCCACATCCTGAGTATAAGCATCTCAGATTATAAGTATGAAGGAGAGTCAATCCATTTGGTAATTATGTGGCTTTTTATTTTTAATTGTAGGGTATTTTAGTTTTTCGCATAAACCAAGTAGAGATATTTTTGTATGTTAATAACGGCCACTCTAGTATACATATTGCCACCTTAAATGCAACCGGACGTAACTACACAAAAATTCGAAATCGAGTTTTTGATTGATTATGGTTCATTCTATCAAACTACATATTCACGCAAATATATATACCTCTACTATCAAAAATGACGATTTTATTGAAGAAATTCAAACGGACGTAATTACGAATGCATCTATTTTTTATTGCAAAGAAATTAACTAAAATAAAAGCTTACATACATATATATATGTATATAAAGGAAATAGATGGTTAAAAACATATAAGTATCCATACTACAAGTAAATTTCGAAAAAAAAATTCCAGAACACTTTTTATTATTGATTTTGAAACGCTTTTTGTTTCTTCTGTAAAAAAAATATAAAAGTGTAGTTCTTTCGTTTGCATTTAAGGTGACGATATATTCATTTGTGAATATAAAATGGAATGGTAAATGTGTGACTATTTGAAAACATACTTTATGTTTGTAATTAGTGGTTACGTTTTTTTTTGGGCACATGGCACACAGATGTAAAGTTGGTCTTATACCATGTTCACTATAAGTCTTAAAAGTGTTTAAGGCAAGTGGTTAAAAAGAACTAAACACAACCGTTCACATTACATTTCAGATGTTTAAGATTGACGTTTCGTCAGTAAATTATTGTATTTGTAAAATTTTACGAACGATAATCCTTTTTTATTGGTTTGTTATTTTTAAACAACAAATGTTTTATAAATACTCAATGTATTTTTTAACTAATTGCTTATATACGAATTAATTTTTTACGTGCCGCCATTTAATAACAATACAAAGTTGTCAGATTTATTAAAAAAACGGACTCATCAACTACATTTGCGTGTTTAAATCTTACACACTTCATTTGACATGTTTAACAAAACAAGTCAATGTATTGTAAAACATCTCAAAATTGTCATGTTTATGAGGCGTTAAACACGTTTAGAAACATAAGTGTGAACATATTATTACTTATTTTACAAATATTCACCCGTATTGCTTTTGTCACGTCGAATATTCTGCTGCGAAAATTTCCTACTATATTAAAGGAAATTTGTAAAAGGTTTGTTTAAGCTAGGACAAAATTCTCGTAGTCGAATATTCGACGTGACATACGCAATAAGGATGATTGTCAGCTGATACATCAACTCATGATACGAATCCATTTATTCTAAAATAACAACAAAAATTTTCAAATACTTTTATTCGATGGGATACATTTTCGAAAAGTTTTCATTGAAACTAAAACTTATAAAAGACATCGTAAGTACGAGTATTTTTTGGTCACATACGTAGTAACGTTTTTGTCATTTATTAATAAAGTTTTTATTTGATGTTTAATATTCCAAGCAAGTACCGCTTGCTACTCACTGAACTTAAAAGCAGACTTTTATGCAATTAAAAATCAAACGGGCAAAAATATTATAACGACTTAATTTTTTGAAAGAGAGAGAGAGAGAAAATTGAAGATAATAATTTAAATTCTTTTTAAGAATTTCAGCTACAAAAAAGGTCAGCAAAGTCTGGAAATATAAATACACTAGTACATACATAAGTATACACTTCCCTTCTTTACAAAAATTAGTAACACTTTTTGCAAACAATTAAATAAAGTAAAAAGTAATAACTTAGCAGCAGCAGTAATTAAGAAAAGTGTTAAAAAGAGCTAAAAAAAACATTAAAAAAAATATATATATGCACATACATAGACATATATATATATACACATAGTGTTGAGTTTGAAATTTAACACCTTTGATAAAATAAATATTTGTTAAATGGACCGGCAAATACATCATGAGCAATCAATAGATACGATTTTTTTATGTAAACTAATTAACAGACATTAAATATTAGATAATTTGGTTGCAAAACTATTTGACAAGCACTCAGAAATAATAAAGTCATGGGCTTAAAATAATGAATTCATTATTTTAAAAGCTTTGATCAAAATTTTCATATGTGTAAAAGAAGGCTAAGATTCAGTATCACAATCGGAAGGGAGAAGTTTTTTTATAAATATATATATTTATATTATAAAGAAATTTAAATTTTATAAAAATATAAAGTATTGATATTTGAATATTGCAGCATACATAAATGAAATATTTCCTAATTGTAAAGGGTCCGCCAGATAACTTTTTTTTTTTTTGAAAATGCTATAAAAGAAACTACTGAACCTTCGGTTGTGTGGCACGTAGCGCCGTCCTGTTGAAACCAAATATTGCCAATATCCTCCTCTTCAATTTTTGTGAACAAAAATTCGTTCAACATGGCCCGATAGCGATTGCCCTTGACTGTAACGGCCACTCCTTGCTCATTTTCGAAATTATGCCTCTGGATCAAAATCCGCACCAAACAGTGACTCGTTTTGGGTGCGTCGGCTTTTCAATGTATGCATGCGGGTTTTCTGTGCCCCAAATGCGACTATTTTGCTTGTTTACATACCCGCCAAGATCAAAATGAGCTTGATCTGAAAAGATGATTTTTTTTTTGGCAAAATCGGCATATTCTGTAAGTCGATCGCAGGCCCACTTAGCGAAGCAAAAACCCATTGGATGGTCAGTTGGCTCGCTCAGTAGAAGGATAAAACTAATTATCTGTCAAATCAGACATGAACTAAGTCTTATCATTCACGAAATAAGCACTAGTTGAAAAAAACGTTATTTAGCTATTTAGCTATTGTATTTAAATTACATATATTAAAATGTTTAAAAATTAAGAAAAACTCGACAACGGGATCACTAAACTAATACCGACTTGATTTGAACATTAAATTATTTCATTTAATAACTTCAATAACGCCCTCCATGCCCATAGTGCAGCAGCAGGCGATTCATACACTTGATTTGTTTTTAATGTCCCCCACCCTTAAACAATTTTGAGTCTTAAGCATTGTGTTATAATCAAAATAATTATACATAACACATGCATTAAATTAAAATGAAATGAAGGTAAGCAAATAAATGCGGCGTGCTAATTGTTTTATATTAAGAGTTTATTAAAACGTTTAATTATGTAAGGTGGTATTCATTTATTAATTTTTTTTTCAATTATGAAATATTAAATAACAAACGTTAATGAAATATTTTTACGAATCTATGATCATTATTTGTGGACGATGTTTAGTCCACTTAATTTTTTTTTGTCTGAAAAATGGAATTTGAATTTATATATAATTCCAACAAATGAATTGTCAACATATATATTTCGTTTACTAGATGTCTATAATCGAGTAGTATTACCAATAAATTCTCAAACTCGAATTTTAGTAACAATCCATAATATATTTTTTGCATGAAATAATTTTTTGTATGAAAAATGGACTATGTAAAGTCCATTTATTTTTTTTTTTGGCATAAAAAATTTACGATGTATAGTCCATTTAATTTATTCCATAAAAATAGACGATGTATGTATGACCCATTATATTTTTTGCATGAAGTAATTTTTTTTAATCAGAAATAATTCATAGTTAGGCTCAAGTTCAGTAATTTCAATTCTTATTGAATGAAATATTTTTATTAATTAATGTGAGTTTCTAAAGAAGAGAAGAAAAATTAAACTTAGACTTTAAGCTGGGGGAAATACCGAATACTCACATTAATTAATAAAAATTATTCATTCAATAAGAATTGAAATTACTGAACTTGAGCCTAACTATGAATTATTTCTGATTTAATTTAATTTTTTGAATGGAACATAGACGATGTAAAGTCCATTTAATTTTTTCATAAAAATATTTTTGCATGAATTTATTAATTTAATTTTTTGTATAAAAAAATGTTTTTTCAGGAAAAATTGATGATGTATAGTCCATTTAATATTTTGCATAAAAATATTTTTGCATGAAAAATAGACGATGTACAGTCTATTTCATTTTTGGCATGAAAAGTAGACGATGTATAGTCCATTTAATTTTTTGAATAAAAAATAGACGATGTATAGTCCAGTATATTTTTTGCATGAAATAATTTTTTACATTAAAAATGGACGATGTAGAGTCCGATATATTTTTTATTGAATGAAATAATTTTCTCTATGGAAAATGGACGATGTATAGTCCATTTAACTTATTGAATAAAAAATAGACGATGTATAGTCCCATTATATTTGTACATGAAAAATGGACAGTACTTATTCCATTCTATTTTTTGCATGAAATAATTTTTTTTTTGAAAAATATACAACGTCTATTCCATTTAATATTTTGAACTAAAAATAGATGAAGTATAGTCCCTTTATTTTTTTTTTAATAAAAAATATTTTTTCATGAAAAATTGATGATGTATATATAGTCCATTTAATTTTTTGCATTAAAAATAGAGGATCTATAGTCCATTTCATTTTTTGCATTAAAAATAGAGGATCTATAGTCCATTTCATTTTTTTCATGAAAAATTTTTGATGTATAGTCCATCTAATTTTTTGCATAAAAAATATTTTTGTATGAAAAATAGACGATAAAAAAATATTTTTTAGCATGAAATATAGACGATCTGTAGTCCATTTAATATTTTGAATAAAAAATAGACGTATTTTTCATTTATTTTTTTTTTTTGTGTAAAAATTTTCGATGTATAGTCCATTTAATTTTTTGCATAAAAAGTAGACGACGTCCCTTATAATTTTTTCAAGAATTAATTTTTTGTATGAAAAATGGACGATGCATAGTCCATTTAATTTTTTGCATAAAAAAACTTGTGGAATTTATTTAAAAAGGACTTTGAACTTTTATAGAAAATCACGTCTTGTTTAGTAAGTATACCTTCCTTCCTCAGCAACTTATTTCTGTACAGATAGCTAGTTACAGCATTGATGAATCGAGCTCTTAATATTTCAATTTGCGCTGAACCTTCAAGGAATTTAAGACATGTTTTTCATAGGACGGAAGTTATCCAAATAATTGAATGGTATGCGTTTAAAACATTGTCTTAAACAATTGTTAATATATAGTAAACAATAGCTTTAAAATATTAAACCCAGTTTCTATAGTGATTGGTATGCAAAGATAGTAATAAATCTTTTGAATTTTTTTTTCTGGGTCATGTTGTTTCTTTTCTTCTTAAATAAATAGTCATAGAGTAACGAAAGAATATATTATAAATATTTATTATAATAAGTTTATTTAAGTTAGTATATGTTCATTAAGTTTTATTTTATATTTATTAAGTTGTTCATATTATGATTGCTGTAAGTAATATGTAATCTGTTCAATAAAGTATTTAATTAAAAATGCAATTTATTTTCAATGTTATTTTTTAGACTACTGATAATAATATAAGAAATGGAAGAAAGTAAGTATATAAAAAACAATACTGTGGACAAAATCCCAATTAGCCTAAAAACTCCTTTCTCCAATATGTTTAATTATTCTTCATGAACATGAACGATGTATAGCACATTTAAGTTTTCCGTACGGAAAATGTATGCATAACTCGTTTATTTTTTTTTATATGAAAAATGGACCATCTATAGTACATTTAATTTTTCAATAAGAAAAATGGAAGATTTATAGCACATCGAATTTTTCCATACGAAAAATATACGGTGTATAGCAGGTTTAATTTTTCCATACCGAAAATAGACGGTGTGTAGCACGTTTAATTTTTCTATATAAAAAATGGAAGACTTATAACACGTCGAATCTTTCCATACGGAAAATAGACGATATATAGCACGTTTAATTTTTCGTACGGAAAATAGGCGATGTATAACACGTTTAATTTTTTGCATACCGGAAATAGACGATGTATAGCACATTTAATTTTTCTACACTCAAAGAAAAAGACATGTTCTATTTCTAAGTTTAAGTAAATTTTTACAAAAATCGAATAAAAATTACTTAATATGAGTAAAAAATAAAAAGTTCATATCCTCAAAAATAGTTCATAAAAATACACAATAAATTTCTCACATTTCAGGAAATGTTTACTGACTTAAAGGAAATATTTACTAAGAGTAGGAAAATGGTTATAAACTGAAGGAAATTTTATATTAAGAACTAGTCAATTTCGTCTTAAATCCGAAAATAGACTTTAGGAAATGAATTACTCCTGATTAGTTCATGAAATTTGACTTACTTAAAAGATTTAAAAAGGTATACTAAATTTTATGGAAGTATTTCCCAGTTTTAAGTATTTTTTCTTTGAATTATGGAATTTATTATTAATTTGCATTTAGCAAAAAATCTAAGTAAATTTTTCATATTTTCGAGGAATATTTGAACTTGAAATTTATTTATTTTGTAAATAAAATAAAATTTTAAAACTCAATCATTTCAATGCTTATTCATGTTGCCTTGTTAGGCAATTGGTTAGTGTGCTTGCTTATCAATCAGAAGGTTGCTGGTTCAATACTTGTCCCCTCTCAAGGAATTTATATGTATATATAGTGAATTATAATTAAGAATATAATATGAAGATATAATAAATAAAATAACATATCATTTGGTATAGAATTTAATTAAAAATAAAAATAAGTACCAGAATTAAAGACAAAAAAAATTGGAAAACTTACTAAATTTGAGATCAAAGACGAAAAAATTGTTTTTGCAAAGCTCCGAATTTTATGGGAAATTTTTACTTAATTGTTGGAAAATTTTACTTAAATATGAAAATATAATTACTTTAAACTAGTTCATTAATGAACTAGACATTTAGTAAATATTTTACTGGTTTCAAGTAAAAACAGGTTTGGCGCCATATTACAACTTTTTTTTATTCAAATTTAGAACATTTTGCAAAGTTTTAGTTAATTTTTTTTGAGTGTATATGAAAAATAGACGACGTATACCACGTTCATTATGCAAAAAAAACTGAAATTTGTATACAAATGACAAATTTATTTCATATTAATTTTTGAGGTATATTTTGAGACGACGTATACCACGTTCATTATGCAAAAAAAACTGAAATTTGTATACAAATGACAAATTTATTTCATATTAATTTTTGAGGTCTATGCTTTGCTCACCCTTCCCCGTCGCACCGGAAATTCCAAAAAAAAATTTTTTGGAAATTTTTCATATGCGCAAAGATTTCTAAAAATTAGAAATATATTGGGGCATATATTTAAAAAAAATAGTGTAACTCTTTTACATGCAATAAGCATTTTGAAAATTGTTCAACAAATGACGAAGTTTTTTGATAGTCAATTATTAGGACTGGTAATTTGCGAGTCCCACCCTTCCCAATTTCCAAGAAAAAAATTTTTAAATCGGTCCTTAATTGGCGTAGTTATGTTCGTTTATATTGTTAAATCTGTTAACAATTTTGTAAAATGTTCAGGAAGATCGGTTTCACAGGTCTGGTCTCCCAAAAGGTACAAACAAACAAATACAAATTCCTTTTTATATACTTATGTATGTGAGTATGTATATAGATAGTTCAACTTGTTAGATTTTTGTTGTAATATTTCTTGGATAAGTTTATAACGACACACATATTTCACGGTTAAGAGAACTTGTTAACAAGTTAAGATTATGTGTTATAATGAAGAGTGGTCATTAAATACAATTTTTACTCAAGCATAATCGATTAGATAAAATTATCGTAATAAAAATATGAGTTTAAATAATATGTAAATTGGTGACGTAATTTCCTGGTATCTACAGTACGAATAATGATAATGAGGTAAACTCGAAAATAATATTAGAGAATTAATTATCATTACATTATTTTTGTGGTAAAAATTATATTTTATTTTACCAAGCAAAGGATCAATATATGACAACATTTGTTCTTTTAGATATTTTGCGTTGCGCAAACACTGCAATCTGAAAATATCGAAATATTGTAATATATTTGAAACCTTAAATGCAAATAAAACAATAAACAAGATTACACACTCTGCGACCAATAATAACATATGCCGGGTTACATAAAGATGTCGCAAAGTATGTACCGACCATAACAAATAAAAACCATAGTGTGAACTGTGTGTACTCAGCATAAGTATGTGTTTATAAATGCAAATAACAAATCATCTACAAAAATTATTCCAGACCATTCTAAATAGCTTTAGCTTCATAAAATAGTATTTATTATTATTGAAAAAGTTCATTGACATTTATATTATTAATTGGCATTTTACAATTGCTTAAAGTGTTGAAGGCTAACATTTGATCTCCTTGAAGGTAAATTTTTAAATTAAAGAAAAATTGTTTATGAGAAAAAAAAATATATTACTTGCGGTTTTGCTTTTACTGCGCTTGAAACTGATATAAATGAGTATAAAATTGATTTTAGTTTTAACCTTTAATATTCATTTTGTGGAAACATTTATTCGCAACACACAATGTATATTCATACACATACATATCGATGGTCACAAGTAGAAAGGCCCTATGTCGTATTTTCAGGAAATTGAAATTTTCAGTGATTCCACTACATTTCATACAAATACACTTTGTCACAAAAATTTATTGCAATAGTTTAAAAAAAACGCTTTTACAAGCAGTTTTAAAAACCACCCATCCTCTATTTGGGGACATCACGAACAAAAATCATGTGATACCAAAGTAGGTTGGTAAGCGAGAGTTGTCCTCTCTCTCTCTTATACCAACCTGCTTTCAGGTAGACAAATATTTTTGCTGGATGTATGTTTCTATAGACCAGAGTAATCGATTATTAAAAATATTTCATATGAGTTACAATAATTGTATTTTGTAAGTAATAATAATAAATAAATTTTAATTTGAAATTTATTTGCTGGTGGTTCAGCTTGGTATATAAGCATTTCATTGTTGCTGTAACAAATGATGATATATACGAGTAGTTTTTGAATTTTTTCGGTTTTAAGCGGTATTTTCATATGGCGTTTTTTTATTTTTGGGGTTTTTCGGTTTTTGGCGATTTTTAAGTTTTGGTGTTTTTTTCTCGTTTTGGCGATTTTTTTCATTTTGGAAATTTTTTTTTTTCATTTTGGCGTTTTTTTAGTTTTGGCACCTTTTTCCCGGTTTGGCGATTTTTTCATTTTGGAAATTTTTTTTTTCATTTTGGCATTTTTTTAGTTTTGGCATCTTTTTCGCGGTTTGGCGATTTTTTTCATTTTGGCAATTTTTTCGGTTTTGTCTATTTATTTTAATGTTAGAAATTTTTTTGGAATTTGGTTTCGTAGCGAAAACAACAGGGTTCCTTTTCACCTTTGGTGTACGGAATCCTAAAAATTTGAATTTCTTTATTAAAAAACATGTATACTTATGTAAAAAAGAAAACATATTTTCTTAATTTATTGTTTTTTTTTCACTGGGCCACATAAATTCAATTTTAATATATATGAGCACTACTACACGATCAATATATATTCTGATATTTGAATCGCGATCCATTTTTATGGATTGATGGATCACGAGCGTATGCTACACGTTCAATATTTATCACGTCAGTATTTACGTTATATTTGTGCTGTGCGGATCGTTTATTAAAAAAATGTCGCGAGAAAACAAAAAAAGCTTTATCCGACGAGTCCCACAACTCCGGAAATGCCTCCAAATTAAAAATAAAGTCTTTCAAAATAATTTTTTCGGTCGTTAATTCCGATTCCACCGGCAGAACCCACTCGCTTTCAATATCTTCTGCTATTACCCCTTATTAAAACAAACTTTAAACAAATGTAATAACCTTTAATTTCTTTTTATTTGTTCAATTTGTCACTGCGTCTTTTGATTTATTTGTTTTATTTCACTTTTTATAAATGTATCGCGATCTAATATCATGAAAATGCTACACGTTCAATATTTATCAAGCGATCCGCGATCTGCGATCTGGATTCCATAATTTAGGCCTTTCTGCGATATGGATCGTGATCCATCAATACTGCATGCTACACGTTCAATAAATATCGCGATACTGGATCGCGTTCAATATATATTGAACGTGTAGCAGTGCCCCAAGAATTTCGTTTCAGATATGATTAGAAATGGAAAGTCGCATAATGAAAAATTCATAAAAATATTTAATAATACATGAAACTATTTAAAGTATTTCATATTAAATGTCAATTTAAAAAAAAATCAAATTCATAACAAGCAAAAAATACATTAGAAAAAGTACAATTATATCACGATTTCCATCCATGGTTCTGATATCAATAAAATTTTCTTGCAAGTTTTTAAAAGTAAAACGTTCATTTACCTTTTCGTTTCTGGGAGAGTAATTTTGTAAATTTCTGCTTTACTCTCTCGTTGTTAGTTTCTGTTGGAAAAGTAAATGAACATACCTATTATATTTGAATCAAATACAGGTTTTGTTAAATTGCATGCTATTTTCGAAAATTAGTTTTGTTAAATATAATTTCTGTACAAATAGAAATAGTATTGTTTCCTCTCTAAGGAATTCTGGGTCTAAAAACGTTCATTCGTTAGTAATTTAACTCAATGAATCTGGCAACCCTATTTAAGAGCACGAATGAAAATTACAACATTTCATACGAACTTTACTTTGGCCAGTGACCACTTTGTATTATGTAATACATTTGCTAACTCTTTGATTAAATATTTGTTCTCTATCGATTTAAGGGAAAATTTCTATAGATTTCTTTTAATAATGTATTCAGAAATAAAAAATATTTGATTAATTCTATGTACATAAATGCAATAAATTAATATGAAAATTTTTGTTTACAACTCACCCGTTGCTTGCCATGTTGTTGTTGACGCTAATGTTGGCGATGATGATGTTGATGATGATAACGACAGCAAACAAAATATTGACAGCAACAAATTTGTAGACTGGTGCATTTTGTTTTTAAATCGCGCCAGTTAAACGACACTATGTTTGTTTATATGTATGTATGTATGTATCTTTTTTTGATTATTTCTAGACGTATTAAGTAAGTATGTATATGACACAAATAATGATGTTTTTGTTAAATGAGAAAAGAAATTTGTTTTATAAGTCCACCAACGTTAAACGAATGAATATTGATTAATGGTTAACATGTGGTTAACATGAAAAATCATTGAAAAACAAAATCAAAAATAATTTTCTTCACTTAAAATTGCATACAACAGAAATTATGTATATACTACATACATACATCACTTTTTTCACTTTCACTGTGTATTCGTTTAATAATGTTTTTTTTATTATTTTTTGTTTAACATGAAAAATGTGTTACTGAGTTTTTGAAGATGTTCAACTAAATAAAGGTTAGGATTTATTTAAATTTTAGCAGTTTTTTCAACTTCGCTTTCAAACGAATGATTATACGAGAGCAGTCTTAGCAGTATCCTACTTGACATTAAAACAAATGTTTGAAATAACAAAAGTTAACGATTCGCTTTGCTACTCTTATCATAAGTAGTTTGATAAGCTTTGGGTTTCTTTATTGGGAGCACCTCTCCCTTGTTTGGATTTAATCCGCAACGGATAGGGTCAACATTGATTGACTCTTTTTCAACCCAACCTAACCTAAGCTAAATTAATTTTAATTTTGTTTCATGTGTATTCATTTAAGTGATTTCCCTTTTCGAATTGTCTTTTTGTTTTGTTTTTAAAACAATATTAAAAGTCCTTTATGATTTTTTTAACCCTTAAAACCTGCGATTAGTTGTATTTATCCACATATCAGATTCTTCTACAGTGTAGATATTTTTTTATTGACTTCAAAAAAGAAGGAGGATCTCAATTCGGATGTACATATTAATATTTGTTACTTCAGAACTTGAGGGTCCTGGGTTGGAGCCCGGTCTCCGACAGTGATTAAAACTAACAACACCACTCATTTTTCTGATCTGCATCTTGTATGAGGTGTGTTCTTTGAATGAGCTGTTGTGGGAAAAATTCTAGTGATGCAGGCATAAGGCACTGGTCACTAAACTATACCGACTTCCGCAAATACTAATCATGATGTAACATTAGAGCGCCCTCCTTCGTTGTGTAGCAGTGTCATCGGCGAAGTAAAATAAACAAAAAATTTAATATGCCTAATTGACACCAGAGGCGCTGCAACACTGCATTATTAGAATAACGTGCAAAAAGCATAGTTCTAAAAGAATGAAGCTTTTTTCTACTCTTCCTTCACACCTGTTTTCTCTATCACTATCTTCTCTTCAACTCACAGGTAGCACAAAGGGATCATTTTACTGGATCCAACTGAGCTGGACTCTAAATTTCACCCTTCCTTACTAGCAGTCTGCTAACCTAACCTAACATACTTCAGAATTTCTTCATTTATAAATTTGAATTTTTCGTGTGATAGGGGTATAGCTGATGTTTTATCCCTTTAGAAAAATAAAATGCGCGAGCACACGTCTACTAAAATTTAATATCAAATTTCATTTACATACTTGTAAGAGCTAGGATTCGCTATCCTGCACAATCGTGAGATTTTTGACAAAATACAATCCTGGTAAAATGAAGTCTTTGAAAACTTTCAAAAGACAATAACAATGAATCAGGTCAGGGTTGTAATATTTCGTAAGTTATGCGACTGTATAGGATAGTGAGTCATGGCCTTAAGCAATTTCTGTGAAGCTTTTAGCACACCTTCAACTCTTGCATTTATAAAAGTGGGCGAAAACACATGAAATTCATGAACTCATACTTTTAAACATTTTATTATTACAATAGTTTTTACATGTCTGAGGCTCTTGTAATGTTTATAAAATAATACAATGCTGATCCTTACTGTGTGAAATAAAGCTCAAAACAAATACGCCAAAAAAAGTGAAATGATTCCCAAAATTCCAGCTAATTCCCTAAATGTTTAAAATGTATTTTAAATAAAATATCATATATGTATGTGTATATTTCACATCATCGCCTATTAGTGCTGCCATAAACATAAACAGCTGTTTACGAATATTTTTCATTTATTTATTCATTTCAAAAGTTCAACAACAAATATGTCCAACCAGCGAAAAACTAACATTCAATTGCTTTCTATGGTTATGGTAGAATTAGTGAGATCATATCGTGCTGATGCGTATCAGCTGACAAAACCCGCAACATTTAATAAGTATGTTGATGATCATTGGAAATGTGTTGGCAACGTTTTCTACGTAGAGTAAATAGATTTCTACGTAGAGTAAATAGATTTCTACGTAGAGTAAATAGATTTTTACAAGGCAAACGTCAACTTCTACACACACGTATAAAGCAAAGGGAAATATAATAACACCTGACGCATTCGCTGGCTCAGTAGCGGACTGTAATGTAAAAAGAGTTAAGGCTCAGTAGCCGACTGTAATGTAATATAATTGCAACGTAGGAAACAGCTGATCGATATTTTTATATGAAAAGTAGGTTACGTTACTACGTTCATTACTTTTCACATAACAATATCGATCAGTTGTTTCCTACTGTCGCAGTTACTTTACATTACAGTCGGCTAACTGAGCCTTAACTCTTTTTACTAACTAACAACAATACTTAAACGATACTATAACTTCAAAAGTAAGGCGATACGATTTCACTAACGAAGCCATTATGGTTATGGCTACGACGTTATAATGAGGCACTTATAATCAAGTACAGTGTTGCTCGTGAATTTGATTTGAACAGCTGTTTTGTATGTTTATAGCTGAGGCACGTTTAATTGAACCTTAACAGATAGCAAGAGAGAAGAGCAGCTTAGGAAATTTTTATTTTCCTTTTAATTAAGCTTCTTTTTTCTCTTGCCTAAATGCGTTTCTAAATGCATGAAGCAAAAGTTTTGCTTGTCACTCTATTAATATTTGAAAAAAAAATTATATGAAATCAATTGCTACTCTGTAGGTTAATTAATTCTGCTACTGCTGTCGTATTTTTTATTTAATTCCTCGCTTGGTTTTTCTGTATTTTTTTTAAGACAAAACACATTTTTTTTGTACACCTGTCACACGGTTATTCAATCAGTTCAGAGTGTTTGTTGTATTTAAACGTGCAACTTTAATGAGCATTTTTTTAAGCGTAGCTCTCTTATTTTAATTTTTGCGTCTTTACCTTTATAATATTTAATATCTACTGATTAAATGAATCACTAGAAATTATGAACAAGCATGCGCGCAAACTCTCTCTTTGATAATTTGAAACTGAAATACATACTACACACTTTCACGATTATTAGTAACGTTCCGAGTGGTATTATTTTCGTGGTCTTTCGCTTGTTTATGGCTAAAAGAACTGTTGTTGTTACTATTGTTTAATTTTTATTAAGGGTAAAATAACTGTGCGTCGGCGTTACAAATAGATTTACTAGATGTAGAGATACATATCTTTCATTTGTTTAACAAATATTATTATTGATCTTATGTATTCCAGCATTACTTTTATTTCAACGATGTCTTTCTTATTCATTTGAAAAATCAACTGGCTTTCACTCATTTGTCTTTAATTTTTGCATGCATTTGATATCTTATAATCAAAATATAAATAATACATACGAGTATTTTAAGTAATTCGGAGATTTGGTTTGTCAAGAAAATTATTCTTTTTAAATATATATTTTCATTTAGAGCTTTTTTGCTAATAGACTGGATACTTTGATATTATTGACAAAATGCTTGAGAAAAGTTGTCCATCCCTATTATGATGACTTTGCTTTTTTTCAAATAGCTGCATCGGTTACGTACATGCATGGATCTGGTTTGATGTGTTGTCTTTCATTTGGGATTTCAGTCAAATATTTTCCACCACGTTTAATTGAGATTTACTGCTTGCAAAAGGTGTTCTAAACTTTAACTTTTAACATTGTGATCTATAAAGATATTAAATTAAAAAATTTAACAATTATAGAAATTTATGTATGTATGTATTTGTAAAAAGAATTTTTTGTTGCCATAATTGAACTTGTCTGTATGAAAGTTCGTTTATGGATGGCAACTGGGCTTCAGTTGCCTTGTCAGCTGGCAACGCAAACGAAATAAAAATTAGTATTATGCATGACAACTTTCTTCAGTTGCCTAAAAGTTGTTGAAAATATGATTATTGCAGATATAATTAAAGCTTAGAAGTATAAGAGCTAAAAAGAAAACTGTTAAGTATTAATAATTTATTTTTTAATTATTAATTATTTTTCTACGAAGAGAAGGTACTACAAAATATGGCATCTATTAAGGTTCAATCATACATGCCATACTATATTGCGATGGCCCAACCATTGCCACAACCATAAATATGTTTGTTTCACCTATTAGTGAGTCATCTATAATCAAATGCAGTGTTGTCTATAGGTTTGGTTTGAACAGCTGTTAGGTATAGTTTTGGTTATGGCACCTCAGATTGAACCTTCAGACAGTACTTAAACATACTTCAAATACTTTAAAGCCAAGTCACATAGAATCCCTCATACGTTTAACTTCGCCTTTTTCAAGTGACAGCTAAATTGAGCTACAAATTTTCTCAGGAGCTCTATGACATTCAGTACGTCCCCGTCAATGCAAATTACAAAAGTTGGCAACTTTAAATATTTAGCGTATGTTCATTAATTTCACACAACAATATTGATCAGCTGTTTCCTACTATCGCAGTTACTTTACATTACAGTCGGCCTTGAGTCATTAACTTTACTTCGCACGTTTTTGTATGAAGAATTTGGCGCAATTCCCAAACACTGGCGTTCACAGCAAAACAATACTTATTAAACATAAAAAATTGGATATGGAGCAAAATTAATGCTCAGAGACCATAAGAAATTTTAGTGAAACGCATTTTTGATTCAGAAAGAAGGCATTCAAAATACATATATTCCAAACCTAACTAATTTTTTTTAGTTTGGTCAATGTAGCAAAACTTCTTTTTGGGGCGACGAGCTGGTAAACTTCATTAAGGGCCAATTTTTGACTTCGTAATTAAATTTTAGTTATTTTTGAGTTCTATTTAAGTAGGAAATTGTTTTTTTCAGTGCATATTTAAATAAAGCCTAAATAATACTTAGATGCCCAACCTTGTGTATTTAAATTATATTTAAGTTTCATGAGCATACCATGTGTTGTTGTACGCGTGTGTCTTTAATGAAAACATATACATGAACGTTATACGGTTGTACTAAAAAGAATTTCCAAGTAGATAGACTAGGGTGCTGATGAAGTGCGTGGTTGCACAGAAAAGTATCGGTATTTCCCCCAGCTTAAAGTCTAAGTTTAATTTTTCTTCTCTTCTTTAGAAACTCACATTAATTAATAAAAATATTTCATTCAATAAGAATTGAAATTACTGAACTTGAGCCTGACTATGAATTATTTCTGATGAAAATTCACTACATTTCAGTTAAAGAATCTAAAAATTTCTCACAAAAAGAATTTCCTTAATTTTTATGCTATGCATAGTTTCATATCATAGAATAATTAAATAGAAATAAATTCAGTAAAGTGTGACTTTGACCCACGCACGAAGGGTTCCGTACGGACACGAGATATGTAATTCAATACGAACTTTAGCCTATATAAAATATAGTTTTGGCATTGTTTCGTTCTTGACGTTTTCCTAATTTTAGCGATTTTTCTTTATTCTGTCGATTTTTTTTAATTTTGGCGATTTTTTTCATACAGGCAATTTTTTTGGTTAAGGAAATTTTTCAAGTTTTTGGAGTTTTTTTTTCATTTTGGAAATTTTTTTTTTTTGTTTTGGCGATTTTTTTCGGTTTTTGGTGTTTTGTTAATTTTTTGGCGATTTTTTTTTTGTTTTGGCGATTTTTTTTTCATATTAAAAATTTTTTTTACTGGAGCCTTTTTCGCGTTTTAACGTATTTTTTCGGTTTTAGGCGCTTTTTTCATCTTGGCGATTTTTTTCATTTGGACGATTTTTTCGAATTTTGCGACTTATTTTAGTGTTTCTTCATTTTGGAGACTTTTTTCATTAAGGCGCTTTTTTAGTTTTGACACTTTTTTTCTCATTTTGGCGATTTTTTTCGGTTTTTGGTGTTTTTTTCGATTTGGCGATTTTTTTAATTTTGACGATTTTTTCCATTTTGGCGATTTTTTTTTCATCTTAAAAACTTTTTTACTGGAGCCTTTTTCGCGTTTTAACTTTTTTTTCGGTTTTAGGCGCTTTTTTCATCTTGGCGATTTTTTTCATTTGGACGATTTTTTCGAATTTTGCGACTTATTTTAGTATTAGATTTTTTTTTAAAATTTAGTGATTTTTTCGAATTTTTAGCGATTTTTTTGGTTTGGCGATTTTATACTTTCAAAATTTTTTAGTTTTGCCGTTTTTGAAAATTTCAACATTTTACCTCTTACGGTTTCCAGGATATAGCAAGTTGTCAAAATTACATAGACAAAATTGCATTAGCTGATAAACCACCCTTTAATTAAATTTTTTTAATTGTTGTAGTCTATATAAAAATACACTAATTTTACAAATTTAAAGTGTCAATATACATATGTACATATAACATATTACATGGGATTTTAGCATTTTTCGTTGGTCGTTTTGGAACACCCTTTAATTTTTAATTCTCATGTATTTGTTGTTGTAGCGGCCAAGGTTCTACATAATCTGTCCTTTTTTCATCTTTGGTGTACGGAACCCTAAAAATGCATTCTGATTGCTGTTTGGTTTTATAAAATATGTTTTTATGAAATTTTAATTTTCTACATTTTGATAACCTAACTTTCTTATTTATCTTAAACAACTGTTGATGGGAAAGCTTTCCATTATATTTGTAAATTTTTTAAAATTGTCGTACAGGGTGGCCCAGAAAGACCGAAGTGGTGTGAATTCCTTATAACTTTTTATTTAAGACATATTTTTTTAATTTTTTGTTTTTTAAATGCAGTAAATTTATAGGGAATATTTTTAAATTAGTTATTAAAAATGATATCCCGCAAGTGGTGGACATTTTCTGCTTCGCACAAATGTGTTCTTTCCATTTCCATTATTCATAACTTAGTAATGAGTGACGAAGCCTCGTTAACAAACAAAACTTTAGGATATGGGATATTGAAAACCCGAGAGCACTTCATCAATGACAATTACACCCAGTTAAGTATACTGTTTGATGCGGTGTTTCTTCAGAAAGGATCATTGGCCCATATTTGAAAATGAGCGAAGTGGCGTTATTTCCATCAATGGTGATCGATATCGGGCCATGTTGGAAAATTTTGTAAAGCCAACCGTGGAAAACCATCCGCAAATATGGTTCCAACAGGATGGACCCACAGCGCACACTTCCAGGGCCACAATGGCTCTTTTACGCGACATCTTTGGTGAAAAAATAATTTCGCGTAGAAGCAATTTTAATTGGCCTCCGCGTTCCCCGGATTTAACTGCTCCAGACTGTTTCCTTTGGAGTTATTTAAAAGGGAAAGTTTATCTTAATAAGCCTAGGACTATTGAGGAATTAAAAACCAATATTCGAGACGAAATTAACAACATAACACCGGAAGATTTGCGAAAGGTCATTGAAAGAGCACATTTGTGCGAAGCAGAAAATGGCCACCACTTGCGGGATATAATTTTTAATAACTAATCTTAAAATATTCCCTATAAATTTAATGTATTTAAAAAACAAAAAACTAAAAAAATATGTCTTAAATAAAAAGTTATAAGGATTTCACACCACTTCGGTCTTTCTGGGCCACCCTGTACTTTCAATGTAGTTTAATAAGAAATTTTATAAACCACTGAAAAAATGTAATCCTATTTAAATACAATTTAAATTTAAATAAAAATTAGCTAATTGCGTACTTAAATATTAAGTTAAAAACTAGAGGTAAGTAAAGTTATCATGATGGGTTCGATTACCTGACCACGGAACTCGAATCTTATATTTTTTTAATTTATATCTGGTGTATAGCTCTGCTCAATTTAAGATTTAAAAATCATTTTTTTCTTTTTTTATTTCTCTCCTCTAAACTGTTTAAGATACATACATACATATGTTCCAGCATAATTGTATGTATTTATTTAAATAAGTTTTGAAAATCTTCCAACAAAGATGTTTATTTTTATTTTTTATAAAGTCTCAAGTATTTCAAATAAAGATTTAATTTTCTTTTTCTAAACGCATACAACATATACAATCTATGAAAGTGTGTTTATAAAATGTATATATGTATGAGTTTATGTGTGCCCATATATATATTAATTTTATTTTTAAAGCGGAAGTATCTGATTAAGTTTGATTAAACTACACTTGAAATTACAAATCATTTCAACAGCGTCTCAAGCACTGTCAGTCATCATCACTTATAACATGCGAACTATTTTTTTTATTTTTAAATTTCTTAGCATGCTAAGCAATTTGTTGAGATGTAAACACTCCAATAAGATATCAAATTTATAACAAAAAGACTAATTATAATTAATTGCTGTCTTAGCACAAAAATATCAAATATTTTGTAACATTAAAACCAGATGGGTGATTTCAAAATTAGTGTGAGTGTCTTAATCGAACTCAAAATGGGACACTCGTAATTAGGTCAATGCTACTTGACTGTAACATTTACACTGCATTGTCCAGAGGCCAACGAAATTTCAAAATATTTCAAATGGAATTGATATGAAAGCAAATTCAGTTACAGATAATAGTGACAACACAGCTGAGCTGTAGTTTTCTTTAATTTAAAGTTGGTCGGAAACATTACAAAATTTTATTAAAATAAAACAAAGCCAATTTATGCTAGGTGGTCGCAACAGATCAGTTGACGATTTTTTGCCGCAATTGTAAATAAATTTAAATAAAGAAAATCTTACATAAATATACATTTCAAGCATTTCTCTCCAGATATGCACAATATATATGTATATATATAATTTTTTTTGCATAACAATTCCCAAAATCTCGAAAACTTTCCCTGATCCACACAATACAATACTGAAAACGTGGAAATACCACAGCAGGTTAGATACGCACCGTAAAATGTTTGGAATAAAAATTCCCAAGATTCCAGATGTTCACCCAACACCACCATGGCAACACCAAAAATATTTAAATACCACTTTCCCAACGCTGCATCTCAGACAGCAAATTAACTTTCTTCCGGACTCCAGCTAAGTCTCAACAATTACAAAAAAAATGTATGTAGTATATACTATATACACACACAACCGCACTATCTGATCGAAATTAGCCCACCGGGCGACCTAGTAAAAAAATAAAACCCTAACATATCAACATAACATTCCCTTATCGGGAAAATGGCACAAAAGCTTGTTTCGTAACATTTTTTTCAAAAAAAAAAAAGGCGAAAATAATTACCTGGCCCGTTGAGACCAACTGATATGGATTCGCTTTGTGCACATAGTGCTCATTTGCTCAAAGAACGTAATAACTCAAAAAATTAATTTATAGAGTTAATGATGTTCTTTGAACAAATGAGCAATATTAATCCTCATATCGTTACTCATATTGTGTAAAAATTTAAAATTTTCCTTCTCCATTAAGTTGCGTGTAAATTGAAAACTTCAAAGTCGTTTTCTGGCGAACTAGTTTTTTTGAGTTATGGCGTTGTTTGAGTAAATGAGCGAAAAGTATAATTTTAATGATTTTTTTTATTTTGTTATACAAATTCACCTTGTTCCTATTGTTTGGCATATTGGGCCAACGAAAGAGCCAGGATGTTTTTTCTTTTGCATTTTGTAATCTTGTAGAATTTTTAAAGTTAATTTGACCTTTTTTAAACTCCTTTTTAACCCTTTAAAAATTCAGGTTACACCAAATTTTTACCTTACTGTACTCTTTACTGCTCCCGCTAGCAAATATATACATATGTATATATGTATGTGGAAAAGCTTTCGGGGAAAAAATTATCACATTTCAAAAAATTATATGGCATAAATTAGATATTAGTTACAACTTTTATTAATTATCTTTTCATAAGAAAATACAAAAAATGTTATACACAGAGAAAACAGTGCCTAATAAATACCTCATTAAATAGAACAAAATTAATAAGAAATCTTATTAATTTCATAGAGGAAACCTTTTTAAAAAAAATCAAGAAAAAATCTTGTAGTTTTTATTAGGTTATCTTATTGATTTCGTCAAAAAGGGTTTCTTCTTGATTTTATTAGGCAACCTAATAAACAATAAAAATAAATTTTACTTATGTATTTTCATTTAAATTCTGTACGATATATGTAAGTATGTATGTATGTAGTATATTTAGATGTTATTTATTTATACATACATACATATTATATTATATTCTTAATTAAATAACTCATCATACATACATATTTATTACTTGGAAGGAGACAAGTATTGAACCAGCAACCTTCTGACTGATACACAAGAACTCTAACCAATATGCTAACAAGCAGCCTGAATCCGCACTGAAATTGTTGTACTAATATGCTTACACAAGAACGAAAAAGATCATGAAAAAAATTTTCTGTTTGTTTATTTATAGATATGAAATAGCAAGAAACCTAATAAAATCAAGAAGAATTCCTTATTAACAAAATTAATAAGATGCTTTACACATAATTTTATAGGAACCTAGTGAAAACAATAAGGAATACCTTATTGAAAAAATCAATAAGGCAACCTAATGAAATCAATAAGGAAACCCTTTTTCAAAAAATCAATAAGGCAACCTAATACAATCGATAAGAAATCCCTATAGTTTACAATTTATAAGAAAACCTAATAGAATCAAGAAGATTTTCTCTATGGATTGTTTTTTTGGTGCCAAAAATAACGGAAATTGAGTAGAAAAAGTTGTGAATAATAAGATTTTTTATGGTATTCTTCTTGATAAAAATAATAAGATTTACCACATAAAAACAATAAGGAATCTCTATGAAAAAATCTTTGCTTCTTTCTGCTGGGATACTCCTTAGCCTAGAAACGTTTCATAGAGAAAATCTTCTTGATTCTATTAGGCAGTTTTTTCTCTGTGTAGAATATTTTTCACACATTTACTTAACAAGAAAAGAAAACATAAAAGAATGAAACTTCTGCCACATCTTTTGCCAACAATTCAGAAAATTTAAACAGGTCTCACAACCACAATACTTAAGGTTCAATAGCCTTTACACAGAAGATGCAACAATTTTACCGTTCTTCTGCAAAAAATTTTATAAAATATTTTAACATGCAACAGTCGCATAAAATATGACATACATACTTGAAGAGGTTCATGATAACGATAATTATTATTGTATACTTATGTGGGTTTTAATATACATACATATCTACGTACATGTGTACATATTTAAAATATATGTATATACATACATAAATACATAATTAAGTGTAATTTATACATACACACATTCTAACAAAGTTTTGTATGCAGTATGATTACAGTTTATACATAAATATGTATGTATGTATGTATATTTGTGCATTACATTAACTGTAGTACATGTAGTATGTAGTAGTAGTATGTACATAGTTACATACACACATATACATATGTATGTATGTGCAAAAAACCCAAATAAATATTAATTTGTATGCAGTACACCCATAAAGCCACTTAACAAAAGAAAAATGCAATAACAACAGCAAATGTACGAAAAGTGTGTGTGCATGTGGGTGTGTGTAGCTAAATTTTTTAAATTTATAACACCATTTTGCTTTAACAGAGCTCTGTGGACACGCTAACATGACTCTGTTAGACTAACAATATATTCCAATTATTATGTTATATTTCAGGAAATAGAACTGCATGCGCAGACCAAAGTGATTTTTTTTAAAGAGAAGTAACACGCAGGCAATTAATACATATGTATGTATGTATGTCTACCAATTTACATACAGTGGCACAGAAAACTCTACATACCCGCAATAAAAATGCACAAAGCAAGACTAATATTTTATCAGCAAAATACATACCGTAGCTTGTTAAATAATAAAATTTAATTAAATTTAATATTTTTTTAAGTTAATATTTATGAAAAAAAAGTATAAATACTTTTTAAAAATACTTTTTAAATATAGTTTATTGTTTTTGTTGTTGTCAGTGTTTTAGTGTGGACATCAGTTTTTTATGTTCCACGTCTTCATTCTTTTTGTTTTCCATTGTATAATAATAAGTTAAACACATTTCTTCAAAAGCTCTCATCTTCATTTAAATGTTTTTAAGCAAATTCTATTTGGCCTTATTAATGTCGCTTATGAATGGTTCTTTCCGAAGCAGTGGGTTGTGATAACCTCTACTTCCTGATACACTGCGTAGTATTTATGGATGAAGAGTGCCAATAAACGTTTTTTCCGCGCCTGCAAATTGTTGTCAGTAGTCCTGGAATTTTTTATCGAATTCTTTCATTATGTGTTGTTTTATACATTGAGTGATTTTTGGCGGACGGCCACTACTTGGCCTAATATTAACACTGTTGTTCCTTGTATAACTTCTAGACTTTTACCGCCCAACGGTTTTACTTTCTTTTGATGCGGAACAGATTTTTAATATCAGATTTTTAATATCTAATCTTATTTCTTTAATTTTAGACACATATTAGTATTATGTATAGTTTTCTTTACAGTAACATTTGATTTTCCTTAAATTGTGTATTAATAAATATATTTGTTAAAAAAATTTTGTTTTTGAAAAAAGTTTTATTTTTTACAAGAAATGATATAATGTAGTTTTATCAATAAAAATTTTCAAGTTTTGCTTAAAATTTATTTTTTGAATGGGTATGTAGAGTGCCACTGTATGTATATGTGTGACCTTCCCTAGAAATGGATAGTGAAGAGGGGACAGATAGTGAAGTATCAAATTATTAAGTTTTATAAGTCTGCTATTTTAAGAGTCCAACCGTGGTGGTGTACATTACATTGTACTTTTTTTTAATTATTGACAAAATATTAATTATATTTTTCAGTTGTAAACGCATTTAGATTTTAATTTCAAATCATATAAAATTATGTTTCAAGTTCTGCAATTGTTTGTTTGTAATTTTATCGTTTTCTTTAATTTGCTGACAATGTGCAAACTCAGCTGATCAGAGATGCCATTAGCTTATATTTTAGGTGTGCCGGATCCTAATGTAGAGTATTAGGATCCCGCCGGTTTCCAATATGCATGATAGGCCTTACCGTCGCGACTGCCAGATTTGACGATTTATAGTCATTTTGACTATTTTTGGTACGATTTGTGTCTCTGTTACAGATTTTTTATAAAATCATTTTATTGATCTTACGTGCCACCCACTTAATGTTGCCATTTTTTTATTCTTCAGATTTAAGCTTCTGCTTAAAAACAGAAAATAGGATTAGTACTAAATTAAATATATTATAAGATTAGTTGATTTTAGTTAGATACTACGTTTAATCTCAGAGCAAAAAAATTATCTCTTATTATACAGATATCTATAGCTAATTTACATTAAGCACTTTTTCACGAAATTCTTATTCATACATCTATATGAAGTAAAATTTTTAACAACATTTTTTGTATATATTTTTATATTAAAATTTGTTATTTTTCAGTTAAATTTATTTTTATTTATACCGTAAAAAAGTTTGTCCGATTTGTTTAATATTTTCTACAAATTATTTCATAGATCTAAAAAAATCTTATTTAATAAATAAAAAAAATTAGTTGAACCTTTTATTTGATTCAGTTATTTTTTCTGAAATATTTAAAGTAAATTTTGCAAATTTTTTTGCAGTTTCAAATAAAACTTTTATTGAAAGATAATCTTAAGTTTAGCTAGAGCATAACCACTTCTATCACATGACTTAGTGATTAAATATAGTAATGGCTCAGAAGGAATAGTTCTAAGTATGCCTATTATCATGATAAAAGCTCTCAGAATACTTTCTTGGGTCTTGGAAATTCCAACTTCCTATTTGAATATAAGTAGCTGGCGAAGGAAGCTTATACTCATGGTATACCTTGGCGATTTGCCTACTTTCTCCTGTCATTAAATTAAACAAATACACGTTAGCGGTTATTATCTACTTCAATTATATTTCGTACCATAAACATAATTTTGAATTGTGTAACCAAAGCATTTAATGTCTATTAAGCTGCACAAGTTTATATGCATACATATTTATCGATGGGTGTATGTGCATATCGTTACACAAAATCCAAAAGGCGTACCTTAAAAAGAAAAACCAAATTGACTTTTTTATAAATATCTATTTATGCACAATTTTTAGGCGTATATACAATAAAAAAATACCGACTCTAGTAAAGAAAGTTACTGTTTTGCTTCTTAACCCGCGCACGAAGGGATCCGTACGGACACGAGATATGTAGTTCAATACGAACTTTAGCCTAAATAAAATATTTTGGTTTTTTTCGTTTTTGGGCTTTTTACGGTTTTAAGCGTTTTTTTAGTTTTGAGTTTTTTGCGTTTATTGGCATTTTTTTATTTTTGGCACTTTTTTCTCGTTTTGGCGATTTTTTGGGTTTTTGACGTTTTTTAATTTTTGCGTTTTCTTTTTATTTAGTCAATTTTTTTCGGTTATTAGCGTTTTTTTAATATTGGAGATTTTTCTCGTTTTGACGACTTTTTTTTAATTTTTCAAATTGGCGTTTTTTTTTTATTTTGGCGATGTTTTTCACATAAACAATTATTTTGGTTTTGGCGATTTTTTCGGTTTTTTTTCATTTTGGTAATTTTTTTTTTCATTTGGGCGATTTTTACGAATTTGTAGATTTATTTTAGTGTTAGAAATTTTTTTTAATTTTGGCGATTTTTTTTTGAATTCTTGCGATTTTTTTTTTGGTTTGGCGATTTTATAATTTTTTAATTTAGTCAAAATTGCATTAACTGATGGACAGCCGTTTAATTTAGTTTTTTTTAAGTTTTAGTGTTAATTGTTGTAGTCTATGTAAAAATGCACTAATTTTACAAATATCAAGTGTCAATATACATATGTACGTACAACTGTATGTATATTACATGGAATTTTAACATTTTTTGTTGCTCGTTTTGGAACATCCTTTAATTTTTAATTCTCATGTATTTGTTGTTGTAGCTGCCAAGGTTCTACATACTCTATCCAAATTTCAGGTCCGAACCTCTTACGGTTCCTGAGAAAATAGCGTGTGAGAGACAGACGGACAGGCGGACAAACGGACAGCGTAGCAAAAACAATAGAGTTCCTTTTCAGCTTTGGTGTACGGAACCCTAAAAAGTACATTCAGGGCTTTTCGTATTTTAGATCCCGATATATGTATGTGCATCTATGTATATATATGTATGCAAAAGCTTTTGTTTGAGTCAAATTGTTTTCCTTAACAATGATTTATAAAATTTGTGCTTAATATAAATAGAAAAATCATGGAAGTATATCATGTTGAAAACTTCCTTAATTTATTTTGAACTACTTTTGGTTTTGCTTTTGTTCAACTTCCACTCTTGCAAACCAGCCAAAAATAATAAAATTATTGAAGCGCATTAATAGCCAAAACAAACCAAAAAAAACACCAAGAGCAAAATTATAAACACTTGAGTAAATTTTATAGTAATTAATTAACTTTTTTTTCTCAGTTGCAATAGCACCATTTAACAACCATTAAGTTATTCAAAAAATTATTTTGTAAAACTACATACAGCATTGAATACTTTTTGCTTTTATAAAAGCAGCGAATATTTCATGACATTTGCAGTTGCGACAATTGAAAGCCAAATTAAATCAATTCGAAAAATAAAGAAAAACAGAAACTCATAAAACAAAAGCAATAAAATATATGTAACTGCATGCATACATACATACATACATACATACACACATATGTTTGTTTATAAAAAAACAACAACTGAACGTGTTTGCCGTCATAGTGTTGCCAATTGTTTGTAGTTGCAGTAGCTGTTGTTGTTATTGTTATTGTTGTTGTGTGCCAATCATTTATAATATATCTCGCGCTTGTTGCTTCAGTCTTTTGTTTTTGCAACGAGTATATTTTTTTGTTGTTGCTCTGTTTTGTTTGATTTTGTTTACTTATTTTTTTTATTTATTCGTACAACCCGCGTTTTGCTGACTGGCAAACATTTTTCAAAAAGCTTTTATTAGAGGCTGCTCAATGATTTTATGAAAATTTTGGAATACCGCTTTTTAAATTAAGCTTCATTATACCCACTATACAGCTTTTAAAAGTAGGTTATTTTTTCTTTATTTTTTTCATTTGAGAATTCTTAATTTTTTTAATGGTTAATGCTGTGACCACTCCAAATGAAATTTAAACAACTCAAGCATATCATTTTATAAAATTATTTTTGCATGTCTGCAAGTGCATATTTTGCAGTAAATTAACGGCAGCACGAAACAAAAGTGAAACCGCCTTAAGAATTTTTAAATGGATTAAAATCGATTTTGTAAAATTCAAGATTTGGAATGTAAAGCAAAAATAAAAAATTAATTTAATATGTAGAAACTAAGCAAAAACCGAAAAGCAATTACAGCTTGTGAAATTATTGGTCATCTACTTTAGAAACTTATAAGCAATATTGCCAGTTTATATTCTTTGAAGCTAAACTCAAAATATTTTTCTTCTAGCCTCAAGGTTTATAGTTCGAGTTTTGATCTGTTTTAAGCTTTAGCTTTAAAAAAATCTTAATAAATTTTCATTGCTAGTTTCTAAAAAACAAGGCTGATTTAAAAATATAAAAAGAAAATCCTCCAGCAATCCTAAAATATTATATAAAATAATCGGCCCTGTTCTGTATTGAATTGTAACTGAATTGATTTGAAATAGCACGATTTTAAAAAACTAACCCATGTAATAGAATAATATTCCAGACTTTTTTAATTTTTCTATAACATATGGGCAATTCGCAGGAGACGGACGCGACATTCATACACTTTTATTTTAGCAAAAAACAAGAAAGGAATGGAAAGAGCCAATATATATCTTAAGTATTTTAAAGCAATTAAGGAGTAGTATATTTAAGAACAAATTCTGGGCGATATCAATAATACAGTAAAAAGATATAAGCAAATGTTAGCAAGAAACGGACGCGACAAAAATAGAAGTTATTTTTGTGCACTTATAGAAATATACATAATTCAGCGAAATTTAATAAAGAATTTTTTTTGTAAATTTAGAAATAAAGGTGAAAAAAGATATTTTATGTGTAGATTTATGAAACATGAATATTTTGTTTTAATTTTTTTTAAATGGCTAAAGTACAAATACGAACGCAACAAAAAGGACGCGACATTTTTTTCCCATGAGAATTAAACGCAGCAACCTTTCTAATAATGATTGAACTTTAATTAAAAAATAATAAAACGATAACAAACGCTTATTTACTGCGAAAAAAAAGTTAATAAATATTGAGTTTATGCGACGTATGCGACATTAAATTATAGGTGGAAGCAATCTCAAACAACTACCCTTATTAAAGCTCCATTCTTCCATATTTCTTTTAAAAGTTCCATATTTTGCTAAAAAAAAGTTTCACAAATTAAAAACGCTTTTACATTTGTACAGTATAGAACTTTATGCTTTATTATTTAAAACAAAACAAAAATTTTTGAAAAAAAAAATTTTTTTACCTTTTTCTGGAATTACCCATATGTATGTATATAGATTCTCAAATATCATATTGGAAAGAAAATTATCGTGTATTATTATTAATTTTTTGAAAGCGAGAAATTTACTCGGATTGGGTTTACAGAATAGGGCAGAATTAAAGTAATTTTGCATAGAAAATTACTGTATATTTCGTGATTGTCATGGAGTAGTTAAATATTACTTTTTGATTGTTATTCAGACTTCTAAATTTTTTTTCAGCAAAACGTAGAATGGAATCTGATAAGGGACATAAAGTATTTAATGTCCCGTTAAAAGGTTTATCAGAGTGACGTGGAGTAGCAAGATCTCATTCCAAGAAAATAATTGTTATCGTTTTAGTATAGATCTATTAAAATATTTTCTTTTGAGGGTACTGTACTCAAAAAAAACATAAGGCTATTAAGGTGAGTACGCTTATTTGACGCATGCAACAAAAGTAACTAAACGGATTTTGCTGCAATTTAAAACATAGATAGGTCTGCATCTATAATAATACATTGGTTATATATTTTCTCAAAGTAGAACCAGCCGATTTTTGTGAAATTATAATTCTAGACACACCTGCGTCCTAGAGAACAAACAAAAATGCAGAGCTTTCTTTTAAACTAGGACCAAGAATGACTCCAGCCTCTCCAACACTATCCAAGACGGAGCAGGGCGTGGGGGGTGTTTCTACCTCACCGAAACTATCGAACCGAGTTTTATAAAATTCGAAACATATATACGTCTACATCCAATAAGCGTCATGCATATATTTTTTTATATGATCAAGAGGGGGCAGAGAGGAAATTTCTGGCGTCTCAAAGGCTACACATTCTTATTTTTCTTCTGAAATTTTCAAAAATATTATTATTTGTGAATTCTGAAATAGTTTTTGAAAGTCTGTGCATAAGATAAAAAGGAACCGTATTGTTTTCGCTGCGATATCCATTTGTCCGTCACATACTGTTTTCTCGAGAACAGTAAGAGCTACAGACCTGAAACTTTTACAGAATATGTAAAACTTTAGCCATTACAACAACAAATATTTGACAGTTAAACACTAAAGTGCGAGCTACGCAAAATCTTGCAATTGTAACGCAATATACAAACACTTATATATCGCAACTTGAAACTTGCAAAGTTATTGTATTTTTATGCAGACTACAGCAATTAACACTAAAATCTTAACAAATTAAAATTAAAGGGTATTCTATCAATTAATGTAATTTTGACAACTTGCTGTATATTACAAATTACAAGGGGCAAACTCTTCAAATTTTTAAAAACGATAAAACTAAAAAATCCAAAAATAAAAAAATAAAAAAATGCCAAAACGAAAAAAGCGCCAAAAATTATAAAAATCCCTAAATGGAATTTAAATCGCCAAAAGACGAAAAATCGCCAATCCCGAAAATCGAAAGCGCACAAAAATCTAAAAAAAATTTTTAACTTGTACCTAAAATTTTTTTAAATATCATCAGGTAAGATATTCGATTGTAAATCGTTACCTTAATATTGAAAGGCCCTAACTTATTATTTTTTGGAAATCGAGATTTTTAAATTTTTCGATACTTTAGATGTTCTACTATCGAAATACACAAAAAATCAAATTTCAAAAAAAATAATAAGTTAGGACCTTTCTATATTAAGGTAAAGATATGTAGATTAGTTTTGGTATACAACGTAAGGAACACCGTTTTAAGATCTGTTCCAGCATAATCCATAACAAAATAATTATATTTATTTATTTAAGTACTTTAATACTATTCCCAAATAGTTTATTTAAGATATTCTTATAAAAATCGAAGCCATAAAATATGGAAACATTTTTTTCACGTTTATTTGGTAATGCAAATAATTAAAACGACTTAAACAAAATTATAGAAATTGAAGAACTGTTAGCTATAGAGGACAACATATTATTAAATCTCAAAAGTCCATCAATATGTGTTGAAAACTTTTAGAAATATTACGGAATTTCATAAATTATATAATTGTTTAAAATCCCAAGAAAAGAACAGAACAAAATATTTATGTTTCTATCTATCAGGGTTTGTTAAAATAATTAAAGTTCTCCCATGACTTACAATGATGCTAAAACCAATAATTTTTTATTTAATAATAAAATAGAGGGCCAATCCCACGATGTCGACAACGTTCGACTTGTTGCACACTTACATTCAAAATAAAAACAAATTTTATTTTTTCTGTTGTTGTTTCAAATATAAGTGTGCGACAAGTCGAACGTTGTCGACATCATGGAATTGGCCCAGAGTCTCAATTTTGTAGCGTAATAGGAAAATAAATTGTAAAAATTAATATATCGTTACCTTAATATATAAAGGCACATAACTCACTATATTTTTGAAATTGAGATTTTTTTATATTTCAATTTCAAAAATGCAAAAATCTCTATTTCAAAAAAAAATAATGACTTAGGGCCTTTCTATATTAAAGTAACGATATGTATTTCACTTTTCTTACATGAATAATTTAACTTAGGCACTGCATAAGCAATGGCAACTTGCAACAGAATTATTTAAACGACATATGTATTTGCAACAACAACAAAAAAAAGAGATAATGTTTGTTAGTGTTTTGCCCTGAACCAGTTTAAATCGATAACAGTTTTTAAAAGTATATTATTTATGGCTAAAGAATTTTAGTTGTTCTTTCAACTATACTGACATAACGCCAATGTCTTACGAGTTATCATCTAGACGACATTGACATCAATTAATAGATGTTTAATAAACTTTTTTTTTATCTAGAATTTATTGGTAATTTAAACAAATAAAGCTCAATGCCAATGCAGTTAGTGAAACAAAGTAAAGACCTACTAAGCAAGAATTAAATAATACTACACTGATCGCACAAAGGCAGGTGTTAAATTAAATACATTTTGCAGTTAAGTCAAAGAAATAAACTTGAGTCTTGTATTTCAATTTATTTGTTAAACCATAGCTTTGCTACACACAATATTTATACCACTTGAAAGCTAACCAATGCCACCAGTCTCTATTAACTAAGATTGTGAGCAGACTGAGCAGATATTTGATGAAATAGTATACATAAAGCAAATACATATTTTTACAAGCCCATGTACATACTCGCTCCATGAAGTAAACACATGTTGTCAAATAGTCACTTAAACTGCACATACATACATATTTACATACATATCGTTACCTTAATATAGAAAAGCCCTATTATTATTATTTTACATACATATGTATGTATATCTAATATATTGGAAAATGCGAAAATCTCGATTTCAAAAAAAAATGATTTACGAGTTTTCTATATTAAGGTAACTATATATTGGCAAGACTGTTGTAAATTAGAGATGATAGATTCGAGCTTTCCCATAGAGCACAAAATATTGCAGGAATATTGTTTCGCAACCTTATAATATCACAGGCAATATTTCTGCAGTATTCCCATGCCCGCTTTTTTGTCTTGCCAGCAAAATTGACGAAATATTGCATTCCAACATTGCAAAAATATTGTTAAAATTTCTAATCTAATCTAATTTTTTTGGGATGTATTTTTACCTGAAACTTAAAGAAAAATTTAAAAAAATTTCCCCAAGTTAAATTTTTTGTACTTAAAATAAATAGAATTTTTATTGTACGCATCTGTAACGCGATATATTAATTTAACAAAAACAGTTTTGCTGGATATAATATAATCTAATAATTTTTTGTAATATTATACTAATATTGATACTATTTTGCAAATATAATATTACCGAAAACTATTCCGGCAATATTACCGATTACCTGCAACTTAATAACATTCCAGCAATATTTTGTGCTCTATGGGCTCATTACAAAAAATCTTTCAGCAAATTGAAATACAATGAATCAAAACAATTCACATATTCTATTTGCATAAAAGTTACGTATGTATATAAAGCAGAAATCTATATCAGCTGATACCACACACAGTGGACCAAACACAAAAGAACGCTGATGATGTAGGTGTAGTGGCCTTTGAAAACAGCTAGTTGTTCCGTTCAACTATTTGTTAGTCAGAATATTTACAACTAACTTTAGTGTTATTTGTTCATTAATAATTATCACATGTAATTTGGCTTAAAAAGCGATACAAACTTTAGCCCCGTTCAAATCATAAATATAGAAACAAATGAAGTTCGAACATTAGTAATTAAAATTTAACTAATATATATTTGGGGTATTCAGAAGGTACTCATAAATTAACACGTTTTAAAGTAATAAAACGAAAAAATATGACTGCTGTGAGCATTACAATTTACAATTATAAATATTATACTTATTTGTATTTTGGTTTTAGCACCTTTGTGAATTGCTAACTCTCTCTCTCTCTCTCTAAATTCCTTTGATAAACTCTCACGCTTTTCTACATGTAGTTATGACAAACTATAAACATTCTCTCAGCTATGTTTATAGTTTGTCATAACTACATGTAGAAATGCGTGAGAGTTTATCTCTCTTATTACTGTATGACCTTTTTTATTTGTGCTACAACAAAAATTGTTTAAACTATGTTAATGTTATGTTAAGACATTATGACATTTAGGACACTTAAGACGCCCTTGTGAATACCCCGATTGTTATTTTTTTAAACTAAAAATTAATAAAAAAAATTATATTCACATGCATGGCAAGGTGTATTAGGTAGTTAAATATTTTAACTCTTTTCTAATAAGTAAACTTAAACCGGATATATTTTTTTTGTAATAAATGCAATTACAGCATTTACATTGCAGTCACACATAAAAAGTGAATGCAGCTTGAGAAATCTCCTCTTTATGGGTAAGAGCAAAAGAAATTTTCACATATACCCATTAGTCAGTACTTTAACGCTCTTGACCAATAAAATTAAGCTTTGAAGACAAAATAAAAAAAAACAAATAAACAAAAAAATAATGACTATTGCAATACCACCGACAAAAAGCCAGACAAACAGACTAGACCAGCGATCGAACGACCGGCTTCTGAATATCTAAGCATTTGTAATGAAAACTAAACAGCATCCAGTCGTCTAGTCTGCAGTTTCGGCCATTGTGTCAGTAGTAAGAGATTTTATGTAATAAAAAAATAGAAGAAAAAAAGAAAACAGTTTTTCACTTTAACTCTTGCTTTTTTTTCTTATACAATACTCTCTTTTAAAAAAGTTATCATGATAAAGGAAAAAAAGTTAGATTTATAATAATTTTCTTCCGCATATATGTAAGTGTGAATTTTAAGATTTAATAATCAACTTTATAGTGAATGGCGTCGTTGACGTCACATCAAGACAACAGTAAAAATTGATAGTTGTCGGCTCTTTGTCGACAAGTTTTTTTCGGCAGTTTTTTTCTTAAACGTGTATGGCAACACTGCTTGCAAGAACTATCCAAACAGCTGTTCTATGTTTTGTTTACAAATTGGTTTTTTGAAAAGGATCAAGGCGAATCCATACTAGGTGGTCGCAAGAGATCAGGTGACTATTTTCGCCACTTGTAATTTGAATATACGTTGGATGTAAACACACATCTTTCAGTACATTTTTTTTTTACATTTAAAGTATAAATTTATCAAAGCGAATTGAGCTGAGTATACCTTATATGAATTTGCATTGAAAAAATATCTGAAAAATAAAACTCCAAAAATTGGTATTATTTATTTAAAAAAATATTTATACATACTAGTGTCCTGCACAAGACCATTTATAAGACCTCTCAAGACATGAGAGATTTCACTACAGTGAAATATTCTGTTGTTAAGACAAACAACTGAAACAAAAATGTCTTGCCAACAGTGTTGTTAAAGTGTGTTGTAAAGCATTTGAAAAATCTCTCATGTCTTGAAAGGTCTTATAAATGGTCTTGTGCAGGTCTTTAATACATACGTATGTATTTTTTTTGTTTTTCTTTGAGTAAGTCACATAAATGCAATTGTATGGTCAAGGAGGTACAATTCTTGAAAACTTGTTTATTATATCTGATCAGGGATGGAAAATTGCTTTTTTATGTGTTAATAGAAGAAAGAAAAATTCATAAAAATACTAAATAATAAATGAAAATATATATGAAAAATTATTTTTAATTTAAAATATTGTCAAACAAGAATCTCCAAAATACATCAGTGAAAGTGCAAAGTGAAATACAATTGTATTGTGATTTTTCTCCGTGTTTCTGATATGAATAAAATTTTCTTGAAAGTGTTCATTTACTTCTTCGTATTTTGGGATAGTAATTTTCTAAATTTTGTCCTTGCTTTCTCGTTACTAGTTTCTGCTAGGAAAGTAAATGAGCACATCTTTACTTAAAAATTAAGGGCCTAATTGTGTAAAAAACGCAAGACCAAGCATTGACAAAGTTTATATGGAAAAAAATTTAAATTACAAAAACAAAATACACATAAAATTTATCATTACTAAGCCTTGTGTTTTACAAAATAAAGCTCTAAATATTTTAAGCCTTATTTATAAAACTTATTAAGGCTTTAAAAAGGTTTTTTAAAACAAATTTTCATACAAAATTTTTTTAAAAAGTCCTTATAAACCCTTAATAATTTTTATAAATAAGGCTGTTTATTTTTAACACTTTGCCTCAAGTGTTCAATCCCTATTAAAATGGCGAACAAATTCCCATGAATAAATCATTCCTAATAAAGGGAATATTTTTCGAAGTTGCCATATGTTTACGTGAGCGAAATTTAGTGATAGCTATTTTGTGAACGGACACAACAAAATCTGAGATAAATTTTATTCACCACAATGATTATTATACCCTTTACCAAAAAATGGTAAAAGGGTATATATAGGTTTGTCATTCCGTTTGTAATTTCTACAATATTAATAAGAGACACATAAAGTATATATATTCTGGATCCTTATGCATAGGGAAGACGAACAAGAGATGTCCGTCTGTCCGTCTGTCTGTACGTGAAATCGGTTTTCCCAAGCTCCCAGAACAGCTAGAGACTTCGTTTTTAGACTGGTGTGTCAGAAATTTTCCGAAAAATTTTGCTATTGAAAATCAGCAAAATCGAGCAGACGGTTTCAGAGCTGGAAAACTCAAACTCAATTTTCCCATAGAAAATAACTATCGAAAACAAGTTTTTATTACTTTTTTATTAAATTAACTTATTTTATACTTCGGTATGAATAAAATTGGTATTTATAATAAAAAAAAATTTTAAAACAACAAATTAAAAAACGTTTCCAGGGTTGGAAAACTTTAACTTTTTTCCTAATAATCAAACATATTTCATGTTTTAGGACGAAGGCTATTTTCTCAGGAACGGTAAAAGCTACGGGTCTGAAATTTGAACAGTGTATGTAGAACTTTGATCGCTACAACAACAAATATATAAAACCTAAAAATTAAAGGGTGTTCCAAAATGAGTAACGAAAACTTTTAAAATCTCATGTAATATACATACAATTGTATGTATGTGTGTACATATGTATATTGACACTTGAAATTTTCAAAATTAGTGTATTTTTATATAGGCTACAACAATAAACACTAAAATTAAAAAAATTTAAATTAAAGGTTGGTCCATCAGTTAATGAAATTTTTACTATGTAATTTTGACAAATTGCTATATCTTGGAAACTGTAAGAGTTAAACTCTTGAAATTTTCAAAAACGGTCGAACTAAAAAATCCGAAAATTATAGAATTGCCAAAAATGTAAAAAAAATCGCCAAAACGAAAAAAATCGCCAAAATGAAAAAAAAACGCTAAAATTAAAAAAACGCCAAAAACCGAAAAAAATCGCCAAAACAAAAAAAATTCTTATGTGAACAAAAATCGCCAAAAATTAAAAAAAAAATCGCCTAAATGAAAAAAAAATCGCCAAAATCAAAAAAAAAATCGCCAAAACGGAAATAAATCGCCAAAATTAAGAAATCAAACACCAAAAGCCGGAAAAAATCGCAAAAAAAAAATTGCCTATATGAAAAAAAATCGCCAAAAATTATAAAAAATCGCTTATTTGAAAAAAAATCGGCAAAATCAAAAAAATCGCCTATACGAAAAAAAATCGCCAAAATTAAAAAAACGCCAAAAACCGAAAAAAAATCGCCAAAACGAGTAAAAAGTGTCAAAACAAAAAAAATTCCCACAATGACAAAAATCCGCAAAAATCGCCAAAACAAAAAAAAAATGCTTATATGAACAAAAATCGTCAAAAATTAAAAAAAATCGCCTAAATGAAAAAAAAATCGCTAAAATCAAAAAAAAATCGCCAAAACGGAAATAAATCGCCAAAATTAAGAAATAAAACACCAAAAGCCGGAAAAAAACGCAAAAAAAAAATTGCCTATATGAAAAAAATCGCCAAAAATTAAAAAAAATCGCCTAAATGAAAAAAAATTGTCAAAATCAAAAAAATTGCCAGAACGAAAAAAAATTGCCAAAATAAAAAAAAACGCCAAAAACCGAAAAAAATCGCCAAAACGAGAAAAAAGTGTCAAAACTAAAAAAATTGCCAACAAAAAATAAAAAAAAATAAATATATAAAAAATAAAAAAATCGCCTAAATGTAAAAAATCGTCAAAATCAAAAAAATCGCCAGAACGAAAAAAAAATCGCCAAAATTATAAAACGCCAAAAACCGAAAAAAATCGCCAAAACCAAAAAAATTGCCTATATGAAAAAAAAATCGCCAATTTTTAAAAAGCACCAAATTAAACATAATGCCAAAAACATAAGAATTGCACTAAAGAAAAAAGTATGCATTTTTTCACAAAATTAATATGTACCTACATACATATCTCTGTGCTTATGTATGTATCTCTATACTACATAAACGCGCTTTGGTAAAGGGTATATAAGATTCGGCACAGCCGAATATAGCACTCTTACTTGTTTTTAACTAAAGCCTATAGTGCACGATGCATATGTAAAAAGTCACATGAGCATTTGGCTTTAAAAAAGAATCCCTGATGAAGTTGGAAAATACCCACGAAAAGTTGGATTTAAAAATTAATCAATAATCTCTTATTAACATTAAAGAAGACCCAAATGACCTTTAAAGACGGAAAATTATATGAAAAATAGAGGAAAAAATAAGAATTTTACATAAAGTCTGCAAATCGAAACTTTATTAATAAATTTATTTTATATTAGTGGTATTCACACCAAACTTGTTAATTTGTTACTTGGTAGTTTTGTTAATTTGTTAAAGTTACCAACTGTGAACGAACCCCTTTTTAAAACTCTGTTAGTCTGGTAACTTTCGTTGTTAAAACAGCTGATTTATTGTTCTGACACAATTTACTATTCTGAAAAAAAAAATAAAACATGCCACGAGAATATGTACTAACTGTGAGTTACCAACTAACAGCTATTTTATCACGGGTGCCCTGTCGTTAATTTGTTAAATGTTAATCCGGTAGTGCGTTAAATATACAAAAACAAAATGCGTGTAAAAAACGATTAACGACTAACAACCTAACAAACAAGCTCGGTTTGAAAACCCCTATTGTAATTAAATTACAATGATCTCAGGTATTTAAGTACCATATGTAATACTTATAATTTTGGCCTTTTAGGCTGGTATTGTATTTTTTTTTGAATAAATAAATAAATAAATAAATAAGGAAAGTAGAAAAAATAAAAATTTGTTTTTATTTTCATTATAAATTATCCAGCGAACGTATTCGTTGGACATCGCTAAACAGGCCAACAGTTTTGCTTCCGAGTCGAATAATATTATTTTTATTTTTTTATTATTATTTATTTATATTTAAAAAATAACAATATTTTTATTAATTTCATAACAACATTAACAGGAACTTCTATCCAATTTCTCTTTTAAGGTTAAAATATTTATAACTTTTGTTTTGAAACTAATTGGTTTTGAGCTGAAACTTCATTTGACTTTACAAAGCACATAAGAAAGTTAAATTAAGGCACTTATCACAAAAAAAAACGATACACGTCAATGTCAAATGTTAGAAACTGTTTTAAAATCTTTCACTTTCACCGCTATTTAAATGTTAAGGTAATATATACAAATATTAAAACTAAATAAGTCTCTTTGCTGTTGAATTTGTTGTAAATATGTATGCTGCTTAACAGCCCACAACAGAACATAAATTTTTATTCTAGACATGTTTGAAAATATAAATACATACATATACATATGTACAGAAATGCATATGTACATATCAGAGATCCGCAATGAATATTGTTTCTGCTATTCATATTGACTGATGAAATTTTTAATGTGAATGCGTAAGACATCGTTTAAACTTAATTACTCTGATGTACACTTACTCTCAATAATATTTATTTATAAATAAGTCGAAATAAATATCAATGCGACGTTGAGATTTATATTCATACCACACTCACACTTACAAAGCACCTCAGTTTGTTTTCTAATTTCAGGAAAGTACTTGTACTTGTCGCATTGATTTAGCTCATTTATGTGTGCTTATTTAAAAGTTTAGTCACTAAACAGTTTGCAAGTAGTATACAATAGCAATAAATAGGTTTGTTTTTCAATTCCAGCAACAAAAAAAAACAAACAACAATAAGCAACAGAGAAACAAACACACAACCTCGTATGTGAATTTCGAATTGTGAGTCATACTTATTTATTTTGCATCCTCCATAGGCATTGAGTTAAGAGAGTCGAAATCAATAACGTCATAAATGTTGCTATGTATGAGTTCGATGCTCACTTTAAACTTTCGAGTGAATATGTTTCATAGACAACTTTGCAATAAATATTAGTGCGTATTGAGTACAAGAAATTATAAGTCTATTCATTTTTTCAGTACTCATTTCTGTTCTCTGGTACATATGTATATTATTCTTTTGTTTTTTTTTTCTTTTCGTACATTTTTAAAATTCATGCACAATATTTAGAAACTTGGTACTCAGTTTCAGTTTATTTAGGTCAAAACTTTAAATTTAGCTTTCTTGAAAAATGAAAAAAATCAGAGTAGTGCTTAAAGAGTACAAACAAAACAATTATTGTTCAAAGACAAGGCATTATGGTCTCATACGAGTACATACGTACAATGGATGTATGCAGATTTTTTTTTAAGTATTTTGATAAGACATTGTTCAGAGTGAAAATTGTGAAGCTGACTACAGACGAGGCTAGCTGCGGCGATCTCTTTTGGTTGTTCAGTACACATGTGCCAACAAGCATTACGGCATTCTCAATATTTTTTGTGCATAAAATATTGAAATAATTAAGACACAATGCACCAACAAAACATGCAATGAATAATTTTAATTTTATGAATTTTACTCAAAGTGATGCTCTACACTCAAGCGTTTATGTATTTATGTACGTATGTATGTATATATGTAGGTTAATATTTCAATGCTTGCTTTTTAAAAAGAAGACAACAATAATGTTCATTAAAATTTATTAATCGTATTTGCATATTTATTAAAAACTGTTTTTTTTGTGTTAAAACTGATGCAACAGCATAGATGACTGCAGTTAGTGCTGCAATTTCCCAGACTTTTCCAATTCTCGGGAATCGAGAAGTAAAATGTTTTAATCCTGGGAATTCCCGGGAGTTCAAAGACATGAATTTAATTAAATGACCTCAATAAAAAATATAGGGTCAAATTACGAGTGTCATATTTCGACTATGACAATTTTGTACTAATCGTCGTAGTCGTAGTCAAAATACGACACTCGTAATAAGGCGCATAATTTTATAAAAAAACACACAATATTTAAGTGGATAGTATAGTTATAGTAGTAAAATTTTTTTTATTTTGAGTGTAGTATTAGCTTTGCTTCATTATTCTAGACACCAAAAAATCCCATTTCTCAACCAATAAAAATACAAGACCAAACTAAAACTATTCAAAATATTTTGTGATGGCCAGTTAAGTTGTTTTAAGGTTAAGTTGTTTTAATTTCAAATAAACTTAGTTGAGTTGTAAACCGTAATAGGGAGATAAATTAAAAACAAAACAACTTTATTCGTTCATTTCATGAACAACATTGTTTAAAAAACAAAACAAACCCAAATAAATTCATATGCTTTGAGTTATAGCATGGATGGAAATTCCATTTACATCTGCCAATCTACCAAAGGATACTATTTCCTATAAAAACTTTTTAGATTGAAAATATTTCGTAACCCTTGAAGTTGTTGAAATCACCTCGAAACCTTTATGTCATCTGCTTTGATGCTTACATTATTATTATTTATTAGTATATATTACCCATCGTTACAGAGTTGTATTTTTAAGTAATAAAACAACGAACAGCAATGTAAAAAAAATCAAATTCCAAAAAAGTAAATTGCCGAAAATTCCTGTTGAAAATTACCCAGGATTTGTAAAAAATAATGTATACTTATATACTGTATACTTTAAATATAAACACATTTCCATTCAATTGCAGAAGTTTAACTATTATTAAGTGTTCCAGATAGATAACGAAACAGTCCGAACTTGTACAATGTTACCCAAAAGCGTTCCAGATAACAATTTTTGTGAAACTTTGACAGAGAATGAGAGAGAGAGGAGAATTAAATAATCAGCTGTTTTTGTTTACATATGCAATTGAAAAATTAATCAGACAATTTCCTAATAAAGAGAAAATATTTTTTTTTAATTTATTAAAAACCAAAATGGTAAATATTGTTTTAAAAAACTTGAAGTTGTAAATACATTTGCGCATATTTACAGATTAGTTAAAACTGTTGCCAATGATAAAATTTTTTTTTGTTTTTGTAATGTGTTAAGCGACTAAAATCACTAAAATTAAATTTAAATGAAAAAGTAAGCAACATTAGTATTTCATGATGTGTAATTATGTTTTTTTGCGTTCCATCAATTTTGGATAACTTTGGCACATTCAGAGAGTAATTTTCTTTTTGCTCTCATTAGTCTGAACTTGCATGAAATCTTGTGAAGCACATTCAGCGTTACCATTTGCCAAGTCTTCCCTTTTTTTGGAAGTTTTTTGAGATGCTTTTTGAAAATATAAAGGTTTGTAAAGTTTTTTATAAATATGTACATATTTTAATTTTTGCAGTATATTGAGTGAAAATATTAAGTGATGCTTGTATGCAATAAAACGATCTTATATTTTCTCACTCTTTTATTACTGCAACAGTGTACGACTATGCCATTAAATGGCTTTAAATTTTAATAAAACAATGTTCAAATAAGAAATATGTGATATTTTTCTAAAGATCTCTTAATTTAAATATGTATTTTATTTTATGTTTTTTTATTATATATTAACCGCCATAATCATAAAAATATTTTAGGTTTATTAAGCGCTTATTTGACGTATTTCTATGGGAAATTTGTCAAATAAACTTGTAATAAACCTAAAATATTTTTTATAAATACGGCGGTAAGGGTTTTCATAAGAACTCTTAAAATTGCCATTTGTGCAATTGGGCAAACTTGCGACACTTGTTTCATGAATCCCCTTTTAACCGTTTGTGCAAACAACTTATGTAAATTTGAAACAAACGTCAAAAAATTAATTAAATAAATAATAAATAAAAATAAAAAAAAATAAAAAAAAATAAAAAAAAATAAAAATAAAATAATAAAATTTAAAGCAGTTTTTAATTAAAAAAATATATTTATAAAAATAAAAAAGTGTGTGTGTGTCTCTTAAAGTGTCTAAAGAAGTCCAAAAAAGCAAGAAGTTGATGTTAACAAAATCCACAATTGCACAGCTTAAGTTTACGAGTCAAAATTATTGGGAAAACTCAACAGGTTTGTGTAAATAAATTTCAATACAATTTTTGAAGTTTTATTTACGAGAGTGTAAAAATGCACAATTGCACAGCTTGCGAGACTTTTGAAACCCTTATTATGTTTTTGATTTTCATTGTTTTTATATTTTTAAATAAAATTAATTGCAATAAGTTTTTTTAAGTTCTTATTGCCACCAGTAATGCCAGAAAATTAAGAGAGGATAATGGTAAGTAGACAAACAAACTTTGCTTAAATGTTTTATAGTAAAATAAAATAAAATTGCAGATTTTATAATTTTTTTTCTATCCAATTGCTTTATTTAAATAATTTTTAATTATTTATGCATATACATGGAGCACAACTTGCAATTACTAATATATATGAAGTTACTTGTAATTGAAAATTAAAATTAGTTTTCTTTTTCGATCTACCTTGCACTTTTCTCATTCAATAAATTTATTACCAAATTGTCTAAACTTGTGTATTTGCCTGCCAAAAACCTTGAAACCAAATTTAACAATAAAAATTTGTATGCACATACATATGTATGTTTATTTGTCACATAAAGTTCATTAAGCAAGGCAGCCCTTCAGTTTTAAACACCAAAATACAAAAGACTTAAGACCAAAACTTGATCATAACGGCAGTCAATAAAAGACTTAAGATTAATTAATTAATTGTAATTTTTTTGATAATAAACCGATCTCACTAAAAAAATTAAACAAAAATATTATAACGATAATGACAATAAACATTTTATTTTATTGTATTATTGTATACCCTTCATCACACTCCGAAAGAGCAAGAGCACATGCAACTGAGTTGTCGTAAGGCACGATGTACGGAATAAACATATCTCAAGTAGAAAGGTATCAAGTAGAAAGGCCCTAACTCAAATAGTTGTAATTTTACATGAGAAGGTAAAAACATAATAGAAACTATAGTATTCCGTATGTAATATTTTATACAACTACACCCAGAAAAAAGATTTTTCGGAAAATGGTTAGGCCAATAAAATATCATTTCCATGAACTATATTTCAATTCACACTATCAATTTTCTATTAATCCGAAAAACAATCCATGTTCATTGCCACACAGAAAAAAGTAAAAACAAGATTCAATTAAAAAATACAAAGATTCAGTTAAAAAATTAATTAGTTTTCAACCAATCACAGAAATTGTAGTATTAACTCAAGATTCAATTAAACAATACAAAGATTCAGTTAAAAAATTAATTAGTTTTCAACCAATCGCAGAAATTGTAGTATTAACTCATCATTTTAATTGAAAATTTTTTTGATTTTTTCAATTAAAAAAAATATTACATTAACTAAAAATTTAATTGATGATTTTTTAAAGATCCAATTAAAATTTAATTGAAATATTTTTAAAGATTCATTTAAAAAATTAATCGAAATATTTTTGACGATTCATTTAAAAAAAATAATTAAAAATTTTTAAAGATTCAGTTAAAATAGTTATTGAAATGTAGAAAAAATTTAATAGTATAAAAATTTAAAAAATTATGCTATGTCTGTATAAATAATTTCCAAAAATGGAAACGTTGGTATATTGTACCATAAACCTAACTCATGCACCGTATGGGTTTTCAAGTTCAAATGGTGCACGAAAGTACGTCCAATGACCGTATTTGGCGTTTGATTGTGTTCCGTAAGTGTAAATGTAGAATATCGCAGCTTTTCTTTGAATTTTCTGTGTATTTTGTGATTGGATTTTAAAGAAAGGCTACGATATCTTCCACAACATATTCATACATATTCACGCAAGACCATTTGCATCGAACCCAAAATACCGCCAATGTACCAACTTTACCATCCATATTTGGTCTATCAGCTTGGGTTTTTTTTATTATATGCTTTTTTTCTCAAGAACAGAGAAGAAAATTAATTTCTGTTTTTTTTATTCTATATTTTATTTTTATTCCACGCATGTCAAAATTACTATGAATCAAAAAAAATCAAGCTGAGTGTTTTTTTTTCTCCCACATAAAATATCAAAACCAATTAAAAGATTAATTGGGTATTTTAATTGAAAATATTTTTTCAAAACAATGTGGCATACTATAAAAAACAGCTCGATTTTCATACATAAAAACAAAAGTTTCATTATTTACTTACAATTTATATGTAATAATTATTAACCATTTCATAGTATTCTGAGTTAAGCTAGGTTGATAACACTTTTTTGATAAAGCAGTAAATTCAATTAAAACAAACATATATTCAATTAAAATATTAATAAAAAATATAATTTTTTCTAAGCAAAAACTTAATTGAAAAAAATTCAACAACAATTTTTTCTGTGCATCAGGGCATAATTGTAATAAAAATATGATTGTGACAATTCTTAAATTAATTGCATCAACCGAACGTATGCTTTTGTCATGACTAATGAAATGATTGATTAGCACAACCGAATAAAATATTATGAATTGGATTTTACTACCAATTTTTGGTATTGGCAACTAACAAATTGTCGCTTTATATTGACGTTAAAATAAACACTTTCTTTCAGTTGCTGCTAGACAACTAGAGGTTGAGTTTACTATTATAGTTTATATCAGCAATTTAAAAAATTAGCTTTTGTGATTTTCAAAGGTATTATGACTTGTCAATTTTCAAATGGTTTTTCAAAGTCTGTACATAAGATAACAGGTTGGTATCTGTTCAAGAAATTCAAATAGACATGCTTCACCACTAGAAAATAAATTTCAATTAAAATGAACTTATGACAATATGTCTAATAATAAATTTCTTAAATTTTGTATTTTTATTTGCGTTTATTGTTTATTTTTGTTTCAGCAAGGAAGACCAATTTTTCTTTCGCATTTACCAATTATGATATTGTTTTAGTTATATTAACCATATTTTCGGTGGCAAGAATAATTTTTAATTCAAATTCCATACAGTTAACCAATTTTATTTGTTGTTGCAACTATTGGGTTAATGGTTATAATTAAATATATTGTGAAGAAAGAAAATTGATAGTTGGTGCAACCGCCAAAATACGATTGGCAACAAATTCGGTTGTCTCAACGAATCTGTTTTCTCTGTGTACTTGTAAAATCTTTATTTTTTACACTATTGCAATATATTTTTGTGACGATGTGTATTCATGTATGTGAAATGTATTGGAATCACTAAAAAACTAAATTTCCTAAAATATACGAGTTAGGGCATTTATACTTTAGATCGATATATATATAATATATATTTATACATATGTACATATCATTACTTTAATATAGAAATAAAATAACAATGACTTAGGCCCTACTTATTATTATTTTCTTAATCGAGATTTTCTTCTAACAAAATATAGAAAAAACTCGGTCTCAAAAAATTATGAGTTATCGTCAGCGACAAAAATTTAATTTTCCAGGAAAAAAAAGCTTTTTTTAAAATATTCAAATATGTTTTTGTTCGTAAATTGTCGCTTACGATAGAATTTTACATCCCCCATCTTTGTTTTACTAACAATTTTGGCATTTTGATAATTCTAAGCTATGGGTAGACCCATACAACTTTAGTTTCACTAAAAAAGTTTATTTTCGATAATATGTCGCTTACGATAAAATCGAAAATAAGGCTCGATATGTTTGTATACGAATGCAGCAGCTGAATTCAAGATTTCCACATTCAATATGCGGATATACATATATAACAGGCTGATATTAATATTATCAAAATCACTAAAATCGAAAAACAATTTAAATTGTATAATGGATAAGCTAACACCAAGTGGAGCAACACCAAAGCTTAAACAAAAAATCAATATAACAGAAGCTCAGGAAAATGGTATACAAGATTGATTGATTTAGTCGACGTGATACTTTTAGTTGTTTCGTTTTATTTTTATCATTATTATTATTATTTTAAGTCCTCGCAGTTAAAACAGTTCAAAAATCTTTAAAAGAAACTAAATAAAGCAAAGCGCAATAAATAAAATCGCACAGGCCGCCATCAACAAGCAATATAAAACTTAAAACTAAAATAATCAAAGAAGATATTTATATATATACATACATACATATGTACATACACACACACATCCATATATATACCCAGTTGGCATGTGGAAGCTTGTTTCACCAAACTGAGTCTTTTACGACTGCCTTAGATGATCAAAAACTGATTAATCAGTTCTGCGCTTAAAATATGACTCGAAAATGATTCCCAGAAATACTTAGAAAATGATTTGTTTCGCAAGGAAAAACAAACAGTAAGCTCGTGCAGTAAAATCAAGAAAATATAAAAATTTAAAACAAAAAAAATTATTGTAAATACTACCACAAACTGTCTCGAAAATGAATCGAAATTTATCAGAAATGCGAGTCATAAAAGACTCGTAGCTAGGGTACCCTTTTCTCCCGAATGAATAGTCATTTTCGACTCGAAAACGAGCGCATAAATGCTTATTTTAATCTTGCGGAGGAGTGGAAAAAGACTCGAATATGATCATTAATTTCATAAAATGCTAACTGGGTACACATGCTTTGCCTTAAAACATAAACCTGCATGAAACATAAAACAAAGCCAAAAACAAATCTAAAGGTAGTAACTAGCATTTAGAGGACGGAGCAAATAAAATTGCTATTTCTATACAAAACAAAATTGAAAAAAAAGTCCATTTGTCTTCATGCCATACTGGAAGTTTATTTACATATTTGCTGTTTGAACAAAAATAAAAAATAAAGTCTGAGTTAAAGAAACTAAAGGGGAAACTGATGTAAAAACTACTTGTGGTACTTTATTGTCATTACCCTGATATTTTCCAGAAGAAGATATATATACTCGTATGTATACATATATATGTATGACCACTCTAAACTCAACTCAGTTTTGTTGTCTTAGAGTCAACCCAACTTTGACACAACCCAATTATATTTTAGTATTGTGAATGAGAACCAATATAAGCTCAACTATTATTTAAGTTGTGAATGGCAATACCAATGTCTAAATTGGATTGACTATCGGGGCCAATTCTTTACTTGGTAATTAAATTTTATTTAAATACGAAATTGTATTTTTCAGTGCATATTTAAATAATACTTTTAATACTTTAATGCCAAAACTTGTGTATTTAAATTCTATTTAAATCTTATAAATGTACCATATGTTCTTATATGTGTGTGCTTATGTAAAACATATATGTACATGAATATCATGTGGTCGTATTAAAAAGGATTTCGTTTAATTTGTTTAAGTATACGTATATCAAATACAATACATATGAAAGCATGTATTGTTATGGTATAAATAAATAAAAAAATGCATTTATTCTGATACTCTTTTAGTTTCATAAAATCTGTTATTATGTAATTTGAATTTTTTATACGTTGATAACCTAACTTTCTTATTTATTTATCTTAAGCAGCTGTTGTTTGGAAATCTTTCCATATTAGAAAATTTTTTAGTGCTGCCGTACTTTCAAAGCAATTTAATAAGAACTTTAAATAACCGCTGAAAAAATTAAATCGTATTTAAATGAAATTTAACTTTAAATAAGAGTTTGTACTTATTTACTTAAATATTAAGTTAAAAACTAGGTGTAAAAGTTTTACAGCAAGACGCACTCCTTGACTCACTGACTAAACCACTCATCACACAAATATCCTAACCTGAGTATTCAACTAGAAAAACATGAAATTCCGTAATTTTTAACCAGGAAGCGACGGAGGTATATTAAAATCAAAAAGTGGTTCTATTGAAACTTTGCATACACATTGAACATAAGTAAACAAGGCAATAATTTTACATTTTCAAAAGTGGGCGTGACTGCTCCCATAAAAATTTAACCTCTTCTTTCATGTACTTTGGCTTGGCAGATTTTAAATTATTATTTATGTACTTCGCATGAATGGCTTCCTACGAAACTTTAGATGCATCATAAGAACTGGCCACACCCAAATCTTCAGTTTAAAAAAGTGGGCGACTTCACGCCCATAAGAATTCGAAGTTATATCTTCAGCTAGAGCTCTTAAATTTGCCACACAAGTAGGCCTAGATGAGTAACGATTGAGAAAAATCTGAAAACCCTAATTTTTTAATCAGGGAGGTGGAGCCATGGCTATAAAAAGTAAATTGAATCTTACATGTCATTACCTTAATATAGAAAGACCCTAACTCATTTGTTTAAGTCTTTATGCTTGCATTTTTCGATGCATTAGATGCTCTTCTATTGAAATATGCAAGAATCTTGATTTCAAGAAATAATGAGTTAGGGTCTTTCTAGATTAAGTCAACGATATATGTATTCGTATTTTAGGGTAGAGAGCTGAAATTTTGTAACTAAGCAGGTCCAGGTCAGAAAACTCAAAAATGTTAATCATGATGGTCACAAAGGCCCTCGCCCCTACCACTGGCGGGTGCAGTGTATTTGAAAGTGGAAGCCCCAGCTTTAAACTTAATTTTGAAGGTTTCATTAGCTTAAATATTATTTTTAAACATACATAAGCAAGAAGCTTATTGTATATGTACAAGTGTGTTTACTGTTCGAAATTTTTTAAAATGTTAGATAGGGGAATTTGCAATTTCGGTGGCGATATGTACATAAATACTAAATAGACATACATATATATATATATATACTATATACTATATATATATACTATATACTATACTACTATACTATATACTATACTATATATATATATACTATATATATATATATACTATATATATATATATGTATGTCTATTTAGTATTTATGTACATATCGCCACCGAAATCGCAAATTCCCCTATCTAACATTTTAAAAAATTTCGAACAGTAAACACACTTGTACATATACAATAATAAAAATCATTATTTATTAGCAAAAGATGTCAAAATTTTCCAATTAGCGCTACAGTTACACGACCAAAATGTACTTTCAAGTTTTTCACACATACTGGTTGTCAAAAGTCGTTTAAATTGAAAGCTGTGACGTAGGCTACACGCAAGTTCCAAGCAAGCTTATTTTCAATAAGCCGTTGACAAAAGAAACAGCTTAAGACAACAAAACTTCATAGCTTCTATATATGTAGGTCTATAAACTGCAACACATCATTATACTTTTTATTTTTGTTTCTAAATTTATTTAATTAAATTTAATTAAAATTAAATTAATTTTTTTTTTTTTTAATTGAAATTTCTGTCAGTTCCCTGCAGATGAAAGGAGTAGTATGTGGTCAGAAACATACTAGTTGCTTTTGAATTCAGACTGGTTGCACATCTGTTTTTTTTTCATACAATGAACTATCGACTTTTACATTAGATTGTCATAGGAACACAACTAGTTGTTTTGCGTAGAGTTGCATACTAGTTGAAGGACTAGTTGCTGTTATGCTAGCTTATAAAAATTCTTTTTTTCCATATTGTTTACATGACAAACAAAAGAGAGATTAAGAGCCAGCGCGTCGCTTGTAGAGAAGTGCAGCCGATATTTCATCAAGCTTCTTAGTTCTGTCTCTTTATAACTAGTATAGGACTGTTGCAAAACGTAACTACTCCAAAAATTAGCAACAGGTTTGTTTCTTGCCTATAAATTGAACACACAATTGGAACGAAAATTTGAAGCCAAAGTTGAATCAAATTCTAAAACTATGATTGTGTTAGCAAAAAAGTGTGAATGTATTGAAATTTGAAAGGCAAAACTTTATCGTGTAACCCTCAAGTAATGTATTTTTATTTACCACACAAGGATTAATACAAAACAAAACAAATCTGTCAGAAAGAGAGTATCAAATTTTATGTGACGATACAAGCGCATTCAGTGCAAGCTTGTATTATGTATGAACGTCCAACACCTGGTGGAACACAACACAAGTACTCGTAAATTGTAGTTGCAATTGATTTACTGAATGTTTTTAGAAATTAAATACAAATTTTCAGAAATTATAAAAACTATGAGAGTTCTCATTATTGTTGCAATATCGCTTTCAAACGAAAATTTTTATTTTATTTACAAAACTGAGGCTTGGCTTGTTGATTTTTTTAAAGGCACAAATGTTACCTTCAAATTAAAATAAACTATAAAAAAACATCATAAAAAAGTATAAAGAGTAAAGAAGAGTAATAAAATGGTATGCAAAATAAATGAATCCATCATATAAAACAACACTACAAATAGACTTTGCAGTAGACAAATTTTACAGCATCTAACTCTATCTATTAGAAAATAATAAAGAAATAAACTTTTAAAAATAAAGCCTGTCCCACCATATCGGCAGAAAATGTTGGATCGAGTACTTGCATTGAAAAGAAAAACAACTTTTATTATTTTATTGTTGCTTTCGATACAAGTTATCGCTCGAACACTTTCTGTTGACATCGTAGGACAGGCCGTAGTTAATGAATTAAAAGCAAAGTTTTTTTTTCTTATGAAGTGTTAATTAAATAAAGGTCAGTTTAAAGCATATTTAATGACTTATTTATTTCATATGAAGAAGCCAAAAATCTGTAGTTATTGCATACATAAGTATGTAGTATACATATTAGTAAAGATTCAAGGTTTTCATGGTATGTTTTCATAACATAATTAAAATCACCTTCTTCTTTGTTTTTAAAACTTTTATCTTATCATCATTTATTGTGTATGTATTATTTGCAAATTTTTTTTATTTTTTGCTTTTCAACATTTTCTATTTTATAACTTTCCAAACCAAAATTTCATTCGCACTGTTGTTTTTATTTATTTACTTGTTGTTTACGTTCAACCGTTAACGTTCCATTCGATACCGAGTTTAATTTACAACTAACTGACTGCTTGTGGAGCTTACAAATGGATATCTCACAAAAGAGCTTTAAGTGCAAATACAGCGGTGGCTAAAATATATTCAACTGAAATCTCAAGCTTTCCTTAATGCTACATTTTCTTATGCCTGTCAATCTGGAGATCGTTTTTTATAAAATTGTAAATAAATAAGAAAATTAATTAGCTTAGCAAACATAAGAAAATAATAATATGAAATCATGGAAATAAATACATACCTACTCTTAAAAATCTAATCAATTTAACGAACTGTAGCAGTGATACGCTTAAGATTTATAGGCAAATTTTGTAAAAAAATTCGTTTCTAAACGTTACAAATTTGTATGAAAAATAACGAAAATTCGTTTTAAAAAATATTTTTCCATACAAATTTCAAAACGAAAAAAACGTTTCTATTTACAAAATTTGCCTTTTAATATTTTTGAATTTATTTTTTAAATAAAACCAGCTAAACAGCATACAAGCTAAAACAAGTAGTAGTTAAAAAAATCAAAAAACCCGACTGCGACCAACTCTGAACCGTTAAATATCCTAAATATTGATTCGAAATGAAAAATCATAAGAGAAATCTAAAGATTATTTAAAAATACCTGTCGAATGATACCCATATTGATATACATACATATGTATGTATGTATGTAGTTCGCCAACTGTTTATTTCCTTCATATTTACAAAATGGCGTCTATTGCCCGCCATATTGAGTTTTTTACTACTGTCAATATCTTTAGTGACACTCCCAGGATTAAGATAAATTGATTGATGTAAGAAGTATCAAAATCGGTCGACGTGTTCGGTTTATAATACAAGGCCCAACTATAATATGAATAAGCGAACTGGAGCGACTGTGCGGTAACATATAAAACGTATGTGGCAAACTATAATGTACTTATGGAACTTTTCGTCAAGTTTCGTTAAATATCATTTGCTTAAGCTAAGTGCCAAACTGAACGCACATTCCGTACGGAAAACACTGTTTGTGCATTTTTAAACTCAAGCAAACAGCATCAGAAAATATTCATTGATTTTAAATATTTTTTTATTGTTTCTTATTTTAAGCTCAGAAAAGAAAGCATAACTTTTATTTTCATTCTTTGTTTTACAATACACATATACACACATACACATGAGCTTATTTATGTATGTACATTGTTGTACTTTTTAGTAGACAAAACAAATAAAACAAGTAATAAAGTGGTGGATATACGTGAATTTTTAATGGATTAGGATATTCCAACAAGTTAATTTGATTGGATTGCATTCATTTAGTAGTTATAAGGAGAAACAAAATTACTAAAAAATAGCGAACAATACCTATATGTGCAGCTGTGGCTAAAGAATACTTAAGTGCATGTAAGTACATTGTGGCCACCTAAAAGTGACATCTGAATTGCTTAAGTATTTGACAGACTTATCGTTCAATTCTGGCATTATCTTAAGCCAGGTTATTCATATTATAGTTGGGCCTATAAACTTTATGAAGTGCCGCAAAGGAACCCCCTTAAGGAGTCCAGATATGTCATTGGTATGTTCGGAGGAAATGTTGAAGATGGAATATTACTTTGGGTCATTCTTCCATTTTACCCCCCTAAGAGGCACCACAAAAGCGGAACAAGTGAGTTTCTTGAAAAAAATTCTTTTTTTTTTTTTTGTATGGGGTCTACCTTAATGGTTGAAGATAGACGACAAGTATGCTTTGTATGGGAAGGCCCTTAAGGAGTCGAAATCGGGCATATATGTATATGTTCGGAGGTAATGTTGAAGAGGGAAAATTACTTTGGTTCGGTCTTGCGGAACAAGCGGGATTCATAAAAAATTATTCAAAAAATTCTTTTTTTATATGGGGACAACCTTAATGGTTGAAGATAGATGACAAGTATGTTTAGAGAAAATCTTTTCATTGAAAAAATATTAGAGACGGTTCACACATTTGACTTCGATATGTACGCCCGAGGGGTATTTAGAGCCCTGCGATTAAATTTTATAGAAGTTTCCCCTTGGTATGGAAGTGCCTTTAAGGAGAGAAGTTAGGAGGTCGGTGTGTTTAAAAAATGTTATGCAAAGAAAATTAATGGGAGCTGGTCATACATTTGGCCCTTCCAGCGGTGACCCCGGGAAAGTTATGTGGTTTTTTATAGTTCTTTTTTTATGCTTTTACCCTCAACTTTCAGCACGATTCGGTGACCTTTCATCAGACCCATCAGACCTTTTTTTGTCTCAAATATTTATTTTTCTAAACTTCACAAAATGAGGGGTCCTTGCAAGTCGAAATCTCGTTACTAAAGATTCTCATATAATACTATGCCATAGCTATTGAACATACACAGTTCTGCAGCGCGTATATGAGCACCGGCTCGACATAAATTTCTAAAGATAATTCTCCTTTTTATTTTTCATACAGGCATTTGTGCTCAGTTCATGTGTATGTTGCTTTTTTTATAAAACTTATTGTTAAAACAATTTTGTAAGCATATCATTTTTATTATTGAAACTGGAAAATATTTTACCTTTGATAATTCCAACGGTTTTATTAATATAAACTGTTTGTAATAGAGATGAACAACTCACATAATAAACCAAGTTTATCGATATGCTCAAAAGTCTCATCAAAGTTAAATGTCTGGCAGCACTGGTATTTTATTCTAAACAAAAACAACAAAGACGCTTTTATTTTGTTTACTAATTTTTAATCATTTAGTTTTCCTTTTATCAAATTGAAAATCTTTATAATGAACAATTATTCCCAAAATGGAGGAGATCGAAAGGAACGCTATAAGCAGTTGTTGGACGAAACGAGTAATCTTCGTAAGTATGACGCATATGTATGTTAGAGCGGGTCATTTTAAGAATCTAAACCCAAAATATAGAACAGGAAATTGGTCATCAATTGCCTAGTGAGACATGCCGCGCGGTTCAAAATATTGTAATGCATTGCGACCGAATACACAAAGAGACACCAATAACGGATAAAGTGGAAAATACTAGTGAAATCGTTATGGATGCTCAACTAATGAAAAGTGTCCATGAGTCTGTGTCAAAGCTATTGCTGGCAAATGCAGAATTTAACGATGTCATGTACAGTAATGCACTGGTAAGTTAAAATTTATCATGTTCATGTTCCTATTTTTTTAGTTTATGAAAACGTTTACTTAATAAAATAAAATAAAATAATTTTTGTTTAAAAAAAGAATGCATTAATATCACAAAACGAATCGGACAATTGGAGAATTATTACAGAAATTGCTTTAACTGTAGCATCGCCTGCTTACACTAAGTCCAGTATGTTGGGCGCTATTGATGTTGAGCCCAAAGAGCGTGTAGTCAAAGAAAGACAGCAACGACGTCGCACCGCCTTGTCACAAGAAAAACGACCTGAAACTATAAAACAGTTAAAACGTGAGGATCGCGGTGCCGAAAAGGTCAATATTATTCTTAAGCAAGTTAGTGACTTGTTTCGAGCCAATAATCGCCATCCAATACCTTACTACAAGCTAATTATTGATCCTGGTGATTTTATGAATACAGTAGAGAATGCATTTCAAATGGCATTTTTAGCGCGTGATGGCAACATCGCTATAGAGGAGGGCGTTGATGGATTTCCTCAAGTCCGTCTAGCGCCCAGAGATGAAATCGAATGTTACCCTGATACGTCGCAAGCCATATGTTCATTAAACATGGATTTATGTAAAGTAAGTCATATGAAATTACGTTTATGTATGTAATTACTGAATGTTTTTAAGCAAGTTTTGAATTTTTTGCTTTGCTGCTGAAATTTCTTCTTTTTCTAAGCTGCTGTTGCAGTGGATTATTTAATGGGCAACTTTTTGACAGTAGTGAAGGATAAATTATTATTGAAACTATTTTATTGAGGTATTATAAATAATTTTATCGTGGTAAATTTTTTAAAAAGGATTTAATAAAAACAGCTTTCGTTTAGAAAGCTTTGTTATGTTTTTCTCCCTTCTGGGTTAATGTCCTACGTCAATAACTTAGATTACATTCTCCGCGAAATAAGCAAGACAAAAAGATTTATGAGCTTCACTTTTATACGATATTTTTTCTAGTAAAGTATGGAATCAGCGATTAATTGCAGTGTCATTTGAAGTTAATTTCAGGCAAGAAATATTTGGCCATAACTTCGCTATCGAAGTCATAGATTACAGCAGATCCTTACACATATCGCTTGTTTACTACAGCAACGTTACTTTATATCAAATTCGAAACAGCGCATTATAGCGACTTTATTTATTCTAAATTTATGGTTTTTATCTTTTCAGGAAATGATTGAATTCTATGAAATAACAGAACCAATGCTTTATGTACCTGATGATATTGATGATAAAGGTAGTTCACAAAATGATGAAATTTAAAAATCATTAAGCGACTTTTAAAAGAATTTAAAAAATGTAATTATTTTTAATAATTTTCTAATTACTAAAATAAAAAAGGTTAAGTTTTATAATTATATGTTTATAAATTCAATTGAACTACACAAAACAGTAGTGATGGCAGTTCGACTTCATTAAAGATACGATATTCCGTATGAAAATGTTTTTGAAGTTATTCAATCAACTTAAACTCAAGTTTATAAGTACAACTCAAAATACGTTTATATAATTTTATCTTATTGAAATTTTCTTTATTTTATGCTAAGAAATTTTGTTTATTTTTTAAAGCCAATAATGTTCGTTATTATTAAGCGAAGAACCAAAAAACAATGAACTTTAGTCATACTTTCTGCTAAACATACAATGCATACGCCTCCAATTATTTCTTTCCTTCATTAAATTATGCTTGCAAGTATAAAAAATATATATTACATATTTCTTTTGTTATTGAAGCAACACTCTCGAGTTTACTTTGTTTTATTAAAGTTATTGGAAAAAGGTTTTTCTTATAATTTCCATGCTTCAGAACAACTAAAATAAAAATACATACATACATACATATAAAAAAAAAAGAAATTGAACAAACAAATGGCCAAATTTGAAACTTAAACAAAATTTATATTTGAAAAATAAAAAGTGCCTAATTTTAATATTTTGTTTAAACAGTAAATGTTGCTCTCTTCCTTACAAAGTATATATTATTATTTTAACCTTCTTGACCAAAATCTTCCGTAAATTTACGCAATTTTATTAAATCGTCATCATTGACTGTGGGCTTGGTGCGCGACAAAGATTTTAGCATATCACGCTGGAATATATAAAAGTATTTAATAATTTTATTAATGATTTTTAATTTTATATTTATTTTTTAATATTACCATTGTTACGGGTGGTTCGAAGAGTTTTTCGCCTGGTACATCCATCCAAGACATTTCGATTGCCCCTTGGTCGCCAGGTGAACAGGGTAATAGTAAATCATTTACAATTTCTTCTTTATTAAGAGGAGAAGGGCCAGTAACACGCTACATTTAATTTCAAAACATTTTTAATATAGTTTATATAACAATAAGAATAGTTATTTTTAATTACCTTGAAATGGGTAGCGGTTTGCACTTTACGTACAGGTTCCATTAAGGCATCACGCACTACAATTGATATATCGGCACCAGAATAGCTGAAAAAAGTCATCAGCAGTAAATTAAAATCTTAATTAAACAAACATGACATTAGATTCGTTCCTAGAAGTAGCCTAAGTTATTAAAACTATTAAAAAACGGCTGAATTTTAAGCTTTGTCTACTAAAATTTCGCATAATGTCCTGGCATCTGCCTTAACGCAATGTTACATCATGTATGAACATTTTCAAATATAAAAAAATTAAGGAAATAAAAAATTTAAAAATAACTTATCTCAAAGAATTTTAAAGTTTTTATACAAATTTCAACTTGAATCAATCCATTATAAGTCTTGTGTAACATATCGTTCATTTACTCGAGAAATAAAACTACTTACCCTTCCGTCTTGCCAGACAACTCCTTAAGATCGGCTTCCGTCAAGACATGTTCCGTATTGCCTAAATGAATTTTAAACATTATCAAGCGAGCATGTTGCTCGGGCAAGGGTATGTAAATGCGTTTCTCAAAACGTCGACGGATAGCCGAGTCCAAAACCCAAGGTATATTCGTAGCTCCCAGCACTAAAATGCCATCGGTATCATTGCCAACACCTTGCATTTGTACCAGAAATTCTGTTTTGATACGGCGTACACTGTCATTTTCATTGTCTGAGCGGGTCGAACACATGGAATCAATTTCATCAATAAAAATGATAGATGGCTTGTGCTGGCGAGCCAATTCAAAGAGATTCTTGACCAGTTTTTCAGATTCGCCGAGCCATTTTGACATGAGATCCGAACTGGAAACCGAGAAGAACGTCGAATTGTTCGCTTCGGTGGCAACTGCTTTGGCTAAATATGATTTACCCGTACCGGGTGGACCGAATAACAATATGCCCTTCCAAGGAATGCGTTTGCCGGTAAATAGATGAGGAAATTTGATAGGTAAAATTACGGCTTCTTTAAGAGCTTCTTTGGCAGCATCCAATCCAGCAACGTCGGACCATTTCACTTTGGGCTTTTCAATAACAATGGCTCCTTCCAACTTACTTTGTAACTTTTTCTTTTCGGGATCCTCACCATCAGAATCACTGTCGCTCTTTTTGTCTTTATCATCTCTGAAATAAGGTTTTAATATCAATTTAATGAAACGCATATACACATATAATTAAATTCACATATTAACTTACTTTGAACTAGATTCACCTTCTTTGACGGGCTTCTTTTTACCTTTCTTCAAATACTCCTTCAGCTTTTCAGCACGATCTAAGTACTGCAAACATTTTGCTCTTATAGAATCCTTTGCCTTTTCCCCCTGAGCTTCATCTAAGATAAATTATAAAAAAAAAGAATTCATTAAACACAATATAAAATTGTTGCAACAAATGCTAAATTCATCATACATTTAATTGCATGCAAAAAATACTCTACTCCATGTTCATATAAACGCAAAGCCTCTCCATAATTTTTATTGCGATCCTCTTCAGTGGCTTTAGTTACTAAATCGATGGCCTTTTGTAAGGTTGTCCCCGAAGCCATTGTTCAGTATACTAGAAATAAAACTAAAATGTAATATATAATGCACGCTTCAAATATTTTTATACACTCCTTTAAGTGACATCATAATATCTATTAAAATAATGTGTTTTGCGGTCCTTTTCAAATATTTATTAAAAGAAAACGAAAGAAATTTTTCACTAGCATTTGTATGACTAATGCAAATCAATGTTGTATTTGTGATGCACTTTTACTTTTTTTTTAATTTATCAAATTCTTTTATTATTTTTCATTCACAATGTGTACCTTTTGGTATAAATGAGTAGTAAGATTTTTATTTATTGATCTGTTGAATAAATCTTAATTAAATCTTTAATTTATCACGTAGATTTTTATATTCTCACAACAAAAACAAATATATACGATGATGCGTTCATCAAATGACGTTTTCTCTTAATCCTTAATTTCTTTGGCATTTGCTATGACTGACAATTCGTAATAGCCCGTTTAGATGAAGGGTGATGTAGCTGCGACAATGCTTGTGTTCTGTTTTGGAGTCCCTTCTTAAATCCACGCGTGCTTACATGAACTTTTTTGTCGCAATAGTCGGGGAACATTTTGTACTAATTTGATCAATGCTTTTTATCGTTCGTTCGTAACAGTGCTGCCATAAGGGAACTCTTTTTAAAATACCACCAGCATACAAAAATATTTATGTTCTTTTTACATTCTTTAATGCCTAAAACACGAGTCGCAGGCGACGTAACGCAGCTATGTCACCATTTATATAAATTGTCTTTAATTGCAAAAGGGCATGCAAGTATAACAGAGTTGCTTTTTTACACTTGACAGCAAATTCAGCATTAAAAAATTCCAAACCGAACTTACACTTGTTTTACTTCGAAGGAATATGGAGTACAGTAGAAGTAGCGAAATAGTATTGTACTGACAAAATCCGTCACATATAACTATTTTTATGTAAGAAACTACAGGAAATGGATTTTGAGTCATAAACTTCAACTTTTATATATGAAAAAGTAACGATCTTAACGTTTCGGATACATTTGTCACATTTTGATTTTGGCACAAAGAGGGCGATCATGAGTAATATTCAGCGAGAAATTTTTGTTGGGGAACATTTACAAACAATAGCACAAGTAATAGGGAAAACAAAAAAGTTCTGATTGGAAAAGGGAAACATTTCTCGTGGAATTTTATTTACGATTGCCCTGAAAAATAATAAAAAAAATTACGCCATGTAATAACCACTACGGCTTATTTAAAAATAAAAGACACCAAAATTCTGAATATTCTCGCGAAGTCATGCTCACAAGCGCATGTGGTGTTTTACACATCGTGTACTATAGGCGTTATTTTTAAATATTCAGAGGTGTTCTATAAATTGCGCTTTTTGAAATCGCCTAATTTCCATCAAAGAGCTCAATTAAAAAGGTGACTTATTGCAGCTTTTTAATTGGTTTTAAAATTTTAGACGTTTAAGACAGTATATACGAACTTAACATGTAGTAAAAAATAAACTTTTTTTAATTAAAATTTTGTGAGCCTACCGATAGATTATTTATTTATTTATTTATATTCAAACAAGCCGCAAGCCTTTCAAGGCCTAATTAGCAGTACTACAAATGTGCAATCATTATACAAATAAATACAGTTATCAAAATGCAAAGTTTTTGATAATTAAAATACACGCTGTAAAATTTTATCGTAAGCGACAATTTACGTATGTAAAACTAATTCGAATATTATAAAAAACCTTCTCCTAAAAACTTTAATTTTTGTCGCTTTGTCGCTTACGATTAAGTCGAAAATAGGACTCGATACTGCAAAGTATTTAATATGTACTGAGCAAATATGTACATACATACATACATTTATAATAAATAACAAAAATAATAATAAATAAGTAAAATAACAAAAATTTAAAATTTAAAAAACCCCCAAATATATCTAGAGAAAATGCGATGTCTTCTAAACGGCTGGACCGATTTTCTTAAAACATGGCTAAGAACCCTTTCGATCAAGTCACTTTTCAAACAGATAAAACTAAATCAAAATCGGTTCAGCCGTTTGGCCTGTACGTGGACACGGACAGACACAGACACACACTACAAACCTATAAACCCCTTTTTTAGTTGGGTGTTAAAAATATATAAATGTAAGCTATTATAACTGTTTCCTCGAAATATTTCTCGAAAATATTTATTTTAAATAAAAAAAGGGTTTTAATAAAATTTCAATTTTAAAATTATATGGGGTTTTATTTTTATTTCACGTACCGTACGTATCCTTGGGTTAACAATATGGAAGTAAAAAATATGTAACAACATATATACAAAAACACAATAACTTAACGAAAAGAGAAAACAAAAACATAGAAAGGTCCAATGAACAATAATTAAACAAGGGACCTTTACACTAGTAAACAATAAGTAACTTTTACACTATGCGCGTAAACATCCCGCCCCCCTTGCTATACTGCAACAAAGAGGACTAAGGATAACGCGGGCCTATCATAGGGAGTTTTATAATAAAATACAATTTTCTTCAAAAAATAATTCATCAGTGATATTTACATTTATGTGAATTCAGGATAAATGTAATAAAATATGATAAAAAAATATAAAATATAATAATATAATACTAAAACAATAAAAAAGTAATGCAAAATATATAAAAAATTTAAACAATTCGCCCGGACATCACGTTGATCACAATAGTCGCCGGCTGATTAGCTCCAGTGAATTGGTGTTGTTGTCGTTGGGTTGAAGGGGGTTGCGGTTGTAGTAGTTGTGGTTGTTGAAGGTGTGCACATTGATGGCATGGCTTGGCAGTCTTGGCCTTACTGCGTTTTTTACTTTTCCTTTTGTTTTTTGTTGAAAGGTTTTGCGTTGGTTGTGGGTCGGAGGTTTTTGCCTTGTAGCGATGGAGTAAAGTGTGGTGTTCGGCTTTGCATTCAAGGCACCGTTCCCGGCTCGTGCACCTGTCTTTCATGTGCGAGTGTGCAAGGCAGTTGAAACAATATTTAAATGTTTTCACTGTGTCCCACCGTTCCTTCACCGTCATCTTTCTAAACCGGTAACATTTTCGCAATGCGTGATCACTTTTGCACAAGCGGCAGTCTCGCAATTTATCAGGTCGTGGGGTTGTTATCGTAGAAGTAGACGTCGATGGACCTTCAACGGGTTTACGATGTACCTCCAGGCGACGGGATGCACTAGACATTGTACTAGAAAAGGGTGAAATAGAAAAAAAAGGTAAAACGAAAAAAAAAATTAGTGAGTTTCTGATTTGGGTAAGAGAACAAGCTTCACAATAGGCCGGGTGAGGACGCCTGAAGCTGTTCTCACGTCCGCTGTACGGACCTTAGAATCGTGTCCCACGTAAGTCTTTTCTATTCGTCCGAGTCGCCATTCATTAGGGGGTAAATTATCCTGACGGACAACTACCAAGTCGCCTACGTCAAAATCTTTCTGGGGGTATTTCCATTTCACTCGACGATGAAGTTCTTTGAGGTATTCTTCTTTCCACCTCTGGGCAAATTGGTGGTGAAGAATTTTAAGCTTTTGCCATCTATTGGCAACACTCAAAGAAAGATCAGAATGATCGGGTTCAGGGGGTGACAGAATAGGCGCACCAATTAAGAAATGACCTGGCGTTAGTGGAATCATGTCAGAGGGATCATCAGTCATGGCAGTTAACGGTCTGGAATTCAAACAAGCTTCTATGCGCGTCAACATAGTTGTAAATTCCTCAAAGGTAAATTTCTGAACAGCAGAGATTTTACGTAAATGAGTTTTGACGCTCTTTACGCCGGCTTCCCATAAGCCGCCCATATGAGGAGCACCGGGGGGAATGAAATGCCATTCAACAGGCTGAAAGCTGTTCCGTACAAGTACCTTTCGCTTAATTTCATATAAAAACTGTTTTCGGTCAACCTCGAGTAAATTAGCAGCACCGACAAAGGCAGTTCCGTTGTCAGAATATAAATGTGAAGGGCATCCACGACGTGAGAAAAAACGAGCAAAGGCTGCAAGGAATGTTTCCGTCGACATATCTCCAGTTGCTTCCAAATGAATAGCCTTTGTGGCAAAGCAAACAAAAACTAAAACATAGCCTTTTGTAACTCTGCAACCCCTACCAATGTAGGATTTTATGTCGAATGGGCCTGCGAAGTCTAAGCCGGTATGGGTGAACGGTCTCGACATAGAGCATCGTTCAGGGGGTAATGCAGCCATAATTTGCTGACCAGACTTTTTTCGGTAAATAGTGCATTCTTTACAATTATGAATTACTGTACGGATCAGATTTTTTAGCTTCGGAACCCAGAATTCACTTCTAATTAAACGGATCATTAATGAATGACCGCCATGAGCAGAGCACTTGTGCACATGTTCAACAAATAAGCGAGTAAAGCGGGCAGAATATGGTAAAATTTTTGGATATCGCTCATCATATGTTAAGCCATGTGATCTAGCCAATCGACCATTAATTCTGACAAAGCCGTTTGAATCGATAAAGGGGTTTAACGTTAGTAAATTGCTCTTTGTAGACAATGGCACACCCTTTGAAAGCGGGGTATATTCAGGTATAAAATTTTTCTGACACATTAAAATCAAGCGATTTCGAGTGAATTTTACTTCAGACTGGGTTAAATCTAGAGTGTCATATAAGCAATTTCGGGTCTTCAAATACGCTAAGCACCTGAACATATACGAAATAATTCGCATTGCGCGGGGTAAATCTGAAAAACGTTCCAGTATGTCGTACGGGGTTTCGATTTGAACTGAAAACGACTGAACTTCAAGGTGTTGGTGTTCAATAGGGGTATATTGTGGCCAGCACTCTCGCGGTTGTCTTAACCATGAGGGGCCATGCCACCAAAGGGAATTCTCAATTAGATCTCGTGCAAGAGTTCCACGACTTGCCAAATCGGCGGGGTTGTCCTTGGAATCTACATGTGACCAATTCTCATTACCAACTTTATTCACGATCAACGCTACTCTATTTTTAACAAAGGTGGGCCAATGGCACAGGGGTTTTTTAAGCCAGGATAAAACAATAGTAGAATCAGTCCAAAGATAAACCTTACTCCTGTCTAGATTTAATTGGGTGCATAATGATTCTACCATTTTTGCCATCAAAGCCGCTCCGCATAGCTCTAAACGGGGTAATGTTTCAGCTTTTACGGGAGCTACCTTCGTTTTTGACGCGAGTAAATGCGTCGTAATTGAATGGGGTGATATATTTCGAATATAAAGAGCAGCGCCGTATGCCTTTTCAGAGGCGTCGCAAAACGCATGAAGTTCAAATTCATTTTCTGGAAGAAAATTAACCCATCTTGGAATATTAATTTTCTCAACATTACTGTAATCGTTTAAAAATGCGCGCCATTGCGATAGGGTTAGGGGGTGCAAACTTTCATCCCAGTCTGTCTTGTCCTTCCAAATTTGTTGCATTATGATTTTAGCTACAATAATTTTTGGTGAGAACCATCCTGCAGGGTCAAACAATTTCGCTATCTCAGACAAGACAGATCGTTTCGTGACAATGTCCTGGCGTGGCTGCGATTTGAGTTTAAAATAGAAGCTATCCTTATTAGCATCCCATCGCAAGCCAAGGGTTTTTGTAGTACTGGCATCCGAAAATTTTAAGAAGTCTGCATCAAGCAGATTCTCCCGGGGTAAATCTTCTAAGAGTCGTAAATGATTGGCTGTCCACTTTCGTAAAACAAAACCAGCCGAACCAAGAACATGGGTTAGTTCATTACGCCTCTTAAAAGCGTCTTCGAGTTCATGTGATCCAGCAAGAACATCATCAACATACATTTGAGTTTTCAATATTTCGGACGCCGCAGGACTTATGGGTTTACAATCGTCAGCCAATTGCAAGAGAGTACGAATCGCTAAGTACGGCGCGCAGTTCACTCCAAACGTGACCGTGCTAAGCTCATAGTCCTTAAGTTCAGCTTCAGGACTATCACGAAACAAAATCCGCTGATATTGGGTTTGATTGGGATGAACTAGTATCTGGCGATACATTTTTTCAATATCCGCATTAAAAACATATCTGAAGAAACGCCACCGCAGCAGCAAAATGGTAAGGTCTGTCTGTAAGACAGGACCTGGGTACAACACACTATTCAGGCTCACGCCATTAGAGGAGGGGTTTGAAGCATTAAATACTACTCGGAGTTTCGTGGTTACACTGTCGGGTTTAAACACTGCATGATGAGGTAAATAATACTTATCTACAGTGGAATCGGGGTGCTTGACGGCTTTAATGTGTCCCATTGTGAAATATTCGCGAACTACATTGTCATATTGTGACTTTAATTCGGGGTTTTTCAATAAACGCGCCTCATTTCGCACAAACTGGGAAAAGGCGCTTTTCCGAGAATCCCCTAATGTCAATTCATTTGAGAATTCCCGACGAAATGGGAGAGAGACTACATACCGGCCATCGGGATTTTTATAAGTCGTAGCCTGGTAAAGTTTCTCACAATACTCATCATCTTCCGATAAGTTGGTTGCTGTGGGAACTTCTTCAAGTTCCCAAAATCGAGCGAGTTGAGTATTCAACTCGAGATGGGTGCAAAACGATGCTACGGAGTGTAAGGGTTGAGGCTGAGAAACTTCACCTGTGACGATCCACCCGAACACGGTTCTCTGGGCGATCAAGCTGCCATTTGGATGTATTCTAACATCCGTAGTTAAAATTTTGGGATACACATTTCCTCCAAAAAGTATATCCATACGGGTACACATGACGTCGGTCAGTGTAATGTCGGGGAAGGATGCACATCTAAGGTCATTTATATGCACTATGCAAACTGCAGAGCCTAAAATCACTGTTTGATTTTTATTGGAATTCAGATGTCCAGTATAAGTATGTAAATTACGAGCCGCGGCAGAAGTTGAAGGGTTGAAATCGAGTGGTGGTTGAGAATGACTGCTACCTGGGTTTACAATTGGGTTAATTGTGGGTTGCGATGACACTGCAGTCGTACTAGAAGCTATAGGAAGCTGGGGTGAATTACTGACAGATATATTTGATTTTCCATCTCTATGAAGTAAAGAGTGATGCTTTTGCTTACAAAGTGAGCAGACATGAACACTTTTACAATTTCTGAAATCATGTGATGTTGCCAAACAGTTTGAGCAACACTTGAGACGTTTCACTGTTGACATACGTTCGTCAACACTCTGACTCAAAAATCTGGGACAAAGTCTAATGGGGTGAGACCCTTGACACAGGAAACAACGACAAATCGTTGGAGTCGAACTGGTTTTTGTCGCAAAACTTTGAATTTTTCTATTATCATTAGATGATTTTTTAGCAGCGTTAAACATGGGGCTATTTCGTACATTGGCAGTGGTGGGGTATTTGTTCGGGTTTTGAACAGGGTTTGAATGGGACTGCCTTATGTCAGAAATCGATTCGAGGGTTTTGAAATGCGCTGTTAAAAAAGCATCCATATCAGTCCATTTAGGGGATGTTTTAAGTTTCTTAGATTGTTCCCAAAGACTCAGAGTGTTTTCGGGTAACTTTGTAGCACAAATATATACCAGCATTACGTGGTAGAACATTTCAGGGGTTACCTCAAGGAGAGAAAGATTCGTTATGCAATCATTTATCGTTCTTTGCAAGTTTTTAATATTCGCGCTAGATTCTTGCGAAATCGGTTTAATATTTAATAGAGCTCGAAGCTGTTCGTTTATGAGGGCATCTTTATTTTCATACGTGTCAACTAACTTTTTCCATGCGACTTCATAGCCATCGTGGGTCAGTGGCACCGTTTGTATGGTATCATGCGCATCTTTAGCGGTTTTTTGCAATAGATAGTACAATTTTTGTACTGGGGTCAATCGGGGGTTATTACCATACAAAGCGGAGAACATATCCCGAAATGAGGGCCAGCTCTTATAATCTCCATAGAATATGGGCGTATCACAAGGGGGTAAATTAATCATAGGCGCGGATTGCGCTATCGACCTCTCGACCTGCACCGCCACTTTAAGTTGTTCTAGGAGACCAGTTATAAGAGACATCCCCCGAGTGTAAGTACCATAAGAATTAAGATACTTAGCTTTCAATTCTTTAACTTGGGGGTCCTTAACCTTTGCGGCTTCAATTAATAAAGAATCGTATGTGGACCGAACAGCTTCCCATAACCGATTGAGCTCTTTTTCATGACTATTCACCGAACCGAGTTGGTGTTCCGCTACTGGTATAGAAGCAATATATGCTTCAAATTCTGCCAAACGGTCGGCATTGCGGATCAACGTAGTCATGTCCATTTTTGATCTCAAGTTGTATTGGGAAATTTTAAAAGCGTTTATTTAAAAAAAAAACGTACAAGTGAAAATTCTTTGAGATGAAGTAAACCGATAAATTTCAGTTTCCGAATAAAAGGAACGATAAAGAATTTTCAAAAATAATTAGCGCGAGAAAATTTGCGAAATCCGAATAAGTAAATTTTAAAATGAGATAAAATTTCTTGGGTGGGGGTAATGGGTTCAAAACTTCTTGAAATAAATTTATATAAAATCAAAAGAAATGTATTTATATTTAGGGTAGAAATAATATACAACAAAGTAGTTTCACACTTAGATTCCTCTTGCAATAATTTGGGGAAAATATCAAAGAAAACTCGGCTTAAAATTTGAGAAATCGGTAAAATGTTGAATTAAAATAAATTAAATAAGGATTATTCTAAAGTGTGAAAACGCTTTGTTTAATAAAAAAGTATAAAAAATGTTTTAAACACTAGTACTGCACTGAATTCCGCACAGGTATCCACAATGGGTTCATCGAATACGTTATATTCGGTTAAAAATTATTTATTGGGGGAAAATTATTAATAAAATTGTACTAATTATTTATTAAATAGAGCGTAATTAAAAACGTGAGTAAAATTTCACTTTAATAAAACAAATTAATTAGCACTCGGTTTTTTATTCGATTAAAAAAAGTTGCAGCACTAGTGTAGGTTGTGTGTGTGTGACAATATAAAGTAAAAAAAACAAAACAAACCAAAACCAACAAGCACAGAGTAATTTAGTAGTTGTTTTTCTTGTAAGAGAATATATACGTACATATGTATATACAAACAATGCAAACTAATGATTTATCACTGGGTTCACTTTTATGAGGTAATAACACTAAATTTGATTATTATTATTTTTTGTTTGTTTTAATTATGCCACTGCATCCAGAAAATAAAAAATTCATAACACCAAATTAAATAATTTTTCTCTCGCGTTCGTTGGCTTTTGTTGTTTTTGCTTTTAATAATGCACTTGTAATTATTAAAAGTAACGAGTAAAATGTTGTTGTTCTGTTTGAGCGAAACAATTTATAATAAAGAATATGCACAAATTAGGCGCGTACATATGTATATAATATATATGTAGGCCTGTACATACATATGTATGTAGATATGTATAAATTTAAAGAAATGTTAACAAACTGTATTAACAATTATATACATTTATATATAATACATATATGTACATATGTTTATGCTTTTCGATTTCTTTTTATCTTCTTTAAAAAATTTAATATTTATACATACATACATACACACACACAAATTGAAATTGCGATGAGCAAATGGGTAAACAAATTATGCACTTTTAATTTTCCAAATATGTTTTACCGACGGCAAATTGAATATTTAGAAATTGTCACTTCTTTTATATATGTATATGTCACACACTTTATTTCTTATTTTAAAATAAATGTACACAACTAACCTTTACTTAGTAGATTGATTATAGGGTTTTAAAATTTGGGGTTGATATTATCCAGTGTTCCGTGAGATGCAGACACCTGGAATTAAATATATTTTCTTGAAAATATTTCAAGGACTCGGGGGGTTTAATCCGGTTCGAAGGACCAAAATGTTTCCTCGAAATATTTCTCGAAAATATTTATTTTAAATAAAAAAAGGGTTTTAATAAAATTTCAATTTTAAAATTATATGGGGTTTTATTTTTATTTCACGTACCGTACGTATCCTTGGGTTAACAATATGGAAGTAAAAAATATGTAACAACATATATACAAAAACACAATAACTTAACGAAAAGAGAAAACAAAAACATAGAAAGGTCCAATGAACAATAATTAAACAAGGGACCTTTACACTAGTAAACAATAAGTAACTTTTACACTATGCGCGTAAACAATAACCATTTAAGGGTACCCCAGCAATTTAAGATTGAATTATATTTAATTATAAAGAAAAACGGACAGGTGTACGGATATTATTCAAATTGTGCAATAATTTTGTGCATAGCAAAGCACAATGCGTTTTGAAAGTTACCCTTTGCTTTAAAATAATAAAGACAATTTCTTACAATCTGGCAACCCATTACAACAAATGATTGTCGCGGTTTATAATCAAGTACAAGGTGTTTTTGATAATGAACAACTGTAGTTGATTGTAGTGGTGTATTAGATATAAAAAGAACATCGGAAAGACAAAAATCACATCCACAAATAATAATAACGGTCATTTGATTGGATATACTTAAAACGTAACTCAAAACAAATTCATTAAAAGGAAGCGGAAGTATTAAAGAAAATTAAAGCACCTGATAATCAACGCTTTCCATATAAATTTTGTCCGACTGTAAATTACATAACAAAAGTAAATACATAGTAATAGTTGTTAGAAGTCAATTTTGTAATGGAAAGTGAAAAAGATTTATATCGCGATACTCTAGTGCGTTATTTAGGTAAAATATGTATTTTCTTTTTTTATTATTGAAACTTATACCTTTAATTTTTCTAAATAATTTTTTTAAATCAAGGCTATGCCAATGAAGTGGGAGAATCTTTTCGCCACTTAGTTTCGAAAAATGTTGTAAGGGGCAGTTATCTTGTCGCCACTGCTTATGGTGTAGCCGATACTATTGATAAAACTAATAAAGATTTTAAGAGGAATTCTTCATTAAAAAGGGCGTGTATTACAGCAGCAGACGTCTTTCTATGGCAAATGTTAGCTTCTGTCGCCATACCAGGGTTTACTATTAACAGGCAAGTGTAATTGTAGAATATTTAATTAAATTTTCAATGGTATTGTGAGAAGCGAATAATGTTTAAAAATGGCTTATTTTATTATTTGTGATAAGAGTTATTTAAAATTGTTATTTAATTTTGTGGTAATATTGTAATTTTTTTCTAAATTTTATACTTCCCTTTATAGATGTTAATAAACAGCATCTTAACATAATTTATATTCATAATATATACATAACATGAGTTTGAAATGTACATATGTACTTGAATTTAAGATTTTTCACAAAAAAATATTCTTCAAATATATTTCAAATACACTTTTATTTGAATAACATAAGCCAAACAATTTTTCTCCGCAGAATTGCCTACTTCAGCGGGAAGCTTTTACGCAAACTTAAAGCTAAAAAATCTGTGGTTAAATTTCTACCCGTTGCTATTGGCTTGTCTTCCATACCAATAATTGTACATCCGATCGATAATTTCACCGACTATTTAATGGACAATACTTATCGCCAAATGTTTAGAAAGTCTTGAAATTATTGATGTTTAACCATTCCAATGCATCTCGTCTAACGTACAAGCAATATACATACATAAATAAGCAATAATCTACAGTAAAATAAAAACCTCATTGTGGTCAAGTGCACTTTAGCCAAATATTAACTATATACTATGTAAATTCTAAGTGTAGTTTGTAATGAATAAAAATATAAGAAAAAAAGACATTTATTAAATATATAAACTAAAAACACAATGCATTTTTAATATTGGTTAATTAAAAATAGCAAGAATATAAGTCACTATTCAGCAGCTGCATATCGACCAATTATTCCAACAATAATTAAAAAAAAAACTTTTAGAATTGGATTTTGGATAATTGGAAATTGTTTTTAACTTTATGAAGGGTCACACACATAAGTATATAAAATTTTATGTACACATCTGTCATTTAGTCCAAGAACGTCGTAGCTCCAAATATTAATTTTTTAGTTAATGATGCAGAATAAATACTCATATCGTTTTTCATATTTTGTAAAAATTTCATGGAAATATCTTGTTTATTCAACTCTTGAGATCAAAATGAAATTTTCTATTTCCACTAAGTTAGGTGTAAATTGAAAACTTTAAACTCTTTTTCTGGTAAACTAATTTTTTTGTGAATTATGACGTTCTTTGATTAAATGGGCAATATGTTGTGAAACTCGAAGTTTACTTCGAAAATTGTAAATATGTATAGTATAATTTTTAAGTTTTCTTAAATAAATCTTCCAGATAAAAATAAGATTTTATAAATTTTACAAGTTTGTAAAATGGAAGTTACTTCTTGGAAAACTCCAAATGAACTAATGATGAAAGTATGTGAGCTGTATTAATACACTGTAACTTTATTTTTTTATTATTTTTCTTTTAATAGGCTTTGCAGCTACTTTTACAACAGTCAAAATTTTATTGAAATTTTACTTCGTTTTCTTTTAACGCAAATAATATTTTCTAATTTAAAAATTTTACACATATAAACATCTACATATAAATAAATAAATATATATAAATATAAATAAATCGAAAGAAAAATATGTTTTCAATGCAATTTGCAAAAACCTTCACAAGATCTCTGAAAGCATTGAAAAGCGCTACAAAAATTAAAAGCATACGACACTATGGAGCCGAAGATCCGCGTGTAACGGTATGAGTTATATTTCGTAAGTGTGTTTCTTTTTGCAAATAAATTATTGTTGTGTTTGCAGAAAGGTCTTGTCATTGGAGTTTTCGAAAAGGAGGGCGACAAAGATCCCAAACTGACATCTAGTGGTGAAAAGTTTGACGATCGCGTGCAAGGCAAAGTATCTGAATTGATTAAGGAGTAAGTATTATTAAATGGCGTACAAAACAAAGTAAATGTGCAATTTATATATGTATGTATGTTTGCATAAATTTTTTAAAGATGTAACATCAATGGTAAATTGGGTAAAGGAAAAGTTTTCAATAACATCGACCAAGAATATCGATCGGTTGCCGTTATTGGCTTGGGACGCGAAGGAGTTGGATTTAATGAGTTAGAAATGATTGATGATGGAATGGTATGTATTTTTTTTTTTATTTATTTCATTGGAGATAATAGGACCTGTTCTGTAAACCGAAGCCGAGTAAATTTCTCGTTTTAAAAAAATTAATTATGGTCCTGCAGACGTCTTTAAAAACATACACGATCATTTTCTTTCAGATATGATATTTGAGAATCTATATAATAGAAAAATTAAAAAAAAAATCTGAAAAATTTCTGTTATCGGAGTTACGGCTTTTTCTACGATTTCACCAGAAATCGTTCGGTCGAATATTGAAAACAACAACAAACAACAACAAAACAACAACAACAAGTTATCGTCTAACGATTTCTGGTGCCATAGTGGGACAGGCCGTTAGTTTTCTAAGATCGTTCGATTTCAAATCGGTTCTTTTTACAGAACAGGGCCGAATGTGAAAATTTGTTTTTAAACTGAAGTTTTTATTTAAATTTTTTATTTTTATGAAATATTTTATTTATTTAATTCATTTAAGACAAACAAATACGAATTTAAAAAAATGTATCTGTTAGGATATGGACATTCTAAACCATCAACAATTAAGTTTTTTAAATTTTTATTTTTTTAATTGTGCTTAGCAGCACCGAAATGCACCTAGATGTGCAAGCATTGGTGTGATCACAATTTTAGGGAAAGGGAACACATTTCACGTGAAATTTTATTTCCAATAAGGGTGATTATTTCATATGAAAGTAATTCATCGAACGATAAATTCTGTTCGCTAAAAAATTCGTTGCTCAACGAAATTTTGATGCTCAAAATAGGAATTTAGCTAGCGTTTAAAAACTTACCATTTGTGTATTTTCTTTTGCTTCTGCTCATACTACTGCTTTTGAAAATGCAAGTGTTGTTTTAGAATTTAACACATTAAATGAATACTTATACAAAACGAAGAGCTGCAGCTTTCGACATGTTCGAAAAGTTTTGTTTGTCAGCGCGCTGTTTTAAATAAATTCTGAAGTTATCGTAGTAGAGATGTTGTGTGTGTTTTTTCTTTTCTTTGGATTTTGCAGTTTCAATTGCGTATTTAATTGCTTGCTGGAAGAATTGTTGTTGTTGTTATCTTACTATTATATATGTACATATAGGAAAAAAAACTCATACACATTCAAACACATACACAAACATTTCTGCTTCGTTAATCGGTTCGGTTGTTTAAAGCAGCCGTCACTCAAACCGAAAAATTTTTGAACATGTCGAGAGTTGAAGCTCTTCGCTTTGTATAGTTATTCGTTTATTGTGTTAACTTCAACTACGACACTTTGAAATTTAGTAGAAGAACTATGAGCAACAGGTTGTGATTGGGCAGTCAAACAATAGTAAGGTCGATGAAAAAGCACAATTTTACTTTTTACTTTTGCTATGTCGACTGCAGTTTTTTAAACATTGAATTTAGCATTCGATTTTCTAAAATTGAATTACTGATGGGTCGACAAGCACACTTTCACGAGCTTGAACCCTTTTACTTGAAACATAAATGAGAATTTTAGTCGTTAAGCAGCTCTGGGTTGGGGAACATCTCTCGCGTCATCGTAATTATTTCTTAAGTGCGGTCTGGCTTGTGTTTGTTGTTTGGCCTTCGAGAGTTTTTCGTCTCAATCGCACTGGTTGACTGATCTGCCACGGATTACCGTATAATCTTGCGGTATTTTGTGGAATTTCTTTAACAACCACGTTGCTACTTCCTATGTGAAGGCATATGAAGGTCGTGTACAGTCAGTCACAAACCTTTTTAAAATACTGTTAATAACATCTTGGGCACATGGTCTACGTTAATCCGCCCATATTATGCAAATTTACTTTGCATTAATATGTTTTATAAATAAATAAATAAATAAATGAGAATTTGAATTCGAAATACAAAAACGGAAATACGAAAACGGCTGGCTGTTCCATTCAACTATGTTTTGTCAGATTATTTACAACTAACTTTGATGTTATTTGTTCATTAATAATTATCACATGTAATTTGACTTAAAAAGCGATACGAACTTTAGCCCGTTCAAATTATAAATATAGGAACATATTGAATTTTTAGTATTTTTAAAAAAAAATTAAAATTTATATTTTTTTCACCTTGATTGAAAAGGAAAATGCACGTGTGGCCGCTGGTGTTGGGGCACGAACATTACAAATGCAAGGTTGTTCAGAGGTTTTTGTTGACTCTATGGAATATCCGGAACAAGCTGCCGAAGGTAGCGCCTTGGCTATATGGCGTTATAATGACAACAAACAGAAAAAGAATCGTACGCCAATACCTAAACTGGAATTATACGACTCGCCGGATGTTGATGCCTGGACCCGAGGTCTTTTCAAAGCAGAAGCTCAAAACTTGGCACGACGCCTGAGTGATGCTCCCGCCAATCAAATGACCCCAACGACATTTGCTCAGGCCACAGTTGATGCTTTATGCCCGTGTGGTGTTACAGTGGAAATACGTACAATGGAATGGATTGAACAGCAACATTTAAATTCATTTCTTACTATTGCTAAAGGATCCTGTGAGCCGCCAGTATTATTAGAAATAAGCTACTGTGGTACAGCACCAGAGGATAAACCTGTTCTGTTGCTGGGCAAAGGAATGACTTTCAACAGGTTGGTTCTTGAATATTAATTTGTAAGGGAAAAAATTCGAAATATTTAATTTTCAGTGGTGGTATTTGTCTGCGACCCTCCCAAAATATGGATAAGTATAGGGGTTCTATGGCGGGTGCAGCCGTATGTGTGGCTGCCATACGTGCGGCCGCTGCACTTTCACTGCCGATTAATATTTCCGCAGTTATTCCTTTATGCGAAAATATGCCTTCTGGCATGGCTTGTAAGCCAGGAGATGTTGTTACCCTACTCAATGGACGAACTTTGGCCATACGTGTAAGCTAAACTTTTACTTCCAAATATTTGCTAAGCATGGCTAAAGAAGAAATTTTCTTTAACAGGATACTGACAAGGCCGGCGTCGTTGTAATGGCTGATCCTTTATTATATGCCCAAACTGCTTACAAGCCTCGTTTGGTTATTGATGTTGCCACACTGGGTAGAGGGGTAGTGAGAGGTTTAGGTGGTGGAGCTACGGGTGTATTTTCGAACTCGCATTATATTTGGAAACAATTTCAAAAGGCCGGTTCTCTTACGGGCGATCGTATGTGGCGATTCCCATTGTGGCAATACTACAAGAAACTTGTAACAAGTATGTTTAAAATTAATTAATTTAACAGCTTAGATTTTTAATTATTGTTTTTTATTAGACAATATAAGTTTTGATATTAGTAATGATGGCATTGGTCCAGCTTCAAGTTGTTTGGGGGCTGCTATTTTACATGTAAGCAATACATTTCATATTCATTTTTATTTTTATTTTTTATTTTGCTTTATTTTGTATTTAATTTAAACTTTAATTGTTCTACAGGAATTCGTGCCTTGTGTTGACTGGGCTCACTTAGACATACGCGGCGTTGGCATGTTAACACAGTGTGGCACGGTACCATATCTTTTGAAAGATCGCATGACGGGCCGTCCTACTAGAACTTTAATACAATTTCTGTATCAAATGGCTTGTCCCGATGCCCAGACTAAATAGATATATTAAGTATCCAATGCAAAAAAAATCGTATCAATTGTACGTCATTGTTCGCTGTTGTGATGTTTTGTGGTCCATGGTCTAAGCGTTTCGTAGTGCAGTCTAAATTGATATTAAGTTTGTTTAACAATTTTTATTTTGTGAGTTTTATTTGTTTTTGAATGTACTACATACATACATGTGTATTTTAAATCACTTTCTTAAAAGTGTGTTTAAATATAAACTTTTACACCTTGTAACTTTGTTGTTAACTTTTATTAAAATACATTTTTGCTCACTCAGTTCAGAGTGCAAAATACGACATTCGATGTCGGGTGCAGTAATTTGAGCATTTTATCGAAACATTTAGGAACTGCTGTGCATGTTCCTAGTTAGTATTATAAATATGTTAGCATATCGAGCCTAGTACTCCAATTATACGAAAAAAAGGACACTGCACAGTGGTGCAGAAACAAACATTCGGGTATGTGATCGAAAACCATATTTTCTAAACGGTTGCAAAACGATCATTTTGGAAAGGTGTGATGTATTTTGAGGGTATACTCTGTAATTCGAAACGAAAGAAAATGTTTTCGAATTTGCATGTAAATAATGTACAAATTCAAAATTATACCGGACTGTTCTGTAAACCGAAATCGAGTAAATTTCTCGTTTTAAAAAAAATTAATAATGGTCCTGCAGACGTATTTAAAATCATACACGATAAAATAAAATTTAAAAAAATCTAAAAAATATTTTTATTTCCCGAGTTAGTATTCTAAAATCGTGCGTGAGTATACCTCCTAATCACACGGCCATGTCACAGATTTCAATTCCGTTCGAAAACGTAATTCAATCCTCCCCATTTTCGTAGGAGATTTTGTCTAACAAGAAAACTAAAATACGGAAATTTTTCAGGTGTGTCTAGACTGTTTGGGGGCGCTAGTATGCTGGGGTATGCTCCGGCTTGGGCTTGACACCTTGGGGAGAATTCAATTCTGTTTCCGATATGAATATAATTCTTTCTGCCAAAAAAACCGACTTCAAAGCAAAGATCTGATAGAAGAAGATAAGAAGTACGTGAAATAAAAAATTAAGTTTTAATCCGCCCATTTTTTAAATGGATGATTGTGTCTAATTTAGAGCTTAATATGTATGGTAAGTGTCGTACAAATCGGTTAAGTACAACCGTGTGAAATATTATAATAAGTTTTAATGGGCGTAACTCCGCCCATTTTTTAAACTTTAAAATTGTGTAATTACAAGAAACAAAGGTGTTGCATATGTTTCGCAGCAATCACATAAGAAGAATATCATAAAATTATATTTAAAAAATTGTGGGCGTGTCCCGCCCACTTTTTTACAATGAGACCAATGGGAAGCTATACCTTCGCAGACAAGAAAAATTTTTTTTCAATCGGTCTAAAATGTACTGAGTATGAAGATATACACCTAAAAAAATAGAGACGAATTGTAAACCTCCTCCTTTTTTTGAAGTCGGTTAAAAATCAACCAAAGGCCGACTAAAATTGCCAAAACAAAAAAATTCCCAAAAACCGAAAAAATCCTCAAAAACCGATAAAATTCCCAATATTAAAAAATTTAGAAATAAAATGATCACCGAAAACCGAATAAAATTCAAAAACTAAAAAAATCGCTAAAAAAACCGAAAAAAAGTTTAGTGGTTACTTTATTTTTTAATTTATACATCAGGTACTTGAATTTTTTTTTTTAAATTTCTGTAGCGTTTATTCACCTAAATTCAACTCGAAAAATTCGAAAGCATTTTAGTGAAAAAAAATATATGTTGACATCCCTACAAGAACACTACCAGTCAATTGACTGCTCATTTGATCGATAGTCAGGCAGGATATATTTATCATTGCGTAGAACAAAGTTTCCATCACTTTATTAAGGTCAAAATGAAAAATGTGATGGAAACTTTTGTGTACGTGTGATCTTGCATCTCTCTCTAACTATCGAATATAACATATAGTTGAACTGCTCACTCCAGTGCTTTTTAATAATCAATGATAGCATAAATATTACTCAAGTTTGATTTATCATAATAGACTAATATATCCCCCACAATTGAGTAATCATACATGATTGATATAATGACAATAAATATAGTTTTTATTATTTTAATTGTGTTTTTATTATAAAACGATATAAAACCAAATAAATAATTTAGAATAAGAGATCTACTTCAGCAAAAAAAGAATACACTAAGCGGTATATTGCCCTCTTCACACCTTTTCACCACCAACGCATCTTGCTTTTTACAAATACATATCTAAAATTTTGAAAATAAATATATAATTTAATTAAATTTTGTAAATTTTTTTATTAAATATTGTTTTTACTTATCTTTTTTAACACTTTTAAATTTTTACTTTTCACAGACAGATTTAATTCTAGTTTTTTTTTCATAAAACTCGATGTTGTAAAAGTTTTGGCATATGTACATTAGATGTCCCACTCTAACATATATGCTAGAGTAGAACAACTATAACCAATAAATAAATCCATCATCATTTTCTATCAAATGACTAGTCAATTGACTATCAATATTGAATTCAATATAAATTGCTGCAATTGTGTTAGTGAAAAAATTTTGTTTGTGTTAGTTTCAGTCATTCATTTCTTGCAGGGATGTAAAGCATGCAGTACACGACATTTAAAAAGCGACATGAGCATGTGGATCTGATATAATTACTTACTTTATAATTGGAATCGAAAAAATCATTCCACAGGTTCATTAATTTAATACACGTTAGAAATATTAGTCTCCTGCACAATGCCAACACTGTTGGCAAGGCAAACAACTGAAACAAATGTTTTACCAACAGTGTTGTTTAGCGTTTTTTTTTAGAATATTTCGCTTTAGTAAAGCATTTGAAAAATTGCTCAAGTCTTGAAAGGTCTTACTAGGGGTCTCCACATAAAAAAGACTTCACACTCTTGTTGACGTACTTTAAAGTTAATAAAAAGTAACCAAAATTTTAATCATCGTTATTGAATAATATTTGAAAATGATACAAAGCACAAATTTCTATAAAAAAAATTAATGTATTTGTACAAACTAAAATTTTTAGTAATTTGTTTAAATTTCGTTTAGGATTTATGCATTTATTTATTTAATTTCTTTGGAAAAATATTCGTATTGGCATCAGAATACGAATACATTGGTATTCGCCTGAAAATGGCCGAATATTCGACAATTCGAATACGAATGCGAATATCCGTGCATCACTAGTATATATGTATACATATATGTGCACGTGTACATACATGTTTGTATTTAAATAGGCTATGAATTAACATACAAAGTTATGAAAATTTATTTACATCAGAAATAAATTTTTAACTGATATTTCTTTTCATTTTTTTTATTAAATATATTTTGACAAAAAGAAAAAAATGTTTGTATTACGTTTAAGAAACCCTTTAACAAAATCTTTTAAGAAGTTTGCAAAGTTTTCAAATACTCTCAGCACGCGTCATTATACATCAACGGAAAATCCGCCAGTAACCGTAAGTAACGCGAGAAAGTCTATTTTGGCTAAGGTAGATTTAAGAGCAATTTTCTAAAATATATACGTAATACATTTCATTTTAGAAAGGACTTGTCATTGGTGTTTATCAAAAAGAAGGTGAAAAGGATCCAAAATTAACAACATGTGGTGGAAAATTTGATGATCGCGTACAGGGAAAAATATCAGAATTAGTCAAAGAGTAAGTATCAATTGCAAGTAAGCAAACAGTTGTAAAATAAAATAAGTTTTTATAAAATATGTATGTTTGTATGTAGATGCCATATGAACGGCCAATTGGGTAAAGGGAAAATTTTCAGCAACATAGATCAAGAATACCGTTCGGTTGCTGTAATTGGCTTAGGACAAGAGGGTATTGGTTATAACGAATCAGAAATGATTGATGAGGGTATGGTATGTATTGCAAATATGTATATTTCACAACAAATATTTTCTTTATAAAAAATTTTCTACTTTTTTATTACTGAGACATAACCCAGCAAACAAAAATAAATTCTGTAAAGTACCTGCTAAACTTTTTTTTAGGTTTTTAACGGTCTTTTTAGTTTTGACGCTTTTTTCGTTTTAGAAATTTTTCTTGTCTTTAGCGTATTTTTAGTTTGTAGCGATTTTTTTTTTGTTTTGGCGATTTGTTTATTATTTTTAGGATAAAGCAGCTTATGGATCTCGAGAAAACATCCTGCAAAGCACAGACGGACATCGTAGCGAAAACAATACGGTTAATTTTCACCTTTGGTGTTCGGAAACCTAATAAAGTAGTTCAAGCCTTCTTACTCATTACAAGAAATGAATTCATTCATTCATATCCTAAATCGTCCTTATCATGGTTGGCTTAGGTAGACTTTGACTACCACTATTTGGTCATAGAGTAAAGAAAAACTTTTATTACAAAAACGAAGTCGGAATACGCCAAATTCGATCAAGAGGATTGAAGTAAAGTAAAATCAATATCAAAAAAGCTTTAAAATCAGGGAACATATGGGTAATTCCAGGAAAAGGTCAACCAAAAAAAATTTTTTTTTGCTCTAAAATTTTTGTTTTGCTTTAAATAATAAAGCATAAATATCTATAATTTACAAATGTAAAAGCGTTTTTAATTTGTGAAATTTTCTGAGCAAAATATAAGACTTTTAAAAGAAAAAAATGTCGCGTCCGCCTTGTCGCGGATTAAATTAAAACAAAATTTTCATGTTTCATAAATCTACACATAAAATTTTGCTGAATTATGTATATTTCTATAAGTGCACAAAAATAACTTCTATTTTTGTCCCGTCCGTTTCTTGCTGACATTTGCTTATATCTTTTTACTGTGTTATTGATATCGCCCAGAACTCTTTCTTAAATATACTTCTCCTTCATTGCTTTAAAATACTAAAATATATATTGGATATTTCCATTCCTTTCTAGTTTTTTGCTCAAATAAAAGTGTACAAATGTCGCGTCCGTCTCCGGGGATTTGCCCATATGCTTTTTTTATCACCGAGTTATACCTGCCTGTTCTGTAGATCGAGTCGATTTAAAAACGCTCGAATTAGAAACATTTAATCCACTAATGGCGAATTTTTTTCAGATTTTTTTGTAGTTTTCTATTTTTTAGAGCTTGAAATATGTAAGTATATCTGAAATTAATTTAGTAGTATGATTTAAAACACTTCAATTGAGCCATTATTTATTTTTGAAAAGAGAAATTTACTCGGAATCGGTTCACAGAATAAGTGAACATGCATTGGGTTCGATTCATTCATAATGTTATATTTTTATTGACTTTTTTTAAATTTAATTTACTATATATAAAAATTCACTTTGACTCACCAGGAAAATGCACGCGTAGCTGCGGGTGTTGGGGCTCGGATATTGCAACTGCAAGGATGTTCCGAGATTTTTGTTGACTGCATGGAATATCCGGAGCAAGCTGCCGAAGGTAGTGCCTTGGCTGTATGGCGTTATAATGACAACAAACAGAAAAAGAATTGTACGCCAATACCTAAATTGGAATTATACGAGTCGCCAGATGTTGATGCCTGGACCCGAGGTCTTTTCAAAGCAGAAGCACAAAATTTAGCACGACGTCTGAGTGATGCACCTGCCAATCAAATGACTCCAACAACTTTCGCTCAAGCTGCAGTTGATGCTTTATGTCCCTGTGGTGTTACAGTTGAAATACGTACAATGGAATGGATTGAACAGCAACATTTGAATTCATTCTTGACCGTTGCCAAAGGATCCTGTGAGCCGCCAGTATTGTTGGAAATATCCTATTGTGGTACAGCGCCAGAGGAGAAACCTATTTTATTGATGGGAAAAGGAATGACTTTTAATAGGTTGGTTCTTGGATATTATTTTGTATACATATAGTACATCGAGCCCTTTTTTCGATTTTATGGTAAGCGACATGTTATCGGAAAACACTTTTTTATTGAATTTAAAATTTAGTGGGCCTACCCATAGTTTAGAATTAACAAAATGCAAAAAATGTTGATAACTTTTAAGATAGAGGCTGTAAGCGACAATTTACGTACAAAAACAAATTTGAATATTTAGAAAAAAACCTCCTGAAAAATTTAATTTTGTCGCTTACGATAAATTCGAAAATAAGGCTCGATATATTTCAAAGGAAAACTTATAATCATTTCTTTGTCAGCGGTGGTATATGTTTGCGTCCCTCCCAGCATATGGATGAATACCGTGGTTCTATGGCGGGTGCAGCAGTATGTGTGGCTGCCATACGTGCGGCCGCTGCACTTTCATTGCCAATTAATGTTTCTGCTGTTATTCCTTTATGCGAAAATATGCCTTCGGGAATGGCCTGTAAGCCAGGGGATGTTGTTACACTACTCAATGGCGTAACACTGGCTATACGAGTGAGTTAAGCTTCCTTTTTAATGAGTTTCTTAATTTATTTAATAAAATAAAATGAAATAAAAAAACAGGATACTGACAAGGCCGGTGTTGTGGTAATGGCCGATCCTTTACTTTATGCTCAAAATACTTACAAGCCTCGTTTAGTTGTTGATGTTGCTACTTTGGGCGAAGGAGTAGTACAAGGACTAGGTGGCAGTGCAACAGCCATATTTTCTAATTCCCACTTTATTTGGAAACAATTCCAAAAGGCCGGTTCTCTTTCAGGAGATCGAATGTGGCGTTTACCATTGTGGTCGTACTACAAAAGACTTGTCACTGGTATGATTAAAAAGTGGTCCATAATGAAAATGCTTAATTTTTTCTTTTTGCACATTAGACAATATAAGCTTCGATATTAGCAATAATGGTATTGGTCCAGCTTCAAGTTGTCTAGCAGCTGCAATTTTACATGTAACATATAAAATAAGCATTTGAAATTTTTGGCTTGTTTGTAATGCCACAATGGCTTTCTTTTGCAGGAGTTTGTACCTTGCCTTGACTGGGCTCATTTGGATATACGTGGTGTCGGCTTGTTGACACGTTATGGCACGATGCCATATCTACTAAGAGAGCGTATGACTGGTAGGCCCACAAGAACTTTAATACAATTCTTATACCAAATGGCGTGTGCCGAAACGAAGGCCAATTAAATCAACAAATATGTAACAAATGGTTAAAAATCTTGGAAGTATGTAAAGAAGTATATGTGAGTTGTGATCGTAAGATTCTGTTATATGCTGTGATGTAGTTTACTGTTTGGTGGAAAGGTTTTGTGGCTTGTACTAAATTTTACTTTCTATTTTCGTGCTTTTTTATATTGTGTAATTTTTATATTTTTTTGAACTGACTGTATAGGACTGTATATTTCTTATAAATATAAATAAATTCTTTTTATAAAAAAGTTTCTATTTATTGCTTAAATATCCGTATACGTACTCATATATAAGCATATAATAATTTAGACACACACTATTTACATACATACATTTAATGTAGTTTCTTCAATGAAATTAAAATAAAATAAAAAATTAGACAAACATGCAATGACAAGTTTCTTCAATGAAATTAAAAAATAATGACTAATCCACCAAATATGGACTGTCTAATGCACCCAGACCGGCAGCAACACCACCCTCATTGGCAGTTGATAGTTTAGTGCGCAGCATATGTCCAGCTTGATAATTACAAATAATGTTATCAACATCTCCAATGACTACACCGAAAATACCCAATTCCGATACTACATCAACTATAGGTGGAGGCATAGTTCCACCTGGACGTATCATGTAACCCTTTGAAACCGGTGGATGTATTAAATCCATTAAAATCCAAGCGGAACGTTCAACCCGCGACATTTTCTATGCGAATTTTTAAATAATCATTTGGTGCTAAAAAGTCACAAGAAACAACAACCTACCCGTAAAACATCTGGAATGTCTAATCCATAAACATTGTTGCCGCCACCTTCACGTTGGGGTTTTAACACAAAACGTTCGGGTTCTTTTAATGCCATTTCATAAGATGCATTACCAACATCGTTATCCTCCAGTGAATATAGGCCAGTAAATATTTTCCCAATAGCTTTAATCTCTTCGGGATCATTGATGAATCTTTGCAACATTTCAGGTTCCGCCAAAGCCTGTTGCACTTTTTTGGTGCCAGCCAAGTGATAATGTATGGAAGGACACTTAATAGCAGTGGAGCACTCCATCATATAGCGGGCGTCCCATTCATTTTGAGAGTGATAATGTCCAGGTTCGTAGCCGGCTCGAAAATATATAACAGCTACCTGATGATCTTCTCTGAAATCCATATACATAATCCCTAAAGGTTAAAAAAACTGAGATAATGTAGCTTAACTTACACAATCAGCTCCTTGTTGAGGCTTAGTTTCCCAGCATTATGGATTTGGCTTAAAGTGCGCCTTAAAACTTTAATATGTGGACATTTTTCGCGAATATAAAATTCATGAAACCTCTGGAAACAATGTAATATTAGAAATATTTAAATGTAATTTTTAAAAATATTTACAATACTGTTATAAAGATTACAACACATTAAGATATACAGGGCAATCATGAATAAAATTCCGCGTGAAATTGTTCCCGGGGAGCAATTCCAACTAATAGCAAGTAATAGGGAAAACAAAAAATTCTAATTGGAAAAATTAGAAATTTCACGCAGAATTTCATTCATGATTGCCCTGATCATTAAGGAAATAATTAACATATGGGCAATTCCACAGAAATGTAAAATTTTTACCACGTACGTTGACCAAGCAATTAAGCTGGCATTTCAGATCAATGTGGTTAAATTTTATCTCATCTTTTACCAATGGTAGAGCTTTTAAATATGCTAATTACTCAATATCGTAGTTGACAAAAACTTCACTTTTCTGTGGAAACGACCATATGGCTCAAATTTACATAGAGGGGAACAATTTCAAACAAAAATAAGTAATAGGGACAACAATGCAATTCTAATTGGAAAGGGGAGAAAATCTATTGTTATTCATTTGATATAGTACGGAATCGAACCGGCAGAGCCAAATGAATCGATTCGATTAAAAAATCTGCCCTTACAGTTCATCCTTACATAAAGATTTATCCAAGGCGAATTGATACAAAGTGGATTTTATTTGCAACTCTGCGTATTCGTATTGTATATTTGTTAGTGTAAAATTTCCCGCTGTCAGAATATTTCTTAAGGTTTTGATTCATTTGACAGCAGGGAAGCTATGTCAGCTGGTGAATTAAGATCACCTTATGTGAGTGAATTCGCCTTGGATTTAACGAAGAAATATTGTAGTTCTCACAATCACAAGTAGAACGGAAAATCCCGTTTTCGAAGACCGCTACCTGGTTTTATGAATACGAGAAAACTCGTATTATTTTCACTTGAAAATAAAAAGATTTTTTTGCTCAAAGTCGAAAACGAAAAAATTTAAAATTTCGAAATCTTCAATTTCCAAATTGTTTTTTTCTAAATTCGGATGCTAGGACACATAATATTAATTTTTATTTTCTAAATTTCAACTAAAACAAGTGTAGCATGTGTTTTAACATCCAAACCCACAAGAAAACATGTGAAAACGATGTGGAAGCCAGAACATACACGACTGGAAAATATTGAAAGCTTTTTGAAAACGATACGTCACAATACCAAAAAATTTTTGCTGTTCTACCTGTTGTCGTGAACAACAGACTGCTATTGACCGGCTCATGATATCTCTACACCTAAGGGAACAGAAATACCCTGCGAATACCATAAATTTTTTCTTGGTAGCAAGTAGACAATCTTCAATTTTTTTTGGTATTTTACTGACGTGACGTCGATATTGACAACTGGGAAACCACATATTCTTGAGGCTATCAGCCTCTAACGTTGTCATTAATACATATTATTTGACCACAACTTTAACATTATGAATATATTTTGTATTCAGATGATAATTAAAATGGAAGTACGAGCATAATCTGATAAGTCAAGGCAGCATTTATGTTATGTATTGAGAACAAAAATTGATTGCATGTCTCGATGTTAATAGAACGTACATAGGTACATACCTGATCGCAAATATTATAGGAAACATCCTCAATAACGAATATAATAACAGCATTTGGATTATTGTAGATCTCCCAAGCACGTATGATGCCATCGCATATACCAGATAAGGCCTTATTTTCCGGCATCTTAAAAATAAATTTATATATTTTTTTTAATACATACTTTAAAACTTTCTTTATGAAACTCTTACATTTTTTAGTTTATCTGCTTGGCCCAGCTCACCCAAAACGTAGCTATAAAATGGAAGACAAATTATTAGTTCTGAAATAATTTAATTATGCAGTTGTTAAATAAAACATGATACTTTCAAAAATATGTTAAATACACATGTATGTACTGGGAAATATGTAAGTCTAAAACAAAAAAGCCATGCATCACAAAAACCAAAATGAACAGAAAATGTCTAAGAAGTAAATTAAAAGTAAAGTAATTAAATCAATTCTTTTTCGCACAATATTAATGATGTCCAACAAAAAATTTTTTAGTAGACTATGAATCTAGAATGTAAAGAATAAAAATTTTGAGAGTACCTCTGCAGAGGCAACATGTGTGTGGATATGCCACCAAAACTAGACGCAATGGTGTTGATTTCAACTTGTTTAATAGCATTGTCATCAGACATGTGAGCCAGATAGTCAGAACGTAAGATACCAAGGGATAAAGCCTGTAATTGTACATATAACAAAAAACAAAAACAGAATATAACGACATGAAAGGAAAGTTTGATAATAGTTATAGTTATAAAATTATTTTATTATTTTATTTAGTAAAAAAAACATTAACCATATTTCAAATGATAGATGAATGGCAGTTGGAGAAGTAACTTGATTTTTTTTCTTGTATATTCCAATGAAAAATCATCAATTGAAAGAAAGAACACCTCACTCTAGTTGGCAACTATAGTCGTATGTCGTACTTTATTTTGCGAAAAAGAATCCCTGGCCAAACTGTATGCCATCATAAAGAATTAATTAAAAAATTACAAAAAACAAGATTTATTAGTTGTAAGGCTATTACGGCATGCATGGAGCTAAGTTAAAGAAAGCACTATCTATTATATTTAGAGAAATTTAAAAGAAAAATTATTTGTTTACTTAATCAATAAAAGCTGAGATATAAAAATAAGTATATAAAAAATTAACTCTATTATATCTGATTCATAACACACATCCCTACAACATTTAACCAAAAAATTTACATGAAAAAATCGATATATGAGAAGCTCTACTTATAAAAAAAATCGTGGATGGCGTTTCGTAGTTCGGAACCGACAATTTTGATCCAGATTAAAGTGAGCAAAAACATTGAAGTCGAAATTCGACACTCATAGGTGGTACATTATTTTAATTATTTTTATACAAATTTTTTTAATTATCCGATAAAATAAATAAATTGTAAAAACATATATTTTCCATTAAAATATCTTCGGCGGAATTTCCTTAATTTTTTTTTTTTAATTTCTGGTCTATTCTTTTTGAAATGTGTTATAATTTAATATGACTTTTATTACTCTTTATATATATACATATGTAAATACATATTTATTTATTATTTTGAAAATTTAAAAGATTTTCAAAAAAAAATGTTAATGCAATACTAAGTATGCATGTAAGAATATATCGTTTTTTACATGTTAGAAATTGGCCTTTGCTAGTCGAAAAAAATTAATATAGGATAGTAATATTTCTGTCAAGACAGCGACTTGGAATTTAAATAAAATTAGTTATTTAAAAGAATTAAAAATAAGTTATTTTAGCACCTTTGTATGGCTTTACTGACAGGTCCTAAATGCCCAAAACCAGACGCTATTGTATTAATTTCAACTTGTTTCCAGCAACAGAAGGCACAGGGTTTTTCATTTTTTAATATTTCTAAGTCTTTACATCTTGATTCCAACATCAAATCACTTCGAAAAATGCCCAACGATATGCGCTTTATTTTTAAGTGAACAAAGAAAATAATAAATACAAAATTGTGAACTTTTATTAGCTATAAAAAATATGGATAACGATTTAAGTTTAGTATACAGGTACATATTTGTAAATATTAATATTTAGTGCATTAGCATTTTAGTCTTATTCTATTAATATTTATGCATTGATATCTACATTATTTAGAAATCTAAAATCTTCACATTTTCTCTTCTAAAAATATTAAAGATTCTTCTTTTTTACTATCATAGATTATGATTAAATTCAACACTGATTAATTGGTATATCGTCATACAAATTTCATAAAGTATCCATCAGGTGTCACAGTGTCGGTCTTCGGAGCAATTTATTGGCCTAATTACGAGTATCGTATTTCGACTTCGACTACAACTTTTGTGTATTAGATCAAAGAAAAAATGTTGCAATGTTCTTTAGTCTTGTCCGAAGTCGAATCCAAAATATGGCACTCGTAATTAGGCCCCATATATTTAATATCGGCATATAAAATCCAAGAAGTCGGTCGTAGCTTAATATTCAAATATTATTATCTAACTTTCAGTCAGCCAAACTTATAATCTAACTTGTGATTTTAATTGTCAAGTATTTTGAATTTAATATGAAATCGAAACTTGTACCTAATTTACATTAAGCATTTTTTTCATGAAATTTTCATATATCAATAGAAGGCCTGGAGGAGCAACTTATATAAAAAAAAAGTTGCCAAAAATACAACAGAGATGCTTTCTACATAATTTTTATATAAAATGTTCTTCTATAGCGCTGCAATTAGCAAATAGAAAAATTTGTGCAAAAAAATTAATGAAATTTCATGAAAAAAATGCTTAATGTAAATTTATTATTATTTAATGCAAAATATTTTCTTATAGTTAAATCACGTTGATTTGATATTTGGAAACTACTTAAAATGTATAAATGTTTTGTTATTTGTTACTCACTGATGTTAAAAAAAACGAAAAAACCAAAAAATACTATAAAAATTCAAAAACAGAATAAAAACCTTTTTTTAAGTTTGGTCAATCAAATCGGAAACGAAAATTACCCTAGAAAATACAAAAATAGGTTTTTCGGAAAAAGTCCGTATTAAATATAAAAAACCGGTTACGAACCGGATAAAAAATGTTTTACGCTCGTAATGCACCTTTTCATTATTGGCTAAACTCACTTTCACATTAATAATATTAGTAAAGCTACGGTCACACTTGTCAAACATTTGCCCAAAAAAACGTAACCCCTAAATCTAATGAATTTTTTTTTAATTCAGACAAAAGTTTGTCAAGTTAAAGAGTAGACAATAATGTTGGAATGTATGACATTTTCTATTAGTTGTATTCGAAACTGTTAAATTTGATAAATAAAGTGTCTGGATCAAAACATTTTTCATTAGTGTTTGTTGGTTACGTTTTTTAAGGCAAATGTTTGTTTGTTTGTGACCGTAGCTTAAGGATTTTGTGCACCTACATACTAATAATAATAATATACAAACAGGCAGTTATATTGCACAATATCAATAATTTCCCATTTTTAAGCAGCAACGAAATCCATCTAGACGTCTTTAACCAAATAAACAAATATTTTTTAACTCGCACAATGTCAATTATTGAACATTAAATAAAACATTGCGAATGTATGGATACCTTTAAACAAATTTTTCAGTTAAACTTAAATAAAATTTTAACATTTCGCTTATTAACTCAAACATCATAATTCAAAAAATGGAATTTTTTAGTTCATGTGTAAAAATTTCATAGAAATATCTTGCTTACTCAACTCTGGAAAGCAAAAAAAGTTTTCTTTTTCCATTAAATTTGATGTAAATTGGAAACTTTGAACTCGTGAGCTGGGAAACTGGTTTTTTGGAGTTATGACGTTGTTTGAGTGAATGAGCGATTTGTCTGAAAATGTGAAATGAAGTTAACTCAGTGATAGCAAGTTTTAAATTTTCTAAAAACGGAACATGTACTCTAATATTTATCTGCAGTATTCTAAAAAGTAATTAATTTGGTTAAGTCTATGTTAAAATAAAATTTCCGTACAAATTTTGACTAAAGCATACTTGAAATACAAATTATTTTTTTAGAATACGGCCCGTATGTTTTTTGTTGGTGTAAAAAAAGATAAAAGTGTACTTACGGTTTCTTTTTATTTTTGGTGACGACATGTACACATACATACATAAATACATATGTAATAATTTTAGATACTTTCAAATTTAATAATAATAACTAAAATAATATAATTCAATCGAACACTTTAAGCTTTAAAAATTGTTTTTTGATTATTTGCCAAATAAGTTGAAAAAATAAAATTTTTGTTGGCTAAGCTCTTTGTAAGCATTGAAATCTTAAATTTTCAGTTGATGATAGTCAACTTCTTTGTTTTAATATTTATTTACTTTATGTATTTATATTTAAATGTGGAACTTTGCTTTAAAATTAGCAAATACCAAACAACACAACTATACTAAACAACATCTGTAGATGTACGATACTTAAGTACATGCATGTACATACATGTATGTAAAAATTATTGGAAGAGCAGTTTAACTGTATATTGTACGATTTCCTCCTAACAAATCATTTTTGCTGGTATCAGAATACAGTTTCCCGATTATTTATAGGTATAAATAATTTGTTAACGTTATTATTTTACAATATTTAAACAAGTTCACTGAGTTCTCAGTTAATTAAATAAAGCGTTTCGTGCAGTATAAATTAGTAAATATACAACAACATTTACCTGGCCATAACCGTTGGACAAAACTTTTTTATAAATTTTGAACAAATTTCCAGTAAATTCATCAACTTTTATGGTTTCTGCTAAAGTGGTCGTTAGAAATTCTTCGTCGTGGGCCACACTATGCATAAGGCGATTGATAATGGTCTGCAAGGCTACAGCCTTTTCAAACTCTTTCCGTGGAAACGAAGAAGGTGTTAATAAAAACGGAGCAAACTGCAAAATACAAAAATACTCTTATTATATTTATTAGATTTTTACATATGTATATTTTTTTCCTTACGTTTAAAGAATCTGGACTAAAGTTGGATTTTGAACGCATGCCAGCACCGTGCATTATAGCCCAATCTTTAGCTTTTTCTGTAACTTCACACAATTCTGCCTCCAGTATAGGAAAAGATATGCACTGTTCCAAACTATTTCTTTCAGCCATTATAAATTATGTATAATGTATCAATTTATTTATTTTTTTTGTTTAACTTTTTTATCTTTGCAAATGTATTCGAGTACGTGCAGTATATATTTTGAGAAGAGTCACTTTGTAAACTGTACCATAAAACATTAAAAAGATTAGTTAAGCATGATTTGCAAGTTCTATAATAGTTAAACAATTTTAAATTTCCAAACTTTTACTCATTGTGCTATACAAACATACTTACATACATGTGTACATCTATTTACATGTGCGTGCGTTTGTTGCCGAAGTTACTTGGTTATATTATACAAAGTCACTTTAACAATGATTACGAATCTTTAATAAAACATTTAAACACTAGTTGAGAAAACCTTTAATAGGAATGTAATGCTTTGAATTTAAATGAAAAATTAGCAATTTAAGCACTAAAACAAATGAAATTAAGAAATTATTTTACACCACATTTTACACGATAAGAACACTTTTTTTTAACCCAGTCATATGATTGCAAGAGGTTGCCAGATTTCAATTTTACTGTGCGATGCTAGTGCAATACACTTGGCAGCCATGCCATCTTTGGCGCAATTTAAAAAAAAAATCTATGAGGCTAGATGTGTACACACGTATCGTCACCTTGAATGTAAGCAGACGTAACTGCATTATAACTTTGTCAAAACAAAAAACGTTTCAAATTCAATAATAAAGTGTTCTTGAAAATGTTCTTCGAATTTTACTTGTAGAATGGGTACTTATGTTTTTATTCATTTATTTCCTTTATATACATATATGTATATTTAAGCTTTTATGTTAGTTACGTCTTTTCCAATAAAAATTGATGCATTCGTAATTACATCTGTTTGAATTTCTTTAATAGAGTCGTCATTTTTAATCGAAGAGGTCTAAGTGTTTGCGCAAACATGTAGTTTGATAAAAATTGACCTTAATTAATCAAAAACTCGATTTCTAATTTTTGTGCAGTTACATAGGGTACGTTCGTAAACTCAGCAAATTTATGCATCTATTCAGCAATTCTGCCAAATTTTACTGCGTATGCGTGATTAGATGTTACACATGCTTTGCAACTGCTCAACATGTGTGCATAGTTGACATTTTTGAACGAACTGCAAACATATTTTTATTCGTCAAGTAACTTTATTTAAGAAAATCTTGATAACAAAAGTTACAATTTTCTTCTAAATTATAATTAGAAAAAAATTGGAAAGAAAATAGAAGCGGCCATTTCTTGTAAAAACATAATTGCCCTAAAAAAAAGACTACTAAAATGAAAAACTACCAAGATTATGTGTTTCAAAGTAAATTTCTAATAAAGCAATCTTCCATGTAATTTAAATATCAAAATACGTGCATATACTCAACTTATTGTTCAACTGCAACTTATTGCATCTTAAAATAATTTACTGCGCCATTTGCAGATATTTGCGGCAAGTATGCCGCTTAAATGCATTAAAAAACGATTGACGCTAAACAGTGCTGCCAAGTTATTCATTTTTGAACGTTAGATGTTCGTGATGCTGCAGACCTGCACTAAAAATGCTTTTACGAACGTACCCATGCATACGTCGTTTTCATTTAAGGTGACAATATGTATTAGGAAATATCGGGATATAATTATTGTTTTTTTGGAAAAATTAATGTTTGCAAGCAAAATGATTTATTTAACTTTGAATTTTACACAAAATTTTCAATACCCAGCAGCCAGCAGCAGTGCTGGGCACTGGAGAACACAAATAACAGCGTGAGTTGGGTCCGGTTTATTGATAATTTTCACACGAACTTAAAAAAAATGTGTATGATTTTATGTGATCATACTTTTAAAACTTAAAAACCATAAATTGAATTGATTTTAGTAAAATACGCAGTTCCATAAGTACATATGTAGTCATTAGTATATTCTCTTCGATCTAAAAAAAACAAGGGTTATTTTAAATAATTTTCCAATTTTTATTTCACTTCATTAAATTTCGTATATAGTTACAGAAAAATCTTTCTGATTGCATTACTAAATATTTTCCAATATCTTCTTTTGCTTTTTGTTAAATGATGTATTATTTCCTTGATTTGATTTCTTAATATGTTGGATTAAACAAGGATGTATGTGAGTAAGGCTAAGCCAATTTCAAAATCAAATTATGTATATTCAAATGTTTTTTCTTGCAATTTAGTTTATTTTTTATTGATTTCAGCTTGGTATTAATTTATTTGCATTTAAGAATAAAATAATAAAGAATACCATTATTTTATTAATTTATTTTTATATAGTCGGTTTTTGGAGTTGTTGATCCTTCAACTTCAAATGGAAATTACACACATTACACACAGTTTATTTATTTATTTATTTTTATACTTATATATGTATTTGTTTAGCTTAAATCTTTCAAAGTAGGTATGGTATTTTCTTTTATATATCATTATTTAAAAAAAAATTAATGTCGCGTGAATTTAAAAAGAAAAGAATTTACATATTTATGTTTGCTAGGAAGTACACATTTATTTATTTCGAGAGACAAATTATAATCGTAACACAGACACATGAAGCATCCCAATGTCGTTGGTGACCTTTCGTATTAATTGTAAGCTATGTTTTTTTAAACTTTACACAATAGTTTCATGTATTTAGTTAATGTGCATCAATGTAAAAAAACACAAAATTTAAGGTGTATAGTAAAATGCGAACAAAGATTATATATAATAACATACGATACAAAAACATGGTTAAATAACACTCCCTAGTGATTTACTAAAAAAAAATAAGCTTAATACTAATCAAAGAAAATCAATAAAAACAACATTTCAAAATATACCGCAAACCCAAACAGGCCTGTTATCCAAATCATTTCGTTTCTTCAGTGATTTTAAATTAATTAAAAAGCCCAAAAATATTCAAAATCGTGGGGATATAGTATGAGCTAATAATTTTATAAATTTATCGAATACATATTTTTTTCAAAACACACATTATTTAACACTGCCTTTTCGTCAAAAAAAATCTATATATCCTTCGTGATTTTAGATGTTGGTAAAATATTAATTAATCATTGAATTAAGAATCAATATGTTTATTAAAATTTCTTTACATCAAAGCAAATGATAACAATTTATCATTTTTTTCCAACTCCAAATAATACTAAAAATTTAAAATCAGCTGATTTTTGGAATAGTTATTATTCAAACAGCAGACGAGTGTGTGTATATATATATATATTGATCTTTAGAAATAGTGAGTGTACGAACAGTTTGATTAACTAAATATGTATGTATGTATGTATTTTCTATCATGGAAATTTCAATTTTATTTTTATCATATGCTGCCGGAAATAATGAAATTTAATAAATCGTTGTTAAAAAACAAATAATAAGAGTATTAAATAAACTTCTATCCTTTCTAAATGTATAAGCTCTAGTTATTATTGTATATGTTTGTTTTAGTTTCAATGATTTTCTGTAACTATTAAATGCGAACTTAACGACGAAATAGAAAACACATTTATGATCATAAAATCAGCAAGATGGCTTAAACAAAACAAAACAAAAAAGTTGAAAGCAGTAATTGAAGTATTTTTTTTTTTGTAAATAAATTAGCTTTTGTATCGACAATGAAAAGAAAACTATTTCAATTATTATTATTATTATTTTTAAAGAAAGAAATTGAGTACATTAATTACTCTTTTTTACACTTAAATAGGTAAATTGATCTTGTTTTTATACGAGTTTCTTCTTAACGTTTCTATCTTGAAATATATGCTGCTCTTCCCTTAAGGATTAAGTTTGTTTTATTATTACATATTATGTATTATTATTATAGTTTTTCTGATTTTGTTTATTTTTGAATTTTGTTGTTGCAAATTTATTTTTAAATATATTATATATAATATTTTTCTTTTGTAACACGCATGTTTATTCTTTAACTGCTAGCAAAACACAAAAAACATAACACTCAATTTGTTTCTGTATCTTTTACGTTATTAGTTGTTCAGAGTAAGAATTTGCCAAGTATAATACCAAAAATTACAGCAGCAATAGCAATTGCTATATAAAACATTGGAATTTGATTTTCAGCCATAACAGGAGTATAAGGTTCGCCCATTGAGGGTTTAGTAGGTGAAGATAGTTTTCTGATTAAGTCCTCCTGCAAAGAAATTTGTATAAAAAAATCAAATATTTAATTAACTTTTTATGTAAATTTGAATAGAAAGAAAATGTTTTCGAATTGTAATGTTAATCACATACAAATTGCAACCGTAAATTAAATTACATAATAATCCGCCAGCTTTAAGCCGGATATATTCAATTCTATATTGGAATGCAAAATTTGTAACTGTAAATACTTATTATGCTCGCTATAAAAAGTATGTATTTTTTATATAGGAAGTTTCACAATCTACCGTTTTATCCCGCTTCAATCAAGGAAACGGTTCTCATTTCGGATTTTGTACTAAAGCATTCTGCAATATTAGCAGTTTGCACTTTACTATTTAAATTATGCTAAAAGCATATCAATCATTCGAACATGAATCAAATAATTTGAAGAGACCGGCATCACATTAAATTAAATCAAATTGGGCGACCAAGATAATCAAAAACGGTAGAAAACGGGGAAAGTTTTAATCATGCTGTTCGTGCCGATTCTAATCTCTATCAATAGGTCTGTCTGCAATGCATTAAACATTGTTGCATTTTTATGGAACAAATTCAATGTTGTACATTTGCGGTTTTTCTTCAATTAAAAAAAAAATACAATATGCTAGAAAATGCTAGATAATACTAGAAAAATGCTAGAAAATATGCTAGATGCTAGATCGGTTTTTTTCATGCCAAATGACTTTGAAAAATGCTAGATCTAGCATGAAAAATGCTAAATTGGCAACACTGGTCTGCATTCACATATTTTGCATCATTTTGTGCAAAATGTTGCAAAATCTTACAACATATTGTCTGCGTACTCCAAATCTCTTGCAGCGAGAGAGCCAAAAAGAGAACTTTTTGACAGTTGGAAGTTAGAGAACTTGCAAAATGTTGTTGGAGAAATTTCTTCTTGCAAGATTTTGCAACTAGTTTGAACAGCTGTTTTTATTACTTTTTGAATGAAATAATTTTTGTGAATTAAAAATAGAAATTGAAATTTAACAATGTCAGAGGTAAATAGTTAGAATTGTGTTGGTTTTTAATGTTTATAATAAATTATAATAAACAAAACATTATATTTCATGCTAGAAACATCCAAATATACAGTGCCACCGTGGCGTAAAAGCAGAACCAATGATTCCAAATAATGCTATTTTTCTGGCTAAAATTATTTTGCTTTGTTATTTTAATTCTTTACGCACCGATCAGCTGTTTTCTTGCAAGATTTTACTGGATACTGTCTGCGTACTTTTTAAGATATTTTCAGTCGACAGAGTAAAATTAGTCTTACTCTCCCAAAAAAATTGACTGAGTATTTGCTACTGGAAAAGTACGCAGACAGACCTAATATAAAATTGAAGAATTGAAGACTTGGGATGACAGTCGGAGCCTTGACTTTCGAGGAAGATTGATCTCCAAAAAAAAAGGTGGTATAACATGGACTTTTCAAATTTTTGCCATTTGCACTAATTTTCTTCAATTGTATTTTAAATATTAACCAATCGAACTTCATAATTATTGAATGCATTTAACAAATTTAATCAACTTTTATTCGTAATGCTTAATTTATTTGAATGCTACACAACTTTAAAACTTTACTGATCTGGCAACCGCAAATGTCTTTTTAATAAACAATACAGCTGAAAATTTTTATGCACAAAACACATTTTCAATGATTTTAAATCAGTTATATTATATTTTTCCATTCCAACCAAATAATAAACATTTTAATTTCCCCTTTTCTCGTATTATGAATAATATTTTTTCACGGTTTTTACCAAATACGGGAATAAAAAAATTCTCCGGGGAAAAAAGTATGTACATATTATTAACGCAATTGAACTTGCTTTTTTCACTAAAAATCTTTCCCTTGCAAAACAGAAGGGAGTTTACATAAAAAAGTATTTAGTAATCCATTAAAACAAAATTTATATACTTAAACTTGTATTTTATAAAAGAACGAGCTTCCGTAATATAGCGTCTATACCTGATATTAACTCTGATATAATATGAAATAGAACGTCGGCAGAATGAGAAGAAAAATATATTTATTTTAATATTAATATCTATGTAGGGGAAAACTTACTTTACTCTTCTAAATATCATAATATTTCATAATTATCAGGCAGCCGCGCAGTGAACATCTTCGTTTATTTTAATATTACTGTGTTTTATAAAAAATTTTGGCATTTCCTTAATACATTGTGTATAATTAAAACATTTCAGGATTTGTTTACTAAAATATTAATTTTCATTTTAATACACAAAATTCTCTTCTCGTATCTTTGTATGTGTTCGTTTTTTGACACTTGATATCATAATATTGTTTTCTAAATATATGTATATCATGAAAACAATATTATAATATCTGATATAATATTAATATAATACTAATATTGCAGTCCACACGTAATATGATTCTCTCTGCTATGAAATTTGACGTTGGCTAATAGAAATATATTTGATATTATATCAGGTATAGACGCTATCTAATGCGGTGATGCGATGCATTACTTTTTTGTTCCCAAGAAATGGAGGGATGTTTCATGATTGGACTGATTGTGTACATATTTGTGATGTAACGAATATAAAATTTTGATATTCGCGAATACGAATACGAATATTTGAAACGATATTCGCGAATACAAATACAAATATTATATTAATATAATATAACTTTAAAGTACGCCAACATGGAGTATCAAGCTATATTTCCTAAACATTTTTTCATATTTCATTTTGCAGGCGCAAACATAACCCCAATTTTATGGCTATAAGTTTCACATATGTATATCAGGGCAATTATGAATAAAATTCCGCGAGAAAGTTCTTCCTTTTCCCATTAGAATTTTTTGCTTTCCCTATTACTTGCCATTAGTTGGAATTGTTCCCCGGGTAAAATTTCCCACGGAATATCGTTACCTTAATATAGAAAGGCCCTAACTCATTATTATTTTTTTATCGTGTTTTTTTATATTTTGATAGAGGAACATCAAATATATCCCAAAATTCAAAAATCTCAAATTCAAAAAATAATGAGTTAGGGCCTTTTATTATTATTTTATTATTATTTACGGCTGCAATCAATTTACAAAAAAAAAAAATTTAATATTTTATACTTTACAATGACAACATACCTTTACTTTTAGTAATTCTTTTCTCAAAGAACTGTTTTCTTCCCGTAACTGTCTGATTTCATTTGTTTGCCAGTCAGACTGCTCTGAATTATCTAAATTAAGGACCTGCAGCAGCAGAACAATAAAAAGTTCATTAATATAACACCATAATAAAAATAATAAAACTGGCATTTACCTTTTCTTCTTTTTTGACTTTAAGAGGTGCTGAAGTATCGGCTTTAACAGCTTTAACAGCGGCAGCTGCCTCCTCGCGTTGACCTTCTGGCATTTCAAAAACGCACTTTAATTTTGCATCCATAAAATGTTCTGGTGGCAATTCCTTCCACTAAAAAAATTTTGTGCGTTTTAATAACAAGTAAATGAATAAATAGCTAAATTAAAAACGAAAATATTTACAATATTATAAGTATCTTGATCACTGGGATCGCTTGTGCGGCTCACAATACTTTGGACCATAAACTTATGCTTATTCTTCTCGAAAGGATCAAAATTGAAGGGTTGCAAACAAACTGCAATTGATTTATAGTTATAAGTTTAGTACAGCAGGTAATGACAGACATTTTGCATACTCACTTTCAACAGAAACGGTTTCATTTGGAGCAACAGTACCAAAATTTGGACGTACACAATAACGTTTTGGAGCTGTTGTTTTGATTTTAAACAAAATCAATTCATCAGATGGATTCGTAAGTTTGAGTTTTGTAATAACTGGACTAGTAAATGGACCTTGAAAAAATAAAATTAATCAAGTTTTAATATTTTTTGTTGATATTAATTAAGCAGCAAATATTCCAGTATATTGAACATAATGTATGTATGTATGTAGATTGAAACAGAAGTTTTTCGCGTGACATGTTTCTTTAACCTTTCATATAAAATAAATTAAGGGTATACATACATAAAAAACGTCATAACTCAAATAATTAAATTTATTAATGTTTTTCACGTGAATTGAAATCGCCGCGATTTTCAGAACAGGCACTTTCTGGGGTACAAAAATGCGCATAACCTGGTAGTTTTTGTAGTCTTTTACTTTTGTTACATTTTCTTTCTTCGATAAATCTTGTGGTAAAGTTTAATTTAATAAAAATAAATAAATTGTTACGATGTCCTATGTAATTTCATTTTAAATAATCTGAACACTGCAAATGCACAATAAAAATAGATCCAGAAGTGGAACTTGAAATCACACCGAATTGATATTTGAAATGCTCTTAGTAGAACAAAAGTGAATTGTGTATTAGAAGTGGGACAAGTTTACAATCAATGAATGAATTGGTTTTTTATTTAAAAAAAAAACGTACACAACGAACAGCTAAACAAGGAGTATTCTTTTATGCTACAAACATACATATATACATACATACATATGTACACATGTATGTACATATGGATATGCATATATTTTACAACCAAAGTGCCAAAAAGTTACCTAAAGCAACAACAACAAAAAAGCCGCACAGCATGTTTGTATGATTGCAAAACGCCCGACTGTGTGCCTTTTGTTGCTGAAGACGTCATTTTGCGTCGTCATACTTTCCCACATACATATGTATGTACATCCATACATACTTTCATGCATACATATCTACACACACTTATGTAAAAGCAATGAAAATATTCACATGCAAACCTCAACGTGCGGTTAATGAAAGCGTTAAAATTCAATTGATTTTAATCAGTGTCATTTGAATATAAAACTTTGAAAGAAGTTGATGGCTTTTAAATAAATTGCGTCAGAGTCCTTCCTACATGGATTTTATACGACATATAGTACATGCATACAATTTTTGTACACTTAAAAAATTATAAAACCAAGAAAAAAAAATCATTTGAAAACAAAACTTTTATGAAACTGAACTATGTTTGTTTTTTGTTATTTTAAAAATGTTCATTCTTACTTTAAAAATTAAAACTATATTGAACTAAAATAACAAAAATTAAAAATTTTAAAAACCCCCGAATATGTCTCGAGAAGACGTGATATCTTCTAAACGGCTGGACCGATTTTCTTAAAACATGGCTAAGAACCCTCTCGATCAAGGCACCTTTCAAACAGAAAAAACTGAATCAAAATCGGTTTAGGCGTTTGGACCGTACGTGGACACGGACAGACACACAGACTCACTCACACTCTTTAAGCAAATTGTAATACGATGAATCAAAATAATTCACTATTCCATTTGCCATAAAGGCTGAGTATATAAAGCTGAAATCAACATAAACTGACACCACACATAGTGGACAAAACACAAACAACGCTGATGATGAAGTTGTAGTGGCCTTCGAAAACGGCTAGTTGTTCCGTTCTACTAAGTGTTTGTCAGAATATTTACAATTAACTTTGGTGTTATTTGTTCATTAATAATTATCATAACTTAACCCAATAAAAATCGTATATGTACATATTAGTGATGTAACGAATGTCAATTTTTGATATTCGCGAATACGAATACGAATATTTCAAAGGATATTCGCGAATACGAATATTTGAAACGATATTCGCGAATACGAATACGAATATTATATGCAATATGAAATATTAAAAAAATTTATGAAAAAGGACTTCACACTCTTGTTGGCATACTTTAAAGTTAATAAAAAGTACCCAAAATTTTAATGATCGTCATTAAATAATATTTAAAAATGGTATAAAGTACAAATTTCTATAAAAAATTAATGTATTTGTACAAACTAAAATTTTTACTAATTTATTTAAATTTCGTTTAGGATTTATGCATTTAGTTATTTAATTTCTTTGGAAAAATATTCGTATTCGCCTGAATTTAGCGAATACGAATACATTCGTATTCGACTGAAAATTACCGAATATTCGACAATTCGAATACGAATATTCGTGCATCACTAGTACATATATAGAAACAAATAAAGTTAAAACAATAATAATACAACTTAACTCAAAAAATATTTTTGTTTTTAAAAGACAACAACAACCTTGATATAAAGTTGAACATAATCAAATTAAAAACTTATGTTTTTGTGTTAAGAATGAAATATTCTTGAAGTAAGTCCCGGTCAAGACTAGCAATTTATGTTACAGGCAGCAATTCTTGAATATTTTTGAGAGTATTGAAATATAAATATATTTATTTTGCATTCCTCTCTCGCTCTCTTTTATTAAAAAATGAAAAGTTGGTGCAACAAAAATTACAAGTCTGGCCTAAGAAAAATTTATTGTTTTTAAAATTTTTAACAAAAACTTTAATTTTTAAAATGAAAACACACATTTTTGTTTTAAAACTGCTTCGTTATAAAAATAATAACGTTATACATACATATATTAATTGAGACATTTTAAATTTAATTGAACCATATATAATGAATTTTTAATCAGGAATAATTTCTTAATAGGGCTGAAGTTCAATATTTAATGTTAAATGTTAGGGCACTTTTGACTAATATTTAAAAAAAAATATCTACGAAATACACACGAAAACACTTTCCTCAAAATGGTATATAATCTTTATAATGGTTCAAAAAGACACTTGAACGCTAACGCGCTAAATTAGTAGCAGGTGTAAATATGAACATGTAATATTCGACCGAAAGAAATAAAAATAATAAATGCTAAATTTAAAATAATTATTCTTTCAATAAATGTAGGCCTGAAAAGAAGACCAAAGAAAAATAATAAAAAATACACACACAACCACAAATACTCGTACAAATTACGTAGTAAGAACTTTATTATTTAAACATTATTCGAGCTAGAGGATTTAAATAAGAAACAAGAAAACAATAAGAAAAATAAAAATACAATATTTTAACCAACCAAAATAAAAACGTAGTCCAAAAGAGTCATACAGTTAACATGAATATGAAATTTGTTTACGTTTTGGAGTTAAATAAACTTGCGTGAGGGAGTGAGTGGTTAAGAAATTAATATGTACATTGAGGGAGGTTGAGGTCGGTAACAAACGTACCAATCGTACTATCACTATTAGTAAAAAGCAATAGAAAAAAAATATTTAGTTATCCTGTCGAACAAACAGCAATAACCAAGTTCCTTGTATGTTAAGCAAATTAGGCCTAATGTTAGAATGTGAATATTTCAGTCGCACATTAAAATAAAAAAATTGATTATAACTGCATACATGTGTATGTATGTAAATATGAATGTGCCCGAAGCTAAAAGGCCTAACTCCACTAAATAAAAAGTTGAGTAAATTAGTAATGTTTGGCAAATAGATTTCCAAAACTTATGAAAATTATAAGATACAAAATATTTGTAGGGCATTTAACAGGAAGAAATGAGGGGAGAGGGATTTCCGCGTAACAGATAATAATACCTTGGCTAGTTTTATAAAATTTCAAACATGGAAATTTCGCTTGATTAAACCAATGCGTTTAATTAAAGTGGGTTTAATTGTAGTAGCTAAATAATAGAAGAACAAAATAATTTCCATAGAGTTCACAACTAATTAAGATAGTGATATAACAAAATTGAGAAATTTTCGAAAAGTGGAGTTAGGCCTTTTAGCGTCTGACACATCCATATGTATATTGAGAGCAGAAAAACAAATTTAAATCCAACATAAAGTAAGCTCAACGTATTGCATAAACAAATTACATTATTTCTTTGCAAAAAGGAGAAGAAGAATAAACTAGAAAACAAAAGCAGAAACGAAAAATATTAATAATAACGTCCCTTTTAACAATGTATTATTAAGAGTTAACGTGAACTTTAACTGACAGTTCTTCATACAAAACTTGCCGTTAAAGTCCCTGTTAGCTTTTAATTGTATATTGTGAAAAGGGACGCAAATAATCTTAAAAAAGTAAATGATCTGATATTTTTTTTATTTATTTAAAAGGGCCATTCACATATTACGTAACACTATTTTCGGAGTTTTTATATCTCCCCCACCCCTTCTTAAAACGCAATTTTTCAGTATAACTTTTCTAAACCAAATATATAACAAATACTTCAACCCTGAAGTTAATGCTTTTTCGAGTTTTCTGTTAGTGCATTCGCCTTAATAACTAAGTTATAACTTCAAGTTACAACGAAATTTCATGTCAGGTGGAGACATAGAGTTAGGAAGGCGAAAATGTTCTTTAAAAGCGAAAATAATATAAGCAGTGTGTGAACCGGGACTAACAAGCGATGTCGCAAAGATTTCTTGTTCATAAGTTCTTCTAAGGGGTCTTGTGCTGGACTTTAATACAAAATATTAAATACCTATGACAGAATGAATTTTTATCAATTAACTCCCAAAAACGCAATTTTTGAAATATGACTATGTTACAATGAAGGAGCGATATATAACATATGCACTTATGCTAATTCCGGGATATCGAAACAAGAAATCCCATATTTTTCACGAGTTCCGGTATTTTTAAATACCAACCTATGTTTTGTTTTTAAATATAGCGAAGAAAAATAAACGAAACTATTGATTTCTGCTAAATATTTCCTGCACTGGGTTCACACACGTTAATTTTAGTTGAGCAATTTTCAAGTTCATGGTTTAGAACTTCGTAATTATAAACACGAAATTTGCTACTAAAATTAGCCGTGTGTGAGTGACTCCAGTCTTACATTATTTAACAGTATGCAATATACACAAATTGCAAGACCAGAAAAAATTATTCATTAATGACTTGAACTAATAATTAATAGTTGAATTAATTTAGGTTTGAGAATTTTTGTGTTTTACAGAAATTAAGTTCCTTTTTATTCGGTTTTATGGAACTTCACCCAAAAAGTACAGCATCGGCAGTTATTATAATTCAAGTTATAAGCATCTACAATATTTGAGATATTTGAAATACACGATCATTAAATTACACATGCACATACATATGTCCTATAGGTAAATATGTAAAATGATAGACATATCATTCACATTCAATTTCTATGATATCATTATTGGCTTCGGTACGATTCATCGAAAGTATAACTTTTTTGCACATTCATCGCTAATATTTATTTGAAAGTAATGAAATCCGACTATTTACTAGCAAAACAAGATCGCAAAAGTAGGTATGTGGTACATTTTTACTTTTTTTGGGCCTTTACTGTTGCAATAAATTTTTATTTATTATTTTTTAAATGTTAAGAAAATTATCTTTCCATTGGCAGTATAATTTTTGATGTTGACAAAAAAAAAGAAAGGTATGGCGTACTGAACACATATATTAAAGTGGTTATAATCATCCGATCGGTAGTGTATGTATGTAAGTCAAAATATTCATTTATCACTCTATTTATCAAATATTTATAGAAGTGTCAAAGTTCCTTTTCATTAAAGCAGACAAACAAAAGACACACCTCTACATACTTATGTAAAGTTATAAAGAAAACCACAAATATGAAGCCCCCATTGTAATAAATAAATAAAAAAGCCCATGATGACTGTTATTAAATGATTTGTTAACTGATGTAAAAGTACGCCCTTCTAACCTAGTAAAGAAAATGTTCTCCATATCTAGAAAATATTAAGTGAAAAAAGAAAAAGAATACAAAAATAATACGCACACACTACAAATCCTAAATAATAAATAAATCATATTGTTACAATTGGTAGAAAAAGTATGGATTCTGATTAATTACAACGGCACTGTTTGCCATTCCCTGCTGCTTCATTATTTCATTTCAAATACCTGTTTTCCCATCAGGTATATGTTACCTTTTCCATTTGTACTTACCAACAAAGCGTAACTCATGTGGTGGGTCAATGAGCAGCGTGGCTCTAAGCTGGGCCTCGGATACAGCAGCCATATTATTTAAAATAAGTAAAAATTCCTCAAGTTGTAAAAAAAAATTTTTTTGCAACAATTCAATTAAGTAGTCTTTGCTCTTTTCTTGGTTTCTTCCTTTTTGCTTTCGGTTTTATTCGCTGCGTATGATGACTGCACGGGAATTTTTAGTGCCTCAACTCAATATAAAAAAATTAACTGTCTATTTCACAGAAACTTTACACGCCGGGTCTTTCGTACCAATTCTCGAATCTCATTGAAAAAAATAGTGCAACTCCTGTTCTATGAAGTTTTGACTGCAAATTGTATTACAGATAATTTGCACGAAATTATTTTATTGCTTAAACACACAAAATAAGATTTTTTCCAGTTTGCTGTAATCCGTTTTGCGTTTTCACACAACCTTTTTTTTGGTTTTCCTTTTGCTTTAATTATTTATGCCAAATTCGCATGCGTCACTAAAGTATTACCAGATCGTTTGAGAACAAAAATTTTAAGCAATATTATAAATTTTAGCTGTGCTAATATAACATCAAACAAATGTTTATAGAAAAATTAATATATGGGATGATTATAATAGCTTTTATCTTTTATTTGTTTGATTAAAATAATGAAAGTTAAATTTGTGCCACTACTGAAATTCGTATGGCATCTTCGAATAATTCAAATATTTTTAGGAAGTGTTTGGATGTAGTCACAAATTTTCAGAGTTGCATTCGACTATACGCTGAAAAAAAAGCAAGTTGTAACATGATCTTCATATTATGCCATTCGAATATTATTCGAAACGTTTAGATTTAATTTGAAGATGAAGATTCATAAAAACATTTTATTTCAAACATGTGTAGCTTGATTTATATGTAGAATTGCTGTATATACTAATATTATTATTATACATATGTATATCGCCACCAAAAATCCATAAAACTGTTGGTAAAACTTATTACAGGAGAAGCAAAAACAATTTAAATATTAGAGTTCTCTGATACGACTTTGTTGTAATATTGTTTTATTAATTAAAAACAAATAAATAAAATAAAATTACAAAAAAAATTTTTTTTAACTTAAAATATATAAGTAAAATGCTGAAATTAATCAGCTCAAAAGTATTTAATGAAATGAAAAAGGAAATCAACCATAACGTCGGCTGCAATGCAAAATCACTTAACTACACTTTTTGATTTTATAGAAGATTGAAAAAAACTAAACAAATTTATTTAGGTCACTGAATTAAAGTACTTTTATTTTCATTTATAATTTGACTGATTGTTATGATAAAGGCTTGAAAATTTGTAGGGGCATGTGTTTCGATGTATTACATACCAATAATTAATAAAAAAAGATTTAATTTATTTTAATTACGATAAGTTCTTATTGATCATGTATATTAGTGTCCATTTAATTTTTCACTTTTAAAAATACTTTTTGAACAGATTAATTTCAGCATCTTACTAGTTAAAATTTTTTTGAGAAAATTTGAACTGAAATTATTAATAAATATAACACATCTTTTATTTTATAAAACTGAAACAACTTTCCGTACTTTATTATGAAAAATTAACGAAAACAAACCTTAAAAAAAGCGAGTTAATATACATACTTACATACATATGTATGTATATTAATTATGTATGGTGAAAACTACATTCTATATTCAATAATTTTAAATGGTTAAGCTATTTCAGTTACTAGTCCTTGTAACTTATCTAAAAATATTTTTTTAGCACTGCAATCCTTCATATTTTCAACGAATTTTCGAATATTTTTTGCTGCGTTCTCCTCTAAAGGATGGCCACACTTTTTCATTATTTCCAACAGCAACGATTCGAAACTCATAAAAGTTTCCTCATAGATTTGTTCTGGTGCGGAAGATATTATTTTTAGTACTTTAATTTCTAGTTTTTCAATTTTTTTATTGTCATCTTCAATTTGAGGTAAGAGAAATTTCTTCACTATATTTGCATAGTTTGATAGGCAATGGCGGTAATTGTTAATAGAATTAGAATTTTCAGTCTCATTTACAACGCCACTTAAAATTATCATAACATCGGATATATGTGGTAGGAGACGTTCGCTGCGTGCCAACCATTCAGTTTCTTTCATTGTACAACGAACATAATTCTAGAAGTAATTGTTGATAAAAAATGTTAAATTTTTGTTCATTCATTGACGAATAATTCAGAAACTCACTATGATAAGAAACATCTCTGCTTCCGATTTATCCTCAATATCGAGTCGTATTAGAAATCTGTCGAATTCTATGGGTATTTGATCGGGAGACAAAGAATATTTTTGAAAGTAGTACTGAGTAAGAGGTTTATATGAGTCCTTAATGACTTTAGTAATCCATTTGCGATCTTAATAAACAGCAAGAAAAGTACAATATTAAGATAAACACGTTTTTTTAATAAATACATATCGTTACCTTAATATAGAAAGGCATTTCAATAGAAAAGAATCTCAATTTCAAAAAATTAATGAGTTACGGCCGATCTATATATATATTAAGGTAACGGTATATACCTATTCCAGACTTACCTTTTTCTGTTGCATTTGGCAAAAACTTTTTTGAGGTTTTCTGTATGAATTGTATACATTCTCTAACAATTCCATCTCGGACATCTGTGTACGTTATTAAATCCCATCGAGCCTTGTCCATAATTTGGGCGGCCATCAATAATACTGGAGCGGTTATTTCGCCAAAATTCAATGGTTTGTTCGACTGAGATTCACCATAACAAGCAATCCAATTTAAGCATTTGACCAAAGGCAATAAATACTCAAACTGTTGTTGATCTAAATATTGATTGACGTGTTTGTGTATGATTTTCTTAAGAAATTCTGTCTTATTATCTGGATAATATAGCGTAAAGTATATTTCGCATAGCAAAGCTGGAAAGTAGCGCTGCTCTAAGCTGGAAGATTCGTTAAATGCTGCCAGGAGATGTGGAATAAAATAGTTGTTAGACAAAGGCCTGCATTGTTTTACCGTATTGCAATAATTAGAGATATGAGCAAGATTATGGCACGCCATATTAAAGAGTTTTCGCCAAGCCATTTCTCCATTTTCAAAAGACAAAATTAGAAATTGTTGTACATCCAACGTACAATTATCGGCGTTATACTTATTGATAAATTCTGTGATTCTGGAAGCAATTTCTGGCTGTTGAAACAGCGACGTTTTGAAGCCATATAGTTTACATTGATAATTAAGTACTATTAGTAGTTGTTCTACATTATAATGTTCTAATGCTTTCAAAATCAAATAGCTTAGCTCTTCAAAATCTTCAGCATCTACATTCATTTCTTCAATGTTAAGATTATCTTCCTGTTGTGAATCATTTTGATTTTCCTGATAATTTCTTTTTATTTCCAATTGAATGAAATCTAATATTTGTAAACAATGCTCAACAGTCATTAACTTAATATTTTGTTTTATGGACTGCAAGCACTCCTCATTCCCAAGAGCAGTAGTACGACTAAGCAGTTCATTGAACCAAGCTTTCCTTATATTGTAATCCATTTGTGCATCGTCAAGTGCATTTAAAATACAACCAATTGTAGCATCGCTTATTATTTCTTGTAATGTTTTAGGCCTTATTGCTATTACTTTTAACTGTTGTTCTACATCATGGCCAAATATTTTATTGCTTAACATCCTCTCTCCCACTTTGAATGCCATATTTCCTATAACTTCCTGTAGGTTTTCTTTATCATTTAAATCAATTTCCACCCATGAAATAAAAATGTCAATTTTAATTAGCATAACTTGAGTTTGTAGAGCGTTAAGTAAAGCAGTTATTATTTTCAATTGCTGTTCTTTTAAATGTTTTGTTTCCGTAGCAGTTTCAGATTTATTTAATAATTGGTTGCACACATTGTATTCCCGCCAATCCTCTAAGGGATCAGCCTTTTCTGCATTCTCGAATACATCGAATGTATATAAAACCAATTCAAGCAAATGCTTTACAGCAAATCCGGCGTACTTATAAGACTGCTTCTTCGTAAAGTTATTAAATTTTGCAGTATCAGGTGTATAAAATAAACGTAACAAGTTCATGGCATAATCATACAGTTTGTTATGTATAATGCTTGTATCCACTTTGTCCATTAGTCTCAGTTCCGAACGTGTCACGGAAATAAATAATGATTTTAGTAGCTGCGAAACTTTATTTAAAACTTCAAAGGCATCATCAATGAACTTTAGAGAGTCTGTGGCAGGTTCGAAATACTGAAACGTAAACCAACAAGGTGCATAGGCTAACAATTCGTTAAAATATGTATCCAAATTTAATTCCCATACAAGTGTGACAAAGAGAAACTTGGGCATTAAAGGGCAAATCTCTAGTACGTGCACTAGTTCAGGATCATCCCTTAGATTATACTTGTAAGTAGCGTCCGTATTTAGTATTAGAAACATTAAAATTTTCCTAAATTTATTTAATTTTGCAGTAACTCTTACGGGTTGTTTACTTTCCTTGTCTATTAATTCTTGTTGTATTAAAAAGTCTTGCAAACGTCTTACCAATTCATTAATAAACGATTCATTTCCTAATATCAAGCATGGATTATATTATAGAAACATATTCTAATATTATGCATCAAAGTTCGTTTAGTGTCTTACCTCCTCGAAAATACAATTTGTTAAAAGGTTTCAATAGTTTGTTGCAATATTCCATTACAGATTTAATTCCATCGAATTCTTCACAGTATTCCATTGTTGTTTCAGTTTGTAATACTTCCAATGTTTTAAATAAATCACGCATTGGCATGATTTATAGTTTAATTCAGTTTTTTAGAAAATTAAAATTTTTAAAAGTTTTAATTCGCAATTGTATATTGTACTTTTTTGGCACATGTAATCAACAACTGTTATCCAGAGTAGCAAGCCGTACCGGCGCGGCTGGCGGCTAGCCAGTCAGCCGTTTTTTTTACACAAGCCGAGCCGCCGCCGAACCACTCGGCTTATCGGCGGCTTATACTCAGCCGTTATTTTGTCTTTTATTTTTTATAATTTTTTCAATTTCGTATTTAATATGATAGCGAGCGTCCGGAAAGATAGTTGTTTTTGCTTCCACATAAAAAGAAAATGTTTATGTGAATGGTAACGTAGCTGCGACTACACTTACGTTCTCTTTTGGAGTCCGTTCTTAAATACATGGACGTATACATTGACTTTTTTGTTTAAGCAGTCAGGCGACTTTTTGATAATTAATTGTTCAAAGCTTTTTGTTTGTTGATCCGTAGCAGTGTTCCAATAAAGTAATTAATTTTTAATTCAATCCGAAAACTTAAATAAAATTTATGTAGAAGGCAATCATGAATAAAATTCCGCGAGAAATTTTTCCAGGGGAAAAATTCCAACTAATAGCAAGTAATAGGGAAAGAAATTCTAATTTGAAAAATGAGAAATTTCTCGCGAAATTTTATTCATAATTGCCCTGATAATCTAGGATATGTTTCTATGATTTAACAAATAATTTACGAAGCTATTTTTTAGGATATCAATTACGCAATATTCAAACTATTGCAAAATAAATAATGTTACAATGTGGTGATTCAATAATTCACGTATTTTTCTAAAAACAGACTGGGTTAAAATTTTTTTTCAAATGCTTAAACAAATCGGCGATAAGCCGTTCAGCCGCCGCCGCCGAAAATATTTGTCTTTCAGCCGCCGCCGAGATTTGTTGCTCGGCTTGCTACTCTGCTGTTATCCCGCTATGAATTACAACATATAAACAAAAGAATAACATCTCTGTCTCAATGGAAGTGCCAGATTGCTTAGAAAAGTGTTACATTACGGTTATCTTTACTTAATGTTACTGTTCTGTACTGTATCGTACTGTAGTTAAATTTTAAAGGCTGATATGGCCGATTGTAATGGAATGTAACTGCAACGGTAGGAAAAAGATTACCGATATTGTTATATGAAAAGTAATGTACCTGATTCTTACATTCCGGTTACACTTCTATACCCATGTTAATTATTATTCACATAACAATATCGATCAGCTGTTTCCTACCGTTGTAGTTACATTGTATTACAGTCAGCTAACTGGGCCGTAACATTTACATTTGCCGTAATAATCAAATACAGTACTGCCCATAGTTTATGGCACGTTTAATTGAATTTTAAATCTTGGTATTATTATATGTAATTAAGACGTATTCATAAAGGCCATAAACATTTTCTTCACCTATTGGCGCTGTTTCTACAAGCTAAACAATTTAACATAAATGTTATTAATAAAAATATAATAAGATTAGTAAAAACTAAGAGCTATTTCACACTATGCCTTTTTAGCCTGCCTTGTACTGACAATTTTCTCTTAAGCCCTCTACGAAAAGTCACGCACATTTACATTATTCTTTTTTTATTCATGGATTTTTGGCATTTATATACTCGTTTAATTTTGAAAGTACGAAATGGGTAAAAAGAAATGTCATAAGTCTCCTCGAATTTTCATTTCATGCCTTTTGTTTTCCCCGCAAGCTTCTCACCCCGTCTCACCAATAAACTAAAAAACCAAACAGAAAAGGCACGGTGTAAATTGCGTAAGCATACCAGCCAATGAAAAAATAAAGGCACAAAAATAAGAATACATATGCTATGTCCAAGCATTAAACAGATATTATTTATAGTTACGGAGAAAACATAAATTTCAAAAGGTAATGAAAATTACTAATAATTCAACATAGTGTTGTCCATAGTTCCAATTTACAATATGCAAGTCTTATTGCTAAGCTGATTAGTCTTTTAGGAGTGAGAGAGACGAGGGGAAAAGAAACGTTTATTTTCCCCTCGACCTCTCTTCCACGAGCTAATCTGCTTAGCAATAAGACTTGCATAGTGTAAATTTCGACTTAAGTTTGTTGCAAACAGCTGATTTGAATGGTTGTAGTAATGGCACGTCTAATTAAATCCTAATCAATTAATGATATAATTAAAATACAGTCCACACAAGGGTTGAGTTTTCATTGCATTTGCACATCCACTTGAATCTTGTTTATACGATAATCAAAATATGCAATTATTTAGTTTGGTTGAATAATATTTATGTGCATATTTTTCAACCAAACTGTAACCCAAAATGCAACACTTTACGAGGCCCCTACTAAGAGCAGCTCTGTTTTTCCCTTCTTTCTCAATGCACCGGTGCTTATTGCGACCTTTGTTTTGATTCCTCATAATATGAAAATGTTGAAAAAGTGTGTAAACAAATAACAAAGTATAAAGAAAATGAAAAAAGTGAGCATTTTTTTTTCGTAATAACATGATGAATCCAAAGATTAGATTGTTTTATAAAAATTCGGTTAAAGCATTTTAAAATGCGATAAAATAATGAAATATTTAATGAAAACAAATGAAATATTATTGAAATGAGTGAAGATTTTGAATGTAGTGTATTACAAAATGGTGCTGCAGAAATAACAACAACGAGCAGCAGCAATTCCAAGGCAGAATATTTGATACAGCAATTAAATGCAAATAATTTTAAGAAATTGGCCTTATATATAGTTATTGGCTTTATAGTATATCATGGTATACTTAATTGGCAATATGGTAAGTGTGTAATAATGAAATTGCATTAATGTTCTACATATACATATAAGTATATATAACTGCTCAGGTAGTGACTCCTGCCAATGGCTTTTGTCCAAAGGGCGTTTTAAGGGTGACAACGAATGGCAACCTTATGGATGTATGATGCATAAATACACGCAAACGTAAGTTAATTATTAGAATAAATATATTTAAAACAATGCTGGTATGTAAGTACATACATATGTACAGGCATGCTTAAGTAATACTTAATTAAAATGCGTCATTTTCTGTTACATGCAAATGTATGTACATATGTATATATGTATTTACATATATGTATGTATGTACATGGGTGAAGTAGTGGAAAAAACATGCGTGTTTCCAATTAACTATGAAACTGATAAGGCGCTGTGTGTACGAGTATGTATAGATATTAATTAATATTTAAAAGTTCGTAGGTCAATGAGCAAATTGAACTTCCTGAACCATGTAAAATAATTAAGATTAAAGTGTCTTAGCTTTTTATATTTCAAAAAAAGTCTGTGCATAAAGAAAGAGGTCTGTGACTCTCCAAATTTGTGCTTGAAGTCTACTGATGATTTGGTTCAAGCGCCAATGAAATGCTAAACCATTGTATGCAAATTTAAAACTAAATTTAATTCCTGCTAAACTACTTATTTTGTGCATTGTCTATGTTGCAATAAATGATATCTGTCAAAAATTTCCATTAGAAATTGATACCAAAATGCAAATCGAAGTTATTAAAATCTTTGCCTTTAATATCGCTTACCGTTCGGCAGAAAACGAATGATTCGGGAATAGCATAGTAAGCAAACGTTTTGATATCATTTTTATACTATGTGTTGTATTGTTATAGGATAGGCTTATTATTATTATTATACTTGACTGTAAAGGTAGGATCACACGATTGCCGAGACGAGGACACATACAATTCAATATATTAATGGTTTAATACAAAAAAGGCGTATGTCAACAATTTTTCGAAATCGCGTTTTTCGTAGAAGCCAACAGATGATAATATCTTCCTTAAATAAAATGTTTATGGCCACTTAAAAATTATTGTTTTATGTAAATGCTTTAATTTTTAGCCGAATTAAAAAAAGGACGAAGTTATTAATTCGTGTGATTTTTTTTGCCATTGTTGCTTTATAACTTGGTACATTTTGGACCGATTGTAAAAATTCTTGTAGCTTTAATTTGGTGTATCTTCCATTGTCCCATTGTCAAAAAAGTGGTCGACATCACTCCCACTAATAACTTCTTAAATTTAAATTTTAATTTCAATTTTTTTTTTTAAATTTTAAGTTAAAGTTAGCAAATACCTTAAATTCTTGTAATGGAACAATTTCTAAGTTGAAAAAGTGGGCGCAGCTACGCCCATGTCACCTGCTTCTATTGGACCGATTTCTACGAAACCTAGCACACACTCGGAACGCTAAAAGACCCATAATTGTTCATTCAAGAAAGTGAGCGGGGCTACGCCCATTAAAATTTAATATGTGTTATATTTCACGTTCGTCTACTTTACCGATTTTTGCGAAACTTGACACAAACCTTGCGCTATGAAAAATATTTGATCTTGTGCTAATAAAAGTGGGCAGGGCCACGCACATGAAAGTTTAGCATTAAATTATGTGTACTTCTATTTATCCAATCTCCATGAGGCCGAGCAAAGAGTTTCTTCCCTTAGAATGACATAATTTTGTGCTTAAAGAAGTGGGCGAAGCCATGCCCATTAAATATTATATACGTATATCACGTGCTTCTATCTGATAGATTTTTACAAAACTTGTCGTACACATTGAGCTCTGAAAGAGACGCGATGTTGAATTTAGAAAAGTGGGCAGAAGCTAATATTTGCCTAATTAGTCGTGACCACGCCCACCCCCCCCCCCCCCCAAAGATATAAAATTAACACTAAAAACGTAAAAATAAAACTTAAAAAAAATAATAAAATTTAATTCATAAATCAGAAATAAAAAGTTAAAAATAATTTAGATTCAGTCATAGCCAGCGTGACCGTTTGCCCGACTAAAGTGGCAAATAGATACTTTCGACTGTTTCTACTTTTTCGAGTGCTTTTGCCACTTTTTGTCTCCCTTTTTTAGAGTGAATTTTGTAAGAATACATTAAAAATAAAAAGTTAAGTGTAGTTTTCTAGTTTTATTTTAATTTTGCCCCTTTTTTTTTAATAAATCTCCTTTTTGGTGTCACTTTTTGAAAAATGTCATCATCGGTCAGCATGGTCATAGCTGTTAAGTAATGATTAGTAATCATTACTGATTACTAATTTGATTTCTTTTCTTGAATGGTGAAGTAATGATTAAATTACTATTATATATTCAGTTTCGCCCAATTACTAATTGATAACGATTACTGATAATGAAAAAGTAATCTGAATTACTTGAAATTACAAAAAATAATGAAAAGTAATTCAAAAATAATCCGATTACTTTATGTACTTAATTTTATTATTTGCAGTGACACGCGACGTTGTTTGCGCTACTTGGCATTTTGGAGCTATAAAAATCATTTCGTATTCATAGGCGACTATTCCATCCATCAATTGTACAAACAATTTATTAATCACTTACATCCCAACGATGACGATAACGGTTCAATGTTAATCCATCCCCCCGCGGACACTGAATTCGATGATCGCAAGCTGAACATGAGAGCAACATATATATTTGCCAATGAAGTTTCCGATGGTCTTATTGAATCATTAACGAAATTCGAAGATACCAAAGAAGTGCGCGCAGTCTTTGTTGTCGGTTTTACGCATCGCAACTTTTTGCTTGGCAATGTAACGGAAGAGCTATTAAAGCAATACACAGCGAATTTAACTCGTCTCGTGGTGCCGTTTGATCATTTGGTGACACAAAAATCGAAAGTCTTGTGGAAACTGCAAGATCGCGTTAATGAAGAAAAACTAACGGATTTGTGGAAACTGGTAAAAAATGAAGATATCGATCGTTTAAATCGCGTAGCGCGCACAGTATTTCGTTATACGGATGCCACAATTTGGGAATCAGCCTGGCATATATCGAACGGTTTGGTTGACAGTGCTGTGGATGGTTATAAATTGTGCTCATTGGGGCTTAAGCATTATGTACAATTGATGTTGAATATGTATTGTAATGATTATATGAACTATAATGATGGCAGTTGTTGCAGCAGTGCCGAACCATATACATTATTGCAGATTGTAACGTATGCGGTATTTGGAGTTTGGTGAGTGTATTTAAATGCAATACTTAAAGTAACAAATTGCATCAGGTGTTTTAAAAAAATTTTACTATGAACAGCTCAATAAGCTTCAACACTATTGTGTTGCAAAAACTTATTAAAACGTAATTTAGAATTTAATAACTTTTCTTTTTGCATAAATTTGTCTCTAAATAAATGTATTTTGTTTTTGTTTATTTATAAATTTACCACTTTAGCATATCGTTAACTTGCGGAATTTTTCTCAGACGCTGGCTGCTGCACTTGCGTGGTCACACGCTCTATACACCGCTACAACATACACGTCGCGATATGCACACAACGCCCATGGCATCACCTACAACAACAACAAGTGGCTCAACGTCGCTAAGTTTAGCCACCAGCATGGACTTTACTACACCGATTGTGGCCATGGCAATGCTGGGCATTATAATGGCGTATTTCTATCTGTGTGATCGTACAAACTTCTTTATGAAAGAGAATAAATACTATTCGGAATTTAGTTTTTGGATACCAGTGGGTTATGTGTTTGCTCTGGGTCTCTTCTTTACCGAAGATTCGAAATTTACCAAAGTCCTTAATCGTGATCAGTCGGATGAGTTAAAGGGTTGGATTTTATTGGTGGTGTTAATTTATTATATGACGGGCGCTCACCGAGTCTTGCCCATTCATATGCATATAAAATTACTGCTAAGTGGTTATCTTTTCCATACCGGCTACACCCATTTCTCGTATATGTGGCAAACCGGCAATTCCGGCTTTGTAAGATTTTTTCAAGTAATCTTTCGCTTGAATTTCATGACAGTTATTTTGTGTTTCTGCATGAATCGGCCTTATCAGTTTTACTATTTCGTGCCGCTGTTATCCTTTTGGATGTGTGTTATATATTTTTTGCTATCGCTGCCGCCACGCATAACTGCCCAATCGGTAGACTCAAATCCCTTGCATTATCTCTATCTAGTGGGTAAATTTGTGGGCTGCTTTAGCGTTGTTACGATACTTTTTATGTCGGAAGTGTTTTTCGAGCGCATCTTTGTTACAAGGCCGTGGAAGGCTTTGTTTGTCACCACCGACGATGATATACACGAGTGGTGGTATCAGTGGAAATTGGATCGTTATACCATAATGTTTGGCATGATAGCAGCCGCCTGTTTTCACATTGCCCAAAAGTATAGCATATTCGATGATAATAATCATGGCAATCTGTTTTCTCGCAAAACTTCTATAACCGTAACTCTATTGGCTCTGCTGGGCGTGGGCTTTTACACGGCCTTCTCGTTTCTGTGTCGCAATGAACAGAACTGTGAGGAAATCCACTCTTATATAGTTTTCATACCCATTGTGGGTTATATTATTTTACGCAATATTTCAGGCATTTTGCGTACTCGTTATTCGACTTTCTTTGCCTGGTTTGGTCGCATATCATTAGAGTTATTTATATGTCAATATCATATATGGTTGGCAGCTGATCGTCATGGTGTTTTAGTTTTATTGCCCGGCTTTCCTACTCTAAATATGATTATAACTTCGTTTATATTTGTATGTGCCTCGCATGAGGTGCATCGTATTACACAAATCTTGCTGCCTTTTGCAGTACCCAACGACTGGAAACTAGTTACACGAAATGTTGTAGTATTTCTCATAATCCTTATACCCATCGCTCATTCTGATGGCATGTTCTAGAGAGAAGAGCAAGAGTTTTTTCTTTATCACTTGTAAACTTTTTCAAAGATTGTTTTTTGTTAAGAGAAAATTTAATATCTGTGGATTTTTTTCTTCAAAATATTTTTAGGGTCTTCCGTACATAGTTTTCTTAAAAATAGTTTTTAAATTACTTATATCATACATACTTTTATCATATATGTATATTCACGTCATACTTTTTAATTCTCGTTTACCTGAGCAATATTTTTTTGAATAAAATATGATGCAAAATTTATCACTATCAAAAAATTTTAATTTTTTCTAAAAACATTCAAGGCAACAATTTGTCCATCTTTGATCTTGGTCAAACTTAAAGCATCCGATGTACTTTTTAGGTCTATAACAGTCAGTGAAAGACTTGGAAGTTGTTAGAAAAAATAAAGAGTTTTTTAGAAAAACTTTCGTCAACGATATCTTTCGAACGAATAACCTCTGATTATATTCAAAATGGCACCAATCGATGTGTTCTTTTGAGGTTAAGAGTTGACTAGCTTTTGAACGTTTTCGGCTGAGTAGTTTAAAATTTTTTAAAAAACAGTTTTGCTAAAATTTTAATTTTCGAAAATTTTCGAAATCCACTGAACCGAATACATTCACTACATTACGAAAAGCTAAGTGAGCTCATCATCTCTCAATTTGCTTTCAATCCGATCTGACGCACAAACACACAAAAACACACATATCGGCGCCTTAGAGCGTAAACCTGCTAAATCCACTTTTTGTTATATATATGACATTTTAATGCTGTTCGAAAGAGAAAAATACGCCGCATCGACTTGTTAAAATATTTATTTTAATTTGAAGCTCTAGATGTCGAAAGAACCTAATGTATTATACAAATTTCTTAAGCGTTGTATAGAAACCGTCTCTCCTGTAAAACTTTTTGGAAGTGAGTAAGCAAATTTTACGCTCTAAGCCGCTCTTTCCCGAGGAAAAATTTCAAAGAAGTAAAAGGGAAAACAAAAAATTCTAATTGGAAAAGGAAGAAATTTCTCGCGGAATTTTATTCATGAACATTTTTCAGTGCTGAAAACAAACAAAAAATAAAAACGCTCTGAAATTAGAAATGGCGGTTCTAATTTATTAAAAACGTTGGTTCTAATTTCCCAAGTATTCGAATTTCTGAGAGTTATAATTTACGAGCATCTACTACTACTACTACGTAAACAGTGAAAAAATTAAATAAAAAACAAATTGAGCCACTTATCACACTAAAAAACATTGTATCTGGGAAGCTCTAGCCAAGTATTTACATTAGGGTGGGTACACATTTCCATGAAAAATTTTATACCAAAAATTAAATCTACGGAAAATTCTAAGAAAACTGTACATATTTATAAAGAAGTAACAAAATGGTTTGTTTTCTTTGCTTGGTGTCGCACGTGACAAAAAGTTGGTATTCCTGTGGAAATACTTATGTGCAACAGAAAAAATAAATAAGTCGTTTATAGTAAGAAACCACAAGTCTAAAATCAAATCTGTCTGTCTCCTGAAGTAAAAGATAATCTCGAGATGAGTTATTATATTGTTTTTCTATTTAAGTAATTGTAATTATTATAACCCGACTTAAGATATTTTGAGAAAAAAAACACAGATTTAACAGATGAATTTATTGTATTTATTTAATTTTTTTAACTAAATGGCGCATATTCATAGTCAAAACAAAGTATACATATACATATGTACTTTAAAAATTTAAAACCAGTATTACCATATAAAATACTGGTTTTAAATACCATTTAAAATACCGGTTTTAAATTTTAAAGTACATATACTTAGTCTTGGCCATGAATATGCGCCAATATTTTTTGAAATAATTTTCCTTAACATGTTGAAATTTTAATTAATTATAATTATACATATTTTAAGTATTGATTACTTATACATACATATAAAAAAATATGTATGAAAATGTTTCTTAAATTTATAGTTAATGCTTAAAAATGACTTGACTTTATGTAAAACAATTTCTGCAAACGAAATTAAATTCTTTAAATTGTAAAATTTAATAACGAAAAATTCCATTGAATGTTGAACTATATAATTTAATAAAATTTTATATAAAAATGTTTTTTTTTTAATTAAATTAAATTTAAATTAAAAGATTTGTATAAAATGATTAACAAGAAAATATTATTTTTATATCAATGAAAAGTATGGATTTCTAGTTTTATTAAAAATAAAAATCTGGTATGTAATGGAAATAAAAGCGAATCGATTTAATATAGAAAAAAACTTGGATTTTTTTAACAGTTTTTCAATATTTTTTTTCTTGAATTTATTTTCTTTGTTTGTATTTTTTGAATGACCAAAAATTTATTGTAGACATTTTTCAAAATTCATCATCATTCTCTACCAAAAGAAATGGTTTCAAAATCTTTCGATTTCTACCACATACATAAATATCACAGAAAAGTTTGCATACTAAGCAAAACGTAGAACAAAATATCGCTAGCTTAATATACGAGTAGAAAGGCCCTAACTCATTATTTTTTTAAACTCGAGTTTTTTATATATTTCGATAGAAGAACGTATAATGTATCGAAAACTGCCAAAAACTCTGTTTCCAAAAAATAATGAGTTGGGGCCTTTCTATATTAAGGTAACGATATGTAACGTGTAATAGTATTATTTTGTAAAATAATAATTTAATGTAAAGGTAATTAAGTTTTCTTTTAAATTAAATTGTTTTTGTCACTTACCTACTCGAATAAGTTTTATGGAATAAAGTTATTCGAATAAAATTATGTATTCGAACAAACTTATAAGAAAACTTATTATTCTAAAAAATTTTATTTGAGTTAATTTGTTGTAATAAAATTACTCGAGTAATAAATAACAAAAAAATTCGAATGATTTATTTTATTTTGTGGGCTTAAACTTTGTTCGAATATAATTATTCGAATAAAATTATTCAAACACTTTGTTCGAACCAACTTATAAATTTGCATATTTTTCGAATAAAATTTTATTTAAATAACATTATTCGACTAATAATAAAAACAAATTAGAGGAATTTATTTTCTTTCTTCTTTAAAAAGTTAAAAAAACTCCAAAAAAATTAAATGTGCAAACACCCAAATATTAAAATAAAGTTGAAATTTTTATTCGAAAAATGTATTATTTATTTATTATTATTCGATTATTTTATTCGCACGAATTTGGATTAAGATTTTTCGAATAAATTATTTTATTTACCTGAAGAAAAATTATCCGAACAAATTTTATTCGAATAAAACTGTTGAATTTCGAATAAAATTTTTCTAATAATATGAATAATTGAAATCAAATGACACGAAAATAATTTATCCCAATAATTTTTATTCGAATAAAACTATTACTGTTATTCGCATAACTTTCGAATAAAAAAATTTTTCTAATAAAATTATTCTAATAATATAAATAATAAAAAAAAAAATTTTTTGCAAATATAAATTAACCGAATAATTTTAATCGAATGAAACTGTTACTGATATTCGTATACATTTCAAACAAAACTTTTCGAAAAAGAAACATTCTAAGATTATGTATAGTCTGATCAAAACTACTCGAAAAAATTACACAAATAATTTTATTCGAATCAAGCTGTTACTCTTATTCACACGAATATCCGAATAATTTTATTAGAGTAAATGTGTTACAGTTATTCTCACGAATTTGGGATACAATTTTTCAAGTAAAATCATCCTAATCAATTATTTTACTTCAATTTAGTAGTAAAGAAATTATCCGAATAATTTCATTCGAATTAAAATGTTTCTGTTACTCGAAAAAATTTTTTATAAAATTTTTCCAATAAAATGTTTAATCCAAAAAAAAATTTTAGAAAATAAATTATCCGAATAATTTTTATTCCAATAGAACTGTTACTGCTATTCGAATAATATTATTCTACTAATATTTCTATTACAAAAAAAATTACTGAAAAATTAATTATACGATTAATTTTAATTGAATAAAACAGTTGCTTTTATTTGCATGAATTTCGAATAAAAATGTTCCAGTACAATTATTCAAATAGTATTTATAATACCCACACACATATCCGAATAATTTTATTCGAATAAAACCGTTACATACTTACATTCGCAGGAATTTGGAATAAAAGTATTTTAATAATGTGTTGAATTACTGGAAAATAAATTATCCGAATAATTTTAATCGAATAAAACTTTTTTTTTAATTTCTCTGAAATACAATTTTATTTTGTTGTGTACAATATTTCTTGAAAAACGAGCTTTGTTCACGGCATGCACCTCTCTTTGTTGTTATTGTTAAAAATAGTTATTTCATGTAATTATTAATATTCATAACAATTGCATAGTAAAACAATTGATTAGATTGCTAAAAGAAAAAAAAAGCAATTTGTTAATAAAATCAAGCTTCTTTTAAAAATTTAATTTGTTTACTATTAAAGAATTTATTTTATGACATAAACCAAATATAGAAACGTAGTATTATTTACAAAATTTACTAAGAATTTTTCATAATTGAAAAAAGAATATTTTTCGGTAAAGGAAATTTCCGAAAATAATATAGGGATTTCTTTGTAATGCCAGTAAAAAGGAATTCTAACTTCATATTCGAATATAGACGAGATCAAATTGCTTGTAGTTAATGGGCATATTATGTGTTTGTTTTCGTTAAATTTTTCTTTATTAAAAAAACATTTTGAACTAGAGTTTAAGCAAATAACAAATAAATTAATTAGTATGTATTGAAATAAAAGTATCACACATTTATCATAAATTTAACTTATTGCAATAATATGAAATATATCAGTCAGTCAAATTAGTATACATATATAAAAAAAGAGTTTTAAACTTTAGTAATTAATTACGAAATATTTAGATAGATTTCCTTGTTTATAAACTTAATTATATTGTAGTTGTTAAGTTAATATGTACTTATTACGAACTTCATTAATTTTTGTTTCGTTTTTTCTTTTAACTTGGCTTAACTTAAGCACAAAATAAAGTTTATACGAAAAAGATAAAAAGACATTAAATAAAAACTCTAACCTCAAATTTCATAAACTCAAGAACAATTTCGCAAAATTTCTAGAATTCTTTGATGAAAGCAAGTACATATCGTTGACTTAATACGAAAAGGCCCTAACTCATGTTTTTCATAATTTACAGGAGGAGGAAAAAACTAAATAAAACATGCTTGAATATTGATACAAATTTTTTTTAAACTCAACTTTTATTAAAATTACTTCGATTTGAAAACATATCGATTTCGAAAAATTTCGAGTTAGGGCCTTTTCGTATTAAGTTAACGATATGTAGCAAATTAATTTAAGGGTAAGTGGCTTGATAAATTTAAAAAAAATTAATTTTGACCTCTAAAGCTTTAATAACAGTTGTTTGTGCGTTCACATAGCACAAGTTAACTTGTACAAGTATTTTGTTTATGAGAGACACAGAGAGTGAGAGAGAAACAGAGAATTTGATAATGCTTTTCCTCTCAATTATCTTCAAAATGAACTTTGAAAATTGGTCCACAAACGACAAAGTAATTTGATGGTCCATTTTTTCGTTGGGAACATTTCGCTCCGCTCAATTTCCAAAAAAAAAAAAAAAATAGTTGGCCTTTTCATACGCAAACGGAATCTTGAAAATAGGTCAGTAAATGGCGAAGTTATGCTCGTGAGTATTACAAAATCTGTTAAAAACTTTGTGGAAGAAGTAACATAATCAGGGCTATCGTGAATAAAATTCCACGGGAAAACAAAAAATTCTAATTGGAAAGTGGAAAAATTACACGTGGAATTTTATTCATGATAGCCCTGAATTTAAAAAAGCGTTGTTAAAAAAGTAGCCTGTAATTCATTCCAAAGTTCCATTTAAATATTGCGAAAATTTCAGGAATATCGGTCCAGTGGGTCGTCTGGTCTCCTATAAGGTATAAACACCAACAACAACAACAAAAAAATAAAAAAAGATACACACATTCCGTTTTATATGTACATATATTTATTTTATGTATATAGATTTTTTCTTTATATTGTGATATTTCGCTATTCCTTTGTGTGGGTTCTTCAGGGAAATATATTTTTTTACATGGATGCTTATGAATGTATTTTCTTCACCTCCAAACCCTATAAAAAGGGTAAAAGAATACTGAGTTTCCCATGCTTGAGATTCAAACTTTTTTAAATAAGCTTAAAGCTTGAAATGGTTCCAAATGAAAGTGATTATTAAACAAAATTTCTCTTGCAACATGATGAAACTTTTGAATAAACATATTTAATATTCAGTTTTTTTGTGATTCCATGAGCATTTGGCAATCAGTTGTTGCTTGTTATCTGCTGCAAAATGTTGTTTTCGTTTCTAGGAAATTTATCCATTAAATTCGCGACAGCTGGCGCCCGACTACAACCTGCAAAAAATACGTTTATTTTTGCGACATCACGGCCGCCAGATTAGACTAATTTTTATTAGTCGTAGTTTACACTATGTAAGTCTTATTGCTAAAGCTGATTAGTTTGAGGAAAAGGAGACGAGGGGAACAGAAACGTTTCTTTTCTCCTCGTCTATCTCTCCTAACAAACTAATAAGCTTAGCAATAAGACTTGCATAGTGTAAATTAGGACTTATTTGCTGCCTGCAGTGAGCATATCGATGCGGCCCTATGTTTTCTCTCCTATACAATTTAAGAGTGTGTAGGTACGTGGTTTTGCATTTCAGCTGGCGATATACAGTGCTGCCAATATAATACAAAATGTAAGGTGACCATACGTCCTCTTTTTTAGAGAACAATCATCTATTTCAATTCGCTGTCATTTATAAAATTTGTTTCCTCTTTTTGTCATCTTTTTTATTAACAGTAATATTTAATATTCATCCTTATTCCAGTTGTCAACCTCGACGTAACTTTAACACAATACCAAAAAATTGAGTCTTGTTTACGCGCTGACAATCATTTCCGTTTACTAAGGTCTAGAAAATTGTATAAGGCTGCCAACAGGAGTTAGTTGTTTTCGACAACGGGTGCATAAGCCCCAATTTTCTGCATACACAGAAAAAAATAGACAACAATTATGTTTAACAAAACCACTTAATTTCAATAATATTTGTCATTAACTTAAATATACATATGTACATATATCAATACCGCACATTTTAAAATATCATTTAATTCTTCACTGTGGCCATCGAGAGAAACAGGTGAGAAATGTATTCGCGTATGTGTATTCATTTGTATACTCGTAAGAATCCGATTGATGTTAGGCACTCTGGTGCTACTTTTGGGCAGCTCAGATTTAATTTAATTTGTTTGTTTGTTCAACGCGGTGGTGTTCTATTGTTGTTGCTTATTTTGATTGCTCGTGTTGTATACGTGTGAATTCCGACAAGAAGCCGAAAAACGTCTTGGCTTGATTTTTTTTACTCAACAAAGTTATTTTTAAATTATATCAACGCAATGCGCACATGTAGGAGAAACATAAAAATTATGTTTTGCGTGTATTCATTATTTGCGTATCCAATAATGATTTTCTCTTTAGCTGTGTGTGGTAAGTACGTTAGTCTATTAGTCAATAGGCTGTCGATTCGACTCATCATCCCAAACACATTTAGTTTCAATCGCAGCCAAGCAAAAACAAACAAAAAGTTGTTGAAAAATGTGACATTCCCAGCTGTCAGACTGGGACCAAATGCCCCTTTGTCAACACTAAAACTAGTAGTAGTTACGTTGTCTACAATCTCTCTTCTATTCGTCAATATAAAAGAAATACGGAAAACAGATGTGGTGTATTTCTGGTGGATTTTGCAGCAACTTGTCAACAAACATAAATTTGTATGTACGTAAGGTATTGAAATGTACTAGTAAATGTCTGGTTGGTATGTCTCCATCTTCCCATAAGAACTATGAATTCACTACCTAGTCAATTGTTTTACTGCTACTAGTAGATTTTCAATGACAAGCACATGTTAAATGTCTATAGCACAAAGTATTGTATGGGGAATAATTGTAGAGTAGTACTGGTGACAAAGTCAAAAGCGACTCAGTACATTTTCACCATTGAAATTTCCTTCAGGGATTGATCCACACACACAATAACAGTTATCACTGAAAACAAAATTTTAGTCAACAACTTTTTTCTTTGATTCATTAAATTTCTTTACTGACTGAAAAAAAATATTTTCAATAAACGTGCATACAATTTTATTTATCAATAATGTGAAAATCGTCATCACAGAAATTTCCAAAGATTTTTTTATTGAATCAGCGATTTTTTTTATTCAAATATCAAAATCATTTTTTTTTGTGTAAGCCCCAATTCTCTCTCCGAAAATTGCTCACCTTACAAAATGTGAAATCAATGATACTTTAAAATATTGAATATTATTAAGGAACATTTTCACAACTTGCCTTTTAGTTAAAGGCAGGGTTTTGCCTGCCCGATAAATGGGTTTGCATTATAAAATCTTCATTTATTATTTTTTATCCATTAAATATTATTATTATTGATAATAATAACAATAAAAAATTACAGTTGTAGTAATGCAAAGATATTTATAGGGCAGACAAAATCCTACCTCTGACTAAAGGCAAGTTGTGAAATTGTCCCTTAATATTTTAAACAAGTAATTTCATGTTTATAAATCTGAAATATTTGAAAGTGGCACCACTGAAATACATAAGTATTTACATATATTTGGACAACAGCTGCTTATGATGCTGCCACCGTTTTAAAAATAAGTAAGTAACTAAGTGCAAGGCAACAATTGATGCTAGCAGCAGTTGTAGTCGTGTAGTCTGCTGTCGCGAATGTGCTTAATTTATTACATGAAATTTCCAAAAAAATATTTAATGTTTTCTTTTTTATTATATCGTACATTTCTACAAATATTTATATTATACTTCTACATTCATTTGCAAATTTATTAAAAGGCGCACGTGCAATTTATTTGAAATCTTTTGTGAAAAGATTATTATTTTTTATTTGTCTACTACAGATTATTATTCGGTGTATTCCATTTGAAAAGATGTATATGTAAATGGCCACTTGTTATTTATTTTCGTTAGGAAAATATATTTTCGGCAGGGAAATATATAGCAAAATGTAGTAATAATTTACAATACAAAATTAGATTATGAAATTCTTGGTCATATCGAAATAAATTCAGTGAAGTGCGACTTTGACCCGCGCATGAAGGGTTCCGTACTGACACTAGATATGTAATTTAAAACGACCCTTAGCCTATATGTATAAAATATAGTTTTGGCATTGGTTTTAGTTCTGGCGTTTAGTTTTGGCGTTTTTATATTGCACGTCACGTTTTTTTTCATTTTGGCGATTTTTTTTCGGTTTTTGGTGATTTTTTTCATTCTGGCGATTTTATTTCATTTTGGAGTAATTTTTTTAAGGTTTAGCGACTTTTCGGTTTTTTTTTTTCATTTTGGCGATTTTTTTAGTTTTGACAGTTTTTTTTCTCTTTTTGGCGATTTTTTTCGGTTTTTGGCGATTTTTTTTTATATTGGCGATTTATTTAATAAGGCAATTTTTTATTTATGTGATTTTTTTTATTCTGTAGATTTTTCGGTTTTTGTAGTTTTTTCATTTTGGCGATTTTTTTCATTTAGGCGTTTTTTAGTTTAGACACTTTTTTTCTCGTTTTGACGATTTTTTCCGGTTTTTGGTGATATTTTTTTAATTTTGGCAATTTTTTTCATATAAACAATTTTATTAGTTTAAGAGCCTTTTTTCGCGATTTGGCGATTTTTTTTCGCTTTTTTGCGTTTTTTTAATTTGGTGCGATTTTTTTAATTTTTTTATTTTTTTTCACCTTTGGTGTACGGAACGCTAAAAAAGTGTGTGTAAGATATCATCGAAATTTTTTATTTGTTTGTAAGGCCAATCGATGTCATTACCCATGGAACATAACATTGTACAAATCTCCGCCGTGGCGCGCATCCAAACTGTCCACTTGCGATAATCAGGCTCTCAAATCACTCGTGCAGAATATCCAATTCACAACGCTATTGAGATTCAGTTGCCATCCATAATCAAGCCATATAATTTTCTTGAATAATTGACTTGACATAAATTTATCGATTTAACATTATTCGAGGAAATACCCTAATGCTTATGCTCATTTGCATATTTTCTCACTTTAAATGTGTAATAAATTGTTTATAAAACAATTTGTAAAACAATTATTTCAATTTGTTTTGGATCCAATCTCTGTTAATAATATATATGTATTTACTTATGTATGTGTGCATTTGCTGTTGCTATTTAGCGCAATTAGCATTTTAATTGCATTTAAATGTTGCATTCTTTTTTCTTCCCTCAGTTAACCTGGTTAAAAGCAATTATTTTATATAAAGTACAAATTGCTAAATATAAATATTATGTATTTCAATATAATTACAAGTTGTATTCTTAATTTAATTTAGACAACATATTAACAGCGACGCAAAGGAAAATGTATAAATATAAATACTAATTATAACTAATCTAACAAATCTTTTGTGAAAAAGGGATTTTTAACAATAGGGTTGTCTGCTTTTGTATTCACCCCATAGAAAATGAGTTTAATAAAAATATTGTCGTTATTTATTCACATTTTTCTTTCTTGAATACTTTTTCTATATTTTTGTTGTGTCTCTCTAAGCTCTTATATTCTATTGTTTATTTTATCTACACTAATTGTTGTTTATATTGTAGACATTCATAAAAAAAAAGAATTAAAAATACAGTGCGACCTTATTTAAAGTAACTTTTGATGAGTGCATACTCTTAAATTGAAAAAACTTTTCTTAAAAGTTATTACAAAATGGCTCCATCTGCGAGATATTATGCTCGGAAAGACATCAGCTGGCAACGCTGCAAATGTCAGATGTTCTAAAATCAATCTGTAATACAAGGCGAATTCATACCAATGTCTCGTTTCTGCAATGAATTTTAGAACTTATCGAATCAAGTTTTTTTTTATCAAATGGTGAAAAACAAGATGAGTAAGAAAAAAACTCTATATATTAATATTTTTTATAAGATTATTTAAGGTTTTATATGAATAAAGCCTGTGTGAAATCTATTATACAAAAACGTAGTAGTAAGAGTCGAAATACTACGCCAACCACGATAAGTGGCAATGATTAGCTGATAGTTTCTTTAGTGTCAAAATCAAATAGTAAAATATTCGTGTTTTTGTAACAAACACAAACCGCGAAACGATTAGCTTGTCTATGGCGTGAATCGATCCCATGATCTCTGGACTGAGAGGCTAGCATCGCTATTACGAATATACATGTTTTTTCTGCAAATGATTATTGACCAATCATACACGAGCATAATTGTGCTGGCATAGTATGCCCTCTGGCAGGTGAGAGAGACGAAGAGAATAATTTTTTTTAGTTGACATAATTTTTCAACCAGCAGCAAAAACAATCCATAAACAATTTAAAAAATTTCAGTAAAGTACGTTTTTTACTCGCAAACGAAGGGTTCCGTACGGACACTGCACAAGTAATATGTACTATACAAACCTTTGCTATAAAAACAATTGGGACGAACGACGAACTTCGCATAGTTTGATGAACTTGCTTTCAAGAGTTCGTTGCGTAAATTCGTCGTGTGCAGCACAATAACGACGAATTTACTCACCGAATTCCTTTCTCATATTTGATAAAGTTGGTTGTTGTGTGTACAAAGACAGAGAGGGGGAGAGAGAAAATTGTTTTTTCGTCGTTCGTCGGCGTACAAAATAGAAATATATTTATTGCAAGTTCGTTACGCACGGCAACTTTCGTCCAACGTACTGATTGTGTTTATTTTCATATAGATACGACGAATATTCGTAACCGCAATTCTGCAATTTTTTTTCAATTGTTTTTTAGCCTTAGAAACTCTTTAGTTTTGGCGATTTTTTCGTTTTGACAATTTTTTCGGTTGTTGGCGATTTTTTTAGTTTTAGCGATTTTTTTTATAAATTTTTGGCGACTTTTTTGCTTTTGGTGATTTCTATGCATTTGATCGATTTATTTTATTTCTGGTGACATTTTTCGTTTAAGCGCTTTTTATTTTGGCGGTATTTTGTTTTGGCTTATTTTTAATTTTGGCTCCATTGCTTAGTTTTTGGCGTTCTTTTTCGTTTTTTTGATTTATTTTTCGGTTTTTTTTTTTGGATTCGGTGTTTTTTATTGTTTTGGTGTTGGCGTTTTGGTGATTTTTTCTATTTTTGACGATTTATTTTAGTTTTGTAATTTTTTTCGGTTTTTTGGGTTTGGCTATTTCTTTCGCTTGGCGATTTTTTTTTAATTTTGGAATTTTTTAGTTTTAGTGTTTTTGCAATTTTTAAGAGTTTTCCTCTTACGGTTTCCAAGATATAGCAAGTTGTCAAATTTACATTAACTGATAGAATACCCATAAGTTTTGATTTTTAAAATTTCAGTGTTAATTGATGTAGCCTGCATAAAAGTAGACATCCTTAAAAACTTCCAGTGCTTATATGTACATATATAATTGTCTATATATTACATTAAAATTTGAAAATATTTCGTTGCTCGATTTTTTTAACAATCCCCATTAGCTGCATAAAGCGAGGTAATACTGTAAATAAATAAATAAAAAACTTTTAGAGTGGCATAATTCACAAAGTGCATTTTTATATACATACATATTAATTAAAATTATATTATTGTGAAAATCTACAAATAATTAAATAAATAGACAGGTAAATAAAACGGAAAAGGGCAGATGGTATAAATAAATAAATTTCTGTTTGCATTTAATTAGAGAAAAAAATAATTATAATTAAAATAGGACGGGCGTATTAAATATTTATATGAATAATAAACAAGTTGAAAAGAAAATAAACATGCAATAATATAATTACAACTTTAAAATAAATCGATAAATTATTGTGTATTTATGTGCCTAAAAGTAGGCAACAAAAAATAAATAAAATAAAAAATTAATAAATGAAGCAGGAAGCGGAAATGAATATTGACAGTCTATTTATAGAATGACGGGACAAAGTGCAAACAAGACGAGTCGAGACTTGTGAACAAACACTTAATGATGTTTAAATTTATTTTATAATAAATATTTTTTTTATTAAAAATTTAAGCATGACCAAGAAAGTTGGAAGAAATATCGGGAAATAAATAAATAAAAATTAATAGAAGAATAATTTTATTTATTTATTAAAACGGACCTCAAGCCGAACATAAAAATACCAAATTGCTATAAACAAAAGTGGCCGCCGCATCGAAAAAAAAATTATTTGAACTTAAAGTGTACGTTAAAACAAAATTTTGAAAAAAATTTTGATAAAAGAACACTTGAAGTTCAAATTAATTTATTTTGGATACAGACCACAGCTATTTCCAAGCCAAATGCACAATGTGCAAACTTTTACAAAAGAACTTTAGTGCTTTCACACCGACGAGAGCACCACAGCAGCCAATCACATTTCGGCGATGATCTTACTTTGCAAAGCAGCAAGAACAAATTTAAGAGCTTTCAAAGCTCTTTACCTCAAAAGCAGATATCAGAGGATGTGTGCTTGGACGTAGCTGCTCTACAATATTATAAAAAAAACCAACATATACTCAAACTCCATTTCATTGAATAGTTCATAAGGGTATTGATGAAGTGAGTAGTGTGGTGATGGCATAAAAATGCAGCATTTTCCCCGGACAGTCTCACATACATTTTATTGTCTGCTAAAGAAAATCGCATTATTAAAAAAAATTATAGTTTAAAAGGCAATTTATGTTACACATTAATTTAATTAAAATAGAAGTTAAATCTATACTATTCGTGTTCGAGATATATCATTTGCCACTAAAAGCTCTGCACCTTAAGCTCTTACAAGCTCTTACCACATTTCTCATAAAAGATCTCGTTTAATTAACATTTGACAGGATGCTCCCGTTGGCCAGTGCGTCTTAACAATATTAAAAATTTTTCAATAAAATGCATACATTTTATTCTTAAGAAATCTCTAATATTACGCACTGCATGCTAAATTTAAAACCATAAATATCCTGGCAAAAAATCCTTATTTATTTAAAAAAATAACCATTAAACTCCTACGACGTCTATCATGTTAGAATTACGCCTAATAGAGTATTTTACTTAGCTTTCATTAATAATAATAATTATGATTAGCATCATTATGCAACATCACGTGCAGCAGTTAAAATGATTTATAAGTTATAGTTAGAGGCAACGTCCTTGGATTTAAGACATTGAAAATATCAACGAATGTTTTTTTTAAGTCTTTCAATTTTATGCTTTTGTAATTTTGACTCATAATTTATGATTCAATTAAATAAATTTTTTTTCAAACAGCTGCTACTGTCTGTGGGAAAAAATAAATAAACTAATATAAATTTTATAAATATATGTACAAAAGTAAATTCTTTTCGTCTGTAAAGCATACAGCGTTTTAAATAGACGTAGCTTAATAAATAAATATGTTTAAATTACTCGTTACTAATAATTAATGCTGTTATTAATGTTACCTTAAAGTTAACGTAAGTTACACTCTTGCTCCCTAAATGCTTCAGGGGAACAGACAGACCAAATTGTTACAAACAACCACACATCCCCACAAAAAAAACACACTTACGTCAATAAACACACAAACATAAATACAAACACACATAAACACAAAAGCTCACAGCCAGCTTAGCTTAAAAACATTCAATTTCAACAACAATTATGACCAGAATGCAACAAAAAATTGTGACTACTTGTAGAACTATGCTGCCAAGCTCTTTGCCAATTTTCATATCAATCGGTGCAAGGGCATGCTTGCGTTCCATATATCCTTTATTTTCAAACATTTGTATCGGCTGCAAATGAGACCTCTTTACTTTTTAAAGAATTATGTACTTAAGGTATCTAATTTTTTTCATTCGATGCAAGGACATAATCATCTCTTATATATCCTTATTTAAAAAAAAATTTATTTCTACTACTACTGCTACTATAGTGATCAGAATGCAACTAAAACTTGTAACTGTTTGTAGAACTATGCAGCTAAGCTCGCCGTCATTTTTCATATCAATCGGTGCAAGGATATCGCTTCAGCCCATATATCCTTTATTTTAAAATATTTCGGCTGCAATTATGAATAGAAGTCTAGCAAAACTCTTAACTATTTCAATAATTATATGGTTAAGGTCTGTGAACAGTTGTCTTATTCGATGTAAGGTTATAATCATCTTAATCATTCTTAAATTAAAAAACCGGAATTTCAGCTACAACTATGATTACAATGCAAGAAGAATTTGTAAAAAGTTGTAGAAATATGCAACCTATCATCTTGCCGATTTTCATTTCAATCGGTACAAGGGCATGTCTACGTGCCATATATCCTTTATTTTAAAATATTTATTTCGGCAGGAATTATTACTAAAGCATAAGGAAAGCTTTTAAGTATTTCAAGCATTATTTATTTAAGCTCTGTGAAAAGTTTTATTTCATTCGGTGCAAGCATATAATCATCGCTTAAATATCTTTAATTTAAAGAAATAAACTGAATCCCAGCCACAATTATGATGAGAATTTAACAAGACGTTGCAAATATTTGTAAAACTATACAGTCCAGGTGTTTACCAATTTTCATGTAAATCGGTGCAAGGGCACGCCTGCATCCTATATATCCTTTATTTTCAAATGTTTAGTTCATCTGCAATTATGACTAGAAGTCAAGGAAAGCTTTTAAATATTTCAGGAACTATATAGCAAAGGTCTTTGAAAAGGTTTTTTATTCAATGCAAGCACATGATCAGATCTCATATATCCTTAATTTTAAAAACTAAATTTCAGCTACTGTTTTGATCAGAATGCAACAAAAACTCGTAACTATTTGTAAAACTATGCAGCAAAGCTTTCTGCCGATTTTCATATTAATCGGTACAAGGATATGTCTACGTCCCCTATATCCTTTATATTCAAATAATTATTTCGGCTGAAACTATGACTACAACATACTGAAATATGTTATGTTTTTCAAGAATTACATAGTTAAGCTCCCTGAAAAATTTTATTTCATTCGATGCAAGGACATAACATTTCTTAAATATCCTTAATTTAAAAAACTGAATTTCAGCTACAATTATGATCAGAATGCAACAAAAACTTCTAAATATTTGTAAAACAGTACAGCTAAGCTCTCTGCCGATTTTCGTATCAATGATTATAAGGACATGTCAACCTACCATATATCCTTTATATTCATATAATTATTTAGGCTGCAACTATGACTATAACACAAGGGAAGCTTTTAACTATTTTAAAAATTATATAGCTAAGATTTCTAAAACTTTTTTTCATTCAACGCAAGCACATTATCATCTCTTATATATCCTTAATTAAAAATAAAATTTATTTCAGCTACAATTATAATCAGAATGCTCTGAAACCTTGTAACTATTTGTAGAACAATGTAGTCAAGCTCTGTGACGATTTTCATAGCAATCGGTAGAAAAACATGTCTAAGTCCCATATATCCTTTATTTTGAAATATTTATTTTGGCAGAAATTATGAGTAGAATGCAAGGAGACTTTTTTAATATTACAGAATTATATAGTTATATAGTCATTCGATGCAAGGACATAATCATCACTCATGTATCCTCAATTTAAAAAACTGAATTTCAGCTACAATTATGATCAGATTAAAATAAAAACTTTTGACTATTTGTAGAATTATGCAGGCGAGATCACTGCCTTGTTTCATATCAATCGGTACAAGGGCGTGTCTAGGTCCCATATATCCTTTTTTTATAATTATCATTTCAATTTCAAAACAAAAATTACTTTTATATTAAATGTTTGCTGGGAATGATTTCTTTCACGAAGACTGCTTATGCTTATGTGTTTGGAATATAAAGTATGTACGTGTACTTAAAAGCATCTGTGTGTGTATGAATAAAGATTTGTAAAAGATAAACTTAATTTTAGCATATTAACCAAATTACCGTACCACACAATATTTTTTTAGTCGCATTTTTTAAATTCTTTTATGTTTATTACGTTTCCAAATCATGTTATATGTATGCTTATTTTAAGATCAAAAAAGTATACTTAGGAGGACCGAATTAACAATTAAACTGGCGTCGAACTCCTTCAAATGTCACACAGTTCCGGCATGAACACTTTTGAAATGACTTGAATTCGCGACAGCCTGCACGCGCTATTAACTTTGAAAGTGAAACTCCGGCAGAAAGGTAAATTTATGTTTGAGATTCAGCATTGCCGCTGTCGTATTTTCCTGTTTTCGGTGTTGCCATGGTGGTGTTCAAATAACATTTGGGATTTTGGGGATTTTTGGTTAAAAAGAATTTTATGTTTCATCAATAATGGTGTGGCTTACATATTTATACACAAGATGATGTTACTGCACATCAATATTTGACAAATTAGGGGCTTGAACTGATATAATTGTCCTGTTTATGAATCAAGTGTAAGAGATCTGAATTCTACATGTGTGAAAACAGTACACATCTTAATTGATGCTGTAAGGTTGGTGATATTGTCTTCTTTTATTACATTAGTTTATTGTTCATTATTCTTTTATAGATATAACAATCTTCTGTTTTTATATTCGTAATAACAAGCACTGAGTTTAAGGACTCTGAAGTTTATTCACTATATACATACATACATACTTATACACATATTGATATACTTGTAATAATAAGTTTTTTTCATGTCTATATCTTTTTTTGTCTATTTAGGGCTATTGTTAGGAAAAAAAATAACCACAAGGTTCAACATGCCCTCCGTCAGTAGCACATCCTTTAAGCATATTAAGATATGTACATATGTACATATAAATACAATATATTCCATAAGTTTGAGCTTTATTTATGGAAGTTAATTTTATAGAGACTTGTTTGACCGCCACACTATTGCAAATTTCACCCATATTGTGGCCAAAATTAACATACAGCTAAACGGGCAGGGCCGATTGAAATGATTTTTTGTACTAAAACTTCGGAAGCGTCCTTCTTAACGTCCATAAAGTTCTTATCCCTTAATTTCATTTGTTATTTTAAATCAAAGCCAAGAAAAATAATTTTTCACTCACGCTCACTCACGCGTGAGAATTTTTTAAAACTGCTTTCTTAGATCTTTCTTAGGGCAAAAAAAGTGGACAATTTCCTACAGTACGCCCGACAAGTAATTTTTTAAAAAAAGTTGTTTTTTTTTTATATTACTTTTATATTAAAGCCAAACAAATTATTCTTTCATTTACGCTCAGGCATTCTCTTGCGTGAAAATTTTTGAACACTCCTTTTTTTTTGAACACGTCTTTTTGTCTGCCAAAAAAGGGAAAAGTTTCCTATAGTGTGTTGGAGAAATAATTTTTTAAAACAGTTTTTTTTGTTATTTTTATATTAAAGCAAAAAAAAAACATAAATTCAATCACGCTCACGCATTCTTACTCGTAACAATTTTTAAACACTCCTTTTTTAGGGCAAAAAAAGTGGAACATTTTTTTTAAATAATTGTCTTCTTTGTTATTCTTTTTATATTAAAGCCAAAAAAAATATTTTCACTCAATTTCTAATCATTCCTAACAATTTTTTTTGGCCAAAAAAGGTAAACATTTTCCATTAAACACTCCATTTTTAGACGTTTTTCTATCTGGAAGAAAAGGAAACATTTCCTACAGTGCGCTGGAGAAATAATGTTTTAAAAGTTTTTTTTATATTAAAGCAAAAAAATTATTTTTCCCTCGCGCTCAAGCATCCTCACGCGTGATAATTTTTAAACACTCCCTTTTTAGATCTTTTTGGGGCAGAAAAAAGTGGACAATTTCCTATAGTCCACCCGAGAAATAATTTCTAAAAAAGAGTTATTTTCATTGTTAATCTTTTTATATTTAAAGCTCACGCACTCTCACGTGTGACAATTTTTATACACTAATTTGTGAGGCTTTTTTTCAAAAATGTGGAAAATTTCTTTTTTAAAAAGAGTGGTTTTCTTTGTTATTCTTTTTACATTAAAGCCAAAATTTTTTTCACTTACGCTCATGTATTATTACACGTGATAATTTTTAAACAGACCTTGCTTAGAAATTTTTTTTGCCAAAAAAAGCAACATTTTCCTATATTGCGGCGGAAAAAAAATTTCTTAAAAAGAGTTCTTTTCTTTGTTATTCTTTTTATATTTAAAGCTCACGCATTCTCACGCGTGACAATTTTTAAATACTCCTTTTTTAGGATTTTTTTGGCAAAAAAATGGAAAATAGTTCTTGAGTTTGTTATATTTTTTAAATAAAAAAAAATATTTTTTTACTCACGCTCACGCATTCTCACACGTGACAATTTTTAAACAGACCTTTCTTAAATTTTTTTTTATCAAAAAAGGAACATTTTCCCACAGTGCGCCGGATAAACAATTTCTTAAAAAGAGTTCTTTTCTGTGTTATTCTTTTTATATTAAAGCAAAAAAAAAAAATATTTTTCACACACGTGTGACAATTTTTACACAATGCTTTTGTAGAACTTTTTTTCCTGTAGTGCGCCGGAAAAATAAATTTTGTATTCCCTTATTACAGCATCATCTTTAATAAAAATGTTGCCTGAACTTTGCAAATCACATTTTTCAACCTTAAGTGCACATACTTTTTTAGTTCCATTTTGCTTTGAACTTCACATTACATTTCAAACTGGATTTTCAACTATATTAATAATTTTTCAAGGACAAATTTTTTAAGTTGATATTGTGACACTTTTCTTTCTAAAATTATTATAATATTTTTGTGCCCTATTTTTCCTGCGAATTTCTGTCTGTTGATTGCCGTATCCGCAATCCTAATACTCGTATCATGCTAGTTTACATAGAATTTGAAAATTACATTCCTGACATTCTACATAAAATAATAAATCAATCAATGAACGCTCTTATTTTTATTATAGAATTTTTGTAAATTGGCTGATGTTGTGGGATTTCTCCCCTCGATAAGTCAAAACATGTGCTTGTATTTATATAAATTTGTGTACATATTTATAAGTATGTATTACTTATAAGCATACATACTTATAAGTATGTATTACTTATAAACATACATACAGACATACATATGTATATTAGAGTGGCCGTTAATTGTATGGAGACTTTTTGTTTTTTGATTTCTTCTACTCTCACCCCCCAAATCAGTTCATTTTTATGTAAAAAAATACAAAAATATTTCATACCGATATTTCATACCGATAGGGGGTGCGCTCGGCCCTCAAAGTTGGCCTTCAAGCCCATTTTTCAATGTAATTTTTTGCATATGACTATCTTTTTAAAAAATCATTTTACAAGAATATAATATATTGCAATATTTTAGCTCTTTAAGTCAACAACATTAGTCTTAAAGAAAGTTTTTTGCTAAAATTAATATTTTAGAAAATAATGAGGAAAATAACAAACAAAATACCACCAATTTTATGTAACAAAATTATATTTATATGGAAATTTTTTATGTACAATAAGAGCTTATATGTATATATTTAATTATTTCATACATATACAGTATATGTATATAGCCAAAATAAATCTATAAAAATATAATAAAATAAAATTACATTGAACATATGGGCTTGATGGCCAACTTTGTGGGCCGGACGCACCCCCTAAAAACAACTTATGGGTATAAAATTTTTTTGTACCCAAACTGAACCGATTTGGGAGTGAGAGTAGAAGAAATCAATAAAAGTAAAATAACGGCCAACCTAATGTATATACAATAAAATATATGTATGTATACATAATCATATATGATTATGAATATGCATGTGTAGTGTCTATATTTTATACGTACATTTGCACACACGAATATATACATACATACATCAACATAAAATTTAATGTTTGTATAAATAAAGCCGTAAACATTTATGACTTTTTTTTGTTTAAATGCTTGTTTTTCTTAATATTTTTCTTTAATCTGTATTTGCATAAAAACCTTGTTGACATACGAATATACATACATATACAGTCATGCAATCACATATTCTCCAATGCATATCGAAAACAAAATCATAAAGAGTCAAAACTCAAAACTGTCAAACCGGTTTTGTTTTTTTATAAACCAGTTAATTGAACAAATCTCCAACTCCCGCATCAACTTCTTTCACAATAAAGTATTCTTGAAGACTATAAAGTACCGATATGCTTGTTTTTATGTTACATACTTTCGTCATTTGGTCAGTATCAACAGTTTTTTTTGCCACTACTCAGCATCTGAAATATTTTGAATTGTGACTCTTTATGATTTAGTGTGCGATATGTATGTATTAGAGCCCTGCGTAAATATTCTTGAAATGTAAATATGTCTTGCTTTTTAAATGTATTGCTTTCGCATGTATCGTACTAAACCAATAATAAATTCTATCGTATAATAAGCGAAGCACGTTGGATGTAGTGATGCTCGTTTATATGGGTGTTTACAAGTGATGTCACGAACACTTCTTGTTCGCAACAAACACTACAAATACCACAAGAAGAAGTAGTGTCTTCACCTGGTTACAAATACTAGTAACAACTACGTAACAAGATGGTGTTGTCACTGTGGATTTTTTAGATTTTCAGTGTTGCCGTAATTTTCCGGGGAATCACCGGGGAACTCATGGGATTTTGGGTATTCTTAGTCTAGTTTTTGGGAATCTCTAATATGGTGTCTATGCTAAAATAAAAGAGCATACACACAACTTATGTGTGTATGTACATTTATGACGTTTGCATACGTGCCCATGCGTAGGAAAAAACAAATATCACAAATTTCTTCGTCACGAAGTGTTTAATTCTTTATTTTTTTACCTACAATAAATCAAACAAATGTCTTACAAACAGTGTTTGTTTTTGAAAACTTCGCTACAGTAAGCCATTTGAAAACTCCCTCTTGTCTTGAAAGTTTTTTTAAATGGTCTTAAGCAGGGCTCTAAAATGTATGTACATATATGTTGTATACGTAAGTATGTATGTTGTATGTATGTATGTACATGAATATACTTACACATTTGTTTCGTATTTAAAACCAATGAGAATAGTTTCATCCCAACAAACTCATGTCTTCTATAATTGCTTACAGTGCGATTTCTCGAAGGGACAATCTCAAGTGGTCACCCAGATTTTGTTATTTAACACCTTTTAACTTTTTTCATTGGAGCTATGTGAAAGATAAAGGCTATGCCAATCGATGCAAAGTATCAAAGATGGTGTTTGTGCAATTATCGGGGATACACAGCTGCAAAGTTGAGAGTTGATGATGGAAAATTTCATAGAAAGAATATTCATAATTTGTCATTATTTTTTATACAAAAGCCTGTATTTCATTTAAAAAGCCAGATTTTCAGATTTTGTTTCTTAAATTGCTTCAGCTTAAGCAATAAATTGGCTTTATTTTCAGTGTACATATTTTCATAAAAATTACAACTAAAACTTTTGATGCTTTATTTTAGTATTTCCAATAAGCTCTTTAAAACTAATAAAAAAATAAGCTTTAACTTCTATTGCATTACCTTTAATAGCACATGCCTGTAAAGCTTCTTATATATACAGTACAAGATAAAAGTAAGTACATTTAAAGCGAAACAAGAGAATTATATACAGTTGTGCACAAATAAAGCTGCTGGAACAAATACCATGTTTTCCTCTGCTTAAAAACGCTTTTCCGTAGATTCGAAGATTTGCATATGAATAAGTGTAATAATTAGGCTTAAGAATGATACAAGTTTTATTTACAAATACACCTAAAATGGTTACCGTTAAGCCTGGCTGCGCTAGTATTGACGCAATTCCTCTTTGTCTGCTGCTTATCATACACAAAACTCACTCTACCGACACTCACTGTTGATACCTCAATAACAACTCTATGGCAGACTCTCACAGTTGATACACCAATCAAGACTCGCTAGCTTTACTTACACACGTCTATTAGCTGCGCTGTTCCCTTAACTTTTCACTCGAGGTGACTCGAAAGACTCCATAATAATCTCAAGTCACGACAGACTTTAACTGCCACTATAGACTGTCCTATAGTCTCTTCAATTTTCAGCTCACGTATTGTAAATCACAGACTCATGGACTGCGCACAACTTAATTATATTCACAACTGACTTGTTCATAACTAACTCGTTCACAACACAACTGACTTGCCATTTCATCATGCATCACCCCTTTTTATACTTCGCACAAATACCACTAGAATTTTCAAGCAAAGTCTAGATGATCATTATCATCTTAAATGTTACTTACAAAGGGCGCAATTAAATTCATGTGGCAACTATGTTAGAGATGCCCGCAGAGAGAGAACCGAGAGTAATGTATAAGCGTATGTGTATTCATTTGCATAAAAAGCCGATTGATGTTCGGCACTCTGCCGCTTCTCTGGGCAGCCTGGATTCATTCATTTAGTTGTTTACTTTATTTTTGTTTTTCCTTGGAATTGGCATGTATGTATGTACGTAGGCATGTGCATCTTTTTAACGAGCAGACGATTTTTGTTGTTATTATTGCTTGTTTACGTCTAATCACGTATGTATGTGCTACGTATGTGTGCTTAGTTGTTTGCTCTATTCTAGATTTTTCTTTTTGATGACTCTGTAGCAATATTTTCCGCAATACTTGCGTTAACCCTGTTGGAATATTTTTGCCTAATGCTGCATTAACCTTGCCGACGGCCATTTTCGTAACAATATAGATTTGTAATTTTTTTCGTTTTAAGGATTTTTTCGGTTTTGAGCGTTTTTTGTTTAGTTTTGGCGTTCTTTTTGTGTTTTCGGTTTTGGCGATTTTTTTAAGTTTTAGCGTTTTTTTAATTTTGGCGCTTTTTTGTCGTTTTGACGGGTTTTTTCGGGTTTTGGCGTTTTTTCATTTTGGCATTTTTTTCATTTTGGCGATTTTTTCATTTTGGCGATTTTTTCATTTTGGCGATTTTTTTTCATTTTGGTAATTTTTTCGGTTTCTGGCGATTTGTTTAAGTTTTAGAAATTTTTTTTATATGCCGATTTTTTTTTAATTTGGCGATTTTTTTCGGTTTAGAGATTTAAAATTTTTAGGATTTTTTAGTTTTACCGTTTTTCAAAAAGTTTTTCTCTTACGGTTTCCAAGATACAGCAAGTAGTCAAAATTATATATATTCAACATTACTGATGGAACACCCTTTAATTTATTTTTTTTTTAATTTTTACTAAATAAGTAAAATAATAATTTGGGATTATTGGTGCGTTAATAAATGTTAAATTTAAATTTTTTACATTTTAGTGTTACTGGTTGTAGTATGTATAAAAATATACTAAGTCCTCGTCCAGACTTGCAATTTTTGTTGCTGCAATTTCTTAAATTTCTGCTTTGAAATTGCATAAGTGTCCACATTATGAAATTTTAATTTGCAATTATGAATTAAAAAATTTCTATTACACCATAAATTTCCCTGAAAAATTAACAAAAAATTAACTGAATAAATAAAATAAATAAAAACCGTCAAATACAACTAAAAACTTCATATAAACAATTACGAATTTCAAATCAAAAGAGAATTGCCAAGCACATGAAACTGTGTACCCTCCTCAATCTTATCACCCCTCTCAACAATAAACTTAAGAATTGCTGCAACAACAGTTTAAAGTCTGGACGAGCACTAGCCTTACAAATTTCAAGTGTGAATGTACGGAACCCTAAAAAGAATGCACGTACTGCAAATGCCATGAAAGCAATGTCAGTTGTAAGCGTTACATGATTTCTATAAAAAAGGCATCCTTTCAGTAATTTTACGTAAAAATGTACTTAAATTGAGATTTAGTTATTTATTAAGAGAATGTGATTAATTTTGGCGCTGCCTGCTTTATATGAACTTTCATAATATTTTTTAACTTTCCTGCATACCCTGATTATACTCAAATGAAAGCGCACCACTTGTTATGGCATTTCCAAGTATCCTTGTAAGAGCATAATGAAAGTCAGTGAGTTTCCTTTGCTCCATAATAATAAAATATGCTGCTTTAAACTTTCTTTTATATTACATACATATGTATGTACGTATGCATGTATGTATATAATTTTTCCTTTTTTATATTAATAATAAAGATAATCTGGCACGCGTGTAAAAATAATAAATTAATGACATTACGACTTGAAAAAAGGAGAGGTTTTTATAAATATTTCAGAAACGCTTATACATTTACATAAATGTAAATTATTTGAAAATGGAAGATTAAATGAAATTATTGGCATTCATATTTTTATAAAATTATTAAATGAAAAAACCTTTCAAGGGGCTGCTTTTATTGCTTAAAAGTACATACATCGACATTTGAATAAACTTGTGTATTTATATTCTTAAAGTGTTTTTTTTAAAGCACAGTTAAGCTATAAACAGACGACTGTTAAATCTTGCAATATTGTCAAATCTGGCAAGGTGCTGAAAATGTATTTGTTAATCGAAAATTGCCACTACCTGGATTCAGTAACTTTTTGAAAACCGAAAAGCGCAATATTTATCGTTATATTTATTTGTTTGTGCTAGCGAAAATGTGATTCTGTAATTTCTTTTTTACGATAGTGCAAATCTACGTTTTACTCGCTCGTGGCATCCCTGCATACAAAATGTGAAAAAGATCGAAAAGCACAAAGAAGAATTAAAGAAAGTCTAAATGAATTTCAGTTTGTTATTTTATTTTTTTACTTCAACCTACAGCGAATATCATTAGAATCGGTTGCTGAATAGCAAAGTCGATACATTTTCGTTATATTTATTATAGGGAATAAAAGTTAGTGAATGAAGGTCACAAGTAAGCTTTCAGTTCATCCAGAAAATCTTATAATTTATTACCAGATTATTGCGTGACAATAAATTTATGTGACAATATCGTTGGTCGAAAATTTTACGGTCAAAAGATGTTGTCATAGGCAAAAATTATCAGATCTATTGTTATGCGTTACTAGACTCAAATCATTTGATACAATGTAATATATTATTATTATCAATCAAATAAAATATAAAATATTACTGTGGACCATAAAGAAGTAATTGGAAAGATTTTTCCTGCATATATTTTATTAGATACTATTATATTATATCGCACTCAATCAACAAGAGGGTATTAAGTAAAAATTTTTTAATATTCACTTTTTCCATGAAACGAACTAACAACATCAATATCTATCTACTGCAAAAATTTTACCACATTTCTGTTGATAAAATTTGTTTTACTTTATAATTTTAATTCGAAATGTGACTGTTTTTATTATAAAATTGCTAAAATTTTTTCTGATTTGTGACTCTTTCCAAAACATAGATATTCCTCCCCAATAATTGCAAGGTTTTAAAATATAAACAATGTAAATATATTTTCAAATGGAATTTGCTTACCATGATGTATTTGGATTTTCAAATTCTTCTCAAATGTAACCACAAACAGTTTTTCATCACTACTGATAATTTTAAAATTTAGAGTTAATACCCTCTTGTTGATCAATATTATAGATATTATTATAGATATAAGATTTTTTTTCAGTTTCTTTCTATTATTTTTTCCACCACTGTTTATATATTTTTGTAGTTTCCATTTTCTTTAAAAACTAATGTGTGCAGTGTTGCCTATAGAAAGCATTATCTGACAACGATGGCATTGCCAGTTGCAAAAACTTCGCACATCTAGTCAAAGAAATGATAGTTGAAGAATAAATAAAAGTTTTAGTCAAATGATAAAAAAATATTATTAACACTTATTTGTGCCCAAAAGTACCCCTATTATCTGTCACCAAACGACTGAATTCCCATGATGAAGCCTTTGATGTCCTCTATTTTACACTTCCCGATATCAGTAATGCTCTCATGGATACGCTTGCTCAGCCATCTAAACCTATGATGTTGCAACTTCGGACAATGACAGATAATATGTTCAATGGTTTCTAGTTTCTCTTTATCTCCGCACATCCTACAAAAATCTGGAGTGGAAGTTTCTCAAATGTCTATCACGATTCGAATCTTTTTCCTATTCAGGTCCTGTGACAGTTTGGATTTTCCTGAGCCAAGTTTTGGCCACATAGACCTCAAGACTCTACAACGGTTTATACTTCGCCATGAATTCTTGGTCATGCTCTCTACCCAATTAGTGAGTTCCACATCGGTAATTCCACCGATCTGTCACACACACCCTAATGTAACGTCGAGCCTATTCTTGCCAGCTCACCGGCAGTTTCATTACCCTCAACACTGCTCTGACCAGGAACCCAACATAGTCTGACACTATATTTGTTTATAAGCAAGTTAAGGACTGTCCTACAGTCACTTACAAGTTTCCACTTCATATTGTGTCCCTTCAAAGCTTTTAGCGCTGCCTTGTTGTTGACGTAAAACGTTACCTTCTCACCTTCAGCTACATTTCTAGCCACTGAGCATCGTCAAGATCTTAGCTTGGAAAACGCTGCATTATGATGTTGTTGTTGTGCGATTTTTTTAATAAAAGAAATGTCAAAAGTCAAATTTAGAGAATCCTGCTTGCATATGATAAATTTTGTGGAAAAAAAATCGATTTGGCTGGTGGGCGTGGCTGGTTTTTATTAAACTCAGAATGTATCGTTTTTTTTGTTCTGGAAAGTGTGTCTGACAATTTTATATTGGGGCTGTGGGCGTGGCTGATTTTTGTGAAACTCTGTATGTATGTAATTTTTTTTTTCTTCTAGAAAGTGTCTTACAAATTTGAATATTTCTGCTTGGATGGAAAAATTTAAAGCGAACTAATTTATTTCAACTGTATGGGCGTTGGGAGTGTTTGATTTAGATTTAATTGCATTTTTTTTCTTGATTAAGTGAAAAGAATGCTTGTTGTCAACATTAAATGATCTAGGGCATCCTCTTGTAGTTTTTGCACAAATATACATATGTGAAGCCAATCCGACTGCGCGTTATATTGCACGGTAGTCAGCATTGCCACATGTGCAGATTTCTTTGTTTTAGCAGTTTTTTCTTTCAAAAATCAGTTTTTCTTTTCTTTCGTTTTTTTCATATCAGTGATAAGCTCATTCAAACACTCATTCTTGTCGTATTCGCATAAGATCCCTTATAAAAAATCATATGAAAAGCAGCAAAAGAGTCAAAAATATTAAATTTTTTTATATGTTTTTCATACAAGTTGCAAAAATTATAAAAGCAAAGCATCATATGAATTCCAATAAGTTTCATTGGTGAAGAATTTGTATGAAAAACATACGAAAAATTTAAAAGTTTTAAACTCCTATTTGATGAGAATTTTTCTACAATTAGATTCATAATCATGATCATACTAAAATTTTTGCCGCATTTATCATATTATGCTAGTGTATTTATATTGAAAACTTTTTTAATTTATAACACTTTGGAGAGAAAATAATGTTATACTTATTTAAGTAAAATTCGAAAACTTAAGCCCACATTTTACAATAAATCTTAGAAAGAGCAATCAATAATGAAACAATGTGTCGAGAAAAGCGTTATTGGAGGGTTTTTACTGTGAGTTAAAAGCATTAATTAATGCTAGTAGCTATATGTAGCGATGTTATGGTAATTTTACGTTGTAATAAGAATTACTGTTAAAAAATATTGGGCAATTTTTTCTTCTGAAAATCAGATATTTTGTTCGGTATGAGCAGTTTTTTCTTCAAACGTATATGGCAACAATGAGAGTATATATATATATTAATTTATTAATTTTCTCGAATATATCATATCTTTATCTTTAAACGTAAATTTCTTTTCACCCAAAAAAAAATCTTTCAAATCAATTAACATTTGCAAGACTTGCAAGCCCCAAAATAATTTTTATCTAGCAGGTAGTCAATTTTGAAGCTTCTTGCACCCGCTTTACATTGCATTAGAGTATATCCAAAATCAATGCTTAAAAAGTTTAAAGCTTCTTCTCTAAGTAACCATATCTTTTAGCTAAAACACTTAAGTAGTTTACAAGTTATGTAGTTATTACCACACTCCTTATTTTTTTGTTAATATCAGGCCACTGTGCGTGCGTATGATTAATTTTAAGTGTGTGTCATATTATACATCAACCATACGCAGCTAACTCCCATTCAAATCCATTTAAATGGCTGGTTGCTCGCTTGCTCCTTCATTCTTTGTTCATACTCATCTTTACCTGTTGCTTTAAAAGTTTATGCCCCCAAACAAATTATTTATATAAATAAACCAAGTTTATTATTCGTGTACGTATTTACTTCTTCATCTGACCTTAAACACTGAATAAATAAACTTTTCGTTTCAATAAGAGCACAATGTTTTCCATATCTTTTTTATTATGGATCCATAAAAAGAATTTACTTACACAACATTTCTTTTTTTTTTGTTTGCTTTTATAATGTCGTTTTCCTTACATCCTTTTGAATGTTATTTTAATAGCCACGAAAAGTTTTGTATAAAAAGACAGAAGGATGAAGGAATTGTTTGTTTATTATGAAGGGGGGTCTACTCAGTAATTCGAAAAGAAAGTAAGTGCTTAATAACACAAATTCGAAAGTATTTTATTTTGTTACGAAATACAGAGTAGACCTCAAGTAGGAAAATTACGGCATTTAATGTGTCAAAACGTTAGAAGTATTTCCCCACGGACACTACAAAGCGATTTGTTGTCTATTTCTTGAAATAAAATAAACCGTATTTTTCTTATTTAACTAAGTCCATGACTGCCTGCCCTAAAATAGTTATTTCAACGAGTTTTGTTTGCCGATAAACATTTTTTCCAAGTAATTTAACCCCAGAATTTTTACTTTAACAAATTTTTGGATTAAACTTTTTAACTGTTGGACATTAGCTAGCTTAATAAATTTTGCTGGTTGGTTTAGTTTTACTCGTCAAAATTAAGTAAATGTACTCATATATTTTTATCTGTGTATGTAAAATATAATTATTTTTGAATTAGCAATAGGTTCTAGCTAAACCCCTCAACAATCAATTTCAATGTATTTTTAATAAAAAAAAGCAATGTCAATCTGATCACAGGGGAGATGTGTAAACATCTAGTAATGAAATTTTTTCTTAATATTGGCTTATGGTAACTTAAATAAGATGCACACATTTTTTGAATCTACTGTATTTAAAAATCTATGGAATACTGCATCTATAGTAGTGGAATTATTAGTTGTGGGGGTTTGCAGAGAATTACTCATATGCAAGTGGAAATCGTTAAATACCAATTTTGATAAAGTTTGCGACTGTGAGTTTGCAAAATTTGTATTAAAAACTTCAGCCATAATAATTGGCATGAGCTGGAGATTGTTACCCAATTGTCGTGCACCAGCTTCAGTGTAAGGCAATAGTTCGTAATGAAGATACATATGTTATAATATAATATTATAAATTCTTCATAAAAACTGCTTTATATCTTTTAAACAAATATTTGACATTTAAAACGCTCTTTTATTTAAAGGTTTATATTTATTTTATTTATTTTATATTTTTCAACTTTTTAAAAAAATTATCACCACTGGCAATACTGTTACACTTCACAAGCAATTTCTATTAAAATTAGCATTGCTCCTGAATGTATGCTTTAAACTTTGGTTGAGTGTGTTTCTATGCAGCTGGTAAGTTTCTCTGTACTTCTTGTTCGTATGATTACACTAATACACTTATACATAAAAAAATACATAACGCTACTGCTACTGTTCTGCCTTTTATTCTTGACTAAACAAAAATTACAAACAAATTACAAACTGTGTTTACTTAATAACTTCTTATTATTATTATTATTATTATTATTATTATTATCCACCGCACGAGGTCTTTACTTTCAACGATGTTGGCTCGACTATTTTCTGATTAGCACTAACTCACTTTCACACATAATACCTCCTTATATACTGCAGGAACCGGTTCTAGAATGTTCTCCACGTACTGATAGATGGCGTAATGAAACGCGTGTGCTTATTAAAGCCAAATGGCAGAAACTTTATTACTACATAACGATGTTGCTTCTAGGCGCAAATTACCATTTTGTTGTTGTTTACTATTGGTTGCCAGGTGATCAAACAGTCTTCTAACACTATTTGAAAAATTCATGTCACTGCTTCTAGATGTTTGTAGATAATTCGATTGGCCGTTATGAATTTGAATTTGAATTTCAGAGTTACTACCGACTTACAGATCAACATAAATTACGACGCAAAGCGCAACGTAATGTAGCATTTGGCTTTTACGCTGAAATGAGTAACCTAAATTAGAGCATTAACGTTGTGGCAGAAACAGTAATGTTTACTCACGTTGATTAATAAAAACCGCTAAATAGAAATAGGATATAAAAATAAAAACGCTAAATTTACCTGAAAGTAGCTAAAGTTACATTACTTAACAAAAAAAAAACAGTACTTTTGCAGCCAACTTCGCTTCTTTACGCTCTGTTAAAATTGGATTTTCCAATTGCAAAGCGTTGACGCTGCGTTATTTCGGTTGGTTTCATACATTTTGTATGGGCATGAGAAATTGTTACAGCCAGGCAACGCGTTGCCTCGTAATTTAGGTTGGTCTGTTATATGTTGGCAATACCGTGTTTTACTGGTAGTACAGGGTGGTTAACATATGTGTTTGCACTTTTATGTGTATGTGTGTACGTCTGTAGCTGTGTATACAATTATTGTTGTTGCTATAGTGCTTGTACGTGAATTCTTGTGTATGTAAAGTTTTTTAGTTAAATATTTCTAGATAGTTCTTTGTATTGACCCTGTAGGAATATTTTCGCATAATACTTCCATTAAGCCTGTTGGAATATTTTTACGTAACAAGATTTTATTAAATAAGTAAAATAATAATTTGGGATTATTATTAACACAGTAATGTTAAACTTAAACTGTAACAATTGCCAATAAAAACACTAATTATCAACTTGAATGCACCTGATCACAAATACTTGTGTGGCAACACTCTATTCTTGAAAAACTGTTGTTGTTATTTACAAGTATTTTCTTTACATACTTTTACAACTACAAATAGAGCTGAAAAAAGTCAGCCAATGTACTAAAGTAAGAACATAAAAAACATGTTGATTAATCAGTTCTTTTTTAAACTTTGTTGTATGTTGAGCTTCTCATTTGTTTAAATGAAAGTTTATAATATAATAATTCAAGTTGTTCTAAGAAATTTTTTGGGTAAAGGTTCCCTGATGATCTGCATTGGCAATAGTGAAATGCGCATAGGATCCAGCTAAATCCCTCAATATTCAATTTCAATGTACTTTTAATAAAAACTATTTTACTAAATAAGTAAAATAATTATTAGGGATTATTAGTGCGTTAACAAATGTTAAACTATTATTATTTAGTTTTAAATTTTATAAAATTGTATAAATTCCTTAACTTTTCTGTTTTATTTTAAACTGCCATCATATTTTTTTTTATTCGTTACATGAGTACGTTTTTGCACAAACATTCTCATAATGAGTCTTGAAAAAGTTACCTTAATGTTTATTATTTTAATTAAGAAATGAAAATGAGTACAAAAAAAAAGAGTGAAGCAGCACCTGAATGAGGGTTTAAACATTTCATTTTGCGCAAATTAAAAAAGTAGGACAAAATGTATCCTAAATAATAATAAACTTTACAAGTGCACACCCCAAATTTGCTAGAATAAACAGAGTGTGAAAGCATAAAAATGAAAGTACATATTTTGTTTTTAAGGTAGATTTCTTTTTGTACTTTAAGAGAAAAGTGAATTGATTGTAATGATTATCTTACAGACGATATATTCACAAATTTACTACTTGTTTAATATGAATTAAGCGTTACATAGTCTACCTTTTTATTTATAATAAAATATATTTATTAACTCTTCTGTCGGCCTTAGTACGAGAATTGTTATGTTATATTCCTTAACAGACTTTAAAAAAGGAGAAGGTTAATTTAACAAATTTCAAAAATAGGAGGAGGTAATCAATTCAATTTTATTTCTTTTGGCATTGTTACTTCATAGATCGGTACATTTTAGAATGATTGAAATTTTGTTTTGTCTGAGGGATATAGCTTCCATTTGGCGGGCGGGAATACGCCCACAAATTTTTCTTTAATTTTATAATCTTTTACTTATCACATTACAGCAAACTTTAGCGGGTACCTTAGGTTCTTGTTATAAAACAAATTCGAAGTTGATAAAAGGGGCGCAGTTACGCCCATTAAAATTTATTATTATATTTCACGTACTTCTGTTTGACAGATTTTTAAGAAATTTGGCACACATATGGAACCTTAAAAAGACGCCCATTAAAATTTAATATTATTTTTCACGTGCTTGTACTAAATCGGTTTTAACAAAACCTGTCACTTGCCTTGAACTCTTGAAAGGACCCAATTTCGTATTGAAAAAAGTGGGCCGGAGTACGCCTACAAATTTTTTTTTGAATTTATAATCTGTTGCTTTTTCGATTGCTGTGAAACTTGAGACATACATTGAAATTTTGTAATGACACAATCTCGAAGTCAGAAAAATGGGCGGAGCCACGCCCACTTAAACTTAATATTACATTTTACGTGCTTCTACTTCACCGATTTTTACGAAACTTAAATCACACTCTGAGCTCTTAGAGAGACCCAATTTTGTATTTAGAAAAGTGGGCGGAGTTACGCCATTAAAATGTAATCCAATATTTCACGGGCTTCTACTCAACAGCTTCTGGTGAAACTTGGCACACACTCTGAACTCTTAAAAATACCCATTTATTCATTTAAAAAAGTGGGCGGGGTTACGACCATTAGATTTGAATATTAAATTGCACGTGCTTGAGCTTAAACGATTTTTACAAAAGTTGTAACACTATTTGAACTTTACAAAGACACAATTTTGTGTACAAAAAAGTGGGCGGGCTACGCCCATTAAAATTTAGTATTATTTTTCAAGTTCTTCTACTTTTCCATTCTTACGAAACTTGGCACACACCTGATCTCTGAAAAGTACTTAATCTTGTGCTTAAGAAAGTGGGCGCGCCCACGTCCCTGAAAGTTTAGTATTAAATTTTCTGTACTTCTATTTGACGGATTTTCACGAAACTTGGAAATGAGTTTCGTCCCTTAGAATGACATAATATTGTGCTAAAATAAGTGGGCGTGGCCCTCCCCATTAAAGTTACATATATTTATGTATATTATATTTCAGCTGCTCTTGTTTAAACGATTTTTATGAAACTTTGCATACATATTGAGCTCTGCAAAATACTTAATCGTGTGTTCAAGAAAGTGGGCGGGGCCACGGCCATGAAAGAGATTTTTACGAAACTTTGCACACACACCTGAGCTCTGAAAAGCACTTAATCTTGTGTTCAAGAAAGTGGGCGGAGCTACGCCCATGAAAGTTTAGTATTAAATTTTCTGTACTTCTATTTAACGAGTTTGCACGAAACTTGGAAATGAGTTTCCTCCCTTAGAACGATATAATTTTGCGCTAAAAGAAGTGGGGCGGGGCTATGCCCATTAAAGATATATATTATATTTCACTTGCTTATACTTTAGAGATTTTTGCAAAACTTGGCACACACCTTCAGCTCTCAAAAATACCTAATTGTATGTTCACAAAAGTGGGCGGGGCTACGCCCATGAGAGGTAAGTATTAAATTTTTTTGTAATTCTATTAAACCGATTTTCACAAAACTTAGCAAACATTTTCGCTTTTCAGAATGAAATAATTTTCCACTTGAAAAAGTGGGCGGGAAGTCATGCCCATTCAAGTTAGTTATATATAATATTTCACGTGTTCTTACTTGAATTTTTTTTATTAAACTCAGCACACTCCCTGAGCTCTGAAAAATACTTAATATTGTGTTCAAGTAAGTGGGCAGAGCCACGCCCATGAAAGGTTTGTAGTTACTTTTGTCTGTACTTCTTTTTCACTGATTCCCAGAAAGCTTGGCCAAGAGTTTTATTTATTATTATTCCTTAGAATGACATAATTTTGTGCTTAAAAAGTGGGCGGGAGGTCATGCCCATTAAAGTTAATTATAATATTTCACGTACTTTTACTTGAATGTTTTTTTACAAAAGTTTGCATATATTTGTAGCTTTAGCTCTAAAAGTGACGAGATATTGAATTGAAAAAAGTGGGCGGAGCCTAAAATTAGCCAAATTAGGCATCACCACGCCCATAAAAACATAAAATTGGCGCTAAATATTTAAAAGTAAAACTTAAAATGAAATTTAAATTTATTTAAAAAATTAGCACTAAATAGTTAAAAGTAATTTTTATTCAGTTAAATAAAAAAATTTTATATGCGACCTTCTCCGTGAAAAGGGACCTAGTGTGTGGAAATGAAGTTTTGAGAAAAATGCATTTAAAGTTTAAAGTTGTAATGTTTTTCTAATTTTGTCGATTTTCCCAAGAACCCGTTCTTTGACACACAAGGTCCATTTTTTCAGAGAAGGTTACATATTTGAAAAATGCAGCATATTTCTGAGCCACCATTCCCTTCCTTATAAGTCCGGTCTTTCTATTTGGGCAGAGAGTGGTTGTTTAAATTAGCCATTTAACATTAAATTTTAATGAAATATTTAACTAATAAAAAAATTTGTTTTATGAAAAGAATTGAAAAATATTGAGCTTTTAACAAAATTTTTTTAAATAATTAATTTAATTAATTTATTCTTTTTATAAAAAAATATTCCTTTAATAATTTTTCAATATTTAAAAAAAAAGAATCTTATAGTGAAATTTTTATTTAACTTACAAAATCTTTTCTCAGAAATATAAAAAGCTTTTACTTTTCATTTCATATTCAGCAGAAGGATGCATAAAATTCTTTATTGCAGGATATGGCCTTCTTATTTTCTTTTGCATACATATTTCAGGAAACTTGGCTCATGTCATACGAAGTATACACATACTCGCAAATATTAAAGCCATTCTGCCAAAGCCCATAAAACAATGAATCATATATATGTACATATGTATAAAAAGCAAAAATTAAGCAATCTAACTGACATGATTCTGGCTTGTGAATGAATTTAATGAATAAAATGTTTGCTATCAAATGCTTTGGTTGGTTGACTGGCCAAATGGTTTAACGTTTTGGTTCGTAATCATTTCCATTTGAATTAATGTTTTTGTATACCAAAAAAAAAGAGCAAACGGAACCAAAGTTCCAGCACTTCTTTCTTAGTGAAGCAATAACATGAAATGGCAATTTTTTTCCCCAAGATATGAGTACGTACGTACATATAATATTTTGCGCACTTACAGTTGCGTGCTTTTGAAATGGAAAATATTGCGAAGTTGAATGAAAAATAAATTAAATAAAATACAATTTTTTTCAGCGATTAATCAAAATAATTTTTAAAAAGTATTTTTAAAATATTTTAAAAGAAATTTTCTTTAAGCTTCAAATTACCATCATTTATATTATTTAGGTAATTTTTTGGAGTTCGTTAAGCTTAAATCGTTCCAGATTTTTGGATTTTTTTTTATATAAAGAGAAGTAATACTTAGGAAATGAATGCCTGTTACTATTTCTAGGTGTTACCTTTTTTAGGAAAGGAATGAAGAGATAAAGGAAAGTTTCATTCTTTTTACAACTCTGCTTTTTGCACTTTTTTAATAATGCAGTGTCGCAGCGCCTCTGGTGTTAAATGAGGAGTATTATTTTCTCTTAAGCTGGCTACTTACATTTTATTGGCTAATTTACTTCGCCGATAATTGTGTGATGCTGTTATTGAGTGACTGTCAGAGACCGGGATAGAACCCAGGACCTTCGGTTTTATAGTCAACAAAATTGCTTATTCAGCCAAAAAAAATATGGGGTTTATGCAGTTACATATATTCTGTATACAACGTAAAATTCTGACATCATGAGACTTAAGACTACAGTTTGAATACCCCAAATAAAATTTTAAATAAAATATCATTGAAAACGTTAAATTTTTACTTAAAACTTTTCGGAAAAAATTTTCGTTTTTATTGGTTAGAACTATATCTGGTTTTATACTCGGCAGTTCTTATTGCTCAACTTTTGATTTTATAATGAGAAAGAAAAAGATAGATATACATAAGATATATATTACTTTCTCAACTCTCTCACACTAAATCAAAAGTTGAGCAAATAAATTGCCGAGTCTAAGACCGGTGTATGCAACATTGATCGAGTTTGGCAAACAAAACTACCAGCTGTCAATAAAGGTATTCACGTCAACTCTTGCAACTGTGTAAAAATGCACAATTTAGTTTAGTTGTCTAGAAAGCAGCACAATATGTGAAGAGAATATTTTATACTCGCATATTTCTTAATTGTTGAAAGAGTTAACTTAAAAGCTGAAACAAAGTGTTGGAACTTCGCTGATTAATTCTGTAATTAATTCATTAATAATTAATTAATTAATTCACTAATTAAATTTAACAAAATTCTAATAACAATTTGAGCCATAGGTCCATTAAAAATAACAAAATTATGTATTTGTACCTTTAAGATCAAATTTAAAGATATTTTTAAAATTTCTAGCTAAGAATTTAAAAAAAAATTATAATTTTTAAATTAATTTATTTGTAAAGAAAACACCTTCAACCACTTGTTTTTTTTTCATTTAAAAGAAAGACATTTAGGTATTTCTGCGTTGTAATTTGATGTATGGTTGATTTTTTAAGTACTTCTTGCCCATTTTTAGGGATTGGCAATGCCGCAAAAAGTGGCAAAGTGCTCTTTTACATTTGGGAAGTTTAAAGATCGACAGACGAAGTTTGTGAAGAAAGGGCGAAGATGCAGAGTGTGTATTACACGACCCTCTGTACCGGACATTTTTTCTTTCTCTTTTCTACTTTTTGCAATTTATTATTGTTGCTTCATATGATTTTTCTCATTTCAACGGGTGTATGGATAGTTGATGTGTATTTTCAAGGCATATGGTATGTGTGTATATGTATGTGTTTGAGTATCAAACGCGAAGTAGAAGTCTATTAATGTCCAATATGTAAAAGCTTCGGGCAAGAGCAAAAGAGAATTGAAAAAATGTCATGCAAGAAATGTCTCAAATGTGAATTGGGACAGAGCTTCGCAAAATTTACTCTGATAATCTTGCACTTGCTCAGACCCTGACAATTTTGCATCATTTGTTCAAAATAATTTTCTATCTGGTTGTTGTTATATTTGTGGAAAATTTTGCAATTTTGCTTTTTCCTAACAGTGCAACTTTTGACGTGAATACCATTAATATTTCGCACAGGTGTTAAGAAAATGTTGTCAGATATATTTCATAAACTTTTCACGAGTTGAACGGACTGCAACTTTTGCAACATTATTTTATGAATACTTACATGTAACTTTTTTTATATGGATTATGTTCACATTTTCGCAAAATTTTCAGTCTTTTGTTATCTTTAAATTCAATTCCTTTTTAACCGGCTTTAAAAAAATATTATCAATTCGTCTGTATTTTGTTGTTGACATTACTACTTAATAACTCGGTACTTTTTGGATCGATTTTAAAAATTATTTTATTTTGTGTGAGAGGTATCGTTGTCAAAAAAAGTGGGCGACTATACGCCCACAATTTTGTATGTATTATTATATTTCACGCTGGTTGTACATAACTGATTCTTACGAAACTTACTATACACCTTGAGTTCTAAAATAAACACAATTTTCAATTTAAAAAAATTGGTTTAGTCAGGCCCATTGAAATTTAATTTTATATTTCACGTACCTCTTCTTAAGCAATAGATTTTTAATATTTTTTTTTTGTAGATAGAGTTTACTTGCAGTTTGGTTCAATAATTTTTTTTGGAAAATGTTCTATCAGATCTTTGCAATGAAGTCAGGGGTTTTGTTGCAGAATTATTTGTTTATTAATTTTAAAAGTGCAACAACAAATCTGTGGCAATATCAGTGCAAAAAATAATTGAGATCTGTTCATTTACTTTATTACTTAATTTGAAAGTTTTATTATATGTTCAACTTAAAAAGGACACATAAAATTAATTGTAAAAATTTAAGTCACTTCAAACTTTTGCTGTCGATATGTATTTGCTTTTTCTCTCGTAGTTGCTCCGTCATTACGCTCAATTTTGCAGAAGCTACATTCGTATCTTTCATCTCATGAAAGTAAGATTCAATAAATGCCAAAAATTCTTCTCAAGCTGGAGCATATTTTAAATTAAATAAGTACAAACATATAAAACAACTATCCAAATTAGGCAAACAGAATATTCCTTCACAGCAAAAAAAAAGTGGAAGTCATTCTAGTGGAACTACATACGCTTCCAATTCAATGACCATGCGTCGAAAGAGAGAACTTCTTGCAATGATCGGATCGAAAATTTCACTACTTCCTGATCGCAAACTCTACATTTTCATGATTTTTTTGGAGTTTCTTTTTTTGCTGGGTTGTTAAATGACAGATGCAAACTAGTTATCTTTATGTTTCTCTTTTCTTTGCTTTTTTTAATTTAATTTCCATTGGAAATCAAGGTATGAGTACATTGAGGTAATGAACAAGTTCATTGAATCAAGATACTCATTCTCTATATTTTTGTGTATTCCTTATTTGTTTTGCTTTTACACACTTTGTTAAGCAGGAGTTTCTATATATAAAAGTTTGAATGTACTGGTATTTTGAGTCAAGGAAGAGGTTCATTAAAATGTTTAATATTTGTTTTTAATGAATGCTTTCAATGTATCATTCATAGGGCACGTTTAAGTGAACATTTATTTAAGGCTCAGTTAGACGATTGTAATGTAATGTAACTGCAATAGTAGGAAACAGCTGATCGATATTGTTATGTGAAAAGTAATGAAAATGATTATACAATTATAATGTAACGTATCCTACTTTTCATATAAAAATATCGATCAGCTGTTTTCTACGTTGCAGTTACATTACAGTCAGCTAACTGAGCCTTAATAAATGTTAAACGAGACTTCAAAAAAGTCATGAAAATGTAGAATTTGCGATCTGGAAGTAGTGAAAATTTCGATCCGATGTAATGATTTTTACATAGGGTTGTCATTGCAAGAAGTTCTCTTTTTCGATGCCTGGTCACTAAATTGGAAGCGATATTAGGAAAAATTCCCTTTTTTGTGTTCTATGGTAATATTTTCATCAAGGAAAAATTTTAAATAGTTACCTATTTTAACAATTCGTTTCTTTTTATACGAATTCAATCTCCAACTAGTGTTATCATGTAAATTTAATCAAATAACTTTTAAACTTTAGACTAAAATTAGTTCATAAATTTCTTTAAAAAAATAAATTTTTTTTAATTTTGGTTAATATTTTCTAACACTATGGAGGAGTTACAAGGTTTTGTATGACTAAAATAAGCTTCTACATGGTTTTTTGCTCACTCTCGGCAAATTAAAAATATCGATTTTTTGGAAGCAAGGAAAATGTAGTTCCACTAGAATGACTTCCATTTTTTTCACTGGGGATATTCGAAGTAGTTAATAAAAGCAGGAGGCTCTTGAGCCGGCTTTGAGCTGGTCGGTTTGTTTCTCTGCTTATAACACTGTTATTATTATTATATTATTGTTATTTCATAGAGAAACTTTAAAAGAAAAATTCCAAATAACATCACATACAACTGTGAAATTACATGCGTAATTCAAGTGGTTGAAGTACCCCGTAATTATAAAATCATTCATAGCTTTTTGCTTGTTTTCGCCAGCTCTACATATAAACATTGTTATTAACAACATATACATATGCACATACATACATATATATGTATGTATGAAATATTTTAAATTAAACATCCGTATGTTTGCACAAGAACAACAGGAATTCCTTCGAGGAAGAGTGTTAAACAAAATAAAATTTCTAAACATGATATTGTTTCTAGTACAATGCCCTCAAGATGTTTACTTAAAAAGTCAGTCAGTCAGTCAGTCGCCTGTCTACTCGGTCTGGTTTTTAAAATAATGGTTGTAAACTGTCAAAAGGTCCTTCCGTGAATGCTTGCTAAGCAAATGGTTATATAAGAGTACTAATGTACACATTATAAAAATGTATACAAAGTATCTGTTGATGTTCAAAGAAATGTTGAAAGTGCATTAAGAAGATGAATTGAATGAATTCTTCTTTTGGAAAATGCAGAGATAAAAAATTTCTTAGACAGCAGCCGCTTTATAAACTTCAACAAAGGTTGCGAAATGTTAAAGAAATCATGGGAATCTCAAGATCTGTAAAAGACATAAGCAAATAATTTATTGTCATTAGAGTAAAATTAGCACCTCCAACGAAGTTATTTTATTATACGAGTTCATAAAATTTTAAAACATTTTATATATTAACACTCAGCACCAGAAGGCACACAACTGTAATCAATAATAATTTTTGAATTGCTTCTTTGCACTGCAATTGAGTTCTAATATTCAAATGTAGAGAGTAAATTGTGCTTTTTTTTCTTTCTTTTCAAATCATCATTAAAAACTTTTTTGAAATCATGCTTTCACTCACCCACATCAAGTAACAAATAAAGTCATTGACAAACATGCAACAACAATAAACTGTCAACCCTTCAAAACATATTTCACAATATTTTTCATGCTTGTGGGGGCAGGCAAAAGCAAAGTCAGCAAATAAATTTGAAAAAAATAAAATGCGTAGGAGTTCAATAACTTTTTATTCTGACCTCTTCTTACTCTGTCATCTCTGCAGTCGAAGGTAAATTTCCAGTAACATTTTAACAATAGGAAAATGGTTGTGAGTGTAGACATAAAATCAAATAAATGTTATTTCTGCATAAATGCATATTCATTGCGATATGTAATTGTAAAGCACAAAAACAAATTGTAACAAAGGGGCACGAACCTTTAAAGCTGATTTACAAATACATACATACATATTTTTTTTATCATGTAACAAATGTCAATGGTTATGTCGTAGTATGTACGACAGTATTATGGATTACTCAGGTATTTAAAAATTGATGATTTCACAACTCTGGCAGTTCAATAAAAATATTGAGTGCAACAAAAACTACAGTGGAGAGACAATTTATGCAACTTTTATCTGAAATGGGACAACAATAAGTCGCCATTTTAACAAATGTCATAGTCCAAGCTGTAAATACTTGACAGTGAACAAGAAAAACTACGCCATTAATAAATAAATAAATAATAATAATATTAAATAATAACAAATAAATAAATTTAAGTAACCGATTGGCTTTTTTCGGTTTTTTTGCACTTTTTTCGTTCTTGCGATTTTTTTAAATGTTGGTGATTTATTTTGATTTTTTTTTTAGTTCAAACCTTTTTTGTTTTTGAAATTTTCTTTCGATTTTCGGGGATTTTTTTTTGTCGGCGGTATTTCGGCGATATTTTTTTATTTCTGGAGATTTTTTTCGTTTTGGCGATTTTTTGGGGTTTTGGTGATTTTGTTTCGGTTTGAATGATTTATTTCGTTTTGGCGATTTTTTGAGCATTTGGTGCCTTATTTTAATTTTCGGCGATATTTTTTGTCGGCGGGTTTCTATTTCTGAAGATTTTTCTCATTTTGACGATTTTTTTGGGGTGATTTTTGGCGATTTTTTTCGGCTTAAGTGATTTTTTTAGTTTTTTTTCTTTTTGGCGATTTTTTTGGGGATTTGGTGATTTATTTTGTTTTTTGGCGATTTTTTCGGCTTAAGTAATTTTTTGGCGATTTGTTTAATATCATGTTTATTTTAGTTTTGGCATTTTTTTTCGTTTTTGCTTTCTTTTTATATATTTTAAGTTATATCTCTTTATATCAGTTTTTGCAATTCTTTCAGTTTTTGTCGATTTTGACGACTTATTTTAATATCTTAGTTTTGGTGATTTTTTTGTTTTGGCGATTTTTTATGGTTTTGGTAATTTATTTCGAATTTTGGCAATGTTTTTAGATTTTGGCGATTTGTATTCAAGCTTACTTTAGTTGTGGTATTTTTTCATTTTGTGCATTTTTTTCGGTTTTTGGCAATTTTTTTGTTTTTACAATATTTATTTTTTTAGTTTTAGCGATTTTTAAGGTGATTAATTTCATTTTTGGAGTTTTTTTAGTTTTTTTTTACCTGATTACTTTTGGTGTTTTGTATTCGTTCTTGCTATTTTTTCGGTTTTTGGTGAGAATTTCTTTTCTTATAATATGTATGTACATTAGAGTGGCCGTTAATTGTATGAAGACTTTTTTTTGATTTCTTCTACTCTGGCTCCCCAAATTGGTTCAGTTTTATGTAAAAAAAATACAAAAAAATTTCATACCGATAAGTCCGGCCCTCAAAGTCGGCCTTCAAGCCCATTTTTCAATGTAATTTTTTTCATATGACTATCTTTTCAAAAAATAATTTTACAAGAATATGACATATGGCAATATTTTAGCTCTTTAAATCAACAACATTAGTCTCAAAGAAATTTTTTTGCTAAAATTAATATTTTAGAAAATAATGAGGAAAATAACCAACAAAATACCAAAAATTTTTTGTAACAAAAGTATATTTATATGGAAATTTTTTATTTTAAGGATATACAATAAAGGCTTATGTATATTAAATTATTTCATACATATACATACACACATATAATCAAAATCAACATATAACTGAACTGAATTTTGTGGGTGGGGGTAGAAGAAAAAAAATGACGGCCACCCTAATGTACATATTTTAAGATATATCGTTTTGTTTAGTTGTTGCTCTTTTTATTTATTTTTGGTGATATATTCCATTTAAGTGCTTTTTTCCGGTTTTAGCGATTTTTTACTTGTGCCGCTTATTTAAGTTTTATTATATTTGTCGTTCTTATGATTTTTTTCAGTTTTTGCAATTTTATGTTTTGGCGTTTTTTTTATTTTTTTATACAATACATACTTTTAGTTATAGCGATTTTTTTATTTTTGCGCTTTTTCTCGTTTTGGTGATTTATTTCAGATTTTGGCAATTTTTTTAGATTATTTTCGATCTTTTTATTTTTAGGTTTTTTTTGGTTTTTGAAATTTTTTTATTTTTTTCAGTACATATTTTTGTTTTAGTGCCTTTTTTTGCATTTGAGCGATTTATTTTATTTCGCGTGCTATTTTTTTTGGGCGATATTTTGGTTTTTGGCGATTTTTTTAGTTTTGGCGTATTTTTCTTTTTGATGTTTTTTGTTTTTTTGGGTATGGCGATTATTTTTGTGTTTTTGGTATTTTTTTTCGAGTTTTTGACGATTTTTTTGTATTCACGCTTATTTTATTTTTGGCATTTTTTTCGTTTTTGCAATTTATTTTTTGCGAATTTTCGTTTTTTTTTACAATAACTATTTTTAGTAATAGCGCTTTTTTAGTTTTTGCGATTTCTTTTGTTTATGTCGATTTTTTTTTAGTTTCTTGGTGATTCATTTTATATTTTTGAGTTTTGGTGCTGTTTTTCGTTTTGACGATTTTTTTGTTTGTTGGAGATTTTTTCGGGTTTTGTCGATGTTTTTTATTATTGACGCTTATTTGAGTTTTAAAATGTATCTTCGTTTTCACAATACATATTTTTATTTATATCGATTTTTTTTGATTTTTGCGCTTTTTTCCGTTTTGGCGATTTATTTCAGATTTTGGTGATTTGTTTTAGATTATTTTCGAGTTTCTGACATTTGGTGATTTTTTTAGTTTTGACGATTTCTTTTCGTTTTGGCAATTTTGTCGTTTGTTGGTGATTTTTTTACTTCTGACGATTGTTACATTTAAGCGATTTATTTAATTATCTTGTTATATTTCATTTAAGCACTTTTTTAATTTTGGAGATTTTTTAAAATCGAGATTTTTTACTTTTACCTTTTGTTTTTGAAAATTTCAAGAGTTTACTCTTACAGTTTTCAGCTTGCTGTCAAAATTGCATTAAGTGATAGAATACCCTTTAATTTTAATTTTTTAAATTTCTGTTTTACTGTTAGTCTGCATAAAAATATACTAGCTTGGAAAATTCAAGTCTCGACATATGCTTGCCCATATATTAAATTAGAACAGACGGACGTAGTAGCGAAAACAATAGGATGGATTCCTTTTCATCTTTGGTGTACGAAGTTCAAATGATTAAAATTAACTACACAAATAGTGAACATTTCGCGGTTACAGTTCACAAAACAGAAGTATTTTTGGGTCCTCGTGAAGCGACTTTTCGGCCAGCAATTGTAAAACTGATGGAAAAATCTTAACGGTTGGGACTACGTTAGTAATGTATAGAATTGAACTCATGCCTGTCGCTCAAGAATAACTGAGTATATTGTATATTGTTTTCGCCCAAAGTATTGAGAAAAATCGAGTCTTCTTTATTTATTTGGACACAAAGTGCAGCGTTGCTATGTCATAAAGAGCTTTTTGCTTAAAAATTTTCTATTCTTGAATTGTACGTCCTTAAAAATATTGCTACATTTGAAGCTATTTATTCAGATATATTTTAAAATTTGTTGAACTTAAAAGGTACATTTAAACATTTACATAAATTTTTTTTATAATTTTAATTTAAACAAATTTGCCTCACACTGTGTATTTAATTTACCGAAGTGAATAATATTTGAAATGTAAATATATTTACCAGGAAGTTCAATAAATATTGTTAAATTTCCACATAATAGCATGTAAGCTAAAATAACACATGTTGTTGCACTCACCTTTATCATTCCTATAAAAAAATAACAAATCTGTAAATGCAACAGAAGTCAATTGATGTCTGAAGTAATTGGAAAAAAATATTACAAAAAAGTAGAAAAATAAAACTGAAATGCAGTTTACTGCTTCAGGTATTTTCTTCGTAGAGAAATAGAAAACAATTAATCCGTATTGAGTTTTTCCATTTATTTCATTCAAGTATTTTTTTATTTACGTTTTATAGGACAGCTCTAGAAATTTTTCATTTGATTTTTGCTTTTATATTATTATTACTGCGATTTTTATATAAGATTTAATTATGTATGTACATATATTAATATAAAATATTCCTTTTTTAAATTAATAATTGCAGTGTAAGACCTTATAGGAACGAGGGAAATATATGTATATAACATAAGTATCTGTGGTAACAAGCGATAACAGCATAAGTCGAAAAACATATCAAAACCGCTCCGACAAAAACAAAATGGGCAAATTAAAATAATTTTGTCGTAAAGATGTTATAAAAATGTGCTTTTTAATATAATTTGCTGATTATTAAAAATTTTATTCGATTTTTAATGGTGAATATTTAAATATTGCTTGAGTTAATTTTCATAAAAAATTAAAATGTACATATGTATTTAAATACATTTTGATTTTTTTAGTGGCTAATTAAAGCTATTATCAAATTACGTTATCAAAGTACGTTAGCACTACAATATTTCCAAATATTATGGAAAGCTTTCCAAAGGACAGCTGTTCAATATTAATAAGAAAGTTGATTTATCAATCTATAGAAACATGTGTTGTGCTTGTAAAACTTAAACACAACTTAAATGCACAATGTTTGATATTTAAATTAGATTTAATTGTGCGGTGAGAAACAAATTTTTTTGTTTAAATAGGATTTAAAAATAAAATACATATAATCATTGACTGATTTATTAGCCCTAAGGTCAGGTCAATCTTATTTTATTTATATCTTTATAACACATTAAATTGTTTATCTAAGATATGAGCTTGGTTATTTTTTATATTTTTATAACACATTTTAAATATTTTAAGATCAAACAAGAAAAAAATAAAACTAAATATATGTAAATATAAAATAAAAATTTAGTTAAAAAAATAGTAAAACTTAATTTAAAATATATATTAAAAAATACAAATTAAATAAAAATAAAATAAAAAATAAATTTGACTAAAAATAAAATGCAAATAAAATTAAAATAAAATAAAAAATAGTATAAAATAAAAATTAAAATATTTATTTATTTATTTATTTTTGTAATATGTAATTAAAATAAAAATATAATAAATATAAAATAAAAATAAAAGTCAAATTAAAAATAAAATAAAAATAATATAAAAATCAAATAAAATTAAAATAAAATAAAATTAAAAATAAAATAAAATATAAGTAAAATAAAAATTAAATAAAAATAAGATAAAAACAAAATAAAATTAAATTTACAATAAATAAAAATAAAAATAAAATAAAATAAAAATTAAAATTAAATTAAATTAAATAAAAATAAAATAAAATATAAGTAAAATAAAAATAAAATAGAAATAAAAATAAAATAAAACAAAAATAAATTTAAAATAAATAAAATAAAATCATAGTAAAATGAAAATAAACTAAAAATAAAATATAAGAATAAAATAAAATAATAACAAAATAAAAATAAGTTTTAAATAAAACAAATAAAAATAAAATAAAATTAAATAAAAATAAAATAAAATATAAGTAAAATAAAAATAAAATAGAAATAAAAATAAAATAAAACAAAAAAATTTAAAACAAATAAAATAAAATCATAGTAAAATGAAAATAAACTAAAAATAAATTAAAAATAAAATATAAGAATAAAATAAAATAAAATAATAACAAAATAAAAATAAGTTTTAAATAAAACAAATAAAAATAAAATAAAATTAAATAGAAATAAAATAGAAATATAAATAAAATAAAAATAAAACAAAAAATAAAATAAAAATTAAACTTTTTGTTTCAAAGTAAAGTAAAAATTAAATAAAAATTAAATAAAAATAAAACTAAATTGAAAATAAATAAAATAAAATCATAGTATAATAAAAATAAAGTAAAATTTAATTAAAAATAAAATAAAATAAAAATAAAATATAAATAAAATAAAAATATAATAAAAAATAAAACTTGAATAAAAAATATATAAAAACAAAATAAAAATTAAATAAAAATGAAATAAAAATAAAAATAAATTTAAAATAAATAAAATAAAATCATAGTATAATAAAAATAAAGTAAAATTTAATTAAAAATAAAATAAAATATAAATAAAATAAAAATATAATAAAAACAAAATAAAACTTGAATAAAAAATATATAAAAACAAAATAAAAATTAAATAAAAATAAAATAAAATAATATAAAAATAAAATAGAACTAAGAACTCATTTGAAAATGTATAGAAAAAAAGTTTTGAAAGGTGTTACTTCTCTCCATTCAAACATCCATACATTAAAAAAAGGATTTTAAAGAAGATTTTTTCGAAAGGTTCTTCTTTAAAAGGTACTCTTTTGAAATGTGATTTTTTTAAAACGTACTTTTTTTCAATGGTACTATTTTAAAAGCAGTTTTCAAAAGATATTTTTAAATGCTTTTTTATTTATTTTGTAAAAATTATTTGCTTGAAATGTGCTTTTTTAATCGGATGAAATGCAAGATCTTCTTAAGACATCGTTGCTGTCCATGGAAGGGTGCAGGAGAATTCGAGGAACTCGATTTCTCGTCGTTCGTTGGCGAATTTCGTTTCATAACTTGCACTTGCATCTGTACAAAATTCAACTGCCCCAGAAGCTGAAGATAAAATATTATAGACAACGATAATTGGTTGCTTAATGGGACCTGGAGCAGCTGGAAACTGACTCCAACTTTCATCGAAAAATTTAGTTTCAGCGATGATGACCATTTCTGGATGAATGAAGGAACGTCAACAAATAAAATTTAATACAAATCTCAATAACAAATAATGGGATTTAAAATGAGTAAAGACTTTCATACATTTTGTTTTATTTAAAGATAGTAAGTACTTAATGAAAGACCCTTTAATTTTATGAAAGTTTTGTAGTGAACTTTAATACTACCATTGATTAAGTTGATGTTTGTTTGCTAAATGATTCGTAACTATATATGTATGTATATGTACAGTTCCTTTCTCCTTGAAACTAAAAATGTTTATTTGTAAATAAAATTCATCAGAAAATGTTCAACTGTCATCGATTCGAAGAAGGCTGAAAAAAGGTTAAACGATTTGGATTTCGTATAAAAATTCGAATTACAAAGTAACTTTTAAATTTTAAAGTTTAACATCTCTTTATAAAATTTTTTCATATTATTTTTTGTTATCAAAAGCTTTTGCAGTGTCAATTTTTCTACATTCCATATGGTCAATAAAATTTTATAAATGAAATCAAGTTGAGTGAAATTGTGTAAAAAAGTCAAAGTTCTATTCTAACTGAGTAAAGTATGACTATACATACGAGTATTACAATAATAAAATATTTATACTTTATAATTTTACATACTTTATTTCAGTACAACACATTTTTGCTTCAATTTCTTTATTGTTTTGTTGTCGTCATTGTCATTGTGCGGGAGTGACATGTAAATGTTTGCCATTTTACAATAAACAACAATGTATTTAGTAACAATGTCACTGTTATTTAAGAGTTTAATTCCTAACAGCATAAGCCCGTACACTATTATTTATCCTGTCTGCACATGCACATCCAGGCACACGCACAGGAAAATACATGCTGATGCACAATGTCACTTCAAAGCGACCTCGTAGCAAATGAATGAGATTTTGTTTTTTTTTCCTATAGAAACAACATTACTGTTTGCTGTTTGCTATTACAAAATTTATTTAAATTCTTCTTTATATCACATTGTTAGCTTTCTTTATGCTAAAACAAGTCATGAACTTAAGAAGAGTTAGACCAGATAAATAACATACAGTGGGCGCAGTTGCGAAAATCAGGGGATAATACCTTTTTAATAGCATGAATGTGAAAGTAATCGTAACGTTGTTTGTTTGTTAATGATTTTGATGAAACTTACAACATAAATAGATCTAACGGTGCGTTCACACTTGGCAAATATTTTGTACAAAAAAAAAACGTAACCACTAAATACTAATAAAAAAACTGGTATTTTTTGTGAGTTGTTACAATTAAGTTTAGTTTTACAATTAAGTTTATTTATTAACTCACTAATAATCCCAAATTATTATTTTATTGATGTGTAAACATCTATATGCTGGGGGGGGGGGGTAAAAATCTTTTTCACAATACAATCACAAATTTTGAGCAAGATCGTAAAGCGTTATCAAATCGGTGTTAGCTATGTATGATTGTATTAGTGTAAACATACAAACAAGAAGTACAAATAAACTTAACAGCTGAGGGGTCCGCCATCTAACGTTTTTTTCAAGTAGTGCTAATTTCTTAAATGGTTACACGTAGCTCATGTCTAATTTGACAGATAATTAGTTTTATCCTTCCGCTGACCAACCAATGAGTTTTCGCTTCGCTAAGTGGGCCTGCGATCAACTTACAGAATACGCCGATTTTGCCAAAAAAAATTATCTTTTCAGATGAAGCTCATTTTGACCTTGGTGGGTATGTCAACAAGCAAAATTATCGCATTGGTCCAGAGGCATAATTTCGAAAATTAGCAAGGAGTGGCCGCTACAGTCAATGACGATCATTATCGGGCCATGTTGAACGAATTTTTGTTCACAAAAATTGAAGAGGAGGATATTGGTAACATTTGGTTTTAATAGGACGGTGATACGTGCCACACAGGCGAAGCTTCAGTAGTTTTTTTATATCATTTTCAAAAACAAAAAGTTATCTGGCGTACCCTTTACATAGAAATACACTCAGCCGAATTTTAAAGCATACCTTCAGGAGCAATGTTAATTTTAATAGAAATTGCTTGTGAAGTGTAATAGTGTTACCAGTGTGGATAATTTTGTTAATAAGTTGAAAAATATAAAACATATAAAATAAATATAAACTCTTAAATAAAAGAACGTTTTAAATGTCAAATATTTGTTTAAAAGATATATAGCAGTATAAAGACTGCTATAATATAATATAGCATTATATTATATATAATATTTTATTATAACATATCTTCATTACCTACTGTTGCCTTATACTGAAGCTGGTACACGACAATTGGATAACAATCTACATCTCATTGCAATTATTATGGGTGGAGATTTTAATAAAAATTTTGCAAACCGACAGTCGCAAGCTTTAGCAAAATTTTCATTTGACGTTTTCCACTTGCATGTGAGCTATTCTCCATAACCCCCCATCCCCACCACAAACTAATAATTCCACTACTATAGATGCAGTTTTGGATAGATTTTTAAATACAGTAGAGTCAACAAATTTATATATCTTATTTTAGTTACCATAAGCCAATATTAAAACACAGTTTTCATTACTAGATGTTTACACTAGCTGGGACTCACATTGCTTTTTTTTATTCATTATTATTTTATTTATTTTTTTTCAGTAAAATAGTTTTATATAAAAAATTAAAAAAAAACATTAAATTCAATTGTTTCCTTTAAAGTTCTGTAATTTGTATTAAACGTGCTAAAGTCACAGATTAAAAAGCATAAATCATCTCTAAAGCTTTAGCATCAATCGTCAAATAGTGAGCGATGCTATGAATGTTGATGCTACAATGTAGCAAAAATTAAAACAAACTAAGTGCAACTAATTGTTAACGACATAAAAAATAAACAACAAAGTAGACAGACTATGTGCAAAATAAAATTGCTAAAATATAGCAGAAAACATGTCAAGCAGCGTTGTGTAGGGTTCATAATTTAATTAAGTTTCTTAACGACAATAAATGCTTTATTACACACAATTAATTTGCTTTCAAAGTATTATTTAGTAAAATAGAATTTGGTAATTTATTTTTCTTATAAAAAAATTTTTGCTTAGCATTAAAGAAATATGCTTTGTATAATTGAATGTTATGTCATATATGATTTAGTTGTTGATGAATTAATTTAATATAGAACTTTTTAAAGGTGCTAAGCTTTTGTAAAGCTTTCGACACAGCAAAAAAGTTATAGGTAAGTGAAATTTATTTACTGGTGGTTAAGCATTGTCTATATGCATTTCAGTGTCACTTTTACAAACAGTCTGTAGACTTCAAACAAACATTTTTAAGTCTACTAACGATTTGTAAAAGCGATAATGCTTAACCACAAGCTAAAAAATTTCACTTATAGTTTGAATTTCTTGAATGTTATAAGTAAATTTAATAAACTCATAGGTTTAAAATTGCTTCAACCAGCAAAACTGGTTAAACTAACTAGTGTGTAGCAGTTAAAAAATAGAGTGCTTAGCATGGTGCTAGTCAAAAAATTTTACCATCGACTCAACAATTGAAAACGTTATTTTATTTAGTCTTGTTTATTTGATTCAAGGTACGTCCTTGACGCTTAATTTATTTCAGTAAATTTTCACTATTCCTGATGCTGATTCAGCCTGATTTTACCGCTTTAAAGCAAATTTTTTGCTGCTCTCCGTGCTTGCTGCTCTGACGTCTTTAAATTTCTTTAAGATACCCATAGACTATGCAATATTATTGAGTACTTATTGTTATTATTATTTTCGTTTTGCTTCACGCTTTTCAATAAATTGCTCAATATTAAAAAATATATTGAGCAATATTTCTTACAATATGTGCAAAAGAAAGGGAAGTCTACAAAACAATGAACGTTAAAAAATGAAAAAAAATTAATAAATTACACATTATAAAAAGTATGGCACAATATTTTTTTCAATATATGTAAAAGTAAACAAAAACTACACTCGCATGTGCGCTTAAGAAATTAAAAAATAAATGAAATATATTGCACAATATTAAAAAAATATATTGTGCAATATTTCTTACAATATGTTAGAAAGTAGATGAAAATAACACGCATGTGGGCTTAAGAAATTTATACAAAGTACTTAATAAATTGCACAATACTAAAAAAAATATATGGCTTAATTTTTCTTCAATATATTTGAAAATAAACACGTATGTTAGTTTAATAAATTAAAAAAAAAGAATTTAATAAATTATATGGTGGAATTTTTCTTGTAATATATTAGACAAAAACCACATTCAAGAAATTAAAAAAAATATTTAATAAATTGCACAATATTAAAAAAATATATGGTGACATTTTTCTTACAATATATTAGAAAATAAATACGCATGTTTAAGAAATTAAAACAAATGTATTTAATAAATTGCACAATATTAAAATAATATATGGCACAATATTTCTTACAATATGTGTAAAAGTAAACAAAAACTACACACCATGTGCGTTTAAGAAATAATAAAAAATATTTAAACAATTGCACAATATTAAAAAAATTATATGGTGCAATTTTCCTTACAATATATTAGAAAATAAATACGTATGTGACTGTACGAAATCAAAAAAAAAATTCAATAAATTGCACAATATTAAAAAATATAATAGAAACTACACACACGCATGTGCGTTTAAGAAATTAAAAAAATTATTCAATAAATTGCACCATATTAAAAAATTAAATGGTGCAATTTTTCTTAGAATATGCTTATTAGGAAGTCAACAAGAACTAACATCTCATGTGAGTTTAGGAAATTAAAAAAATATGTATTTAATAAATTGCACAATATAAAAAAATATATGACGCATTTTTTTCTTAAAATATATTAATTTGAAAGTAAACAAAAACCATACATGCATGTGCGTTTAAGAAATTTGAAAATTGATTTTTCGCATATACATACAAACATACAAAATACACAAAAAAATAAAATTTTGAATTAAGTAATTTAAAAAATATACAAATAATTTTTAGTGGTGTGCCTGGAAATTATTATTGTGCAATGTTGTCAGCACATTACACAAAATATATCTTGTTGCGTAATATAAATCAAAAGCTTCTTGATTTTATTCAATATACATATGCAATTTTATGGTACAAATTATAAATTATTGCACAATATTTTATTTATTTATTATTTACTCCACACCTTTATCCTTCTTGCAGTTTTATTGTACCATACAAATTATTGCACAATAATATTGCAAATGAGTGGGTATCTTTACAAACTTTTCCACTTATTTACTTAACACCTTTCTCCTACCCTTCTTTTGCCTTAGTTGTTTCCTTTTTGGCACAATTTCTTACAACTTTTTAGGTGTCTTTGCTTCACTTGCTCCAAACTAAGTTAAAATATTCTTAAAAGATTTAATTCCATTTATTTTATTATTGATTAAATTTTAACTTATACAACTTCTTCTTGGGCAAACACTTTCGAAAATTCACTTGCAGCAACACCCACTCACCCACCCACCTACACGTTAAAGTTTTTTTTTTGCTAAAGGAAAAGAAGGAAAGAGAAAAATGTTTGCTTTATCATATCCGCATAAAAACATTTCATTATTTCTGTTTTATATGATTTCGCGCAAAAAGTTGATTGAACTTTTTTTTATTCTTATGAAACTACAACAATAATATGGAGACATGCAGAATTTTTTATTCGATAAAACAACACACAAAATAAAAAAAAACAAGAATAAATAAAACATGTAGACTTTAATGTTGTGCTCTTTACTTAAAATTTTTTATTTGTTACTTCTTTTGAAATGTTTTATTTTTTTTATTTTATTTCTTTTTTGTTGGCTGAAAACAAACAAATATTTATGTATGTTTGTATGAACATTACTGACACATTATACTCGTAGTCCTGCTAATGTACAAAATGTTTGCTTACTACAACAATGTAATAACTAAAAAAAAGTTATTTGTATAGAAAATGATTTTATATCTCCACAAAACTCAATGCAGTTAGAAACAAATATTTTCAAGAGATGATTTTACAAGCCATTTGTATGCTGAGTTATTTACTGTAAGATTGCCTTTTACGAGTTATGACTTTCTTGAAGTAAATGAGAGTACATGGCTTCCCTTTGTAGATTTCAGTAACAACTGCGTATATTTAAAAAATATTTTTTAAGGGAAACTTAAGGATGTGTTACATACATATATGTATGTATTTGTATGTATGCATGTGTGTGCAGATATTTATGTATTTATATGTACATATGTATGTTTGTATATCATATATAACTGTTGTATATTACTGTTAGAAACGGGCTTCCAAATTCAATGTTATACTCGTATTAAGCATTTGTAATGTAATTTATATTTTAACCCAAGATGAATTATGTCTTCTTTGTTGTCATTTCAAATCTCTAATTCTTAATATGATCTCTAATCTTTCAAAACACCTGCAAGGAATGTAAAATATATATACAAACATATATATATGTATGTAGCATAAGGGAATCAATTATTCAAGCTCTACCACTTTTTAAAACATCTCTGTATAATAAAAACTCATATACGTAACAGAGAATGACAAATTATCGTTTTATGTACTCTTTGAGCATTGGCCGTCAAACAACTGTGAATACATAAACAATAAAAATAAAAAAACACTCTCATATGCAAATACACGCATTAATTTTAAGCTGCATACGTAGAACGATACACATCCAACAACCATGTTATACACATTTTTAAAATTACACAGCATAAACGAATTCAACTAAAATTCATAGAGTGTATGAGCTGCAATGATACGCACACACAGCGTGTATTAAAACAAATACACAAATGTATGAAATGTAAGAATGGTGAATAAATAAGAATTATGAATAAATATCCCGAGTATCATGAATGTATATTTTTTGTCCGACTAAATATTCATGCTCTGATAGTAAGCATACTCCAACTATTAATATGAGAGACAGTCTTGATACGCATGTGCCTTTTTATTTATTTTTATTTTTGTTTAAGTTTTTTACATAAATGTAGTATTGATGACAATGTTGGAATCGGCTATAGTCATAGTTCCCTAAAAGAAAATATGCTAGCGTACAAATTGCTTGCGCTTCAATTATAATTATATGCAGTTATTAAAATTAAGACCATTTACTCAAGTAAAATAAAATTATTTAAGCAAAATAAAAAATTTTCTTTTCCCTTAAGTTGTGTGTATATTGAAAACTTTAAAGTTGTGTTGTGGCAAACTAGTTATTTTTTGAGTTATGATGTTGTTTGAGTAAATGAGCGGAATATTTGCATATGACATAAGACTTAACTATTAGTATCCAAAGAACCAACTTTAAAGCTGAAAAATCCGTATTGAGCGTTAAGTTTTTTGAAGTGTGTCACAGAAACCAAATTCTTAAGAAAGTGAAAATGAAAATTAAAAATTTATAACATTATTATGAGATGCATTAGATTTTTTTATCTGCACTGCCTAACGAACATCGAGAAATGAATGTTAAATTCATATTAGAAGCATCGAAAATTTCGTTGAGCATCGAGTTTTCTAACGAACTGAATTTTTGCATTCGATGAAATATTTTAATACAAAAAATTTTAGTGTTAAACGATGATTTTTTTAAATTTTAATTACCCAAACACAACATGCTAGCAATTTTTTTTCGATTTTACACTAAATAACGATATTCCTTGTCAAATTCTTGTCATAATAACAAATAAAAGTTTGTTTGATCAACACTTTCGACTACAGTCAAAGAACGAAAGTTGCTCTTGTATTTGAAAGTGTGAATCAAATAGAAAAGTGAAGAACATATTCCGAAAACATTCACAGAAACTCTTTTATCCAATGAACACTTTTAATGAAATAATGTACAAAAAATTAATAAAAAACTTAATTGAATGCATTAAAATTTTGCTTAAAATTCTAATTGATTAAAAGTTTAATAGAGTCAATAAAAATTTTGCTTAAATATTTTATTGATTAAAAGTTTAATTAAATATGGAATTGCAACAATTAAACTATTGTTTAAGAATGAAATTTCTTAAAAGTTTAATTGAGTCAATTTAACTATTGTTTCAAAATTTAACAAATTAAAAAGTTACTGGGCACATCTGAATTTTTAATTGATTTGTAGTTTTATTTTTCATCTAATTGTATTGATTGGAGAAAAATAAATATTTATAATGGTCAGCCATACTTTTAAGAGTGTGTCCAAATTAATATTTTTCTATATATTTTTCCAAAAATTGTTGTGATAAAATTAAGACATAAAGATTTAATTTTTCTTAAGAAAACTGTAATGCAATTGTCAGACCTTGCAAGTCTGTTATCATTAATGTTTAAAAAACATTGTAGTGCATAAATAATTTTATGCCATTAATGTTTCAATATGATTTGGGCCATATGCTTACCACCGCTGGAACTATAATTTTCACAAACTTTTTGAAGCATTTGTAACCGAAAATAATTCGTCGAGTGCTGATTTTCCAGTGTTCACTTGCCTCTAGTTAATCGACGTAGATGGGTGAGTTTACATTACAAGAGAAAATTAATACATTAGATTTTAATCACAAGATTTTGGTGGTAAATTACCAGTTTTATGCGTGAAATTATTCGTTTATTAAAAGTTTCTTTGAATAAACTAATTTTATCTTATACTGTAAGGCATATGACTCTGCGTGCTGTTAGAAGCCACATGCCAGCAAGGTTAAATATGAACAAAACTTATAATCATTACTCTGTACCGTTCAACATGATAATAAGATTCGGTCCATTATCGTTTTTTAGCACATATGGACCAAAAGCTCCGTCAGCCCATACAGCAGACCAAACAGAATTTTTCTGTGCAAGCAAATGCGACAGTCTTGCTTATTTGCGAACCTATTAAAGAAAAATATATCAAAATAAAATAAATTTAGTAATGTACGACTTTGTTGAAGGGTTCCGTAAGGGCACTGCATATGTAATACCATACGAACGTTATCCTATACAAGCGAATTCTTACCTGATGCACACATTTTTAAATTTTGTTGATTTTTGCGTTTTTTTTAGTTCAAGTGATATAAAACATTATCACTGATGATTTTTTCGGTTTTTGGCGATTTTTCTGCTTAATTTAAGCGATTTTTAATAGTTTTGGCGCTTTTTTCGCTTGGGCGATTTTTTCCGATTTTTTTTCAGCTGTTAAATTGCTTATTAAATAAAGCAGTGTTGCCAACTCAAAGTTTTGAACCTAAAAAACATCCTCTGTAAACAGCCAGAGAAACATTAGGGGTAGTCACAAAAGTCATATTATCAATGTTTAAAAATTAAAATTAAATTATTAAAGTATGTTTAATTGTTTTTCCTTTTTTTTTACATTATGTCATAATGACTAACATTTGAGTCCTACAGTTATTGAAGGCTAAGCATTTTCTACTTCTCGAAAATTTATTTTCTAATAACTTTCCTTTAAAGCTTTTCAGCTGCAAACTTTATAACGACATTTTCCCTTTGCCCTTGTGACAAATATCGGGCTTGTTAAGCAAATCACGACATGTCAAATCACTGTGATTTCAAAAAAATTAAAAGAAGCCAAATCAATACTTTTGTAAACTTAAAATATAATAAAAATCTACTAACAAGTCTGATATTAATAGTTTGTTTTTGAAATCACCGTGATTTTCAGAACAGACTCGTATATGTGACGCGGAAAATAGAAAGGGACCTAAGGGTAAAAACCAGTTTTGTTCAGGAGAGCCATTATAAAGTTTTAAATACGTATATCTTTCGTGTACCATCACTTCATAAAACACGCATATCACTGGGAGGGAGCACTTTTGGTGCATGGGATCGGTTTCATTCGATGCTCAGATGTTGTCCACATCAAAAAAAAAAGTGAAAATTGATTTTTTTTACCCTTAGGTGCATTTCTTTATGCGCTCTCACATATACAAGTACATATATAACATATGTGTAAGTTAAGGTATAGCATAACATCCCTTAAAATCTTATTATTAAAAATTATTTATTTTCCCACAAAACTAAGCTACACGCGCAAGTTATTTTATGCTGATGTAGTGTCTGGCAAAATCATTTTCATAATTTTGAATTGTAACATTAAACCGTTGTTTTTAACTTTAGCAAGTGATTGCATTCCTGAACAAGAACGCAACGACAAAATTATGTTTCTTGCTTATTAAAAGATTAAGTTTTAAGTCAGTTGTAATTAGCAATAAGAATAAGCCGGATCATACACCAGCCTAAAAAGCGGGTCCCTGTGAAGGCTAAATAACTACATATATAATAATAAAACTAATGAAATAAAAATAAAATATTTTTTTTATTTCCAAATGGAAAGGAAATAAATTAACTTGTACATATGTACATATTCAAAAATATTACGCGAATTAGGTACTCAAAGGACTTACTGCTTATCCGTTTAAATTTCAAAAGCTTATTATATAAATTAGCAAACTAATACAAATACTTTTTACTTCTTTATTACATTTACTCCCTTTTGTTTTTGTTTATTATTCGATTTTTTTATTGTTACAACTTTTCCAGGGAATTACTAAGAGTATTGTTGTTATTGCTGTTGTTTAAACAACTCAAAGTCCTGTTTGTTTTAAAGAAAAAGCAAAAAAAGAAAGAGAAGAACAAGAAATGAAATACATATAACATTAATTTATTTTGTCACATCATTTATATGTATAATGCTTTTACTATACAAGTATACGAGTACGTAATGCAAATTTATACTCACTCCTATTGTTTTTGCATTTTTTCGTTGAAATACTTTTGTTTTATTTTTAGCCCCGTTTCTTGTTTCTTTACATTTGTCGACTTTATTGTCGGCATATAAATACTTACTTGCAACAGTCATTTATTCAACTCGTATATTAAAAGAAAAATTTAAATTTTTTCTTCTTTATAAATTTGTATGGTATTTTTTTCCTTTCTTACATCGAGTTGTATAATATGAGTAAATTTAGTCGTGTCATAGTGATGTTTGTGTAACTGCATAATATTTTTTTCATTCCTTGCACACATTAGAATGAGAAGTGTATAATTTCTCTGGTGGCAATGGTTGTATGACGAGTAGGCGTTCTCAAGTGTGTGTGTGTGGGTGGATATTTATTATTGCTATAATATGAATCAGTGTTTCCAATTTAGCCACTTTCGGGCTACATTTAGCGATTTTTCTTAATCAAGTTTTGGTTTGTTATTTTGTGTTATTTATTGTCTTTAAAAGGTCTATTGCAGATTTGGAAAGTCTTTTCCGCAAGAATTTGATGAAAACCGCTCTACAAGAAATATACTTTGCTATAACACTGAGTAACAAAAAAAAGTGTTACTATTTTTTCGTAGATATTGTCGAGTATAGCAACAATCTGTTTTTGAAATTTTAAAATCACCACCAAAATCTTGAGTTACGGGTAAAAAACCGCGTTGTCGTACCCATATATACTTATCAACGTCTAACTGATTTAAACAACAAAAGATTTTAAATTTATAAATATGTGTTACAAGTAGAGATCCTAGACCTTTTTAAAAGTTTATATTTTATTTTAGTAATTTTCAGGTATTTATGGGAATTTATTTTGCTAAATCTATTTTATCGATTTTTTCATAATACTTCTACTTTGGATTCGTTTTTACTGCGTATTTTTTGTAGGCATACTATATTATTTATTATTTTATTTATAAAACTTTATTGATTACGAGTAAAACGCATGTTTGTGTTAAACAATCCGTTAGAAATTGGCAGAGTTATTAAATATTTTATTCGAAGACTTTTTATTAAAAATCTGCCTGCATAATTTTTATCTAATGCCTCGAACTTATTAAAAAAAAATATTCAACTAAACTAGTTTTTCAAGCTTTAGGTCTGTTTATATTTTTATAAAACTTATTAAAGCTTTAGAAAGAATTTTTAGAACAAATTTCCATAAATTTTTTTTTAAAAGTCTTTATAAAGTCTTAATAATTTTTATAAATAAAGCTGTTATTTTTTAGTTCAATATTTCGTTAAACTTTTGTTAACTTTTGTGCGATATTTTTTATTTATACTATTTAATTGTTTCTTTTGTGATTTTTTGATTTCAATCGCAATTATAAAAAAAATTAAAAAACAAAAATGAGAAATATCTTGAAAAATCTTACCGAAGGTCAACGAAATGTTGAAATAAAAATATATATTAATCGACCTGCATAAATGTCTTTCGTGCCATATTTATACGCTTTCTGTGTATTTAAGCTTGCAGGACGATGAAAGTATAATTTAACAAAAATAGATGACTACATGGTAAAAAATTCATTCACATATTTCACATACACCAACCTTACATTCTTCAAAATTTTACTTTAGTCTCAGTATTTTTACAAAAATGAAGCTTTTTTGCAAGACTTTGTTGCTGCGCTAACATGCATTTAGTATAAAAGTGATTTGCAATTTTCCGCCCTCAGGCTATACAAATCTGATTAATTATGATGGGTGTAGGGTACCAACTAAATATAAACATAGAATGCAAATAATATACCAGTTATTTTCCATTTTAGTATTTCAAAACAAAGATACCCATACCAAAATAAATTTTAATTTTGTGTAAGAATTAAGGGTAAGTGTTGTCATAATTAAACACCCTTTGCAGAATGCTTAAGATAAATAGCAAGGAAGTACTGTTTTGTACAAAAAAGTTGAACAAAACAGGGAAAACTTCATATTTCTCAGAAAAAAATTGAGTTGATCTTTTTAAATTTATTGAGTTAATTTTTTTTATAAATTCATATGGGCCCATAATTATGAAAGTGGTCTATGTCATATGCAGTTTTTGCTTCAAAATATAAAATACATCCTAAAAAATCTTGCATAAATATTTAATAAAAATTATATGATAAAATGTTGCATAATATAAAAATATTTTTTTATTTAATCTACTAAATATCTTACAACTGCCTTATTCATAAAAAATATTTCTGTTTTATAAGAGGTTAATATTATAAATTTTCTTTGGAAATTTGATTAATAAACCTTTTATGAAATCAAAATATTTTTTATTAATTTGGTCCTAAATATATAACTGAGGGCACTTTTTTAAATTAAAATCACATATGTATTTAACTAAAAATTTGTTAATTTTAACTAAAACTTCTAATAAATTTATGTAGAAACATTAAAATGTTTTACACATTTCTTGCGTGTAAAAAGTCAGAAGCGATTTTATTGCCTGAAGATATCTGGCAAAAAAACAACGGCAACCTTTATACGACAGTTAATTGGCATCGCGGTTTCATAGAAATGGCCAGTAAGCTTTCTCTCGCTCTCATTGTTAGTGCATGCATTCAAACACATACACACACGCACTCACTATCCCACATGTTGTGTGTGAGTGTGTAACATTTACAAATGTTACGTATACGTAATATTGCCTTTCCCAGTTGAACACGTCATCAAGCCATGATAAACTTGCACTTTTCAATAAATTTTTCTCTGAAAAGATTGGTTTTTGCTCTAAATTAAAAAGTGGATTACTACGAACAACTTAAAATAAAAATTTTAAATTCGAATATATAAAGTTGAACTTCTACTTTTAAGCTGTAGAATAATAGAATAAACTTCTATAAGTTGAAGCAAATGGCGGGCCAACAGAGGCCATAAGGTAAATTCCTTTAGGTTTTGTTTCTATTACTTGAACTTCCATAATTTAGATGTCTCTCTAAATTAAAAAAGAAAGTTTTGGTACAACGCTTCTGTAGATTTAATTTTTATTCATGATTTAAATTTTTCACTAAGCAAAAATTCCCAGGCCTGCCGCTAATAGTCAGAGCATATTTTTTTTTCAAATTTGCTTTGTAAATGCTAAAGGGGGAAATAATATCGCAGTAGTAGCATACATACAATTTATAATCTTTTAGCAGGGTTGCCAGATTTTTTCGTTATATTTCACCAAATTTATTTGAAAAAATCGCCAAAGTTGGCAATAATAATACTCGTAATTAATGCAAATTTACCAGAATATTGCCAACAGTAGAAATAAAACCGCCAAAAATTATTTGTGATACATTTTTCTCATTCAATTGCAAAACGCCTTAATTTTTTTGCAGACGATATTTTTTTAGTTTAATTTAATTTTTCAAGTTTCCTATATTAAACGCTTTTGGCCTTCATCCTTTCAGAAAGTAGCTAAAGGCTTAACTTCAACTAGACTTCCTCTATAGCAGTGGAAAATTTTCTAAGAATCTTAAATCACATTGAGAATCATTAGATTTATATTTTAATTTTTTTCATTTTTATCCACTGTGCGTGGTAAATTTATGTTTTTAAATACGATTATTTCAAAAAGCAGTAAACGGTGTGGAGGGAGGTTGGTGCCGTTGGAATTATCGATTGTGAAGATTTGTTAGTCACGATATCGCAGTGGCCGAGTGAGCATCGCGCATTCGTTATGTAATGATTCTTACGCAATTGCTCGTCGACAATTTTGTTTAAAGTTCAGTATTCGGCAAATACGTGACGGACCAAATTTAAATTTAATTCGTTCGTGGGTGCAGATATTCTGCACAACTGCTTCGGCTATGAATGCCCCACGGAGAGGGCCCAGTCGATCTTCATGCACTACCGAAAACATTGAACTGGTTGAAAGTAGTTTACGTGAAAACCCGCGACTTGCAAATACGAAAAAGAGCAGCCTCATTAGGACTTCTAAGAGCGATTATTCATCAAATTTTAAAAAAAGATCTGAAGTTCTATCCTTTTAAAATTCAAATCGTTCAAGAACTGAAAGAAAGTAACTTTAATTTATGAAAACATCTTTGTGAAACGATGTTGGAGTGTTTTCGCACTCTAAATCCCATTTTTTGGAGCAACGAGGCTCATTTTCACTTAAACGGCTACGTCACCAAGGAAAACTGCCGTTACTGGTCTCCAGAAATCCGAAACTCTTGATTGAAACATCAAAAACCATTGGAAAGGAAAGGAAAATAATTGCCGAGAAACTATCTCAATTGAACCAAGTTTTCTGCAGCACAAGGTTCCATTTTGAAAATGGATGGATAACATGCTCTTTAAAAAATTAAATCCGTATTTCCATTCTATCGTTCAATACTCTTAGAGCCAATTTCACCAACTTATTTAAATATCAATTCATATTTAAAAGTCATTTTCCCATACAAAATTTAATAAAAATCGATATTTAAATATGAATTGATATTTAAACAGAGTTGGTTAAATTGGCCCTTAATAAAACTTTTTGTCAATTGTTACGTTTTTTATTTAAGTTTAAAATTATAAATCTCCTACCAGACACCCTGTATATTATAAAAATCAAGTTGTTTTAATATTTGCTGATGATATTCTTTAGTTTAGTTATATTTTTTAAGTTTCCTATATTAAACGCTTTTGACCTTCATTCCTTAAGAAAGTAGCTGAAGAACATATACTTTTTGCATATTATTCTTATACAATTTCCCATTGCTATGTAGGAAGATTAGTTGAACTTAACCCCCATATGCAAAAAGTTAACGTGTGCTTCAAGTGTACGTTAAACCAGTTTTCGTATGGAAATTTTGTCTTAACGTACACTTCAAGTACACTTTAATTTTTTGGGGGTTAAGTTCAACTAGACTTCCTCCATAGCAATGGGAAATTTTATAAGAATTTTAAATCCCATTGAGAAACTTTAGATTTATATTTCCAATTTTTTCCATTGCTATCCCACTGTGCTACGCTAAACCAAAGTTAAACAAAAAATATTAATCATATGGAAAAAAATATAAAAAGGAAATTCTATTTTCAAAATAAACCGCTATGATTTGGTCAGCTGGGTTGTTTAAACGAAGTGCATTCGCGAGTGTTTACATTAATGTTTCTATACAAATGTTTATTTGACTCTGTGTGGGTGTGTGTATGTGTGTAGAGTTTCATTTTGTTTACTCAAAAAATTTAGGTCAAACATGCATTATTATTATTACATGCATGCATGCATACATACATACATTTACATTCATGCTAATTTATGTAGAAACAAATTTTAACGGAAGAAGTGAAACAAATGCGGAAAATTAACTTGATGACTTTAAATACACTAGGAAAGAGTATTAAAAAAAAATTGCAAAGTGTGCTATGTAGTATTACCACTGACACAAATTTATTTTTTTTAACACATAAAAAGCGTTAAAGTGTTGCATTTTCTTTTTGAACACATTAACTAGCATTTGCTAATTCCAGCAGATACGGAAGGATGAGTTTAAATGCAAAAGAGTTGGTGGGGGATTTTTATTTTCCAATATTAATCTGTAATCCGTAATTAGGATTAGCTTTTTTAGCTTAGATTATGTACAGTAGAGCTAATTTGTTTTTGTATATAGTGGTGACTTTTTTTTTAAAGGAAAGTCGTTCAAATACTTGATTTCAATATTTTAACAATTTTCATGTTCATGTTTTTTCAATTTTCATATGTTCAAAGAATTGATTGTTTTGGAAAATATCTTGTAATAGTGAAAAACATTTACCTTGCCCACAGCTTGTGGTAATACAAGTGAATATTCCTAAAACTACAGATGCTTGTAAGTCTCATTAAATTAGCTGATAACTCCCCCAGTTTTGTTTATAAATCATTCTGCAAACATTTTGTATTTCGCCAATTATGTACAACACATTCCCTGTGGCATGAACAACTTATTTATTTGCTTTTCTCAAGTGCTTATTCCCGAAAATAAACAAATAAAAAGTCAAGCGAATAAAACCGCAGAAAGTAGAAATGCAAATATGTGTATGAATAGACATTTGAAAAGCAAATAAAAAGGAAAATATTTTTTTCTCTCCTGCTAAAAAATTCCACAACAATGAACACAATATACATGCGGTTTTGTATGCCATTTGCCTGCCAACAGTGAAAAATTAAGCTTAAATATAAATAAAAATATTTTTTGCTTTTAAAAGTTTTGTTGATTTTTGGGTGATTGTGAATGCAGAACAGAGAAGCATTTGAATAGAATAAATAAACATTATTTGTTTATTACGTTGAATCATAGAAGAAATGTTAATAAATTTAAAACAAAACTTTAACATATAAATTATTATTTAGATATACGATTTTATAGATACAAAAAAATTTTAAAAGTAAAATTTAAATAAAAATTAATTGTTTTAAGTCTTTCTAAAGATATCAAATTCAGAGTAAAAAAGTGAAAAAGTTTTTCGTCGACTAAGAGATCTCATAATTGCATTTGGGCATATGAACTTGGAAATACTCCTGTGAACCAAATTTGTTTTCAAAAATTTTATTTATCAAATGTGGCTTGTTTGCAATTTTAGGTTTATGATGGTCTTTTAATTTTCTGATAGTATACACAGAAAAAAGTACACATGTAAAATTAACATGCAAAAATTTTGATTTTAAGTCATATTAAATCATGTTGAATTAAAGTTTAAATCATGATGGTATATACATATATTCTAAAGAATATTTACGGTTCTTGTGGCTGCAGCGGGTTAGCTCATTGACTATCACTTGTTCCGAGTTCCGAGTTCAAATCTTTACCGGAAATAATAATAAAATACAATGACTACCACTTTGATTCAACATGGTTCTATGTGTTATTTTAGTATCAAATTTGCGTTGTTCCGTCTTGAAATAAATTTGATTTAATACGATTCTTCATTTTGATTTAAAAATACGAGAATATTAAATCATTATTTATTATATTTTTATTTCTCTTAAGAGCACAATTAAAATATTTATAAATAAAAATGGTACTTCTGCTCAGCATCAATACTTTTAATACGAGTTAAGACAAGAATTATAATGCAATATATGTATATTATATATGTACACTCAAAAAAAGGTATGTACTATTATTAAGAAATTGTTTTTCCTAAATTCAATTAAATAAATAATCTAAGTTTTAGTAATTTTTTTTAAGTTTAAGCAAATTTTTACAAAAATCTAGTAAAAATTACTTAATATGAGTAAAAAATAAAAAGTTCATATCCTCAAAAATAGTTAATAAAAATACACAATAAATTTCTCACATTTCAGGAAATGTTTACTGACTTAAAGGAAATATTTATTTAGAGTAGGAAAATGGTTATGAACTGAAGAAAACTTTAAATTAAGGACTAGTAAATTTAGTCTTAAATCAAAAAATTAACTTTAGGAAATTAATTACTCCTGATTAATTCGTAAAATTTGACTTACTTGAAAGATATAAAAAGTTATTCTAAATTTAAGAAAAATATTTACCAGTTTTTAGTATCTTTTCTTTAAATTATAGAATATATATTTTCTTTGCATTAACCAAAAAATCAAAGTAAATTTTTCATATTTTCAAGGAATATTTGAACTTGAAATTTATATTTTTGTAAATAAAATAAAATTTTAAAACTCAATAACTTCAATGCTTATTCAGGCTGCCTTGTTAGGCAATTGGTTAGAGTGTTTGCCTATCAATCGGCAGGTTGTTTGCTGGTTTAATACTTGTCTCCTCTCAAGGAATTTATATGTATGTATGGTGAATTATAATTAAGAATATAATATGAAGATATAATAAATAACATATAATTTGGTATAGAATTTAATTAAAAATAAAAATAAGTACCAAAATTAAAGACAAAAAAAATTAGAAAATTTACTAAATTTGAGATCAAAGACGAAACAATTTTTTTTGCAAAGCTCCGAATTTTATCGGAAAATTTTACTTAATTTTAGGAAAATTTTACTTAAATATGAAAATATAATTACTATAAATAAGTTCATTAATAAACTAGACATTTAGTAAATATTTTACTGGTTTCAAGTAAAAAACAGCTTTGGCGCCATAAAACAACTTTTTTTTTATTCAAATTTAGAACATTTTCCAAAGTTTTAGTTAGTTTTTTTTGTGTGTATATGGGTTATTTGTTATTTAGTTTTATACGAAAAAAAAATCATTACAGAATTTTTCTTAGTTAGGCTGAAGTTCGGCTTTTTTAGCTTCTGTTAGAAATATATTTATTTATTTAATATTTTTATTTATTTATAAATATTAATTAACTGCCGTCCATATTCATAAAAGATATTTAAGGTTTATAGGAAATATGACAAATAAACCTCTAATAAAACTAAAATATTTTTTATGAATACGGCAGTAAATATTTATTTATTAACTACCTTATTCATAAAAAATATTTCTGTTTAATTAGAGGTTTATAAAACTAATTCTTTATGGAAATTTGATTAATAAAACTTTTTGAAAACTTAAATATTTTTTATGAATTAGGCCGTAAATATTTATTTATTATAGATTTATTTATTAAATATATTTATTTATTTATAATTTTTTTTTTAATTTATTGCATGTGTATTAGACTATTATTTATCTTCGATATAAATACGAATATATATTCTTTATAAGTATTTCGATAAAATTTTTCATATAACTTTTGACTATTTTTCTTTTCTTGAAAAATTTATTTAAATTAAAAATATTCGAATTAAATTATTCGATTAAATATTCGAATAAGATTATTCGAATAATTTTTTTTTTGCAAACAAAAAGTTTTATTTGGCCGAAAATTAGATTTGAATAATATTGTTCGAGTAATTTTATGCGAATAAGACTATATATGTAAATATTATTAATCGAATAAATTTATTCGGATTTTTTAATTCTGCTTAAGAAATGTTTACTAATATTTATAAGAAAGTATTAAAATTACTTTTAACTGTTTTTTCTTCTTCAAAAATCTATTAAAACTAAAAATATACGAATAAATATATTCGATTAAAATTATGATGTATTACACATTATGTGTATCCATAATATTAATGTGCGACCGATAACGTACTTATATTCCGGGTACTTATGAATACCCTTCTATCCGTCCGTCCGTCTGTCCGAAGCTCTCTGTGTCTCTCTCTCCCTTTTTAAAATAAGCCTATTTGTATTTCAGTAAAAATTAAATTGGTATTAAAAATAAAAAATTAAAAAGTTGATTCCAGGGTTGGAAAGTTTATACTATTTTTGGTATATATATAAAAGTAACTAGGTCAAATTTATTTCTTCTTTATAAATTCAATACATATATTTAATATTTCAGGAAAAAATAAATTGATAGTAAAAATCAAGAGAATAAAAACTCCAGAGCTGGAAAATGTAAACCTGATTTTTGGTATACAAAAGCAACTTAATTAAAATAATTTTGTTAAATATATTTTATAGCTATGAAATAAATAAAGAAATATTAAAAAATCCAAAAAATCAAAAATACGGTTACGGGGTTGAAAAATGTGTTTTTTATATTAAAATAATAATTTTGTCTTTTGAATTAAAGAAATTTTAGGCAGATCTTTGTTCAAGAGTTTTTTATATATATTAACCATACACATGGGCACTTATTGCCTTGTAATGTGCTGCTTATCATGCTCTTAGCTTAATTATTTTTGAAATCGATGGTTATACTTTGACAGCTTGCAACGAGTTGCTCTTATTTTTTAGTAAAACAGTCGTAACTACCAATTAAATGAAAGGGAATGTTTCATTTAATTTTCCTGAAACAGTTCCTTTTTGCTGAACAAAATATAAAAATTCTTTGGGAATAAGTGATATGATATGATTTGAGGCACTAAACAGTTTTCTAATATTAAGTGTTATTAAACACCGGAAAGTATAAAATAAGTTAGCTTAGTTGGTATGGAGGAATTTTACTAGGATTATTTTAGTATTAAAAACTATTATATCAGATTTTACATGAATTAGTTTGTGTTCTTGAAATGAAATGCATATAAAATGACTCACTAACTTACTTGTTTTCAGGAATCTAATCTGATCTAATAAAAATAACTTTTCATTATTTTAATTATATTTTGTGGCCATGTTATTGCAGGAGTTAGTTATCCAATATAATTGCAACGGCAGGATTTTTACAACAAACCAACTTCACATGTAAACTAATTTAAATAATGACTTTTATTATTGAGTAATTAATGGAAGAGTTTCCACAAGGGACATGTGGGGTGGGCGTTCTTTTTTTCTGTTATTTTAATTTATAAAAAAAAGAAATGAGTTCCTTCGCAATTATAATAATACTCAGTCCCATCATAGTAATAAATCTAGATATTATTACTCAAAACATTGTGCTTTCTATCACACGCTGGCAATCAACTTAATTTATATAAAATGTAGTTTATTAAATTTACAATGTTGTTGTGGTGTGGTTTTAATAAACTTACTTGCAACATTATTAATACTATATTAGATTTTTAAATGCATGTGCAAACAATTGATAGTGATAGTTGGGCGCTTGACTGATTGTTAGTAGTCTCTTATTACGATTTTAATTATTTCCTTTCATTTATATTGTCAGTTTAATGTTGCACGATGTGTCCCTGTGTGTATATATTTTCCTAGTTGTTGCTGTTCTTGTTGCATGCATGAATTATGTGATGAATAATAATTGAAATTAGAAACTGCAATTTTGTTTGCATGATGCAATATAGTTGCAATGAATTTTAAATAATTGCTTCAAACACAATGCACGCATAGAACAAGTCTTCATACATATGCATTTATATATTTCCATAATAGCAAAAAAAACTTAAGTGACTTAATTTTCGGATCTTTTGTTTTGACGTAAATATATTATTATCGATCGTAAATAATCGATTTTCGTTAAAAAAAACCAAGTTAAAAAATATGTCCCTTAAGCTTTTTCTGCGGTTATGGTTCTATATGTTTGGGATGTATATTTGTATGTACCCTGTCGGAGAATGTGTAGTTGACTACAAAAATAGTTAACTTATAGTTAACTTTTCTTAGACTGAATAAAAGCTAACTGCAATGTCATCCAGAACAAACCCAAAATTAATTCTTAAGTTGAGTACGTAGTCGAATTTGATGAGAGCCAACAAACTTATTCTCAGCTACTTTGAAACTCATTTCAGTTTTATGTTAACATTTTGCTGTTGTTATTTTAGATGGTAGCCTAGCTGAAAATAAATTTTCTAAATTTTAATAAAAAAAGTTGTCGTATGGCGCCAAAGTTGTTTTTTACTTGAAACCAGTAAAATATTTACTAAATTTCTAGTTCATTAATGAACTAGTTTATAGTAATTATATTTTCATATTTAAGTAAAATTTTCTAAAATTAAGTAAAATTTTCCCATAAAATTCAAAGATTTGCAAAAAAATTTGTTTGTCTTTGATCTCAAATTTAGTAAAATTTCCAATTTTTTTTGTCTTTAATTCTGGTACTTATTTTTTATTTTTAATTAAATTCTATACTAAATGATATGTTATTCATTATATCTTCATATTATATTCTTGATTATAAATCACCATACATACATATAAATTCCTTGAGAGGAGACAAGTATTGAACCAGCAACTTTCTGATTGATAAGCAAGTACTCTAACCAATTGCCTAACAAGGCAGCCTGAATATGTATTGAAATTATTGAGTTTTAAAATTTTATTTTATTTACAAAAAAATAAATTTCAAGTTCAAATATTCCTTGAAAATATGAAAAATTTACTTAGATTTTTTGCTTAATGCAAACAAAATATATATTCCATAATTTAAAGAAAAAATTCTAAAAACTGGTAAATATTTTTCTAAAATTTAAAATAACTTTTTATATCTTTCAAGTAAGTTTAATTTTACGAATTAATTAGGGGTAATTAAGAGTTTACTTTTTGACTTAAGACGAAATTTACTAGTCCTTAATATAAAATTTTTTTCAGTTCATAACCATTTTCCTACTCTTAGTAAATATTTCCTTTAAGTCAGTAAACATTTCCTGAAATGTGAGAAATTTATTGTGTATTTTTATGAACTATTTTTGAGGATATGAACTTTTTATTTTTTACTCATATTAAGTAATTTTTACTAGATTTTTGTAAAAATTTGCTTAAACTTAGAAAAAATTACTAAAACTTCGAAATTTTTTTAAATTGAATTTAGGAAAAAAAATTTCTTAATAATAGTACATATCGTTTTTTTTTGAGTGTACATGTTCGAACCCCAGAAAACTCGTTTTAATTTACTGACTACAAGTTGGTTTTAAAAAAGTCAACTTTAAGTTAGCTGAAAGTAATGCAAAAGGAGCCAATTGACTGCCGCCTAGGACATCGCAATGTTAAATTAGTCAGTTAATTACATTGCGAAGTAATCCAAGTGTAGTCAGTACTACTTGCGAAATAATTAGCTTAAAGTTAGTTTAAAGTTAGCCAAATTTCCGACAGGGTATTCAAGTGCCTGTACATACCCAGCTGTTATTTGGAAGACTAATTGACTAGTGCGATCATTTTGCGACTGTTGTTTTTAATCGTCCACGCAATTGTAGGAGTAAAATTGCATTCTTGTGTTCCAAATGATGTTTTTGTGAGTAAGTTTGACGATTGTTATACGATTGAATAGTCCGTTATGTACGTTGGTGAGCATTTGACTTTGGATATGCAAGTCCATCATGATGTACTTTTTTTTCAATATATTGTATTTGGACAAAATACGATAATAAGCAAAAATCTTCAAAAATATACCTTTTTAAAGACACGGTCTAGCTCACGAACGGTCATCGCTAGACCCCTCAAATATATTGAGAATGCTCATTTAAAACATAAAAGGGGAAGCAAAAACTTTTTTTCAGTGATTCGCTCTAATGTACAATAACTGACTATGACTATCTTGAGATAATAAAGTGTTATATATAAGTAAAATTTATGTGTTTACGAATGGCCCAAAAAAGGCATCCAAAAGGTAAAAATTTAAAACTTCCAAAAATTTATTTAATTGAAACATTTAAAATCTGGTTTAAACATTATTAACCGATATAGTGTATTCTAGAACACTCGTATCAAAGGGTTCCTTTGAATATTAATTTGGTGCTTTTGAAATAACACTTTTCGGAAAAGGTACTTTCTTAAAAACTTTTTTTCTTAATATTCGTTTTGGAAATAACACTTTTTGAAAGGATACTTTTGGGAGATGGTACTTTTTTGAAAATGTAATTTTTAAAAATGCAATTTAGAGATATAAAATCTGTTGGAAAAGGCACTTTGCGAGTGATGTACTTTTTAATGATGGTACTTTAGAAAAGGAGTACTCTCTCAACACAAAGTACTTTTAAGAAATGATATTAGTCCTAAAATACAAAAAGGTACTTTTTGAGAAAATTACTTTTGGAAGAAATGTAATTTTGTAAGAAAAATAATTTTGTAGGAAAAGTATGTACTTTAAAAAAAATTTTTTAAAAAGTACTTTTTAGATGAGAGAAGAAAACTACTTTTGTAAGAAAAGTTCTTTTAAACAAAACATTTTTCTTAGAAAATACTTTTCCAGAAGAGATACTTCTTTGTTAATGTACTTTATTGCAAATGGTACTTTATTTAAAATGTAGTTTTTCAAAAAGGTACTTGAAAACTTACCTTTACAAAAATATTTCCCGAAAAATTACTTTAAAAAAGGCACTTTTTAAAGTTACTTTTTGAAAAAGGTACTTTTTGAAAAAGGTACTTATTGAAAAAGGTACTTTTTAGAAAAAGTACTTCTTGAAGTAATTTTTGAAAAAGGTACTTTTTAGAAAAAGTACTTTTTGAAAAATGTACTTTTTAGAAAAAGTACTTTTTGAAAAAGGTACTTTTTTGAAAAATTACTTTTTGAAAAAGGTACTTTTTGAAAAGGTTACTTCTTGAAAAAGATGGTTTTGAAATAAAGGTACTGTTTAAAACAGGTATTTTTTAAAAAAAAATTTGCTTTTTGAAATTTATAGTTTTTGTAAAAGGTAATTTTTGCAAAAGTCACTGCTTGAAAAAAGTACTTCTTGAATAAGGTACTTTTTTTTTTATTTTTATCTTCCCCAATGATATGAGAATTAAAAAGAATTTTAAGAAGATAAAAAATAATGAAATCGATCCAAGAAACGGCGGACCACAACTTTTTACTCAGTGCTATTATATGAGTGTCAAATGATAAAATTTACTAAAAATAAGATTAACACATTGAAAATATTTGGGCAAAATGAAAAAAGCGCCAAAACTAAAAAATCGCCAAAAACCGAAATAATAGCTAATATTTAAAAAAATCGTCATAACCGAAAAAAGCGCCAAAACGAAAAAAGCGCCTAGTTAAATGAAAGTCTCTATAACCGAAAAAAAGTTCCCACAATAAAAAAGCGACCAAAAATCGCCAAAAATCTAAAAAATGCTAAAAACCAAAAAAAAGTATCAAACTAAACAAAAATCTCTAAAACTAAAATAAATCGCCCAAAAACCAAAAAAATCGCCGAAATTAAAAAAACCGCCAGAACTAAAAAATCCCTAGAACTAAAAAAATCGCCAAAACGAAAAATTTGCAAAACAAAAAAGGTCGCATAAACTAAAATAAGTAACCAAAACTGAAAAAATTACAAAAATAAAATAAAACGCCAAAACTAAAAAATCACAAAAGCGCATAACTAAACAATTACCAAAAACCCAAAAAAAATGTCCAGAACGAAAAAGGCTAAAATAAATCGCCTAAAAACGACTTTGTTGCCAAAAGGAAAATTGCCAAAACTAAAAAATCGCCAAAATCGAAAAAGCTAAAATGAAAAATAGCACCAAACTAAAAAAGTCTCTAAGGCTAAAATAAATCGCTAAAACTTAAAAAATTGCCATAATAAAAAAAACGTCAAAACCAAAAACCGAAAAAATCGCCAAAAAGAAAAAACCGCCAAACTAAACAAAAATCTCTAAAACTAACACAAATGACCCAAAAACCAAAATAAACGCCAAAATGAAAAAAAAATCCAAACTAAATAAAGCCCAAAAACCGAAAAAGTCCCAAAAATCGAGAAAAAGTGCCAAAAATAAGAAAACCCGCCAAAACTTAAATAAATTCAGTGAAGTGCGACCTTGACCCGCGCACGAAGGGTTCCGTATGGGCACGAGATATGTAATTCAATACGAACAATATAAACTATAGTTTTGGCATTTTTTTTGTTTTTGGGTTTTTTTGGTTTTAAGCGTTTATTTTTAGTTTGGGGGTTTTTTGAATTTATTGGCGCTTTCTGAGTTTTGGCACTTTTTTCACGTTTTGGCGATTTTTTTTGTTTTTTGAAGTTTTTATAATTTTGCCGATTTTTATTATTTTGGCGTTTTTTTTTTATTTTGGCGATTTTTTTTATTTTGGTGATTTTTTTAATTTTGGTGTTTTTTTCATATAGGTGATTTTTTTTTAGTTTTGGCACTTTTTTTCGTTTTGAGGATTTTTTTCGGTTTTTAGCGTTTATTTTAAGTTTTGGCGATTTTTTTCGTTTCGGCAATTTTTTTTAAATTTGGCGATTTTTTTTAGTTTTGGCGATTTTTTTTCATTTTGGCGATTTTTTTTCACATAAACAATTATTTTGTTTTGGAGCATTTTTCGCGTTTTGGCGATTTTTTTTCGGTTTTTGGCGTTTTTTTCATATTGGCGATTTTTTTTCATTTCAACGATTTTTTCGAATTTGGCAATTTATTTTAGTGCTAAATTTTTTTTTAATTTTGTCGATTTTTTTCGAATTGGCGATTTTTTTTAAATTTTTGGAGATTTTTTCAGGTTTTGGCGATTTTTTTCGGTTTGGCGATTTTATAATTTTCGGATTTTTTAGTTTTACCGTTTTAGAAAATTTCAAGAGTTTACCTCTTACGGTCTCCAAGATACAGCAATTTGTCAAAATTACATAGTCAAAATTTCATAAACTGATACACCACAATTTAATTTAAATTTTTTAATATTTTAATGTTTATTGTTGTAGTCTATATAAAAATACACTAATTTTACAAATTTCAAGTGTCAATATATGTATATATGTACATACAATTGTATGTATATTACATGCGATTTTAAAATTTTTCGTCGCTCGTTTTGGAGCACCCTTTAATTTTTAATTCTAATGTATTTGTTGTTGTAGTGGCCAAGGTTCTACATACTCTGTCCAAATTTCAGGTCCGTAGATCTTACGGTTCCTGAGAAAATACCGTGTGACGGACAGACGGACAGACGGAGAGACGGCAATTCATATTTACAATGCATACACTTCGTAAACGTATATGTAAATTTTATGGCAATGTCCAATGTTCCTAATCGTTTGGCAACTCATTTTAATGAGTATCAGTTGTCAAAATCGTGCATCATTTTTATTTTGTAGGCAAACATATGTATGAGTTGCATAGCGACGTTCCTAAATGCCGATAAAATGAAAAAAAATGTCTACTCAGCGCAAGTTTGCTCTTAATACATGCTTAGCATTGCACTCGCATTTTATTAAATTCTGCATTGCAACTTGCGTTTAGGAAGTCGGCCATAGTCTAAGGTTCGTATGGTACTACTTCGTATGCGAGTGATAGTCGCACATTACTGAATTTGTTGTATATTAATCCTATCTAGGCGAGTTTCAAATCAAAGATCTTGGTTAGTATATTTAAAATGGCCGCTAGCAAAGTAGCGGGCAATATGCTAGTAATACTATACAACTTTTGTTAGATTAATTGCTTCATATTGGTTTGTATAACCAATTTTATTGGTTGGTTAAATTGGTCCATATTGACTTACTTACAGCTATAGCCTTCTCCTCCCTCCGCTTGTGCAATTAAAATATTCTTGTTTAAGCAATTTTAAGCTGCAAAATTTTCTTCCTGTCGTGTTTTAATATTTCTTCGAAATTAAATTTTATTCCTTGACCCAAAGCTATTCCCACAACTAAGAGTCAAATAAATTTAAAGTTTTTTTTTAGTATTTTTTACTCCAAAACAAGAGAAAATAGATGGCAAGCAAGTGTTTTAATTGCTTTTACCTGAGCGGTTGCCTGAAAAACACAAGTTAAGACATATTAAGCCATTTTGGTATGTAGTGCAATTTGCTCTGGCATAAGACTCTGTAGCATTAAATATTTTTTTTTATTGTCTTTAAGATTATTTACGAGTTTTTTATTCTTGCTTGCTATAAAATTGTGTGGTTGGAGGCTGTTGTTAAAGAGAAAAAAGGAATGACATGTTGTTTAAGGCTAAAGAGGGTGTGAGTGAAATTAAATTTTATGGGTTTTACTTTCACACTTTAGCACTTGGGGGGACATGCATGTATGTATGTATATATTTTGAGGCGCGTTGTAGTAAATTTAATATAAATGGAAGTATGTATTTTTTTTTAGTAAAAGTATCTATCCTTAAGCCGGAGGATGGATGTGCGGTTCGTGGTGTATTTGGAAAGATGACGGAAATAAACTTCTAAAGTTTAATGAAGTCGTTGGCTCTTCCTTTGGGATCTAGTTGGAAAAAAAGAAGAAGCTATGCTATTTCATTAATGAAACATTTTTTTTTCATTATAATCCTTTAATTTTTTTTTAAATATTTCATATTTTCTAAGAAGTGTAAGTAACATCTTGTGCAACGTTGTAAGTAAATAATATGATTATTCAAAAAAACATGACATGTACTATTATTAAGAAATTGTTTTTCCTAAATTCAAGTAATTCAGGAAATGTTTACTAACTTAAAGGAAATATTTACCAAGAGTAGGAAAATGGTTATGAACTGAAGAAAACTTTATATTAAGGACTAGTAAATTTCGTCTTAAGTCCAAAAATAAACTTTAGGAAATTAATTACTCCTGATTAATTCGCAAAATTTGACTTACTTGAAAGATATAAAAAGTTATTCCAAATTTTAGAAAAATATTTACCACTTTTAAGTATGTTTTCTTTAAATTATAGAATTTATATTTTGTTTGCATTAAGCAAAAAATCAAAGTAAATTTTTCATATTTTCAAGGAATATTTGAAGTTGAAATTTATTTTTTTGTAAATAAAATAAAATTTTAAAACGCAATAATTTCAATATATATTTAGGCTGCCTTGTTAGGCAATTGATTAGAGTGCTTGCTTATCAATCAGAAAGTTGCTGGTTCAATACTTGTCTCCTCTCAAGGAATTTATATGTATGTATGGTGAATTATAATTAAGAATATAATATAAAGATATAATAAATAACATATCATTTGGTATAGAATTTAATTAAAAATAAAAATAAGTACCAAAATTAAAGACAAAAAAATTGGAAATTTTACTAAATTTGAGATCAAAGATGAAAAATTTTTTTTGCAAATATCCGAATTTTAAGGGAAAAATTTACTTAATTTAAGAAAAATTTTACTTAAATATGAAAATATAATTACTATAAACTAGTTCATCAATGAAGTAGAAATTTAGTAAATATTTTACTGGTTTCAAGTAAAAAACAGCTTTGGCGCCATACGACAACTTTTTTTATTAAAATTTAGAAAACTTTCCCAAGTTTTAGTAAATTTTTGTTTTGAGTGTACATCAACGAATTAAATTGGTAAAATTTTTGTAGAACACTCTGACTAATGAATGCACCCGCTTAAGGGTTGTTTTTTCCCCAGTTGTTTGAAAAGAAATATAAAAGACCGTTAAGGCGAAGAGTTAGAAAGTTAAAATTGTTCATAAGACTGCTCTGGCTAAAATGTCCTCTAACTGAATTACAATGGTTACTTGATCTCCGAAGAAAGAGAGTCAACACAAGTGGTTATCTTGTCCCATCAAAAAAACACTCCAAAAAAGTCATGAAAATGTAGAGTTTGCGATCTAAAAGTAGTGAAAATTTCGATCAGATCTAATGATTTTTACATAGGGTAGTCATTGCAAGAAGTTCTCTTTTTCGATGCCTGGTCACTGAATTGGAAGCGATATTAAGAAAAATTCCCGTTTTTGTGTTTTATGATAATATTTTCATCTAGGAAAAATGATAAATAGTTACCTATTTTAACAATTCGTTTCTTTTTATACGAATTTAAACCCGAAACAGTGCTATCATGTAAATTTAAGCAAATTACTTTTAAATTTTAGACTAAAATTAGTTAATAAATTTCTTTAAAAAAATAATTTTTTTTTTAATTCTGGTGAGTATTTTCTATCACTATGGAGGAGTTACAAGGTTTTGTATTACTAAAATAAGCTTCTACTTGGGTTTTTGCTAACTCTCGGCAAATTAAAAATATCGATTTTTTGGAAGCAATGAAAATGCAGTTCCACCAGAATGACTTCCATTTTTTTACTGGGGTGTTTTAGTTTTCTCTGCTGTTAGAAATTTTTTATTTTTTTTCCTTTGTTGTATAGTGTAATAAATATACACAAAATTATTTGTAATTTAAATTGAATGGAATTCTAATTACTGCAGTTCAATGTAAAATGATTTATAAGACATTAGCTTATGCATACTTTATGGTTACGAATACAACTTTAAGGTCTTAAAGCTAATCTCAGGTATTTGCTTGAACTCACACAAAATTAAATCTTTTCCTAGTAAAAAGGCTTTTGTTGGAAAGTTTGTATGAATGTGTGTAAAACATGTGTTTTCCACACGTGCTGCTCTAATTAATTACATCAACAAATCTAATCGCAAATCTTTAAAAAGTAGTAGTAGAAAAATAACAAGCAAAAGGGAGCAGGTTGCTTGTGTTTTAAAATCATTATGAAAAAAAAATATTGAAATATTTAAAGTCATCGAGAAAATTTTCTAAATCGAAAAATTCATAATATTTTTTAATGTTTATAATAGTGTTTTCACACTGACATGGTTTTAATAGAAGTTGCTGCTAGCACCTGGTTTTACCATACAAATTCTTGTTGTTAAAACGAACTTAAAGCCATGTTTGAAATGGTTTTAAGTTGGTTTTATGAAATGCAACCATGTTTTCGCTGTGATAATTTTAGTGCTGCCAAGTCAAAATGACCAGAAGCAGCTGCTTATGTTTATGCCAGTGAATAACAATAGATGTCGCTTGAAAGATTTTCAACTTAAAAATTTTCATTATTAAAATATTATGAAAAAAAAAGTTTTTTTTGGAAAGAAATCAACGAAAATATTTTCATCGACCTCTGGGAAGTGAAAAAAGACGATATTGCTAACATCGATTCACCGATAAAAAAGTTTTGTTTTGTAATGTATTTGTGGTATTTGTGCATTTTTTTTTGATATACAATAACTTGATTTCCAAGCACTGCTTCACTTTGTATAATTAGTTCAATTTAAGTTTAAAATATTTATTTACAAAATATAAAATAATTTCCATTTTACAACGCATTGTAAAATTTCCGAGATTTTGATACAAACTGAAACAGTTGTTATACAGTTTGTCAAGTAATTGTTATAGAAAGCAGAAAAAATACAACAAAAAAAACACAAGCATTTCTGCAGGAGATTTATTTTATTTTTGAGCAAAGTTATTAGGCAGTCTGTGAGTTAAAACCTGAATTTAACAAACTTGCAGTGTGAATGCAAAATCAGCTGTTTATGGTTTTAACGTTAAAACCAGGTTTTAACTTTCAGTGTGAAAACACTATTAGGTTATTAAATATGCTTTTTGGTTCTTAATAACTAAAAGCTTTTTAACACAATATCTTGTCTCATGAAAAATCCTTAACACAGAAAAAAAATAACAATGTTAAATTAACATGGAAAAACTTTGTTTGCAAAACATATTAAATATATTAAAAACAATATATTAATTAAGTATGTTGGTATTTATATGATTTGTTCATTTCTTAAATTTGAATAAAATGATTCGAATAATTGTTTTAAACAAACAAAAAGTTTTATCAAACTTTATTTGACCGAAAATTAGGTTTGCATAATATTGTTCGAATAATGTTATACGAATAACACCATATAAAAATTATTAATCGAACAAATTTATTTGGATTTTTTAATTCTGTTCAAGAAATGTGTATTAATATTTATAAGAAAAGGCAATCCATGGATAATCTGTTTAGAATGTGTTATTTTGTATTTTGAACATGTACCCTACATTCACCAATGTCCATATGCTATTGCACAAGTGGTAGTAGTAAACGGAGTACTACGGGTTCAAATCCTACAGACAAGCTAAGGAAGGTTTTCGCAGTTTTTGATTTTTAAACTATAGTTTCAATTTCAAATAAATTTTTTGTTAAATGAATTATGAAATAAATTCACTAAAGTGCAACAAAAAGCAGCAAAAGGCAGAAATGCCTATTTTACTGTGAGTTCTGAAGCTCTCAATGAAAATAATACAAATAATAAATCTAATGAAAATATTTTTTTAACGACAAATCCAATTTTTCGTCAGCGATCAACTTCGCTTTGTCCAATGCCAAATAGTGATTCATTAACATTACAGTTGCCTAGTACTTCGTCATATAAGTCAGTAATATCATCTCCTTCAGGCTCGTGTTCATCACTTAATAAAGTTATCACTACAGATAAAAGTAGCTCAAAATCCAAGGTACAAGTCGGAATGGACAGAGACATAACAGTGGTAAAGCGTGGGCGAAGCACGAATTCTTCAAAAATTTCATCTGCTCCAAAGATGTCTAGGGATAATAGCGCATCATCTACCAATCGTCAAAATCGTTTTTCATTATTGCAAGTCACCGACGACAAGCCCGCTGCATCATCGCAAAAGTCTTTTAAGCCACCACCTATATATTTGAGAGAGAAAAATTCTAACGCCCTAATTAAAAAATTAGTCTCGGCCATTGGTGAGAACGCATTTCATGTTATTCCAATAAAGCGTGGTAATATTGACGAAACTAAAATTCAAATATACGACGAAAAAAATTTCCGTAAAATAGTGACTGAATTTGAAAAAAATAAAACAAGTTTTTATACGTACCAGCTTAAAAGTGCCAAAGGTATGCAGATCGTATTGAAGGGTATTGACTCTTATGTTAATCCCGAAGAAGTAAAAGATGCACTCATGATACAAGGATTTAAGGTAAAAAATGTTACCAATATAATAAATAGGGAGAAGATCCCCCAGCCTCTATTTCGTGTTGAATTGGAGCCGAATGATATACAGCTGAAAAAAAACGAGACACACCCAATTTATAGCCTAAAATACCTATTATACCGAAAAATCACAGTTGAAGAGCCACATAAGCGATCAGGTCCCGTACAGTGCCATAATTGCCAAGAATATGGCCACACAAAAACATACTGTAAATTACCCACTGTTTGTGTTGTGTGCGGCGAATTACACGGCACTGCTAGTTGCAATAAGCCAACAGATCAAAGTGATAAAAAATGCAGTAATTGTGGAGGTAATCACACCGCTAACTACAGAGGTTGTCCTGTGTACTCTTTTGTCAAACAGACTATGGTGCAAAAACCAAATTAGCTCCATCTCAATCAGCAAAAGCTTACTCCGCCACTTTTGTGCAAAGGAGCCAACCAGTTACTTCCCGTGTATCGTATGCCGATGCTGCTAGAACAAATTCTATTCCCGCACAAAATGTTCCACCTCCAAATAATTCAACAAATGCAAACTCAAGCTTTAACTTTAGTCGCCTTGAAGCTACTATTGACAATTTGGTGCAAACTATAAACAACTTTACAACAAATATGACTAACATGATGCAAGAAATGCTGAGAATGCAGAATACTCTGCTTCAAGCATTAATTAACAAGCCATGAACACGTTAAAAATATGTGTCTGGAACGCAAACGGCATTCGCCAACATAAAAATGAACTTGAGCACTTCCTTACGGAAAAAAGTATTGATATAATGTTGGTCTCTGAGACACATTTGACTTCGAGAAGCTTTTTCAAAATAAATGGCTACACTATGTATGATACAAAGGACCCTAGAGGGAGAGCATGCGGTGGATCTGCAATTCTAATTAAGTCAAGACTCAAGCACTATATCCTTGACAACGTTAGTGAAGAATATATGCAAGCTACGAATATTTTTGTAGAAAATTTTTGTTCTAATTTCGTAATATCATCAATTTACTCACCTCCCAGATTTTCAGTTACCGAAGATCAGTATGAGAAGTTCTACAAATCGCTTGGATCTTGTTTCGTGGCAGCTGGAGACTACAATGCAAAGCATACGTACTGGGGATCGCGCCTTTTAACACCTAGAGGTCGAGCTTTGTTTAATACAATTTCAAAAATGGGCTTAGATGTTATTTCGAGTGGGGAGCCCACTTATTGGCCTACTGACGTACGAAAAATTCCAGATGTTATTGATTTTGGCGTAATGAAAAATATTTCTAGAGATTTAATTAGTGTTGAAACTTCTCTAGATCTCTCCTCCGATCACTCCCCCACTATCGTTACAATTTGTAACCCACTAAGAAGTGACTTACCTCACCCTTATACGAAGATGACCAATCGTGTTAATTGGCTGAGATTCAAAAAATATCTTAGTAGTCATTGCACGGAAAATATTGCGTTAAGAACACCCAATGACATTGAAACTAACATTGCCAATCTTAACGAAATTATTAAACAGGCTGCTGAACATGCCACTACCTCCCATCCGCAGTGTGGGTTTAATAAAATTTATTCCAGGGATATTGAACATCTCGTATGTGAAAAAAGAAGAGCTAGAAGGGAATGGCAACAGCACAGATCACCCCAACATAAGCTCAGACTTAAAGAATGTTCTAAACGACTTCAAGAGTTGCTTGCATCTGAAAAAACTGCATCTCTTAAAAATTATTTGGAAGGTCTTGATGTCACACCGACATCTAATTACTCTTTGTGGCGCGCTGCTAGAAAGCTTAAAACCCCCGTTGAGTTTAAGCCACCTCTGCGCACATCTACCGGAGATTGGGCAAGAAGCGATACGGAAAAATGCAAAATATTTGCTGAGCATTTAAAATCCGTATTTACCTCAAATACATGTACTGGTGTTGCTGATTTGCCGAATGTAGTTGCTCTACCCCCTCGAGCCTTAAAGTTTAAGATGCGTGATGTACATAAAGTAATTGCTGAACTCAAGCCAAAGAAAGCTCCAGGTATTGATGGAATTAGTAACAAGATGCTGATGAACTTGCCGCATATTGCAATAAGAATCTTGCTGTTTATTTCTAATGCCATATTACGACTGGAGTATTATCCACAACTCTGGAAGCTTGCAAAAATCAAAATGATTCCAAAGCCGGGAAAAGATCTTACTAAAGCTGAGTCATATAGGCCAATAAGTTTGCTGTCAACTATGTCAAAACTCTTCGAAAAGCTGCTCATGACAAAATTGTCCCCAACCTTAACAGATAGTGGGTGCATCCCAGACCATCAATTTGGTTTTAGAAGTCAGCATAGCACCATTGAACAAACTCATAGATTGGTGCAATTTATAAGAAGAACTTTTGAAGAAAAAATGTATTGTTCTGCCCTGTTTATTGACGTTTCTCAGGCCTTTGATAAAGTGTGGCATGAAGGCCTTATTTTAAAATTAAAATCATATTTACCAATAAATTTTCTGAATTTATTAGAAAGCTACATAACTACCCGAAAGTTTACGATTGTGGAAGGAGAATTCATGAGTCTGCCCCAATCTATATCATCCGGTGTGCCACAGGGGAGCATACTGGGGCCAGTTTTGTATTTGATCTATACTTGTGATATGCCTTTGAGCAGCAATATCCATACATCTACGTTTGCCGATGATACAGCCTGCCTTAGTATGCATGAAAACCCTCACGAGGCTTCCCGATATTTACAAGAACATATTACACAATTGGAAATGTGGTTGAACTTATGGAGAATTAAGGTAAATGAACAAAAGTGTGTCCATATAACGTTTACCCTAAGAAGAGATACTTGTTCCCCAATTCGAATCAATAATCAAAATATTCCTCAACACTCCCAAGTGAAATACCTTGGTATACACCTTGATCGAAGGCTTACATGGAAACATCATATTGACTTTAAGCTAACTCAGATGAAAATTAAGTTATCTCAAATACACTGGTTGATTGGCAGAAATTCAACACTTAGCATGGACTGTAAACTTTTATTATACAAGTCGCTTTTAAAGCTACGGTATCCAGTTATGGGGCACTGCTTCAGCTTCCAATGTAGAGAGAATCCAACGAAGGTAAAACAAAATTTTACGGTTAATAACATCGGCTCCATGGTACATCAAAAATTCTAATATACATCGTGATTTAAATATGCCACTAGTGACTGAAGAAATTGCAAAATACGCAGGCAAATATTTAACAAAACTCGAGTCACATCCTAATCCGCTTGCTCGTAATATTTTGAACTTTACTGGACACATCCGCTTAAAAAAGAGGGACACAAGGGCTCTATTACTCAACACGCCAAATGGGATTTCTTGAAAATACTTTTTTTGTACTTTTTTATAATTTTTTTTTTTCTTTTTTTATTATCACTACTTATGTATTATTTATAACTATTAACAAGTTTATGTCCGACAGTGGTCGGTCCTAATAATTATATTTTTAGATTTAAGATTTGAATACTTATTGTTAGTTCATATTTGAAGATACAATAAATAAATACATGTATTAAAAAAAAAAAAAAACTAAAGTGCAACTTTGACCCGCGCACGAAGGGTTCCGTACGGACACGAGATATGTAATTCAATAGGAATTTTAGTAGCCTATATAAAATATAGTTTTGGAATTTTTTTCGTTTTTGACGTTTTTTTTAATTTTGGCAATTTTTTTTATTTTGACTATTTTTTTAATTTTTGGCGATTTTTTTTGTTTTGGTAATTTTTTCGGTTTTTGGATTTTTTTCCATTTTGGCCATTTTTTTAGTTATGACATTTTTTCTCGTTTTGGCGATTTTTTTCGGTTTTTCGGTTTTTGGATTTTTTTTTTATTTCTTGGCGATTTTTTCGTTTTGGCGATTTTTTTTTAATTTTTGGCGATTTTCAGTTTTTTGCGTTTCTTCATTTTGGCGACTTTATTCATTTGTGCGCCTTTTGTAGTTTTGACACTTTTTCTCTCATTTTGGGGATTTTTTTTTTAATTTTGGCGATTTTTCAATTTGGCGATTTTTTTAATTTTGGCGATTTATTTCATTTGGACGATATTTTCGAATTTTGCGACTTATTTTAGTGTTAGAAATTTTTTTTTAATTTTGGCGTTTTTTTCTTCTTGGCGATTTTTTTTTTGGTTTGGCGATTTGATAATTTTCAGATTTTTTAGTTTACCGTTTTTGAAAATTTCAAGAGTTTACCTCTTATGGTTTCCAAGATAAAGCAAGTTATCAAAATTACTTAGTCAAAATTGCATTAACTGATGGATCACTCTTTAATTAAAATTTTTTAAATTTTAGTTTTTAGTGTTAGTTGTTGTAGTCTATATAAAAATACACTAATTTTACAAATTTCAAGTGTCAATATATCGTTTACAAACAATTATATGTATATTACATGGGATTTTAACATTTTTCGTTGCTCGTTTTAGAGCACCCTTTAATTTTTAATTCTCATGTATTTGTTGTATTAGCAGCCAAGGTTCTACATACTCTGTTCTACATACTCTGTTCAGGTCCGTAGCTCTTACGGTTCCTGAGAAAATACCGTGTGACGGACAGACGGACAGACGGACAGCGTAACGAAAATAATAGGGACCCTTTTCACCTTTGGAGTACGGAACCCTAAAAATGTTGGTGATAGGGTATATTTGAGGCCAGGACTCAATATCATACTTGCACGATCTACGAAAAATTACAACCCTGATCTGATAAATTATCTTTTCTAAAATTTCACTGGTATTTCCCCCAGCTTAAAGTCTAAGTTTAATTTTTCTTCTCTTCTTTAGATACTCACATTAATTAATAAAAATATTTCATTCAATAAGAATTGAAATTACTGAACTTAAGCCTGACTAAAAATTATTTCTGATTTTCTAAAATTGTCATGAACTCTATCATACTAGGGATGTATTTTCTCAAAAATCGCACTATTGTGTAGGAAAGTGTATCACGGCCTTTTGTTTGCATTGGAAGATTATTTAAGTTTGTGGTTGCTGCAGTGGTAACATTTCAATTTATACCGGGGAAGCCAAACATCCTACAACATACACATTTTCCTGATGCCTGTACCAATACACACAATGAAGTAAGTTAATTAATTAATAAAATGCTTGTTTAAATTAAATTAATGTTGTTTTAACTTGAAACATTATTATTCGTATTATTTCAGTATCGCGAAATTCTCGTTGTTTCTAATTGAAATAACTTTGGTTTAACATGGTTCTTAATTTTGATTTTAACAGTACTAAAATTTTTCATCAACATGAATTAAAGTTATTTCAAAAGTAACAGTTTTCTTCGAAGATTACTGTAAATCATGTTGAATCAACAAGGAACACATAAAAAGTAAAATCATGGCTAAAAAATATTTTAATTGACCTGTGTGTATAATGATGGCTAAAAAAAGTTAGTAAATATTGTGCCTAATTACAAATGTCGTATTTCGACTACGACGTGTAGTAGATTAAAGAAAAAATTTGGAAATGTTCTTTAGTCTAGTTCGTAGTCGAAAACGTAATACGACACTCGTAATCCGGCCCATTGCTTCTTAAAATCTCGAACTTTTACAAATGTAGCCTTGAAGATGTCATGGCGAATGTTTGTGTGTGTGCTAAATTTCTGCTAAGGAAATTTATTTTTAGCTAATTTATTATTAAAAAATTTATTAATTTGCTTTCCAGCCCACAGTGCAGCAGCATGTCATCACCTGAATAGCTAATGTTTCTTTAAGGGCCAGTGAACTTTATTAATTTTTTTTTATAATAATTTTTTTTCTTCTATACTTCAATTATTTTCTGCTAAAATAGATTATACTCGTAGTTAAAAAAAGAATTCTTACCTAAAGTGCACAAACAACATTAATTTTAAAGTCACTGCTGTAACATCTTGATGGTTATGAAGCAAGTAGCAATAATTTTTCAATGCAACAAAAAAGAAAACTTTTTAATAAATCTTTTAAGTATAAAAGGTTAAAACTTAATTATCTGATGGAAAATATTTTTTTCTCCACTTTAACAATTTTTTCAAATGCTTTTGCTCTTGTTCTCTAAGAAAAAAATTGCATTCATAGTTTATTTTATTTTATTTTTAGTTCTTATTTTTTCAATGTTTTTTGTAGACATAATAATGAGCAGATGGAAGATATTGCAGGAGTATCAAGAAGCTCCTTGTTAAAATATCATGCAACATTGAGTAATATTAAGTGCAAAATACCATCGTACTTACACTCACAAGCGTGCAGTTACGTTCCTACTCTTGTTACATTATAAATCTGAAGTTTGGAGAGCTGGAGCATTTTTTTTGTATTTTTTTTTCTGATATATATTAGGGCGGTTCATTTAATTTCCCAGCAGAAACTTGCAACGGGAGAGTAAGGCAAAAATTTACAAAATTACTCTCTTAAATATGAAAAAGTAAATGAACGCATTACTTGTAAAAATTTGCAAGAAAATTTTATTCATATCAGAACCATGGATGGAATTCATGATACAATTGTAATTTTTCTAATGTATTTTTTTCGATAATATTTTAAATTGAGTTTTTTTTTAGAAATTGACATTTAATATGAAATTCTTCATGTATTTTTACTATTTTTATAAATTTTTCATAATTTTTTTAAACTTATTCATTAACAAATACAAAAATTCCACTTTCCATCTCTGATCATATATGAGAAACAAACAAAATTAGTTGCCATTAAAGTTGAATTTATGTGGCTTAATACATGTATATACGTATACATGTTTTTTTTAACAAAGGTATGCATATTTACCAGTTTTCCTTTTTCAGATATTTTTGAAATAATTAATTTGAGAACAAAACATACAACAGGTGGTTGGATAATTCTACTGCAAGTAAAAATTTTACAAGTAATAATTTGCAGGAATTTTTTTGTCTCAACTTTCTTCTCTCTTTTGATGCTCTCTCCTTGCAAACTATTAATGACCTCTTTCCAGTAAATTTTTTTAAAAATTCGTAAAATTTTTTATTAAATAAACAAACCTATTTTGATTCTTTTCATAGAAAAAAAAACAATTATATTTTCAGTTTAATTAAATTTAAATAATAATAAAACTTAAATATATTAAAAAGCCCAATTTTTTCTAGCAAAGATAAACGCCTGAACCAATTTTCTAAAAACATAGCTAAGAATCCTCTCGATCAAGTCACCTTTCAAACAGAAAATAAAAATCGTTCCAGCCGTTTGGTCTGTACGTGGATGCGAACAGACACAGATAAACAGATAAACGGCTACACAGACACACACTACAAAATTATAACACCCCCTTTTTTGTCGGGGAATTAAAAATTAAATTAAATAAAGAACATTTTATATTTGGAGCCGCTCGAAAAGCTTATTTTTTGAATCACTCAAGACGCACCCGCCAGTAAAAATGATTTGCTTCATAATAACTGCAAAGTTTGTGTGTCCATGCTGTCTCCAAATGCTCAAGGTCTTCAATTTTCGTTGTGCTGAAAGGACTTTAGTAACATGCAGCTAACCATGCCCGGTAATGATGACATGCAGTAATCCAAGAATGATTTTAAAGCAGCTACGTCCAAGCCATATCCACAATGTGCAAACTTTTAAAAAAGAGCTTTTGTGCTTTCACACTGACGAGAGCACAACAGCCAATCAGATATCGGCCACAACAATGCTTGCTTTTACTTTGCAAAGCTCAATTGCAAATATCAAAAAATATTTTAAACTTATACTGATTTTTCTGCATTAAACAAAACATTTTACTCATGTTTAGCAGCTTTAATAAAAATTCGAATCCAGTTTCCGTTTAAAAAAGTAACAAATATTTCCTGATATTTCTGCAACTTTTCCCATAGAATCTGCGTACAATAAAAAAAACTTTACTTTCAAGCTGTGGAAAATTTAAATACAACATGAATAATTTTTTCTTGCAGCTTTCCTTTTCCTTTTCCTTGCCTCCTCCTGCTCCTCCACACCATAAAAAAGTTGTAATTTCAGCACATCATTCATTGCTACAATAGTTTGCTTTGCAGTGTAAATGAGTTTGTGTGGCTGCAAACTTGGTGGGTAAACGTACGTACGTACGTGTGGAACTTATTTAAAACCGGATAATTATGTTAAGTAGTTTAAACAAAAACAATGTCAGTTTGTGGCGGGGGAAATGCAGCCGGGCTGGCTGACAGGAAGACTGACGGAAAGGCAGACTTGTTTGTTCAAATGTATTTGTTTTGCATTTTTAATGATAAAATGCATTTAAGTATAATGATGATAATAATTGAGTGTAATAGAAAAAGTTTCTTTCAAAAATATAGCAAACATGTTAAAGTAAAGTAAGCATAACGCCAGGATGTTTAACTCCCTCTCTCCCCTCTCTCTCTCTCTCTCTCAACCAGTTTATGTATGTGTTTATTCTTCTGCACTGTTCCTAGTCTCACTCGATAGTTGATTCTGGATGATTATTAACTTTAACGTATGCAAAAAAAGTTTAGACATGAAAATAAAAACATAGAAAACAATGTAAATATCCTTCAAACAAATTAATGTAAAACTATTTGCTCGTAAATGGGAAGATGTTAAAATTACATACTTGCAGATTTAAAAAGCAGGTTATTATAGTTTTCATCTATCTTATTATTTCTCTTTTTAACAACGTAAATATACAGAGAAGTAATTACAGGTAAATCTAACCAATTTTAATGTTTAAAACAGCCAGCGAAATTGGTTAAAATAACCAATGTCAAGCAGTTAAAAATATTTAGCTAAAAAAAATTTAAAATAGTTTAGTTACTGTTACTAACTTACATGTAAGAAAATAATAAATTTATAAATAAACCGTTCACACACAGACAAATTTCATATTCACCCTTATTTCAGCTGTCGACATTAACGTCAATTTAACACAATACCAAGAAATAGAAGCTTGTTTATTCGCTCTCGGTAACAATTTTGTGCAACGTAAAATTTATTTCCGTTGTCTAAGGTCTAGAATATATCTAAAATCTGCCAACATTAGTCAGTTGTTTCCGACAACGGGTACACAAGCCCCAATTTTTTGGTATTGTGTTAAAGTGACATCGATGCCGACAACTGGAATAAGGGTGATTAAAACTATCAAAAACAAGATTAATTAAATATTTTTCGTTAAAGATTTTGCTTCATATGTATTTCATGTCATTTTAATAAATAAATAAAATAATTAATTGGGACTATTAGTGTGTTAAGAAATGTTAAACTTGAAATAACTTTTCACCATGATTCTTCATTTTGATTTTAACACTACTGCAATGTTAAATCAACATGCAATAAAGCTATTTCAAAAGAAAAAAATCTTTAAAGATACTGTTGAAGTAACATGAAACAGATATAAATCAAAATCATTAACGGGATGATTCCAGGGTTGGCAAATTTAATTTTTTTTGTTATTTTGTTTTTTTATGTAAAAGTAATTTTTTTCTTTTTCTCTATAAATAAAATATAATTTATAAAAATGTAGATTATTTGTTAAAAAAAGGGAAAGAAAAACAGAGTCCAGAGCTGTAAAACTTAAAATGATTTTGATATGAAAAAAAATTATTTTATTTCTTTTTTAAACAAGTACATTCTATATTTTAGCAAGAAATAAATTAATATTAAAAATCAGAAAAATTAAAAACATGGTTCCAGGGTTGGGAAATTTTAATATTTTTTTTTGGTTTAAAAAGTAATTTACTAAAACCAATATTTTTCTTTTTCTCTATAAAATTTTGTATTTTAGAAAGAATAGATTGCTATAAGGAATCACCGAAGTATAAAAGAATGTTTCCAGGGTTGGAAAATTTAAAATTTTTTTATTTAACAGTATGTAACTATGTAAAATTAATTTCATTCTTTCTATCAATTGTTTATAATTTATAAAGCAGTAGATTAGTAGTTAAAGTTAGGAAAATAAAAACACACATCCTGAGCTGGAAAATCTAAGCTATTTTTGATATATGTACACATAAAAAAATTTAATTAATTGTTTTCTTTGTTAATTAAATATATTTAATATTTTTTAAAAAGAAATCAATTAGTATTAAAAATCCGAAAAATCAAAAATATGCTTCCAGGGTTGGGAAATTTTAATATTTTTTTTTTGGTTTAAAAAGTAATTTACTAAAATGAATATGTTTCTTTTTCTCTATAAAGTTTTGTATTTTAGAATGAATAAATTGGTATCAGGAATCAAAAATTTATAAAAAGATGATTCCACGGTTGGAAAATTTAAACGTTTTTTGTTATAAAAAAGTAACTTCATCAAATTAATTTTTTTATTGTTCTCTATAAATCAAATATATTTTATAAAGAAGTACTTTAGTAGTTGACATTAAGAATAGAAAATCACAGATCCAGAGCTGGAAAGTTTAAACTGTTTTTGATAAACAAAAACAAAACAAAGTAAAACAATTTTTTTTCTTTATTATTTATATACATTCTAAATTTTAGCAAGAAATAAATTATTGTTAAGAACCAGAAAAATTTGGTTCCAGGGCTGGGAAATTTTTATTTTTTTTTTTGGTATGGAAATGTAATTTACTAAAACGAATATTTTTCTTTTTCTCTATAAAATTTCGTATTCTAGAAAGAATAAATTGGTATCAGGAATCAGAAAATTATAAAAAGATGATTCCAGGGTTGGAAAACTTAAACTTTTTTTGTTATATAAAATTAACTAGGTCAAATACATTTTCTTTCTCTATAAATCATATTTTATAAAGAAATAAATAAGTAGTTAAAAACAGGAACATAAAAACACAGATGCAGAGCTGGAAAATTAAAACTGTTTTTGATATATAAGAACAAAAATTAATTTAAATTTAAATTTAAATTTAATTTAATTTTAATACATTCTATATTTTTGAGAAAGAAATAAAAATCAAAAACTTGGATCCAGGGTTGGAAAAGTGAAACTTGTTTGTATATAAAAGTATCTAAATAAAACTAATTTAATTTTAATTTTTAATTACAAATATTTTATATATTAAGAAGGACGTTACTCAACAGTATTTTAGATTTTTTAAATTTTTATATGAAAATCTACTTTAACCATAAACATGGGCAATAATTAATCTTACGAAGCTTACACTCCATACTTATGTTGATGAAGGATCTATAAGATTCAGCATAGATGAATATAGCACGCTTATTTATTTTTTGTACGAGCATTTTTATATTCTTAGCATAGCCTTGGCATAAGTCTTATTTTTTTTTTTAGAAAAAAAAACAAAAACTTTACACTTATTATTAAGAAAAATACAATTGAGCGTACACTGCCCTTATCGGGAATAAAACTCAAACAGTTTGTTCACGAGCAAATTTGGTTATTTGTTAGAAAAAAAAAATTCAAAATTCCACGTGAACAAACTGTTCGGCATTTATCCGTATTGTTTATGTCACGTTGAATATTCGCCTATGAGAATTTCGTACTAGACTAAAGGAAATTTGTACAAGGTTTTTTCAATCTAGGACATTCGTAGACGAATATTCGACGTGACGTACGCAATACGGGTGATTATTTTCCCAATAAGGGAGAATAATTTTTATTAAAATTTCTATTTTAAAAACCATTTCATTGCAAATAGTCATTGAAAAGTGTAATAAAACTAAAACTTGTTATAGCTTTGCTATTAATGTCACAATACAGGAGCTGGGACGTGATTTTTGTAACAAAAATAATCAACGAGAAAAAAGAAATTGTTTGATTATGTTTTATTTTTCGTTCTGTGAAGTGAGTGCAATAAAAACAAAACAAAAACAATGAGAAGGATTGATTTTTTTTTGTATTATTTTTGCTCATGAACACAAACTAGAGAATACAGCCTATCAGTTGTAAGCTTGCTGGCTGGCCACCACTGGCCACAAACAATACATTAATTTAATCGTACGTCACTAGAAAGGAAACCAATGGGAACTAAATGGAAACGTTTTGAAATATTTGCGGCAAATTTGACAACATTATATAACATAGTTTGATTGCATTGTTATTTAACACATTAAAGGCTTCATTCTTTACTTTTTTTTACTGTTCTATGCTGTGCCGTTCTGCTTATAAATTTGAGTACAGGTGGATCCCGGTATGACGAACGATATAATGCCAAGCCCATTCGTTATACCGAAAAATTCGCAAAGTGTTTTTCAAGTGTTATTTTAATTATTATTATTGTATACATTATACAATAAAACGAATGATTCCCTCATTCATATTTGTTTTCAAATACGCTACCAAATTCAATTTAACCGTAACACATTTTTGTTGCGTTTACATTGCTGCTGTAGATTTTCTTTAATAATTTTTTTGCCGTTCGTTATACAGTGCACATATTTATCAAAACATTCGCTATATATAGTAGAACTAAATGTTAGAAATATTTTCCTTGCAAATTTTGTTTTTTTTATTTTGCGATTTTTTCTTTATAATTCGTTATATCCAGTACAAAATTAGGCTATTATTCGCTATATAAGGTTGTTAATGTAAACAATTTGGACGTTCGTTATATCGGATTTTCGTTAAAGCGATGTTCGTTATACCGAGATTTGCCTGTAGTTACCTTTTTTGTAGTAACTTATCAGGGTGGCAGTTTTCCACTAAAGTGATGAGTTTCTCATAGTCTATTGTTAAGTTTCAATATAATTTTATGTTTTCACGATCACAATTTATTTCAAAATATTTTTATTTAATTTATGTATGCTGTTACTTACAATTACTTAACAATTTTTTGATTTTCACAGGATGAACCGAAACAGAACAAAAAAATGGAAAACTAACGACTTGTATTATATTTCTATAAATAAAAAGAGTCAACTGATTCGTAATCGAACAGAAAGTAAAACCTAATTCTACGTTAATTCAGTTGTATATAGCTAAGCAGCATAGCTATAACCGAATATATTAAGATATCTCTCTTTTTTTCTCTTTAGTAGCGATAGCCTAATGGTAGCTTGGTCATAGTTTACAAATAATATAATCATAGGCTAATCATAACGTAGCATAATTTTGTCATCGAATAAGCTATTTTTTAAGCTCTCATTAGAAAGATGATAGCTATGCTTAATGTATAAAATTTAATTTAATGTAAAAATCAATAAACTTTTACATTAAACATCAGCAGTTTCAACATCAGCATCATCATCGTCATCCTCTCTTAACTTAATATACTCGTAGTTTGTAGTTTTCCATCTTTCTAGTTCATTGACTGTAAATGATTAAAAAACAAATAGATGTATACTAAAACTGCAACTCAGTAATATTATGCAAAATCAAGTAAAAATTTACTACATTTTCGAGCATTTTTAACAATACATTAGACAAACAAATAAGATACATAAAAAAAATATAAAAAATTTAATATGCAGACAGACACTCAACAAATCCTTTTACAAATCATGTGGTGCAAAGCAATAGAAAAAAACTCCAAAGATTTTTGTTGGCTCTGTTTTTTTTAAATTTTTCCAATTTTTCGAAAGCACGAGTTTTAGGCTGCAGCAAGAAGAAGCGAAAACATGAAATGAAAAACGAGAATAAAAAATCCTTTTGAACCACATGAAGATTTTTGCATAAAGCAAGACAGAATGAAATAAATTGAATGAATAAATAAATACTGTATGCGGATACAAGTACGAGTACAAATGCAGATGGTGTTGCCTTACAATTCGCTTTTGCATGCGAGTATTATACTTTCACTGAATATGTTGAATAGTTGTGAGTCTAAAATGCTGAAGTACGTACATGTGCTCTTGCACAAAATGCAAAAATGTAAATTATTTTCCTTTTGTTTTCGCCTCAAATGAAAGATTTCCTGGCTTTCGAATGGGAACTTTACTTTTGTTTATTTTTATTTTTTGTTTTTAATGCAGATTTACATGATACTTTAAGTGAGTTTTCTTGTTGATAATATAATTTTTGGTATTATTTGTAAGAAATTTTTGTGTTATATTCGTATATTTAGCTTATACTCATATAAAAGGGAATATTTAATGGGATTTTATGTTTTTTTTTATTTAATTTTTAAAGAGGCTGCTTTAGAGCAAAATGTGCATAAAAATGATTAAAATTCTGTGGTAATGAGGAAAAAGTGCTTAAGTCATATTTTACTGTTTTGCAGGAGAGCACTTTTTTTAAGCGTTGAAGTCGATTTTCAGAAATTTCTTTCTTTTTTAGTTAAGTTGTAAAATTTTCGTTAACCTTTAGCTTTTTAAGCAAAAGTCTATCTACGCACTATAAGTAATAGACTTAAGCTGAAATATACCAAAATATAACCTCAATTAAGCTATTATTCCAAAAAAGATAATTCGCAAGTCATAGGGCTTCCTGGAAAACCACACAAATTCATTGAGATTTTGACCAGGAGTACTTTCGGCTATATAGATTACAGAGATACCATTAGCTCAAAATTACCTTATCTCGACTTAAGGACTTTTTCCTTTTTGCCACAGAATTATATTTAATATTGGACGAGAATAAATGGCACTCCTTATGGTATAAGGGTTAAGGATAAGGATACTACGCACGTTTAGAAAAGAGAGAGAGAGAAATAAAAGTGGGTCGATCCTTCACGCAAAGAAGAAATATGCTTGAGGTCCCCATAATCAAACAGGAACATACTATAATTGAATTATATGGTTGAAGTTAAATCATATTATTGTCAATAGGAAAGCAAACTTTTAATAATATTGTTATCAACAAAAACAATGAACTTTGTTACACCTAAACTTATTATTGTAAATATGACAACACTATTGTTAGATGTGACTAAAATATAATTGAGACTCACCATACCATGTTCTTATATAATAATAATATTGTTAAATATGACAACAGTATTATTTAAAATAATAATAATATTTTGTTTTTCAATCATATATTTATTGGTGAATCTCTTGTTTAAAACAGCTGTGCGTTAAATCCAAAATAAAAAAATTAATATTGTTGAAATTAAATGTATATAAGGAAATATAAACTTACATGTGTGTGTATACTCGAAATACAGACACGTCTATATAAAGACGTTTGTTTATTTGTTTGTACTTTCTTTATTTATTTAACACGACGCGTGCAATAGCGATAGCTTTCAAACGAAACTCTGAACTGACAGAAGATGTTTCTGAAAAAGATTTTTTTTTAAAACTTAAAATAGTATGGTTTTGGATAACATTATATTGTTATTAACATTATATTATTTTTAAATAATAACAAAAATTATGCTGCAGTCATACATTTTTAACAAAACTGTATTGTTAAACTCTAACCATATTACACTTTTTTATGAATATAATAATGTAATTATTAAATTCAAACATTACTTTGCTTACCGTAAAAAAATTAATGTTTAAAATGACAATAACTTGTTTTCAACGACCACATATTTGTTTCTGAGAACATAATATTGTTTTCTCAACCATTTGACAACCATATCTTTTCTTTGCGTGTTAGTTGTCAGATATGGCAATTTTCTGCCAAACGTGGCAATTTTTCAACTTGCTTGGCGACTAAATTTATATAAATTTTGTGAAGTAGATGAAAAAATAAATACATACGAGTAATCATGAGAATTACTTGATTCAAAATAAAATTTAGTCAGTGGCATCAACAGTGACATTATCTGCCGGTTTATAAATAAGAATAAAAAATTATCTTCTACCTATTTATACCGAAAACAAAAACAATTCTGAGTGGTCTGTGAAAATTTTTTTATGTTTAAAATATATAAGAGCAAAAATAATTGCGAATTTTCAATATTAAGTTTTTTAGTTTTGGCAAAAACAAAATGAAAAATTTTCCCATAGTGCAGTGATATCATTAATAAATTCCAGGTAATTATCTTTTTGGGAATAAAAAACTTTTTTAATCCCATTTCAAAAGAGAAGTAACAAGCTTAGTAATTAAAAAAATCCTTGAATTGAAAACTCTTAAATTAAGGAGGTTGGGAAGGGGTGGGGGAAAGCGGAAATATTCTTCAATTATCTGCTTTAAGGCATTTTTAGCAGATGCTTAGCGATTTGGAAGAAATAAAGTAAAGAAAAAAAAAATATAATGAAATGAAAAAATATGCCTTAAATTCGATAAAAAATAAATCTAGGTAGTGCAAGACATAATTGGAAGCAGTATGTCGTTACCTAAAACGCAAAATGCCCTAAGTAACAAAAAATTTTAAATTTACTTTTTTTTTTTACAAATACCATGGTACATCATCAATATAATCGCATCGCAAAAAAAAAAAAAGTAAGAGTGCTATATTTTGCTGTGCGGAATCTTACCGAAGTATGTACGTATCTATGTATTACCGACCATTTACATTGTGTTCCAATATAGACATTTTAAAACAAACACATGAGCATGATAATCTACACGTCTAGTTCATGCAGTTTTTTATTACATAAGTAAATTTTGTAAAAAAAAATTATATATTTTTGTTAGAGTGCAATTTGTAATAATTGACCTCTTGATATTTTTCCACTAAAGAATTTGATTCACATATTTGATTTTCGATATAAGCAATAGTTGAATATTTTCTTCTACACTCTGTATTTACATTGTAACATTTACCCTTATTCCAGTTCTCAACATTGACGTCAGGTCAATACAATACCAAAAAATTGGGGCTTGTTTATCGCTCTCGAGATGTTAAAAAACCGTGCTACTATTTAATAATCCTAACATAGTCTTAGTGTTGTACCTCCATACCAAATAAACTTACTTTTTTATATTTTCCCGTATTCAATAATCTTTTATGTGGCAAGACTGTTTAGTGTCTCAATTGAAACATCAAATTCCATCCATATTCCTAAATAATCTTTCAGATGTTGTTCAGCAGAAAGCAACGTTTGCAGGGAAATGAAACGTAACGTTTTCTTTAATTTATTTTATAGTTGTGACTGTTTAGTGATATTTTGTTTTTCTATCTCCATTTACTAAAAATTATTAAGAACTCATCACAAGCAGTAAACGAAAGGCCATCGGTTTGAAGCATAATCGCGCTGAGAGCATAATAAGCAACATGACACAAGCCTTCGTTTATACTTAAATAAGATATATATATAAAAATTTAGCATATATAAAAAAATCTTGATTAAATATCTTTCTAAAACATGAAATTTGTTTAACTGAAAAAAATTAATTTTTGATTCATTTTACCAAAAAGTTTATTTTTTCAATTTCCAAGCCTGGAACCATAATTTTGATTTTTATCGATTAGAATACTAATTTATTTATTCTAAAATCTAGAATATATTTAATTACAAAAGAAATAACTAGTTTGATTTAATTAGTTTTATAAACCAAAAAAATTTTAAGTTTTCCAGGTCTGGATATATGTTTTTTTATTTTTCCAATTTTTTATTCCTAACTATTTCTTTCTAAGACATAAATAAAGTACATTCATTTAATATGTAAACAAAAAATATTATAAACAAAAAAAAAATAATTTCCCAACCCTGGAATCATGCTTTCATATTTTTCTGACTCTTAATACCAATACAGTTCTTTAAAAAATTTATAAAATATATTTAATGAAAAGAGGAAATAAGGAAAAAATTAGTTTTATTTAATTACTTTAAAATCCAAAAATAAAATTTAAATATTCCAGCTCTGCAGCTTCTTATTTTCTATACCAAATTGATCCTTCCATAACCTTAAATATATCTAATTTATAAAGAAAATAAAAAATTAGTTAGCCCTTCTAACTTTTATTATCACAAAAAGTATAAGTTTTCCAACCCAGGTATCCTCCTTTTATATTTTTCTGATTTCTGACACCAATATATTTCTTTTAAGAATATAAGATGTGTGTAATTTGTATAGAAACAGGAAAAATTAGGTTACATTTGTATAACATAAGTTAAAGTTTTCCAACCCTGGAATTGTTTTTTATAATTTTTTTATTTTATTTTTTATTTTTAATAACAATTTTATTCGTACTGAAATATACAATAAGTTTATTGAACAAAAAGTTAAAAATTAGCTTTAGCTAGTTACTTTTATAAATAAAAATAAAGTTTAAGTTATCCAGAACTGAAACCGTCTGCTCGATTTTGCTGATTTTCAATACCAATATACTTTTCTAGCTTTCCTGGAAGTTTCGGAAAACTGATTTCACGTACATCAGAATGATACACGGACGGACGGACAGACGGACATCGCTTATTCGCCTTCCCAGAATATTTATACTTTATGGGTCGCATGTTCATATTGTGGAAATTACACATGGAATGACAAACCTATATATACCCTTTTCTATTTTCTTGTAAAGGGTATAATAAAACTAATTATTTCTTTGGTAAATAAATATATTGCATATTTTATAAAGAAATAAATTAGTATTAAAAATTAGAAAAATCAAAACTATGGTTCCAGGGTGGGAAATTGAAAAAAAAAATTGTTGGCAAAAATATAACCGAAAATAAATTTTTTCCATTTAAATATATTTCATGTTTTAAGATTTTTCTAAATTTTTTTATATCAGTTCAACTTTTATTTAACCCGCCAATGGTGACGCAAATTTGGCTTTGATTAATGGTGACGCCGGTCTCACGCACAGGGATTTTCAACTGAAGATTTTTCCAAATTTGTTAGTAATATTTCAAGTTTTTTTTTAATTTATGCTCTTTGAGAATAAAGAAAAGATATTTAATCAATTTAAGCTCTTTTATTTCAATATTAACGTTCAAAAAATTGTTTTATTAGAGCATTAAAAATAACAGCGATTTTAGTATTACATTTTTCAAAATTAAGAAACCAATAAAAAATCACATATTTATGAGGGAAGATAATGTTTTTTTAGTCTTTCGACATTAGGAACTTTTACAAAATAAATAAAAAAAAAATATATAAAAAAAAGTAATGAAAAATGTATACTTGGTTCTTTTATTCACATAAACGGCGACACACGGTCTTACGCACCGGATTAGTAAGAAAGTACACAACGTCTGCTCACGAAGAAGTTTCGTCGTTAACTAAAAGTAGTTGATGTGCAATGAGGCACCTACTCGAAATTGCAACCAAAAATAATAACAGGGAATAATGTTATTCGAATTTTTTAACACACCCGGTCTCACAGACCAATATGACACCAATGGCGGGTTAAGTATAAATGAAGGCTTGTGTCATGTAAAACTCTTACTTACTACAAGTCTTTTCGTCCTTCTGTACAATAACGAAAATGGTAGTTAGTGCATTTTGCTTTTCAGATAACGATACGTACATAAATTTGAAGTGAGAAAACGACAGGGCAAACAATTTCTATGAGTTCCTTTGTTTGTATCTAAAAGTAGTTTGTGGTTGTAAAGTAACATAATAGTTGTTGATAAGTCTTATTTTTAACTTGTTTTTTTTTCTTTCTTTGAAAACAAAATAAATTGATTGGATGCTTGGTAGAAGTTGTGTATTTTTGTGCTTTTGCTTGCCAGCAGGATTTGAATGCTGCAATCGTCACTGAAACAATATAATTGTATGCAAATCATGTTCCATCTGCAGTAGGAATTTACATACTTACTTAACTCTAGATAAAACACTCACGTACATACGTACGTACACTAAATATGACATTAGTTATGAGTTGTGCATACTCGTATATGGATGCAAAGATAATTTCATATTTTGTTACTTTTGGATTTCTTTTTTTTTGCTTTATATGATTGATGATGGATAATTTTATGAATTTAAAAATAAATGTGTCTTAATTTATTGTTTTCGTTGCTTACTTTTAAGAAACTTGTTTTTCATTATATTAAACTTTTATGAATTTTGGTTGTTAGTTCTATGAATGTTGTTTGAATTTTTTAATTTAATAATTGAATACAAAATAAAGTTTTTTTCAGTGTAGTTTTTGTCTCAGTACAGATGTTTAATAACAAAAATTACAAATTTTAAAAAACCCTGAATATATCTAGAGAAGATGGAACATCTTCCAAACGGCTGGACAGATTTTCTTAAAACATGGCTAAGAACCATTTCGATTAAGTAACTTTTCAAACAGAAAAAACTGAATCAAAATCGGTCCAGCCGTTTGGTCTGTACGTGAACACGGATATACACACAGATGCGCAGATACACAGCCACACTACAAACTTATAACTCCCCCTTTTTTAGTGGGGGGTTAAAAACAATTTTTTTTCTATACTTTGATTTAATCACATAATTTGCTGGTTCTTGTTAAACGTAACACAAAAATAGATAAATCCACTTCAAACCAACATTTGTAATTTCATTTGTTAAAGACTTTCCTTTCACAAAAATTTGTTCTTAAACTAGGACTGTTTAATATTTCCAAGCACGTAAGGGTCTTTAACAAGAAAAAAAAAGAAATAAATAAATAAAACATAAATCAATTGATTTGGACTTTAGTGAATTAAATTCCAAAGAATTTAAGAGCATTCTTATGCTTCCAAGCAAATTAATTTTTAGCAATGTAAATATTTGTAATCAATAAAATATGCTTCTTAATAAAAATGTGCTTATAAAATAGGATACATGGACACACTGCCTTGAATAAGAAATTTTTTATAATTTTCTTGTTGGTAATTAATGGCCTGAAGGCACAAGGTGTGAGAAAAGAAAATCAAAAAAATAATTTCCCTATGCTTGTTTTAAAGTGATAACGAATACTAGCGTACACTGTTACGGTTACACTGATATTGATACGAGTACACTGATACGAGTTCACTGATACCAGTACTCGCAAGTGTAGGAAGATATTTCAGCTTTAATTTATTAAAGACTCATTCTCAAATGTAAGGCAAAGAAAAAAATTTGATTTTGTATTCAATTACTAAATTAGAAAAAAAAAAAATAATATTTTTACTGAAATATGATCTACCATAGAATTTGTAAAACTAAAAACCAAAATTTGCAGAAATTTTATAGAATGAAAAACACCCCAAGAAGCAATTTTGCTTGAAATCAACTGTAAAATAATTGTTCTTCAAGTCACACATTCAATTGCCAAGGGTTAAATTATGCTTGTTTTACACTTTATTCCAATAGCATTGTCTAGTGAACAGGGAACTTGAATTCAATGCGAACAATTTAGTTGTAGTACAGTGTAATTCAAGCCTTGAATTATACTACAATTAAGCCGAGTGAATTCAAGTGTATTTCAAGCAGCAAAAACAAGGCTTTTAAAATAGAAAGCAAAATGCAATTCCCTTGTTTTCTAATAATAGTTTTCTGCACATCTGCCTTCGCTGTAGTTTTCACGATTTTACTCACCTTTGTTTTCCAAATTCACTTTTATTTATTTATTTTTAATGATTTCATCACAATCATAAATAAATTATTTATGTATTTGGCAAGGTTTGAACATATTTATATATATATATGTTGTTTGATTTTTTATTTAAAAATATTTTCAAACTTGAAAATTACTCGAAAAAATGCTTGAATTCAACTTTGTTTCCAGTTCAATTACAAGTGCTGAAATTTTAATTTTTTGAGCGCTTATTATGACATTTTGTTTTTATTAATAATTTACTTTAAACTCATCAGGCCAATTAAAGAAGATAATAATAATATTAATTAATAATTAATATTAATTTCGAAGTCAAGTTTAATAAAACTAATTATAATTTAATCATTTTTAAATTCTGAATTTATTTATTTATAATTTGTTCCCCGAGGCAATGTACATTACTAAGAATAATTTTGCTACACAATTGCATCGTTTTCCCTATATTAGTTTTCCAGATATCTCAAAGTAAATCTTTTTCCTTCCCGGGAATGTGACACCTCCCACATTTCTAATTCATATTTTTTCTAAGACAACGCACATTATAAAAATCGCTACTTACACAAAATGTCACGTTTCTTGTTGCATTTACATTTATAACAATATATAAAAATCAGCGAAATCGTTCTTTATTGATGCGACTACCATCGACTAACATTTAACTTTTATTTATATATGTACCCAGCAAAGAAAATTTATGTACCCAGCTAAAAAAATTAAATATGGTCCATATATTTTTAATATATGAATGTATATAACTATATATGAACATGTATGAATTCATTAATGGAAATATATGGGATTATACATGGCAAAACTATTATATATGAATAATAATATTATTATATTATATTATAGTAACTGAATCCAGGTACTGATATTTTCTGTTGATTTTTGTCGATAAAATTAACAACACATAAACTATTGTCGCTTAAATAACGACAAACCTACAGCGAAAATATTTAAAAATGTTACTGAATAGCAAATTCAAAAAATTTTCGTTATAATTATTTTAACGATGCAATTATCGTTAAAAAAAGCTAGGAACACAATTGGGATAAACGACGAATTTCGTCCACGTCGACGAATTCGTCGATAACCATTATCTGCGTAAATTCGTCGTGTGAAGCACAATAACGACGAATTTACTCACCGAATTCTTCTCTCATATTTGATAAAGTTGGTTGTTGTGTGTACAAAAACTGAGAGAGAGAGAGAGCATTTTCTCTCAATTTTGTTTTTCGTCGTTCGTCGGCGTACAAAATAGAAATAAATCTATGTGTGTGTTTTATTTTTTATGACGAACGTTCATACCGAAAAATTCGTCGTTCGTCCCGCTTATGTTCCTTGCATAATTCAGTAAGTAATTTAAAAGATATACGTATGAGTGATAAATACATTTCTTCATTATTATTACTCATACGCACTCAAATGCAGAATTAAAAAAATTAATCGAGTAATATCATAGACAGACGACAGCGTTAATTTGCATTAGCAGTCTTAATTCAAATTAACTTGTGAATTATCCCCATCCCTATGCGCATTAGATTTACCGTAAATGCAATAAATGAAAGTGAATTAATACTGAATTTAGCTATTTCAATATGGTAATACCGTCAACAGTCAATCAATATTAAATTCATTTTTAATTTTCAAAATTAAATGGATGTCAGGAAATATAAGTTATTTTAATTGTTTTCAGAAAAAGAAATATTAAAAGCTCGACACAAAATTTGTTTTATTTTAAGATTTCCAAGGAAAATTATCGAAGTTTGTGTGTACGAAAGGGATGCACAAATTCTTTTAGTTGTTTATTTAATCCAAATACTGACGTCTGTCAGGATAAATTTTTAATTCACATTAGTGAGCTGTTAATGCAATTTAAAGCTGTCGTCTGTCTACGCTATAAATTTAACAATTTGTGTATGTGTACGTATGTAGAAAAATTAAAATTAATTTTAAATATGTGCTAATTAAAACGATGAAATACTTTTTTTTATTGTTAAATATACATTTCATTCATAGCAATTTAATTTTCAAACTATTTTAATAAAATTAAAATGCCCACATTTGGGGTATTTTCGTGATATCAAGTGCAATGAATGCCAACTTCAATTTATAACATTTAAAAATTCAATAAAGTAACGATACATTAAATTTGTCTGTTCACAAGCACAACAACAACAAAGATATTATTTAATTTTTTAAAAACAAACTTGTGAATTGAACAATTATTTTACTTATGTAGCAAAATATTTATTGTAAAAAATGCAATTTAATTGAAAAATCTCATCTCTCTTATTTAAATTTCCAGACCACAACCATGCACAACAACAAAATACATAAGAAGTGTTGATTGAGTTACCAACCAACTTGTCATGCTTCTTAATGCATGACAAACTCTCTTTCTTTGTTTGAAGTAATTTAAAGAAAATATTTATTTTTCCAGACAATTTCAAAACCACTTAAAGGGCTCTTGCATGTTTTATTTATAGCATGTTGTTATTAATAAATTAGGATCGATCAAAAGCCACATACTCGACTACTCATAAAAACTAAATATTTACGACCAGTATTTTTTTTTATATTTAAAATTATGATTTTGTATCGTTTGTATTTAAGTCATTTGAAAAAGAACATACATATAAATTTAATTGCTGTGAAAGATTCTTTAAAATTTGTGGCAGATCCATGAAACCGTCGTATAAAAATAAACATGCTTCTTACTGCTGCTTTTATTCTATAATAAACTTTACAAAATTTCAACCTTTTATGCACATTAAAGGAATCTAATACTTTGCTTATGCTGATTTTGTATTCATTTCAATTTATTACAGCTAGAAATAGAAAAGTTTTTGTCATAAAATATTAATTTTATTAAATGTATGTATGTATGTATGTTTGTGGGTTTTACATTTCATTCAATAACATTTCCAACCCAGATGTCAAATGTCATTATCGATGTTAATGTATCGAATCAATGATCCAGCCAGCCAGTTCAACCGGCTGTTGCTGGCTTAAGAATTTATATGTCTTTGATTTTTATTCAATTTACTAGTAACAAAAGGATATATGTATGTATGTATAAGCTCATGCATAAATGAAAACAATATTAAATGTAAAGACATGTTGTACAAATCAATTTATGTTTATGTACAATACAATATACAATAGCCAAATATTCAGAGGAGAACTGAGTGCAAAGGAAAATACTTTCAATCTGAAAAAAATACATGTGTATTAGAGCCCTGCGTAAACATTCTTGAAATGTAAATACGTCTTGATTTTTAAATATATATACTAAAAAAACAATAAATATTGTCATTTAATAAGCGAATCACGATGGATGTATAGATGTTCGTGTCTATGAGTGTTAACAAGCGATGTCTCGAAGACTTTTTGTAACATAAAAAAGGTGAAGAGTATACCTTTGATGCATGTGCGTTTGTTATTTTGTATATTGTACGTTTGAAGGTGTCTGTAAGTTGTAGATCTAAGCATATCGAGTTAAAATATCACTTCATCAGGCAGCAAGTTCAAAACGGAAAAATACAATTGAAGTATATACAGACTGATAACCAATTGGCAGATATTTTCACAAAACCTTTATGTCTATTATGATTTTTTTAAGGGAAGTGTTTTTTCATTAATCGCTTACAAATCACATTAGCTAAAATTTAAACAAATTCTGTACAAGTTGCTTAATGACGAGAATGACTTTTTTAAGATTTAAAGGATTACGTGAACAAGTTGCCAAATAAAAAAAATAAGTACTTATCAAGAATCGATTATTTTAGCCTCAAGCCTTGTTAAAGTCTTTAAGTTGGTAATCCAGTAGGGAAAAGCTTCCACCAAAAATGCTTAATTGCAAACCAGATTACCTTTTTTGAAATTTTTTGGCTGTATATGTACATGCATGACACTCGAAGGTAATATCACGAATTCTTTCGTCGCGAAGTATTTGCTTCGTTACTTACATACATATATACCTACAATAACTGAAACAAATGTCCTTGCAGTAAAGCATTTAAAAAATCGCTCATAACTTGAAAGTTCCTTTAAATGGTCTTATGCAGGGCTATAGTGTGTATGTACGTATGTACGTTCATCGATTCCTGCACAAAATCACGTATAAGTTGTGGTCACACGTTTCAAATATTTAACGAACGTGTTTAACTTCTACAAATACTTACATATGTGCCCTTAATTAGGAAAGTGGTCTGAGTCATATGAATTTTGGCTTCGAAATTTTAAATAAATCTTAAAACAGTTCAATAAATAAATACTTAATATATATTAAATAAATTTATATTAATCGAGACTATCACAACTCTAAATCAAAATGTTGCGTAATACAAAACTATTTTTTGATTTGTTCAAAAGCAATTTACTGAATACATCGGCAAAAGAAATATACGACTCAGACCACTTTCATAAGTAAGGGCACATATATTGATCAGGAGTTGGGTAAGTGCGCATTGCTTATTTCGTTTATAAAGAAGTGTGTGCCATTTGGTTCATAGAAAGATTTCTCTGCATGATGCCATTGTCAGATGTTTAAGCTTCGCCCATCTGAGAATAATAAAATGTTTGACAAATATCTGTCAACGAAATGTGTTCACACGATTGTAAGACTCGCAATTTGTTGTCAGCTGGACTGACAATGCTTTTTCTGGCAACGCTCAGGCATAAGCACGTTCACTAGCACACGATGAGTTTCGAGTTGAAATCTTGGCCGGGAAAGCCAATTTATATACAAGCAAAAATTTTTCTGATGTCTATGTCAATCACATGTAAGTTAAATAATTAATAAAATATATTTACTACATTAAATTAAATTCATTGTTGTTCTAACTTGAAATAACTTCGATTCAACATGATTCATCATTTTGATTTTAAAGGTACGTAAATGTTTAAGAAACGTGAAACAAAGTTATTTCAAAAGGAAAAAAAAATCTTTGGAAATTATTTTAAATCATGTTAGATTAACATTTTAACAGATTAAAAGATTAGAATAATCTTGTTTATTTAGATTTTAAGCTGAACGTTTTCTGTGTATAGCACCATTAACTACTATCATACATTTATTTATATATCTGTATATAAATTCTGTGGCAAATTTGACTGTTTTGCAGGAGAGCTCTTTTAAGTGTTCAAGTCTATTTTCAGAAATTTATTTCCTTTACAGTTATATTGGAAAACTCTATGTGAACCTTTATTTTCTAAGCAAACATCATTCTACACACTGTAAAAAATATATTAATTATGCCATAACGTAAATTAAACTATTATTCCAAAGGAGATTAGTCATAATGCTATAACTTATTTAAAAACCACACAAATTAATTGAGATTTTGCAAATAAGTACTTTTAAATATGCAGATTTCTAAAATACCAATAACTAGATTTTGAGCTTATCTCGACTTAAGCACTTTTGTAGGGTTCCGTACACCAAAGGTGAAAAAAGGAACCCTATTGTTTTCGCTACGCTGTCCGTCTGTCCGTCACACGATATTTCCTCAGGAACCGTAAGAGCTACGGACCTGCAATTTGGACAGAGTATGTAGAACCTTGGCCGCTACAACAACAAATACATGAGAATTAAAAATTAAAGGGTGTTCCAAAACGAGCAACGAAAAATTTTAAAATCCCATGTAATATACATACAATTGTATGTACATATATACATATATTGACACTTGAAATTTGTAAAATTAGTGTATTTTTGTATAGACTACAACAATTAACACTAAAATTTAAATAAAAGGGTGGTCCATCAGTTAATGCAATTTTGACTATGTAATTTTGACAACTTGCTATATCTTGGAAACCGTAAGAGGTAAACTCTTGAAATTTTCAAAACCGTTAAAACTAAAAAATCTGAAAATTATGAAATCGCCTAACCAAAAAAAAAACGCCAAAAATTCAGAAAAATCGCTAAAACTAAAAAAAAATTTCTAACACTAAAATAAGTCGCAAGATTCGTCCAAATGAAAAAAATCGCCAAAGTGAAAAAAGCACCAAAAACCGAAAAAAATCGCCAAAATGGGAAAAAGGCGCCAATAAAAAAATTATTTTTAAAATGAAAAAAACTCGCCAAAATGAAAAAAATCGCCAAAATTAAAAAAATTATCAAATTGAAAAAATGCCAAAAACCGAAAAAAATCGCCAAAATGAGAAAAAAAGTGTCAAAACTCAAAAAGCGTCTAAGTGAAAAAAGTCGCCAAAATGAAGAAACTCCAAAAACTATATTTTATATAGGCTAAAGTTCGTATTTAATTACATATCTTGTGTCCTCCGCACGTCGTGCGCGGGTCAAAGTCGCACTTCACTTCACTGAATTTATTTCATTTTTGTCACAAAATTAATCAATTTACTGATTAAAGAAAGTATGTACTAACAGTTATAATTTTTTTTATATAAATTGTTTGGGCAAATGTCATTTGCTTGACTCTAAACAAAAAGCAAAAAAAAAATAGTTATGTGGCATTTTGCTATATGGGAGTCTTTTACTACTGCACACCACTATATACTGTACACCCCTATATCAATCTATCAAATAAGAAAACAATTGAATTTCCATTTGCTAACTCTTCCAAATAAAACAAAAATGCAATTTATTTTATATTACTTCAGCTGTCAGTTTTTATTGATTTGTTTGTTTTTACATTTAGAATGTAATTTTGAAATATTAAAGTTTCTCGTTTAAATAATATTTTAGTTATAGTTCTAAAAAAAAAATAATTAAATAACTATGTTATTTAGTTTTATTTTATTGATTAATTAGTGGTGTATTTTTTTTTCAAATCTATTTATTCAAATATCTAATGATTAATTGTCATGATGTGTTTGTTTGTTATTATTAGATTTTAAAATCGTAGCAAGATGCAGCATTTCAGAGTAAAGTTCTTTTTTTTAGTTTTGTAAAAAAGTAAATTTCCTGTATATGTGTATATGTACTACAATACTAACATATGTATATAAATACATGTAGGTATGTAAAGATTTGTGTAAATGATATTTGTAAAATGCAGCAGATTTTTTTTTTTCAAATAATATGTTGATACAGTCAGTGGTGGCCAAAACACTGGAGAAATTGAAGTGACAGGCATTTAACAGTTGACAGTGCTGCCAGACCGGCAGTTTTAAAACACTGCAACCCTGTATGCATACTTACATATATGTACATACATACATACGAGTATATCAAACAGTTACTAAAGATATTTACGATTTTAGTTTCAATGTTTTGACCACCACTGTGAAAATACATAGAGTTAGCTTAATATAGAAATGCTATAACTCACTTTGTTTTTGGAAATCGAGTTTTTTGTATATTTCGATATAAAAACATCTAATGTATCGAAAAATACAAAAATCGCCAATTCCAAAAAAATAATGAGTTAGGGCCTTTCTATATTAAGGTATCAATATGTATGTGCTTGTATATATTTTTATTTCTTTTTTCTTTTTTATGTATATTGTATAGGAAATGTAATAGTTGAAATGATGTTATTTTTATTAAACTTATCTTTTTCACCAAAAAGTAATGAAAAATATATGTATAATTAAAATAGTATATTGATATTTTCTTAAAATAATTTTTGTTTCTCATGTCTAAAATTTATTTCATTTTTTTATATATAAAACAATTAACTTATATTATGATTTACTTAAATATATAAAAATTATTGCAGCTTTCTTAGATTTTATCTTAATAAAAGTTTTTTTTTGAAACACTCAAAACACTTAATACAAGACAAAACACCCAATAAAATATTTATAATAATAAAATTTATTTTAATCAATTTGTCTAACATTTTGATTTGTTCAAAGAAATTATGTAATTTACAAATGCTTTAGAAGCAAAACTATATACAAGATTGATTTAATTTAAAATAGACTTAAAATAAAATATAAATTCTGCAATTAATGTGTTTTTGTAGAAAGTAAAAATGAGAATTTAAACATTGTTTTTATTAACGATCCCAACATGTATGAGAAAAACTTTGATATTGGTTGCATGGGCACTGGGGCGTTTTTATAGCTTTTTGCACAAAAATTACCCAAGCCATCACACTGTGCATTGTAGTGGACGTCAAATTGAGGTGTTACCGCCAGAAATGTTTAAACAATTCAAAAAATGATATTGTATTATCTTCTGCTGAAGTTGTGTGAAATGAATGGAATTTCGAAAAGAGCTTTTGCTCACAATGTATTAAAAAGATGCTAGTGTGGATGTATAAATAGAGTATTTGGCAATGTTTTACCATCGATTAGTAACCATGGTTCTACCACTTCACACCTGGGGCAAAGAAACACACACAATGCAGTGGACTGTAATGGGAGACTCGTGTTGAAAGTAGGCGAAGGCAGTTCCATCTTCAGGCAAACTCATGGTGTCAGTTTTTTTTTGGGATGGGCGTGATAACTAAATATATATTGCTTAAGCTTAAGCGCTGAAAACAATTTTTAGGAAGTTTTAGAAGAAAATATTTCGAAGCGACCCTCGTTACCAATTAAAAATTGTCATACTTCAACAATCCAATGAAAATCCATTAATTGACTAAGGATTCATGCTAAATACAATTTGTAGGAAAATATAAGAGTGTTTTACTCGTGTGTCGAAGCGGCCCTCGTTAATAATTCAAAATTATAATAACATTGCAATGCAATGGAACTAATTATGTTGCTTTAGATTAATTGTTAAAAATAACTTGTAGAACATTTTAGAAGAAAATATTTCGAAGCGACCCTCGTTACCAATTAAAAATTATCATAAATCTGCATTCCAATGAAAATCAATATATTGTTTTAGAATTCATGCTAAAGCAATTTATAGAAAGATGTTAAAAATAAATACTCGTGTGTCGAAGTGACCCTCGTTACTAAAACAAAATTATTATAGCATTGCATTGCAATGGAACTAAATATATTGCTTTAGATTGAGTGCTAAGAACAAATTGTAGAAAATTTTAGATGAAAATATTTCGAAGCGACCCTCGTTACCATTTAAAACTGATCATGATTCTGCACTAAAATTGAACTAAATATATTGCTTTAGAGTTCATGCAAAAAAAAATTTGTAGGAAGATATAAAAGAAAATAATCGTGTGTCGAAGCGCCCCTCGTTACTAATTCAAAATTATTATAACATTGCATTGCAATGGAAATAAATATATTGCTTTAGATTAAGTGCTAAAAACAGTGTTTAGAAAGTTTTAGAAGAAAATATTTCGAAGCGACCCTCGTTATCAAATAAAAATTATTATAATTCTGCACTAAAATGGAACAATATATATTGCTTTAGAGCTAGTGCTAAAAAGAATTTATAGGAAGATGTACAAGAAAATGCTCTTGCGTCGAAGCGACCCTCGTTACTAAAAGAAAATTATTGTAGCATTGCATTGCAATGGAGCTAAATATATTGCTTTAGATTAAGTTCTAAAAACAATTTGTGGCAAGTTTTAGAAAAAAATATTTTTCTAAGCGACCCTCGTTACCAAACTAAAAATTTAATTGTATTGTTTAATAAGGGAAATTATTAAAAAAAATAAGTATAAAAAAAAAATTAGAAATATGTAATCATCACAATTAAACGCTAACTTGCAGTTAAAGTTCACGTTAACTCTTAATAATACATTGTGAAAAGAACAGACCTAAAGCTTGAAAAAATAGTTTTCTCGGACTATACTTTATTTCCAAACTTGAAAAACGGCTCATTGGTCAAATATTTGCCAACAATAAAGAGGTGCAGTCTATATTGCTGGGAAAAATGTGTTCAGAGAAAAAATAGATTATGTTGAAAAATAAAGTATTTTTTATCCAAATTTGTTGTATTTTCTTTGTTACGTCGGCTAATTTTGGAGCCGCCCGTATGGCAAAATTAATTGAAGTATTTTCCTTAAAATTAAAATGAATCAGTTAAATTTTTGTTATCAATAAAATAAGCAATATTATCTGTGTAATTCTTTCTTTGAAATGCAGTTGATTTAAAATATTGATTTTAGGGAAAACTTACAAAAATTAACTTAAGTAAAAGTAATAATCTATTCATAAGCTCAGATCAATACAATTTTAATTAAATTCATAATTTAATGTTTACATGTTTTCTTTGTTTTATGAAATATGTTTAATTCCTGTAGATTTTATTTTAAATTTTCATTTTAATAAATGCTTGAAAACTTATTGAGCAAATACTTTTTGAAAAAATTTTTTTAATAAATTGATTGCTTGTTTTTTTATTTTGTGTATGTAAAGTTACGTTAGTTAAAACATTAATGTGTTTTTTTTATCAGTATAAGTTTTATTGCGATATGATATTTTAAGGTTTTTGCTTATAATCTTCACCCCATAGTTGTAATTTTTTTAATATTTATGTATACGTCATCCCCCATGCAATATATACAGTGGAGTACGGTTATAATGAACTTTTTTTGCATATATTTATAAGCAGACATTTGAAAAAATTTCGTTTCAAAACGTTTAAAATTTGTATGAAAAATAATGAAAATTCGTTTCATAAAATATTTTTTTTCATACAAATTTAAAAATGAAAAAGTCGTTTGTATTTAAAAAAAATTTTGCAAATAACCAAAACCCAATTTTTTCAGTTATCCGATTTTTTCTCTAAAATGTAGTTCGGATTACTGAAATTTGTTGCAGTTAAGCGTACTGCTTACAATCAGTACAATATAATAGAAAAATACAATAAAATACGTAACAGCGAAAAGGACAAAAACATTTGGCCCATGTAATATTTTAACGGACAAAACATGCACAATTGTTTCAGCCTGAAGTTATGTAACCGATTTTTAATAAATAAATTTGTCATTGTTTATTTTTTCACTAAAGCGTAGTAAGTTTCATACACAACGTCGTTGTGGGCTTGCTTTTGGTTTTCTTTAATACGATATTTTTAGTAAAGCGATGTTTCGCTAAAGCGAAATGAATGACTAGCTGACTAGCTGCGTTTAAAATCAGTGCGATGATTTCTTTTGCTTTCAGTAATCCAATTTTTTTCAGTAAAGCGTGTTGCGCTAAAACGAAATAATACGAAAAACCCCCAACTCATAATTTTTCGAAGTCGATATTTATATATATTTCGATAGACCATTACTACATACACCTCCTTTATATTAATAAAACTAATATAACACTAAACTTGTAAAGTGTTTTTAATAAAAATTGCGTTTAAAAAAATTTTGTATCAATATTGCATCTTCGTTTACTTATTAATTTTTTTGCTCCTCGTGTAAACTATGAAAAACATGAGTTAGGGCCTTTTCGTATTAAGTAAACGATATACACAATATCTTGTTTGTCAACTCTTAAGAATAAAACTATATAAATGTTCAGGCAGAATTTACTTTGATTATGAGAAACCCTTCGCGCTGGCTCGACGTAATATAAATATAAACAAATTTTAACTTGTGAACTCTCTGTTGCCATCCAAGTAACCCTAATAATATAAATAGCCTTTTCAGGAATTAATAAAATATAACCCCCTATTTGTGTAAGACGTTTGAGTTAGAAATCTTGGCTTTTTGTAATACATTAAAGGAGAGTTGTACAACTTTTCTTTAATCTATTACATAAATGCCAAGACTTCTTACACAAACAGGGGATAAAATTAAAAGTTGAAGAATATTTGTACGGCCTTATTTATACAAATTATTAAGGGGTCTTAAAACATATTTTTTGTATTTAATTTTTCTTATTAAGTCTTAATAAAGCCTTAATAATTTTCATTAATTAGGCCGTTAATATATTTTGAATAGATTTTAAAAATGCAAGGTAAAGCTCGTTAACGTTACTGCCTTGTTTAGATAATGGAAATTTATTATAAATATCTACTGCTTGTCGTAAGTCTCCGTTTATATTATTCAGGTTTTCTTTGGTAAAAAGAGGAGAAAAAAATTTTTAAAAAATGTAAAAGGTGTGTGTTTGAGATTATTATTTAAAAGTAGAAATATACAGAGCAAAAAAAACTTAGAGACTTACGGCCTTATTTATAAAACTTATTAAGGCTTTAAAAAGGTTTTATAGAAAAAATTTTCATACAAATTTTCCTTAAAAAATCTTTAAAAAGTCTTAATAATTTTTATAATAAGTTATAATTTAAAAGAAAAAATTATAGTTTAATAAAAGAAACCACTGTTAAAAAACTGCAAAAATACATAAATTTGAACATTTGGCAACGCTGATTATATTAGCGGCAAAATGCTAGTCTTCATACAGTCAGTGTTGCCAGAAAATGATTTTGGGAGAATGTTAAATCGGTATAAAATTTTTGCGAATATGTTCTGCAGAAGAAATAGATTTATATTTAGATAGGATCTCTTTACAAGTTTTTTTAAAAACCTTAAATGCTTTTTTACTCAAAAAAAACTAAATCTAGCAGTGAAACCGCTAAAATGGCAAATACTCTTACAAGAGCTACTGGTTTTATTTCCCTCCAATTAAAGCGTTGGCCGGCGAAAAAAGGGCGCTGCACATTTTACTACACTCTTCTATTACGTATGTGTAGATACACGATGAGAAATAAAAACATTAATCAGTCTATCTTAAAAATTCAAGCCGACAAGTTGTGTGCATCGCATGCTGTTAAGAATCAGCGTTGCCAAGAAAATATCTGGGATGATAATTTGCTAAAAATTTAAATTTTCAGAAAATTATTTTTACAAACCAGAATGTTTGATTTGAAAATGTGTATTGTCAGGCATAAATAAACATGACATGCAAAGGCATTTTCAAGCATATTTAAATTATTTTAAGAAAATGTCCTACAAAATCATATTTTTACTAACCACTGCATGGAGGTAGCACTAAGAAAAGATGCATTTCTTTATAAACAAAACTTGAGTATTTCTTCTGACCATAATAAAATAAATTTTGCTTTGGAGTTTTAAAATTTCAAATTAGGAAAATGACACAAAATTTCAATGGCAACACCGGATCGTGGTGAGAGTGTAACACACACAATTGTAAAATGCAATTGTGTAGGTTGCCGACCACGGAATTAAAGCAAGTGAGATGTTGTTGTGACAAGAAGAGCGAGGCACATGAGAGCTGGGGGAAAATCACTGCACTCGTTATCGAACGAAATTACGAAATATTTCAATATAAAATCTATCGAAATATTTCGTAATTTCGTTCGATAACCAGTGCCGCGATTTGCCACCTGTTTTAAATAGCGCTGCTTTAAAGTGAATGTAGAATAAATACGGAAAAAATGAAAAATGAAAAAAAAACTTTAGAAAAGCAACTATTGGAACAGAAATTTATTTGCAGCCAAGACGTGAACAAATTAAATTTTTTTCTGCGAGCTCGCCTAATTTGTATATAAGCATTTTGCCACCTGACTTGTTACTTGGTAACACAGCTTGCTTTTCTAAGAAAACCATATGTTTTATATATATTTTTTTTGGATGTTGGCCTAGTAAGATAGTAATAAATCTAACTGCATAGCTCTAAGTTACAAGCTTAATTTCTTAGTGGCTTAACGTGAGAGTGATGCAACGTGACTGTGGAAATGTCCATATACATGTATAGTTCATTACTAAATAAAAATCGCCAAAATATAAGGAAGGACTGAAATTTGGAAACTTAAAAACAATATTAATATATTTATTCTTCATTGCAATTTTCATATCAAACTCGCCTTTAGAGCATTTTTTTTTTGCTTTTCTATTTAGGTAGAAGATTATAAAAAATTCGGCAAGGCCGAATATCGTCCTTTAACTATTTTTTTAAATATGTATGTATAAATGGTGCCCTTCGGTTAAATATTTTATTGATTTCAAATTCGTTATTATTCTTACTTTTGTGTGGATATATGTATGGATATTATATTTTAAATATTTTTCAGTCATTTCAATACGAATCGTAATGCAATAATTATATAAAATTTTTCTTATATTATTCATAAACAGATTACAGACAACGCTGAATCACCAGCAAATAAATTTCAAATTATTCATAAACAGGAAAATTTTAAAAATTAATTTCCATTAAGAAATCAGTACATTTGATTTATATTATTGTTTAAGATTACATAAAGTTTTTAATATTGATTTCATTTTAATTTCAAATTAGTACAAACATTATTTAAGAAATTCGTTACTGTTCGCTTGGTAATGAATTAAGTTATTGAAACTAAATAACAATATTTTATTTTATTCAAGAAATCCAAACATAAAGCTTAAAAATAAACTAAAAAAAAATAATTCAATATATAAAATAACTTAGGTTTAATTCCTGATCAACATCCCTACTGGAGCAGTGACAATCAATTGTCTAATCATTTCACTGGTAGTAATGACTAATATGTCCATCGTCGCGTAAACAAATTTTTTATCACTTTAATTAAGCCAAAATTAAAAATTTGATGTAAACATTGGTTTGCGTGTGACTTTTTTCCAGAGGTTTACTTGTATAAGCTTTCTCTTTATGTCAAATACTGCTAATACCAGGCTGGCAGTTTAATTATTTGAGGAAAATTTAAAGTTCTCAGTAAATATAATTTAAGTGTAAACATGACATTGATTGTATGGATCTTGTTTATATTTCCAGTGGAATTATGCAGCTGGCGAAATATTTCAATGAAAACAATTTGAAAAAAAATAACTAAATGTCCAATTGACCCTCGTAACTAAGTTGAAATTGTAAAAATTGTGCCAATTTGGCGAGTAACAGTACTTAACGAATAAATTAATTGCTTTGCGAAAAAAGTGTGCACGTACTCAAACGACCTTCGTTACTAAATTTAAATCGTAATATTTGCCTGAGTATCAGGGAAAACACCTTGTATATTTCAAATCAACCCTCGTTACAAATTTAAATTATCATAATTCTTCACCTAAATGAAACTCGAGAATTGCTTTAGAATTACTGCTTAAAAAATTTTAAGAAAGATTTAAAATTAAAAATTCTAAGCGACCCTCGTTACCAAAGGGAAATTATTATAATGCCACATTCGATTGCATATCAATATATTGCCTTAGAGTTCGTGCTAAAAGCAATTTCTAGGAAGATATAACAAATATGTAGTCCTATTTCGATGCGAAATAGGACTGTAGAGTCAGTGCATAAAGAATTTGCAGGCAGACTTAAAGGAAACTAGTTTGGAGCGGCCCTCGTTACATATAAGAAATTATAATACTAGTAGTTCTGCATTGCAATGGAACTTAATATACATGTATATTGCTTTAGTTTCAATGCTTAAAACAATTTGTAGGAATATACATATAAAAGAATATATACTCGTATATCGGAGCGACCCTCGTTAGTAATACTAAATTATAATAATTCTACATTGCTGTGGAACTAAATATTTTCCTTTAGAGTTAGAGCTAAGACAATTTGTAAGCAGATTTAAAGGTAAACATTTCAAAGCGACCCTCGTTACCAACACAAAATCATAATAATCCTGCCTTGCATTGGACGCCAATATAATGCTTTAGATTAAGTCTTAAGAACAAATTTTTAGGAAGATTTGAGGGAACATATGACGAAGCGACCCTCGTTACCAATTAGAAATAATCAAGAATACTCAATACAAAATTATAATAACTTTGCATTGCAATGTAACTAATTATATTGCGTGATATTAAGTGTTAAAAACAATTTGTAGAAAAATTTAGAGAAAGAAATTTCTAAGTGACCCTCGTTATTTATACAAAATTATTACAATTCCATTTTCCAACGAACATAGTTCGGATATAGTTCTAAAAACAATTTGTAGGCTGATATAAAAGAAAATACTTTGTATTTCGAAGCAACCCTCGTTACCTTTACAAGATTATAATAATTTTGCATTGCTCTGAGTTAGTGCTAAAAGCAATTTGTACGAAAATTTCCAAAAAAATATTTCTACGCCACCCTCGTTACCAATACAAAACTATGATAATTTCATATTACAATGACAATAAATATGTTGCTTTAGATTAAATGCTAAAAATAATTTGTAGAAACATTTAAAAGAAAATATTTCGAAACCACCCTCGTTACTTATACAAAATTAAAGTAATGCTGCATGGCGATGGAACTCATTTTATTGCTTTAGAGGTAGTTCTAAGAGCAGTTTGTAGGAAGTTTTGAAAGGAAAATATTTCAAAGTTACCCTCGTTACCAATTGAAAATGAACATAATTCTGCACTAAAATGGATCAAAATATACATACATACTTATTTATAAAAAAATACGAAATATATAAATTTTTTTAGGAAGATTTAAAAGAAAACATTTCGCAGCGAGCCTCGTTGCCAAGTTAAAATTTTAATCTACTGCAAATTTCTTGCAAAGTAGCTCGGTAGTTCAATATTTCAAATATAGTTAAAATGCTGTAGAGTCTTAAAGTTCTTTTTTAATTTTTATTTAAAAAATATAAACAAGACAACAATTCCCCTGCAATTCCAGCTTTCGCCAAGAAGCAGTGAATAATCTTTTCACGTTTATTTTAAGAAGGGATTTATAATTTTTACTTGTAACATATGAAACCTTAGAAACAAAAAAAATTTAAATCTTATTATTTTTTTCTTAAACTAAATTCTGTATGTTTTTCTTTGATATTTTCATTTATCTAAATATAAAATTTTTAATTCCGTTTTGCATGCAAGATTATTGAAGGTGACAAAGACCATGTTCTCATAATAGAAATGGACCTGTTCTCAATGATAAATTTAATCTATTCCTTAAGTAATTTAAATATATTTGGTCTGTGCTGTTAATTGAAGACTTGTTGTAAGTTTTGATTTTGTTGTTTATGCAATTTGACTGATTTTCCTAAATAACAAATAAATCGCTGCACGAAGACGAGTTTCTGCGTTTCGCCACATTGATGGCTTTTTTGAAACGCAAAACCGAAGACAGAAACACTTTCGTGCGACTGGTCAATTTTGATACTGTCTTACTATTGCAGTCGTTTAGCAGCGAATCTTCAACTTGAGTTTCACTTCGATAAGTTTGCGAGTCACGAGCATTTGAGCTGCCCAAACCGGAGCTACTTTCGTAAGATTTACGTGACTTGGGCGAAGAGTTAACACTGCCAAATTGGGTTTTACCACTAAGCGGTTTCATATTGTTGGTCAGCATATCAAATTTACTTAAATGCCTGTTACTATTAAATGCATACTTCTGACTGTGACTTGTCACTCTTTGAGCCTCCTCTTCGTCTTCCAACTCACTTTCACCCATTTTCAATATACTTTCTAAATTTAAAGTACGTTTTGTGGTTTTTCTTACTGGTCCCTTAGAAGCATTCGATGATGATAGACTTGTGCTTGCCGTACGCTCACTGCCCGTGCCAATACCCTCGTCTCCTATTAGCATTATATTGTTGGATTGATTTTCATCATGACCTATTTCGCAGTCGTCTTCATTATCTCCAATTCCAACAGCAACACCACCACCATCATTATCACCCTCATCATCGTCATCATCCTCATTATCAGTCTGGCACATGGACATTTGGCGTACCATACGCCGTGGTGGCACATACAGGCATCGATGCTTTTGTATCGTACTTTGTAGATTCAAACGCTGTCTGTCTTTTTCACTCAGATTAAGTAAGCGCTGGGGATTTAATTTCACTTGCGCCACAATGCCGACCAACAGTTCATCTACATTATGATCCAGGCCAGAAGATGTCTCTATGAACTTGCAAGCAATTTCTTTGGCCAATTTACGTGCCACTGCAATGAAAAGAATTGTTTTCATTAAAAATATTTAATATCCAGCCGTAAGCGCTAAAATAGCTTAAGCGACATATTTTTTGGATTTGGTTTTTTTACGATCGAAAATAATCGATTTTGTTAAAAAAATTAAGTTAAAAAATTATCTCGCCTAAGCTTTTTTTGGCGGTTATGGCACGATATGATCAGTGTTGCCAGAATTGATGATTTATTATAAGAAGTTGTTCTAGAATACTTTACATACATTTTTTTTAGTTTTATAAAAAAAAGCTGTAAGTCTTTAGAACTTTGTCATTTAATTAGAAACTTGTTTTTGCTGTACAGTATAATGAAAGAGTTTTCTTAATGATTCCTACTTAATTTTGTTAAAAGTTTTGGTATTTTCACAATAAGAAAAACTTGGAGAGTAATAAATTGCTTAGAACATAAATGAAATGCAGCTCAAATTGCACTAAAAAAGATAATTTCTTCTAATGAAATTTTCTTACAAGCACCTTTCATGGTAAGACCTTGTCTGAAACCTTGAAAGTTTTATATATCTTTTAGCATAAAATAAGCTTTTTTTAGTACTTACTTTGTCTATTGACCTCTCGATGTCTTTCCAAATCCGTTTTATTTCCCACCAAAATAGCTCCTCTCGTCATCAGCATTTCATTTTCCTTTAAATATTGTAGAATCTTCTCGGCCTGTTTGAATGAGTTGCGATCCACCACCGAATAAACGACCACAAATAAATCAATATTGTAAGTGGAACAAAATGCCTCGGCCTGTAAAAAAAATTAAATAAAAAAATAAGATAAGTTTAGATGTATTATTTACTTGGTGTATAATCTTAAGATTTTTAAAATTGAGGAATTTTTAATTAATTACAACTCGCAAAAGGAAAATTTATATATTTACTAAATATTAAATTACATAAATATAATATTAATATTATTTAAGACTGCTAACACTGGCCAAAAATGCCTTCAAATCGAAAAATTTAAGCTTAACCAAATTGTATTTATCACTGCGACAATTTATATTTTTTTGCCTGCAGACACCTGAAATAAATCTATAAATAACCTATTAATACTTTCTTATTTCTGGCACAGCTTTAGTGGAATGTGAGAAATGTCAATTGTCACATCAATTGCATATATAACTAAAATAATGAAGAGGTGAGCAATCTAGTGCATCCAATTTATAAAACAATGTTGTTTTAAGCTATCACCATGATTAATTTTTCTAAATTTGGGCCCATCTACTTCAAAACGAATTTAATTTGTTGCAGCAGTCTTCTATATTGAGAAATAGTAATAAGAACATAGAAAAGAAACTCATAGGTAAATCTAACCAATTTAAATTGTAAGATTTATAGTTAATGTAAATTTATATTCTCATTTAAAACTGGATTTAATATTTAATATTTGTTGTTACGGCTTAAAGGAAGAAACTTTTTTGTCCTACATAACTGGGATAAATTGTTGTTACAAAACAAAATATTTTAAGTTGAAATTATCTAGTTAAATTATTACGGCCTATCACTAACGATGGTGAAGCATCTCAGTCTGAGGTTTTTTGTTTAAAAAGCCAATTTTGAAAGTGTTAACTATTATTTTTTTCTAAATATGTTAGAAATACAGAAATACATTTATTATTATTTTTGTATATACTTTTTTCTAATTATTTTATATTGTTATGCCAATAAACCGTGTACAAACAAAAAAACATTTTTCAATTATAACAATAATTTAGATACTATTATTTAAAAAACAAGTACACAAACCTACAAGACAATGATGAAGTAAATATTCAAAGCATAACAGCAATCATTATGTTATACCTTCTGCTAAGTAAGAAATATACAGCCACAAAAACACATAAGCCAATGCAGATGTCAGACACACAGGCACCAAATTTTAGAGGAAATGCAAATAAGTGTTAACATTTTATGTACAAAGCTTAAGAAATTACTGGTTTTAAATTAAAATAAATATTCTAGTCACTGGATGTGGCTTATAGTTCTCTTTCGCACGGCATTTAAATATTATACGTTATAAAAAAAGTGGATATAGCCGCCGAAATGCTTATACAACATTGATGTCAGTTTCAAAGCACAATTCTGCAAAGTAAAATCACACACATTCTTATTCTCTTCCATTTAGTCGTCAATGAGACAGCGATGATAACACATACGTACCGGGTTTATTCAATTCTTTATAGATACAGTAAAAGAAAAAAATGGCATGTGAAAAATATTCTATGATCACTTATGCTTTTCGCGACATTCAATGTGTTTTATGTTACAAGACTTTTAAGGAAAAAAATTAATATGTATTAAAAAGACATTTTATTTTTTTTTGGAGCAGCTTCACTAAACTGCATGTAATATCAAAACTTAAAAGTCTCATAAGTCGGGAAATATGGGTCGCGGCCAATTTTTTTTATTTACTTATTGTCTCATTTTTAAAGTTTTTATCAGATAATCTATTTAAAAGTTTATTTTTGGCAATTCTTCACAGTTTCCTATAAAAAATATGGGTAGCAGATAACTTTTTAATTTGATTTTTATTCCTTATTTTTGAATTTTTTATCACATAGGCTCCTTTTCATTTTTTTCGAGCTGCTTTACTGAACTGCATTTGTTCCAAATATAAATTTTTTTTCGATATACTTCAGAGACAAGTGAGACAACTTTTCTCACACTATAGCTTATTTTTGACATCACTGTTTTACAATGATATTCTATGGTCAACGTGCATATACACACAAACACACACACTCAGACGCACATACACCCAGCCTGTGCAGAGAAGCGCCAGAGCGCCAAACATCAATCGGCTTTTTATACAAATGAATACACATACGCCTATAATTTCTCTCGGTTCTCTCTCTGTGAGCATCTGTGATATACAGTAATGTCATGATGCTCTTAAAATAGTATGAGAGGTTGTTGAATGTCCTGACGTTTGCTGAATGTTTGTTAACATTATTCTGGAATCTGAATAAATCTGCTGAGAGATCAGTTTTATGTAAAAACAGCAAAGTTAACATCGTGGTATTCCAATAGTGAATAATTTAACATTGTGTGTTTTAAAAGCTTTTAAGAGCAGTATTGGGTACATAAAGTCTACTGATGTGATAAGAATTGTAGACTTTTTAATTCTCAATAAATTGGAATTATTTGCATTTAAAAAATAAAGTTTTTAAAAGTAAAAAATATGTTGGATTTTGTAAAAAAATTCGTTTCTGAACGTTCAAAATTTTTATGAAAAATAGCGTAAAGTCATTTCAAAAAATATTTTTTCCATAACAATTTCAAAATTAAAAAAAGGCGTTTGTACTTATAAAATCTAGCCCTATTAATATTATTTTGAATTTATTATAACAAAGATAAAAGCACTATCAACTGTTCAGTTTTTATTACAAAAATTAAGTTAAAATAATAAAAAAGCTTAAAGAGGAGCATAGTCACTGCTCTCTTCAATTTAGCCCAACATTTCCTAATAAGAAAGTTAACTCTAACCACTTTCAGTTGTTGGTTTTACCGTAAATAAAAGCTTTGTTTTCGTTTTAAATGCACAAATTGCTCGCCTAATTAATCTAAACTTTTTTTAATTTTTTTTAACGAGATTTCAAGGTACAGTATAGAACTTAGCACCTTTTAGAGTTTTTAAAATTCTCGATTTCTCGGAAAAGTGTCCTGCACAAAATCATGGTATGTAAATGTGTGCAAGCTGTTGTTGGTGTTTGTTCTTGTAATTGATTAAATGAGCGTACGTGTCTTAAAATTTCCCTTTTAAATTGTATTCCTGGTAATGGCGCTTGTAATTGTTTTTCCATTAGTCAATAAAGGGCAAAACAGAAAATTATTTAAGTAGTTAATGGCTTTCACTTGAGCAATTTCTGTAAGCATAGACAAAGTACACTCAAGTTAGAGATTGTTGGGTTCTTTCATAATAGCTCCGACACAAAAAGGTGGTGTTTTCTTTGAAGAATTGCCAAGGGTTTATTATAAATTCAGTTTATAGCAAATTATGTCTTTTTAATACTTTCCAGAATATCAAACGTATTTGCAGGTGAAATGAAACTGTACTAAAAGTTTTGAAACTTAATGCAAACCTGATTATAACTAAGAAAAATAAAACACATGTCCAAAATTTGATCCAATTTCAAAATGAAAGTGTATTGACGAAAATTATTTAAAACATTTACAAATATTTAAGAAGTTTATTATTCGACATATTGTCATAATTATATTTTAATTTGAAATTTATTTGTTTGTGGTTTAGCTTGGTCTATATACGTATTTCATTGGCGCTTAAACCAAATCATCAGTAGACTTCAACCACAAATTTTGAACAGTCACAAGGTGTAGAAAAATAAAATAGATTCATATCGAATATAAATTATTTGCTGGGTTTTGTATGAGTTTCAAAACCTACTAAACTTATTTTGTCTTTGTGATTTTCAAAAATATTATTATTCTATGAATTCTCATATAGTTTTTGAAAGTCTGTGCATAAAGTAAGAGGTTAGTGACTGTTCAAAATTTGTGGTTGAAGTCTACTGATGATTTGGTTTAAGCGCCAATGAAATACGTATATAGACCAAGCTAAACCACAAGCAAATAAATTTCAAATTTACAAATATTCTCACAAGCAATGCTGCCAGAAAATTTTCTCCTAAAATCTGCGAAATTGGGCTAAAAATTTGCAAAATATGCATTATATATTTTATATGCAAAGATATCTGATAAACTAAAAATAAGTGCTATTAAAGAGGTTTTTTTGCTTCATTTCCAATTTTTTTTGTAAAATATTTCCATTAACAAAATTTAATCTCATTTCAGAATGTCTTATTATTTATTTTATACGGAAAAATTTAATGTGCTATACATGGTAAATTTTTCATATAAAAAATTGAATGTTCTATGCATCGTCCAAAAATTAAACGTTCATTTTTAATATCGAAAAATTAAAATTAAAAATTAAACGTGCTATAAATGGTAAATTTTTTATCTCAAAAAATAAACGTGCTAAACATCGTCAATTTTTCATATTGAAAAATTATTGTACAGCTCATTATATTTTTTGCATGAAATAATTTTTTGTATGAAAAATTAACAATGTATAGTCCATTTAATTGATTAGATAAAAATTGGACCCAGTATGGTAAATTTATTTTTTTTACATAAAAATGGACAATATATATAGACGTGGACATATTTATATAGCCCAATAATTTTTTTCCATACAAAATGGATGATATGTGTAGCACAATTAATTTTTTACATGAAAAATAGACGATGTATATTCCATTAAATTTTTTGCATAAAAAAAATAGATAGAGAATAATAAAATAGACGTTGTATAGTCCATTAATTTTTTTGCATAAAAAATATTTTTGCATGAAAAATAGACGATATATAGTCCATTAAAGTTTTTGGATAAAATATATTTTTGCAAGAAAAATAGACGATGTATAGTCCATTAAATTTTTTCCGTAAAAAATAGTTTTGCATGAAAAATAGACGATGTATAGTCCATTAAAGTTTTTGAATAAAATATATTTTTGCATGAAAAATAGACGATAGACGATGTATAGTCCATTAAATTTTTTGCATAAAAAATATTTTTGCATGAAAAATAGACTATGTATAGTCCATTAAATTTTTTGCATGAAAAATAGACGATATATAGTCCATTAAATTTTTTCCGTAAAAAATAGTTTTGCATGAAAAATAGACGATGTATAGTCCATTAAATTTTTTGCGTAAAAAATATTTTTGCATGAAAAATAGACGATGTATAGTCCATTAAATTTTTTGCGTAAAAAATATTTTTGCATGAAAAATAAGCGATGTATAATCCAATAAATTTTTTGCATAAAAAATATTTTTGCATGAAAAATAGACGATGTATAGCCCATTAAATTTTTTGCATTAAAAATAGACGATGTATAGTCCATTGAATTTTTTGCATAAAATATATTTTTGCATGGAAAATACACGATGTATAGTCCATTAAATTTTTTGCATAAAAAATATTTTTGCATGAAAAATAGACGATGTATAGCCCATTTAATTTTTTGCATCAAAAATAGACGATGTATAGTCCATTAAATTTTTTGCATAAAAAATATTTTTGCATGAAAAATAGACGATGTATAGTCCATTAAATTTTTTGCGTAAAAAATATTTTTGCATGAAAAATAAGCGATGTATAATCCAATAAATTTTTTGCATAAAAAATATTTTTGCATGAAAAATAGACGATGTATAGCCCATTAATTTTTTTGCATTAAAAATAGACGATGTATAGTCCATTGAATTTTTTGCATAAAATATATTTTTGCATGGAAAATACACGATGTATAGTCCATTAAAGTTTTTGCATAAAAAATATTTTTGCATGAAAAATAGACGATGTATAGCCCATTTAATTTTTTGCATCAAAAATAGACGATGTATAGTCCATTAAATTTTTTGCATAAAAAATATTTTTGCATGAAAAATAGACGATGTATAGTCCATTAAATTTTTTGCATGAAAAATAGACGATGTATAGTCCATTAAATTTTTTGCGTAAAAAATATTTTTGCATGAAAAATAAGCGATGTATAATCCAATAAATTTTTTGCATAAAAAATATTTTTGCATGAAAAATAGACGATGTATAGCCCATTAAATATTTTGCATGAAAAATAGACGATGTATTAGTCCATTGAATTTTTTGCATAAAATATATTTTTGCATGGAAAATACACGATGTATAGTCCATTAAATTTTTTGCATAAAATATATTTTTGCATGAAAAATAGACGATGTATAGCCCATTAAATTTTTTGCATCAAAAATAGACGATGTATAGCCCATTTAATTTTTTGCATCAAAAATAGACGATGTATAGTCCATTGAATTTTTTGCATAAAATATATTATTGCATGAAAAATAGACAATGTATAGTCCATTAAATTTTTTGCGTAAAAAATATTTTTGCATGAAAATTAAGCGATGTATAATCCATTGAATTTTTTGCATAAAAAATATTTTTGTATGAAAAATAGACGATGTATAGCCCATTAAATTTTTTGCATGAAAAATAGACGATATATAGTTCATTAAATTTTTTGCATGAAAAATAGACGATGTATAGTCCATTAAATTTTTTGCATAAAAAATATTTTTGCATGAAAAATAGACGATGTATAGTCCATTAAATTTTTTGCATGAAAAATAGACGATGTATAGTCCATTAAATTTTTTTCCATAAAAAATATTTTTGCATGAAAAATAGACGATGTATAGCCCATTAAATTTTTTGCATAAAAAATATTTTTGCATGAAAAATAGACGATGTATAGTCCATTAAATTTTTTGCATGAAAAATAGACGATGTATATAGTCCATTAAATTTTTTCCATAAAAAATATTTTTGCATGAAAAATAGACGATGTATAGTCCATTAAATTTTTTGCATGAAAAATAGACGATATATAGTCCATTAAATTTTTTGCATGAAAAATAGACGATGTATATATAGTCCATTAAATTTTTTGCATAAAAAATATTTTTGCATGAAAAATAGACGATGTATAGTCCATTAAATTTTTTGCATGAAAAATAGACGATGTATAGTCCATTAAATTTTTACCGTAAAAAATAGTTTTGCATGAAAAATAGACGATGTATAGTCCATTGAATTTTTTGCATAAAAAATATTTTTGCATGAAAAATAGACGATGTATAGTCCATTAAATTTTTTGCGTAAAAAATATTTTTGCATGAAAAATAAGCGATGTATAATCCAATAAATAGACGATGTATAGTCCATTGAATTTTTTGCATAAAAAATATTTTTGTATGAAAAATAGACGATGTATAGCCCATTAAATTTTTTGCATGAAAAATAGACGATGTATAGTCCATTGAATTTTTTGCATAAAATATATTTTTGCATGAAAAATAGACGATGTATAGTCCATTAAATTTTTACCGTAAAAAATAGTTTTGCATGAAAAATAGACGATGTATAGTCCATTGAATTTTTTGCATAAAAAATATTTTTGCATGAAAAATAGACGATGTATAGTCCATTAAATTTTTTGCGTAAAAAATATTTTTGCATGAAAAATAAGCGATGTATAATCCAATAAATAGACGATGTATAGTCCATTGAATTTTTTGCATAAAAAATATTTTTGTATGAAAAATAGACGATGTCTAGCCCATTAAATTTTTTGCATCAAAAATAGACGATGTATAGTCCATTAAATTTTTTGCATGAAAAATATTTTTGCATGAAAAATAGACGATGTATAGTCCATTAAATTTTTTGCATGAAAAATAGACGATATATAGTTCATTTATATAGTCCATTAAATTTTTTCCATAAAAAATATTTTTGCATGAAAAATAGACGATGTATAGCCCATTAAATTTTTTGCATAAAAAATATTTTTGCATGAAAAATAGACGATGTATAGTCCATTGAATTTTTTGCATAAAAAATATTTTTACATCAAAAATAGACGATGTATAGTCCATTAAATTTTTTGCGTAAAAAATATTTTTGCATGAAAAATAAGCGATGTATTATCCATTAAATTTTTTGCGTAAAAAATATTTTTGCATGAAAAATAAGCGATGTATAATCCAATAAATTTTTTGCATAAATAATATTTTTGCATGAAAAATAGACGATGTATAGCCCATTAAATTTTTTGCATTAAAAATAGACGATGTATAGTCCATTGAATTTTTTGCATAAAATATATTTTTGCATGGAAAATACACGATGTATAGTCCATTAAATTTTTTGCATAAAAAATATTTTTGCATGAAAAATAGACGATGTATAGCCCATTTAATTTTTTGCATCAAAAATAGACGATGTATAGTCCATTAAATTTTTTGCATAAAAAATATTTTTGCATGAAAAATAGACGATGTATAGTCCATTAAATTTTTTGCATGAAAAATAGACGATGTATAGTCCATTAAATTTTTTGCATAAAAAATATTTTTGCATGAAAAATAGACGATGTATAGTCCATTAAATTTTTTGCATAAAAAATATTTTTGCATGAAAAATAGACGATGTATAGCCCATTTAATTTTTTGCATGAAAAATAGACGATGTATAGTCCATTGAATTTTTTGCATAAAAGATATTTTTGCATGAAAAATAGACGATGTATAGTCCATTAAATTTATTGCGTAAAAAATATTTTTGCATCAAAAATAGACGATGTATAGTCCATTAAATTTTTTGCATAAAAAATATTTTTGCATGACAAATAGACGATGTATAGTCCATTAAATTTTTTGCATGAAAAATAGACGATAAATAGTCCATTAAATTTTTTGCATGAAAAATAGACGATGTATAGTCCATTAAATTTTTTCCGTAAAAAATAGTTTTGCATGAAAAATAGACGATGTATAGTCCATTAAATTTTTTGCATAAAATATATTTTTGCATGAAAAATAGACGATGTATAGTCCATTAAATTTTTTCCGTAAAAATAGTTTTGCATGAAAAATAGACGATGTATAGTCCATTTAATTTTTTGCATAAAAAATATTTTTGCATGAAAAATAGACGATGTATAGTCCATTAAATTTTTTGCGTAAAAAATATTTTTGCATGAAAAATAAGCGATGTATAATCCAATAAATAGACGATGTATAGTCCATTGAATTTTTTGCATAAAAAATATTTTTGCATGAAAAATAGACGATGTATAGCCCATTAAATTTTTTGCATGAAAAATAGACGATGTATTAGTCCATTGAATTTTTTGCATAAAATATATTTTTGCATGGAAAATACACGATGTATAGTCCATTAAATTTTTTGCATAAAAAATATTTTTGCATTAAAAATAGATGATGTATAGCCCATTAAATTTTTTGCATGAAAAATAGACGATGTATAGCCCATTTAATTTTTTGCATCAAAAATAGACGATGTATAGTCCATTAAATTTTTTGCATAAAAAATATTTTTGCATGAAAAATAGACGATGTATAGTCCATTAAATTTTTTGCATGAAAAATAGACGATGTATAGTCCATTAAATTTTTTGCATGAAAAATAGACGATATATAGTCCATTAAATTTTTTGCATGAAAAATAGACGATGTATAGTCCATTAAATTTTTTGCATAAAAAATAGACGATGTATAGTCCATTAAATTTTTTCCGTAAAAAATAGTTTTGCATGAAAAATAGACGATGTATAGTCCATTGAATTTTTTGCATAAAAAATATTTTTGCATGAAAAATAGACAATGTATAGTCCATTAAATTTTTTGCATAAAAAATATTTTTGCATGAAAAATATACGATGTATAGTCCATTAAATTTTTTGCATAAAAAATATTTTTGCATGAAAAATAGACGATGTATAGCCCATTTAATTTTTTGCATGAAAAATAGACGATGTATAGTCCATTGAATTTTTTGCATAAAAAATATTTTTGCATGAAAAATAGACGATGTATAGTCCATTAAATTTTTTGCATGAAAAATAGACGATGTATAGTCCATTAAATTTTTTGCATAAAAAATATTTTTGCATGAAAAATAGACGATGTATAGTCCATTAAATTTTTTGCATAAAAAATATTTTTGCATGAAAAATAGACGATGTATAGCCTATTTAATTTTTTGCATGAAAAATAGACGATGTATAGTCCATTGAATTTTTTGCATAAAAAATATTTTTGCATGAAAAATAGACGATGTATAGTCCATTAAATTTTTTGCGTAAAAAATATTTTTGCATCAAAAATAGACGATGTATAGTCCATTAAATTTTTTGCATAAAAAATATTTTTGCATGACAAATAGACGATGTATAGTCCATTAAATTTTTTGCATGAAAAATAGACGATAAATAGTCCATTAAATTTTTTGCATAAAAAATATTTTTGCATCAAAAATAGACGATGTATAGTCCATTAAATTTTTTGCATAAAAAATATTTTTGCATGACAAATAGACGATGTATAGTCCATTAAATTTTTTGCATGAAAAATAGACGATGTATAGTCCATTAAATTTTTACCGTAAAAAATAGTTTTGCATGAAAAATAGACGATGTATAGTCCATTGAATTTTTTGCATAAAAAATATTTTTGCATGAAAAATAGACGATGTATAGTCCATTAAATTTTTTGCGTAAAAAATATTTTTGCATGAAAAATAAGCGATGTATAATCCAATAAATAGACGATGTATAGTCCATTGAATTTTTTGCATAAAAAATATTTTTGTATGAAAAATAGACGATGTATAGCCCATTAAATTTTTTGCATGAAAAATAGACGATGTATAGTCCATTGAATTTTTTGCATAAAATATATTTTTGCATGAAAAATAGACGATGTATAGTCCATTAAATTTTTACCGTAAAAAATAGTTTTGCATGAAAAATAGGCGATGTATAATCCATTGAATTTTTTGCATAAAAAATATTTTTGCATGAAAAATAGACGATGTATAGTCCATTAAATTTTTTGCGTAAAAAATATTTTTGCATGAAAAATAAGCGATGTATAATCCAATAAATAGACGATGTATAGTCCATTGAATTTTTTGCATAAAAAATATTTTTGTATGAAAAATAGACGATGTCTAGCCCATTAAATTTTTTGCATCAAAAATAGACGATGTATAGTCCATTAAATTTTTTGCATGAAAAATATTTTTGCATGAAAAATAGACGATGTATAGTCCATTAAATTTTTTGCATGAAAAATAGACGATATATAGTTCATTTATATAGTCCATTAAATTTTTTCCATAAAAAATATTTTTGCATGAAAAATAGACGATGTATAGCCCATTAAATTTTTTGCATAAAAAATATTTTTGCATGAAAAATAGACGATGTATAGTCCATTGAATTTTTTGCATAAAAAATATTTTTACATGAAAAATAGACGATGTATAGTCCATTAAATTTTTTGCGTAAAAAATATTTTTGCATGAAAAATAAGCGATGTATTATCCATTAAATTTTTTGCGTAAAAAATATTTTTGCATGAAAAATAAGCGATGTATAATCCAATAAATTTTTTGCATAAATAATATTTTTGCATGAAAAATAGACGATGTATAGCCCATTAAATTTTTTGCATTAAAAATAGACGATGTATAGTCCATTAAATTTTTTGCATAAAAAATATTTTTGCATGAAAAATAGACGATGTATAGTCCATTAAATTTTTTGCATAAAAAATATTTTTGCATGAAAAATAGACGATGTATAGCCCATTTAATTTTTTGCATGAAAAATAGACGATGTATAGTCCATTGAATTTTTTGCATAAAAGATATTTTTGCATGAAAAATAGACGATGTATAGTCCATTAAATTTATTGCGTAAAAAATATTTTTGCATCAAAAATAGACGATGTATAGTCCATTAAATTTTTTGCATAAAAAATATTTTTGCATGACAAATAGACGATGTATAGTCCATTAAATTTTTTGCATGAAAAATAGACGATAAATAGTCCATTAAATTTTTTGCATGAAAAATAGACGATGTATAGTCCATTAAATTTTTTCCGTAAAAAATAGTTTTGCATGAAAAATAGACGATGTATAGTCCATTACATTTTTTGCATAAAATATATTTTTGCATGAAAAATAGACGATGTATAGTCCATTAAATTTTTTCCGTAAAAATAGTTTTGCATGAAAAATAGACGATGTATAGTCCATTTAATTTTTTGCATAAAAAATATTTTTGCATGAAAAATAGACGATGTATAGTCCATTAAATTTTTTGCGTAAAAAATATTTTTGCATGAAAAATAAGCGATGTATAATCCAATAAATAGACGATGTATAGTCCATTGAATTTTTTGCATAAAAAATATTTTTGCATGAAAAATAGACGATGTATAGCCCATTAAATTTTTTGCATGAAAAATAGACGATGTATTAGTCCATTGAATTTTTTGCATAAAATATATTTTTGCATGGAAAATACACGATGTATAGTCCATTAAATTTTTTGCATAAAAAATATTTTTGCATTAAAAATAGATGATGTATAGCCCATTAAATTTTTTGCATGAAAAATAGACGATGTATAGCCAATTTAATTTTTTGCATCAAAAATAGACGATGTATAGTCCATTAAATTTTTTGCATAAAAAATATTTTTGCATGAAAAATAGACGATGTATAGTCCATTAAATTTTTTGCATGAAAAATAGACGATGTATAGTCCATTAAATTTTTTGCATGAAAAATAGACGATATATAGTCCATTAAATTTTTTGCATGAAAAATAGACGATGTATAGTCCATTAAATTTTTTGCATAAAAAATAGACGATGTATAGTCCATTAAATTTTTTCCGTAAAAAATAGTTTTGCATGAAAAATAGACGATGTATAGTCCATTGAATTTTTTGCATAAAAAATATTTTTGCATGAAAAATAGACAATGTATAGTCCATTAAATTTTTTGCATAAAAAATATTTTTGCATGAAAAATAGACGATGTATAGTCCATTAAATTTTTTGCATAAAAAATATTTTTGCATGAAAAATAGACGATGTATAGCCCATTTAATTTTTTGCATGAAAAATAGACGATGTATAGTCCATTGAATTTTTTGCATAAAAAATATTTTTGCATGAAAAATAGACGATGTATAGTCCATTAAATTTTTTGCATGAAAAATAGACGATGTATAGTCCATTAAATTTTTTGCATAAAAAATATTTTTGCATGAAAAATAGACGATGTATAGTCCATTAAATTTTTTGCATAAAAAATATTTTTGCATGAAAAATAGACGATGTATAGCCCATTTAATTTTTTGCATGAAAAATAGACGATGTATAGTCCATTGAATTTTTTGCATAAAAAATATTTTTGCATGAAAAATAGACGATGTATAGTCCATTAAATTTTTTGCGTAAAAAATATTTTTGCATCAAAAATAGACGATGTATAGTCCATTAAATTTTTTGCATAAAAAATATTTTTGCATGACAAATAGACGATGTATAGTCCATTAAATTTTTTGCATGAAAAATAGACGATAAATAGTCCATTAAATTTTTTGCATAAAAAATATTTTTGCATGAAAAATAGACGATGTATAGTCCATTAAAATTTTTCCGTAAAAAATAGTTTTGCATGAAAAATAGACGATGTATAGTCCATTAAATTTTTTGCATAAAAAATATTTTTGCATGAAAAATAGACGATGTATAGTCCATTAAAATTTTTCCGTAAAAAATAGTTTTGCATGAAAAATAGACGATGTATAGTCCATTTAATTTTTTGCATAAAAAATATTTTTGCATGAAAAATAGACGATGTATATATAGTCCATTAAATTTTTTGCGTAAAAAATATTTTTGCATGAAAAATAAGCGATGTATAATCCAATAAATAGACGATGTATAGTCCATTGAATTTTTTGCATAAAAAATATTTTTGCATGAAAAATAGACGATGTATAGCCCATTAAATTTTTTGCATGAAAAATAGACGATGTATTAGTCCATTGAATTTTTTGCATAATATATATTTTTGCATGGAAAATACACGATGTATAGTCCATTAAATTTTTTGCATAAAAAATATTTTTGCATTAAAAATAGATGATGTATAGCCCATTAAATTTTTTGCATGAAAAATAGACGATGTATAGCCCATTTAATTTTTTGCATCAAAAATAGACGATGTATAGTCCATTAAATTTTTTGCATAAAAAATATTTTTGCATGAAAAATAGACGATGTATAGTCCATTAAATTTTTTGCATGAAAAATAGACGATGTATAGTCCATTAAATTTTTTGCATAAAAAATATTTTTGCATGAAAAATAGACGATGTATAGTCCATTAAATTTTTTGCATGAAAAATAGACAATGTATACTCCATTAAATTTTTTCCGTAAAAAATAGTTTTGCATGAAAAATAGACGATGTATAGTCCATTAAATTTTTTGCATAAAAAATATTTTTGCATGAAAAATAGACGATGTATAGTCCATTAAATTTTTTGCATGAAAAATAGACGATGTATAGTCCATTAAATTTTTCCGTAAAAAATAGTTTTGCATGAAAAATAGACGATGTATAGTCCATTGAATTTTTTGCATAAAAAATATTTTTGCATGAAAAATATACGATGTATAGTCCATTAAATTTTTTGCGTAAAAAATATTTTTGCATGAAAAATAGACGATGTATAGCCCATTAAATTTTTTGCATCAAAAATAGACGATGTATAGTCCATTAAATTTTTTGCGTAAAAAATATTTTTGCATGAAAAATAAGCGATGTATAATCCAATAAATTTTTTGCATAAAAAATATTTTTGCATGAAAAATAGACGATGTATAGCCCATTAAATTTTTTGCATTAAAAATAGACGATGTATAGTCCATTGAATTTTTTGCATAAAATATATTTTTGCATGGAAAATACACGATGTATAGTCCATTAAATTTTTTGCATAAAAAATATTTTTGCATGAAAAATAGACGATGTATAGCCCATTTAATTTTTTGCATCAAAAATAGACGATGTATAGTCCATTAAATTTTTTCCGTAAAAAATAGTTTCGCATGAAAAATAGACGATGTATAGTCCATTGAATTTTTTGCATAAAAAATATTTTTGCATGAAAAATAGACGATGTATAGCCCATTAAATTTTTTGCATGAAAAATAGACGATGTATTAGTCCATTGAATTTTTTGCATAATATATATTTTTGCATGGAAAATACACGATGTATAGTCCATTAAATTTTTTGCATAAAAAATATTTTTGCATTAAAAATAGATGATGTATAGCCCATTAAATTTTTTGCATGAAAAATAGACGATGTATAGCCCATTTAATTTTTTGCATCAAAAATAGACGATGTATAGTCCATTAAATTTTTTGCATAAAAAATATTTTTGCATGAAAAATAGACGATGTATAGTCCATTAAATTTTTTGCATGAAAAATAGACGATGTATAGTCCATTAAATTTTTTGCATAAAAAATATTTTTGCATGAAAAATAGACGATGTATAGTCCATTAAATTTTTTGCATGAAAAATAGACAATGTATACTCCATTAAATTTTTTCCGTAAAAAATAGTTTTGCATGAAAAATAGACGATGTATAGTCCATTAAATTTTTTGCATAAAAAATATTTTTGCATGAAAAATAGACGATGTATAGTCCATTAAATTTTTTGCATGAAAAATAGACGATGTATAGTCCATTAAATTTTTCCGTAAAAAATAGTTTTGCATGAAAAATATACGATGTATAGTCCATTAAATTTTTTGCGTAAAAAATATTTTTGCATGAAAAATAGACGATGTATAGCCCATTAAATTTTTTGCATCAAAAATAGACGATGTATAGTCCATTAAATTTTTTGCGTAAAAAATATTTTTGCATGAAAAATAAGCGATGTATAATCCAATAAATTTTTTGCATAAAAAATATTTTTGCATGAAAAATAGACGATGTATAGCCCATTAAATTTTTTGCATTAAAAATAGACGATGTATAGTCCATTGAATTTTTTGCATAAAATATATTTTTGCATGGAAAATACACGATGTATAGTCCATTAAATTTTTTGCATAAAAAATATTTTTGCATGAAAAATAGACGATGTATAGCCCATTTAATTTTTTGCATCAAAAATAGACGATGTATAGTCCATTAAATTTTTTGCATGAAAAATAGACGATGTATAGTCCATTAAATTTTTTGCATGAAAAATAGACAATGTATACTCCATTAAATTTTTTCCGTAAAAAATAGTTTTGCATGAAAAATAGACGATGTATAGTCCATTAAATTTTTTGCATAAAAAATATTTTTGCATGAAAAATAGACGATGTATAGTCCATTAAATTTTTTGCATGAAAAATAGACGATGTATAGTCCATTAAATTTTTCCGTAAAAAATAGTTTTGCATGAAAAATATACGATGTATAGTCCATTAAATTTTTTGCGTAAAAAATATTTTTGCATGAAAAATAGACGATGTATAGCCCATTAAATTTTTTGCATCAAAAATAGACGATGTATAGTCCATTAAATTTTTTGCGTAAAAAATATTTTTGCATGAAAAATAAGCGATGTATAATCCAATAAATTTTTTGCATAAAAAATATTTTTGCATGAAAAATAGACGATGTATAGCCCATTAAATTTTTTGCATTAAAAATAGACGATGTATAGTCCATTGAATTTTTTGCATAAAATATATTTTTGCATGGAAAATACACGATGTATAGTCCATTAAATTTTTTGCATAAAAAATATTTTTGCATGAAAAATAGACGATGTATAGCCCATTTAATTTTTTGCATCAAAAATAGACGATGTATAGTCCATTAAATTTTTTGCATGAAAAATAGACGATGTATAGTCCATTAAATTTTTTGCATAAAAAATATTTTTGCATGAAAAATAGACGATGTATAGTCCATTGAATTTTTTGCATAAAAAATATTTTTGCATGAAAAATAGACGATGTATAGTCCATTAAATTTTTTGCATGAAAAATAGACGATGTATAGTCCATTAAATTTTTCCGTAAAAAATAGTTTTGCATGAAAAATAGACGATGTATAGTCCATTGAATTTTTTGCATAAAAAATATTTTTGCATGAAAAATAGACGATGTATAGTCCATTAAATTTTTTGCGTAAAAAATATTTTTGCATGAAAAATAGACGATGTATAGCCCATTAAATTTTTTGCATCAAAAATAGACGATGTATAGTCCATTAAATTTTTTGCGTAAAAAATATTTTTGCATGAAAAATAAGCGATGTATAATCCAATAAATTTTTTGCATAAAAAATATTTTTGCATGAAAAATAGACGATGTATAGCCCATTAAATTTTTTGCATTAAAAATAGACGATGTATAGTCCATTGAATTTTTTGCATAAAATATATTTTTGCATGGAAAATACACGATGTATAGTCCATTAAATTTTTTGCATAAAAAATATTTTTGCATGAAAAATAGACGATGTATAGCCCATTTAATTTTTTGCATCAAAAATAGACGATGTATAGTCCATTAAATTTTTTGCATGAAAAATAGACGATGTATAGTCCATTAAATTTTTTCCGTAAAAAATAGTTTTGCATGAAAAATAGACGATGTATAGTCCATTGAATTTTTTGCATAAAATATATTTTTGCATGAAAAATAGACAATGTATAGTTCATTAAATTTTTTGCGTAAAAAATATTTTTGCATGAAAAATAAGCGATGTATAATCCAATAAATAGACGATGTATAGTCCATTGAATTTTTTGCATAAAAAATATTTTTGCATGAAAAATAGACGATGTATAGCCCATTAAATTTTTTGCATGAAAAATAGACGATGTATTAGTCCATTGAATTTTTTGCATAAAATATATTTTTGCATTAAAAATAGATGATGTGTAGCCCATTAATTTTTTTGCATGAAAAATAGACGATATATAGTCCATTACATTTTTTGCATGAAAAATAGACGATGTATAGTCCATTAAATTTTTTGCATAAAAAATATTTTTGCATGAAAAATAGACGATGTATAGTCCATTAAATTTTTTGCATGAAAAATAGACGATGTATAGTCCATTAAATTTTTTCCGTAAAAAATATTTTTGCATGAAAAATAGACGATGTATAGTCCATTAAATTTTTTGCATGAAAAATAGACGATGTATACTCCATTAAATTTTTTCCGTAAAAAATAGTTTTGCATGAAAAATAGACGATGTATAGTCCATTAAATTTTTTGCGTAAAAAATATTTTTGCATGAAAAATAGACGATGTATAGTCCATTAAATTTTTTGCATGAAAAATAGACGATATATAGTCCATTAAATTTTTTGCATAAAAAATATTTTTGCATGAAAAATAGACGATGTATAGTCCATTAAATTTTTTGCATGAAAAATAGACGATATATAGTCCATTAAATTTTTTGCATGAAAAATAGACGATGTATAGTCCATTAAATTTTTTGCGTAAAAAATATTTTTGCATGAAAAATAAGCGATGTATAATCCAATAAATTTTTTGCATAAAAAATATTTTTGCATGAAAAATAGACGATGTATAGCCCATTAAATTTTTTGCATTAAAAATAGACGATGTATAGTCCATTGAATTTTTTGCATAAAATATATTTTTGCATGGAAAATACACGATGTATAGTCCATTAAATTTTTTGCATAAAAAATATTTTTGCATGAAAAATAGACGATGTATAGCCCATTTAATTTTTTGCATCAAAAATAGACGATGTATAGTCCATTAAATTTTTTGCATAAAAAATATTTTTGCATGAAAAATAGACGATGTATAGTCCATTAAATTTTTTGCATGAAAAATAGACGATGTATAGTCCATTAAATTTTTTGCATAAAAAATATTTTTGCATGGAAAATACACGATGTATAGTCCATTAAATTTTTTGCATAAAAATTATTTTTGCATGAAAAATAGACGATGTATAGCCCATTTAATTTTTTGCATGAAAAATAGACGATGTATAGTCCATTGAATTTTTTGCATAAAAAATATTTTTGCATGAAAAATAGACGATGTATAGCCCATTAAATTTTTTGCGTAAAAAATATTTTTACATGAAAAATAAGCGATGTATAATCCAATAAATTTTTTGCATAAAAAATATTTTTGCATGAAAAATAGACGATGTATAGCCCATTAAATTTTTTGCATGGAAAATACACGCTGTATAGTCCATTAAATTTTTTGCATAAAATATATTTTTGCATGAAAAATAGACGATGTATAGCCCATTAAATTTTTTGCATCAAAAATAGACGATGTATAGTCCATATAGTCCATTAAATTTTTTGCGTAAAAAATATTTTTGCATGAAAAATAAGCGATGTATAATCCAATAAATAGACGATGTATAGTCCATTGAATTTTTTGCATAAAAAATATTTTTGCATGAAAAATAGACGATGTATAGCCCATTAAATTTTTTGCATGAAAAATAGACGATGTATTAGTCCATTGAATTTTTTGCATAAAATATATTTTTGCATGGAAAATACACGATGTAAGTCCATTAAATTTTTTGCATAAAAAATATTTTTGCATTAAAAATAGATGATGTATAGCCCATTAAATTTTTTGCATCAAAAATAGACGCTGTATAGTCCATTAAATTTTTTGCATAAAAAATATTTTTGCATGAAAAATAGACGATGTATAGTCCATTAAATTTTTTGCATGAAAAATAAAAGATATATAGTCCATTAAATTTTTTGCATGAAAAATAGACGATGTATAGTCCATTAAATTTTTTTCCATAAAAAATATTTTTGCATGAAAAATAGACGATATATAGTCCATTAAATTTTTTGCATGAAAAATAGACAATGTATACTCCATTAAATTTTTTCCGTAAAAAATAGTTTTGCATGAAAAATAGACGATGTATAGTCCATTAAATTTTTTGCATAAAAAATATTTTTGCATGAAAAATAGACGATGTATAGTCCATTAAATTTTTTGCATGAAAAATAGAGGATGTATAGTCCATTAAATTTTTCCGTAAAAAATAGTTTTGCATTAAAAATAGACGATGTATAGTCCATTGAATTTTTTGCATAAAATATATTTTTGCATGGAAAATACACGATGTATAGTCCATTAAATTTTTTGCATAAAAAATATTTTTGCATGAAAAATAGACGATGTATAGCCCATTTAATTTTTTGCATCAAAAATAGACGATGTATAGTCCATTAAATTTTTTGCATAAAAAATATTTTTGCATGAAAAATAGACGATGTATAGTCCATTAAATTTTTTGCATGAAAAATAGACGATGTATAGTCCATTAAATTTTTTGCATAAAAAATATTTTTGCATGGAAAATACACGATGTATAGTCCATTAAATTTTTTGCATAAAAATTATTTTTGCATGAAAAATAGACGATGTATAGCCCATTTAATTTTTTGCATGAAAAATAGACGATGTATAGTCCATTGAATTTTTTGCATAAAAAATATTTTTGCATGAAAAATAGACGATGTATAGCCCATTAAATTTTTTGCGTAAAAAATATTTTTACATGAAAAATAAGCGATGTATAATCCAATAAATTTTTTGCATAAAAAATATTTTTGCATGAAAAATAGACGATGTATAGCCCATTAAATTTTTTGCATGGAAAATACACGCTGTATAGTCCATTAAATTTTTTGCATAAAATATATTTTTGCATGAAAAATAGACGATGTATAGCCCATTAAATTTTTTGCATCAAAAATAGACGATGTATAGTCCATATAGTCCATTAAATTTTTTGCGTAAAAAATATTTTTGCATGAAAAATAAGCGATGTATAATCCAATAAATAGACGATGTATAGTCCATTGAATTTTTTGCATAAAAAATATTTTTGCATGAAAAATAGACGATGTATAGCCCATTAAATTTTTTGCATGAAAAATAGACGATGTATTAGTCCATTGAATTTTTTGCATAAAATATATTTTTGCATGGAAAATACACGATGTAAGTCCATTAAATTTTTTGCATAAAAAATATTTTTGCATTAAAAATGGATGATGTATAGCCCATTAAATTTTTTGCATCAAAAATAGACGATGTATAGTCCATTAAATTTTTTGCATAAAAAATATTTTTGCATGAAAAATAGACGATGTATAGTCCATTAAATTTTTTGCATGAAAAATAGACGATATATAGTCCATTAAATTTTTTGCATGAAAAATAGACGATGTATAGTCCATTAAATTTTTTTCCATAAAAAATATTTTTGCATGAAAAATAGACGATGTATAGTCCATTAAATTTTTTGCATGAAAAATAGACAATGTATACTCCATTAAATTTTTTCCGTAAAAAATAGTTTTGCATGAAAAATAGACGATGTATAGTCCATTAAATTTTTTGCATAAAAAATATTTTTGCATGAAAAATAGACGATGTATAGTCCATTAAATTTTTTGCATGAAAAATAGACGATGTATAGTCCATTAAATTTTTCCGTAAAAAATAGTTTTGCATGAAAAATAGACGATGTATAGTCCATTGAATTTTTTGCATAAAAAATATTTTTGCATGAAAAATATACGATGTATAGTCCATTAAATTTTTTGCGTAAAAAATATTTTTGCATGAAAAATAGACGATGTATAGCCCATTAAATTTTTTGCATCAAAAATAGACGATGTATAGTCCATTAAATTTTTTGCGTAAAAAATATTTTTGCATGAAAAATAAGCGATGTATAATCCAATAAATTTTTTGCATAAAAAATATTTTTGCATGAAAAATAGACGATGTATAGCCCATTAAATTTTTTGCATTAAAAATAGACGATGTATAGTCCATTGAATTTTTTGCATAAAATATATTTTTGCATGGAAAATACACGATGTATAGTCCATTAAATTTTTTGCATAAAAAATATTTTTGCATGAAAAATAGACGATGTATAGCCCATTTAATTTTTTGCATCAAAAATAGACGATGTATAGTCCATTAAATTTTTTGCATTAAAAATAGACGATGTATAGTCCATTAAATTTTTTGCATAAAAAATATTTTTGCATGAAAAATAGACGATGTATAGTCCATTAAATTTTTTGCATGAAAAATAGACGATGTATAGTCCATTGAATTTTTTGCATAAAAAATATTTTTGCATGAAAAATAGACGATGTATAGTCCATTAAATTTTTTGCGTAAAAAATATTTTTGCATGCAAAATAGACGATGTATAGTCCATTGAATTTTTTGCATAAAAAATATTTTTGCATGAAAAATAGACGATGTATAGTCCATTAAATTTTTTGCATAAAAAATATTTTTGCATGAAAAATAGACGATGTATAGTCCATTAAATTTTTTGCATGAAAAATAGACGATGTATAGTCCATTAAATTTTTTCCGTAAAAAATAGTTTTGCATGAAAAATAGACGATGTATAGTCCATTGAATTTTTTGCATAAAAAATATTTTTGCATGAAAAATAGACGATGTATAGTCCATTAAATTTTTTGCGTAAAAAATAGTTTTGCATGAAAAATAGACGATGTATAGTCCATTGAATTTTTTGCATAAAAAATATTTTTGCATGAAAAATAGACGATGTATAGTCTATTAAATTTTTTGCGTAAAAAATATTTTTGCATGAAAAATAAAAATAAAGTCACATTCATTTTTGCTACGAAGTTTTAAATACATGTTAAAAAAACTTCAGCAAATAATTCATAAATATTAAATAAATTTATTTTAGCCGATATTACGACAACTCTAAATTAAAGTGTTGCACAATATAAAAATATTTTTTTCATGTTCAAATGTTATCTTCTAAATATCTCGACAAAAGAAATATATGACTTAGATCACTTTCATAATTAAGGACACATACATATACACATATATTTACATATATGCATGCGTGTACAGGTCTGTTATTTTAACAATTTATCGGAAAAGTGCAAAAATTTTCTCTTTTTTATCGAATTTCATTTTCAATGAAAATATGAAATTACAAAAAAAAAAACTTTTCAGCAGCTACAAAAATCATTATTGCAAAATGTCACCAATAAATGAATAAGTCTAAAGGAGCAAACATTACACAGTGGGAACATTAATTTTCAATAAACATCTGCTCATGCATTTGTGTGGTATTGGATACAATTTTGTACAATATTTTCAATAATTATTTTTGGAACAGATTTGGCGCAATGCTGGAAACACAATTGGGACGAACGACGAATTTTAAGTTGCGAACTTTAGTCATCAGAAATAAAACACAATTGTGCCGTCGAGCAAAATTCATTGTGCTTGACGAACTCTGCGATAGATTTATTTCTATTTTTACGCCAACGAACGAAGAAAAAACAATTCTCTCTCTCTCTTTGCACAAACAATAACAAAAACGACAAATCTACCCACTGAATTCTTATCGACGAATTTATGGCCATGGACGTAATAGCTATCAACCGCAGACTGCGGCTTTTCATTATTGGCAATTTTGTTTGCCATCGAGCCATTTTTTCATGCTAGGAAATAGATAATACTGCAAGAGAGCTACATCTGGTGTATAAGGTGCGTGATGAAGCACATCGAACTAAAATTCATTGATTTTTGCCATCGCAGCAGTGAGCGGATGTGTGAAGTGGTGCAAAATATAAACTTGGACAATGAACATCGTGAAAACCTTATTTATTTTCTTGCAGGCCCACTGTAAAATATCAAAAAGAAAAAAAAATACAAAAACGGCAGTCGTGTTAATGAAAGCTGCTCTCGCAAAAGTGTCATCTGCATTCAACTTTATTGTAGGAATAAACTTGTGCAAACATTTTGCTTTTATATCTCTTCCTTTTTTACGTTTTAATACTTGTATCAGGAAAGAGTTATTCAAGTATGAACTTGACCCTACACTTTGTTGTAACAATATTTTTAGCAAACAATTTATTGAAGATTTTATGTGGCAAGACAATAGCCGAGGGCAAACACTTAAATATAATAAAAGAAGTTTTTGTTTCTACTTACCGACATTTCGCAGGCTGGATGGTCAATTATTTCCAAATCAGTTTCTATGCCATCGACCAGAACGGAAACCGTTTTTTGTCCATAGTCATCATCTGGAATATAAAAATTACGAGGACAAAAAATTAGTCTCCATTTGTACGAGTAACTTCAACGGATTGATGCTCTAAATCAAGTCAGGTATGCGATGAAACACAAATTAGACACAATACCAATTTGAAAACGATGAAAGTACAGAAAGTAGTCAATAATAATAATTTTTTAAAATTAGTTTTTAGTTTTTTTTCCCGAAAAATCTTGATAAATTATTTTCACAGCTCTTTTATCTAATTTACATTTTATTTTCTAATGCGCTTTTTAGAAGTCAGTAGTTTGAAATTGGCTCAAAAATTAAACTCAAAATCGATCGGAATTCATCACACAAACGATTTCAAAGCAATCGTTTTGAAAACGATCGTGTTCCATCCATCACATACCTGAATAATGGCAAGAACATTGTATATTTAAAGAACTCTGATGATGAAGGTGTGGCGACTTTCGAAAGCAACTAGTTGTTGTTCCGTTCTGCTAGTGTTTGTCAGAATATTTGCAATTAACTTTGGTGTTATTTATTCCTTAAAAGTTATTACACGTAACTTGGTTTAGAGAGCGATACGAACTTTAGAACAATCAAACCATAAATGAAAAAATTCTTTTTTTTTAAATATCTTTTGAAAGTACATATTATAAAAAAAAAATTTATCTTCTAAAAATTGCCTTTAAAAAGTACCTTTTTGTAAAAAGTACTTTTTTTATGAAGCACTTTTTTAAAAATTACCTTTAATAAAAAGTACCTTTTATAAAAAAGTGCCTTTTTTAAATATAGTACCTTTTATAAAAAGTACCTTTTATAAAAAGTACATTTTATAAAAAGTACATTTTATTACAAGTAGCTTTTATATAAAGTACCTTTTTTTAATTAATTATAAAATGTAGTTCTTATAAAAAGTACTTTTTAAAAATAGTACCTATTATAAAAACTTACTTATAAAAAAGTACCTTTTATAAAAATATTACTTTCTATAAAAAGTACTTTTTATAAGAAGTACTTTTATTAAAAGTTCCTTTTTAATAAGTATTTTTTTTTACAAAATACCTTTCACAAGAAGGACGTTTTTAAAAAAATACCTTTTTAAGACAAAGTACCTTTTATAATAAATTAACTTTTATAATAAAGTACCTTTTATAAGAAAGTAACTTTATAAAAGGCAACTTTCATAAAAAGGACCCTTTTTAAAGTATTTTTATAAAAAGTACATATTATAAAAAGTACATTTTAAGGAAAGTACCTTTTATAAAAAGTTCCTTTTATTAAAATTACTTTTTATAAAAAGTACCTTTTAAAAAATTACCTTTTTGAAGAGTACCTTTTATAAAAAGTACATTTTGAAGAAAGTTCCTTTTATAAAAATTGCCTTTTATAGAAATTAGCTTTAGTAAAAAAGTAAAGTAACATTTATAAAAAGTACCTTTCATAAAATGTAACTTTTATAAATACCACGTTTTATAAAAAGTATCTTTTTTGGAAAAGTACCTCTCAAAAAAGTAGTTTTCATTTAACAACTACTGGAAAAAAATTAAAGAATTACGTTTTATAAAAAAATAGTTACACCAAAAGTACCTTTTGTAAGAAGTATTCATTACGAAAAGAACAAACATACATACCGTTGCCTTAATATATAAAGGCCTTAACTCATTAAATTTTTTATATCGATATTTTTGCATTTTCCGATATATTAAATATTCTTCTAGCGAAATATGCATAAAACTCGATTTAAAAAAATATTGAGTTGGGGGATTTCTATATTAAGGTAGCGATACTTTCATATATGTATAGGTATGAGTGTGAGTATGGGCGTATGTGTTTTTGTTGCATACCAAAATAAGCTTTCTTCTCGTTATTCCAAACAATCTGGTAAGAAGTTGCGTTTTAATTGAAATACATGCATACATACATATGTATGTTCATATGTATGTATATACATAATTATGTATGTATGTAGCATAAAGTAATTTAATTTTAATAATGGCTTTTTTTTATCAACATATCATGAGGAAAATATACATAATTTAATTTTAAGCAATTATGAAATTGACGTGGAGTTTTAACAAGATCTTTGTGTGTATTTTTCAATATGAAAATAATTGCTGCTTAATTATACAGTAGATACGTTTTAAAAGAAAAAAAAGTTTACTTTTATATTTATTATTAAATTATTTTCACATTATTTAACAAAAGCAGCAGCTGCAGAGATAATCGAAAAATTATTATACATAAATATTCCTTGGACTGAATTTGCAATATAAATTTCTTTGCTTGATGAGTATTGTTGAGGTAACTATTATATATAGTCACATATAGTATATGTGACGTTCTCCGAGAAAAGGGACCTAGTGTGTCGAAAAACGGGTTCTAGGGAATATCTATAAAAATGAGAAAAACATTAAAATTTTATATTTTAAATGCGTTGTTCTCAAAACTTCATTTTCACACACAAGGTCTATTTTCTCGGAGAAGGTCACATATGAAAAAGTAGAATTTGTGTACGACCATACTTTGAGATAAGGAAACATTTTATTATTCTTGTCTGTTTTCATCAATCTTAAGCTGTCAGCTTACAAACTTATTTTTTATTTGCGTGAAATTGCGCTTGTTTTAAATTTGGTCTACATAACGGGACACCCTTTAAAATTACAAAAATTTATTATTTATATTGCTAGATCAGCTTTTTTATTATTGTTATTGTGCATCAATAATTGGAGTTTCCTTTTATTTGAAAGCAGTATCTATTAAAAAAAACACATAAAAATTCAGACCACTTGAAAAAAGTTTTTCCATTAAAAACTTAATTTTTATTAAAATTTTGTATTCAAAATGCATATATACATACATATATGTATGTATAAATTTTATCTCTTAATATTTTAATGGCTGAGTAAAAGTTTATTTTTACGCAAAGAGCTCAAGGATTTGGTTAAAAGTTTGCCGGTGTACTGCTTTGGACTAAGATGGGATAAACTCATTACATGTTCTTATTTAGTAAGTTTTCTTCAACTTATTAAATCCCATTGATAATTGGAGAAAATTAATAGGTAAAAGTACTTTGCGGTTATAATTGAGCCGTTTCTTTTGAAAATCGCTTATGGCTATTTACCACAAAATATTAAGTTAAACATTTGGTTAATATACAATTTTTATGACTTTCACTTTCTTGTGTAATTTCGAATTAGATAAAAAATCGAAAATTAACAGGCAGATTTTGTGAAAAATATTGGCGCCGCATTCATAAGACATAACTGTTGCACAACCATTGAGTGTTTGTCTTAGAAACGCATAGTTGAGCAGTTTCGCTGCACTCAACTGTTGAGTAATGTCATGTCATATTTTCCATCAGCCTGAACAGCTGATCGAAAAGAGTTATGCCGTTTATACTACATTGCAAATGCCAATTTGTTAGGTTGCGGCTGCAAATATTTGTTAAATTTTACATTTAAAATGCGATAAAGGAACGAAAATAAAGAAATTAAATTAAATTACTAATTTTCCTAATTAAAAAGAAATCGCCAAAACGAAAAAAATCGCCAAAAATTAAAAAAAAAATTTTTAGCACTAAAATAAATCGCCAAATTCGAAAAAATTGCCTAAATGAAAAAAAACCCAAAAACCAAAAAAATCGCCAAAACCCGAAAAATGCTTCAAAACCAAAATAATTGTTTCTTTGAAAAAAAAAAATCGCCAAAATTAAAAAAAAAATCGCCAAAACGAAAAAAATCGCCAAAATTAAAAAAATGTCAAAAACCGAAAAAAAATCCCGAAAACGAGAAAAAAGTACCAAAACAAAAAAAATTGCCAAAATGAAAAAAAACGCCAAAAACCGAAAAAATCGCCAAAACCAAACAAAAAAAAATCACCTATATGAAAAAACACCAAAATTAAAAAAAAATCGCCGCAATAAAAAAATTTCAAAAACCAAAAAAAATCGCCAAAACGAGAAAAAAAGTGCCAAAACTCAGAAATCGCCAATAAACTTAAAAAAACCCCAAAACTAAAAAAACGCTTAAAACCAAAAAAATGCCAAAACTATAGTTTATATTGGCTAAATTTCGTATTGAATTACATATCTCGTGTCTGTATGAAACCCTTCGTGCGCAGGTCAAAGTCTCACTTCACTGAATTTATTTTAAGTAATTTTTGCTTAATTTTTCTTTTGTTTATTTTTAACAACACGAAAGAAAATTTTTTATAAAACTTTGTGTCTTTGCTGTAGTTTAGATTTAAAAATATCACCTTATCTCGTTTCCTTTAAATAAAACAACTTAGATCACTTTCAAAACAAACGGCTCACCTCTGCTTTGGTTTTATTTATTTTTTGCTAAAATACGAATAAATCATTAAAATAAAGTTTCACTTGATAGTTTTGTTCTAATATATTTAATTGTGTTAATTACGCATTAAGGAGCTGTAATTTAATCAGATTTAATGAGTTTATTTTGGTTTGAATAAAACGTTGAACACACAAACACAAATACACACATACACCTTCATCCAATTGTAATGCTCAAGGGAAGTATTAATTATATCCCTTATATTTTTATTCTTTCTTTCTTTCACTACACATTTCTTTTAAGTTTTCATAACATTCATTCAGAAATATATCTGTGTGTGTGCGTGTGTGTGTTTTATCCCCCAAAGCCTTATCCACTGTGACGCGCTAAAAATCTAAATTAAGCATAAATTTTTTTGAAGTTTGTATTGTATTACAATTTCGTATAATTTGGATAAACAAAAGGAATTCTAATTAATCATACTTAATATAATACTAAAGCATAACTAAATGTAGACAAGTATTTAATTTCCATGACTATCAGCATTATTTGCGTAACGGATTTAATATTTTTCACTCTAATGGTTTGAAAGGCATTAAAATTTTTTGTATATGTTGCAAAAAATTAATAATTTTATTCAATAATACTTTATGAGTTAATTGCTATCTAACTTAATTAAATATTGGCTCCAATTATTCCTTCCATTCCGCAATTGTGGAAAGCGTTTTTTGTGCAAAAGCAAAATTTGCAATTATTTATTCGTTACGGTATCATCTCTAGGTACACCAGTTAGTTCCGTTAAACTTTTTTTTTCGAAAATTAAGTCGATTTTTATTTATTGCAGAACTATGTTTGTTTTATTTTTATTAGAATGCAAAAAATTTATTTAATTTAACATATATTAAAATGTCTTCTGTATTCCCACTTGATCTCTCTCTATCTCTCTCTATCATTAACCTGTAAGTTACAGCGAGGCCAATTTAGTGCCTTTAGCACCAGATTTAGTGCTTTATAAGTCATAACAGTGCGCATTTTTTCCAAGTTGGTGCTTTTTTTAAAAAGGCACTAAATTGGTTTGAAAATGAAAATCTAATAAGGCGACTAACTATAAGGTTTTCCTTCCTAATTATCAAATTTTCTATAAAAAACATAATAACAGTATTCTGTTTGCTTTTTAAATACATATGAAGTTTGAGAATTGGAGACAATGTCTTGGTTGTATGCATGATACAATAATATAAATTTTGTTTATAAAAAATATCTGATTGGACCCCTTTAAGATACGCAAAGTTTCCTTTGCAAAGTCATTATTTAATTGGCTGAAAGACAGATAGGGAAATACTTTTTCATTTACAGTGTGTGCAAAAATGGCTAGAACGAAAAAAATTAATTGATTTTGGAGCGAAATCGCTACATAATTTTAAAATTTAAAAAATATAACTTTGTGTAGCGTTAATGACATATTTCTACAAATTACAAAGTTACACATGACGTTATAAAAGAATATAATAACAAGTACGGTGAAGGTGAAGAAATACAGAAGGACGAAGCATTACAAATTTAAGGCTACATAAATGGAAACATTTTGCTCAGAACTGATCAATTTTGGATTAAAGTTCATAATTATAGAAATTTAGTTAATAATAGTCTATTTCTAAATTTAAATTTTTGCTCTATTACCATTAACATTACCATAATCAAATACTGAGGTGAAACATAGTTTTATCACTATGAATTATTTTATAAGTATAACTAGAACACTATTTTATTTAAGTGTTTTGATATTTTACTTTAATATATAAAACAGTAAAAATAAAATTTTAATTGAAATCTTTATCCTGTACATACAAACATAGTTATGGTATTTAGTGCTTTTTAGTGCTTTTTTCATGGACAAACAGTGCTCTTTGCTCTGAAAAAGTTGGCATCACTGCCTGTAACACATTTTTAGTTTTACTCTGCAAACCCCTTCTTTGTATTTGTTGTTATGTTTACGTTACAAAAATACATTCATTTGTACATATGTATGTATTTACATATACATATGTACGTGTATGTATGTCTGTAAATCTTTTGAAAATGCTTTTTAATAACAGCTGACAATACACTACCTCAGATTGAATAGAAACAGGGATGTTAAATCAATTTTTCGTAAAGCTTATACCGCAGGATTGAATAATTGCAATTTTTATTCCCTTCAATATTTATTTCCGTGGAATTTTCCTTTCCTTGCAGAATCAATACTAGCAACCATTATTAAGTTACCATAAGCAAAAATCTGGCAACACGAATCATTATTATTGTAAACAGGAAATGAAATCTTCATTCTCCTCATAAGCAGCGTTGCCAAATGAGCAGATTTATCTATTGAGCAGTAGTGTCATTTTTTGTTGGAAAAAACAGGGGGCAAATTACGGCATTCAATATGAAAAGAAATTTAAAAATATTTCTATTTAATATCTTTTTTCCAGCGTGTCCAATAATTTTATGGCACTATTTAAAAAGCAGCTGCCACCCGCATGTGTCTTCTTTACAAAAGAAAATTAAAAATAAATATCTGCCTTAAAAAATTAATTAATTTTTAAAAATTTTACATTTTTAGTGTGTAGTTTCCACAAGTCAGACAGACGACTCGTCTACAAAATTTCTATGAAAATCACTCAAAAACATGAGTGTTTTCCATATAAAATTTATACTCAAGTCGACCTTCTGCATTGTAGAAACATGTACCCCTTTTTTCCAAGGGTCTGATTGCTTACTTTATTTATTTAACTAATGTTTTTGTTATAATTATAATATTAAAAATATTAAAATTTGAACTCCTGTCGCTTATAACTATTCACAACACTTCAAGTACATGAGATGCTGACATTAATTAACCCCACAGCTGGTTACTAATTGTAAAGGGATTGTTTGTTAATTAATGCAAATAGCTTTTAAATGTTATTTGAATTGTTTAGTATGGGGAATAACAAACAAGAGCAATACATTTTATTACGTTTTTATTATAACAACAGCGCAGTATTGTTTCCCTAAACAAGTTGTCTTTTGAACTAAATTTTTGTTTAGACACCATGCTGTCAGTGTACTTAAATGTAAGTGGTGTAATGCTGTTCTATCCACACAAAAACATAAATAGGAAAATAATGTCAAAGTTTCTAAATAAAAACTTTGCTCATTAAAAGTACTTAGATTAAAATAATGACCCAGTTGTTAGTTGGTACAACAATCACCATCGTAATTTCCCATAATTTTTATTGCCATCATGTAACTTGTAGACAACCTGCTTACTTGAAAATATGATATAATAAATAATAAACGTATGTAAGGACTGTAGAGTTGCAAAAGCATAATTTAAATAACATAATGCCAAGTAGTTTTTATGGCATTTTGTGTACTCAGCATTATGTCAAATGCTGCCTTTGGCATTATAAAACAATAAAACTTCATTGACAAAATATTTTTACATACAAACATGTACAATAAAATAAAGGTAATGCAAAATATAAATGAATTACTATAAAATTGAAATAGATTATAACTGTTTGGAATACTGAAATATAAACATTATATACCGTTCAATCTCATTTTAATATATTTATATTTAAATGAAGTATAACTAGCTTATATTTAGTTTGGCTTCCTCAACAATACGAACATTGGCCTAAATAAAATCAAATAAAGGAACAAAAATCACTAAGAACAAAAACAAGTTATATAAAATTAATTGCAGTATTTGGTTTATTGTTGTGTCTAGAGTCAATTAGTGTACACTTCAACCACATATAAATATATTTTAATAAAAATGGAATAAGTGAATTATTTTGATTCATCGTAGACCACATTGTTGAAAGCTCAAGTTTGCCATTCCTAATTTACAACACTCTTGCTGTTGTGTTGTTTATTCTTTACTAAACATGGAAATGAAAATCAATCAAACTTATTTGCCTTGTAACTTTTAAGTGTACTTCGCTAATAACTCAAAAAAGTGAATTTTTGAGTTAATAATGTAAAATTCAACCTCATGTTGATCTTCATACTGTTTAAAAATTTATACAACTATCTTGTTTACTTTAACTTTTGAATGTCAAATTCATCTCAAATATTTCAAAACATTTCCATTTATTTCCCATTATTTTTTTGATGTGTAAACCTTCTATACGCAAAGGGTAAAAATCTTTTTCACAAAACAATCACAAATTTTGAGTAAGATCGTAAAGAGTTATTAAATCGATGTGAGCTATGTATGTATGAGTGGATTAGTGTAATCTCACGAACAAGAACTACAGAGAAACTTAACATCAGCACAGAAATACACTCAACCAAATTTTAAAGCATACCTTCAGGAGCAATGTTAAAGAAAGTACTTGTGAAGTGTAATAGTGTTGCCAGTGGGGATAATTTTGTTAAAAAGTTGAAAAATATAAAATAAATAATATATATATAAACTTTTAAATAAAAGAGCGTTTTAAATGTCAAATATTTATTTAAAAGATATAAGGCAGTCTTTATAAAGAATTTATAATAGGTTTGTTCATTTACTAAAAATTATTACGAATTTGTAACAATTGTTACTGGAAAGTGTTCATTAACTCAAAAAGTTTGCAAGGAGAGAGCGCCAAAGGATACCAAAAATTGAGAGACAAACAAATTCCTACAAATTATTACTAATAAAATTATTACTTGCAAGAATTATCCAACCACCTGTTGTGCGTTTTGTTGTCAAATAAATTATTTAAAAAATATCTGGAAAAGGAAAACTGAAAAGTATGAATTTCTTTGTTAAAAAAACATGTACATATGTATGTATATGTATGAAAAAAGAAAGCATGTTTTCTTCATTTATTGTTTTTGTTTCATTAAGCCACATAAATTAAATCTTAATGGCAAATAGTTTTGTTTGCTTGGAATGAAATTAAAAAAGTATGAAAAATTCATAAAAATCGTAAATATACATGAAACTGTGTAAAGAATTTCATTTTAAATATCAATTTCTTTAAAAATTTGCAATTTAAAACATTATCAAACAAAATACATCAGAAAAAGTACAATTGTATTATGATTTCCATCCATGGTTCTGATATGAATAAAATTTTCTTGCAAGTTTTTACAACTAAAGCATTCATTTACTTTTTTATAATTGAAAGATTAATTTTGTAAATTTGTGCCTTACTCTCTAGTTGCTAGTTTCTGCTGGGAAAGTAAATGAACAGACCTAATATTATATTATAACATATCTTCATTACGTACTGTTGCCTTACACTGAAGCTGGTGCACTACAATTGGGTAACAATCTCCAGCTCATGCCAATTATTATCGGTGGAGATTTAAATAAAAATTTTGCAAACTCACAGTCGCAAGCTTTATCAAAATTTGTATTTGACGTTTTCCACTTGCATATGAGTAATTCTCTACAAACCCCCACAACTAATAATTCCAGTACTATAGATGCAATTGTCCATAGATTTTTTAATACAGTAGAGTCAAAAATTTGTATATCTTATTTTAGTTGCCATAAGCCAATATTTAAAAAAAATATCAGTAGATGTTTACACATCTCCCCTGTGATCGGACTCACATTGCTTTATTTTCTAACTGAGTACCATTAATGCATTGTTTGCAGCCGGTGCCGACTGTTATCTGGCTTACAGTGGATCGGCTATGTTCTCCGTGCAAGAACATTAAAAAACATTTGAACAATAGTGTTTTTTCACTCACTTCAAAGCAGAGAAGCAAATCGACAGGCTCGAAGCCGACCGCGTGCCACCACCGGTTATTATTCTGTTTATCAAGCCGCCGACGATTGTATAGGCTTGCATCGGCTCGAAATCAGCCAACATTTTTTCTGCTCAAAAATACAAATTTCGGAGAAAAAAATTTTGAAAATCGATTTTGAGTTTAAATTTTGTTTCTCTTAAGATTTTCCTATGCTTATTTGAACCGCCGAAAACTCTCGGCGTGCCGCCACTGATTGCAAAACTTTTACGTCGCCACCGCTGATAATTTTGTCTCGACTTGTTTCTCTGCTTCAAAGAACGAAACTAAACTAAATCAAGCAATTTGTATTTATTTTTTACTTTCGTACTCTGCTGTACACACAAATCAAAACAAAAATAAAAGCCTGTTTCACAATAACGAAAGAAAGCTGAAACGAAACTCTCGACTGAAAATTTATATTGAAAACAACAATAAAATATGAAAATTTGTTTTTGTTTTCAATATAAATTGTAGGTTGAAAGTTTCGTTTTGTTATTGTGAAACAGGACATAAATTTATAACTGTAATTTTTGTTACGTTCTAATCCATGTATGGCAGCATAAATAGCATAGCTATAATAAATAAGCTTAAAATAAATTCTCATCATGAATTCATAAATTATCTTTAAACTAAATTAGTTCAATTCAATCGATTTTCTTTCTATTTTACAGCTTAATCAATACCAGAATTAATTTAAACACGAATCTTTAAAACTAATTAAAAAGCAGAAATTCTTCTTTAAGGTCACTCAGTTTAAGTTATTTCCTGACAGTAAATAACTTTACAAATCAAATTGAATACAACTTGTTTCTTTAATTATTTAAATTCACCATAAAACCAAGAACCTTTAATTAAGCAACAAATTATTCTTTGAATGGGCAAAAGACCATTATACAATGAAGGAAACAACTAAAGTGGTAATCATTTTAATTAAAGGCTTTTAATGACTTATTTTCTTTTATATTTATATAGGAAGCAATAGAATTTCCAAGCAAACTCTTTTAGCTTAAGTGAATAAAATAAATATTTAATGAACTCGAAAATATCTTAAGAGGGCTAAAAATAAACAAAAGGATTTAAAAGAATTACATTTGATTAGTTTATATAATACTCGCATTATATATAAATAAGAAAGTAGCAAAAGATTAATGAAAAGAAAAAAATTACGTCGTTGTATAAATTTTAATAGGATTTCGGAATAATTTTATAATAAACAAAATATCTGTGATCTTTGTAGGATTTCTGCAAATAACCGTTTATTTTGAAAAGAGTAAATTTAATTACATAAATTTTATTATCTGGGGATCTACACTGTAATTCGAAGCAAAAGAAATTGCTTTCGAATTTCCATATAATTAACCGGTGTCAGTTGGAGTTCCTGCTGTTATAACGGATCATCGGATATGAAAAATGCCATGTTGCCATATTCTAACAATATTTCCCATATTTATTAAAAGTTGTTATTAAAAGTTGTACTGCAATATCGATACAGTTTTTCAGGGTTACGTACACCAAAACGGGAGGAACGAAATCAAAATTAAAAGGTGTTATATCGGTTAATGGTATTTTGACTTTGTAACTTTTACAACTTGCTAAAACTAAAGAATCGCAAAATTATAAAATCGTCAAGCTGAAAGAAATCGCTAAAACGAAACAAATAGTCAAATTAAACAAAATGTCTAAAATTAAAATACAACACCAAAAATCGGAAAAATTATCATAATGAAAAAAAAAATCGCCAAAAATTAAAAAAAACTCGAAAAACTGAAAACAATTACCAAAACGACAAAAAAGCGTCAAAATTAAAAAAACACCAAAACTAAAAAACGTAATTTTCAAAAAACGCTCAAAAGCGAAAAAATCTCAGAAAGGAAAAACAACTATAGGCTAAGAAGGTTCGTATTACATATCTAGTATCGGTGCGGAACCCTTCGTGTACGAGACAAAGTCGCACTTTACTGAATTTATTACAACTTGCTGTATCTCAGAAACCGTAAGACACAAGCTCTTGAAATTTTCAAAAATGCTAAAAATAAAAAAAATCCCAAAATTATAAAATCGCCAAGCCGAAAAAATCGCCAAAAAGAAAAAAAATCACTTAAACTAAAAAAATCGCTAAAACTAAAATAAATCACCAAAACCGAAAACACGCCACGAACCGAAATAATCCAAGAAGCGAAAAAATGCTTATTATATATCTAGTGTCCGTACGGAAACCTTCTTGTGCAAGTCAAAGTCTCACTTTACTGAATTTATAATTTTTTTAATTTATTCAACTAAAAAACAATTTTTTTTAATGTAATTATTTAATTATGCACATATATTCAATTCACAATAGCCTGCGTTATATCCTGAAAAATTCCCTCTTTGGTTAGGTTTACACGCTGGTGACATCATTGGACATATTTTCTTCTTCTTCAAAAAAAAAAAGCCAGAGCTAGCAAAATTTGGCGACAAGTTAATTTCGAGTCTATCAGTTGGCTGCACAATTTGACATTTCACTTGAAGTCACTGCGGACCATATGCTCGAAATCATTTTCAAATATTAGTGTCATGTATTGATATTTCGAATAAAAAATTTTTTTGAATTTAAATTTAATAATCATGAATAACAATTCCGTGCGAGTTTTTTCACTCTTCCCTTTTCTCCAATCATGAATTTGTTTTTCCCCTTTTTTTTACCAAATGCGGGAATAAAAAAGTCCCCGGGAAAAAAGTAGGTATTATGAACGCCGTTGAACTTGTTTTTTTGACTAAAAATCTTTCATTTGCAAAACAAAAGGGAGTTTACATAAAAACATAGTTAATACACAATTACAACACAATTTATATACATAAACTTGTATTTTATACATCTTGTATTTAAAAAAACACAAATAATGCACAAATAAATCATTTATAAACTTTTTTTTACCTATTTTTCCAAGTTGTTGAATTTTAGTAATTTTGTTTACTCTCCTCTCACTAAAAAAAAAAGCAGAAACAAAATGTCAACAAACAAGCAAAACAAAGAGGTTCGTAATGCGGTGATGCCACGTATTACTCTTTTTTGTTCCCAAGAAATTTATGAGTGGAGGAATGTTTTCTCGAGAAAATTATTTTCCGTGAGAAATAAATTCCGAGGGAAGAATATTCATGATTGGGCTGATTATTTATTTAATACAATTTTTGAATTAAAAAAATAAGAAACATTTTTTTTATAAATCTATTATATTTTTGGAACAAAATAAAAATCTTCTTATTGCCGGATGTGACCAAATGGTAACGACCCTAGGATCGCATAAAAATTTTGGGTATGAGGTAAATTTTCTTAGGTCTTATAATTATAGATTTTGTAACTTTTATTTATATTTTAAACAAACAACATTCCCAAAGATGTGGACACATTCTCTGTAATAATGAATAAAAAACTAATTATTCTTACGTCCAATCTCACAGTGAGATATGGATAGTTTTGTGCTGGCAAAATTTAAAATCTGTTGCTAACATAAAAAATTACGGTGTAAACCGTAAATGTTAGTGTTCGAACACATGTCTGAGCAATTATGTTAGGACATAATAAAATAATAAGTTTATTACAAAAAAAAATTAGGCAGAAGCATAATATATATTATGTTCTGTGGCAGAATTATAAAAAAATCAAAACTTAAAACGCGAATTTTGTATGCATACGACAACCCAAATTTTGATTTGTAACATTATACGTCTAGCCACCCCTTAAAATAAGTTTGAATACAAACTTTTTGCTGACCTCATTCTGCCGACGTTATTTTTTATGTTCAAAAATAAAAAGTACTCGTCTATTCGTGCTGTCAACAACTCTATTTAAATATCAATTCATATTTAAATGTCGATTTTCATTAAATTTTGTATGGAAAAATTACTTAAAAATTAGATGATATTTAAATAAGTTGGTGAAATAGGCTCTTAGTCGTGGTGAAAAGGGTGGAAACTCTCCTCAGATTGTTTTTTAAAATTAAATTTTAGTCCATAATTTCAGTTTATTTATGTTAAAATAAATAAATTAAGAACTAAGCTGGCTGAACTGGCTTCTCAAAGAAACTTAAATACACCATGTCATCTAATATTTAGGATTTTGCAAAAAAAATAACATTCAGCATACATTAATATTATCCTCTTATTGCATCTTCTGGCTTATTTTCATATAATTGGGCAACAATTTGGTTTCGTCCTGCTCCATTTAATAACAGGAAGTATAAAGAAAATTTAATAAAAAATGCTTTCAACTTTTATATGATTGTGATTCAGCAGAAAGTATGTATGTATATATGCATGTGTATGCAAAACAATATTCAAGAATTCACCGAAAGTTGAAAGTGTTAAACATGAGTTTTCCTTTTTTTTATATGTACATACATATATATGTTTGTGCTTTTACTTACCCAAACTTAAATCGTAGGCGCAAATATAATCGGATGTTGTAAATTGGTATGTTAGCGTTGTTTTGCCAACACCGGATGCTCCCAACATGGCAATTTTATAAACGGGTATTTGGGCTTTCCCAGCACCAGCACCAACACCTCCGCCACCAGTCACACCTCCTGCTTGTATTTTATCACTTTCAAATAAAACATCACCAGATGTGCGCGAGGCGTTACTGCAAAACATTTTAAAGAAAAATTTTACAAACCTTTTCTTTTCAAAATTTATTCTTAATAATAAAATTCTTTGGAAAAGATATAATCTTGAGCCATCTGTGTTCGATTGATATTTTTACTAAATTTTTAACAGTAGATTATTTTTGCTAAATGACAGATATGTTATGTGTAATATATAGGGAAGTAATAAAAATTTGACAAAACTAATTTTTTGCCATAAAATTAAGATAAAATAATTCATACAAATAATAATTAGATATTGTTATGACCACAGGGGAACCGCAAATATGCAATTGCATGTTTTTTCTCGTGTAACGTATTAATGCGAGGACAATATATTTATTCGTTTTAAAACTTTTTAAGAATTTTGACATCGATTTGTTGGTGCATATTTTTGCATATTTTACCCTGTTTTCGCATATATCAGTCTTACACGCATATTTGAAGCATATTTTCGAATTTTTAGAGCATAATTTACGCTTTTAGGGCATATTTAAATACTTTATGGAATTTTTGTTTTTTTTTTAACCCAGTTGGAGAAACCGTACTTTTAAAAAGACACCCCATTCCGACAAAAATATATAAATTTTTTTTTATAGAAACTTATTAAAATTTCATTTTCGAAATAAAAATTTAAGTTTCAAGGAAAATATTTTTCCGGTGATATCTTGGTTAATATGCTCACAAATTAAGGTGTTGCTCAAAGTTGTTATTTTTTTATTTTTCGCCATTTAAAACTCTGTTCCAATGTTCCATGTAGTGTATACATTTTTCTTATACGAGTATATTACGCAGTTTTATGGACGTTAGCTTTAATACAAATTCAGTTTTATTATTTGTGACGACTCTGCCACGACTAGACATTGAAGAAACATTGTCAATATATAAAAGTTTATTTACATGAGACAGAAACAATTTTTATTTGAAATTCTATATCAATATTTTGTTATTTATTGCAATAAAAAATATAAATAAATACCGTGTCCTATTTATTCAAAAAAACAGTGCCAGAACATGAATTCTAATACTGTGATCTTTTGAAATTGAAGTTAAATTCTTATGAGAGCATGCAATAAAATTTAATTTGTTTTATTTGTTTTAGTCAAAATTTGTGTGATAATTTTAATTTTAGCCTGCACTTCAGACCCAGTTATTCCTTAATTTATGTTTTTCTTTTTTTTTTTTTTTTATTGTTAATTTTTATATAATTTTAAATGCAAATGTTGTTGAATTTTTTTAATTGGAAATATATTTTCATATTTATTTTATTTTTAAGAGCATATTATTTACTTTTTAGTGCATATTTTCAAACGCATAAAACATTTTTTTAAGAGCATATTTCTGGTTTCCCTGGTTATGACTGTTAATTTTATGAGTGTTTCATGAAAATTAACAATGATATTATTGTGTGTTCACTACAAAGCCTGAAAAGGCCTTCAAAAGTCCGAGTTCGATCCCTGGCCATAGCCACAGCCATATCAACGTCATAGATTTTGTGCATATGCATCATTATCTGTACCACAAGCTGGTTGGTACTCACTATCCTACGTAATAGTTTTACTTTTGAGAAAATGCAATTCTGATATAATGGAATTTTCATAAACTTTAAGGGTTGCATTTTCTCAAAAGTCCAACGATTATGTAGGATAATGAGTAAGTACCAGCCTACAGCACATAATCTAATCGTCGGGTGGTTACTGGTTTGCCACACACTATATTAAAATATATGATTAAGGCGGCTAAACAATAACCATCCGTCGCACAGCGCGGTGAATGGTAGAGAAAGTGGCTTCTATGAAACAATAGAAGTCGTAATTTTAAGGCGTTGTTACTTTTAATTAATGAATATTATTCAATTCATAAAAATCCAGCATTTAAAAAATATAAAAAAAAAATAACTTTTAACCTTTTATGGAATTTTTTGTATTTTGGAGAAAATTGTCTTATTTGACTATTTTTGCTGTAACCTTGGAACGAAAAAAAAGATAAATTAGTTAAGTAAATTATAAATTAGAGCATACTACTTTAAAGGCACATTAAAAAATTAATTTTTTTTGCTTAAATAAAAAAAATAAATATTTAATATGTATTTTTCACATTGATTTTTAGCAAATGGAATTCTCTCACAAAAACCTTCTACACTCAAAAATCGCACAAATGCGCAAATAGATATTCTGAGATTTATTAGCTAAAATCTTATATATTGTAAGAGCATAAAAGCATTTTTTTTCCTGCGCTCATCGGCAAAGTTTTTGAAACTCAATGTATTTATCAAAAATACCACATTTTTAGAGCAATTAATTTTTTTAATATTTCTAAAACATTTATCTAAACAAAAAATAATTTTTTAAGTGCTCAAATACCTGAAATTGACGGTTCCATTATAAAATTTTTACTTTTAGAAGTCTTAAGAGAAACCAATAACCACTTGAAATATCAACATTTTCTACTTTAATCAATGCGCGCAAAAATAACTAAAATTATTGAACTTTTAACACACACTGCAAATAAAATAAACTACCAAGAACTTTTATTTTTTCAGTTAGTGATGTAGAATTTTATCTACTTTCATATGGTACCAAATACGGATGTGAAAGTTAAAGTTAATCTTTTGAATTAATCGCCACTTGTGAAGGCTTTCCACCCCACAGTGCAACGTAATGTTGATATGATTATGGCTGGCCAGGGATGGAACTCGGGGACGTTCACTTGTCTTGTTTTTTTATTAAAATTAAAAGCAAATAACAGTTTCATTTACTCACCTATTGTGTCTATCTTTGCCACTATTTGAAGTACCCGTTGATGTTACTGAATTAATTGATCTAGAGCGGCGACTTCTGTAATTATCACAAAACTTTAATTATTTCTTAAAAATTTACAGCCATATTCTAAAAAAATAAGTTGGGCTTCAAGTGTATATTAAAGAAAAATTTTCCCATAAATTTTTACCAAAACAAAATTAAAATACAAATTATTTTTTTTAAATACGGCCGCAACAGCCTCAATTTGTTTTAATTTTTAAAAATTTTACAAAATTTTAGTCGGGAACAAAAGTTCTTAATCAAGCTTAAGTTCAGCATTTTCAATTCTTATTTAATGAAATATTTTTATTTATTAATATGGTTTTCTAAAGAATAGAAGAAAACTTAAACTAGGCTTTTTAGCTGGGGAAAATAGCGACATTTTTCTGTGCAGCCACACACTTCATCAGCACACATGTCTGTCTATGTACTTGGGTAGAGATTGTTATTATCGGCAGCTATTTCACGTAAATTTTTAATGAAATGGAATATGAGAAATGATTGTTTTGTGCAAATAGAGATGGGTGCTGATGTAGTGCGTGGCTGCACAGAAAAATGCCGGTATTTCCCTCAGCTAAATAGTCTGGTTTAATTTTTCTTCTCTTTTTTAAAAAAGTCACACTAATTAATAAATATATTTCATTTAATAAGAATTGAAAATACTGAACTTAAGCCACTTTATTCCTGGGAGCAAATTACGGCATTCGATACGACTCGTAATTTTCATATAAACTCTATTAAAATATTTTTAAATTACGAAAGTTACAATTTGCCCAATTAAATTTAATATGTCTCATTGTATAAAAATCTTTATTATCAGACCAATACCAATAAAAAACACAAATTTAAATTTTTTTTTGCATTTTTTGTAACGCCAAATTAATTTTATATGTAAGATTTTCATGTTAATTGCTCACATCATCAATTCTCAGTAGAAACAAAAAATAAGTTATTTTTTAAGCTAAAAAACAAGCTAAGAGCTAAATGAAAATTTTAAAGATAAATACAAACAAATAAGTTAAATTTAGTTTAAAATAAGCTAATATGGTCACACTGATTAGAACGCTCATGTTATTAAGGCATTGCCACATGCAAATTCATACAAACCGACAATCAAGCATACGCAGTTATTCATGAAAATCTTAAAAAAAATTATTTTTCCATCATACCTTAGAGAATCGCCTAAATTACAAACGCCATGCGAGGTAATACTAAAACTACGCAGTCGATAGTATTCTAAATCCAAGTCAGCACAATGTATGGCCTGGCGGCGGGTATCAGCTAAGCGGGGCTGTAACAAAAAAGCAAAAAAAAAAAACAAAACATAAGAAATCCCATTTGCATAACACACACACACACAAACACACATTTGCACACATTCAGGGTTACATATAAGCACTCTGCTCAGTAAGCTATAAACAAACAATAAAAATAAAATAAAATATTTCCCTTTGTTAACAGGTGCAATTATTTTTTTTTTTTTTGAATGCTAAACAATTTTAGTCCCTAGACTGGGTCACATAAAGACAAACATAAAAAACATACTTATTCTCAGTATTTAAAGGGGGAGGTCAATGAACTTTTGAGTGACTTTTGTGATCCCTCCCCCTTAGAGTAAATTGAAATTAAACTTTATTTGGAAGCAAACTAAAATAAAAATAGATTGCATGCACATAAACTTATACACTTGTGGGAATACATTAAAGGTAAGGTCACACTTGGCAAAAATTTGTTCAAATCTATACTTTTGATTAAAAAACACGTGTTAAATAAATAGTTTCATAAATAATTAATTGAATTCAATGTTATTTAAAACTGTTTAAGTTAAGTTCCATTCACATTTATTTAGGCAAATGTTTGCCAAGTGTGTCCGCAGTTTAACTTAAAGACCGACTAGGCAAAAAAAACAATGGCATCAAAGCATATTAGATAAAGTTAAAAGGAGTATTGCAGATTGGAAAGGGCAAACTTAGTTCCTTAAACTTGAAACATGTTCAATATTTAAACTAAATTTTATAAAATCTTTTCAGCAATCAACAATACTTATTTGCTTGTAGAAAATTTTATGGGACGAAAAAATTTAAAGGGTCTTCTGGCAGGGCCATCCTAACTTTAATAGTTTAACGATCAAACAGAATAAGTCCGCAACTTCAGAAAAAATCGTTGTCAAATTAACAAAGCCCATAATAAAAACGAACCCCCATATGCAAAAAATTAAAGTGAGCTTGAAGTATATTTTAAGACTTCCATACAAAAACCGGTTTAACGTACACTTGAATCATGCGTTAATTTTTTGCATATGGGGGTAAGGCAGTAACTTCAAATGCTCTCTAATTTTTGTTTTATTTTCTTTTGTGCTTATTTTTCTTTGTAGTTTTATTCACAAAATGTATGAAATTTATTGAAAGTATGGTAGCATTGTTGAGAGAATGAGTATTTATATGTGAGAGTATAAGAAAGAACGCTGTCAAAATAAGTCGTAATTTACAATATGCAAGTCTTATTGCTAAGCTGATTAGTTTGTGGAAGAGAGAGACGAGGGAAACATAAACGTTTCTTTTCCCCTCGTATCTCTCTCCTAAAAAATTAATCAGCTTAGCAATAAGACTTGCACTGTATAAACTAGGACTACTTTCTGCTAGATTTTTGTGTCAATTTATATGGAAAATGTGTTTATGCCGCAATTCTGTTTGATCATTTATTTATATTATTTTTAGAGCTGCGATCTTTATGTCAGACACAGGAGCTAGAACGAGATTTTAATAACAAAAATAACCGACACTATCACAGTTAAAAATTTATTTTTGTTTTGATTTCTTTGCAAACATTTTCTTCCGTATTTTGCTCTGTTCATAAAAAAGGAGATGCCAGACGACTTACTTATAAGAACTTTTAAAAAAACAGGGGTGCTAAATCTACGTTTATATATGCGAAATATTTTATGCAAATTTATTTTGCTTTATAAATAATAATAAAAAAAAATAAATTTTATGAATATTAAATAAATACTGTTAAAAATACAAATAATTTTATAACATTGTTATTTAACACATGAAATTTGTTTTATATAAATACATATGTAAGCAGCAGAACTTTAAAAAGGCGTCCTAAGATACATCTCTTGTTTTTTTAACAAACAGAAACTGCAAAGCTACTTTGACTTCTTTGCAGAAACACCCAAAGTATCACCCAGTTATCGAACCTGTGACCCTCCGCCTACTAGACTGGTATGAAATTGATCATATTGCTGAAACAGCATATCGTCAGCTGAAGTGCAAAATTACGTCGCAAATGAAAAATTAAAAATCACAATTTTCCTTAATTAATGAGTATTATTTATTGTATTATGTCCTACAAACTTTAAAAGATTCATCATAAAAATCCGTTTAATTCAAAATCGTGTCGTCTCAGTGAAAATTCATGCTGCCTTAAAACAATCGCCGAACTTTTTGATTTTTTGTTTGTTTGTATAATTAATAAATTTTTTTAAGTTTTAAGTCCTTATTTATATTTATAACGTTCGTATACTATATTCCCTTAACCTTTGGTTAACTTCTTCAGAATATCTATTATTTATTTTTTAATTTAAAGTTTTTTTTTGTCTTTCAATCACAAAAAAAAATATTGTTTGCTATAATTCTAAAAAACAATAAGTTTTACTAAATATTGAAAAATATTAAAAACTATCATTATTATTTTAAAAATTATTAAGGCCTTATGAAGGGTTTTTAAAACAGATTTTCATATAAAAAAAAATTTTTAAGGCCTCATAATTTTTATAACTAAGGCTGTATAAATATAAATAAAGACCTAACTAAATCTTAACCAATAGTTTAATTACAACCGATGAATTGTTAAGCAAAAAATGGAAACAATTATTCCGCGTTCTTACGGAGTATTCTGGTTTATGGTTTTCGATTTGTATGCTGCAATTGTTTACTTCACAAACGTCAACAGCGAAATGACATTTGCCGCCATTTGCACATATTGTCGATCGAACGTTTTCTGTAAGCATCATGGGAGTGGCCTTTAATTTTTTATCTTTCCCATAAAATTTAAAAAAATGCTTTTACATGATTTTACATTTTAGGTAAGGATATGTCGAATTTTCTGTTATATATTCATATAATTTTAGATACTTAAAGCATTCAAAAACTTGTGCAAATTAAAAATAAAATTTAATAAAAACATTTTTAATCTGTTCGATTAAAATTCCACATCTTTGGCAGTAAAATGGTCGTGAGCCCTCTTAATGAAAGACCCTTTACATACTTTCCATCAACACTAACTACACTTTTCATTTGTTGTTGCGAAACTCTGAACAGCATTAATATCTTATTGTTACTCTTGTTTTGAATTCTGAATTCTTTGAAGAAAGAACAAAAAGGCGGCCGCAGTCAAAAGTTTATTGCCAACAATTGGATGCTTGAAAAAGTTTTTCATAGAAAGAAACCTTGTTACAAATTTCTAAATGTTAAATATTTAAACAATTGCAGTAGAGTTTTTTTTAGATTTTGTTTTAATTTGAACCTGTTTTGAAATTTTAGCAGAAAAATTTATTAAAGCTAAATAAATTGTATGGGAAAAATTTTAAAAATAATTTATTTTCACTCTAGCGCTAGTTAATTTCTTTTAAGGAATGAAGTTTAAAAAAAATGTAAGCAACTTTGCAAATAAGCAAAGGTTTACAAAACATATTTTGTGTGGAAATGTGTTTGTTAAATGTTATGTAAACCTAAATTAATATTTTCTGAATAAGGGCTATAAAAACTTAAAAACTATTTAGGTTCAATCAATAAAAAGAAGAAAACTGTCTATCTGGTTAAAGCTATGCTGCTTAGCTATACAAAACAAATTCCATTTGTTAAATAAAATGCAAAAAAATTTGCTGTATTCTTAAAACTATTTATTTAATATTCATTGAATTGATTTTAATTATAAAACAAAATATATTCACCTCAAATAGTTATTTGCATGTGTGGGCATTTCGCATATTTAAACGCATGCTTAGCACCCCTGTTTTCTTAAAGTTTTTATTACTAAGTCATCTGGCATCTCCTTCTTTACGAACACAAAAATAAAGAAAATGAAAACTAAGAAATGTAAACAAAGAAATCAAAACAAAAATAAATAAGTTTACAACTGTAAATGATTAAACAGAATAGATATGCAACTTCAGGCAAAATTGCTGTCAAATTAATGAAGCCCATAATCAAGGTGAATCGATACCAATTGGTCTCAATTTGCAACTTTGCATATTCGCCTTGTATATTTGTTAGTGTTAAATTTCCTGCTGCTGTCAGAAAATTTCTGAACGTTTTGCTTGGATTTGAGACCACAAAAATTAACAGCTGATCATCAGCTGCTGAATTTGAGATCACTTGATTCGAATTTGCCTTGTCTATAATAAAATCTGTAGCAGTAACTTCAAATGCTCTCTACTGTTCGTTTTTTTTTGTACTTATTTTTCTTTGTAGTTTTGTTTACAAAATCTATGAAATTTTTTTATGCTTCAATTCAGTTTAATCATTTATTGTGCTTATAATTTTATATGCCTGCCCAAGCACTTAAGAACCCATTTAGATGAAAGGTGGCCTAGCTGTGACAATGCTTATGTTCTCTTTTGGAGTCCCTTCTTAAATCCACGTGCGCTTACATGAAGACTTTTTTGTCGCAATAGTCAGGCGACTTCTTCATATTATTTTGATCAATGCTTTTTATTCTTTCATTCGTAGTAGTGTTGCCGTAAAGGAACTTATTATTAGTTTGGGAAATGTAGAATTAATATGTCCATATATTTTTATTTTATTTTTTTTATTTACTACCAAAATACAATAATTCCTTTTCTCTCCTTGCTTTATTTGTTTTTAATTTTTATATTATAACTATTTTTTTCATGCATGTTATAAAAAAGTGGTCTAACTGGCAACACTGCTTGTACATAACAAAAAATACGAGAGAAAGAAATATGTGAGAGAGAAGAGCTAAATTTGTCGGTTCAATTCGCAGTACGTGTGACTTTTGTTACCCCGTTCAGCGTGACCGTTTGACCGACTAAAGTGGCAAATTGCCACTTTTTCAACTGCGCTGCCACTTTTTCGACTGCCTTGCCACTTTTGTCTCGCTTTTTTAGAGTTTAGTGTAGTTTTCTCCTTTTTTTTTAAATCTTGCCCATTTTTTTGATAAATCCCCTTTTGGTGCCACTTTTTGAAAAATGTCAACGGTCCCCCTGACCCCGTTACACACTTCTCGCAAACAAACACGACTTGCAGGCGACGTGTCGCACGGAGTACACCCTTCATCTAAACGGCCTCTAACTCTAATATTGTAGAACTTGTAGTTTAAAAGAAGTTCGAAAAAAAAGAAGTATCGAAAAATTTCAATAAACTTCTATTATTCGAGATCAATATTGGCTATATTTATTCGTGATTTCAGTATTACATTCATACCAGAGAATGACAAAGAGTACTAAAAAAAAGTATGTATGTATAAGTAAATAGTCTTAATTGTAGCAACTGCGTATAATCATAGTTTTACCGTAAAACAAATTGTACGAACACATAGATATTTTCTCGCAAGCAAGTAGTAGTATAGCCTATTTCAACATACAAGAGCATCTCTATATATTATTTAGTCGGATAAAAAAAATAAAAGGATAATACTTATCCTTATTTATAAAAATTGTGAAGGCTTTATAAAAGTTTTTTTTAAGATAAATTTTCATAAAAAAATTTTCCTACTAAGCCTTTATAAAACCTTAATAAGTTTCATAAATAAAGCTGTAAGTATATAGCTCAATACACGACAAAATTTTACATTATATTGTAAATTTTGAAGACTTTAATTTGTAATTTGATGCTCTGAGATACTGCTATAGTCACGAAAGTGAAAAAAATTACACCGTATACATAAATTTGTATGTATAAAATGTTCGAAACCGTGCGTGTGGCAGTTTAAAAATATGCTTTATGTGTGTGTGTAAGTAAAATAGCCCTGTACATACGCCTGTGTAGCCGATTAATAGTTAGAGTATTTTTATACTCATGAGTACGATTGTAGGCTCACAGGGCACTGCTACATGTTCAATATATATTATAATATTTGGATCGCGATCCCCTTAAATGCAGTGATGGTTCACGAGCGTATGCTACACGTTCAATATTTATCGCATCAGTATTTACCTTATTGTTGTGCTGTGCGGATAGTTTATTAAAAAAATGTCACGAGAAAACAAAAAAAATCTTTATCCGACGAGTCCCACAACTCCGGCTAGGCCTCCAAATTAAAAATAGTCTTTTAAAGTAATTTTTTCAGTTGTTAATTCCGATTGCACCGGCGGAACACACTCGCTTTCACTATCTTCTGCCATTACGCTTTATTAGAACGAACTTTACACAAATGTAATAAACTTTTTTACTTTTTAAGTTTAAAATTTTTTACTTTTTATTTGTTAAATTTGTCACTGCGTCTTTTATTTTATTTGTTTTATTTCACTTTTTATTAATTTATCGCGATCTAATATCATGAAAATGCTACACGTTCAATATTTATCACGCAAGCCGCGATCTCCTATCTGAATTCCATATTTTAGGCCTTTCTGCGATATGGATCATGATCCATCAATACTGCATGCTACACGTTCAATAAATATCGCGATACTGGATCGCGTTCAATATATATTGAACATGTAGCAGTCCCAATAAAGTCATACAAATTTTAATTGTTGTTGTTTTTGCTGCGTAATTTAAGAAATGTGTTAAGCATATTTTTTATTTATAGTTGTGGCATTTATAGTTATTTGATACTCAATGAGTAATTAGAACGTTACTTTTGTCATTCTCTGAATAAAAGCAATTTTTGTATATCTGCCTAGAGTTAAAAAAGATCTTTAAAAATGTTCACAATATTTTAAAACTGCAAATTACTTCTCCTTTCCTCAGCTCAGCCACTGTTATACTGTGCATATTATTAAATAATTGGTATGCATATTTCTAAAAGAATTTTTTTAAGCCTTTATAATTGCTTTAGAAACGAAAGCCATTTCTGCCATTTATAAAACTAGTATTAAGCAATTTTTTTACGAACTATTTTTTAAGTTTATGATTCTTTAAATTTCATATTTTCCTCCATATTTATCTTTATTATTTATACAGCTATGGAAAAAAGCAAGGAAAAACAAACAAGCAAAATAATAAAACAAAAAATAACAAAATACCATAACAGGCACAAAAATAAATAAAAATAAGGACAACATTTACCTTTCTACTTTCTGCTGGCATGCTAGAGGTACGCATACGTTGCCTTTGCCTGCCGCCCACTTGAGCAATCGTTGCCGAACTGGCACCATGCATAAGGCTCGCGCCCACACCAGCGACACGTTCATGCGGCACAGCAGTGGGAGAATCCAAATCTGCATCAGCACGTGGAAACAACTGCTGGTGTTCATTTCTTGTTCTGATGCCACCCTCACCGCCCCCACCAGAGTCGCCAGTTGGTGTATCAGCTACATATGGTCCATTCGGTGGTCTACCATCACCACAACACACTGTCGATGTCGGTGATGCTGTCGATGTGGTGTCTTCCAGCAACATGTCGAGTTCAGTTGAGTTTGCGGCATTTGCAACATTTATTGTTGCTGACGTTGAGGAAGGCAAATGACTGTTGATATTACCCATCGCTGAGTTGGCTGCATAGAGGGGTGAGGTGGCCGCAGAATATTGCGGTGAAACAGCACCTGACATGGCCTGTTGAAATGTCAGCACCCCGCCTGTATCGACCGGTATTAAATTCATGCGTGAAGGTTTGCTATGTGTCACCGGTGATTTCACCAAAGCAATGCGATCACTGTTTAAAAAATATATGTGTAAGAAAAGAGGGCAGATGGAAATTACTCAATTGTAAAAATATCTTTAAAAAATAATAATTAAAAATTAAAAAAAAAATTTTCTCAATGTTTTTTAGGGTTTAGTACACCAAAGGTGAAAAGGAACCCTATTGTTTTCGCTACGCTGTCCGTCTGTCCATCACAGGCGATTTTCTGAAGAACTGTAAGAGCTACGGAACTGAAATTTTGACAGAGTATGTAGAACATTGGCGGCTACACTAACAAATACATAAGAGTTAAAAATTAAAGGGTGTTCCAAAACGAGCAACAAAAATTTTAAAATCCCATGTAATATACTTACAATTGTTTGTACACATGTATATTGACACTTGAAATTTTTAAAATTAGTGTATTTTTATATAGACAGCAATAATTAACACTAAAATTAAAAAAAAAAAAAATAAAGGGAGTTCTATCAGTTAATGTAATTTTGACTACTTGCTATATCTTGGAAACCGTAAAAGGCAAACTCTTGAAATTTTCAAAAACGCTAAAACTAAAAAAAAACGAAAATTATAAAATAGCCGAACCAAATCGTCAAAACGAAAAAAATCGTCAAAAAGAAAAAAAATCGCCAAATGGAAAAACCGTCAAAAACCGAAAAAATCGCCAAGAAGCGAAAAAAAGCGCCAAAAATTGAAGAAATGGCGCGAAAAAGGCACTAAAACTAAAAAACCGACTAAGTGGAAAAAAACGCCAAAATGAAAAAAATCGGCAAAATGAAAAAAATCGCCAAATTGAAATACGGTAAAAAACCGAAAAAAACCGCCGAAAAGCGAAAAAAACGACAAAACCAAAAAATTGATAAAGTTAAAAAACGCCAAAGACCGAAAAAATCGCCAAACGCGAAAAAGGCACTAAAACTAAAATGATAAAAATCGCCAAATTGAAAAACCGAAAAAAATCGCCAAAACTAAAAAATCGCCTATATGAAAAACAATCAACAGAGTAAAAAGCGCCAAAAACCAGAAAATCGGCATAACGGGAAAAAAAGTGCCAAAAGCCGAAAAAACACAAAAAACGCCAAAACTAAATACCGAAAAAAACAAAAAACGAAAAAAAGCCAAGACTTTTTGTTATATTTCGTGCGCAGGTCAAAGTCGCACTTCACTGAATTTTTTGATAATACTGCAGTTTATTTTATACAAAAACTAAAAATTTATTTGTTGTAATATGTTGTCGTTTGAAAAAAAGTGTTTTGTTTTATTTTTGACGAATTTTTTAACGTTTCCAGATAATTATTTGGACGTTTTTTTCGTGAGAAGTTTAACGAATTCACACCTATTTTATCTGGCAACTATGGTTATATCCTTTAATGCATTAATACATTTTATTTTATTAAAGACCTCGAGCGTATTTACTTAAGTCAGTCTAGAAACTGAGTAAATTAATTGTGTTCATATTTTCAGGCTCGAGGGAAATCTTTGATTTCATAAGGTTTCCGCATCAAATGATTTTTTAGCTGGAAGCAAATGTCTTTAAAAATTGTTCCTAACGCAATGGAATAGCGGATATGCTACAATTTCCACATAAATTATTGGAAAATTTTATCACACGCTTATTTGATATCAAACAATTATGTAACTTTAAGTAATATATATTTATGAAAAATAAAAACTAAAAACTCTTATTACAATGCTTTTAAGTCATGACAGCTGTTTCCGTTTGCGTTATTCAAATGAAAATATGAAACATAATATAGAAAATAACATGGCAGAACTGTAATAAGCCGCCTAAGCTTTTAGACATGCCCTGAAATTATACAATGTTTTACGTTTCTTTTATTTTATATATTTTTTTGCTTTTATGTTGCACTTTAAAAGCACTTTTTACTGATTACACTTCCACACTCCTGCAAACAATTACTTATTTAACTTGTGGCACCATAGAACAACAACAGCTACAACAAACACAATAATCTTAGTTAATGCTATGCAACATGCAAATTATTAATAAGGAGGATAACAGCAACACAAATGCAAAAAAAAAAAACAAAACTTATGAAAACGATAACGACCACAATGGGTTTGCGAAAATAATGCTGGAAAATTCTTACTGCACGAACACCTTTCTTTAGTTTCCTTTTAGTGTATTCAGTAATTTTATAAAAATATAAAAAAGCACGAACATTATAAGGAAAAATATTAAAAGTTTGTTATTTAATCAAGTGTAAAAATATTTTTCTACAAGATGAAAAAACAAATTAAAGTAATGGATTAGTACTCGTAAGAAGAAACATTTTTCTGGATTAGCAGCAACAATAAGCTAAATATCAAAATGACTTTTTTAAATGTTCTAAATGACACATATTTGTGGCTAAGTTTTTCAAAAGGTACTTTCTTAAATGAAACTTCTCCAAATGTGTTTTTAAAATTTCTAAAGTACTTTTAATAAGACATTTTTATAGAAGGTACTTTTTACAGAAACTTTTTTAAAGGTAAGAGTACTACATTAAAATGCACTTTTATAAGAGGAAAAAACTCTTTGAAATGTGCGTATTACAAAGAAATTTTCTTAAAAATACTTTTCTATAATTTAATTTTTTAAAAGGTTATCATTTGAAAGGTACTTTTTTAATAGATGATTTAATAATATGTAGTGTTTTAAAGGTACTCTTTTAAATGTACTTTTTCGGAAGTTAGTTTTTTAAAATGTACTATTTCAAAAGTACTTTTGTAGATGGAATTTTTTGAAAAGGTACTTTTTATAAGATACTTTTTTAAAAAGTACTCACTTTAAGGTACTCTTTTTAAGAAAATTTATTAAAAGTTTTATAAAAAGATCTTTTTTCAATGATTCTTTTTTTATATGGCACTTTTTTAGAAGGTACTTTTCAAAAGGTAGTTTTTTTTAAAGATTATTTGCCAAACAATAATTTCTCAGCAGTTCCTTTTTTAAAATACATATATACTTCTATAGAAGGTACTTTTTTTAAACTGCGTATTTCAAAAGTACTTTATTAAAGAAACTAGCCCCATTCACAATCTTGTGCAAATGGTCTTGCATCGTAGCATGTGCAAAATACTATAGTATATTTATACTCACCACTAAGAAGTGTTAAGTGGTGAATATCAATATAGTATATTTATACTCACTACTAAGAATTGTTAAGTGGTCAATATCAATATACTATACCGTTTTGCACATGCTACGATGCAAGACCATTTGCACAAGATTGTGAATTGTTCTACTGTTTTAAGATATAGTTAAAAAAGGTACTTTTTAATTACTTTTCCTATGGTACTTTTTTAAAGTACCCATTCAAAACGTACTTTATTTAAAGAAACTGTTCTACAAGGTAGATAAACAAAGGTACTTCGTACAAGTATTTTTTTTTAATACTTTTATAGATGATATTTTTTTAAATAAACTTCTTTAAAAGGCACTTTTTGAAAGGCACGTTTCTAGAAGGTATTTTCTGTTTTAAATGTACTCTTTCAAAATGTACTTTTTTTAACCGCTACTTTTTTAAATGTACTTTTTTAAAAGGTATTTATTTAACAAAATACTTTTTGAAACGGTACTTTTCAAAAATGTCCTTTTGAAGAAGGTACTTTTTTAAAAAAGGCACTTTTGAAAAATGTACTTTTTTTAAAAAAGCACTTTTGAAAAAGTAATTTTTTAAAAAAGGTAACTTTTAAAAAGGTCTATTTAAAAGGTACTTTTTTTAAAGTACTTTTTAAAGGTTACTTATTTAAAAGTTACCTTTTTAATAGGTGCTTTTTTAAAAGGTACTTTTTCAGGTAAAACGTACTTTTTTATTAAATAAAATACTTTTTAAGAAGGTACTTTTAAAAAAGACCTCTTGAAAAAGGTACTTTTAAGAAAGGTACTTTTGAAAAAGGTACTTTTAAAAAAGGTACTTTAAAAAATGTACTTTTGAAAAAGGTACTCTTGAAAAGGGTACTTTGGAAAAAGGTACTTTTTTAAGGTACTTTTGATGAAGGTCCTTTTTTAAAAAATACTTTTGAAAACGGCTTTTTTTAAGGTACTTTTTAAAAGTTAATTTCTTACAAGATAATTTTAATTTAATATTATATGTGATACCTTTTAAAAAAAATTTAAAAGGACATATCCGAAAAGAATTTTCTAAATGGCTACTTTTTTTAAGGTATATTGAAATTGTTTTTTGATTTTTATATTTTCACAAATTTTTTATATTTTCAGAAAGTACCTTTTAGGGCCATTATTACAACTTAAAGATAGTTAAAAGTAGGATTTTTCGGACGTATAAAACGCTATTCATTATTATAAATTTTATTTAACTTACCAGCAAGGATACATTGCCTTTAACTTAGCGCTCACTTTAGGTTAAGATAAAATTGTACTGATAGAAAAGTTTTTATACGTCCAATAAAATCCTACTTTTAACTATCTTTGAGTTGTAATAATGGCCCTAAAAGGTACTTTGTAAAAATGTTTATTTTTAAATGGTAATTTTATAAGTCACTTCTTTCAAAAAGTGCTTCTTATAAAAGAAAATTTTCTTAGAGGTATTTTTTCAAAAGAATTTTGGTAAGTGATACTTCTTTTACAGAAACTTTTTTAAGTTAATTTTTTAAAGGAGTTTTTATAAAAGGTTTTTCTATATACCCTTTTTAAAATGGTCCCTTTTGAAAAACTACTGGATTTAATTGATACTTTTGCGGAAAGTAAATTTTTTTGAAGAAAGTTTTTAAAAACAACTTTTTAGCAGAAACTTTTTTAAAACGTCCTTGGCTAAACATTACTACTTAAAAGGAACCTTTTTAAAACATACTCCAGTTTTTTGAAAAGTACATTAAGTGAATCAGTTTTTTTCTAATACTGAAACTTTGTTATTCGATGATACTTCAAGGAAAAATTGAGAGAAGCTATCTAAACCAACACTGGAAGAATGCTTAAAAGTTTTGTCACATACTTTTTTCTATACACAGGTACACACATATCTTGACCTTAAAATGGAAAGGCCCTAAGTCGTTATTTTTATTTTTTAGGTCACGTTTTTTATATATTTCGATATGCAAAAATTTAAATTTAATAAAAAAGTAATGACTTAAGACCTTTACATATTAAGATATCTATACGCATGTATGTACACAATATATGAAAAAATTCAAACCCAATTACAAGTTCAAATGTTCTTTATATTTGGTAAAGCTTTTCTGCACACATTGCCTCCATACCCTATGGGCTTTTAACGTTATTGTTGTTTTAGCTTTTTTTTCTATAAAATAAATACAAAACATTAATCATTTCATTTCATTTAAATTGATAACGTCGTCATGGTGACGTATTGGTAGAAAAAAGCCTTAAATTGAATTAATAATTCATTTTATTTCAAATCGTTCATGATGATTTCAAATATCTGAGGACTTTACTTTATTGATTATTTTCCCCCCGTGCTTAAATTTAACTTCTCAGCTTGTTGTTTTTATTTAAATTTCAGTACATATTTACATAATTTAATGCTAGAAAGAAAGAGAAAGGTTTTGTTTGTTTTAAATTGACCTGAATATTTTAGACTTCGACAGATATCAAATGAAATCTGACAAGTAAATATAATTAGAGTTTTAAGCCCTAAAATGCAGGCGTCGTCACAATCTTTTGCTAGTGTTACCACAGGGAGCTAAATAATTTATTATTATTTCACATACATACATATATGTATATATTTGTAACATTGTGATATCAGGAAATGAATGGCAGTGACTTATAATTTTTTTGATATCGAGATTTTTGCAAAATAAAAAAAGCTTTACTTCAGTCTTTTCAATTTATTTTTAGGTTTTGTTTCTCTCCTACAAAATTTAAAAAATCGTAGTTACGTGGTTTTGCATTTCAGCAAACGTTATGTATGTATGTATGTATGTATGGCTCTTTCTCACCACCAAGAGCGTATACTTGATATGATTTACAATTCTACATTAAGCATACGCTCCATACAACTTTATTTAATGTCAAAAATAAGTTTCTTTTTAATCTTTTTAAATTAGGAATAAAAACTTATTTAAGCCCTTTGAAGATCTTATGTTTTTTATATCAAAGGCTTTATGTTGTCATAAAAAGGTCTTTGGTAACATATTGTCGTTTTAGTGTTAATAACAACCTTTTGAACAACCTTGATTAATATCTTCCATCACCTGCTTAATATATTTTTAGAGCGTCTTTGTGCCTTTAAAAAGCAACCTCTTTCCTTTTAGATTTGCTGTAAAATATTTTAAAGGACACCTGTTTATATAACACAAAAGCAGACGAAACAAAAACAAAAATAATCTCTAATAATGATGAAATTGTTATTCACACCTTAAGAAGGCACATTCACCATCAAGTCCCATTTACCTTGAGTATGTTATGTATGTCAGGCTTAAATGAAAAGGAAAAATAAAAGCAAGACGACACCTTGGTGTAAGCATAGGCCCAATCATTGAGATTTATGTTGCAGGTTTTTTTCTTTGTAAACTAAACAATATGAATATTTTAATAATTAAAATACAGCAACTACTTACCGCGTATTACTGTGAGATAAAGTGCCGACATGAGTGGCATCATTCATGTTGCCTGGCACAATATTTGTGGTGGTTGAGGAAGGCGTTGACACGGAGGTTTGATTGTATGTGAAATCAGCTGTTAGAAGATTTGCCACAATCGACGATGAACGTCTTCTATTTAAGATGGGCGACTTTTGTTGTCGTATTGATTGCAAATTATTTCTGGTCGAGGAGGTGCTCAAACTGTTTGTGTGCGTATTGAGTAGAGTTTCATTTAGTTTATTAAAGCCCATGCAACTAGCAGCTCCCCCAGCACTGCCCCCCGTATGAGATGGTGAATGCAGTTCCATGAAGCCACTGCCAGTGGCAAAAGTGCCATTGCTATTGCTACAGCCTACACCGTTTCCCAGGCCAATTGTGGTCATATTGAAAGTGCTGCAACTACGATTGGCCATACCCGCTCTGGATTTCTCGCCTGCAGCTCCTGCTGCCGCACTACTTGCATATGCTGGTGCTGATGTTGTCTGTGACGTTGATGATGAATAATGATTTATTGTTGCTGATGTTGTTATTGGTCCTAAAGGATTTGCTCCACATAGATTTGAGAGATTCGTGCGACTGCCATGTAGTAGACCACTTTGTTGTTGTATTCTTTGTAGAGCCGTCTCTTTTGTATGAAAAGCACCCAGACCTGCATTTTTGGGTGGTTGTGGTAGTGTTCGATGTATCTGTTGCAATTGCTGCTGCTGCTGCTGTTGCTGATATTGCTGGCTATTGTCCTTTAATATTGATTTTGGCTGTATAGTTGTTGAGGGGTTCTGTTGTACCACATGTATTTGATGGGTATTTTGTTGTTGGTGTTGTTGTTGCTGCTGTTGATGTTGTGGTTGTTTCAGAATTGGTTTTAGAATATTGTAGGGTACATTTGTTGTAGTTGGTGTTGATGATGTTGTGCTGATGCTATCGCTTTCATCACAACTGGTATCTGAAAATTGAAATTGTCAAACATGTCAGCAAAATTAAAATTATATTCAATAACAGATTAATGGAGTTCACATGATGGCACTAAGTGTAGTATGATGTTGAAAGAAATTTTTGCATTCATTAAAGTTGTCAGTGAATTATAGTTTATAATATGAAGCTTTATATAGCAATGAATTATAATCAGCCACCATTCTCCACCCCCAACACATTCATGACTATTTTTCCCCAGAAATATTTTAATTTTTTCTGATATTCCAAATAAAACAACTCACCACCTTATTATCGAAAGACCTTAACTCATTATTTTTTGGAAATCAAGATTTTTGAATTTTTCGATACACTAGATATTCTTCTATAGAAATATAGCAAAAAACGCGATTTAAAAAAAATTTTGAGTTAGGGCATTTTTACATTAAGCTAAAGATATTCTCCTCGTCATGAATTATATAAGTATATCTTGTGGTTTTGTTCAATTTATTTTTGCAGGCAAAGTGAATAAATAAAACAACTCAGTATTTATATAGCCACCTTAATATAGAAAGGCCCTAAGTCATTAGTTTTATTTTATATCATGAGTTTTGCATTTTTCGTTACATTAGATGTTCTTTTATCAAAATATACAAAAAATTATATTAAAAAAATTATGAGTTAGGGCCTTACTACATTAAGGTAACGATATGTTCCTTTCATTCCTATAGGAGCATAGGGAGTCAAATATATAGAAAGTCCTTCGAGAATCGGGGCTTCCAGAGCCGAGGGTTGCTAGCCCTCTTACCCTATATTGATTCAATCACACGATGCAACCACGCCTCATCAGCTTATCACCTTATTTCCTGAGAAATCTCTCATACACTGGACATATATGGTTATTGCACCTTCTAACTCCATTTAGCTTTAAAGCGGTTGCCCTAAGGCTATTGTCTAGAGAATAATTGTTTAAAGACCGAAAGTAATTAACTGCTTGAAGGATTCAACAAAGTAATCATGCTGGCCCCTCCCAAGTCACTGACAATCAGTAACTTTCCACCTTTGAGAAGAGTCATCATATTCCCCTTATTAAAACAAAGTTTTTTCTTAAGCCAATTTGATTTATTATAGAGTTTCTTACTAACAGTTAAGTTAAGTGCACATTTGGTATTTCTTTTGCTGTCTTTTTCAAAGTGTATACAAACGGTACCACGAAAAATATGATAAATGGCACTAGAACACACACACTGTTGCGATGTCACAAAATGCAATAATATGTGCTCAGCATAACAATTTTCATTACAAATTGTAAACAGTTTCAAAATTAAAAGCTTTTTATGTATGTATTTAAAAAACAAGTAAGAGTGCTATATTCGGCTGTGCCGAATCTTATATACCCTTTACCAAAGTGCGTTTATGTAGTATAGAGATACATACATAGACACAGAGATATGTAGGTACATATTCATTTTGTGAAAAAATTCATACTTTTTTTCTAGTGCAATTTTTAGGTTTTTGGCATTATGTTTAATTTGGTGCTTTTTAAATATTGGCGATTTTTTTTCATATAGGCAATTTTTTTTTGGTTTTGGCGATTTTTTTCTGTTTTTGGCGTTTTTTTAATTTTGGCGATTTTTTTTCGTTCTGGCGATTTTTTTATTTTTTATATATTTAATTTTTTTTTTATTTTTTTGTGGCAATTTTTTTAGTTTTGACACTTTTTTCTCGTTTTGGCGATTTTTTTCGGTTTTTGGCGTTATTTTTTATTATGGCGATTTTTTTTTTCGTTCTGGCAATTTTTTTGATTTTGACAATTTTTTTTATTAAGGCGATTTTTTTATTTTTTGTCAGTTTGACAGTTTTTTCTCGTTTTGGCGATTTTTTCGGTTTTTGGCGTTTTTTAATTTCGGCGATTTTTTTCGTTTTGGCAAATTTTTTGATTTTGCCGAATTTATTTTCGTTTAAGCGATTTTTTTAATTTTTGGCGATTTATTTTCATATAAGGATTTTTGTTTTGGCGATTTTTGCGGATTTTTGTCATTGTGAGAATTTTTTTTGTTTTGACACTTTTTTCTCGTTTTGGCGATTTTTTTTCGGTTTTTGGCTTTTTTTAATTTTGGCGATTTTTTTTCGTTTTGGCGTTTTTTTTGATTTTGCCGATTTTTTTCAAATAAGCGATTTTTTTTAATTTTTGGCGATTTTTTTTTCATATATGCAATTTTTTTTTGATTTGGCGATTTTATTTCGGTTTTTGGCGTTTTTTTTTTAATTTTGGCGATTTATTTTCGTTTTGGCGATTTTTTTGGATTTTGGCGATTTTTTTAATTTAGACGATTTTTTTTAATTTTTGGCGATTTTTGTTCACATAAGAATTTTTTTTTTTGTTTTGGCGATTTTTTTCGGTTTTTGGCGTTTTTTTTTTAATTTTAGCGTTTTTTTTCATTTTAGCGTTTTTTTGCGTTTTGGCGATTTTTGAAGATTTTATAATTTTCGGATTTTTTAGTTTGACCGTTTTTGAAAATGTCAAGAGTTTAACTCTTACAGTTTCCAAGATATAGCAATTTGTCAAAATTACATTAACTGATGGACCACCATTTAATTTAAATTTTTTTAATTTTAGTGTTAATTGTTGTAGCATATATAAAAATACACTAATTTTACAAATTTCAAGTGTCAATATACATATGTACACACATACATACAATTGTATGGATATTACATGGGATATTAAGAGTTTTCGTTACTCATTTTGGAACACCCTTTAATTTTTAGTTTTTATATATTTGTTGTTGTAGCGACCAAAGTTCTACATACACTGTCCAAATTTCAGACTCGTAGCTTTTACCGTTCCTGAGAAAATAGTCTTCTTCCTAAAACATGAAATATGTTTAATTATTAGGAAAAAAGTTAAAGTTTTCCAACCCTGGAAACGTTTTTTAATTTGTTAAGTTTTTAAAATTTTTTTTTAATTATAAATACCAATTTTATTCATACCGAAGTATAAAATAAGTTAATTTAATAAAAAAGTAATAAAAACTTGTTTTCGGTAGTTATTTTCTATGGGTAAATTGAGTTTGAGTTTTCCAGCTCTGGATCCGTCTGCTCGATTTTGCTGATTTTCAATAGCAAAATTTTTCGGAAAATTTCTGACACACCAGTCCAAGAACGAAGTCTCTAGCTCTTCTGGGAGCTTGGGAAAACCGATTTCACGTACAGACAGACGGACAGACGGACATCGCGTGTTCGTCTTCCCTATGCATAAGGATCCAGAATATATATACTTTATTTGTCTTTATTTATTTATTTGTTATTAATATTGTAGAAATTACAAACGGAATGACAAACCTATATATACCCTTTTACCATTTTTTGGTAAAGGGTATAAAAAAGAGAACGCAATAAGATTGTTTTTGTAATATATCTATGTAAACTTTTCATTTTATATTAAAAAAAAAATAAATTAAATAAAATAAAACGCTAACTGCGACTTTATTTCCAACATGTTTAATTTTGTATGAATCACGCATTCCATTTAAATTTTTATTTGCTCTCAAAGTGAAATATTTCCTTTCATCTCGTGTTTGTTTAAGTTCTTTTCTATTTCGACTAAAATTTTATTTGTTCATGAAATAACATGTTTAAACACGTACATATAATCAAATGAACGTTGCTATTTTGAACACTGTCTGTATTTGTTTTAACATGCATGTAAAATGTCTGACAAAAAGAAAAAAAAGAAAAAATCCAAAATAAGGACGACAAATAAAAGGGAAATTTAATTTAAAAATTACATATTAATAGTTACAATATATGGAAAAAAATATATTGGTATAAGGAGTTGCATATGTATTGCCAACACATATGCATGTATTTATGTATGTCCGCATCATCAGCTATTATCCAAGAATAAGTTGTCAACATTTCAAGAGAGCGTTTCAATATGCATTGCTGGTATACCAGCCACCAAATTGACCAATTTTGTTCTTCTTTAATACTCTCTCTCTTTTATAGCGGCCTTATTTTTTCACCTCAGAAGTTTAAAAGTTCAATTAAACATGACATTGCCAGAACAAAAGTAAACTGCTGTTCTAATTAAACTCATGGGCAACACTTCATTTGATTATATTTAACTTAAGGCTTCATTAGTCTTTACTTTCTGTTGCTGTTCTGTGCCGTTCTTTTCCGTATAAAATATTTTGCAATTACTTTTTCTGTGGAAAAAAATCAGCTGGCAACCTATAGAATTGATTACACTTGTACACAAAGTATCACATCACACTTTTGGCTGTCACTTAACGTTGAATTCTATTTTCTACAGATCTGTCCGCAACAGAACAGAACGAAAAAGGAAAAACTAACCACACATACAGATTTTCAACTAAACAGAAACAAAACAGCTGATTCAGAACAGAACAGCACGTACAAACTAATTCTGCCTTTAACATAACGCCATAGCCATAACCGTAACCACAGAAACCTATTGAATTTTGGTTTTTCGCCGTAACCATAAGCAACTGTTTACTCGATAGACATTATTGTTTTTGCACTTTTAAAGGAATTTATCAATATTTTCGTCCGAAAAGTCTCTCTCTCTCTCTCTCTGTGGTAGAAAATTATACAAACACTACACCGAAAGTAATAACAAATAGAACCCTACAAACATTTGGAAGATATCTTACCCAGAAGATAAAAATACAATATCTTAGAATATAATTTATATATATATATATATATCAAATATCTAATATATATAATATAGAAGAAAATCATCAAAGCAATACTTTTTTAATAAAATAAAATATTTATAAAATATTTTCATTCTGGTGAAATTTTTGAATGAACAGTTCAAAATGTATTGACTATTTATTTTTTCCTTTAACAAGGTATTTTGTGTTATTAAAATATTGAATTTTTTCCAGCCTGGCGTTTTATCACATGCGCAATAAATTTATAATATCAATATGTTTTTAACTAGCAGATAAAAAAAATCAATCAGAAAATTTTTAAAAACATTATGTCCGGAAATTTCTTTTTATACTAAACATATGATGATAAAAAATTGCTTTAAATTTAAATTAATTGTAGTTTTATTTATACATACATATGTATATACATACATATATATGTATATATATATATTTTTTTTTCTTCTTCAGATAATTTTGCAAAACTCTAAAATTGTACTTTAGGGGATAATCTATCGTTATAAATAATTTATCTTCCTAAAGATAATCTGGCAATATCATAAAAAATTCTACTAGATGATTATTAAGCAATATCACAATTTCATCTTCTAGAAGTATTGCATTCGTATTTCTTCGAAGTGCGGCCAGGGCGACCGCACAAACTCTCCCGAAGGGGGAATCTTCCGCAATACGAATATGATTGTTGCCGCAATAATATTTTTCTCCCAAGCAATACGATTTCGTATCATTTTCGTATTACTTTGCTTGTAGGGAATTTGCTTATGAGTTCCCAGTTCCTGGCAATTCCCAAAACAAAATCGAAAAATTCCAAAAATGGGATTTTTTCAGTATTTTTGCGGTGTTTATCTTATCTTTCACCGAGTGCTGATGATATTTTTGGAATTTTTAGAAACGTATTAGGCCTTAAAGTGGCATGATAAATTTTTTGGTTTTTGGAAAAAATGCCTTAAACTTGATATTTATAACAAAAATAGCTCTATTTCCTTCAATAATAAAAATTTTAACCACACAATTTTTTTGTAATGTTTCTTATACTAATAAATTTTGAATAAAAAAAAATAAATAAAAGCATGGCCTTAGTGTTCTTGCAACGTTTTTTTATAATAGCGAAATACTTAAAGTACTTTTTCTGCAAAAACCAAGAAAAAATCTAATTTTTCAATATTTTAATTTAAACTGCATATAAATTTTGACTTAATTGTGTTTTTGACACCAAATTTTTTTTTAAATGTTACAAATTTTGTTCTTAACCCATAATAAAATTCTTTTTCTAAATCGAACTAGTCTTAACTACTCCAATAGCAGAATAGTGTATCAAGGTTGATAAAAAAAGCCAAAGTTTTATGCAGCACATTTTTTTAGTTCGTGGATAGAAAAAATATCTACTTGCGAAAAAAATTTAATAATAAAAACAAGTAAGAGTGCTATATTCGGCTGTGCCGAATCTTATATACCCTTTACCAAAGTGCGTTTAAGCACAGAGATATGTAGGTACATATTCATTTTGTAAAAAAAATTCATACTTTTTTTCTAGCGCAATTTTTAGGTTTTTGACATTATGTTTAATTTGGTCCTTTTTAAATTTTGGCGATTTTTTTTTCATATATGCAATTTTTTTTGGTTTTGGCGATTTTTTTCGGTTTTTGGAGTTTTTTTTTAATTTTGGCGATTTTTTTGATTTTGACGATTTTTTTCATTTAGGGGATTTTTTTATTTTTTATATATTTAATTTTTTTTTATTTTTTTGTGGCAATTTTTTTAGTTTGACACTTTTTTCTCGTTTTTGGCGATTTTTTCGGTTTTTGGCGTTTTTTTTTATTTTGGCGATTTTTTTTCGTTCTGGCAATTTTTTTAATTTTGACAATTTTTTTTCATTTGGGCGATTTTTTTATTTTTTGGCGATTTTTTTTATATAGGCAATTTGTTTTTTGTTTTGGTGATTTTTTCGTTTATGGCGTTTTTATTTCTTTTTGGCATTTTATTTAGTTTTGACAGTTTTTTCTCGTTTTGGCGATTTTTTTCGGTTTTTGGGGTTTTTTTTTATTTGGGCGATTTTTTTCGGTTTTTGGCAGATTTTTTGATTTTGCCGATTTTTTTTCATTTAAGCGATTTTTTTCATTTTTGGCGATTTTTTTCATATAGGCAATTTTTTTTGTTTTAGCGATTTTTTCTGGTTTTTGGCGTTTTTTTAATTTTGGCGATTTATTTTCGTTTTGGCGATTTTTTTTTCATTTAGGCGATTTTTTTTTCATTTAGGCGATTTTTTTTTAATTTTTGGCGATTTTTGTTCACATAAGCATTTTTTTTTTGTTTTGGCGATTTTTTTCTCGTTTTTGGCGATTTTTTTCGGTTTTTGGCTTTTTTTATTTTGGCGATTTTTTTCGGTTTTTGGCAGATTTTTTGAATTTGCCGATTTTTTTTTCATTTAAGCGATTTTTTTCATTTTTGGCGATTTTTTTTCATATACGCAATTTTTTTTGTTTTAGCGATTTTTTCTGGTTTTTGGTGTTTTTTTTAATTTTGGCAATTTATTTTCGTTTTGGTGATTTTTTTGATTTTGGCGATTTTTTTTATTTAGGCGATTTTTTTGTAATTTTTAGCGATTTTTGTTCACATAAGCATTTTTTTTTGTTTTGGCGATTTTTTTCGGTTTTTGGCATTTTTTTTTAATTTTAGCGTTTTTTTCATTTTGGCGATTTTTTTTGTTTTGGCGATTTTTTTAAATTTTCGGCGATTTTATAATTTTCGGATTTTTTAGTTTGACCGTTTTTGAAAATTTCAAGACTTTAACTCTTACAGTTTCCAAGATATAGCAATTTGTCAAAATTACATAGTCAAAATTTCATTAACTGATGGACCACCCTTTAATTAAAATTTTTTTTAATTTTAGTGTTAATTGTTGTAGCCTATATAAAAATACACTTATTTTTTTTTACAAATTTCAAGTGTCAATATACATATGTACATACAATTGTATGTATATTACATGAGATTTTAAAAGTTTTCGTTACTCATTTTGGAACACCCTTTAATTTTTAGCTTTTATATATTTGTTGTTGTAGCGACCAAAGTTCTACATACACTGTCCAAATTTCAGACCCGTAGCTTTTACCGTTCCTGAGAAAATAGCATTCTTCCTAAAACATGAAATATGTTTAATTATTAGGAAAAAAGTTAAAGTTTTCCAACCCTGGAAAAGTTTTTTAATTTGTTAAGTTTTTAAATTTTTTTTTTTTTTTTAAATTATAAGTACCAATTTTATTCATACCGAAGTATAAAATAAGTTAATTTAATAAAAAAAGTAATAAAAACTTGTTTTCGGTTGTTATTTTCTATGGGTAAATTGAGTTTGAGTTTTCCAGCTCTGGATCCGTCTGCTCGATTTTGCTGATTTTCAATAGCAAAATTTTTCGGAAAATTTCTGACACACCAGTCCAAAAACGAAGTCGCTAGCTCTTCTGGGAGCTTGGGAAAACCGATTTCACGTACAGACAGACGGACAGACGGACAGACGGACATCGCGTGTTCGTCTTCCCTATGCATAAGGATCCAGAATATATATACTTTATTTGTCTTTATTTATTTATTTGTTATTAATATTGTAGAAATTACAAACGGAATGACAAACCTATATATACCCTTTTACCATTTTTTGGTAAAGGGTATAATAAAAAAATATCAGATCAAAAACATCAGTTTCGCTTCGTTTTTAATTTTTCATTAACTTAAGGTTGCCTGCCCACTTTGGAGCTTTTTGGCTCCACGCCCTTTAAAGATATATAATCCGAATTCTAGACTGAAACTTTGTGACACTTCTAGAAATGCTGCCCAAATATAATCGTGCATATAGTTTAGAAACTGCAGAATTATTTCCAATTTTTTTTTTACAAAATCTACAGTGTGTATTGTGTACTTTTGGCGCCATATGCGCCAGAAGGCATTGTTGGATCAAGCTTAAAAAAAATTAAGACCGCATTTATGTGCAGCAAACCTCACATTTTAGACAACGCACATATTAAGTATTCCAAAAAAAATCCCATACAAGCTGCGAACAGTCTAATGTATACAAATTGTTCTATTCGAAACTATGAGCCTGTACCACGATGTCGACAACGTTCGACTTGTATCACAGTTACATTAAAAAAGCACCAAAATTTTTAAATGTATCAACCACAATTCACAAATATTTAAAAGGTTTTTTAGTTTTTAAATTATTAAATTTCTTTTCCTTAATATTTTTTTTTCTGATCTACTCTACTTAACCGTGCAACCATGCTTATAATCCCACTCCATCATTTCACGTTTTACGACAAACATGCAACCGAAATGTCTAGAAAAATAATATAAGCTCTCATTTGCTATATGCAATAATCGTTTATACTTTCAGCAAATAAACACATAGAAGCATGCATGCATAAGCATGCTCAAATTGCAGTATATTGACACGATTCTCACAAATAATACATGAATGCATGAGTGCAAATATTTTTGTACAAACTCCACATCACCTTTCGTGTTAGAATTTGTAAAAGAATATTTTAATGTTTTAAGAGGAAATTTTAAACTTTAATTTTGCAAGTAATAAGGAAAAAAATTTAAGCACAGTTCAACTTTTCTGTAACGTAGTATGCTCCCACCGGAGCACAGGGCGTAGTATAGCGAAAATTTATTATGAACAAGCTCTTATTTCAAACTTAAATTCTTCATGGACTAACTATTTATTTCATGCACTAGTTCCATTCACTGAGTGCAGCAAGCCGTTCAATCAACTGACAGCATTCATTTCAACGCTTTCGTAAATATATTTTATTTAAACACACAAAACCATACATTCAGGCATTTTAGATTTATTTAATATTTTATGAGATAATAGTATGTAGTCAATTGTTGTCGACAAGTGACAATTTTTACTGTCGCCTTGATGTAATGTCAATGACGCCATTCACAATAATGGGGATTATGCTGAAAAATATTAAAAAAAAATAAATAAAAAATTCACTTAAAAAAATGAAAACAGCTGAGCAGGAAATTCTTGCACTTCTTTCGCCAGATAAATCATAACTTAATTGTTCGAATACAAATGCTTTTGATTTTCATTTATATTTAAATTGATTGATTTTTAAGCTTCAACTAGACTGGAATTTAATTGTAATACAAGGCTTAGAGTCTAAACACAATGTTTGCAGTGCGGGAGAGAAAAATAAAGGCCGGGGCACAATGAATCCGTCACACGTTAAACTTTGCCTTTTTCACCTGACATTAATGCAGCGACGGAGAAGATTGGCACAACGAGTACTTTATTGACAGAAGCATTTGTAAATTGATTCTCCATTTCTTTTGTTTAATTTTATTTTTGCTGCCACAAAACACAAACACATACCAAAAAAACCAACAAATATCTGTCAAACTACTCAACGTACTCAAAAAGTTAAAAGTTGAATAATTTTTGTACTTTGCGTTGACGGACACGTACTGAATGTAACAGACATCATAAGAAACCATGTATTTCAACTTAGCTGTCAGTTCAAAAAGTCGAAGTTTAACGTATGATGGATTCATTGTGCCCCGGCATTAAACATCATACAACGGAAGATTTGGCGACAGCAATACTAGCCAATGTTTGTTTAAATATTTATTAAGATTTTTTGTGCATATATTTTTATAAAAAAAATTACTCTTTGTGTTAAATATTTTGTAATAGAGATGATCGAAACTGTGATTTTTTAATAATGTTGCTCCTTGTGAATGTGATTTCTAAATCGCTGTTCTTTTAAATTGTGACTGTGATCTCGGTTTAACACATTTTAGCTCTTCTGCTTTAAAAGTATTTATTAGTATTGTTGTCTTGATAAATACTGATAACTAAGAAGAGCGACAACAACAAACAATTAGCAATTAACCCCGTCCCCGTTGTAAAGCACCTCACACACTTTCAATTCAATTATCAATTGAGTCTTTCAATTTAATTTATTCTTGGCCACACACTTCATAAACTGAATTGAGAAATTTTCATTCAACTGTCAAATTTATAGTTTTTTCACAATAACAAATTTGAAAACTTAAAACTTCCGTTGCATTCATTCATTAATTTTTACGGTTCCGTACACCAAAGGCGAAAAGTAACGTATTGTTTTCGCTACGCTGTCCGTCTGGCCGTCTGTCCGTCATACGCTATTTTCTCAGGAACCGTAAGAGGTACGGACCTGAAATTTGGACAGAGTATGTAGAACCTTGGCCGCTACACTTGAAATTAGTGCTTTTTATACAGACTATAACAATTAACACTAAAATTTTAAAAAGCTTAAGTTAAAGGGTGGTCCATTAGTTAATGCAATTTTGACTATATAATTTTGACAACTTGATGTATCTTGGAAACCGTAAAGGGCAAACTCTTGAAATTTTCAAAAACGGTAAAACTAAAAATTCCCAAAATTATAAAATCGCTAAACAAAATAAATCGCCAAAAACCAAAAAAAAACGCTTAAACGAAAAAAAGCACTAAATTAAAAAAATTTGTAGCACTAAAATAAATCGGCAGAACCGAAAAAATCGACAAAATGAAAAAATCGCCAAAATGAAAAAACGCTAAAAACCGAAAAAATCGCCAAAACGCGGAAAAAGCACGAAAACTGAAAAAAAATTTCCCAATGAAAAAAAATCTCCAAAATTAAAAAAATGGCCGAATTGAAAAAAGCCAAAAACCAAAAAAAACCGCCAAAGCGTGAAAAAAGCGCCAAAACTAAAAAATCGCCTATATGAAAAAAAAATCACCAAAATTAAAAAAAAAATCGCCAAAATGAAAAAAATCGCCAAAATGAAAAAATCACCAAAATGAAAAAAAATCGCCAAAATAAGAAAACGCCAAAAACCGATTAAACCGAAAAAACGGGGGAAAAAAGTGCCTAAAACAAAAAAAAAACGAAAAAAAACGCCAAAACTAAGAAACGTTCAACACCGAAAAAACCCAAAAACGAAAAAAAGCCAAAACTATTTATTATAGGGCCTGTTCTGCAAATCACGACATGCCAAATCAAGGTGATTTCAAAAAAAATTGACAAACGCTAAATCACAGCTTTTGTAAATTTCACGATTTATAGCGATGAAAGTTGGAATAAAATATTCTATTATACATGACAAAACCTTAAAATACAATCAAAGTCCACTAACAAGTGAGTTATTAATAGTTTGTTTTTGAAATCACCGTGATTTTCAGAACAATCCCGTATACAAGCTAAAGTTCGTATTGAATTACATATCTAGTGTCCTTACGGAACCCTTCGTGCGCGGGTCAAACTCGCACTTCACTGAATTTATTATTTTAATTGTGGTTGAAGTCTACCGCAGTGTTACTTAAGCGCCACTCAGACTATAATACAAGTATTAATACTTTTGACGAAATTGCATCCCTGGTTTTATATTTGTTTAAAAAAATTTCAAAAAACAATAACAAATCAACATGTCAGAGCTGTATTTTCCAAAAAAACTATTAATACTTGTATAATAATCTGAACGGGGCTTCAGCTGTTTTCATTTTGGTGCGCATTAAATAAAAATAATATGTATATTAAATAGAACGTATTATTAAAAAAACTTACATTGGAAAACATTAACACATTCAAATACATATATGTGTATAATCCATTCCCGCCCCCCCTTTTAAATTACCCCTTTATTTTTCTTTGTATCGAAGTTATAATTCAAATCTTTCCGATAAAACTTAGTTTACTGAACTCCCAAGAATGAATTAGAGTAAAGTTTTACAAATTTCTCTGCTTCTTCTTTCTCCCCTTTTATGTATGTAAGAGTACATATAAAACATATACCGAAATATTTATGTCTCATGTCTCTATATTGCAGCTGTGTTCAATTAATATTATTTTCATGACATGTTTAGAAAGTTTTGGTGTTTTAGAAAACATCAGTTTATTTTTAGTTTCATACACAATAAATTAAATTTATAGTAAAACTTTTTACTGTTTGTAAAGTCATGTTCAGACTTGTTTGTTGTTGTTTTTGTGCACTGGACATGATAGTTTAATATTCTCTATATCTTTTGCTTTTTTCCTTAATACTCCTATAAGGGAATTTTTTGTTTTTGTTTTTTTTGTATAAAAAAATCTGTATGAAGTTCTGAAGCGGTTTGTAGTGTTTTGAGTCAAGTATTTTATATTGTCATTTGGTTTTTCATTTCAAATTTAGAATTTGTTGCTAATGTTGTAAGAAATTAATGTCATTGTTCACTAGAGTAAAATGTTAAGCTAAAGTCATAAGTTCGATTTTTTGCAAACAAAAAAATTTTAAGTAAATGAGTGAACTCAGTTTTAGCATGAAAAGAGGTGTGCAGGGGTCGTAAAATAAATATTTAATTATTTTTAAGGTTTCTCTCAGCTCTCACGTAATAAGTATGTAATTTAGTTTTCGTGCAATCAGGGTTTTTCTGCGAGAAAAATTGGTTTGGATTATATGGGGAGGTGAGCCCATTTTTAAGGTGCAAAGTACCGCTATTATTTTCGCTGCAATGTCCGTATGTCCGCCTCAGAACCGTTAGACCCATGGACCTGAAATTTTTACAGAATATGTAAAACTTGGCATGCTACAATTACAATTATATGACAGTTAAAAACTAAAGGGTGTTCCGAAACGGCAGACACGTATATAAAGACACTTAAAGCTTTCAAGGTTAGTGTAGTTTTCTACAAATTAACACTGAAATTTAAAAAATCAAAATTAAATTAAAAACTAAAGGGTGTTCCAAAACGACAGACACGTATATAAAGACAATTAAAACTTTCAAGGTTAGTGTAGTTTTCTACAAATTAACACTGAAATTCAAAAAATCAAAATAAAGGGTATTCTAAAAGTTAATGTGATTTTGACAAATCGATGTATCTTGGAAACCGTACTTGCCTCGTACGGTACGGTACGGCTTTTGAAATTTTCAAAAACGCTAAAACTAAAAAATTTCAAAATTAAAAAATCGCAATGAACAGAAAAATCGCCAAACCAAAAAAAAAGAGCCTAAACGAAAAACCATCGCTGAAACAAAAAAAATCGCCTACGACCGAAAAAATCGCCAAAAACGAAAAAAATTAAAACCGAAAAAAATCCCAACAACGAAAAAGCGCCAAAACTAGAAATAATAATAATAACTAAAATTAATAGCCATAGGCCTGTGGCAAAAATACAAATATAATTAATTTTAACAAACAAAAAGAGTTTGTCTTAAGTAGAACTGAAATAAGCAAATTAACTATCATGTGCATAATTAGTAAAGAACAAACGACAATGGCAAGCCTGTTGTAAATTTAGAGATGTTAAAATTGAGCTTTCATCACAAAAAAAAGCTTTCAGCAAATTGAAATACGATGAATCAAAACAAATTCACATAATCCACTTGCAATAAAAGTTGCGTAAATAAATCAGAAATCTACATCAACTGTTACCACACACAGTGGACCAACACACAAAGAACGCTCATGACGAAGGTTTAGTTGCCTTCGAAAACAGCTAGTTGTTCGGTTCTACTAAGTAATTGTCAGAATATTTACAATTAACTTTGGTGTTATTTGTTCATTAATAATTATCACATGTAATTTGGCTTACAAAGCGATGCGAACTTTATTTAGCCTGATGTAATAATAAATGTAAAAATAAAGTCACCAAAAAAACCTAAAAAAATTGTAACCTTTAATTAATATCTTTATCAGGTAAGATATTCGATCATATAGGCTAAATTTCGTAGAGTTCCGTACAGAACGCTTGTTGTGCGACTCAAAGTCACAATTTACTGAATTTAGTATTCCACTCGGTTTTTCTATAAAGTGTATGTACCAAATTTAAAGACTACTGCTTAGATAGGAAAAATATTATGCTAAAAAAATTATTTGGGTGGTGGGCGGTGGTCGTGGACGATATTGAGCAAATTTAATAATTTTTCTTAATTCAATGATATAGAACCTTGCCTTATTGAGTAGTTCTTGCACAAGAATATATAAAGGCACCCCACTGTGCGACGCAGTGCTAAATGGAATTAATAATCATTTCTTATCTTAATCAACTATACAACTATATCACATAGTAGGTACCTGTCCAGATTTGCAATTTTTGTTGCAGCAATCCATAAGTTTATAGGTGAGAGAGGTGAGAAAATTGGGGAGGGGCACACACAAATAAATTTTCCTTTGTTTTGAAATTCGCCCTATTTAATTTAAATGTATTTGATGTTTAATTTTATCTGAACACAATATAACGATTATTTATTGCGGTGCGGTGTTCCATACGATTTTGAAGTAAAAATCCGCAGTGCGGGACGGAATAAAATTAAATGCTATTTTATTTTCATTGCAGACTTTCTTATTCTCTCAATTTTTGACACTGTTTCTCTTGCTGACGTTGCCGTAGTGTTTGAATAATTGGCTGTGTTCACAACATTTTTGTAAAAAAACATGATTTTGAAGTTCAAACATTTTTGTCATAGATTATAAAATTTAAAAAAAAATATCAAATATATCTGCGAAAGTATAAAATGTTAATAATTTTTTGTTTTTAGTTATAAAAATTAATGCACTTGAAAATTAATAAAATTTTAAACAAACAATGACAAGTATTGCCGTCGCTGTCTTCCGTTGTAGAGTCTAAACACAAAGTTTGCGGTGCGGTGCGATTTCTCGTTGCGGGAGAGAAAAATAAACAAAATACAACGGAAATTTTTATTAATTTTTTGGTGCATAAATTTTTAAACAAAAAACAAAAAATGATTAACATTTTATACATTCGCAGATATATTTGATACGTTTTCAAAATTTTATAATTATAATTATAATTGTTTGAACTTCAAAATCATGTTTTTTTACAAAAATGTTGTGAACACAGCCAATTATTCTAAAACTACGGCAACGTCAGCAAGAGAAAATTGAATTGAGAATAAGAAAGTTCACAATGAAAATAAAAGAGATTTTAATTTTATTCCGTCCCGCACTGCGGATTTTTACTTCAAAATCGTATGGAAAACCGCACTGCAATAAATAATCGTTACATTTTGTTTAGACTCGTATTATGTTTATTTTTTCTCCCGCAACGAGAAATCGCACCGCATCGCAAACATTGTGTTTAGACTCTTAGTTGTATGAAAAACAAAAAATATTACAAAAAATAAATAAAATTATTAATTTTGCCAAGAAATTTGTGGTGTAATAGAATTTTTTTATTAAATAATTGCAAAACTAAAATTTTATAATGTGGACGCTAAGGCAATTTTAAAGCTGAATTTTAAAAAATTGTACCAAACCAAAATTGCAAATCTGTTAGAGGACTAGCTCTTGATTTCCCACCAAAAATCTATTTTCATGTTATAATAAGCTACTTAATTCTTTGAGCTTGTGGTGTTTTTTTTTTGTATACAAATATTATTTTTTATATTTTATATCAACAAAGATGTCAGACATAATCCCTGCTGCTCTTCTTTTATTTTTTTTTTGTTTCTTTCTAGTGTTCAATTTTTTTTTTTTTGAATATGATATTATTTTCTTTTAAGCAAGAGCGAAAAAATGTTGCACTTACCAAAGTCAAAAGCACGTTCCAAAATAATTGAATGGCGTTTTTGTGGCTGTTGCTTGCTTTGTTGGGTTGTGTTGGCAGCTGGCTGATGCTGAAGTTGGCCATTGGCTAAACAATTTGCCAGACCATTATTTAAAAGTCCAGCATTGCCTGTATTATCTTCCCCATCTGGTCCAAGACGTGTTGTAGCTGTTGTTGTTGCTGTTGCTGTTGCACCAGCTGTTGTAGTTATATGGCAAATGCCACCCGAGCAACAATTGTTGCTGCTATTTGAGGAGTTGACATTACAAATTTGTGTTGAGTGGCTGTTCGTGAAGTCGGGATGATAAGATTTCTGCTGGGCAAAATGTATTGAGGGCTGCTGGTGTGATGAGGAAGAGGGTTGTTGTTGAAACAATTGCTGCTGGTGATGCAGTTGTGGCTGTTGCTTGCAAGGTGGTATAGTTTGTATTAAATTCTTTTGCTGTTGCTGTTGCTGTTGTTGTTTTTGTTGTTGTTGCTGCTGATGTAGACAACAATATTTAATATGTTTACACAATAGACTACCGCTGCTGCCACTCAATTTTTTACTGCTGGCCGTGGCACTGCAAGTGCGTTCACCTGCTGCTCCCAGGGCCAAACTGTTTAAGGCTGTATTGGACGAGCAGCTGAATGCATTACGTGGTCTATTGAATCTAAAGGAATTTGAACGTCCCACATTATGTGCTGCACCTGCTGACAAGCCACCACCACCACCACGATCACCTTCCAAACCCTGCCGACTGTGGGGATTTGTTGTGCAACGTAAACTGCCACCATAACGCCGTTGTGGAAATTTATTTGCTCTCGGTATTACCTGGAAAAATGTGAAAAATATAAATATGTACATAAAAAATGAGAAGAAAGGCAAAATTAAAGAAAATATTTGTTAAGGATATTGTAAGAAAATAAAAATAAATTTTAATTTTCAAAATTATACAGCGGAAACGTTATAATGAATCTATTTAATTGGTATTCGCTTTCAATTTTATTTCAACTTTCTAATTGTGCTGTTATCATTATTAGCATTATTATCATCATCATTATTATTATTATTATTATTAATTAGGCGAATTTAGTTTTGCCATACAATAACCATTAATTAGGGCATTCACAATAAGTATCTTAAAATTTTAATGTGGCAACATTGTGCCATCGTCTTGCATCGCAGTGTTGCCAGTTTTTTCTAGAACTTATCCCCAATTTTTGATTTCTCATCCCCAAAAATCCCCAAATTAATTTTTTTATAAATTTTTTTTTCTTTTGTGAAAAAAATAAATATTTTTTTTTTAATTTTATCTGAAAACTAATGACAAAAATAACATATTTATTCAATAAAATTAATTTTTATCGATAGCTACGAGTATATTTACGTTCATATAAATTTAATTCGTACTTATAAAACGTGTAAAGAAAAAAATGCACATAATTTAATATACACAAGTATAAAAAAAATTTGAACCAAGGTTTACCATTTAAAAAGCTTTAGCATCGAAATCTTCTGATTCATTAGCCTCAGAAACTTTGTTGTACATAGTAGTTGTATTAAAAAGCTTTAGCATTTCAGCAGAACAAATTGAATTATCTTTAAAGTGTGTGTTTATTCTAATAAGTGCTTCCAACAAGTCATATTGCATTTTGTTATGTATTTTTATTTTGACAATGTTCATTATTGGTTAATCTGATTTGATACTTCTTCTTTATTAGAAACCATTCACTATGAATAGTAACTCACATTTTTAGACTTGCCAGACGCATATTTCTTAGTTAAAAAATCGTTCTTGTTTAACCATCAGTTATAAAAAAAATCCCCAAAAATCCCCTCAAATTTGGTTATATCCCCAACAAATCTCCAGATCCCCAATACGAAATTTTCATCCCCAATCGCAAAAAAATCCCCAATTTGGGGACAAATCCCCTAAACTGGGAACACTGTTGCATCGTAGCATGTGCAAAACGATATAGTATATTAATACTCACCACAAAAAATTGTTAAGTGGTGAGTATCAATGTACTATATCCCAATTCACAAACTTGTGCAAAAGGTCTTGCATCGTAGCATGTGCAAAATGGTTAATATATTGATACTCACCACTTAACAGTTCTTAGTGGTGAGCATTAATATACTATACCATTTTTCATACCTCATCAACTACAGCTGCGCTGAGTTTAACATTACCATATTGCCACATTGAAAATGATGCCAGCTGGTAATAAATTTGATATAAGCATAAACAAGGAAAAAGATATTAAAGTATTACAACTTTATTTATTAAACTTATTAAAGTTTTATAAAGAGTTTTTAAAATAAATTTTCATACAAAACTTTTCTTAAAAAGTCTTTAAAAAGCCTTAATAATTTTTATGAATCAGATTGTGAAAATTTAAACTGTGAAATATTGAGACATATTTTAAAATGCTATTGTGAACTCCCTTAATGATTTTGTAGTATTTTCAAGCAAGTTCATAGAAGAAGTTGAGATTATTATTTAATAGAAATTATTTATCTGCTATTGTACTGGCAAAAATACTACTTAAGTAAAAAATTTTAAAAACATCAGTTTATTTAGTTCAGAACTAAGTAAGTTTATTGATATATTTATCAAATATTATAAATACAATAAAAAATTATATAACAACATAATAACTGGAATATTCAACCTTGAGAAGGTTTGATAGTTTTATGCAAATATTTGCTAAAAAGACGTAATAACATTTAATATGGCTTAAGATTTATTTGATGAAACAAGTCTTTTTGGACACTTTAATTCCCTTAATATAAAAAAATATTAAATCCTCTGTTGCTTTTGTTTTAAAGTTTCCTTTTATCCAAAGGTAGTATATTTTTTGTCTTGTTAATTTTTTCATGTTACAACGTAAATCCTTTTGTCATATTTTTTGTGTATATTAATTTTCAGAAGACAGCAAAAACAAAAACAAAACGTTCCTTTTTGAAAATCCAATATAAACTTTATTACAATGTTCTACCAAGTAACCTGTAGACATGCTTATACTCGTACATATAAATCATATCCTGGTATTTACCATGCAGAGAACAGTAATTCAAATGTATTTCATGAAAGGAAAAGAATTTTACAGGACTTGTACAACTAAATATACAGTTGCAGAATAAAATTTAATTCAAAAAGCTCTACTTATGATAATAAAACCTTTGAAGAATATTACTACATGGTTACGTATATTCATACAGAATACCAATGTAAAATCAACATGGAAAAATTTTAAATTTATTAGAAACAATTAAGGAGCTCACAATAGCGTTTTAAAATATGTCTTAATATTGCAACGTTTACATTTTAATTCCTTAATATGGCTTGTTGTATTTTTCTGTGTGTAAATCAAATTTAATACCAAGCGTCAAACGCAAAAGTCTGGAAAGCATGTCATTTTGAATATAACAATATGGTAACGCTAAACTAAACAAGTTAAAACTGTCAGCGCAGCTCTAGTTGATAAAAAAACTATAAAAAAATATTGTTATTTCAATGATTCAATATAATATATTTTATATCGTTGCCTGCTCACAAGATGGCACAGTGTTGCCACATTAAAATTTAAAGATACTTATTGGGAATTCCCTAAATATGTTTTTTAAGTGTGTTGGTGTTTATTTGCTTTGTTCATAACTACAGTTGACTGTTCTTGATTTTTTTTTGTAGGCAGTGTACTATTCCAGTAGTCGAAAGGTCGCAAGTTCTGTTCCTGGCGGATACTCTGGGTGTTTCTGCAGACAAACCAAAGTAGCTGCGCTGTTTTTTTTTACCAACAAAATCAACAACCACTTTAATTTCATATAAATTTCATGTTAAATCATCATGTAAAATTTAAATTTAATTCAGTTTATTTAGTGTGTACTTATATAAAGTATATTTAAGGTTGTTCTAGCGGTAGTGATTAAAGCCATGCTATATAAAAATTTTGCTTCGCGTTGCGTTTAAGATTCGCTTTGACATCTGAGATGAAATGTACATGATTATATCATGCAAGTCATATAAAGTACTTTTAATGCAAAGCAAAGGCAAAAGTTAGGAAACTCTCAACTTTTCGCGTGCTTTGACAACCACTTTAAGTACTTTTCTTAATTTGTTTGACTAAACTTGCACGTAAATATAAAATTTTTATTAAAATTTCGATAGATTTACATAAAAAACGAATTAGTGGTATCATAGTAATATAATTGCGCAGTGTTTTATTGATAAAACAAAATAGTAAAGAAACAGTGAGTGTTGTCAAAGTTTTTATTGTGTCAAACACATTTTGCTTCACGCTTATTTCTCAATTTTAGAAACGTCACGCAAAGCGTTGAAGTTGTATCTGACACCGCCTTAAAGGTAGAGGTCCATAGCTCGCTTTTTGCGCGTCATGCTCTACACGCGTTTCGTGCTCTTGTTTCATCCTAAACTTAGTTCGCGTTGAGTTAGATGCACTGCTTTTCATGCGCCATTTTTTTATTGAAAAAAAAGAAAAAAATTATCCACGGTAAAATAATATTTATCGATAACGTAAGGAATAAAGTATTATATAACATTTTTAGCTTTCAAGAACAACTGAATTTCTTTCATGGTGCTTGTAAAGCGTACAAAAGCAGAAAGTAGACTTACTTTTTGCTTTGAACGCGCCTACGCGTTCTGCGCTTTTTGAAATGTAACTTGTCACATACTATTACATTGATTCTACTTTTTTGACAGATACATAGCAAGCGTAACGCACAAAAAGCGAGCTATGGACCTCTACCTTAAGTGCGTTGACTACCCCACGCGGTGAGTTTGAGTACAAATCTTGGCCAGCGAAGCCAACTATATACGAAACACACACAAGCACCCACATTTCTCTAATGCCTGTGCCAATACACACGTGATTGAAAGTTAAACAATTACAAATGAAGTAAAATGACTACATTGAAATAAATTCATGTTTTTTCAACTTGAAATAACTTTAAATAAACGCGATTACTTATGTTGATTTTAAGCACTAAACCCATTCACTACAGTTGGGTACCGACTTCAAAATGTCAAGGAGAGAATATACATATTTAAATGAGAACGATTTTTTTGATGAGAGCACGGCAACACGGCAGTAGTTTGTTGTCAATGCTAATTGTGTTATTGTAGATAAATTAAACTGATTTCCCAGCTAAAAAAATATGTATGGAGCACATATAATATCCCATATAAGGTTCGGATACGAAAAATGAGGGTATATGGGCATATATGATTATATATATTCATACATTTTCATACATGTATGTGTAAATTCCCTCCACAGTATGCAAAATTCATATTCATGCACTCTTGATTCACAAAAGCGCACTGCTGTGCAATAAATTAAATTAATAAAATAAAATTTTCTTAGACTTGAGAGAGAGGTTGTATTTAATGAAACATTTGTTTGGACAAATAATTCAAAGCGAACTAAAAACATTTCATTCATCAAAAGGTCAATCAATTATTTAAATAACACATAAATCATATTCGTACATAACATTCAGCTTAAGAAATCAGATTAAAAACTAATGCAATTAATTATAAAAGGAAAACTAATCCCTCTAACAATACTTTTCAATACAATAATATGAACTTTGTTTCTTATCTAGAGAATTTTGTTATTTTCTATAAAATTAATGACTGGATTATCCTTTTAATTATTTGATATATTAAATGAGACCACAATGTATAAAATCATACAAGAATGGTTTTTTTGTAACAAAAAGTTTTTCTTTTTTAAACGTTGAGGTATAACGCATATAAACTTTGCATACTGTATGTATTTTCTAATGGATTTTCAATTCAGCAGTGACAAAATTCCAAGCTTTTTTGATTGCAAAAAGGATCTTATGTGAGATATCATGAATGCATAAATTCTTACATGGCTTCATATATAAAATCGTATATTTATATATGGATCCACATATGAAGAGCTTCATAATTAAATTTTCATATATGAGTTCATATGTTATAATACATTTCATATATTAGTGCATTTATTAGTTCATATATAATAGTTCCGCCATGTATAATCCCATATATTTCCATACATGAATCCCTACATATTCATATATAGTTATATACATTCATATATTAAAAATATATGGACCATACATAATTTTTTTAGCTGGGTAATTTTATTTTGTATGTGTGAAATATATTCCAGGTGCTTATAATGTCAATTCTGTCTCCAAAAGAATTAAGTAGCTGACTTTTGGTGTTCGTGTAGTCTGCAGTGGTGAATGTGTTTACGCATAACAGTATTAAATAAACATAAAATAAAGTAATTTCAAAAGGAAAAATTTTCTTTGCAGGTTATTAGAAATCATGTTTAATTAATATGAAACACATATGAAGCAAAGCCATTGCAATCCAATTTTAAATTAACTTTGTTTTAATACATTTTAATATGAAGCGTTTCTTTTTTTTTTTTTTGAATCACTATACTTTTCCATACAACTGTTAACTTTTTCGTATACATATATTTTATAATATTTTGTTTCATTCATATCCATAACTAATTTTAATAACCGCAAATATATTTTTCTTTGAGTTTACAAACAGACATTCTTTGTTGTACACAATTCATATGGCTGAAGAAGACTTTTCGCCATGACTGCGAAGGCATGGCTTTGAAGTTCAAGGGTGAATGGTGTAGAGAAGCAGTGACGTGTAGTATTTTACGGGAGATTTTTGTCATTTCTCCTACTTCCTCCCTCTCGAATCTTTTCTGTGTAGATCCGTGCTTATATTGTACCCTCAAAATATTATTTAGGTAAATTATTAAGGGAAAAAAATGAAAAATCATTTGAAACTAGTAAAATGTCATTTAAAAACCCTTTCGCTTATATTTCATTTGAATCAAGAGAGTTTTTTGATTTCTTTTAATGTTAATTTTTTAACTAGCACAATAAGTAAAAATAAATAAAAAATCATTTATTTTATTTAAAAAAATTAAATTTATTTATAAGAATTGAGAATTATTTATTAACAATTGAAAATAACTTAACATTTTGACTGCACGAAAAATCATTTTAATTTTGTAGTTGTTTTTTTTTGGCAACATACATAAAAAGTTAAGACATAATTTTTTTCGTAGATCAACTGCACCTTCATTTAAGTTTGACTTTACGGTAAAATTCTGAAACAACTACAAACAGTTAATGTGAAACTTTTTTGAGTGTACTCGTACAAATTTAATTCCCTCTTTTTTTTCTTACCATAAAACAAACTACTGTGCAATAATTTGAAAACATATAAATTCAAAGTGAACATGAGGGCGAGCGAGTATGGCACAAAGTATTGCAGACATCTGTCATTTTGGTTTCAGCAGAATGCAATTTTATTACATGCCTTAACAATTAAATTGAAATGCTACAGAAAAAAGAAAGTTTAAAACAAAAGAAAGAACAACTAAAATGAAGTTAAAATGGATTTACGAGTAATAATAACTGTTCGTTACTAAACGAATATTTGCTCTATCAACTTTATTTATTTAATAAGTTTAAAAATACTGTCATACTCGTACCAATCAGATGCCCAATAGCATTTTTGTATTCTTCTCTTAAACGCTTAATTTGATAATGAATTTTTGCAATACTTTTGACAATGCAACGATTAAGTATGTTTGCCTTTGGGAGTATAAAACGGAATGTAAATGAGCAATAGACTGGCGCTCATTTTCAAAGAGTTGCCATATTTACTGCGGGAAACTTTTAAATTGTTCTGTTAAGCAAAAAAAAAATTACTATGCAAAAATTTTAAGTCGTTATTTTTATATTAAAACAATACGCATCGGGGCTAAAAATTCCAGACAGACCGACCCCAACTAATTCACCCAGTACACCAAAGGTGAAAAGGAAACCTAATGTTTTCATCACTACGATGTCTGTCTGTCAGTGACAGGATGTTTTGTCGAGAACCGTAAAAGCTGTGGACTTGAAATTTTTTAGAATATAATAGCCGCTATAACAAAAAATTAATGATCATTAAAAATTAAAGGGTATTCTTAAGCGAGCAACAAAAAATTTTGAAATTCTAATTATATAGAAAATTAGATATAGTAACTTGATTTCAAAGTTAGTGTTTCTTAAACAGACTATAACAATTAACACTGAAATTTAAAAAAAAAAATTATATTAAAGGGTATTCTGGCAGTTAATGCTATTTTGACTCTGAAATTGTAACAACTTGCTATATCTTGGAAATAGTAAAAGACAAACTCTTAAAATTTTCAAAAACGGTAAAATTAAAAAATCCGAAAACTATAAAATCGCCAAAAACAAAAAAAATCGCCAAAAAACAAAAAAAAAATCGTTAAAACCAAAAAAAGCACCAAGTTAAGAAAAATTTCTAACACTAAAATAAATCGACAAAAGAAAAAAAACCGCCAAATTTAAAAAAACGCCAAAAACAGAAAAAAATCGCTAAACCGCGAAAAAGGTGCCAAAACTAAAAAAATCGCCTAAATGAAAAAAAACCGCAAATATGAAAAAAAATCGCCAAACTGTGAAAACGCCAAAAACCGAAAAAATTTAAACAACGAGAATAAAAATGCAAGAACTAAGGAAAGCGCCAAAACTTTAAAAAATCTGCCAAAGACCAAAAAAAACGCTAAAACTAAAAAAATGCCAAAAATATATATTATATAGGATAAAGTTTGTATTGAATTACATATCCTGAAATCCGAAAAAAATCGTGAAAAGGAAAAAAGCACAAAAACTGAAAAATCGGTAAAAATAAAACAAATCGCAAACAAAAATGTCACAACTAAAAAAGCCCCAAAACTTTAAAAATCCATGAGCCGAAAAAATGCCAAAACAAAAAAAGCGCTAAATTTAAAAAAATCGCAAAAACTTAAATAAATCCCCAAACAAAAAAACAAAAAAACGCCAAAAATAAAAAAGCATTAAAACTGTAAAATGTAGAAAATTTAAAAATCCAAAAACCGAAAAAATCGCAAAAAAAAACTCAAAAAAGCGCCAAAAATATAAAAACGTCAAAAAAAAACTTAAGAAAATTGCCAAAACGAAAAAATTGCTAAAACTTAAATAAATCCCAAAAAACACCACAAACAAAAAAAATAAAAAAAACCCCAAAACTAAAAAAGCACCAAAACTATAAAACACCCAAAATTTAAAAAATCCAAAAACCGAAAAAATCGCCTAGACGAAAATAGCGCTTAAACTAAAATAAATCACCGAAAACTGAAAAAATCGCCATAAATGAAAAAACGCCTAAAATTTAAAAATCCCAAAGCGAAAAAAATAACCAAAACTAAAAAATGCACAGAATCCAAAAAACTCGTCAAGAACCCAAAAAAAAATTTATCGTGTACTTAAAATATTTAAAAAAAATTACATGAGGTAAGATGAATATAGGCATTTCCACAGAAATGTCAACTTTTTCTAGCATGCGACACCAAACAAATGTGCTTGTTCTTTCACAAAAAAATTAAACTTTTTTTTACTTTTTTATATATTTGTGTAGGCCACGAGCAGCTCTTCGTTAGGTAAAATTTTAAGAAACATCGAGTCACGTTGGTCAGAAATACAAGGTTAATTGATTGATGTCGCACGCGACAAAATAGTGGAATTTTTTAGAGAAATGCAGATATCTTATATAAGCTAAAGTCGTACTTTACTGAATTTTGTTCAGAATATAATTATTCCCTGCCATAAATAAATAATATTTCTATAAATTTTTCCCGCACCATCCTAACTATACCCAGGGTGCAACAAGAGGACATAAATGTATGACTTGTATATGTAACTTTCCTCATTGTGTCCTCCTATTGCAAAATTCATTGACGTTCATTTTTGGCAATAAATCTTCAATTGAAAAATTCATAATTGTCCAGGAAATTAAAAATAAATAAAAGAAAAATACTTCTAACATACTGTCTTACGCAGATAAATTGTAATTGTAAAAATAGAAAATAAACTCAATAATTTCCTTGTTGTCCTTTAGGTTGAGTAATGACTTGAACTCGATTATGGGAAAAATTTAATCAATCAAACCAAAATGCTCTGGTGTGCCTCCTAAGTGTCGTAATCTACTGACAATCTTTGGGTTAATGGAAAATTTTATTTCATAAGGTAAAAATAAACTGTACAGCATTAAGGTTATGGGGGACTTCTTATATATACATACATATAAATATATATTTATTAACATTTGTATATAAATTTTCAGCAGCTAAAATCTATAAACGTTGGCCAACTTATAACTCAGAGTAAGCTAAAAGCTGTAGTATAGAAAAGTTTATGTACAATTTCAATTTTCCTCATTACGCATCTTTCTATATGAAAAAATATTGAATGTATACACTGCGAAACACGTAAATAAGGAATTTAATTTTAAAAATTGTTAACGAATATTTTTCTAAGAAAAAAAAAAGTTTAATAACGATGAATCAGATGTCTACAACTTGTATTTTCATTACTTCAAAGATGGAAGATATATTTTGCTAATGCAGACAAAAAAAAGAGAGATGGAAATGTCTTACAAAAGATCCCTTATTATTACTCCTTATTTAAGTGATTACCGGTGTATATACCACAATGCTTTAATTTTTCATCTATGTATTTCCTTTTATAAATTGGAAATTTTTACCACAACTTTAATTACAAATTTAGGTCATCACTTACCTTATCTTCCAAAAGATTTGAAAACAAATCCATATGGTCTTCATCTTCATTCATCATTGCGAAAAAGTTCTTAAACGTGTCCGGAAATGAGGCCGGAAATTGTCCCTGGCGCGAATCCAATTTCGTCTCCATTTCTATAAGATAAAAACAAAAAAACAAAAACACCACAACATTAAATCTCAACAAGCAGTAATTTATTGAAATATATTTAAATTAGCGCATTAAAATAACTAATTACAATTAATTTCCAAGAAAATTAAAAAAGGAAATTTTGCAAATTATTAAATTCAATTCAACGTTGAGTGCAAAACAAAGGCGCACATCAAAGAGACGGCAGGCAGGCGACTGCCAAAGACAAAAGGAAATAATTGCTTGTTAAAATGTTTACAATGACTACGAAGAAGTAAAATTTACAATATACCACAATTTTATTTTTATTTTTTCTAAAAATTGTTTGCTTGCCTTGTTGTTTGATGTTTGCCAAGCATAAAAAATAATAGTCATGCACACACATACATACATACATACATGTATATTAAAGAACTGCACAAGACCTCTTACAAGACCTTTTAAGACATGAGGGATTTTTCAAAAGTTTTTCTACAGCGAAATGTTCTAAAACCGCTAAACAACACTGTTTGCAAGACACTTGTTTCAGTTATTGCAGGTATAGGAGTAAAATGAAAATAGTTCGACACTGAAAAATGTATGATACTTGTGCTTCTTTCTACGCATGGGCGCGTGTACAAACTTCATGCATGTACATACATACATACCGACATAAGTTGTGGGTAGGCTCTCTTATTTTTCTAAGCACATACAAACGCACACATGCATTTACATTAGTTGTGTGCGCTTGCTTTAAAAAAACATCCCTTAAACACATAATAGCTTACCATCTGCATCTTTGACACACTCAAACGTACAATATGCAAAATAACAACCATACACACATCAACACTACTTCTTTTGGTTGTTTGTTACAAACAAGAAGTCTTGGCGACATCGCTTGTTAACACTCATATACACCTACACCAATATATCCATCGTGCTTCGTTTATAATATGACAGCATTTATTTTTGGTTTAGTATAATACATGCCACGAGAATACATTTAGAACACAAGATGTATTTATATTCTTCTTCTTCTTTCTTTCTTAATTAGAATTTGTCGCATTTGGAATTACTTACCGAATAATCTAAGGGTTTTTTCCTATACATACTATACTTATAGGAGAAGGCTCTTTGAATTTCTCAGATCATGTGACTTACCTAATATATAATACGAATATATAGTCTGTTGGGCTCTGGTCACTGGCTACCAGAATCAAATTGATTTATGTATCTCTCTTTAATATCTTGTAATATTTATATGGCTGGGGAGCCGATTTCTTTCTTTCTTCCTTTTTATCTTCTTTTATTGAAAGAAAAATAATATTAATGATAATAAAATATCATTGCATACTTGTGCATCCTATTTTTTATATTTGCATGTGATTTTATGGCACATGATAAGTATTGATCATTGGTATTATTCTTGTAAATTTATTCTTCATAAAATAATCCTAAATTTAAACTTAATCAGATAACACATGTATTAATGATTGTTAGTCTATATAGACATGAAATTAAGCTATCAATACATGTATTATTGGCCGAGCAGGCTTTTTATGTATTGAAACAACTGAAATAAATAAATAAATAAATAAATAAATAAATAAATAAATAAATATTTTAAGAGTGTTTACGCAGGTTTCTAAGGTGTATATACAGATGAATAAGTAGTGTTTCACATCTTGGCTGTCGTACTTTGGGACATTATTACAGCAGTTAAGACAGAGTCACATAGAATCTTTCATATGTTATAAGTCGCCTTTTTCAACATTAATGTAACGACGAAAGAAGTTGACACAAGGAAGACTTTTTTGACGGAAACATTTCAGCAGCATCAACAGTTTTGTTCTCCATTTCATTAATTAAACTTGAGTTTTTTATTTATTTTGTTTTATTTTATTCTTGCTGCCACAAAACAATGTACCAAAAAACCAATAGTTGTCAAACTAATCAACATACCGCAAAAGTTAAAAGTTGACCAACTTTTATACTTTGCTGGATGTAGCAGAGCTCATACGAAAATTTGAATTTCAACTTCTTTATCTGTCAGTTGAAAATGGCAGAATTTGACGTATAAGGGATTCTATATGACTCGGCCTTTAGACATTTTTTTGTGTGTTTGTAGGTTGTTATGGCCAGCAAAATTGTTTTAAATATAAAAAGATTTTTGTCGTTAAATGTTTCATACTATTGTTGTATTTTTTTTTTATAGTCATCATCAAACAATTATCAATATCTTATTTTTACTTAAGCATTATTACATCAAACATGGTGGTTTCTCTTTTATTAGAGATTTTTCAAGGAAATGTAAGGAATAAGGAAAGATTGTTTAAGTTGAGATAGACTAACTTTGAGTAATTTCCGAAATCTCCATTATTTTGTGCGATTTTTTAGGAAGTTATAACACAACGACCAGCGGCTTATGTTTTTTAGACCAATGATCTCATTTGGAAGAATTGCCTGTTTTTTTACAACGCACACGGCCAACTTGAAAAAAAACTTATATGAAAAGCTCTCATTATATCGCTTGCTTGCATTGTGGAAAATACACATTAATTTAGGCTATACTCTGGTAAATTTCAAATTATATAAAATATGTTAAACGATGTTTGCCTAAAGCAGTAAAAGTGCACAATAAATTTCCCAATTTAATTGTGAAAGAAATAAATTTCTGAAAATCGACTTGAATGTTTAAAGTGCTCTTCTGCAAAACAGTGAAATATGACTTAAGGCTGAGTTAGCCGACTGTAATTTAATGTAACTGCAACGTAGGTATTTGCCCCAGCTAATAAAGTCTAAGTTAAATTTTTCTTCTCTCCTTTAGAAACTCATATTAATTAATAAAAATATTTCATTCAATAAGAATTGAAATTAGTGAACTTAGGCCTGACTAAAAATTATTTCTCTGATTAAAATTCACTACAGTTCAATTAAAGAATCTAAAAATATCTTAAAAAATTTTTGTATCGCTAAAAAATCGCCATTTCGCCAAATCAAAAACATAGACGCCAAAAAAGTTGTAAAATCACCAGGTTTGGCGAGAAATCGGCATATCTAACAACCCAGGTTTCAGGTGACTATTTTCGCCGCTTGTAATTTGAATATCCCTTACAAGGCGAATTCATATTAGGTGGTGTCAACTGCTTAGGTGATTATTAGACACATATTTTTCAGTTTCTTTTTGTTTAACTCAAAAGTATAAATTTTCAAAGCGCAGTCCACTGAATAAATGAATTTGCCGTGATACTTTAAGTTTTAGTACAAGGCGAATTCAAATTAGAAGGTCTGCTCAGCTGACTATTTTGGTCGCTTGTAATATACATAAAATATCAACACACATTTTCCATTATATTTTGTTTACATCAAAAGTATACAAAAATAAAACAAGGCGAGTTTATATAATATTAGCGCTTTCAGTTTTGGGGATTTGTCTCCGACTAGGGGATTTCTTGTAAATGGGGGTTAAAAATTTTAAGCAAACCATCAAGGGATTTTTTAGGGAAAAGACACTTTTTGCACTGCAGATTTTCGGGATAATCACCCGTATTGTGTATGTCGAGTCTAATGTTTTTCTACGAGAATGAAATCTAGGACTAAATTCTCGTAGAGTAATATTCGACTCAAGAAATGCAATACGTGTGAATATATAATTAAAAATCTCTTTATTTAGTTATTTTTTTTTGTGTTTCTTACATTCTTCGTCATTAATCATATTGTTGATGGTAACATTGGAAAAATTCCAATATATGAAAATTTTTGTCTAGCAAGGCTAAAAATATTCTGTTGTTAACATAGCGTCCACAGCTGATGAATGTATATCATGATGACTATCAAATTGATATCATGATGCAAATTCATCACGTATAGACTCAATTTACTAATATTATGGCATCGTTATGATATAATCATCAGAGCTCGTGGCTCTCTTGTTCATCTTGATATCAAATGGCATTTTGTGTGTTATTATGTATTTAACGTTTATTTATTAAACAATTTTTGGTTAAAAAAGGTGGCAAAACAGTTATTTGTGAACAAAAAATTAAACAAAACGCAAATTAGTTCTTTTTGGCAAGTACTTTTCAAATATTTGTTTGATTCATCATAACATAAAATCATCAACTCCTACCCCTTTGTGTTTATATTAATGAAAAAATTACAGTTGCTCTGTCATGAATCAAATTGTACATGTGCAAAAAAAAAACAATTTTATTTTATTTTGTAAATGGCTTAATATTTCATATTCTTTTTGTTTTGTTTTACTTACTGCAAAAATTAAAGCAACCAAACGTTTCCTTTCATTTGCCTTTATACTCTGCTTGCATTTTTTTTGTTCAAAAATTTCCCACTGTTTAATGTGTCTTTGGTAAAAAGGCAGCAAAAGGTTAAATGAAACTTGTTGTTTTTAGGACAGATTTAAGGACATAAGGATAGCTGTACATTTATTAAGACGATAAAAACAATATTACAGGCACATAAACTATTCTAATTTACTGTATAAGCAAGAAATTATTTATTAACAAACACACATAAGAACGCCACATTTGTATTTGTATGCAGATGTCTTAACATATTTTTATTGACAGTTGTCTCTGGATAAATTGAAAATTGTAAGACCAAAATTTAGCTGAGAGTTCCAAGCAATATCATGTAACAAATACTAATACGAGTATAACACAGAATTTAATTAAAATATCTGTTTTCTTATTTCAAAATATATTTTAATTCTCAAACAACCAATAAAAACTAAAACAAACTGTTTCCTTCCTGTTGATTTAACTAGAAAACTTTAAGAAATTTATGTTTATGTATCGCGTTTAGAATTAGAAGAAAATTCGTTTCGTATTTCAAGGAATCTGTAGAAATTGCAGCTTATACAATTACACAATTTGTCACATTAAAGGGAGTAGACTGTTTATGTATACATAACTTTTCAAAGACATGCTTATGCTTGTTCAAGGTTCAATGTGCAAGTAGTTGATGACAAAATAATTGATGAGGGATTCTTACTGAAGCAGTCCCTTTTATTATGTATGCCAACAACACTATACCTCATTTTTTTCATAATTTTTTTTTGTACGTCTTAAGGGAAATTTAAATTCTAAAGCTGGCTGACAACTTCTAAGTAAATCTGTGAAGAGCATATGTGTTGTGCATGTTTTTTTTAGAAAATATGTGACGACAATTCGGCCAATCTGTTTTATTTAAAAAAGGCAATGGCTTTAAAGCTGCACTATAATAAGAGTTTATTTGTAGGAGAAAGATTTAAAAATGTTAACAACGTAAACAAGAATTTTGTTTCCACTTTTTCTCAAGGAGAGAAAATTTTCAAAGCTTTCATAATAATTTACGATGCCTGTTTTTACAGATTTTTCTTTGAATCTTTTAAAGTTACACATATATTTGTAAATTGTGATTTTAATAACACATTAAGAGTCTTACTATAAGCCTACGAAGCTTTTAAGCTTACTTCAAAATTTTTTGAGTTGAAGTCTACTCACGAGTTCCATGAGCAGGAACGAAATGCATACAGACATTGCTTAGCAAAAATAAAAACAAGTAAAAATTGCAAATAAAATAAATAATTTGGTTTACAAAGCGCTATGAATTTTAATCTAATGAAATCATTAATACAAAATAAGGAAATTTATGAAAGTTTTAAAGCTGCAAAAACATATTAACTTCTGTGTGATAGAATAAATTTTATTTCTTATGTAAATGTGCTGCGAGACAGACATCAGTTTTTTTTAAGAAAAGTGTGCTGTGAAACAAACAACATTTCTATAAGAAATATGTGTCAGTCGGCTGTGAAGCAGTCAACTCTTTTATAAGAAAAGTATGGTGTGATAAAGTCGATTTTTCCATAATAAAAGTTTGCTCTGAAGCATTTGATATTTCTTTAAGAAAATTGTGCTCAGACACAGTCAACTTTTCCATAAGAAAAGTCTGCTGTGATACAATCGACTTCCCTTTAAAAAAGTGTGCTGTTACACAGTTGTCTTGTTTTGTGAAAAGTATTTTGTGATACAGCTGACTTTTCTATAAGAAAAGTGAGCTCTGACACAGTCAAGAATTTTATTAGAAAAGTGTTCTCTGACGCAGTCAACCGATTTTTCTATGAGAGTGGCGTTGGCTGAAGTAGTTAGCACGTTGAATACAAAACCGGGTTTAATACCTGCATCTAATAGTCATTAAATAACAACACCACGCACTTTTCTGATGTGGGTTAGTGTCCCTTTGTGTCATTGCTTGTCGGAAAGTTAAAGTGATGAAGGCATAGTCACTAGTCATCCTAATGTAACATCAAAGCGCCCTCCTTTGTTATATAGACGAATTTTCGGTGAAATAAAATAACCGATAAAATAGGTACTAAGCACAGCTTCAAAAAAAAACTTAAAACGTCTCATTTAACACCAGAGGCGCTGCAACAACACGACATTATTAAAAACTTGCAAAAAACAGAGTTGTAAAATAATTAAGCTTTCCTCTATATCTTCCTTCACCACATGTCTTCTCTATCACTATACCTTTCCTAAAGAAGGTAACACCTAATATAAGAAGTAGGCATTTGCTTGAGTGTTATTACTCTTTAAAAAAAATAAATTCAGTGAATTTTGGCGATTTTTTTCGGTTTTTGGCATTTTTTCCATTTTGGCTATTTATTTTGTTTTGGCGATTTTTTTTAATTTTGGCGATTTTTTTAATTTCGGCGATTTTTTTCATATACACAGGCGATTTTTCGTTTATTGGCTTTTTTCAACTTAGCGATTTTTTTTAGTTTTGACACTTTTTTCTCGTTTTGGTGATTTTTTATATATTGTTAATTTTTTTTAAATTTTGGCGATTTTTTTTCATACAGGCGATTTTTTAGTTTTGCCGATTTTTCGGTTCTTGGTGTTTTTTTCATTTTGCCTATTTTATTCATTTATGCACTTTTTTAGTTTTGAGACTTTTTTCTCGCTTTGACGATTTTTTCCGTCAAAATGAAAAAAAACGCCAAAAACCAAAAAAAATCGCCAAAACGAAAAAAATCGCGAAAATTAAAACAAAAGCCAAAAACCGAAAAATATCCTCAAAACGAGAAAACAAGTGCCAAAATTAAAAAAAAAAATGCGAAAATAAAAAAATCGCCAAAATAAAAAAAATCGGCAAAATTAAAAAAACTTCAAAAACAAACAAAAATCGCCAGAACGAGAAAAAAAGCCACAATAAATTCAAAAAACCCCAAAAAACGCTTAAGACATAAAAAAACCGAAAAACGAAAAAAATTCCAAAACTCTAGTTTATATTGGCTAAAGTTCGTATTGAATTACATATCTCGTGTCCGTACGGAACCCTTCGTGCGCGGGTCAAAGTCGCACTTCACTGAATTTATTTTATATGCAATAGCAAATTTCAAAATTTCTTTCGTTTGCCATTTTTATTCGCAATAAATTCCTATTTGCAACAACTTTCCCATAAACTCTGACAATAGTTAATATCATACTCTACCTTTGATTTTTTTCCTGTCATCTTTTATAAGGGAAACCACAATACATTTTGTTATATATTTATTTATTTAATGTTATTTACACAATAACTGCTGAATGACAAATATGCAAGGAAACGGAAAATTATAAAAGAGTATTCCTGCATTCAAATCAAATATGTATGTATATATAATAATCCGTTTTTCTGTTATCTAAGAAAAGCAGACTTGTGAGCAAACATGCATAAACAAGAAGTAAAATATGTACAGGGTGGCCCAGAAAGACCGAAGTGGTGTGAATTCCTTATAACTTTTTATTTAAGACATATTTTTTTAATTTTTTGTTTTTAAATGCAGTAAATTTATAGGGAATATTTTTAAATTAGTTATTAAAAATGATATCCCGCAAGTGGTGGACATTTTCTGCTTCGCACAAATGTGTTCTTTCCATTTCCATTATTCATAACTTAGTAATGAGTGACGAAGCCTCTTTAACAAACAAAACTTTAGGATATGGGATATTGAAAACCCGAGAGTACTTCATCAACGACAATTACACCCAGTTAAGTATACTGTTTGATGCGGTGTTTCTTCAGAAAGGATCATTGGCCCATATATTTTTGAAAATGAACGAAGTGTCGTTATTTCCATCAATGGTGATCGATATCGGGCCATGTTGGAAAATTTTGTAAAGCCAACCGTGGAAAACCATCCGCAAATATGGTTCCAACAGGATGGACCCACAGCGCACACTTCCAAGGCCACAATGGCTCTTTTACGCGACATCTTTGGTGAAAAAATAATTTCGCGTAGAAGCAATTTTAATTGGCCTCCGCGTTCCCCGGATTTAACTGCTCCAGACTGTTTCCTTTGGAGTTATTTAAAAGGGAAAGTTTATCTTAATAAGCCTAGGACTATTGAGGAATTAAAAACCAATATTCGAGACGAAATTAACAACATAACACCGGAAGATTTGCGAAAGGTCATTGAAAATGTGTTGGAAAGAGCACATTTGTGCGAAGCAGAAAATGGCCACCACTTGCGGGATATAATTTTTAATAACTAATCTTAAAATATTCCCTATAAATTTAATGTATTTAAAAAACAAAAAACTAAAAAAATATGTCTTAAATAAAAAGTTATAAGGATTTCACACCAGTTCGGTCTTTCTGGGCCACCCTGTACATATGTATGTATGTCGATTTAATTTAAGAAATAACTTCTTATTCGGTTTAATTTCTTAAAATTCTTAGGAATATTATGCTTTTAGTATTGTATTAAATTTCCCAGAATAATTGTAGCTGTTTAGAAATTTATTCTTAGAAGTTTTTATTACTAATGGAAATTATTTTATTTTAATATTAGAGAAAGAAAAAACAATATATTGCATTAAATTCTAGTATATGAATAATTTTGCTTTAATATGTGTTTGCAGAATATGCTTAAGGTCAGAAATAAAAGTTGAAAGAATAAAAAGACGAGAAAGGAGAGAATTTAATGATTTTCCATTTGTTTTTCCATACTAGTCATATCTAAGAAACTCAAAATTTTTATAAAAGACATTCTTTGTTGCCTTCTGTATTTGTTTAGTCGTACCAAAATTTTACTTTTCTATTTACTAATATTGTTTAACGTGCACACATTACGAAATTAATTAATAACTAAACGCTTTATGTAAAAACGATTGAAACCGGGTTACCCAAATTCGTTTGTTACACACATTTAGCAATCATTTTTGAATAAGGGGATAAAACAGCGTTGCCAATTTCTATATAATTATCCAAAAATGTGACAACATATTTTTTCTTGTAAAATTTTTGTTTAATTTTTGTGTAATATTGCCACAACATTATATCATATATAAGCAAATTTTACAATTAAAGGTTTTCATTTCATTTAAAAAGTACTTCACTCCGTGAATGTAAAACCAAAAATTGGTATTTGTACGTTTCAATTCTGCCATTTTCTAACTTTTCATTGGAAATAATCTAAATTAAAATTAACAAACTTTAAAATGAGAATTAAATTGTCGTCTGGCAAATATGAAAATTTTTTTTCAATATAAATTGTAAGTCGAAAGTTTCGTGTCGTTATTGTGAAACAGGCTAATAATGAAATACTGTAAAAACGTAAAAACGCTCTAAAGTATGCAATACATTTTCGGAAAAATTTACTTTGTTAAATATGCTTTAAAGTAAAAACTAATAATAAAGCGATTTTCAAAAAAAATCCCTTTAAATTAATTTAATAAAAAAATATTTTTTTAAATAAGTAAAATAATAACTTGCGGTTATTAGTGAGTTGATAAATGTTAAGCATAGAAAATTATTTATTGATACTAAAGTTATCAAATAAAATTATTACAAAGTACATATTTTGTATAACAATACTTTTGTTAATAAAATTTATTAATATACATCATTTGCACACAACGCACACGTGTTTTTAATTTTACTGCATACTGCAAATTGCTCTCTTTTATTTTTCTTTGTTTGGGATTAAACTGCATGCAAAATAACATCTTTATTTAATAATTGCTGTACAAAAAATATCGATAAAAATCTTAAAATAATTGAAGAACAAACAAACACTTTGTACTCATTTAATTGCATGTTTTAGAATGCGAACATTATTATTAATTACAAGTGCATTACAAAATGCAGTTGGCTAAAAAATTTGAAAAATTGTATAAAATAAAATAAATTGCTTTAGCCTGCTGCAGAAAGCGAGTAGAGTCTGAAATATTTCTAAAGCAAGAGACCGAACAATAATTTTAAATAAAAAAACATGATGTTGAAATACGGTGTGCTTATAGTATTTTTAAGCATAGTATTGCTTAATGAAAATGTACAAGGACGCTCAGAGGTATGTGGACTCATTAAAGTTTCCTAAGAATATTTCTAAACTTTTGTGCCACAAAATTTTAGGATCGTAAGCAGGATGCTTTATCGGCTGTTGCCGATATCAAGGACAAACTTAAGAAGGGCGGTAAAATGGACGGTAAACACGAGATTCAGCTTCCCGGAGGTAAACTGAAAGGTAAATTTCAATTAGGCTTTGATGGCAAAAAAGGTAAAAAAGGTAAGAAAGAGGAGTCCGATGAAGAAGACATGGATGACAGGAGGAGAAAGAGAGCTATAAGTGTTGGAAATTTTGGTAAAAAAAGAAACAATAAATCGAAAGCAAAACCCGATAGCAAACCTGATTCTTCAACTCCTTCTTCTTCGTCTCCTTCATCATCTGAAGAGAATTGAAGACGTAGACGATCTTGCTGATTTCGAATCATTCACAAAGGAAATCAATTAATGCATTTGACGCATAAATATTTAACATGAATTAATTCAAAGGCCAATGAATTTACAAAAAAAAAAAAAAAAGAACCTATAACAATTAAAACATATTAGAATATTGGAATAATAAATATTATAGCACTAAATGATTGCAGCAAACTTGCAAGGTCTTTCATTAAGCACTTTCTATACTAAAACTTAAATAAAATGCAGTGTGTGTGTGTGTAAGAGAGAGAGAGAGAGAAATAGACATCTATCATCAACATTATTTATTCTTTTGAAAGGCCTAGCAAGGACATTACTTGTGTATAAGGAATATTACTCCTACAACGTGGAATTGTTCTCAAAACCTCAAATAATTCTTACACTGAAAGAAAAACACTTCGTCACGGCAATGAAACCATTACGTTGAACCCCTTTCATTAATACAGCGACAAATTTTATTAATAAAATGAAATATTACATTATATTGATGTAAATTGCATTAATGGAATGAAACTAATCGAGTGCTTAATATTTTACATTTTCTAGAATCATTTATGTTACGAAATAATTTTCATTCGGGTAACGAAAAACTTAAATACATGTTTTTTTGAAGAATTTATACAAAACAATATTTTAAATTGATTAGGTTACATAAAATAATTTCAAAGTATCAAATTGTATCAAAGTATCAAAAAAATATGTAATTAATCTATAGTTATGGAAATTATAGTTTTGTTGGAACTTTAATGATATATTTTCGTAACTATAATGAAGAAAACATCCTGCTGCTGGCTAGTAGGCAGTGTGCCACTCTTGTAATCCCAGGTTCGAATCCTGGAGATAAGTAAAATTTTTTTTAATATATATATATATATCTATAAGTTATAACTTTTCAAATAAATTAAATAATATTGAATTAATTAGATCAATTACATAACTTTGAAATAAAATTTCATTAATGATGGGATGTATGTATTTAGTGTGTATCTAAATAATATTTGAGATTGTTGTGGCTGCAGCGGTAAGCGCGCTATCTACCACGCGATGAGTTCCAAGTTCAACTCTTGGCCGGGGAAGCCAACTATTATGCAAACGTTTTTCTGATGCCTGTGCCAATATACACACGTAAGCTGAATATTTATTAAGATACAATTATAATTAAATAAATGAATCAGTCATTACAATAATGACTTATGTTGTTAACACTATGATATGATGATATCATCAAAAAATGATATGTTACGTACGTCTCAATAATGAAATATTGTCATGATTTACATGACAAATGTTGTTTATTCATTGAAATAGTTCGTAAAAAAAATAAAACTAATGTCACTTCATTGTATAAACTAATAAGTTTCATCGCAATGATTGATTACATTTTTCATTTAAAATATGAAAATGTACGTTGCTTATGAATGAAAATATTTCGTTGTATATATGACATTTTTCCAGTTAATGACACAATTTTCGTAATGCGAATGAAGCGTTGCATTGGTTGAAAAACAATGACAAAATCATAAATATAATGTGAAAAAGCTATGCATTTACGAAGGTTTTTCTTTCAGTGTACAGACTATCCAATATTTTTCTGAGCTGTGTGGCATTCTAATAAAACAATTTAATCATTTGCTTGTATTTTTGAATGCTTTATGGCTCCATGGTGAACAAATGACAGCCAATTTGACAGCTAAGGCCTTAACACTATGGCCATTGTCGACTGTCAAAGTTCGAATAACCGTAGTGGAACACCTTTTGCAATGCACCGTTGAATTTTAAGTGTGGTTTTTCTTTTGTTTACATATTTTCGTAATTTTTTTTTATACACAAACAGTTTACAAAAAAACAAACCGAAGTTACGAAGAAGTTTTAACGAGGAAAATTTTTTAAAAAGCACTTAAGCACTCTAAAACTTCTCACTTTCATTTTTTGTAAACTTAAAGGGTGAATATATTCGCCGTAAAATTTCACTGCTTCTTTTTAAAGACCTAATCCTGGACACAGCTAATAAGACAAAATTTCGACTTGACCATTATGAATCTTATTTAATCGAAAAGCCTGGCCAACGAATTTATATGGTTCATTTATATCTGCATACTTACATGCAAGTCGTTGCTCAAATGCTGATTAATAAATGTTGCAATATGTTGTACACTTACGCACATAAAAATTTGTTTGCTTTAACAAACAATTCATGTGCGTGTGCGTGTTCGTGTGCGTGTGCGTGTGCATTTACATTATTAAAGGGAAATTGTTAAAATTGATATAAGCTTTACATATAAACATACTTATAAGACGACTTTCAAATTAATTGCATTCACATTCAGATTACAAATCTAAAAGTATATACCCTGTCGGAGAATGTATGGTTGAGTACAAAAATAGTTAACTTATAGTTAACTTTTCTTGGACTGACTAAAAGCTAACTGCAATGTCATCCAGAACAAATCCAAAATTAATTCTTAAGGTGAGTACGTAATCGAATTTGGTGAGTGCCAACAAATTTTTTTCTCAGCCACTGTGAAACTCCTTTCAGTTTTACATTAACATTTTGCTGTTGTTTGTTATTTTAGATGGTACCGTATCTTAGTGATTGAGAGTTGAGTACACAACGAGTAGTAGTGAACTGCCAATCCTACCCCAATTAAACTTGCAAAATTGTGGCTGAAATTGTTAAATTTGGGTAATTAAAATTTGAAAATTCTTAAATTCTTGGAAATTTGTGAAATTTGATACCTGCGAGGGTGGTTCTATAAGTCCGTCCAAATTTTTGTTTACATAAGGAGTTTTTTGTTTACATTAACTTTGTGGGAACGGGTGATTTTTTTGGGTAGTATTAGTTGTGATAACGGGTGACTTTTTTTTGTGGGTGTGGTTTAAGAGGTTTTATAAGATTAAGATTTCTCAAGTGTATATGCCGACGGGAAAATCATGAAAATGATTTTTCCTAATACCAGTGGGGGAAATAGTGATTATTAATTTTTCCTAATACCAATGGTGAAAATAGTGATTATTCATTTTTCCTAATGCCTACGGCAATGCATGATAATTTTTCCTAATGCCTACGGCAATGCATGATAAGTTTTCCTAATGCCTACGGCAATGCATTATAATTTTTCCTAATGCCTACGGCAATGCATGATAATTTTTCCTAATGCCTACGGCAAGGCATTATAATTTTTCCTAATGCCTACGGCAATGCATTATAATTTTTCCTAATGCCTACGGCAATGCATGATAAGTTTTCCTAATGCCTACGGCAATGCATGATAAGTTTTCGTAATGCCGACGGCAATACATGAGTATTATTTTTTTCAAATGCCGACGGCAAAACATGATTATTATTTTCTAGTACCAAAGGGAAAATTGCCAGTGTTGCCAGACTATAGAAATTCGTTATCGTAATGCTATATCAGTAATATCAGAGAAAATAGATTTGATGACTACTACGCGATTCTCATATGAATCGGGGGAATATGTGTATGATTTCCTCACGCTAATAAATTGTTTATAAATAAAATAATTAAATAAATTAATAAACAATTAATTTAATTATTTTATTTATTTATAAAATGTTCTCTTGTATATGAACACCCTATACTTGTGTGTGGATGATCCAGCTTGTTTGTCGCTGGTATTTATTTATTTGTTTAAGAAATATATTTGTATGTGTATGTATGTATGTGTATTTGTATGTATGACTGAGGATGCTTATGCGTAAAATATTTTGTAGAATACATTTATATTTTGCAACATAATCATTTTCTTTGTCTACGATTATTTTAAAGCAGCAAAGTTTCAATTAAGTACACTAATCAGCAGAGAAACAAAAAGTAAAAATTTGCAAGTATGCAATAAAGTTAACTCTCCTCCTCCCCCACTTCCTCCTCTTTCATTTATGTAGTTTGTATTTGAAATAAGAAAACACTTGTACATTCTTTTATTTTGTATACATTTATTGTTTAAAATTTTTTTAAATTTTATAATAATACATACATACATATGTAAATTCATATTTTAAGAAGTAAAAAAGTTCATTTAAAGCAAGACATTTCTTTTGTTAGTAAAATAGCATTTTTTAATGCGCAAACACCAAAATTATGATAACTACAATAAAGATATTCTGGATACTTGATTTCCATTTGTTTAAAGTTGATGCAGCCTATACCCTCAACGTTAAAAATTTTTCGGTGTAACATTTTTTCCAACCATCGTCTTTTTTCTTCACCTTTTACATAAATTGTTGAACATCTTGCGTTGGCTTTTAAAAAATTGCAAACGCTTTGAAATGAAACTGATCCAGCAGTCCAGTTTAGGTGATGATAGTTTTTTGTTAGCCACTTTGCTTCTCTTTGCTTTTTTATTGATAACCATTTAAAATCAAATGGGGATTTTATAATGAAATGGTTATATTCATAATTGTTGAAAACAATCGCTACTTCTTTTGCGATGAAATCATTTGAATTACTCTTGAAACCTTGTACGTCTATAAAAATTATGTTGTCATCCATATTACTTAATTTATAAGACTTTTCGAACTTGTCCTTTGATAGGTATATATTCTATTATACGATCATGAATAAGAATGCAGTAAGCTGTTGTTTTTGCTGCAATATTAGTTGCTGTTTCAAATTCTATTTTTATATCAATCGGTCCATTATTGAGTGATTCATTCTGATGACTGACATCTACTACAATAATAGGAGCTTTTGTCTTAAACTCTGGTGCAGTTAGAAGCGGTTGAGATTCTTTCATATAATAACTTTGTTGAAATCTTATATACATATCATATAGAATTGCATATCGTTCATTTTTAAACTTTATGTTAAGATCATCATATGGATATGAGACTGAATTTAAATGTACTTTTAAATTAGTCAAATCACAATGAACAAACTTATTTTCTTGTTGAAAAACAATCAATACAAAACGTGGGCGTTCTCTATTTGCAGCCAGTTTAACATTCCAAATATGGCTAGTTCCTATGTTTAATTGTGGATTAATATGACAATCCCAACTGCGAAATGCCATAGGTATAGAAGCACCATTATTAATAATTTTTATCATATTCAATTTGCTAAAGTCCGATAATTGTACATGTGGGATTCTCCATGAGATGAGTGAAATTGTAAGTTTAGCTTTTTCAGTAGAAACACTCGAGCGCACAAGATTTTCATCGTTCTTATTGCGCAAGAGTATCAATTCATGTTTTCCATTTAGTATAACTTTGTTGTAGTCTTCAGCGAATCCTAGAAGCATTTTTAGAGGTACATAGAAATTGAAAAATCCGTTTACAAGAGTGACATCGTCAATTTTGTTCCATCCAGCATTTTGCATCACGTTGCTTTCAGTTGGTGACATAGAAACCAAATTTTTTATGGTGCTTGTGGCTCCTAAATATCTTGTATGATCAATTTCAATTCCATTGAGCTCATAGCGAATTTCATCAAACAGATATGCCACAAAGTTGTTTTTTAGTATAAAGTTCTCTGAAGATGATGAAGATTTGGTCTTATTATCATCGGCAACAAACCCCTCCACATAAATGTAGCTCTCACTGGGTAGCACGTACAAATCTTGATTTTGTATTGAAATTCTAATTTCATCATTAATGCTGTAAGACTGTAAGTATGGTACATATGTATGATAGTCCTTTTTGATTATATTTTCATCAGACAAAGGTTTATCTAAGACATCTATTATTGAACTCATTTTGTCTTTAATTTCAAATTCAATGACTTCAGAAAATTTTTATTTGATGTTGTTAGAGCTTTTTGTTGAGCTGGTCGCTTTAATGTTGTTGTTGTTCTTGCTGCTACATTTTTCAATGTATTTGTGTTGTATATTAGCATTATTTAGTTGGCCTTAAATGTATTCGTATTGTAATTTCCTCTCCTCGGAAATTAATTAAATCACCGTGTTGATCAAGTACGCGCAGCGCTAGTGAACTTATCTCTCTGGTGTTCACAGGTAAATAGATGAGATTTCTTGGAACCTCATCTATTTTATAGCCTGGAGGCACATTTATCGGAAATTCATGAAGTGTATGCGATTTGGAGTTATTCATATATGTGTTAATAGCGATACTACTTTCAATTCGCAAGAGATTCACTTTAAAAATATTAACTGGAAGATCTGAGTAATAATATTTGTTTGGTGTTAGGATTTTGCTATTGAATCCTAAAAGTTTTCCAATTGTGTTGTCCTTATTAAAATATACAGGATCCTTGGAACTATTAACTTTAACTTGCATTGTGTTGTTATTGGCTTCAATAAAAATCTTATTTGCTGGGCAAAGTCGTTTGTATTGCTCTTCTATAAAATCAACTATATCATTTAATTCGTAAGATCCAATTGGTATTTCAATTTTGTGTTCCCCTATATGAAACATATTGTTGTAAGTGTCTACATTTGGAATACTGTTGTATGAATGAAAATCAGTTAGAGCACACTCATATGCACCATGTAATTCAATAGGAGGAAAGTAACTAGCAGATAATTCTGATGAGTTAGAGCTCAGAGTAAGTGTTATTGACATTATAACAGACTGATTACAATTAAATAAAGTTTAGTACACAGTATGGTTTATAAGCATAATTTACATATTTATTTCATTTTCTTATTTTAAAATTAACATTAGTTTCTTAATATTAATGCTATTATTGTTCTTGATATGATGCTGTTGGTGATTTAGTTTTTCTTCCAACTATAATATTTCATCTTTACTTATCCAAGAATTATGTTGATCTGAAAATCCTAGCCATTTAACATATACTTCCTTTGCTTTAGTTTTGAGAACCTTTTCAACTAAATATGTATTTGGAAATCTAGTTTTTGAAAGTTCATCAGTATAGAATCCACCTTTAATATGATTACCAAGATAATCTTCTAATATGTATGTTGCAGGATTTGTATTTTGAACTTTGATAATTGTGAATATTTCTGTGGTCCAATTTGGAGTATAACCTTTTTCAAAGATATGCTTATATTTGCTTATGCGAACATGATCTCCTACATTAAATTTCGACATTTTATACATCTTCAAATGACTGTATACTGTATTAAGCAGCTTTTGCTCATTTGTTGAGTTGACTTTAATAGGAGACATTTTAATTGTGCGATGAAATTTTTTATTGTATGCATTAACTAAATCTTTGTGTATATCAATCCACTTATATGAACCATTATAGCTAAATTCTTTCCACATCATTCCTTTCAATGTTCTATTAAATCGTTCTACAATTGATGCTTTCATACTGCTATATGTTGAGTAGTGATTAATGTCATATTTATGCATTAATTTTTCAAAGTTTTTGTTGAAAAATTCTTTACCATCATCTGTTTGTAAGTTTTTTGGTACTCGCCCCAATTCAAAAATATCTGCCATTGCTTTGGTTGTTTCGAGTGCAGTTTTTGTTTTTAGCGGTACTGCCCATGCAAATTTTGAAAATGTGTCGATTACAGTCAACAAAAATCGATAATTTTTATTTTCTTTAGAATAGTTCCCCATTTCAACTAAATCAGCTTGCCAAAGATCATCAATTCCTTTCATTACAACTCTGCGACGCACAAAATGTTTTCGTGCTTGCTTATGGAGTTCGTTTACTAAATTTCTTTTTGAAGACATTAAGTTATTTTTACTGATTTTTTGGAGAGTGTCGTGATCTACTTGAAGGACTTTCAGCTATTGATACAAACATGTAATTTTCCAATCTATAAATTTTCTCATTAAGCTGCTCAATTTGTTCTTCAAAGGATGTTTTCATTTTTTGGATATCTTTTTGAATTTTATAATTTTCTTCTATATCTAATTTTATTTCACGTTGTAGTTCTTCGATTTGCATTTGGAGATCTTCTTGAATTACAGTATTGTCTGCCTTAAAGTATGTTAATAATTTCTCTTCTAGTTTTTCGATTTGAGTTTGCAGAAACAATTTATTGATAACATCGTTTTCCTCCAGAGCTTCTGCAACATTTTTGATCCTTTTGTTTTGGACATCAATGTTGTTGTTCGTATCCACAAAGAACCCCAACAGTTTAGGTGCATTTTTCAAAGAAATTATGTTGCTAGTATCGTTTAAGTAGTGTCCAAATTTATCAACAGACATGCTTTATATACTTTATTAAAGTTAATGTATTATATTCGCTTCACGTAGCTCTTCAATAATTGATACAATCTCGTTATTGTGATTAGTATGACCTGCACCTTGTGATGCGAGCAGTAGTCGAAGTCGATCTACTAACTCATTTGGATCATCCCAGTATATATAGTTGGGCTTATGAATATTAAATTCCATCATTCCATCACCTAAATAGCTACCTTTTGGCTTAGATCCTGTTGATTGGGGTAAATTCTTCTGGTTTTTCTCGTCAATAAATTTCTTAATAATATGTTTATATTTATATCCTCTAGTACCCTTTATTTGACCATCAGGTGTATAGTCTCTTCTATATGCATTAGTAGTAATTAAAATCTTTTTATAGATTTCGAGTTCAAATTTATCATAATTTTTTGGTATTTTATGAAACATTAGAGAAAATAGCCCTGGTGTTAGGGCCCATATTTGACCACCAACTTGTATTTTATCTTCATTAAGTTTGAGCGTACTATCACCAAATTTCCATTCATTATTGAAATCTTTATGTGGACCATAGTTTGTATCTAGTTCATTTCTTCCTTCCAAGACTGATAAGTCAGTATAAGTATCTTCTGTATTGGAAGTCTGTGAGTAAAAATCATCATCATCATCATCATTTACAGTATTAGCATCATTTAATGAGATGGTATTATCAAATATTGTTCCTTCAGCTAGTTTCTTTGGTGTACTTGACTCTATCTTGACTGATGTTTTTTCAGGCTTAAGACTTGTATTATTTTCAACTTCTACCTTCATTTTACTTTCTTCTTTCATGGGAATTCTTTTAATTTTTTTAGAACTATTTATGAATTCTTTGAGTGGTTCTGTTATAGGTTTAAATGTATCTCTGAGTTGTTCATGTGTATCTATTTCACCAGTTTTTATACTACGAAGCTTTTTCTTTAAGACATTTCTTGTCAACACCAATTGTTTTAAAATTTTCTCATCCATGCTTAACAATGGTAAATAACAGGTATCAGCTATTAGATCAGGTATCAGCTTTTCAGGAGCTGGTCTGGTTATCAGATCAGCTTTTTAGGACCTGGTCTGGTTATCAGATCAGCTTTTTAGGACCTGGTCTGGTTATCAGATCAGCTTTTTAGGACCTGGTCTGGTTATCAGATCAGCTTTTCAGGACCTGGTCTGGTTATCAGATCAGCTTTTCAGGACCTGGTCTGGTTATCAGATCAGCTTTTCAGGACCTGGTCTGGTTATCAGATCAGCTTTTTAGGACCTGGTCTGGTTTTCAGATCAGCTTTTTAGGACCTGGTCTGGTTATCAGATCAGCTTTTCAGGACCTGGTCTGGTTATCAGATCAGCTTTTTAGCACCTGGTCTGGTTTTCAGATCAGTTTATCAGGTAGCAGCTCAGCTTATAGCAAATAGATGTATGAAGTTTAAAGTTAGATTAATAACTAAAGTGAATGTTTATCAAGAGTAGTTTATATAGTTATGAAGTAGTCAAATTGCTTTCTGTAGCGACCATTATTTAATTCATTATCTTTGCTTATCACCAAAAATCCATATTTATCCTTCCAACACTCTCGACAAATTTCTTGGAACTTTTCATAACTCATATCGCTGCCAACATGATCCCTATAAACATGCTTCATATTCGTCTCATCTTGCTTAAACATTATAATAACATTTGCATTGTCTCTTATTAAATGCTTGGGAATTCTAGTATAAGTTTGACACAAGTAGAATGAATCAACATCCCTATGTCGCCCCATACAAAAATATGTACGTATATTATTCTGCTTTTCACATGCAACATCATCAAATATCATAATTGAATTAGTTTTAGCTTCGTCAGGTGGAATAACTGATTCATTATCTGTAAATGTATAATATCCCATTCCTTTAATTGGTGAAATTAGTTTCTTCAGATATTCATATTTGGGCTGATATAAAGATTTTGAGTATAAATAGATGTTTTCAAACTTGAGTCCATTAGGACTTTCTAGTAAGCCAATCATAACATTAGTCTTTCCACAATTTGATGGTCCCACTATTAGAGCACGAATAGAATTTGGTAAGAGGGGGCTGTGCTTTATTCTTGAAGTAATGTTCGATGATTGATCAATATTACGAACTAAAATATTTTTATGTTGTTTCACTAACTGCATTTTTGTAACTAAATGCATTTCATAATTGTTACCTCTTATTATAGAAAAAATTAGATAATATGGTTATACGATATCAGAAAACGTTTAGTCATAAAAACACCTTCGTTGGAGGAGGTATAGTAGATAAAATAATAAACGCTCTACCTGTTGAACTTCATCTTCCTGGATATCAGTACTGTGGACCTGGAACAAAACTACAAAAACGTTTAAATCGAGGTGACAAAGGAATTAATTTATTGGACTCTGCTTGTAAAAATCACGATATTGCGTATTCAAAAAATAAGGATTTAAGTACTAGACATAAAGCTGATAAAATACTGGAAAATTTAGCTTGGAATCGAGTTTTATCAAAAGATAGTAGTCTTGCTGAAAAATCATTTGCATATATGGTTACTAACGCAATGAAAGCCAAAACAAAATTTGGTATGGGTGTGGAGAAAAAGAAAAATGTTGGAAAGAACAAGCTAAATGATAAAAAACTATTTAGAACATCAATTAGAGCTGCAACAAAAATACTAAATAAGGAAAAGCCATTAGATATTAACTCAGCTATTAAAATTGCACGAAAAACTATCAACAAATCATTAAAAGGAAAAAAATCTCAAATTATAGTACCACGTGTAATACGTGTCCCAAAAATTGGTGGATTTTTGCCTCTAATACCGATTTTAACTGCTCTGGGTGCAATTGGTAGTCTAACAACTGGAGGTGCTGCCATAGCTAAAGCTGTAAATGCAACAAAGAATGCCAAAAATCAACTTGATGAAGCAACTAGACATAATAGAGCGATGGAATCTATAGCAGTTGGCAAAGGACTTTACTTAAAACCATATAAAAAAGGTTATGGCTTAGTTCACAAAGAAGAATCAAAAAACTCTTAGAGATGCTGCCCAACAGACCACTATCTGATGTGGACCTAAACCGTTTCTCTATAAATATTCCATATTTTAGAGGAGTTTTCATGTTGAATACTCTACCAAAACGACCAAAGAAAATTGAATGTGGAATAATCAACTTAGATGTATCAACAGGACCTGGTACACATTGGGTAGCATATTATAAAAACAACAATGAAAAAGAATATTTCGATAGCTTTGGAAACTTACAACCTCCTTCAGAATTAGTCAAATATCTTGGTACAAATGTAAAATACAACTATAACCAACATCAGAATTTTAATACATTTACCTGTGGTCACTTATGTCTTAAATTTCTTTATGAAATAACTGAAAATATTAAATAAAAACACAAACATTTATATCTTACAAAACTCTTTAATGTCTTTTTATTTATAATTTAAAATACATAGTTAATTTATTTTATTGCCAAATAGGAAATTGGGAATTTTGAATTAGAAATTCACTCAGCTCACTCTCAACGATTAGATTTTCTTCACCTTCTCTGCTTAAGCAATAAGATCCACTGGATAGATCTTTAATATCGTCATCTGTTAAAATATTATACCGTTTAGGCAGGAACATTATGTGTTTATTCATTTCCACTTTTAGAGTTGGTCCATATTTAGTTGTTACACGTAACACATTTTTAATAGTGTATTTCGTTGATGATTCAAGCTCCTTTATGTGGATTAAAGTCTTGCTGTTTAGATTATTAAATTTTGAAATTAGATTTGATGTGGAGTCCATTTTTTTAATTAGTTCTTCTCACTTTGAATGTTTAACTGGAAATGATCTTAAAAGAAGCGATGATGACTTCAAGAAGACTAATCAAAAATAATTATGGTGAAATAGTGAATAAGTGGTGGATAGTGGTAGACAGAAAGAGATAGTTATAGAGAAAAAAGGGATAGAGAGAGATAGAGTGCTAAAAAGAATAATGGAATAGAGATGTTTAAAAATTTACTGAGAAAATTAGTCTTTAAGGAACCTTCCAACATTCATCATCATTCATTTATCAGCAAATAAAATGAGCCAAATTAGACGTACTCTAAACCAATTTATGAGAGATTTTGAAAGCTTCAGGCTTTCTGATCATTGGGAGATGATAAAATTTTTCCAAAATATGCTGGATGAGAACGAAGAATATGGAGTTATGGAAGATGAAGACAACACAGAAGGACACTTCAAAAGCTGTCCTTGGTATGATCCTGAGTGTGAGGAAGGACCCGATACTTGTAGATGTACAATATATTTTTTACGAAAAAGTATATTAGAACATCTAATAATTGGATACTACGAAATGTTTCCATCATTATAAATAAAATAAATAAAAATTAAACTAAATTGTATTATTAAAAGAAACAAAAGAAATAAATATAAAATAAAATTGTATTATTAAAATATTCCTCGTTTTGTATTATTTTTTCTAAAGGAAAATTAGGAATCATCTGTTTGTAAGTTGGTATTCATCTCAATTGAAAAATATTTTCCATTGTCTTGGTTGTTTCTCTTTATGAAATTTAATGGAATTTAATAATATTGTGAAATTCAATTTCTCTTGTACAGAACTTCTCAAAGAAAACAAGACTGAGCATGCTTAAATGATATTAAAACAAGACTGTGCATGTTTAAGCGATATGAAAACAAGAATTTGCAAATAAGCAAAAACAAAAAAATTTTTGATCCAACGAAGTAAAACCAGTAAAGAAATAAACACCAGTCACATATTTCATTCTTTTTTCAATATTTTATTTAAAATTTTTTCTTAAAAATTTATTTACATTTGTACAATCATTTTTCTTGATAAATAAATTAATAGGATTTTATAATTATAATTATATAATTTTAACAAAAATAAATAGGATTTTATTTACAATAATTTTTCTTTTAATAAATAGGATTTTATTTACAATAATTTTTCTTAATAACAAAGATTTTATATACAACTTAAAAATTTAAAACTAATTAACTAAAAATTAATTAATTTTAGCCATTTTCTTGCATTCTAGAAATCTCATCTAGCAACATGTCAAGTTCGTATTCAGGGTTAGTTTCCTTAATACGAAAATGATACCATGCATATGTGTTAATGTTATTTGACCTAATTTTTCTCTTATCGTCTCCATAACTTAATACTACCTTATTTAATTCACTAGTATATATTTGATGTAGCTTAGATTTAAATGTTAACATACTATCATATACATTGGTCTTATTAAATAAACAATTTTTATAAGTAGCTAAACTATATTTATCTAATATGGCTCTCTTTACCCCCTTCGATTTCTTTACATCATTTTGATCTTTAACACTAAATGAATACATTTTAGATCGCAACCCGACAAATTCTTTCATTATTTCTCCACAATTTTCGTCTTTCATCATACCCAGCACCTTTTTATTAACTAGAGGAAAATTATAAATGTTGTCTGTAGGATAGTCCGATGTATCAAATTGTTCTTGTATGTCATTTTTTATGTCAGCATAAAAGTCGTCCGTCTTTATTGAATATATAAAAGAGTCCGTATCCATATAGTTTAAGGAGAGTTTTGTCTTAAACTTAGGCTCCATGTACCCGTAATGAAAATTATACATTTTCCATTTGGACAGCTCGAGTACACAAAATCCTAAGTAAATTGGTTTATTGTAGCAGGTTTTGACTCTTGTCATTTCGATTGCTACCAGGTCCTCTGAAAATATAGATAAACTATGAAAATTTGGTTTTGATATCCAATCTTGGGCACCCAAATGATTACAGTTCATTCTCTCCCAACTATTGACAATTTTAACATCTCTCCTCTTGTCCACATTTTCCATGGTTTTACCATACACTGCATTATTGAGTAGTTTGAAAAATTTTTTTTCAAAAGCATTTTTAGCAGTGGCTCTATGTCTGGTATTTAAGTCAATGTAGCCTTTTAACCATGGAGATTGTTTAAATGCTAGAATACGATGAGTTTTCTTTAAAACTAAGCCATATTCTAAGCACTGTTTTAGAACTCTAAAGTGTATCACATATGATTGCTTTGTAGAGAAATCGGTTATCAACTTGTTGTACTTCGCTTGCATAGGTTTCTTATTTTCAGCGCAAAAAGGAAGATCATTATGCAAGTCGTGTAAATGAGAGGGATAATCCAACGTGACCTCATATACATAACCGTCTGTTCCATTATCAGCTATGCTGTTTGGATCCAGATTCAGCTCGTCTTGCGATAACCATCTGAACCCACCATGAGGAAGATATTCCGACATTGCCCAACCGTAAAGGTTATTTGCGTCTAAGTAGACAAGAAATTCTGATGGTTTTGATGCATCGAAATCTTCCAAATATTTGTTATTCGCTTTCGAATATCTTTGGCTACACTGTACGATCCCCCCACGTATACCTTTTTTCATAAAATTGTACATGTCTATGTCTGTCAATAATTCTAATTCAATTTTTGTATATTTGAGCATTGCATCCCAGGAAAGGCCAGGTGCTGTATAATATTGGCATGGATCGAGCTCATAAATACCCTTACAAACTTTTCTAAAGTTCTCAAAAATATCTGTCAGTAAGAGTACATCTGTTTTTAAGTAAAGTTCCATGTAGTCTTTCATAGTTTTGCAACCAAAAGTATTCCATACCTCTATAGCATGTGAGTATTCCTCTAAAGAACACTCTTTATTGTTCAACTTATTAAAGAAATCACTGCGTGAAGGGAGCTGACACTCATCTAATTTTTGAAATGAATTTAGGTACTCATAGGGGAAAATACCTTTTTTCTTAATAAGCTGAAACTCGTTTTCTGACTGAAATAAGGACCTTATAGTGCTGAAATCATTATCCGACAAATTGCAGGCTAATGATTCCAAACTCTCAGCCATAAAACGTATTGTATCAAGAAATCTTATTTCAAGCTTATGACCATCACTCATTTCTGAAAATTGGGAGAGGGATATATAAAGCTCCTTATTGAGAGGGAGTACTTTCAGCTGCATTGAAATTTCACCTAGTTCTTTAATAAAAAGATGTGAGTCATAGTTTGAATAATTATGAAAGTAAACTGGTATAAACTTGGGAATTTGATAATTTAAATTACACTTATTGTGGGCTGCACCTCTATATTTACCACTAATGTGGCAATGATCTCTAACGCGATCTTTACCTAAAAATTTTTGACAAATATGACAATTTACCGCACTATAAAAACTATACACATCAGAAGGGGATAAAGTATCCATTTGCCTATTATTAACTAAATAATTATTGTAAATATCCTCACAATCTTTAACTAAATATGATACAAATTTTGTGGGGGCATCTTTCCCAGTATAAACCCTTAACTTATCTAACTTACTGTTATGGAGACACTTAATGTAATAACTAAATGCACAAGGAGTGTGCTTTTTAATTAAACTAGTTTTGTTACTTACATTATCACTTATATCTTCCAGGATGCACTCAAAGTCAGCATAAACCACAAAGGGGACATCCATTTTCCTTTGATGCCCCTTAAAGCTGAGAATTGCATCCGGACCTGATGGCATACTTGTCACAATTTTACCGCATTCAGTCTTATGATGACTTATTCCACTCTCGCTATGAGTGTACTGCAGACAGGTGTTGCAGAAATGCAGTTTGTGTCCATTCTGCGTTATTTGACTTCGTAAAAGTCTGTGAATGATAAAAAAATAGATAAAAATTTATTAGTAAAATGTATCTATTATAAAATATATAAAACAAGTATATGTATCATTAAATTAAAGTGTAGTATAATTTTTTAACTTACTTTGATATGTCCTTTATCAAAATATAGTGATGAACTTCGCCATTCTCCAAAAGAAGCAAGTTTACATGAGTAATTTTCTCTTCCTTAGTCGCATAATAGGGACCAATGATTTGATTTGCCTCCGCATCATACCCAAATACGTTAACGCTTATTGCAGGATTGTTCACCTCAAACACGTTAATTTTTTTTAGAGCTAATGGGAAGCTTAAATTTTTGAAATTTAGCACTTCACCATTTCGCGTAAAAATAATGTCTGAAGAAATGTCCTGAATACCATAAGAACTACAACGTTCTTTATGCTTGTATGTTGTGGTATCCATGGCAGCAATCAAACACCACTTGAAGCAGTATTCATCATCATCATTTTCAATATTGATGCAAGCTTTTTTTCTTCCTAGTTTTTGAGGTGTGGATATCCAACTTGATCCTTTGACGAGCAACGATTTGTTGATGTTGATTTCTGCTCGGACTATGCGTGATAAAGTCCAACCGGAATCGCGCTCTTCAAATTCGGACATTTTGGTTGAAATCTCCTCAATCTGTTTACGGAATATTTCTGTTATGTTGTCTGCCTTCGTCACCAAACTCATTTTAGCTACATGTGTTATAACACACAACTCCAAATCTTCTTCAACAATTTTGATATACTCCGCCACAATACTCACATGAAATTTAATGATTGTATGCTTACACAAACTCATGTGAAGTCTCTCAATAAAAATATTTATGTTTTCCTTCATAAACTCTTCCAGAAGAAGTTGGTCCTTTCTATTTAAAATAGCATATGTGGCGATATGATTTTTGAAGGCTTTGGATATTTTGAAACATTTCACATTCTCTGCTACTTCTTCTGTCCTAGAATGTGAAGCCCTCATTGGAGTTGGCAGAGTTTCTTCTCTTCTTTCTTCTTCTTCTCCATCACTTTCCGGCAAACTTATGTCCATAGCATCGTTGTACAAATTCCCTCCATGGATATCCACACCTTGTTGTTGAGCTTGTTGTTGCTGCTGCTCTTGTTGATGATAATTAAGAGGTTGCCATTGCATCAAATTGGAATACTGCTGCATTTGATTATCTGGTGTGACGGGATTATAATTGTAAATTGGGTGCTCATATTGCATTGGCACTCCTAATCCCAAAAACTGATTATTCCATGGCATACCGTATTGTTGATAATTCAATGGCACTTGATATTGGGGGTAATGTAGAGAAGGATGTTGCTGATGATGAGACATATTTAGGTGCTGTTGATAATTTGCAAGAGATGTCTGCGGTTGTTCTAGATTTCTGTTCCGGCTTACGACCACTTGATCCTGCACACTATGATTTTTGACATGATCCAAAAAGGACTTTTGGTATTTATATACCTTATGGCATATTTCACACTGATAACCTGAAGAACTCATTTTTATTATTTTATTGTTATTATTTCACTTTAACACAATTTCTGTTGATGGTTGTAAATACAATGAAGTACTGATGTGATGGTTAGAAAAATTGCCGTATTTATACAAAAATTAGTAGCAGTATCCTTGCAGCATATTTACTTTTTGTTTCTCTGCTGATGACTGTACTTAATTGAAACTTTGCTGCTTTAAAATAATCTTAGACAAAGAAAATGATTATGTTGCAAAATATAAATGTATTCTACAAAATATTTTACGCATAAGCATCCTCACATACACATACAAATACACATACAAACATACATACATACATACATACATACACATGCAAATATACGCACAAGCATCCTAACTCATACATACAAATACACATATACATACATACATACACACATACAAACATACATACATACATACATACACATGCAAATATACGCACAAGCATCCTCACTCATACATACAAATATATTTTTTAAACAAATAAATAAATACCAGCGACAAAAAAGCTGGATCATCCGCACACAAGTATAGGGTGTTCATATACAAGAGAACATTTTATAAATAAATAAAATAATTAAATTAATTGTTTATTAATTTATTTAATTATTTTATTTATAAACAATTTATTAGTGTGAGGAAATCATACACACATTCTCCCGATTCATATGAGAATCGCGTAGTAGTCATCAAATCTATTTTCTCTGATATTACTGATATAGCATTACGATAACGAATTTCTATAGTCTGGCAACACTGGCAATTTTCCCTTTGGTACTAGAAAATAATAATCATGTTTTGCCGTCGGCATTTGAAAAAAATATAAATGTGTTTTGCCGTCGGCATTTGAAAAAAAATAATACTCATGTATTGCCGTCGGCATTACGAAAACTTATCATGCATTGCCGTAGGCATTAGGAAAACTTATCATGCATTGCCGTAGGCATTAGGAAAAATTATAATGCATTGCCGTAGGCATTAGGAAAAATTATAATGCCTTGCCGTAGGCATTAGGAAAAATTATCATGCATTGCCGTAGGCATTAGGAAAAATTATAATGCATTGCCGTAGGCATTAGGAAAAATTATAATGCCTTGCCGTAGGCATTAGGAAAAATTATCATGCATTGCCGTAGGCATTAGGAAAAATGAATAATCACTATTTTCACCATTGGTATTAGGAAAAATTAATAATCACTATTTCCCCCACTGGTATTAGGAAAAATCATTTTCATGATTTTCCCGTCGGCATATACACTTGAGAAATCTTAATCTTATAAAACCTCTTAAACCACACCCACAAAAAAAAGTCACCCGTTATCACAACTAATACTACCCAAAAAAAATCACCCGTTCCCACAAAGTTAATGTAAACAAAAAACTCCTTATGTAAACAAAAATTTGGACGGACTTATAGAACCACCCTCGCAGGTATCAAATTTCACAAATTTCCAAGAATTTAAGAATTTTCAAATTTTAATTACCCAAATTTAACAATTTCAGCCACAATTTTGCAAGTTTAATTGGGGTAGGATTGGCAGTTCACTACTACTACAACGTGTGATGACACATGTTCGAACGCGGAAATTGTTTTTAATTTACTGACTACCAGGTGCTTTAAAAAAGTTAATTTTAAGTTGATTGAATGCAGAGTGAGACAAAATGACTACCGCCTATGACATCGCAATGTTAAAATCGTCATTTGATTACATTGAAAAGTAATTAAAGTGTCAGTCAGTACTAGTTGCGAAATATTTAGCTTAAAGTTAGTTTAAAGTTAACGTAATTTCCGACAGGGTACTTACATATAAAAACACACAAGCACGTGCTCATTTATTCATTATATACTTAACATTCATATGAATATGAAGCACTCGTTCATTCACTCAATTTTCATAAAAAGAAAACAACGAATCAGTTGGTTGCGTCTGTATTCTCCTCATATGGAGCACACACACACACACACACACACACATTGTGTAATAATAATAAATAAATATTTTTGAATTATATGAAACTGAAACAAGTTAAAATAATTTCATTTAGATTTGTAGGCCATAAAATACATAATTATGGAGGGTATTCATGGTATAAGTTTAACATAAGGTTTGTTGCAAAAAAATTCAAGTTTAATGCTAAAATTGAAAAATCCCAAAAAAATCCCGAAACGAAAAATCGCCAAATAAAAAAAAGCTCTTAAATGAAATATCACCAAAAATAAAATAAATCGCTCATATACAAAATAAATCACCAAAAGTAAAAAGGTCGCTAAAGAACTAAAAAAATCGATAAAAACGGAAAAAATCGCCAAAAAGAAAGCGAAATGCGCCAAAACTAAAGAAATCATAGAAAGTCATAAAAACGCAAAAAACGCCAAAACTAAAAAAATTGCTTTAACTAAAAAAGCAAACCAAATCGTTACAACCAAGAAAAATTATAAAAAAATCATAAAAACGCAAAAACACGGCAAAACTAAACAATTAATTTGTTTAAAAAAAGCCAAAAAAAAATTAAAACGATCAACAATCAATCGCCAAAACAACAAAAAGCGTAAACTAAAAAAATCGCAAAAACGGAAAAAACGTCAAAACTATAAAATCGCTAGAAATAAAAAAACAATCGACAAAATCGCCAAAACCAAGAAACATGTGCACAAAACTTGAAAAAACTCGTTAATCAGAAATAATTCATAGTCAGGCTTAAGTTCAGTAGTTTCAATTCTTATTGAATGAAATATTTTTATTAATTAATGTGAGTTTCTAAAGAAGAGAAGAAAAATTAAACTTAGACTTTAAGCTCGTTAAAACAAACAAAATTACCAAAAAATTAAAAAAAGAATAGCTGGAACTAAATATACGTCAAAAACCGAATAGAAATCACCAAAATTAAAACAAATCGCCAAAACGCAAAAAAATGTCAAAACTAAAGAATCGCTTGATTTGAAAAAACAATCCACAGAATCGCCAAAAACCGAATAAAATCGTCAAAACCAAGAAACATGTGCCAAAACTTGTTAAAACAAAAAAAAAATCACCAAAAAATTAGAAACGAATCACTAAAACTAAATAAATGCCAAAAACCGAAGAGAAAAACCGCAAAATTAAAAAAATCGCCAATAAACAAAAAAACGTCAACTAAAATCTCGCCAAAATTAAAAAAATCACCAAAACGCAAAACAAAACGTCAGGTATAAAAATATATAATAGTGATCATTTTGATTGAAACAGCCAAGCAAAATGTAGAAAATTCTACCAAAGAAAAAACCCGACTTCAACGATATGATAAAAGATTTTTGAAAAAAAAAATGTGTGGCACAAAACTGGTAGTAAACTCTTTCAAACAAAAAAATTGTTATTGAAAATCGGTTGGTTAAAAAGAAGTACGTAAAATAAATGTTAATGGGCGTGCCTCCGCCCATTTTTTAAATGCAAGATAGTGTATCTCAGAGTTCAGGGTGTGTGTTAGGTTTTGTAAAAATCGGTAAAGTAAAACCACTTCATATAATATATTAAATTTTAATAGGCTTAACTCCGCCCATTTTTTAAATTGAAGATTCTGTCTATTTTAGAGCTTAAGCTGTGTGGTCAGCTTCATAAAAATTGGTTAAGTAGAACCACGTGAGGTACAGTAATAAATTTTAATGGGCGTAAGCCCCACCCTTATTTTTAATTTTAAGATTGTGTAATTACAAGAACCAAAAAGTGTTTGCTGGGTTTCGTAGCAATCAAATGAGTAGAATATCATAAAATCAAATAATAAAATGTGGGCCCGCCCACTTTTGTACAATAGGACCAATTGGAAGCTTACCCTCTCAGACAAAAAAAATAAAAATTTTTATAATCAGTCGAAAATGTACTGAAGTATGAAGTAACAATACCAAAAAAAAAATACAAACGAAATGATAACCTCCTCCTTTTTTGAAGTCTATGTAAAAATATTGAAATTAAAATATACAAAATGCTGTGCGCATTTAAAACAGCATTAAATATCCCGAAAATCGTGAAAACTATTCACCGGAGCCTATAGTCAACTTAATGGCTTCAGTCCCTTGACGAAGTGTTTTTCTTTCAGTGTACGAGAAAACAAACTCACTCCCTTATGTAAAAACTTTTGGTAAGCTTAAAGTTGGTTTAACAAACGAATTTTGTATGGCAAAACCGGTTTAAGCGCATGCTTTAACTTTAGCAATCGCTTTTGCACAAGAGCATCAATGCTTGTAGCCCTCGTTAAATGGAATTACTTTCTTCCCAGGATAAAGCAAAACTCTTTAGTTTTTAAAATCTCAAGATAATTGACCAAGAATAAATGCAGGTCGTGGTAAAGACAAATAAGTCCAAGTCCTCCTTTTTGAAAAGAGTTCTGTTCTGTTTTGTCCGAAGACCGCCGAATAGAGAATAAAAAGCTTATAAACTTGCTTTATAATATAATTGTCTAGAAGTTACTTTCCTATAATGGTGTATACCTTAGAGACATGCCAACAAGACAATTAGCTAAAATACATCAAGAATATTGTAAAGGAATGGTTTAGTGATAATTTAGTTAATGTTATGGAGTGGTCTGCACAGTCGCCAGATTTAAATCTAATGGAAAATCTGCAGCCAGACTTAAATAAAAAACATAAATTAAGAACGTTGTTATCAAACACTAAATTTGTTTTGTGTACTTTATAAAATATTGAATAATTTTGAAGTTTTTTTCTGTGTAAAATTAAATTTGATTTTCGGCAACACTGGTATAAACAAACCGAAAAGCGAAAACAACAAACAGTAACAACAACACACAACAAGAATTTACCGTAACAATACTTCACGAAAGCACACAACAACAACACCAGCACACATACACATTACACATACTCAGCGTTGCCATAATGTTTTTTTAACTGTACATTTAGAATAAAAAAATATTAATTTTCAAGTGAAAAGACTGCACATAAAAATTCACAGGTATTTTATATATATTTTTTTGTGTTGGGGAGGGGTTTAACCCTACGTGTATATCTGATATACTTTTTATCATGTACATTGTATGTATTTAATTATTTTATTAAATGGTTTAACATTATTAAAATTAAAGCTGCTTGTTTCCAATATTTTTGTTTTCTTTTTGAGAATTTAATTATTTATTATTTAATTACTAATTTCTATGAAATTTTTTCTTTGTTACAGATAACTTAAAAACGTGCTTAAATAGCATAATAAATGATTGAATTTCAAAAGAAAATATTGCTTAACCTTATTTCTAAAGGTTTGCTTTATACTTACTTCTACATCTAATAAACTACTCCAATTTTTCACCAAAAGCCTTTGGTATTTTTCCTTTTATTCTAGTTTAAATACACACTTTTAATTTTTGGTTTCTTTGTTTTTTTTTCTTCTCAATAACAAATTTAACATTTGTGGCAATTTGGAATAAATAAAGAGACAAAAGATCCTAATGCTTGAACTATTTTTGCTGAATAATTCATAAAAATTTTATTCTTGATTAAGTTTTTGGTGAGTATGAAATCATTTTTCTTTTGTTTTTCTTTTAATGCTTAACGAAATATTTTATTTTGTATAATTCTTTTGTCGAAATTGATTTTGCTTTTGTTACAAAATGTAAGATTAAAAAAAATATATATGAATTGCGTTATTTCTACGTCCTAAACTAATGAAGTGGAATAAGAGGGTGCTGCTCAAATAAGGAGAAAACAGATAAATGCTTCAAACGATTTTGAGTCATGTTATCAAGTATACTTTATCATAATTTCAGTGAAATTTTGAAGGTCAGTGTTTTATTTGCAAAAAAATTCTAGATACAGCAAGTTTGGTTGGTTTTAAGGAACAGTGGTTATAATGATATGTTGCTTCTTTAATGACAAACAAAACTAAAAGTTTTTATTTGGAATCGTACATAGAATTCTACGACTACTAAAACGTATGACCATTCATTTGACACATATTTTGTGCTGAGAGCTTAAAAAGCTCTGTCATATTACAAAGTTCCGTAATACTAATGATAGCCCATGCTTATGGTTAAATTAAATATTCATATCGAGTAAAAATCTTCCTAAGATATAAAATATGTGCCCTTAATTATAAAAGTGGTCTAAGTGATATATTTCTCTGCTAGAGATATTTAGTAGATTACATTTGAACAAATTAAAAAATATTTTTATTGTATGCAGCATTTCAATTTAAACTTGTACTAGTCTCGATTTATATAAATTTATTTAATATTTTTTAAATGTTTATTGAAGTTTTTCAAAGATTGATTTGATATTTCGAAGCAAAAATGCACATGACTTACACCACTTTCATAATTAAGGGCGCATATGTTTTATTAAAAAGAAAAAAATTTTATTTATACAAAAAAATCAATTTTCCAACTCTGGAACCATATTATTGATTTTTCTGATTCTTAATACTAATTTATTTCTTTCTAAAAAAAACATATTTTATGCTTTAATTAAAAAATAAAAATAACTAGTTTTACATAGTTTAAATTTCCCAGCTCTGGACCGCCTATTTTTCTAATTTTTTATAAAAAAGTTGTCCTTCTTAAACATAAAATATGTTTAATTTATAAAGAAGAGAAAAAAAATTAATTTAACCCATGTTCCAAAATATTTAAAATTTTCCAACCCTGGAACCATATTTGATTTTTCTGATTTTTAATACTAATTTATTTCTTTTTAAAATATAAAACAAGTTTAATTAAAAAATAAAAATAAAAACTAAAAAACTTTGCAGCTCTGGAGCCGCTTGTCTATATTTTTCTAATATTTTATAACAAACTACATATTTCCTGCTAAAACATAAAATTTATTAAATTTATAAAGAAGAGAAAAAAATTAATTTAACCCCTTTACTTTTTTTATAAGACAAAATATTTAAAATTTTCCAGCTCAGGAACAATATTTTTAATTTTTCTAATTTTAAATAATAATTAATTTCTTTCTAAAATATAAAATATGTTTAATTAAAAAATAAAAATTATTAGTTTTATTGTATGTAGTTCGATTTTTATACCAAAAAAAATATTAAAATTTTCCAGCTCTTGAACCACATTTTTTATTTTTCTAAATTTTTTATAACAAACTACTTCCTTCTAAAACATAAAATTTATTAAATTTATAAAGAAGAGAAAAAAATTTATTTAACCCATTTACTTTTTTTTATAAGACAAAATATTTAAAATTTTCCAGCTCAGGAACAATATTTTTAATTTTTCTAATTTTAAATAATAATTAATTTCTTTCTAAAATATAAAATATGTTTAATTAAAAAATAAAAATTATTAGTTTTATTGTATGTAGTTCGATTTTTATACCAAAAAAAAATATTAAAATTTTCCAGCTCTTGAACCACATTTTTTATTTTTCTAAATTTTTTATAACAAACTACTTCCTTCTAAAACATAAAATATATTTATTTTTAAAAAAGACAAAAATATTAATTTTACCAGTATACCAAAATATTTAAAATTTTCCAACCCTGGAAGAATATTTTTGATTTTTATGATTTTTAATATTAATTTATTTCTTTCTCAAAGATATAAAATATGTATACATTGTCAGTTTTATTATAGTTTATTTAATATGCCAAAAAAATATTTAAATTTTCCAGCTCTGGACCGCAGTTTTTATTCTTCTATTTTTTAAAACAAACTATTTCCTTCTAAAACATAAAATATATTTAACTTTTTAAAAAGAGAAATATATTAATTTAACACGTACACACAAATATTTAAAATTTTCCAACCCTGGATGCATATTTTTAATTTATCTGACTTCTAATAATAATTTATTTATTTCTAAAATATAATATATAAAAATTAAGAAAAAAAATAACTAGTTTTATTTTAATTACTTTTTTACAGCAAAAAAGGTTTAAATTTTCCAGCTCTGGAGCCAAGATTTTTATTTTTCTATTTTTTTTATAAAAAACTATTTCCTGCTAATTTATAAGGAAAAGGAAAAAAATTTATTTTTCCCAGTTACTTTTATACACTAAAAACGTTTAAGTTTTCCAACCCTGGAATCATAATTTTTAGATTTTTCTGATATCTTATACTAATCTATTTCTATTAAAAATGTAAAGTAAGTTTAATTTAGTATTTTTAATATATGTGCCAAAAGAAAGTTAAAATTTTCCAAATCTGGAAACTGGAAGTGCGGAGTTCGTTGTAGCCAGACTTCACTCTATTCACGCTATGCACTTACACTGGCAAACAGATGATTAGAACCACTTGAAGAGATTAAAATATATCAAGCCTAACTCGAGATTTTGATTCGATTGCTAACCATGGATTAGTTTTGGCTCTACCACTTCATATTTGAGACAAAATAAAATTCAACACAATAGACCAAAGTTGGATAATCGTGTCAAAAGAAAGCAATGACAGTACAGTTTTCAAGCAAAGTCATGGCGTCAGTTATTTGTGATGCGATTAGTATAATTTATAGAATAGAAAATGAAAAATATGATTTGATGGTACAATATTTGCCAACAATGAAGAGGTAGAGTCTTCGATAGTTGGCTATTTTAAGGAGCTAGAAAATGTTTACTAAAAACAGAGTACTAAGGCTATTGAGAGTACCCGGCTAAAAAAGTAGAAGGAGATTATTTTGAGTAAAGAAAACTAATGCTCACTTTTAATAATAGAAAACGAAGACATGTACGCGTCTTTAATATCAAGCTTCTCGTCTAATCTCACACGACAATAGTAGTAAATTTGAACAAATCACTTAAAGCTTAAAAGTTTTCTATTGAAAATTTAACAAAACAGTTAAACCAATTTTCCCTAGTGACACACACATATTTTCAAACCTATGTACATGTGTATGTATGTATGTATATGTGCTCATTTTATTAAAACATTTTCTTTTTTATTTTGTGTAGAAATTTTTATCTTAAAGTTCAAGGTTTCTTTACTCATGTTGTCATGTAAATGTTGTCTGGGAAAAATCTTATCATTATTCCTAATTTGCATATTTGAATTTCAATTTTTCAAATTTCTAAGGACTATGTAAATGAATTTCTTGTAAAAATATATTTCAATGAATTAAAAACTTTTTGTTTGGTAAACATACACCATGGAAACATGTGTATGGATGTATGTACTATAAATACCAAATATATGTGTGTATTTGTGTATGTATGTGTGAATAATGGGAAATATTTTTTTTCTAATTCTCCCATTAAATTGTCTGCTGTAGCGTATGAGTGCTAAAAATAATATTATATTGCGTATACGCAATAAAAATTAATTATGTCTCAAACAAAATATTATACGATATCGCACTGTGGGGTGAAAGCCTTCAAAAGTGGCGATTAATTCAAAAGATGAACTTGAACTTTCACAACCATATTTGGTACCTTATGAAAGTAGATAAAATTCTACATCACTGACTGAAAAAATAAAAGTTCTTGGTAGTTTACTTTATTTGCAGTGTGTGTTCAAAGTTCAATAGTTTTAGTTATTTTTGCGCGCATTGATTAAAATAGAACATTTTGATTTTTCAAGTGGTTATAGTTTTTGTTAAGACTTCTATCAGTAAAAGTCTTATAATGGAACCGTAGACTTCAGCTATATGAGCATTTAAAAAATTATTTTTTGTATAGATAAATGTTTTAGAAATAATGAAATTTATTTATTTGACATATTGTCAGAAGTGTAAATACTACAATAAATTTCAATATTTAAAAAAATTAAATTGCTCTAAAAATTTGGTATTTTTGATATAAACATGAATTTCAACAACTTTGCCGATGAGTGCAGGAAAGAATGCTCTTATGCTATTAAAATATGACAGCCTTATTTATAAAACTTATTAAGGCTTTAAAAAGGTTTTTTAGAACAAATTTCCATAAATTTTTTTCTTAAAAAGTCTGTATAAAGCCATAATAATTTTTATAAATAAGGCTGCAAGATTTTAGCTAATAAATCCCAGAATACCTATTTGCGCATTTGTGCGTATTTTGAGTTATGAAGGTTTTATGAGAGAATTCCAGTTGCTAGAAATAAATGTGAAAAATACATCTTAAATATTTATTATATTTTTTTATTTAACAAAAAAATAAAAAATACTGTTTTTAAAGGCACATAAAGTATGCTGTAATTTACAATTTAGTTTACTAATTTATTTTCTTTCATTCTAAAGTTACAGCAAAAATAGTCAAATAAGACCATTTCCTTCAAAATACAAAAAGGCCCATCAAAGCTTAACAAATTTTTTTTTTCAAAAATTTTTTTAAATGCTGGTTTTTTATATATTTATTAATGTTTATCAATAAAAAATAACAACACTTTAAAATTACGACTTCTATTAAGTAATCGCCACTTTCTCTACCATTCACCCCACTGTGCATCGTTTATTTACTGTCATGTGTTTTACAGAGCATAAAAGTGGCTCACATTTTTTATTGAATATGCCCAATATATATTTTCGACTAACTTGCCTACTGCCATTGGAATACGACAACCTATTTGTCTGCCTAATAAATGGTACCTTCTTCGATTTGTTTTTCAATTGTAAATTGAGCGGCCGCTATACATGAAGAAGTCATGTTTTAAGGAGCTCATTAACTTAATAATTACCAATAGTTATAATCATCTAAGTTGTATTAACATAATCATTAGTTTAATTCTTAACAATTATTATATATTACGAAGAAGTTCTAATTTGTAGTGAGCTTATTGCCGTACATAACATTTTATATTTCGATATAATATTGGGAAGCAGCAACACAACACTAAGAACAAGTAGAAGAATTATTAAACTTTTATGATTACAGTATTAATTAAAAAAGTTTTTATAAAATTAGTTTTCTTTTAATTAAATTTCAAGGGAAAAATACAGAAACCATATACATATATAAATGTTAACGATAAGCTGAAGTTTTCTTTCTTTTGTATATGATATTAAAAAAAATACAAAGCAAATCAAGAGAAAAAAGAACAACTTATAATAAGCCTACAATCAGATTACACATACAAAAATGTATTAAAGTGGGTAAGCCACTGTGTTTGACTTAAGGACTGGAGATTAAATTAAAGTCCTGCACAAGACCACTTATAATAACTTTTAAATCATGAGGGATTTTTTAAATGCTTTACTGCAGCGAAATCTTCTAAAAGAAACGCTAAACAACACTGTTGGCAAGACATTTGTTTCAGTTATTACAGTTATAGGAGTAAAGAAGAAAATAGTTCGTGACGGAAGAATTTGTGATGTTTGCTTCTTCATACGCATGGGCGTGTTTATAAAGATATTTCATGTACATTAGGGTCGCCGTTAAATTTAGGTTACCATACACCAAAGGTGAAAAGGAACCCTATTATTTTTGTCACGCTGTCCGTTTGGCGGTCACAGGATATTTTCTCGGGAACCGTAAGAGCTACGGACCTGAAATTTGGAACTTTGGCTGCTACAACAACAAACGCATTAGAGTTAAAAATTAAAGGTTATTCCGAAACCAGAAACAAAAATTTTAAAATCCCATCTAATATACATACATACATACAACTGTTTGTACACGTGTATATTGACACTTGAAATTTGTAAAATTAAAGTATTTTTATACAGACTACAATAATTAACAATAAAATTTAAAAAAAAAATTAAATTAAGGGGTGGTCCATCAGTTAATGCAATTTTGACAACCTGCTGTATCTTGGTAACCGTAAGAGGCAAACTCTTAAAATTTGCAAAAACGGTAAAAAAAATCCGAAAATTATAAAATCGCCAAACCAAAAAAAAATTGCCAAAAATTAAAACAAAAATTTCTAACACTAAAATAAATCGCCAAATTCGAAAAAATAGCCCAAACGAAAAAAATCGCCAAAATGAAAAAAAACACTAAACCGAATAAAATCGTCAAAACGCAAAAAAGGCGCCAAAACCAATATAATAATAATAATAATAATAATAATAATTGATTGTATGAAAAAATAAATCTCCAAAATGAAAAAAATCGACAAAATGAAAAAAATCGACAAAATGAAAAAAATCGACAAAATGAAAAAAATCGCCAAAATGAAAACAAAATCGCCAAATTGAAATAAATGTAAAAACTAAAAAAACGCCTAAATGAAAAAAGTCCAAAAACCGAAAAAATCAACATTATTAAAAAAAATCACCTAATGAAAAAAAAAATTGCCAAATAATTCGCAAAAATTAAAAAAACACTAAAAATCTAAAAAAATTTCCAAAACGAGAAAAAAGTGTCAAAACTAAAATAAATGCCAAAATGAAAAAAACGCCAAAAAACCGAAGGAATCGCCAAAGCCAAACAAAAATCGCCTATATGAAAAAAAAATCGCCAAAATTAAAAAAATCGCCAAAACCAAATAAATCCCAAAAATTAAAAAAAAAACACTAAAAACCGAAAAAAATTGCCGAAACGAGAAAAAAGTGTCAAAACTAAAAAAAAATGCCAAAATGAAAAAAAAACGCCAAAAAACCGAAGAAATCGCCAAAACCAAACAAAAATCGCCTATATGAAAAAAAATAGCCAATATTAAAAAAATCGCCAAAACCAAATAATTCGCAAAAGTTAAAAAAAAACTAAAAAACGAACAAAATTGCCAAAACGAGAAAAAAGTGTCAAAACTAAAAAAAATTCCAAAATAAAAAAAACGCCAAAAAAAAACCGAAGAAGTCGCAAAAAAAATACAAAAATCGCATATATAAAAAAAATCGCCAAAATTAAAAAAATCGCAAAAATTAAAAAAAAACACTAAAAACCAAAAAAAAAATCGCCAAAACGAGAAAAAAAGTGTCAAATCTAAAAAACAATGCCAAAATGAAAAAAAACCGAAGAAATCGCCAAAAAAAAACAAAATTCGCCTATATAAAAAAATCGCCAAAATTAAAAATATCGCCAAAATAAAAAAATCTCCAAAATTAAAAAAAGTCAAAAATAAAAAAAAATTGTCATATCGAGAAAAAAAGTACCAAAACTAAAAAAGCGCTAATAATCGCAATAAACCCCAAAACTAAAAAACGCTTAAAACCGAAAAAAACCCAAAAACGAAAAAATGCCAAAACTATATTTTATATAGGCTAAAGTTCGTATTGAATTAAATATCTCGTGTCCGTACGAATTTATTATAATTTATACCTTATTTACATTATGAAATTTCTTATGTTGCACAAACACATATGTAGCAGAGCCAAGAAAGAAAGTGATATATAAATTATGGCGTAGCATTAATTTCCGAAATATTTTCTGCTTCTCTATTGGCAAATGAAAATATATTTTCAAGCAACTAGTCTCAGGAAAATTTTCCTAAATTCAGTCCTATTAAAAACTTTTTTTAACAAGTTTTTTCTAAAAACAAAATCTTATTAACGTTAACTTTGCCGCCTAAACTTTATTTATAACTTTTTACCACTGACAACAATAATATAATATTTCATTTATTAACAAAAACAAAAACTTTAATCAACAAGAAAATTTATATATTGCTGTTAATTTGAAAGAAAACCATCTCTCTTATTTTAATAGTTGTATTCCGTTGCTCCTCCGTCATGTGCTTATAAAGTTACAACATATTTATGGCTTAAATAAAGTAAAGAGCAGGCATAAGAAAGCAGAAATAAAGAAAAAGTTATAAATTATTACCTGCTTCTTTTTTTCTTTTCTTTTCCTAATTTATTACTTCATTTGTGTTGTTTGAAATAATTCTCAAACACCTTAAAGTTGTACAATCCTGAAAGATATAAAAACTTGGCAGGTGTCGTTAAGTATCTGAAGATGTTTTTATGTAGATGAAAGGTCTCAAAAAAAAACTTGGGAATAAAAATCAGATAAGGTGGAAAACGGACTACTTGTAGTTTTTGTAGAGTACAATTAAACTCATGGGCTGAATGAGTGACCGTCAGTTTTTTTACTTTTTTATTTCTAATGTATTCATAATTGATAAATTAAAGGCAATTAATGTTTATTTTCTAAACAGTTTTGTAATAGTTTATTAAAATAAATACACAGAATTTGAAGTTTCTTAAAAGAAAAATTTCAGACTTTTATAACATTTAAAAACTCATAGGGAAAGGCTTTTAGATGCAAAAAAGAGACCAATATACTAAAAATAAAACAACGATGCTCTCAAAACGATATAGTTACTCAATATTTATTGGAAATAAATTTAGGCTAAGAATTTAAAACGAAGTAATGCTTTTTAACAACTTTATTGAATTTAAAAAATTCATTGAACGAAGAAAAGTCAAATTAAGAGAAAGCAAGCCAGCGCACAGACAGAACAATGCCTGCTGGGTCCGCTAATTTAACATAAACTTGAAAGCCATTCAAATATAATTTAAATGCGCAATCGATATTCTATTTATGTAAATTTTACAAGGATATATTACATATATCATGTTATTTTGGGTTTCTGTGTGTGTGTTTTTTACCACATACCTACATACATATAAAGTAGAATTTCTTTTCATTTCTATACAAATATAATATATAAACATATATATTTGTTTGCCATGTATATATGTATGTGTACATACTAGTGATGCTCGAATATTCGTATTCGTATTCGAATTGTGGAATATTCGGCCATTGTCAGGCGAATACGAATGTATTCGTATTCGTCAAATTTAGGCGGATTCGAATACGAATGTATTCGTATTCGCCAAATTCAGTCGAATACGAATACGAATATTTTACCAAAGAAATTAAATAAATAAATGCATAAATCCTAAATGAAATTTAAATAAATTACTAAAAATTTTAGTTTGTACAAATACATTAATTTTTTATAGACATTTTGCTTTGTATAGGCTAGCCAGACGTACTTTTTTCAGCAGTATGCGTACTTTTTTTTAGTCAATGTACTGTTGCCTGCATAACACCTAAAAAAGTACGCTAATGTACTTATTTTTGCCTTTTGTACTTTTAGTTTTACTCTTTTTTTGTTTAGCATCCTTAGGAACTTTTTTGTGTAGAAAGAATCTCATAGTTTGAAGTGTCTTGTTAAAAATGTTTTTCGTGTACACATTTGTGGAGACAACTCGAAGTATTTTTCCATGTATTTTATATGAAAAGCAATATATAGCCAGTTTTGACGACTTTCAGTCGTCAGTCGCCAGAATTGTGATCAAACTGTTTATCAACAGAAAACGTAGATATTGTTCATATGTTGCAAGCGTATTCTTAGTAAAGTGAATAAAACAAAGATTTTTCAATACAAAAAATTGTGTAAAGCAGAATATGGTATAATTTATAAATTTTTAAACTTTGTTTGTTTATTTTTTCAATACCAAAGTCAAATGCGTCAATTGAGAGAATATTTAGTTTAATGTTTTCGTTTTGGAGAAAAGAAAGAATCAAACTTTTAATACATAATTTAGAGAGTGAACTGATATGACTATTCAAACTAATTTTGAATTTACATGTGCCGAGTTTTTTAATTTCTTAACAACTGGAAATGGAAAAATTGAATTGTTTGCCAATTCAAAAAATGATAAGTATTTGTAAAATGTTTGAACCATTAAAAAATTTAATATAATTATTTAATGATTATATAAACAGCCAAACCGAAATGCAAAACAAAGAAGTGATAGGTATTCAATTTAAAAAATATTAATATAAACTTGTTCAAATTAACTTTGTTTTTTAACACAATTAGAATCCTGACTAATTTTAAGTTATTAATTTGTTGTAAATAATATTTACGATCTCATTTTTGTGTTCTTTAATGAAGAATATGTTATTGAATGAATTTAAGGACATTTTCAATAAAAACACAAATTTACTTCTTTATTAATTGTACTGCTTTTTTTCTTTGGTGTACTTTTTTTGCCAATTCAATATCTGGCTACCCTAGCTTTGTATCATTTTCAAATATTATTCAATGACGATCATTAAAATTTTGGATAATTTTTATTAATTTCAAAGTACGCCAACAAGAGTGTAAAGTCCTTTTTCATAAGAATTTTTTAATATATCATATTGCATAAAATATTCGTATTCGTATTCGCGAATTTCGTTTCAAATATTCGTATTCGCGAATATCATTTGAAATATTCGTATTCGCGAATATCAAAAATTGACATTCGTTACATCACTAGCACATACTATAAAAATTGCTCAACTTCTTTCTTTTATTTTTGTTTCATATTTAAATTTTCTTTTCGTTAAAAAAAAACTTTCTTATTTATAACTAAACAGCTGTTGTTTGTTTTACATTTCCACAGTCAATGCAAGCAAGGTCTAGTATTCAAATAAGCATCTGAATATATAAGATCTGTTCAAGATGCATAACAAAACAGTCAGAACTTGTACAAACCCAATAAAAAATTACACATTACCATCAGAACTACTTGCCATATAATGACTTACTTCTCTTATTACCAAATTTCATTACTCGCTTACGAATCACATTACCTAAAATTTAAATAAATTATGGACAAGTTGCTAAATGAGGAGAATGATTTTTTTAGCTTAAATAGATTACGTGAACAAGTTGCCAAATAAAAAAAATAAGTACTTCTCAAGAATCGATTATTTTAGTCTCACGCCTTGTTAAAATCATTAAGTTGGTAATCCAGTAGAGAAGGGATTCCACCAAAAATGCTTAATTCGAAACCCGATTACCTTTTTTAAATTGTTTGCTGGGAAGTTATCCAAAAGCGTTCCAGATAGAAATTTTTGTGCAATGTTGAGAGTGAATGAGAGAGTAATTTTGTTTTCATTTGCTGTACGAACTAGTACGAACTTTTTCTTCTGGGTAAATTGGGACAAGAATTGAATAACCAGCTGTATTTTGTTTACATATGAAACTGAAAAACTAGTCAAAAAATTTGCAAATATACGAAAAAAGTTTTTACATACAAATTTATTAAAAAGCAAAATGGAGGTTTTTTTCAACAAAGTTGAAGTTGTAAGTGCATTTGTGCATATTTCTTCATTTCTCTGATATAAAAAAAAATCATTTTTAGGGTTCCGTGCACCAAAGATGTCCATCTGGCCGTCTGTCCGTCACAGGCTATTTTCGCAGGAACCGTAAGAAAAAAATTTTTATATTTTTATAAAGACTACAACAAACTGAAATTAAAGGGTTTTCTATCAGTTAATGCAATTCTGACAACCTGCTGTATCTTGGTAACCGTAAAAGATTATGCCAAAATTAATTAAATCTTATAATTTGCATAAACGGTAAAACTAAAAGATCCCAAAATTATAAAATCGCCTTTCCGATAATAATCGCCAAAATCGAAAAAAATCACCATGACGAAAATAATCGTCAAAATTTAAAAAAAAATCTAACACTGAAATAAAAGCAAAAACCGAAAAAGTCGCCAAAATGAAAAAAATTTTCATAAAGAAAAATATCGCCAAAATTGAAAAAAACGCCAAAAATTAAGAAAAAACACCAAAACTAAAAAAAAACCCTTTAATGAAAAAAAATCGCCAAAATGAAAAAAATCGCCAAAATGAAAAAAACGCCAGAAACTGGAAAAAACGCAAAAACGATATAAAAAAATGCCAAAATTAAAAAAGCGCCAAAACTTGAATAAAATCGCCAAAATTGAAAAAAACGCCAAAAATTAAAAAAAAAACCAAAACTAAAAAAACCCTTAAATGAAAAAAATCACCAAAATTAAAAAAATCGCCAAAATGAAAAAATGCTAGAAACTGGAAAAAAGCAAAAACGATATAAAAAAATGCCAAAATTAAAAAAGCGCCAAAACTTAAAAAAAATCGCCAAAACCGAAAAACACCAAAACGAAAAAAAAACGTCAAAAACTAAAAAAACGTAAAAAACGAAAAAAATGCCAAAACTATATTTTATATAGGCTAAGGTTCGAATTAAATTGCATGTCTAGTGTCCGTGCGGGCGGAACCCTTTGTGCGCGGGTCAAAGTTGTAGTTCACTGAATTTATTTTAAATAATTCACGTAGCTTCTACTTTCTTGAAACTTATTTTCATTTACTTCTTACAGCTGTTGCAAATGATGAAAAATTTTTGCTTTTTAACGTTATGCGTTTTGAGCGACTAAAATCACTTAAATTAAATTTTAATGTAAAAAGTAAGCAAGATTAGTATTTCAAGATGTGCAATTATGGTTTTTTGCGTTCCAGAGATTTTGAATAATAATGAATTCGCACATTCAGAAAGTAATTTTCTTTTTTCTCTTATTATTTCAAATTTGTACAAAATCTTAAGGAACACACCTATTACTAGAAAAATTAAAAGTACATAGTTAAATACAGGTCACTTAATTTTTTTAATTTTTTAAGTTTAATTTGTATGACTTTTAAAAGCCTGATTTGGTGCCAACGACAAAAAGAACAAAAGGGTTGTTCTCGCTGATGGATTATTGGTTTTTAATTTTATCTTTTTTAGGAGGCTCACAAAAAAAGCAATCCCTCTTTGACTGATTTCTTTTTTATCTAATCTGTTCTAATCGAAATATCATTGTATACAATTTCCAATAATACACAAACCAAATATTCTTCCACATGATTTATTTTTCACATAAACGATTTGTATGACCCTCTTTCAATTTGACTTTTATCTGGGCCACTCACTTAACTCTTTGATTTTATTCTGCCTTTTTATTTATTTATACGCTTAAAATTTTATAGTCATGCGGTAATATGTTATCTTAAAAGTATTTTGGCATATTGTTTTCTTTTTTTTTTGTATTTTTTTTTTTGCAAATTAACAGTGGGATAAATTCAAAATAACGAATTGTCGCCGTCAACAATATCAGACGAAGCAGCCAGCCTAGCTGCAAACAAATAAAATATTTCTCATCAAAATTAATCCAATGCACTATGTCTCAAAAATTATTAACAAATGAGCAAGCATTGTGAAACTTTGTGTGGGGAACCCTGTTTCTAGAAATAAGCATTTTAAAAAAATTGGCAACACTTTTTCCTTTTTGCAATTTTTACCACTCAACAGTTTGAAAACTGAATTTAAAAAAAATTTAAACATTCACAACTGTTTATATATAAACAGAGTTGCCTACACTAGTAAAAATTTTCATGTCAATGGAGAGATTTCGCTTGGTTACATTGCCCCTAATAGGAATCACATTACAAAATATAATAATTGTACTTGTAGTTTGAAGAATAGACTCTATTTAAGGTCCTTAATTTAAAGTGAAAAGCTTCAGACACTTAATAATAACTATTTTTTTTCAAAAATATGGTGGTGATTCAGTGCCACTGTGCAATTTTTTTAGTATTTGTTTGTTCAACTTAAAAGTAAAATATACTACAAGGGATTCAATTTATGTTTAGCATAACGTATCGTTGCCTCAGAATAGGTTTAGCCCATATGCCACAAAGTTGGAGTGTAGAAAAACGACTAAGAAG